>OX422221.1:27196916-28651916 GCA_949130495.1 Sambucus nigra | reverse complement strand
TTCCCTTTAGTTATACCACCCAGTCTAACTAGTCTAAAGTCATTCTAATAGTATATATACCCACTAGTAGTATACCCATATCACCCATACAATACGCTTTCAAATTAGCTTATGTCAAACAGCTAATTAACATGTTTTCTCATTTTCATAATAAATCTATTATACTCTTAAGATTTATTTTATACATCAACATTTTCATCTCTACTAACTATACCCAGTAGAATGATTGACAAGTTTATGTATATATGCATATAGTCACATCTTCCCTCTCTATATATATATATATATTCAAATACTTCACCCACGGTCTAAGACCCATTAGCGCACCTAATTATAATAATGTTGCACTCCCGGGTTATCACCCATTAGTGCACTTATAACAATAATCTTGTTCCCCCGGGTTATCACCCATTAGTACACTTATAATAATATCCTTGTACCCCCGATTTATCGCCCATTAGTACACTTAACGATAGAATCCCTACACCCTCGAGTTTTCACTCATTATTGCACCTTAGAATAAGATTCTAGAACTCCCGGGTTATCACCCATTAGTCCTCTTAGCAATAATATCACATAATAGGCACACTCACATCCTATTATAGTTTATAGTTATTTCTCCAACCTACATATATACTTCTCATACGTATTTTAAATCTCAACATTACGTATAGTATAAATATTTAGATTACTATCTCTCTCGTAATATCGCGCTAGATTGCACTATTCGTCTTGATGCCCATATTTTCAGTGTTTTCAACCATTTTTTAACCTAAAAACCTCTAAGATTCAACACCCAACACCTCATCATCAATACCCATCATTAGTCATTCCTAACATCCTAGGATCCTTAATTTGTCATTAATCATCATGATTATATAAAACCCCCAAATTAATTCACATGAACCCTAGTTTCTAAAATTTCAATTAAAGAACCAAATCAACCAAGATTCGTTCATCAATATATGATTCAATTTCGTAGTTTATCCTCTACATACATGAAGGAATATCAACAACTAATTAGCCCAGTCTCTATTCATCATTTAAACTCCATTTTTCACCCAATTAACATGTAAATCAATGATTAATTTCACCCACTCTAACATGAGTATGATTATTTTGCTGAAGAAAGCAAGTAATAAACACTTGCCTAAAATTGAAGGTCTGAATCCTTTGGTGATATTGGTATAGACGTGTTCCTCTCTTCTCGATCTACGCGTTGGTGGTCACGGTTGTGCAAGGTGAGGATAATTTGGCCTTCCCTCTTGGAATTTGGGTCTCCCTCACACCCTCTATGTACGTTCTTTACTTTCTGTGTCTCTCAACGCTAAAGGACTTTTCTTGGATGATAAATTAACTTCCAATTTTCGTCCATTAATTAAACCCAAAAATAAAATTTACCATAATGCCCTCTTGGGACGCCGATTAGGCCTAAAATTGCGTCGGGACCCAAACTAAACACCCGGGTATACTATTTTGACTATCTCGACACTCCCAGAATCAACGACGCACTCAAAATGGCCATAAAAGTTAATAAAAATAATTTCTCTTTTTATCCCAATAAAATAGTCTCGACACGACTCACACGTGCGTCAGACTTAAATTACCAAACAGTCGTATTATTCACTCTTGACAATTTATCAAAGTGTATAGTTCCATATTACATATCACACGATAATATTAAATCAATAAGTATTAACCCTTGGCACGCTAGTTAATATTTATTTTTAAATCCGGACTAATTAACAATTAAATTCTCACATTTTAATTCAATTCATCCCACTATAAAAATTACTCCTGTAATTATTTAAATCATAAAAAATATGGGGTATTACATACTTCCCCCCTAATAATCGAATTTTGTGTCGAAATTTGGAAAATAAGGCATACCTGGTACGAATAAATCGGGATATTTCTCAAGCATATCCGCCTCACGCTCCCAAGTGGAATCCTCCACATTGTGATATTGCCACTGCACCCGAACAAGTGGAACTACCTTTGACCTCAGCCTCCTCTCACTGTAATCTAGGATAGCCACCGATATCTCCTCATATGAACTGTCGGGTTGTAACTCAATCTCCTCTATCGCGATGTGAGTGTGTGCCAACTCATCCCGAAGATACCGCCTTAGTGACAAAATGTGGAACACATCATGGATACGATGTAAGTGTTCCGATAACCTAAGCCTATATGCCACTGGTCCGATCCTCTCGATAATAGGAAATGGTCCTATATATCTCGGAGCCAATTTCCTTTTTTTCCCAAATCTCATTACTCTCTTCATAGGAGATACTCTCGGCAAAACCTATTCCCCTATGGCAAACTCTCTGAAGGACCGCTTAACATCGGCCTAGCTTTTTTGCCTATCATGCGCTACCCATATGCGACCCCGAATCATCTCGATATGCTCGATGTGTCCTAAATCACCTCTGGCCCGAGTAGTTTTTTATCCCCCACCTCTAGGCAATAAGCCAGAGAACGACAAGGTCTACCATACAATGCCTCGAACGGGTCCATGCCAATCATAAACTAATAGGAGTTATTATAAGCAAATTCGACCAGTGGAAGGTATTGCTCCCAACCTTCACCAAAATCAAGGACACACAGGCACAACATATACTCTAGCATCTGATTAGTGTGCTCAGTCTGCTCATCGGTCTGCGGGTGATATGCCGTACTCAACCGCAACTCGGTGCCCATAGCCTCCTGGAAGATCTCTAAAAAACGAGATACAAATGTCTTATCTCTATCCAACATGATAATAAGAGGCACACCATGCAATCTCATTATTTCTTAAATAAATAGCTGAGCATACTGTCCTTCTTTGTAGTCTGTCCTGATGGGAAAAAGGTGGGATACTTTCGTCAACTGATCCATAATAACCCATATAGAATTGTGCCAATAACACTGAATCAGTATCAATAACAAGAATCCATTGTTGAACTAATCTAATGAAGTTTTTGAAGAAGTTTGAAACTGATTCAGGCCAATTGATTATCACGACTAAAAGTAGTTTCACAGTGAGTGCTAAAAGTCAAGTTCAAATGAGGAATATAATTGCTGAAGTCACTAGTTTCAAATTTGATAAAGGTCCTTTAAGATACCTTGGTTGTCCTCTTTTTAATGGGAAAAGAAAATAAATATACTTTGAGCCTCTAATTCAATCCATTACTTCTAAAATTAATATCTGGAAGTCTAAGCTCTTAACTTTGGGAGGTATATTAACTCTAATTCAAGTTGTTCTGTCATTTATCCCACTTTATACTCTATTGGCCATCAATCCTCCAAAACTGATTATTAAAACAGTTGAGAAGCTTCTATGTTCTTTTTTTCTCTCAAAGTATGGTCTAATTTATGCTCTTAAAGATGGCTTGGAATTTCTAGGAAAATAGAAGTTTATGGTATAATTTTATCAATGTTCTAAAAGGCGTGATGCATCATCGATGTAGTGCATAAATTGCATAAATTTGTAACTGTATAAGAATAAATTTATTCATTTATGCACTTCATAACATTTATAACTATACACGCATCAAAAATAACATTTCGGGTTACATTGTATAAGCATTTATCAGCAAAACAACATTAATTCTATAAGCATTTATCAACAAAACTTAATATCAAAGACTTACACATGAATGATTTTGATGTTTAATTAATTAAAAGAAAACTAAATTCTTTTTATGATCAAAGAAATAAGAAATCAACATTTTGGGTTGTTTTCATCTGGTATATAAGAAATCAAAAGAATGAAATCAAAAAAAGGAAATCAAAAGAAGGAAATAAGATATAAGAAAACTTACCTGTTTTTTTTTTATTTTCGGACGGAGTAGATCTGTTTTATACAGTGGCTAATTCATTCAGGTACCTCAAAGCTTTCAAAATGGCTGCATAGTATTATTCCATTTGGCCTCAAAGCTTTCGATTGTGTGTCAAAATTGCATCGTTGTGAGCCTTGATTAATTGAAGAATTAAAGTGCGTATGCATATGAAGATGACTAGGGGTATATAAGGCATAAACTCATCAAGAATATCCTCAATGCGATAAGCAATCTCTTGAATTAATTTTACTTTATCTTTGAACCTCTCATCACGGTCCTTGTCTTCCATGTCTTTTAAGTAGGCTTGCATTCTGCTCAACCAAGTTCTGATATGACCAACTTATTCAAGAAAAAAAACATGAAGTTAGGGGTAATTTTCACAAGACACATTACTTAACCCAAATTCTTTATCTACTTATTGGAATAGTTCTGAGCCCACTTCGTGTTAGAGACCATATCCAGACATCAACATGTCTGCACATGTTGAGTAATCACTGAGGGTACCGTTTCCCATGTTATTTAAAGTATTTACTCTAGTTTTACTTTGGATATTTTGTGATATTGTTAGTTTAAGTGACATTTGACTCCCATTCTTGCTGTAACACATAAGAGAAAAGTATGCCTGCCTGAGCTTATTGAACTGACAATTGTATTATCTTCTTTAGACATAAGAGAAAAGTATGGTTTCTCATTTATCATAAGTCTTTATCCATTATTATCTCTCTAAAATGCTATCACGCATGCTTTGACAATTTGGCATGGGGTTTTGTTAACCTTTAATTCAAATACACCTTCCCTACTTTTTTCCTGATAAACTCCACTTGTATACTTAACGCCCGAACCATTTATCTTAAAAATATTCATTCAAATTAAGCTACAATTTACAAATAAATTTTCAAGCACTTTTTCTTTTATTGAAATAGTGTCAGTTGTAATACCCCGAAATTTTATTGATATTTATTAAAGGGATTAATTAAATTAAATGTGAATTAATTGAGAATTAATCCGGATATAAATACTAACGATATGTGAGTTGGTATTTGATTATGATGTGTATATATGTCAATATATGAATATTGAAAATATTAAAAATTGTCGCGAAACTGAAATACGATAATTTGGGAAATTTAGTTGGGACGCGCGTGTCAGTCGCGTCAGGAATGTAATTATTTGAATTAAAAAGTGAATTTTATTTTTATCAACCGAATGGTCATTTTGGGTGCGCCAACGAGTCCGGAAGGGTCGAAATAGTCAGAAAACACTAGTCGGGGGATTAGTTTGGCTCCCGGGGCATTTTTGGGCCATACCGACAACTTAAAAGGGTATTTTGGTAATTTTGAAATTTTGGGAATTAAAGCCTACGAATTTTAAGAGTTAATTATACATTATTTAGTAACCCACTAAGACCATTACAAACATTTGACAAGTTAGAGGGCTACGGGAGTTATAGGAAGAGTTGGAAGAGGTTGCCAAAAGAAAACCCATAACCACCATCTTCAACCTTAGGAGAAATCTATAGAGAAAAGGGAGAGATCAACCTTCAACCTTCGACATCAAATTCTGAAGAACAATCTAAGCCAAGTGATTTAGTATTTTTAATGTATTGAATATGTCTTCAATGCTTAGTGTAGGAACTATCCTATATTGGACTTTTTGAAGAAAACCCATGAAATTTGTTGGAGAAACCTTGAATTTGGGTTAGGATTTGCATGGAGTATGATAATGGACTGATTTAAAACTTGAATAGTTACATATGATGATTTAAAAATGGATTTATGATGAGTAATTGGGCATAAGAAAAATTAGGAGTTCATGTTCATAGGGTTTGGAGAGATATTTGAAGATTCATATTAATTCCATGATAATTTGTAAGATTTGACCCTTTAATTATGATACTGAATGATCTAGGGTGATTATAAATGGTTTACATACGTTAGATAATAATTTGGATGGTATTAGGGTTGATTTAGAGGAGAGAAGAATTGAGAAAAACGGATTTGGGTATTTATGGGCTGAAACTGCCATCTCGTTAGAAGACCTGCCCAGATCGTTCGAACGACCTCATTCGAACGAACTTCTAACGAGATGACAGTATGACTTCTAACGAGTTGGTATTTTATTCGAAGCCCTTCGTTTGAACGAACTCGTTTCGGGCCATCTAACGAGACTTCTAACGAGCTGGCAGAATGGCCTTTTTGGCCTGATTTGATTTCTAGTATCCCGTGGACTTATTTATATGGTGAGATAACTTTCCCTTATTTACTAGTGGGTATAGTTGGGAGATTGGGGTACATTGAGTAGTAAAATTTAAAATAGTTCCTTGAACCGGGTGACACTTTTGGATTAAGATGCGAATGACTAATCACGAAGTGAGGATAATTGATAACTTAAATACCTATACACCGGGGATTTATGATTTGTATAACACTAAGTGTTGGTATAAGAACGAGAAGTATAGCACTAAAAAAATATTGTAATATCTAAGATGTATGAATGCTTAGTATATGTAGTTATCTATGTATGACATACCTACCGTACTCGCTATCATAGGAGGTTGGCATTCATTTAGGGCCATCTAATCTTTGTGTGCCCACGGGGGGGATTTAGATTGGTACCTCGAGGACATAGGTCAGAGAAGGGCTTATTGAGAAGTTCTTAATAAGTCTGTTGATCATGGGAGTGTAGGTATGTGCGAGACCCATGTGATGTTAACTATGTTCGCCTCCATTGTTTGTGTTTGTTGTTAATCAAACGTTTCCTGAGAGATTCTGAATATGTCGTCTTCATGTACGTGATGTACCGAGATTTGATAGCAGAGTATGTGTGCACCACAGCTTAGTCTCGGGGTGATAGTATTGTATATTTATGGTGAGAATAATATACTGTTAAATGAAATGAATTGTCGTGAATAATTGTGAGTATAAATAATAGCAACGGTTTGTAAAGTGAAAATGTAAGATTTTTAATAAAATTGTAGTGTTGAAGTGTGGAAATTGGGTATTAAGGTGCAATACTATATTAAACAGAAGATGTTGGGATTTGAATTGGATATCATATAGAAATGTTAGATTTAGCATTTGACTAGATAGATATGGGAGCAACTAGAATGGGTACGGGTACGATATAAGTGCACAACTAGTTGAGAGGTGAGGAGCTCATGTGAGTGCACACACTATCATGTACTTTATATTCACTGTTTAATAATATTAAACACTTGCATTTTTTTTAAATTATTTTCACATTCGGGCTCTGACCCGTTTGCTTTCAAATCTATTTTGTAAAAACCTTTTTAGGTGCCCAGCCATAAGGACACCATGCATATGAGTTATATTCAGGTGACGTGTTGTAGCTGCTGTGGAAGTTACAGGACCTTGACAGTAGACGCCTCCATTTCTGATCTTGACTCCATTATCAGTTTTTATCATTTGTTGGGCATGTCGCCCATTCCTTTTAGAGACATCTTACTTATTCAGTTATTTCAGACGTTGGGTTGTAATTAATTTTAGTGATACAGAATTTGTATTTATTTATTTCAGAATTCGGTTTGTTGTGAGGAGTTTTCCTCCAGACTCATTATTATTGTATGGATATTCTATTGTGACTATATTGTTGGTTATGTTAACTTTTCCTAATTCATTTATTGCATGTTAATCGGATTTAATTAAAATGGACAACTCACTTTTTAAATACTAGGTGGTTAGAAAATATTAAAATGTTTTTCGACAGTGACGCTATGAACTGGACCAACTTGGCCTTTTGTATTAATTTAATAAAGGAGTAGCTACCCAGTATTTAATTAGTCGGGGTGTCACAGGTGGTATAGGAGCATCAGGTTCGAGTGTCCTTAGGATCTGTACGGCCTTTTATGTTTCTGCTGAGCTTTCTTTGATGTAGAGCCCTATATTTTAGGATTGTTGTATTCTTTTGTGTATGCTTTGTTCTTCAGCTATTTCGAGTTAATAACTGCGAACATATAAGACTTTACTCTCATTTTTTATGCCTCCACGAGGTGGGCAGCGAGTTCCTAGGGATGCACAGCCAGACCCACAGCCCGCACCAGTTCAGGGCACTATGAATGCCGCAGAGGTTGCAGCTATTGTAGCCCGAGCGATAAATGCCGCCCTAGCCGTTGTACAGCAGGCACCACCCCAGGCGCCGGTAGTTGTGCCAGTTCAGGCTCATGCATTCTCGTCTGCTTGGGAATGCGTTCGTGATGCTTTTCAGAAAGCACACCCTTCAGAGTTTACAGGTAGCTCCGATGTTGTGGTATCCAGTCAGTGGAGGAAGGATATTCAGAGGCACTTAAGGATGTATGAGTGCACGGATGTTCAGAAGCAGATACTGGCTACTTTCAAGCTAGTAAGATCTGCATTACCATCGTAGAGGAGAGGGACACCCTCACTATACAAGAGTTCTATGTGCGGTTCGACTGAAAATATTTTTCGTCAGCTGTTCACACGGAGATGAGGAGGAAATTGATGAACCTCAAGCAGGAGGGAAAGACTGTAGCCAAGTATGAGGCTGAATTTACTAATCTCTTGAACATTGTTCCCGATGAGATACCGACTGAGGAGAAGAAGATTCAGAAGTTCACAGATAAATTGACTTGGAGGATCCGTCAACACTTGTTAGGGAATCTCTCATTGGACACTTATTTTGATGTGGTTAATGCTGCATTACTTCACTGTCGAGATCATCTCTTTCCACATGTCTGAGATGAAGAGATCAGGGGAGTCTAGCCAACAGGGCAGGACCGGGGGAAATGGTGCCAGTGGGGCACAATCTGCTTAGGGACAGCACAGGCAGGGTGACCAGAGTTCCTAACAGGGTGATTCTAAGAGATTCAGATCTGGGAATTTCAGAAGTGGACAGGGAGGTTTCAGACATGGCCATCAGGGTCAGAACGGCCAGCAGGGTCAGAATGGTCAGCAGCAACAGTTTCAGCAGGGCCAGCATGGCCAGGGGAGGAATGGTAACGCCAACCAGGGCCAAGGACAGCAGGGACAGCGAGGGGGAAACTTCCCGAGGAAGTGTTTTATTTGTGGCAAGACTGGCCACAAATGCCAGGATTGTCCTGACAGGGGCAGGGCCCCACAGTAGCAGCAACAGGGTGCCCGACACGAGCCTCCGGTGCCTATGTTTCTCGCCGCCCTCCCAGCACCACCACAGATGGCAGCACTACCACCCATTCCAGCGGTCCCGGTCCAGTAGGGACATCTTCAGTATAGGAGAGTTTATCAGCTCCAGCATGCCGCAGCCCCACAGGATCCACCGTCCATTGAGGGTATGTTCTCTATTCAGGGGATTATGGGGCGTATTTTATTTGACACGGGGGCCACACATTGTTTCATTTGCATGCACTATTGGGTTGTTAGGCACCGCCGAGAGCGCGGTTACTTGTGTAGATTCACCGTTGAGTAGAGGTTTCATGATTTCGCTTATTTGTAGAGGTGTGGGTATAGAGATCAGGAGGTTTACTTTACCCGCGGATATATTAGTGTTAGAGATAACTGAGTATGATGCCATTATTGGTAGGGATTGGCTAGTTGCATACCGAGACATGATTGACTGTTTCAGTAGGAGTATTATCTTTTCCATTCCCGGACAGGAGATGCTTTTAGTGGCGATGCCTCGCCCTGAGGGAGGATCGTCCACTCACTTATACTATATAGAGGAGGAGACCTCTAAGGAAGTGGTGATCCCCTCGATGTGATTCCAGTTGTGAGGGAGTTTGCTGATGTATTTTAGGATATACTTAGACTACCTCCGAGTAGGGAGATAGATTTTATGATCGATTTGACACCGGGCACTCGGCCTATTGCCCGCGCACCTTACCGTATGGCTCCAACAGAGATGAGAGAGTTACGGGATCATATTGAGAAGTTATTGGGTCAGGGGTTTATTCGGAGGAGTACTTCATCGTGGGGTTCCCCTGTGTTGTTCGTAAAGAAGAGGGATGGATCCTTGAGGTTATGTGTAGATTACCGAGAATTGAATAAGGTCACGATACAGAATAAGTATCTGTTGCCCCGAATCGATGACTTATTCGACCAGCTGAGAGGAGCTTCGTTCTTCTCAAAGATTGATTTGCGATCAACATACCACCAGTTGCGTATCAGGGAATAGGACGTCTCAAAGACTGCTTTCTTGACGAGATATGGTTCCTATGAGTTTAGGGTTATGCCTTTTGGCTTGACCAACGCTCCAGCCGTGTTTATGGACTTAATGAATAGGGTGTTCAGAGAGTTCCTAGACCAGTTCGTCATTGTCTTTATTGATGACATTCTGGTTTACTCCCAGATAGAAGAGGAGCACGCCGAGAATTTGAGACAGGTTTTGCAGATGCTACATCAGAATGAGCTTTATGCAAAGTATGAGAAGTGCGGGTTTTGGCTGAAAGAGGTTCAGTTTTTGGGGCATATCATTTCAGACCAGGGGATATCGGTAGATCTGGGGAAGGTATCCTCGGTGAGGGAGTGGGGACAACCCACGACACCGACTGAGATCCGTAGTTTCTTGGGCCTAGCAGGATACTACAGGAGGTTTAATCGGGGTTTCTCATAGATAGCGGGTCCTTTGACACATCTGACTCGCAAAGGTGTGCCGTTTATCTGGAGTGATTCCTGTCAGTTGGCATTCGATGAGTTGAAGGACAAGTTGACCTCAACACCTATGTTAGCATTGTTGAGGCCAGGAGTTGAGTATTTAGTCTACACCAATGCGTCCTTACAAGGACTCGGAGGTGTGCTGCAGCAGGAGAATCAGGCCATAGCTTATGCTTCCCATAAGCTTAAGCCTCACGAGAGGAATTACCCCACCCATGACTTGGAGTTAGCGGTAGTTGTATTTGCCCTTCGGATTTGGAGACATTATCTCTTGGGGGAGAAGTTTCGGTTATTCACGGACCACAAGTCTCTACAGTACCTCTTCACGCAGAATGAGTTGAATATGCGTCAAAGACGGTGGCTTGAGTTTGTGAAGGACTATCAGTTTGATATCCAATATCACCCAGGGAAGCCTAACGTGGTAGCAGACGCGTTAAGCCGTTGGCCAGTAAATTAGGTGGCTGAGGTGTGGAAAGCAAAGTGGAAGGAGTTGGGACACCAGGATGCAGTGGCCCGATCGTTCATATCTGTGATGACTGTTACACCGCAGATTGTCACGAGAGTGGTAAAGGCCCAGGAAAATGACTCGTTATGTCAAGAGCAGATAGTTCGATTACTATCATAGGGAGCCGAGTCCTATACCGTTAGCTCAGACGGGGGATTACGCTTCAATGGAAGACTAGTCGTTCCGAAAGGGGAAGATTTACAACACGAGGTGATGGCAGAATCGCACGGCTCACGGTTCGCGGTACACCCTGGTGGGGACAAAATGTACCAAGATATGAGACGTCAGTATTGGTGGAGCGGGATGAAGAGAGATATTATCGTGTTTATTTCTAAATGCGCCACTTGTCAATTGTTGAAGGTGGATCATCAGAGAATGGCAGGACTTCTACAACCATTAGAGGTTCCGACTTGGATATGGTAGAGAATATCCATGGACTTTATCGCTGGGTTACCTACGTCACATAGGGGTCACGACTCCATTTGGGTAATTGTGGACCGGTTGACCAAAGTTGCTCATTTCCTACCCATGAGGAAAGACTACACTACGGGACAATATGCCCAAATTTTCATTACGGAAATAGTGAGACTTCACGGTGTGCCTCTAAATATCGTGTCTGACCGAGATAAGATATTTGTTTCACGATTTTGGGAGAGCTTCCAGGAGGCATTGGGCACTGAATTGCTGTTGAGTACAGCTTATCACCCACAGACTGATGGATAGACTGAGCGTACAAATTAGATGTTGGAGGACATGTTGCGTATGTGCATCATAGATTTTGGGGGTGGACGGGAGCAGTACCTTCCACTGGTGGAGTTTGCTTATAATAACTCCTACCAGTTCACCATTGGCATGGCTCCATTTGAGGCGTTGTATGGTAGACCTTGTCGTTCCCCAGCATGTTGGTTAGAAGTGGGGGACAACAAATTACTTGGGCCGGAAGTGATTCAGGACACTTCAGTAGGGATAGATTTGATACGGAGTCGCATTCGAGTAGCTCAGGACCGATAGAAGAGCTATGCTGATGCAAAGAGGTTCTTCAGAGAATTCAAAGTGGGGGACCAGGTTTTACTCAGAGTATCTCCTATGAAGCGGATTATGCATTTTGGGAAGAAGGGGAAACTGGCACCGAGGTATGTGGGGCCATTTCCTATCATCGAGCGGATTGGGCCAGTTGCGTATAGACTTGGGTTACCGGAGCACTTGCATAGGATTCATGATGTGTTCCATATTTCCTCGCTAAGGAAATATCTTAGGGACGATTTGGCCCATACTCACATTGATTTGGAGGACATCGATCTTCAACTCGATAGTTCCTACGAGGAGGGGCCGATTGCTATTTTGGATCGAAGCGAGCGAAAACTGAGATCGAAAATAGTACCGTTAGTACGTGTTCAGTGGCGGCATCATAAGGCTGAGGAGTTCGCATGGGAGCGCGAGGATGAGATGCGCGAACGTTATCCTGAGTTGTTTTCATCAGGTACTTTTTAGTTCCGAATTTCGGGACGAAATTCTGTTATTAGGGGGGAAGTATGTAATACCCCGAAATTTTATTGATATTTATTAAAGGGATTAATTAAATTAAATGTGAATTAATTGAAAATTAATCCGGATATAAATACTAACGAGATGTGAGTTGGTATTTGATTATGATGTGTATATATGGAAATATATGAATTTTGAAAATATTAAAAATTATCGCGAGACTAAAATACGACAATTTGGGAAATTTAATTGGGACGCGCGTGTCAGTCGCGTCAGGAATGTAATTATTTGAATTAAAAAGTGGATTCTATTTTTATCAACCGAATGGTCATTTTGAATGCGCCAAAGAGTCCGAAAGAGTCTAAATAGTCAGAAAACACTAGCCGGGGGTTTAGTTTGTGTCCCGGGGCATTTTTGGGCCATACCGGCAACTTTAAAGGGTATTTTGGTAATTTTGAAATTGTGGGAATTAAAGCCTACGAATTTTAAGAGTTAATTATACATTATTTAGTAACCCACTAAGCCCATTACCAACATTTGACAAGTTAGAGGGCTACGAGAGTTATAGGAAGAGTTGGAAGAGGTTCCCAAAAGAAAACCCATAACCACCATCTTCAACCTTGGGAGAAAATCTGTAGAGAAAAGGGAGAGATCAACCTTCAACCTTCGACATCAAATTCTGAAGAACAATCTAAGGCAAGTGATTTAGTATTTTTAATGCATTGAATATGTCTTCCATGCTTAGTGTAGGAATTATCCTATATTGAACTTTTTGAAGAAAACCCATGAAATTTGTTGGAGAAACCTTGAATTTGGGTTAGGATTTGCATGGAGTATGATAATGGACTGATTTAATACTTGAATATTTACATATGATGATTTAAAAATGGGTTTATGATGAGTAATTGGGCAGAAGAAAAATTAGGAGTTCATGTTCATAGGGTTTGGAGAGATATTTGAAGATTCATATTAATTCCATTATAATTTGTAAGATTTGACCCTTTAATTATGATAAGGAATGATCTAGGGTGATTAGAAATGGTTTACATACATTAGAACATAATTTGGATGGTCTTAGGGTGGATTTAGAGGAGAGAAGAATTGAGAAAAACGGATTTGGGAATTTCTGGGCTGAAACTGCCATCTCATTAGAAGACCTGCCCAGATCGTTCGAACGACCTCGTTCGAACGAACTTCTAATGAGATGAAAGTATGACTTCTAACGAGTTGGAATTTCTTTCGAAGTCCTTCATTCTAACGAACTCGTTCGAACGTCCTCGTTCGAACGAGACTTCTAACGAGTTGACAGAATGGCCTTTTTGGCTTGATTTGATTTCTAGTATCCCGTGGACTTATTTATATGGTGAGATAACTTTCCCTTATTAACTAGTGGGTATAGTTGGGAGATTGGGGTACATTGAGGAGTAAAATTTAGAATAGTGCCTTGAACCGGGTGACACTTGTGGATTAGGACGCGAATGACTAATCACAAAGTGAGGATAATTGATAATTTAAATACCTATACACCGGGGATTTATGATTTGTATAACACTAAGTGTTGGTATAAGAACGAGAAGTATACTGTAATACCCCGTATTTTCGTGATATTTATTTTTGGGGATTAATTGAATTAAATGTGTATTAATTGGAAATTAATCCGGATAAAAATATTAACGAGATGTGAGTTAGTATTTTATTATAATGTGTATATTTGGCAATATATGAATATTGGAAATATTGAAATTGTCGCGAGATTGAAATACGGCAATTTGGGAAACTTTGTTGGGACGCGCGTGACAGTCGCGTCAGGAATATAATTATTTGAATTAAAAAGTGAATTTTATTTGTATCACCCGTATGGTCATGTTGAGTGCGCCAACGCGTCCGAAAGGGTCGAAATAGTCAGAAAACACTAGCCGGGGGTTAAGTTTGGGTCCCGGGGCATTATTGGGCCATACCGGTAACTTATAGGGGCATTTTGGTAATTTCGGAAATCTGGGAATTAAAACCCACGAAAATTAGAAACAAAAATCTGACTTATTCTTTATCCACTAAACCCACTAACTACACTAAGGGACTTAATGGGCTACGGGAGAAGTTAAGATATAGTTCCAACTTACCAAAAACCAACCACACCTCCATTGTCATCATCCTTAGAGAAACTTGTAGAGAGAGAGAGAGAGAAAAGAATTCTGCAGAAAGAGAGAGGGAGAACAACTCAGCCTTCAAGATTCAACATCAAATTCAGAGAAAGATTAAGGCAAGTGGTTTAATTACAATTGATTCAATGCCATGATTTTCCATGTTTAGGAATTTTTGAATTTATCTTGGAAGATGATATAGACCCATGAATTGGAAGTTTAAAACTATGAACTATGTTAGGGACTGCATGTAGAAACATTCTGGACGAATTATGAACTCAGAATTATGACCCTTGATGATTTAAAAATGGATTTTTGAAGAAGTTTATTAATGTTCTTGAAAGAAATAGAAAACTGGAATTCTTGATGAAGATTTGATCCATACAAAGCCCTTGAATGATGAATTATTGGTTTTAGAACGTTAACACTGTTGTAGGATGGTTGTATGATGATATTATAACGTTATCTTAGAGTTTAATGCTTGTTAATGGTGTTTTGGGTTGGTTTGAAAACTGCAAAACGAAGCAGTCCGCAGCCTACCTGGTGCGATCAATCGATCGACATTCATCAGTCGATCGATCGACCACCATCGATCGATCGAAGGTCAAGGTCGATCGATCGACCTTCCCAGAATGAGTAAAGTTCTTCCCTATTTAAATTTTAATTATGTTAACCCTTGGATAATATTGTTGGAGACCGTATGAATATCCTTAACCTTAAGGAAGACCAGTAGGCATGGTTATGAAATTTGGACCTTAATTAGAATTCAATTTGAGGAATTATTCTAAACTAATGAAATTCGATAAGTGAGTTAATATTTGGGTTAATAGTGTAAATTTGAATAATTTGATGAAATGAGGTTTGAGCAGAAGTAAGGACCTTAGGATTAAAGATGTTATACGTGGGAATAATAGGAACTTAATAATCTATTTTAGATAGGTTTTAAGTATAAGAAACTACGACGTGAGACGTGTCGACAGTTTAACTTTTATATTATCGGGAGACGTAAAATATACAAATTTGGAATAATGGTATAAGGATGTAGAGTATACCTTTATTAATATTGAATTATCTAAGATGTGTGAATGCTTAGTATATGATTTTTATATGTATGACATACCTACCATACTTGCTATCACGGGAGGTTACGTTCGCTTAGGGTCTTCTTATCCTTGTGTTGACCGGATTTAGATTGGTACCTCGAGGACATAGTTCAAGCGAACGACTTAGTTGTGAGTTAATAAGCCAGCTGACTATGGAGCGTTGGTATGTACGTGACCATGGATATGTTGAATTATGTTCGCCTCCATTTTTGTGTGTGGTGTTTATTCCAACAATTCCTGAGAGATTCGGAATTTGTGATCCTTATGTACGTGATGTACCGGGATGGATAGCAGAGTATGTGTGCACCGCAGCTTAGCCTTTGGGTGCTTGTATTGTATATTTATGATGTGAATACTATACGGTTAAATGAAAAGGAAATTGCTATGTTAAATTGTGGGTATAGTAATTGTAATATTATGAAAAGATAAAAGGGGACAGATATCAATAAATGGTTTTGTTAATAATTGGGAATCCGAGAATTAAAGTAGAACTCTCTATTTAATTGTTAAGGTTGGAATTAAGCGTGAACCGAGTAGAAGTGTTAGAAACTCTTTGGAACTAGATAGTTATGAGAAAACACATGATTGGGTACAGGAACGTTAGGAGTTCACAGTTAGACGAGAGGTGAGTATTTCATGTGAGAGAACGTCCTAACATGTATTTTGCATTTATTGTTTTAAATGTTGTTAAGGCACTTGCTGTTTTCAAAATACTCTCCACATTCGGGCTCTGACCCGTTTGCTTTCAAATCTATCTTTTTGTAAAAACCATTTTAGGTGCCCAGCCACAAGGACACCATGCTTAGGATCCTCATTCAGGTGACGAGCTGTAGCTGTTTGTGGAAGTTACAAGACATTGATTATAGACGCTTCATCTATCTTGACTCTATACTCAGTATTTATCAGTTGTAGGGCATGTCGCCCATTTCTTTTAGAGGCATTTCATTTATTTCAGTTATTCAGACTTCGGGCATGTAATTAATTCAGAATTCAGACTTGTCTTATTATTTTCAGTTGTGGAATTGTTGTAAGGAGTTTTCCTCCGGACTTATTACTATTGTTGGTTATTTCATTACTTAGTTATGGTGAATGGATTTATGTTGTTCTTCCATTATCCTTTTATTGCATGTTAATCAGACTTAACTTAAAATTTGGCAACTTACTTTTTAAATACTAGGTGGTTAGTAATCATTTAAATGTTTTCGACAGTGATGCTATTAACTGGATCAACTTGGCATTTTGTATTAATTTAATAAAGGAGTAGCTACACGGTATTTAATTAGTCGGGGTGTCACAGGTGGTATCAGAGCATCAGGTTCTAGTGTCCTTTAGGATATGTACGGCTTATTATGTTTTTCGCTGAGCTTTCTTTGATGTAGAGCCCTATATTTTAGGACTGTTGTATTCTCTTGTATATGCTACCTTCTTCAGCTATTTTAAGTTTATAACTGCGAACTTATAAACTTCATTCTTATTTCAGATGCCTCCACGACGTGCACAAAGGATTCCCAGGGATGCAACGCCAGAACCACAGCCTGCACCAGTTCAGGGCACGATGAATGCCGCCGAGGTTGCAGCCATCGTGGCTCAGGCGGTAAATGCCGCATTAGCTGTAGTTCAGCAGGCACCACTTCAGGCGCCGATAGCCGCGCCAGTTCAGGCTCATGCATTCCCGTCTGCTTGGGAACGTGTACCTGATGCTTTTCAGAAAGCACACCCTTCGGAGTTCGCAGGTAGCTCCGATGTGGTAGTTTCGAGTCAGTGGAGGAAGGATATACAGAGGCACTTGAGGATGTATGAGTGCACTGACGTTCAGAGGCAGGTACTAGCTACTTTTAAGCTAGTGGGATCTGCACTACAGTGGTGGGAGTCTATTACCACCGCAGAGGAGAGAGATACTCTCACGATTCAGGAGTTCTGGATGCGGTTCGACCGCAAGTACTTTCCGTCTGCTGTTCACACAGAAATGAGGAGGAAGTTGATGAACCTTCGACAGGAGGGTAAGACTGTGGCCGAGTATGAGGCCGAATTCACCAATTTACTGAATATTGTCCCAGATGAGATACCAACGGAAGAGAAGAAGATTCAGAAATTCATAGATGGATTGACTTGGAGGATCCGTCAGCATTTATTAGGGAACCTCTCGTTGGCCACTTATTCTGACGTGGTTAACGATGCATTGCTCCATTGCCAGGACCACCGCTTTCACTTGACAGAGGGGAAGCGATCAGGAGAGTCCAGCCATCAGGGCAGGACAGGGGGAAATGGTGCCAGCGGGGCACAGTCAGCTCAGGGTCAGTATAGGTAGAGTGATCAGGGTTCCCAGCAGGGGGATCATAAGAGGTTCCGATCAGGGGGTTTCAGGAACGGTCAGGGAGGATTCCGGAATGGCCAGCAGGGTCATAACGGCCATCAGGGCCAGCAGGGTCAAAATGGTCAACATCAGCAGTTTCACCAGGGCCAGCAAGGCCAGGGCAGAAATGGTAACGGCCACCAGGGCCGAGGGCAGCAGGGACAGCGAGGGGGAAACTTTCTGGGGAAGTGTTTCATTTGTGGTAAGATTGGCCACAAACGTCAGGATTGTCCTGATAAGGGCAGGGCCCCGCAGCAGCAGCAGGGTGCTCGATATGAGCCACATAGGCCACTTTTTCCACCTGCTCTTCCAGCTCCAGCCCAGGTGCCAGCACTACCAGCCATTCCAGCAGTTCCTGTGCAGTAGGGGCAGTTACAGTATGGACGTGTCTATAACGTCCACCAGGTAGCAGCTCCACAGGCACCACCCGCGATTGAGGGTATGTTTCCTATCCATGGTACTATGGGTCGGGTTTTGTTTGATACGGGGACAACACATTGCTTTATAGCTACACATTTTGCGAAAGCCTTAGGGTTGTTAGATACGGCAGAGAGCACAGTAACGTGTGTAGACTCACCATTGGGGAGTGGGTCACTTATTTTCTTTATATGCCGGGGAGTGGGGGTAAAGATTGGTAGTCTGGTATTACCTGCAGATATGTTGGTATTAGATATGCATGTTCACGATGTGATTATCGGTATGGATTGGCTCGTTGATTATAGAGCCATGATTGATTGCTTCGGTGGGAGCATTGTTTTTGCCATTCCGGGGCAAGAGATGTTTGTAGTGGCGATGCCTCGCCCAGAGGGAGGCTCGACCGCTCATTTATATTACCTAGAGGAGGATATATCTAAGAAGGTTGTGATTCCTTTAGATTCGATCCCAGTTGTCAGGGAGTATTCCGATGTGTTTCAGAAGATACCAGGCCTACCCCCAGTCGAGAGATAGACTTTGTTATAGACTTATTACCAGATACGAGACCTATAGCACGCGCACCGTACCGTATGGCTCCAGCTGAGATGAGGGAGTTACGGGATCAGATTGAGCAGTTGTTGGGTCAGGGGTTTATTTGGAGGAGTACTTCACCGTGGGGTGCCCCTGTGTTGTTCGTGAAGAAGAGAGATGGTTCACTGAGATTGTGTGTGGACTACCGGGAGTTGAACAAGGTCACGATACGGAATAAGTATCCGTTGCCTCGAATCGATGACCTATTCGACCAGTTGAGAGGAGCTTCTTGCTTCTCAAAGATTGATTTGCGATCTGGATACCATCAGTTGCGTATCAGGGAAGAGGACGTCTCGAAGACAGCGTTCTTATCGAGATATGATTCTTACGAGTTTCGAGTTATGCCATTTGATTTGACCAACGCTCCAGCAGCGTTTATGGACTTGATGAATAGAGTGTTCCAGAGATTTCCTAGATCAGTTTGTCATTGTCTTGATCAATGATATTCTGGTTTACTCCCAGACAGAGGAGGATCACGCCGAGCATTTGAGGCAAGTTTTGCAGACGCTACGTCAGAACGAGTTGTATGCAAAATATGAGAAGTGCGGGTTTTGGCTGAAGGAGGTCCAGTTTTTGGGATACATTATTTCCAACCGGGGGATATCTGTTGATCCGGGGAAGGTATCCGCGGTGAGGGAGTGGGGACATCCCACAACACCGACTGAGATCCGTAGTTTCTTGGGCTTAGCAGGATACTACAGGAGGTTTATTTGGTGTTTCTCCATGATAGCGGGTCCCATGACACATCTAACTCGTAAAGGTGTGCCATTCATTTGGAGTGATGCCTGTCAGTTGGCATTCGATGAGTTGAAGGAAAAGTTAACCTCAGCACCTGTGTTAGCATTGCCGAGACCAGGAGTTGAGTATCTTGTTTACACCGATGCGTCCTTACAAGGACTTGGAGGTGTACTGCAGCAGGAGAGTCAGGCCATAGCTTATGCTTCCCGTAAGCTTAAGCCTCACGAGAAGAATTAACCTACCCATGACTTGGAGTTAACGGCAGTGGTATTTGCCCTTCATATTTGGATACATTACCTTTTGGGGGAGAAGTTTCGATTGTTCACGGATCACAAGTCCCTACAGTACCTATTCACGCAGAAGGAGTTGAATATGCGGCAACGGAGGTGGCTTGAATTTGTGAAATATTATCAGTTCGATATCCAGTATCACCCGGGGAAGGCTAACATGGTGGCAAATGCGTTGAGCCGTAGACCAGTAGATGAGGTGGCAGGGGTGTGGAATTCCAAGTGGAAGGAGTTGGGACACCAGGATGCAGTGGCCCGATCATTCATGTCTATGATGACCGTTACACCGCAAATTGTTACGAAGGTGGTAAAGGCACAGGCAAAAGATTCGTTCTGTCAGGAGAAGATAGTTCGATTACTAGCAGAGGGAGCCGAGTCCTATACCGTCAGCTCAGACGGGGGATTACGCTTCAATGGGAGATTGGTAGTTCGGGAAGGGGAAGAATTGCGGCACGAGGTGATGGCAGAGTCGCACGGCTCACGGTTCGCGGTACATCCCGGAGGGGACAAAATGTACCAAGACATGAGGCGACAGTATTGGTGGAGCGGGATGAAGAGAGATATTGCCGTGTTTGTTTCAAAATGCTCCACTTGTCAGCTAGTTAAAGTAGATCATCAGAGACCGGCAGGACTTCTACAGCCATTGGAGGTCCCGATGTGGATGTGGGAGAGCATCTCCATGGACTTTATCACGGGGTTGCCTACGTCACAGAGAGGTCATGACTCCATTTGGGTAATTGTGGACAGGTTGACCAAAGTCGCTCATTTTCTACCCGTAAGGACAGACTACACTGCGGGACAGTATGCCCAGCTCTTCATTTCAGAGATAGTGAGACTTCACGGTGTGCCCCTAAATATCGTGTCTGGCCGAGACAAGATATTTGTTTCACGATTTTGGGAGAGTTTTCAGGAGGCCATGGGCACAGAACTGCGGTTGAGTACGGCGTATCACCCGTAGACCGATGGGCAAACTGAGCGTACAAACCAGATGTTGGAGGACATGCTACGTATGAGTATCATTGACTTTGGGGGTGGATGGGAGCAGTATCTTTCACTGGTGGAGTTTGCTTACAATAACTCCTACCAGTTCACCATTGGCATGGCTCCATTTGAGGCGTTGTACGGTAGACCTTGTCGTTCCCCAGCATGTTGGTTGGAGGTGGGGGACAACAGACTACTTGGGCCGGAAGTGATTCAGGATACTTCGGCGAGGATAGAATTGATACGGAATTGCATTCGAGTAGCTCAGGATCGGCAGAAGAGCTATGCTGATGCGAAGAGATTCTTCAGGGAGTTCCAAGTGGGGGACCAAGTTTTGCTCAGAGTATCTCCTATGAAGGGGATCATGCATTTCGGGAAGAAAGGGAAGTTGGCACCGAGATATGTGGGACCATTTCCTATTATTGAGCGGATTGGACCAGTTACGTATAGGCTTGGATTACTGGAGCATTTACATCGGATTCACGATGTATTTCATATTTCCTCGCTAAGGAAATATCTTAGAGACGATTTGGCTCATTCTCACATTGCTTTGGAGGACATCGATCTCCAGCCGGATAGCTCCTATGAGGAGGGGCCGATTGCTATTTTGGACTGAAGTGAGCGGAAACTGCGGTCAAAGATAGTTCCGTTAGTGCGTGTTCAGTGGCGACATCATAATGTCGAGGAGTCCACATGGGAGCGCGAGGATGAGATGCGCGAACATTATCCGGAGTTGTTCTTACCAGGTACTTTCTAGTTCCAAATTTCAGAACGAAATTCAGTTATTAGGGGGGAAGTATGTAATACCCCGTATTTTCGTGATATTTATTTTTGGGGATTAATTGAATTAAATGTGTATTAATTGGAAATTAATCCGGATAAAAATATTAACAAGATGTGAGTTAGTATTTGATTATAATGTGTATATTTGGCAATATATGAATATTGGAAATATTGAAATTGTCGCGAGATTGAAATACGACAATTTGGGAAACTTTGTTGGGACGCGCGTGACAGTCGCGTCAGGAATATAATTATTTGAATTAAAAAGTGAATTTTATTTTTATCACCCGTATGGTCATTTTGAGTGCGCCAACGTGTCCGGAAGGGTCGAAATAGTCAGAAAACACTAGCCGGGTGTTAAGTTTGGGTCCCGGGGCATTATTGGGCCATACCGGTAACTTATAGGGGCATTTTGGTAATTTCGGAAATCTGGGAATTAAAACCCACGAAAATTAGAAACAAAAATCTGACTTATTATTTATCCACTAAACCCACTAACTACACTAAGGGACTTAATGGGCTACGGGAGAAGTTAAGATATAGTTCCAACTTACCAAAAACCAACCACACCTCAAAAACAGATGTTGGATAAAAGTTTTTTTAAAACAGTTTTTATAAAACATTTTTTTAACAATTTTAAAACTTTTTGTAAACTATTTTAGAAGAGTTTTTTGACAATTTTTAAAACAATTTAAAAACATTTTTTGAAATATTTTTTATAAATAGTTTTTTTTTATTGAAAATAGTTTCATAAAACAGTTTATTAAAAAAAATTATTTAAAACAATTTTTTAATAGTTTATAAAAAAGTTTTTAAAATATTTTATCATAAAAAAATAAAAATAAAATACTTGTAAGAAATGGCAAATTTGTTTGGCAAATATTTCTCACCCAAATAGCAAAGCAAAATTTGTCCACTTTTTATGCATTGGAGGTGTTGTACATGAGCAAATAGCTTATAGGTAAACTTTGCTATCAAAAAGACCAAAAAGTGGGCAAATATCATAATTGCCAACTTATTTGTCATTTTCCATGGCAAATTTAGCTATCAAATGGACCCTTAAATTTTATTTCTCCCAAATTAATTAAATTCCTCATCCTCAAAATCACGGGGTATTTTATACTTCCCCCCTTACGGGAAATTTCGTCCTCGAAATTAAGTTAATCCTTGTACCCCAAACCCCAACTAGTTCCTACATCACCTACCTTCTAGATAACTATATCTATTTCTCCCACTTCTAATTCCGAATCATCTCAGATTAAAATAAAATTAGTTAACCAGGGCGCCCTTACACCCTATACCCGAGCTCAACTAAAAAAAACATTACCCAGCTCCACTTAACCACAAATCATAATATAACTCTCAACAAATTAATTCATTATGACGTACCAAGTGCACATAATTTTGAAAATTTCCGAAGATTTAACTCTTCTCAATTCCTGACATTCGCTACTTTCACACGGGGGAGGTCTCGCAAGCGAAATCCAAAGAAGGAACCCTCCCAATACACTACTATGTAACTCTGTCGGAGATTGAGATCCGTTAAATCAGGACTAAAGTCTTAAAAGTTTTGAACCATGTTAATATTTCCCGAAGCACTATAAAACAATGTACTATAAAATAGTTTATATCTTTCGACACATAAATCAAATACCTTATGCTCAAGACACAATGCCTCAATAAATGCAATATTTTTACCAACATCTAATTCTCAATACGCACACAACCACGAGCTAAAATTCCTTTCTCAACAATGAACCCTTTAAACCTTGAATCTCCTCAGTAATAAAATCCTTTACATCACATCAAAACACCGCCATAAGATAGGCCTTTCCATAACCGGAATATTATAAATACACGCATCTAGTCGAACTATAAAATGATAGCCTTACCGTTACTACTCAATAAACTTTAACAGTTCCTATTTCTGAAACAAAATCGTAACTCTCTACTATCACATCTCAAAACAATCTATTCTCTCGAAAGGTATCCTTTAAGTGCCACACTTTCTCACTCCTCCCTTCCAGGAAATCATATGCCTCGCATGGTTATAACAACTAACCACTCGCTAAAATCTTACATGCGACGCTCTCAACACCATTTAAAGCATTACCTAAGCACAAAGGAAAATAATTTACGTATTACCTCCATAATCCAACAGCCTCGCTTCATCAACGTGTCCCTGTTCGAAGTTCTCTTATCCGAACTGACCTATGAACTGTTGTAGGGGTTTCACATCCAAAATTTCCTCAAAAAGTTGCCCTCTACCTCTTCTAGGACAATCCCCCTTCCTATGGCCTATATTTCAAATAGATCCCTCCTATCCATCCTGTGGGATGAGACGCCGTTACGGCCCTCGATATTCCTGTCGATAACGTAGTTGCGACGATGATCTTCCTCCAATGGCATTATCTCATGGCTTCCTAATGGATGAACCTAAGTCACTAAATTTCTTATCCCCTTTTAAATGTAACAACGCCACGTTCATGACGTCGGTAAAAGTCAGTAATACCGTGTTACCTAACAAACCCTATCGAGTTAACCAATTTAAACCTCCCAATAACTTCACTATTCACTTCGCCACTGTTTTTACCTCGTCGGGCATAAAATTTTCTAATCGAATAGATTCTTCTTCGTACTCAGCCACCGTTCATTCACCTTGAGTCACATCCAATAATGTCCTCCTCCGTTCAATCTGAATCGTGGAAGGAAAATACTTTCAGTCAAAGCATACCCAAAGATGTTCTTTGGCCATTGCATCTCTCTACCCCGATGTGGCAACCGATTCCCACCATTGGAGAGCTACACCCGTTATCTTAAAGGTGTCAAGTATATACTTCTCCTCCTTACTGCATTCAACCAATCGAAGGTGTCTTGGTATATCCTTCTTCCACTGACTTGCAACAATTGCATCAACTCTCTCCAAAATTCTGGAGGATGCCCTTTCCTAAAGTCTTCTCGTACTCTTTCCCAAGCAGATTTCCTTGGGTGGGATTGAGCTACCGGACCTGCAGGTTATTGTGCCATTGCAGCAATGTCAGCATTTAGTGCTTGTGCAATAATATTGGCAGCTTCGGCTGCAGTCACGGTCCCTTGAGTCATGTGGGGTTCAATATTCTCAGCCCCTCTATTTGCCCCGTCTAGACGACCACTTGTCGGTAGCATCTGAAACAAGAGCAACTGTATCAGAATGTCGTTCACGTAATTACGCATCGCAGAAGGAAATAGAGGCGTATTGATCACAACAGTAAGAATGCTTAAGAAAGAATGCAAAAAACCCGCACAGATCCTAAGACACTAGAACCTGATGCTATGATAATACCTGTAACACCCTGCTTAAAATAATAACGGGTGGCCATCCCTATACTATAAAAAATCAGGAATCTCAAGTGGATCATTCTCAGCATCTACTATCGAGACTAAACAAACATAGCTAACTACCCAATACTAAAATAAGCGGATGCCAAAAAAACTTTAAAACATACAACGAACATCATACCAATGATATTAACAACTGAACATGACAATGTATACACAAATACTAAGATAAAAGAAAGTAATCCTATATAACATCATAAGTGCACAAAAGGAAACATACCCGAATATGCTGTTGGGTCACAGACAATACAAAAATCCTGAGAAGAGAGATATAAAATGCTACATATAAACATTGGGTACAAACTCGATACACAAACTGAATCCTTAACTAGATTTACAAGGATAGGAAGCCGCTATAAGAAAATCCTGCAATAATCTGCATCTGCTACAGCTCCAGGGACACTGAATAGGAAATCATCATTGGCATCCATGTGGTGGGACACCTATAATATATAGTTCAAAATATGTATAGCACGAGAGAAATATAAACGGGTCAAAGCCCCAGGTGTGAAAACATTTTATTTAGCAAGTGCATTAAAATGCACAATAATTATAAATGAAAAATTCGATGATTAAAGCGGAGCCGCACTCTCGTGAAACTTAAACTCACCCCTCGACTAAACCGTGCACATAAATGTATGCACGTGAGCCTTATTTAAGCTACCCGACACACTATAGGAACAGTTCAATCTCAATCTATGCATAGATTTATGCTCGCGTAAACCACTATCTCAAATATATAACCATTATCTTCTCATTCTAACATATCCTAAGTGTGCGCCCGAATCTATATGTTAACATATAAATATATACATACACATATCCTATTAGAAATTATCTATTTCTAGTTATTAACTTTAACAAGTTATTACATCAATATAGTCACACGTCAACTTTCTATTCTTATGAAGCATTGTTTTGCTATAACACATAACTCTGAATACTAAGGACTAAACTTCTCCCCACTCTCAACATTGCGCTATGTTACATGCGTGGGACATCTAGCAAAGAGAAATCCAGAGAAGGAAGCCTCTGATAGACTATTGCTTGACATTGTTGCTCATTGAGATCCATTATTCCCTCGGCACACAACACATATAACATCAGCTATCTATTATAAGTAACTATCTCTAATTACACAAATAAGATATCACACAGTACCTATAGGGTATATATAACTTTATTCTTGTTATAAAGCACGATCATTCAACCCTAATAAGCACGTACACATAACACACTTAGCGTACATTAAAAATACTAACATCACATTTACTTATAAGTGAATACTTCAGAATGCTATCGTCTTCGAGGAATTACTCACTTTATCCCGGGTTACCAACCACCGGATTATTATCACACCGCCCTAGTAATCAAACAAAATACAACGTGTGGGAATAAGTCATAGTTCCAAACCTGAAAGTGAGAATGAATCACACCCAAAACTTCTCACCCAGAATAAAATCACGCAATAAATAATGGACGTCTATGACCTGGGGACTACACGCTCCCTGCTCCTCAAGCCAGGGGCCTCACCCACATCGCGCAACTTCTCATGATAGCACTGGAGGGGTATGCTCACACAATAGGTATAGATATCATTCACACTAGATATATGGGCAATCACATCATATACACAAACCATCACACAAGGTATATACATTCACACATCACACACACACACACACACACACACACACACACACACACACACACACACATATATATATATATATATATATCCATATAATAAGATATAATGGTTTTTGAATTCAAAAAATATAAAAGCACAATAACGATACTGATTTTGCCACATCTCCACTCATCAATTCAATGGTTGTGATTCACCCTCAAAATCAATTATCCCGCCCGTATATTTCAGCTATCCCGCTCAAACATTTCACACGCATTTTCACCTTTAATCCAAACATGTTTCTTTGTTTCCCAAATGATGTTACCTCTCTCTGACTATTCTTTCTCAAAACAAAAGACAACCCTCTCTCTCTCTTTCCAACGCGACCCATCACTGTGATTGCATTTCTCACAAATCCCCTCCATTCCTCTACCACCATACATAAACCAACAGGAGAGTTGCATGACATAGCTTATTGAAATCTCATCTGTTTAATTTTTAATGATCGGTTTGTATTTTTACAATTTTTTTGATTTCTTTCATTTCTGATTTATATTTTGCATTTGGTTTCTCATTTTTAATGACAGGTTCACGTTTATTTGGTGTGGAGAATCATAAATAAGTATTCTATTTTATGTTCAGATATTTTTTTTGTTTTTGAATCATGAATAGACAATCGCCTCTCTCTATCTTTCCAAAGCCACGCCAATCTATTGTTGTTTTACCCATTCTCTCTCATGTTTATGTTAAAATTGTGATATTAATTTGTCTTTATTGTTTATAATGGCAACAGGGTTAAGACAGAGAGGGACGTTTGTGTTTAAGCAAATGCCCAAGGGCTTGAATCAGATCCAAAATGTACAAATTATACTTCGAATTTTGTGGAGGAACAAAGTGAAAATGTCAGGTACATACATTGAATTCATTTATTTCTATTCCTTTCAAGTGCTGATCTTAAACAATTCAAATTCAAGGTTATATTTTTTTGCCTTATAAGGATTTTTACAATTAGAGTTAGTTTGTGGGTATCTAAGTTTATTTTGTGCGTTTTGATTTGGGTTTGTGAACTGAGGTTTTGTTTTTGATCGTTTTTGTTTCAAAAGGGGTTTCAGATTTTATAATGGTATATTTACTTTAAAATCAAGGATTATCAATGTGGATGTTTGGTTCAACATAGAATTTTTTTAATTTGGAATTTATGATAAAAATAAGATTTATCCATTGCATTGGATTTGAGTTTAAGTTTTCTAACTAAAACTGTACATAGTTTACATATAGATCGTGTCTCTTTGTTGTTCAATTTTGTTTAACATTTAGTTTAAGGAACTAATTTGTTCTTTCTTATATGATAATATTTTGCTGGATGTGGTTAGAAAATTAATCCCAAATTTTGGCTTACTAATTTTTTGGGTGGTTTTTGTGAAATGATCTGCTGCTTTATTTGATTTTTTCCTCAGTACTATTATAGTACTCAAAGATAGTTATGTCACATACTGGAAGCTTTAAATATGTACCATTTATTAGTAAGTTAAGTAATACGCTTATTCTTGCACTTATATTCATTAGGTTAATAAGGAATGTTACTTGATAAGATAAGTTAAGTAATACGCTCAAAAATCAACCATTTTAATTTTATGGCATGGATAGAAGAATGGAATATATATATCCATTTGAAATTGAACAAAAAATGGGGATATATATATCCATTTGAGGATACTGAGGCTGCTACTGAACTGAATATGGAGCGGAAGAAAAATGCATTACGGTAAACATTGACATAATAATTTTGATTGGAACGGTTGATATTCATATCCACGTCCCTCGCGCTAACTGTTTCTTCTCTGTGTTGTGATAAACAGGGGTCAAGTGCTTGGCCATTCACTGCCAAATGGGGCAGCCAAATGATGACTCTAGAATTCTATGGTATTTTGCCTGTTTGGAGGGGCAACACGCTGCCGTAAAGAACGGTATGCTGGAATTTTTGTTGCTTCTTCCCCAAGAGCAGAGGTTGCGCCCATACTCCTGAATATCAATTATTTTTCTTACTAACAAAAACACATAAACATCAAAACACATAAATTGTTTTTCTTTGTTATTTGTGACTCTTTAATCAGTAAATCATCCTCTCTGTTTGCCACTTCTTCGAAGATATTTTTGAATGAGCTCCTGTTCTAAAACCTTTAAATCATTTTTTGAGCATTTTCAGTTTGAGGGAAAAAGAATTAAGAGGGCTGCCATGTATGACACAATCCCAAGAGTTCTGCACTATAGACAAAATTTGATTATGGTTACACTACATACTTTGGAACTTGAATGGCTTAATGACTTGGTCTTGAATATTACAAAAAGATACTAGCAAAGGTGAGTTATCAGAGCAGTTCTTATTGAGAATATTCACAACAGTTAATGGGAATGTATCTAGACATTTTTTATTTTATTAAACCTCTGAGTTCCTGTTTTTAAACCAAGTGAATTTAGTACCAAAATACCCATGGTCGGTTAGGCCAGAATTGTAGATACACCTGTTGAACTCCTCCACCCCTGTATAATCAATATTAAGGCCACCAATCTTTTCAGTGTTGTCAATCACTGTGTTAAAGTCTCCAACAGTTAAGTAAGGTTCATTATGGCATTGATTAGATTTAGATTCTATATTCCTCCATAAACCCATTCTATCAATCCTAGAACACTTAAACATAAACTATATAAACAAATATGCTTGAAGAAAGTATGAGACATTTTCAAAAGAACATCCTGCTCTCCATGAATCATAATGTTGCAATCAACATCATATCTCTACAGGCGTATGTACAAGGTACTACTTCCTTCTTTTTTTATCTTCTTTTATTTTTTCCTTATCCTAGAATACGTATACATATTATCCATTGAGTTTCGACTAAGTTTTTATCGTAGTTAGTGGTATTTGTTGCTGCATATAAGTCGATGGAGTTTGTTGGCTCTATGGTTGAAAGTTTATCAATAAGATTAATTGAAGTAATCTCTGTGTAGAATTTTTTAAGAGTAGTTCTAGACTGACCCAATGATGAATTTTTTCAGGTCCAAATTTTCTCACTTCTGTTACCCTATGACTCCGTGGGAGATAATGTCTTAGATATTGCGGGAGATAATTTCTACGATGATGGATGGTTGTGATTATGTTAGCTTTCCTGAATATCGCCGCGCCTTTTTGCACAACCTATTTATTACGTCTGAAATTGATGTGAAAAGAAATCTTTGGTAGTTTATTAAGACATAAATTTTGTTGGCGACTTAATTTCACCGTACATGTACTTTGTCTAAAAAAAATACAACTATGCCTATTCTCCATTTTGCCGATTAGGTACTTTGAAAATTTTCACCGTGCCTTCAGGCACGGGTATCCGCTAGTATATATATACTATAATACCCCGTATTTTTATGACTTTTAAATTTAGGGATTTATTAAATTTAATTGAGATAAATTAATTTAATTTTAATCCGAAAAATTGTTTTAAATATTTACTAGCATGACGAGAGTTAGGAATTATTGCAAATTTGTTGATTTGATTAAATATATCTTATTGAGTAAATTAATATGTAGAATTGATTTTATTCAAAATCATCATGGGTGAATAAAATGACAATTATGGAAATTAGGTTGGGGTGCGCCTGTGTCATGTGAGGACTAAATTATTATTATTATTATTATTATTATTATTATTATTATTATTATTATTATTATTATTATTATAAGGGAAAAATATAAGTCACCTGTATGGTCATTTCGAGTGCTCCAACATGTCTGGAAGGGTCGAGACAGTCAGAATAGTGTACCCGGGGGTTTAGTTTGGGTCTCGGGACGTTTTTAGGCCTAACCGGTAACCCGGGAGGGCATTTTGGTAATTTTCTATTTTTGGCCATTAATAATGACGAAAACCATAAAGGTTATATCAGATGGAGTGCCAGGGAAGTTAGGGTTCTTAGAACCAATAGAGAAAAAGGCCATAGGAAGAATAAGGGAAAAGCCTTCCAAGTGTTCAACGCCAAGAACCACCAATCTTGCAACCCCACCACCACCAAAGCGTAGATCGGAAGAAGAGGATTATTGCTATACCAATCGGAGTCGTCGAATCAGAACCTTCAATTCCCAGGAAAGTATCTATCTTGCTTTTCTTGTAGTTAATATTTCACTCATGTCAGATTAGGATTGATAAACCTATGTCTTATGGAAAAATTAAAGGATTTAGAGAATCAAATCACATGTTTAGAGGGAATAAATATATTCCAAAAATCTCAATCACATGTAGAGGATTACCCACGAAATTGGAGTGATTTAAAAGTGAGAAGTCTGGAAAAAGAATTAGAATAATGGAATTTTAATGTAAAATTAGGGTTCTTGATAATTAAGACAAATTTCCCCTTTAATACAATCTCGTTGATGAATTGATAAATATTTCACATAGGGAATCATGCATATATGTATAGAGAACTAGTAGAAATGTTATTTTGGAGTTTAGGAATCGATAATGATGTTTTAGAGAAATTTGGAAGATGAAACTTGTAGGTTTAATTTGCAGTTCCAGGGCAAGAACTGCTTAATCGATCGATTTACCCCTTACATCGATCAATCGACCCCTCCCGAAAAGCTGCATATTTTTCGTCTGTTGGTTTAATCCGGTTAAAATGCTTAGTAACCCTTGATTCTTATTGTGGGAGCATAATGGAATATAAATATGTCCAGTAGGGGCTAGGTAAACTTCGTTAAGTAAGAATTTAATGTAAGATGAAAGTAAGGGTTAACGGGGAGTTATCCACACATAAGAAATCACGCGTACATTTGATAAAAGGTAGAGACTTGTGAGGAAGTGAGACTAGAAGGTAAGTGAGAGTGCTTACTGAAAATATACTTAGGAAGTTAGAATACTTCGAGAGATGATAAGTAGGTGTGGACTAACTTATATATATATGAGAATAAAAGTGACGAATCCATTACGCGAGATAATCAAGTAAAACTGTGCTAAGAGCGGATAAGTATAATTATGGGTTGTGGGTGCACCTAATATAGAAATTTGAATATTTATATATATGACTGTGTGATTATGCATATTATATATCTGTATAAAAATCATACCCGGCTATTTGCTATCATGGGGGTTTGAGCGCCGGGACAGTCTTATCACGATTGGACCTTTATGGGTGATATTGACTCGTACCCTAGAAGATAGTATCCTCGATACAGGCTATCCGAAAATGATAGTTAGATGTTGTAAGAGACGTGAGGGTATGTGCTGGCCTCTTAGGACCTGGAACTATGCTCAACCTCCATTTGTTTCTGTATTGTGTTAATACAGTTCGAGAGTGATTCCGAACTAGTATTTCCCTTAGTTTGTGTGACACGGGGACTTAATAGCAGAGTATGTCAGCACCATAGGTTTTATGTGGGGTGCCGTTAGTATATATATTATATGTGTGACTAATATATATACATATAGCAATATTGGAACTTTCTACTGTACGGATAAGTAGATAAGTAATGAATAAATGCTTCAATGTTATTATAAGCATTCGGGAACTTTCTAAGGGAAATGAGTTATTCTAAATAATGTAGAAATCGCGAAGAGAATGATTTTTTTTTTGTAAATATCATAACCTCGATTGTCAACTGATAAAACCTTATGGAATAAGTTAGAGAAACTTATGAGATTTATTAGTACGGTAGGAGTGCACACTAGAACGAGAGGTGAGAATTATCAAGAGAGTGTCACATACTAACATGGTTGTTGCATTAGCTGGTAAGCATTTTAAATACTTGCTAAACTAATTTTAAATTGTTTTATACTCGGGATCTGACCCGTTTCCTGTTATTTGTTCTCTCTTGTATATATATATATAATACAGGTGCCCAGCCACAGGGGCGTCATGCTTAGGTTCTTTGGACCGGACACGCTGCAGCTTACGTGGGAGTTGCTGGCCATTGCTTAGACGACCTCATTGTTGACCCCACTCCTACTTTTAGTTCTTATTAGTTAGGGCATGTGTCGCCCATTTCTCTATTCAGTTTGGATTTTTGTCAGAGATTTCCATTCCTTTATATTTCCATTTGTTAGTACTCTTTGGTATTTAATTATTGTCAGATGGTTTTATTTATAGTTTAAAATGGTTTGGTTTATATGGATGAATCTAATTCTTGTGTGTTATTACCGATCTTTAGTATGTCAGAGTTCTGAAATTGTTGGTTATTTAAAAAGGTTTTCACATTTGGATTTAATAAAATAGAAATATGGTTTTAAGATTGTTTCATAGACTTAGCTTAATTATTTAGGGTGTTTAACTTGGAAATTTTATTTTTGCGACAGTGATGCTAAGAATGAACCGACCGTTCACCTTGATTTTTAATTTAATAAAGGACTGATCACCCAATATTTAATTAGGCGGGGTGTCCCATACATACATACATACATACATACATACATACATACATACATATATATATATATATACACACGCCCACTATCTCACGTCTGTATGTATAAAAGTAATGTACTCAGCTATATGTATATGACTCTCATTATACTAACCGACTCTATAACGCATACTTTCCCAATTCATTTCATAATACGGTCCCTCATTTGAAACTTACTCATCCATCACACCTATGATATGACTAGTCTCCCAAATTAATCACATGGCGGATACTATCTCCTAAACCAATTGTATATAGCCATCATCATACCCACACACCATTTATATCAATAGGCACATAGATATATAATAATTATCCCCGCTATAAGCACGCACATAACTAGTAGTCAGTAATATATTAAATCTTTCTCAATTAAATTACGGTTCAGTTGCTCATATGAACCCTTAACTGTACAACGTTTAGGATTAACTCCTTAAGTTTACGTCACTAAGTGCACACTACCTCTTTCTCGTTGGCCCTCAATTTTTATATAAATAAAAATCCCGTCACTGGGAGGATTCAACACAATAGTCAACTTAACTACTCCAAGTCATACCTTCACAACCACCTCAATGTGTCTTCAACGTCACATCATATAATAACCTATGTCTAATCTCCAAGTAGGATTCTCGTCGCTAATATGATTCCCACTAAGTCGATGTGCCAACATTAAGTTATACTCTCTCGAAACAACCCGATACGACACCCATATTTCATCATATATGATACTCCCTAAAATCTCCAAAATGTACTTTTTGTACCATATTAGAATGTTCCCAATCGATAAACCCAATCGAAACAGAGTAAAACTCACTTTAGAAAAACTTCGCAAAATAGCCCTATTTTCGAATCGATTCGGCCCAGTCCAAATCGATTCAGTCCTAAAGGCAAATCTATTCGCCCCAAATGCAAATCGATTGGGTCCAAAGGACCTATCAGTCTGTCTTAGGCCGAATCAATTTGGTTTTGGGTCCAAATCAATACAGTCACATACCTAACACTTTTGCCTTAAGAAAAATTCATTCGGTTAGGGGGCGAATCGATTTGGGTCTGCAAAACTCCAAAAAAATCCCAACTTCTGTACAAAACCCATGAATTATAAACACTAAAATCATTAACTCTAACCATCAATCTTCAACCCAAACGTGTTTCTAACATCAAAAGTCTATATATATATCAACCCAACTAATTTTACAACCTCAAATTCATATAGACACCTCAAATACAAAATTTTACCAAAATCTAGGTTTTGAAGATTTTTACCCAAAATCCATAATTTTGTCCACAAATCATGATAAATCACTTGCCTCAAAGTTGTAGAGGTTTAATCTTCATCGAAATCGCGGATTTTGGCCGGAATTCCCAAGCTCCAAGATTTTCTCATCTCATCTCTTCTTCCCTTCCTCTTCTCTCTCTCTCTCTCTCTAAGGCTTTCTCAATCTCACAAAATGGGATTGTTATCTCACGAGCCCTACTTAAGTCGTAGCTCCAAAATACTGAACATTAAATGATAATACACACTTTACAAGACTCGTTTACTCTAATTTGAGTCAAAATAACTTAAATATTTTGGAACTGAAATAAAACCCAAGGACAATCATTTTAACTATCTCGACCCATCCCGGATCAACCGCGCACTCAGAATCATTGTCTGAAATACTTTATATTATTCTCACATTTTTTAACTCAATTGCCAAATTTAAAATTCTCCAACTCCGTTAAATTTTATTTCTCCCAAATTAATTAAATTCCCACTCCTTAAAATCATGGGGTATTACACCGGTGATGTTATTAAAGGTATGTAGGCTTGGGGATTCGTGCATCTGGGTCGCGTACCATGCGTTGGCATAGGTGGGATTGACGTTGTGTAGGCCATAAAGGTGCTACGTGGAGGCTCCACCCTCGAGGGGTAGGTGTTGATTTTAACCGTTCATGTATTACCACTAACTATGGGTCGTATACAGGTGTTCTGCGTAGTGATCACTCCAAACTTGTGTCTGCTTTGTAATGTTGGCTTTGGGTAAGGGATTCCTCCGGACTTTCCGATACAGCACGAACGAGACACCAACTGAAGATGCCTTTGTATGTCGCATATATATATATATATATATATATATATATATATATATATATATATATATATATATATATATATATATTCCTATTTACACATTGCGGTATACCCTATATAGGAATGTTCCATTTTAGTCTAAAGATGTAGGCAATGCTTAATAATAATACAGTTGGGCTAATAAAATGATGTGGATAATTAAGGACTAGATAAGTCCTAATGAATAATGCGGAAGACAATTATTAATAAGAATAATAATTAGATAGTCTAAGAAAGTAAACAAACATTAGCCAATTATTAATGAGAATAATAATTTGGTAATCTACGATAATTAGCTTATAGTCTAACGGGGTTGACGATAGGGAAAATGAATCCAATCATTAAATGATCAGAAGAAATAGACAAGGGTCAGTGAGTATAATGACGTAAGAAAATGCACTTACTTTATGTAAATTGAGAAATTTATATTATGAAATCTATTCGAGGATTAGGGTGTCAGAAATGAGTACCCACTTTTAGTTATTGCATAGCTAAACGGATTTTTCATTACATGACTAATTAAATAATGGAAGTTACAATTGATATTTATTTGAGGAAACGAGTAGGAGTGCTTCTAGATGAGAGGTGAGGCACTCATTACATGTGAGCGTCGATGAGGAGATGTGAAGTGTGAGTTAGTAATAAATTTCATATTTATTGGTGAAAAATCCTTACACACATCGGAATCTGACCAAAATTATAAATGTTTCCCCCCCGGGTTTTCTTAAGGACAGGGAAAGCAGGATTGACAATGGATCAGGCTTGTAGTTGCATTGGATGTAGTAGATTATGCTCCATTGACTCTAGTATAGGTTGTGCTTCAGTCACGTTGTCATTTTATTTCATATTAGTATTTTTAAGGGCATAAGCCCAAGTATTTATTTATACTTACTTGTATTTAGTTTAACATTGCGGACATTGTATAATGACTCAGTTTTTATTATTCATCTAAAGAAATTTTATTTACTGTTTTTATTCATTGTGGATTTTAATATATAAACGAAAGAAGTTTTTATTCGTTCAGTACTGAGAATGGTATGAATTGTTGATAAGTCCCATCTTCAGCTTATCGTTCCTAGCCATCCTTTACGTAAGAAAATGGGGGTTGTTATAGAAAATTTTAAATGATTAGTCAGAATGTAAGGAAATTTTTGTCCATTATCAATTCGTTATGTCGTACGCCATTACACCGTTGAAGAAATTCAAGATTCATACAGTCATCAACGGATCCGAATATCAAAAGAAGAAGAGGAATCAAAGTCTGACAGGCCGGACCGGTCCACCCAAAGAAAACGAACCGATCCGACCCCGGATCGGTCCGTCCCTTTACCAGACCGGTCCGCCTGCTGAAAATCCAGTACACCCCGGACTGCAAGCGAACCGAAGAAGCCAAAAATAAAAATAACCGGTACGCCTACCCGGACCAATACGCCTCAGACCCGGACCGGTCCGCCTGGGATAAACACAAAACAGATCGTGTTCAGATTTTCAAGGCCCAGGACTTCTTATTTAATTCCACTAAGGGGAGTTGGTTTCTAAGACTCATACACACGATTTTCAGAGTTCAAAAACCAAAAAAAGTCTTCACTTTTATGAGTTTCAAAACTCATGGTTTTATTCACACAACTACTCATACATTTGTGAATCACTTTTGGTAACCCAAGAACACAACCAGTTGTTGTTCAACCCTTGTGGAGAAGACCGTTCTTCTTCTTCATTGCAGCCTTCCTGGAAAGGGATATTTCCAGCCGCGGACTACAGAATCCGATACCTGAGGTTAATTCTTAGTCACTTCTATTTTCATTGTAATTCGAAATTGTACAATTACAATATTATAATGAAAATAAATGGTTTTGCCCCTTTGGGGAATTTTTCCTCAATTGTGTGTGTTTGATTAATCTTCATGATCTACTTCTTGATTAAATCACACCTAGATGCTTGTTTAGGGTTTATTTGGGTTAAACTGAATTTAATTATATAATTTCTTATTTGAGCGCATGCGCAATACTCTCTCAAATTGGTATTAGAGCAGGTTACGCTAATTTATTGCGTATTCCTTTTTTCGCAAAATTGTGTGATATTGATTTTTTTTTTAAATCAGTTTTGTGAAAAATCGCAATTTTTCAATGGAATGCCCATTTAATGAGGAGCCTATTTTTGAAAAAGTTCACGACCGTGCTGAAAAATTTAAAAGTTCGAATTTGAAACTTTGCAAAAGAATTAAAGTTTTGGAAAAAGAAAATTCTCTGTTTAAAAGTAAGATTGAATATTTGCAAGCGTTTCAAACTCAAAGTGATATTTGTCGTGAGCACTTTGGTAATTTGTGTACTGATTTTGATTCTTTAAAAATTGCCAAAAATAAGAGTGATGAGAGAGTCCTAGTTTTAGAGAAGGAATTAGAGGACTTAAAAAATTCTAGGGTTCCCGTTTGTGCCGTCGAGGATAAAAAATTAATCGATGACTTTATGGCACATGAAAAGACTCTTAGAGATAAGTTTGTTTTTATTGGGGGAGAGCGCGATAAACTGTTAAGTTTAATTGATAATTTGAAAAAGAAATCCCTCAGATTGGAAGAGTCTAATTCTTTGCTTGAGTCAAAAATTTTGAAGTTAAAAAATGATTTGACGGACTCGAGTAGGTTTGATAGTGATGCTAATGGCTCATCTTGTTCTCATGCTTCTAGTGATAAAGCCAAAACCACTATTTGTTTTAGAGGGTCAACTAATTCCAAGGATGTTAGAAAAGGTCAAGCCATAGGTGTCATTCCACCCGTTTACACATGTTCATATTGTGGTGGGAAAGGTCACCTTAGGCGTTTTTGTTTTGATCTTGGAGAATGTCCTAGGAAATTTATGTCTAGTGTTCCCATGGTTCCCAAATCCCCTACACGACGTTTCACATCTATTTGGGTCAGGAAATCACTTTTAGAGACAATAGATTTTAGACAAGTTGATTCCCGTTTGCTTGCACATGATTCTTCTCTTGCCATATCATATAGATGATTGTGTTTGCATGTTTGTCATACACTAGTTGTGATTTCATGATTTATATGTGTTTGCTAGTGTTATGACATGTGTACTTTTTGTATGTTTTATTTTTTTGGAAATATTTTGAAAAATACAAAAATATTTTATTTTGATAATTTTTTGAAAAATCCGAAAAGATTTTTGTATTTTGTTTGCACTGTTTATGGATGACCACTTAGGATGACTAAGTCACAACATCATTCCATTATTTTTCATGTGACTATTTGATAGTGTTTCGAGACAATAGGTCAATTCATCCATGTTCTTTATAATGTTTGGAGTCATTAAGATGTAATTAAGTGTTGCCTCCTACTACATGTTTGACTCATAGTTTCTTTTATTGCACACATGCACGGATTTGTTTGATTATTTTTCTTGACTTATCACATGTTGGTTGGGTGTTTTCATCTCAATCCTGTCCTTAAAACGAACCAAGTGCAATAATACGAGAGTAATAAAAGTAGTGCATGTAAAAATCATTGCCCGTGAGGAATTAACTATTTAGTTTGAAAAAAAATGATGAGTGAACACGGGAAAGGGCTGCGAGTGAATAATAATCACGTCGTGAAAGCCACCGTTTGAAAAGAGCCCACACAAAAAATTAAGGCAATAAAAAGATGAAATATGCCAAAAATTTGGGCCAATAGATTTTCTCTAAGTTGAGAATTTAGTACCTCTTCAGATATAAAGAATTTCATTATTTTATATGAGGGAGTTTTGGATGGATATATCAATGGGTTTGCACGTCTTTTGAAAAGTTCTCGAAACGGCACTAAATAGTTTTGGACGTTATTGGGGTGGAAATCATTTTGACCTTGATTTGTTGGTTTGCATAAGACGATGTCATCTAAATTCAACAATCTTTTCACCTAAGGATACTTTTAATGTTCATTCCATTTCCATGACTTGGTTGTTGAGTCTAAATCCATGGTGTGATTTTTGTATCATATTTGTTCATATTGGTATCTTATTTTTGTAAAAAAAATTTGAAAAATTTAAAAATAGTTTTTGAAGATTTGTTTGAGCATCTCCTTGCAAGAGCATGTTTACCATGTTGTTTGATGCCCTGTTTTGTGTACCGTGACACCCCGATTGTGCTTATTTGATTCATTCTTCTCATTTGTCTATTTAGGGACATCATTAAAAGGGGGAGAAAGAGTTATCACTTAAGGGGGAGTTTTGTAGTGTTGAGTTGTTTATCACCAATTAGCATATTGGCATTTCTGTTTATCTCATTTCAAACTCGATACGTCACTTGGTATTTTGCTTTTTCTCATGTGTGTAGGTACTACATGGATTATCATTGGATTGCACACCCTGATGAGAAAAGTGTTGAGATTCCTGAAGATTCGAAGAGCAAACGTTGAAAGTCTTATTCAATTGTATATTTCCAGTTTTGGGTTCATGGAAGGGTAGATTTGTATAGGCATTTTTAGTTGGTTGATAATTCGGATGTTTGTTTTTATGTATGTACCGGCATAGACATAAGGGGAGATTTGTAAGGACATTTTTGTCCATTATCAATTGTTATGTCGTACGCCGTTACACCGTTGAAGAAATTCAAGATTCATACAGTCATCAACGGATCCGAATATCAAAAGAAGAAGAGGAAACAAAGTTCGACAGGCCGGACCGGTCCGCCCAAAGAAAACGAACCGATCCGACCCTGGACCGGTCCGCCCCTTTACCGGACCGGTCCGCCTGCTGAAAAGCCAGTACACCCCGGACCGCAAGCGAACCGAAGAAGCTAAAAATAAAAAGAACCGGTACGCCTACCCGGACCGATCCGCCTCACACCCGGACCGGTCCGCCGGGGATAAACACAAAACATATCGTGTTCAGATTTTCAAGGCCCAGGACTTCTTATTTAATTCCACTATGGGGAGTTGGTTTCTAAGACTCATACACACGATTTTCAGAGTTCAAAAACCAAAAAAAGTCTTCACTTTTATGAGTTTCAAAACTCATGGTTTGATTCACACAACTGCTCATACATTTGTGAATCACTTTTGGTAACCCAAGAACACAACCAGTTGCTGTTCAACCCTTGTGGAGAAGACCGTTCTTCTTCTTCATTGCAGCCCTCCTGGAAAGGGATATTTCCAGCCGCCGACTATAGAATCCGATACCTTAGGGTAATTCTTAGTCACTTGTTTTTTCATTGTAATCCGAAATTGTACAGTTACAATATTATAATGAAAATAAATAGTTTTGCCCCTTTGGGGGATTTTTCCTCAATTGTGTGTGTTTGATTAATCTTCATGATCTACTTCTTGATTAAATCACACCTAGTTGCTTGTTTAGGGTATATTTGGGTTAAACTGAATTTAATTATATAATTTCTTATTTGAGCGCACGCGCAATACTCTCTCACAGAATTTTATTTTTCAACTAAACAGTAGAGCCTCGGTATCCACCGATCAACCTTCTTCTTCAGTAGTATAGCCTTAGCCCCACAAATCAGCAGTAGAGATGAACTCGACACGGGTTCTTGAACATGGATTGTGTTCTTTATGATTTGGTACATTGGCCTTTAAATTTTCATGGGGGTTTGGATGAAAAATGGTTGAGTTTCATCATAAAAGGAACTCTAAAATGGCTTGAAAAATGGTTAAAATGAGTTTGTTAAAACTACAATCCCGTAACTCTATTTATAAGGAAGTTTGTTTCAAAAGAATATCCATTCGAGATTTGGATCACATTTGATTAAAATAAATAAATTCGCGCACTCGTTCAAATGACCTGGTACCTCATTCGAGCGGTGTACCCTTTTTCGTTCGAACAGGTTTCCAATGAAACTTCGAACGACATTGAGAAGTCGCTTTTTGCATGTGCATACTTGTTGTCTTCAACAGTCAAGTCTCAAAATCCCTTGAATTACCAACAAAAATTGCTAGACAACTTGCATTGTGGTAAGCACGGCTCACAATCCAACTTTCAAGGTGAAGAAACAAATAGTGTGAATGACTGCAATTTCAACGGAGAATTAATTAATAAATGCTAAAAATTATAAGTGACTAAATTAAATAATGAAATAAAAGTGACATATAACCAAGATTTATAAGTATGAGAAGGTACAAGAGATGTGATTATACCGTAAAATTCATTATTTAATTAACTAACTTATTTATTTGAAATATTTCGAGATAATATTAAATTTACAAGTTAACTCTCATTACAACTCTAAATTCAGTAATATCTTTTTTTAGAAAACTAAATTAAGAATGCCACAAGTCTAAAAAAATATTAGATTTATACTATCTTTAATAAATAACCCAACAAGATCAACTTATTTAAGAATTATACAAATCATTCAATTTCAACAACGGGTTAACACTTCCAATTTAATTCCATAGTCAGGAAAAATCATTCTCTAGTTCGATTCCAAAATTAAACATAAAATTTAAAATGAAATTAATTTATCCTCTTTCGAGGCATAAATTAATTTGTGACACTCTAAAAATTATTTTTCCATCAAATATAACAAGAAAATAAATTAATTAACTAAAATAACGTCACACACGGTTTCATCCCATCCCTTGAACGGGGTGTTTATCCAAGCATTCTTATACTAGCATACACAAAATTCAATAAAGCGTGAATTATGGACACGAAATTAAAGAAAAGAGACAAACACACAATACACAACAAGTCTCCTTCTCAACTTTGTTTTCCTCAAAGTGCATCCAATTTCTTCCCACAAATAGTCTCACTTGATTACAATAAAATAATCAAAGAAATAATCCTAAAAAAATTATAATCCTATACTATTTTTTTGGGTCAATTATTAAATAGTCCCTACTATAAATATATATTTTTTAAAAAGGACACATATTTTTAGTTTAACTCATTTAGTCCCTCAAGCACTCAATATCCTCTTATTTTTAGAGGTCCGCGCCAGCGGCACTCCCTCTCCAAAATATGTGGCAAATGACTTTTTGAGGCAAAATAAAAAAATTTGAACTAAATGGATATTAAAAAATGTCCGAGGGACTATTTGGTATATGTCCGTATTTTTCTCCTTTCTGAACCCCTTTTGTTTCTCTTTTGTACTAAACTGTAAATAGGAATTCTGCAGAGACTGCAAGTTTAGATTCTCAAAATGAGTTGAATCGCCCTTTTTTATAAGACACCAATTGGGTTTGTTTGGGAGAGATTTTAAGAGATTTTTTTTTATTTGGCCAGGTCAAATGTATTAAAAGGGAGTCCTGGAATTTCGAGACTAAACTTGCACATGGAATTTTCTTTAAAAGCTACCTTGGTTTCATATTTTGAGTGTGTAAAGAAAATGAAAGGTTTTGATCATAGGATGTCCAGGTTTTTAGGAGGTGGATTCGGGTTTGGTATATGGCATGTAGCATCGGTCGGGTTTGGGGCCGGAATGGTGGATTTAAGGCTTAAACCATGATTGGGTAGGACTTCAGGCCGTGTCGGAGTAGCTGGGTAGGAGGGTATAGGGTCGTCCGAGTTTGTGGGTTAGGTAATACAAATGATGAGGATCGGACCACCTCCTGCTAGTGGTCAAAGGCAGGAACTCGGATGGGATGGTCATCAGAGTGATTTAGTGGGTGAATAGTTTTGGAGGTTGGTTATTGAGGTTTTGAGGAAAGAGAAGATGATTGGTGGGTTCATGATGGAGATAAGAGAGAGAATCGTGTGATTTCTGTCAGTTTCAAAATAAGTTATGTGGGGTTAATTCGGTGTATGGGTGTGTATGGAGTTAGGGGGGTGGGGTGTTTAATTTGTACCAACCTAAAAAATGTGTAAAATTGAACTAAATATTTATGCCTCAATGAAAAAATATAAAAATAATAAAATCTATTAAAAGTAAAAAAATTAATTTTTAACCTATAAACTAATAAAAATAAAAACAAACTAACTAAAAATAAATAAAAAAACTAATAAAATATACACACTTATTATATTTACATAAAAATATAAAAACACCTGAACATAAATTAAAAATACCCGAACCCTAATATTTACAACTATACAAACACATATAAAATATAATAAGCATAAAAACAAATATGTGCACTACTCAAATAAAAATCTAAAAAAGTTATAAAAGTACAAACTAAACACACATGAGGCTCGGGTGATGGCTTGGCCTCAGTTTAGGCTTAGATTTGGTACGAGAATGGGTTTAGGCATAAATATTGATCTACACAAGCTAAAATGAGACTTCTGACTTCACGACCACTTTGATTTTCTTCACTAAATGCTCTTGATAGCTACTTTTCCCCAATTAATTTGATTTAGCACAATTTTATACTGCGACTGCATATTGACCTAAACAATAGATAAATATGAATTTAAAGCCAGTTTTACTGAGAACTAGCGACAACAATGCATATGTTTAAGGTGTAAAATAAATACTTTTGGGTGCTTATAAGACATTCTAGTGATTGACCAATAGGTTTCACTTCAGATCTCATTTGAACGTGGGAAACTTATTCTAACGATGTACCCATTCTCATTTGAATGACATCCAATGAAACTTCGAATAACATTCCAGAACTGACCAAAAGGTGACATTCCAGATTTCATTCAAATGAAGGAGTCTTGTTCTCATGAACCTGTATAGACTCGTTCAAACGAACTATCAAATCTCGTTCTAATGAGTTAGCGAGTTTTTAAAAATTTCTTTAATAAAACATTTTTAAAACTTTTAAATTCAAACTCTTTAAAAATGACCCCTAAAAATTATTGTCTTTATAAAACTACCTCATAACTCTTCTAAAAATTGTTATGACGAATGATCTTCAACCTTGCAAGTGTTATCAACTTCTTGTCTTCAAATATGCATAAGTAGTCATGAAGATGCAGTGGTGTGTAAAGGGAGAAGCCAAATAAATACTAAATTGAGTAATTATAAAACTTGCTCTTGTAAATCTCCTCCTTTGTCTATTTGTCTACCAAACACAGAGAAAAGCTAAATTTACCCCAATACTAATACAACTAATCCCCTCCCAAATGAAGACGTGGAAATGCATAAATGTTTAAGTCTTCAACTGAAAAGTCTCCATCTTGTAGTCCAAGAAATCATCTTCAAGGCATAATGACCTACACACATGAGATAAAATAAATACCAAGATGCATACGACTTTGAAAATTATAAACTCCCCCTTAATTCCTTATCGCCCTTTTGTCCATAATAAACAAGGGAGTAGAATCTTAACTTAAATAATAAGCATCACATGAAAAAACAAAGATATAATAACAAAGATAATCAATAAGCACAAGTAATCCTAATCCAAAAGGCATAATGTGTTCTACTCCCATCAAACAACTATTTTTTAAGCTTTTCAATTTCTCAATTATAAAACATATACACATAAAAAATACATATAGGCCTAAAAACACATAGCCATAATGGAATAACACTAAAATATTCGAATTGTGAAAACGGAATGTAATTGTGTAAATAGTTTCCAGAACGAAATCTACATAAGCATTCATAACATAGGTCCATGAAGTCACGAGACACTTTTAAAGAAAGAACTCAATTTCGACCTTATGTGTAAAATGTTGAACTTAAATGAAACTGGCTCATCTTATGCAATATGCCATGATTTTAATGATTCTGAAAATCTAATGCAATAATACCAAACTATTTAATGAGTTTCAAGAATGTCTGTTGTGCTAACCCATTGATCTTCTATTGTATAATTCCCTTAAAATCTCTCATATATAAGAATTCACTTTCAAATATTTTGAAGATATCACACTGCTCATATGTAGCGAAGAATTAATGAATATAAGATAAATGACCTTTGCACTTCTGTTTTTGTGTTTCATTAATCTTTTAGGCTCTTTTATCAAATTGTGGCTTTTAACACAAATAAAATTTTGCTCTTTCGTAGCCCCTTTCAATTGCTTAACATTTATCAACATTTTTTCAGAAACGAAATTCGGGCAAGGGTTCTTATAAGAACAACTTATATCTTTTAACATTTGTTTCGTTATTATGTAAGATTCTGATGAGAACATCATATACAACACATGAAAAGCAAGTAAAATGATCAAAAACATCCATGTACATGTGCAATAAAGGTGACAAAATGTCTAACATTTAGAAAGTGATCAACAATGATCAACGAAATGTCATCAACACATTATTAAGCACACTAACAAAACAAAGCCCTGCCTGAAAGCACTATGAAAGAGTCATGTGAGTGGATGGAATGTAGGGGTGATCTGAATATCTTAAATGTTCATCCACATAGCGTGAAAAATCGAATATACCAAAATATTTCTGTATTTTTGTAAAATTTAATAAAAAAATAAAGTCTTTTTCAATTTTTCAAATGTTTCTTAAAAATAAAAAATCTTTTTAAAAAATTTCAACATATATAAAATGAAACAAAATGAATACAATAAACATACAATCTACCAATAGGGATATAAGATATGATCGTGATAAATATTTGTGACACCCCGCCTAATAGAATACCGGGCGATCACTCCTATATCAAATTAAAACAGGAGTCTCATATGGATCATTCTTAGCATCACTGTCGAAAATCCATTTTAATTAATAATAACCTATTAGGCTGGCGTCAAAATTTTACTTAACTACTCTTTTTAAACAACTACAATTAAAACATCCACACAGTTTGCATAAATGAAACTGAAATGAAATAAAATAACCGAACACTCGGTTAAAATATACAACCATATCGAATGCCACACTAAAAGGCGGAAAAGAATAAATAAATGCAATTGGGCCATTGGCCCAAATGTTTATACAGTACCTCCTATCTAGAGTACAATGATAGAAGCATCTGTCGAGAACCTGCACGCATCCACAGCTGATGCAGCTGACGTCTGACTCAAAAGAAGTTCCATCCCGGCGTCCCTGTGTTTGGACACCTACTTAAAAAATATATATATATATATATATATATATATATATATATATATATATATATATATATATATATGTATGTATGTATGTATAGCAAGAGAGGGAAAAGTAGATAAACGGGTCAGAGCCCGAGTTTTAAAAATATTTAGCAAGTGCATAAATGCCTTATTTTTAGAAAAAGGTTTTATCTCATATTTAAATTTGGTATCGCACTCTCATGAGATACCCCTCACCTCTCTTCTAACAGTGCACTCCTAGCGCATCCCTCTAGACATCCTAGTCAGATCACACCGACTAACTAAACTGTCACCCATCTTCTAACAACCCTAGATAATCCAAGTACTAAGGTCTAAACTTCTCCCCAGTCTCAATGCTATGCCATGTTCGTGTGTGGGGTGTCTCGCAGAGCGAAATCCAAACAAGGAACCCCCCCGATACACTACTACACGTCAAGGTCGATCGTCGAGATCCATTAGACTCCCAGTACTCAATTTATACATATTTACTCATATTTTATATATTTGTCATGTTACACGTCCGGATATATCTCTCGGAATGAGAATTCATTGACAGCATGTTTACCAATTTCATTTTTTATCTCAAATCTTTCCATTTACTTTCTTCCATCCAGGAAATGTATTTAAAAGCCAATTCATTATCATGAATTGCTTTAACATATCATATAACTTTTTAAAAGCCAGTTTTATTATCAAAAAAATGCTTTTCCGTTTTATAACATTCCATTTCCCTTCTTCCATCCATAAAATGTGTTCAAAAGCCATTTTTATTATCATAAAAATGTTTTTTCCATATCACATGCTTCCATTTCCCTTCTTCCATCCGGGAAATGTATCCGAAGTCAAATCGTTTATCCCATTTCCCTTCTTCCATCCGGGAAATGTATTTAAAGCCGATTCATTATCATGAATTGCTTTAACATATCTAAGACCGTCCCTCCGCGTTTCCCCACTGGACGCGCCCCTAAATGGCTATCATCTTCCTGGGACTATCAAAGAAGACAACATGGGATCCTACCGAACCGTCGGGAAGCGGCCATACCCTACGAGTGAGTCATAACCACACCCATTAGCGCAGACCAAATATACAATAAGCGGTCATATGACCTAGGACTATATCCACCCTGTATTCATTAGTCAGGGGGCTTCACCTCACGCGCGCAACTTCCCTTATGATAGCGATTTAGAGAGGTGTGTATCCGTAAATTATCATCTATGAAAATCATTTTGAAAACATTTATATTTACTTTCTCAAAATCATTTACATCATATCATATATATACTTTATTCACATAGTATATACATATACAATAAATTCCTCCCAGAATGTATATAAATGGCCATATTTGCCAATCACATCTAGTGATGACCAATAATCCCAAAGATTCTCTCAAAGAATCATGATCATGCATTCATATACGCATGATACTAAACCCAAAGTATTTCCTTACTTTGATAAGTAATACATACCTTAATCCCATCGAAGGATTTATTGGATATCTCCAATTATACCATTTCACTAAGCGAATATATATCTATATTCCCAAATTTCATTCTAATCCTCTCACAGGATTTACCCAACCATAGTCAATGTAGTTATGTTTCCCTACACGCATAACTATATAGGACTAAATGCCCACCGAAATATCCCCGAACAACTTAAATTTAGTGGGTTATGGATTTCATTTCCATGAACCCAAGGACTACATCTTGTCCATATAATCACTTAAAGGTCCCCACCCTAAGTTAGGAACCCTAAACCTTCCACCTCTGTAATTTTGCTATTTTCATCGAAAATATCGTTTAAGGGTTATACATTTAAAACCCTCATCTAAGCCTCCTAGATTTCCTTATTTACAGGACCATATAGTCTTAAAAGGTCCCTTAGGTTATCCCATAAATAACCTCGAATCAATACGAATTGGAATCCAACCCATCCAATTAACCCTTAGGAAAATTGTCAAAGTTCCCGTAGGGTCGATCGACCGACCCTTGGTCATCGATCGATTGAGGCTTTGATTGATCGACCTCTGCCAGTCGATCGATCGATCATAGCGGACACCTTATTCTCCGAGAAGTTGTTTAAGCCAAGAAACCTTCTCTGAAGCTTTTATCTCCGTCTCTAACGTCCTACAACCTCAACCAACAACAACTACACATATAATACGGGTTCTAAACGTCCTAGAACCCGAAATCTCCAATTAATTTCAATTAATTTCTATGTTTCTCCGATTAGAAAATTATTGGGGTTTATTCGTTTTAACTTCCGAAAACCCATTTTATCCACGAAAACCCACCCAAAATCTTTAGGGTTTGTTAATACCAAACTACGATATGAGATTTGTGTTCAAAAGTAAATAAAGCAAGTAAACCCTTGCCTCGTGGATATAATGCGACGATTCTGAGTCGAGTCCGACGGAGTCTGGCCCAAAATCTTCCTTTTCTCTCCTCTTTCTTCCGTCCTCTCGTTCTTCTCTCTTTTCCTTCTCTTTTCTCCCTATCTCCCTATTTATATAGAAAGAAAAAGGGTTTAAACCCTTAAAACTCAAAAACGACTCGTTTACTCAATTACGAGCCCTTTTAACTCCAAAATTACCCGAAGCCCAATTTCGACAATCGGACACTCTTTTTCGACTATCTCGGCCATTTCGAGACTCATGGCGCAGTCGAAATTTCCATTCGAGGTACTTGACCGCAAATCACTATTTCAACCCATTGCATTTCAATGTGGGGTTTCTAATTAAAATCTTACCTTTTGTCGCTTTACTCAACGACGACATATATCTAAAATGCTCCGACATATTTACTTATACCCCAAAGTAAACACATCACCCATCGACAATCATCAAATCTACGAAAATCCCAAAAATTACTATTTCGGGAAATTCCCCAAATCTCCAATCCATACCCAATTATGGAATTTAATTATCTCCAAAAAGACGGGTTATTACATACTCCCCCCCTTTCAATGGAATTTCGTCCTCGAAATTCAGATACAACCTACACCACCAATCCTAGGATCACTCCAAATACTAATACCTCAAAGGGAACAATACTAACCCAATGGTTCCCAACCAAATACCATACGGCTACCACGGTCGTAAAGTGACTCCAATAGCCTCACATTGCACCCATCATTTCTAGTGCCTCACGGCATAAACTTCAACTTTATATACTACGCCCCTTCTATTTCAGGCGGTATATAAACCAACTCACTAAGGTGCCCATACCCCTTTTTTAACCCATGAACATCTACGCATCCATAGTGAACGTTCGACACGTAACACTCTTTCTAAAAAAGAGTCTCCTTTCCTCGGTGTAATACTCACATATGGGTCCTCCCAACCCACGAAATTCAATTCTCCTTACATCGGCACCACTAACTCTACTGAACTTACATCCTAATACTGCTACGATCTATGCGTTACCCAACCTACGGGAAACAAGTACAATACTAAGTATGTCCCTAGTGCCCAAGGCCTTTCTAAACTCCCGATATTTGCTTGGTTTCATGCGTGGGACATCTTGCAAAGCGAAATCCAAACAAGGAACCCTATGGTTACACTACTCCCTCGCATTGTCGGTCATCGAGGTATAGCGACCTAAGGCACACCAGCGGGACGTCCTAAATCCTACCTCTCAAATCTACTAACATACTTTTACTACTCTATCCTATTATCGGGCGCCCATCCTCTATCGAGTTGTTACGATTATCTTATCCAAAACATTCGCCTTTTCATTAAGGCCTGGCCATCAACCCCAAATCAATTTCTCGAAATCCTACTTCACCCACCCACTTGTGGACAGAGGATCACTTTAGTGCTTTTCCATAGCACGACATTTCCATAAACATACCATCATCACATTGCTCATAGTCTATAGTGGTTCAACCAAATTATAAGACTTTTCCACAAAACCATCATCCTTGCATCCTATAACATCTCTCCACTCCCGAAGCCGTTAAGGTTCATGCGTGGAGCGTCTCGCAAAGCGAAATCCAAATAAGGAACCCCTCCACACACTACTACTTAACTTCGTCGGTCATGGAGGTCCGTTATTTCAAACATGCAACCGGGATAACCCTATCCCCTTTTCCAACAAAAGGTGGTCTGAACTCCTATCTCTAACTAAGAGTCACACCATCCAGTGCTCGTACTAACTCTAAGTCCTTGCGCAATCAATAATGAGCTCAAACTCGCAGCTCCATAATAATCATGGGGCCTTAAATCATATCTATAAGGTCATCGTGCTCTCAAATCATAATAATGAAACATCTACTCATCAAAGTTCCATTTACCCGTAACAATAAAGGCGAACTCAACCTGTATCCAGGTGAGATATCGCAACAACAACCTGTTCCACCCTGGAGCCGCGGACACGATAATCTTTCCATTATTAGCCTTCTATCGCTTCGAATATACCATAACATACCATACTCACCAAATTACCATACTCGTATGAACATATAAGACAAGTATCAAAAACCGAACATATATATTCAAAATATCAACACCCATTTTTATATAGCGAATGAAGGAAAATAAAACTCCGCTATCACGAATACACATAGGCATTCATTATATAATGTTATCGATACCGCCCCAAAGCTCAAATTACACACACGAGTCTAGGGCCAACGAACACCATAATTCATCTAGCCACCAAATATACCTCCTTCATTAAGGTAAAACTCATAACAACAACTTTGCCTTTATCCACTGTCGGCCTCTGGCCGATCCTTATCAAAGACCCCTTTCGAACCCTTATCGTAACTGGGAAATTCAACTTTAGTACCACTCTATAATACGGCGGTACTGCGGTACTCATAACTACTATACTTTAGTATTCGTTGCACCAAGACTTAGCAAACACTACAAAGGAAGTGACCTTTACTACGGTCCACATCCCCAACTTCTACCAGCTGCTCTAGCTAAGCCCCGCCTCCTGCTGTCATCCAAGCCACGCACACGAATATTAAACGAGCGTGCAAAAAATTTATATAATCTTATACTATGGCAGGAGAACGAAGTCTCACAAGAGAAATCAACAATCCTAATCCTAAGGCCCTATATTAAATCGAGAGCAACGCTGAAAACATAGTACATCCGCACAGATTCCTAAGGACAGTAGAACCTGATGCTCTGATACCATATGTGACACCCCACCTAATAGAATACTGGGCGATCACTCCTATATCAAATTAAAATAGGAGTCTCAGATGGATCATTCTTAGCATCACTGTCGAAAATCCATTTTAATTACTAATAACGTATTAGGCTGGCGTCAAAATTTTACTTAACTACTCTTTTTAAACAACTAAAATTAAAACATCCACACAGTTTGCGTAAATGAAACTGAAATGAAATAAAATAACCGAACACTCGGTCAAAATATATAACCATATCGAATGCCGCACTAAAAGGCGGTAAAGAATAAATAAATGCAAATGTGACATTGGACCGAATGTTTATATAGTCCCTCCTATCTAGAGTACAATGATAGAAGCGTCTATCGAGAACCTGCACGCATTCACAGCTGCTGCAGCTGACGTCTGACTCAAAAGAAGTACCATCCAGGTGTCCCTGTGTCTGGACACCTATATATATATATATATATATATATATATATAGCAAGAGAGGGACAAGTAGATAAACGGGTCAGAGCCCGAGTTTTAAAAATATTTTGCAAGTGCATAAATGCCTTATTTTTAGAAAAAGGTTTTATCTCATATTTAAATTTGGTATCACACTCCCATGAGATACCCCTCAACTCTCTTCTAATAGTGCACTCCTAGGGCATCCCTCTAAACATCCTAGTCAGACCACACCGAGTAACTAAACCGTCACCCACCTTCTAATAACCCCAGATAATCCAAGTACTAAGGGCTAAACCTCTCCCCAGTCTCAACGCTATGCCATGTTCGTGCGTGGGGTGTCTCGCAAAGCGAAATCCAAACAAGGAACCCCCACGATACACTACTAGACGGCAAGGTCGATCGTCGAGATCCATAGACCCCAGTACATAACATATGTATATATATATACACCATAAAATAAATACCAATATTAGAGCACTAAGGGTTAAACATCTCCCTAGTCACAACGCTAAGACAAGTTTGTTCGTGTGGTGTCTCGTAAAGCGAAATCCAAATAAGGAACCCCCCCGATACACTACTACACGGCAAGGTCTAACGTCGAGATCTATTAGACCAACAACACTTAATTTATACATATGTACTCATATTTTATATACTGGTCATGTTACATGTCCGAATATATCTCCCGGAATGAGAATTCATTTACAGCATGTTTAGCAATTTCATTTTTTATCTTAAAACTTTCCATTTCCTTTCTTCCATCCAGGAAATGTATTTAAAAGCCAATTCCTTATCATGAATTGCTTTAACTTTTTAAAAGCCAGTTTTATTATCATAAAAATGCTTTTCCGTTTTATAACATCCCATTTCCCTTCTTCCATCCAGGAAATGTATTCAAAAGCCATTTTTATTATCATAACAATGCTTTTTCCATATCACATGCTTCCATTTCCCGTCTTCCATCCAGGAAATGTATCTGAAGCCAAATCGTTTATCCCATTTCCCTTCTTCCATCCGGGAAATGTATTTAAAGCCAATTCATTATCATGAATTACTTTAACATATCTAAGACCGTCCCTCCGAGTTTCCCCACTGGACGCGCCCCTAAATGGCTATCATCTTCCAGGGCCTATCAAACAAGACAACCTTGGATCCTACCGAACCGTCGGGAAGTGGCCATACCCCTGCGAGTGAGTCATAATCACACCCAGAATTACCTCACTAGCGCAGAACAAATATAAAATAATCGGTCATATGGCCTAGGACTATATCCACCCTGCATTCATTAGTCAGGGGGCTTCACCTCACGCGCGCAACTTCCCTTATGATAGCGATTTAGAGAGGAGGGTATCCATCAATTATCATTTATGAAAATCATTTCTGTTTTTTTTTCATTTTGAAAACATTTATATTTACTTTCTCAAAATCATTTGCATCATATCATATATATACTTTATTCATATAGTATATACATATACCATATATTCCTCCCAGAATGTATATAAATGGCCATATTTGCCAATCACATCTAGCTATGACCAATAATCCCAAAGATTCTCTCAAAGAATCATGATCATGCATTCATATACGCATGATACTAAACCCAAAGTATTTCCTTACTTTGATAAGTAATACATACCTTAATCCCATCGAAGGATTTATTGGATATCTCCAATTATACCATTTCACTAAGCGAATATATATCTATATTCCCAAATTTCATTCTAATCCTCTCACAGGATTTACCCAACCATAGTCAATGTAGTTATGTTTCCCTACACGCATAACTATATAGGACTAAATGCCCACCGAAATATCCCCGAACAACTTAAATTTAGTGGGTTATGGATTTCATTTGCATGAACCCAAGGACTACATCTTGTCCATATAATAACTTAAAGGTCCCCACCCTAAGTTAGGAACCCTAAACCTTCAACCTCTGCAATTTTTCTATTTTCCTCGAAAATATCGTTTAAGGGTTACACATTTAAAACCCTCATCTAAGCCTCCTAGATTCCTTAATTAGAGGACCATATAGTCTTAAAAGATCCCTTAGGTTATCCCATAAATAACCTCGAATCAATACGAATTGGAATCCAACCCATCCAATTAACCCTTAGGAAAATTCTCAAAGTTCCCGTAGGGTCGATCGATAGACCATTGGTCATCGATCGATCGAGGCTTCGATCGATCGACCTCTGCCAGTCGATCGATCGATCATAGCGGACACCTTCTTCTTCGAGAAGCTGTTTCAGCCATAAAATCTTCTCCCAAGCTTTTACCTCCGTCTCTAACATCCTACAACCGCAACCAATAACAACTACACATATAATACGGGTTCTAAACGTCCTAGAACCCGAAATCACCAATTAATTTCGATTAATTTCTAAGTTTCTCCGATTAGAAAATTATTGGGGATTATTCATTTTAACTCCCGAAAACTCGTTTTATCCACGAAAACCCCACCCAAAATCTTTAGGGTTTGTTAATACCAAACTACGATATGAGATTTATGCCCAAAAGTAAATAAAGCAAGTAAACACTTGCCTCGTGGATATATAATCCGACGATTCCGAGTCGAGTCCGGCGGAGTCCGGCTCGAAATCTTCCTTTTCCCTCCTCTTTCTTCCTTCCTCTTTATTTTCTCTCTTTTCCTTATCTTTTCTCCCTCTCTCCCTCTTTATATAGAAAGAAATAGGGTTTAAACCCTTAAAATCCAAAAACAACTCGTTTACTCAATTATGAGCCCTTTTAACTCCCAAATTACCCGAAGCTCAATTTTGACAATCGGACACTCTTTTTCGACTATCTCGGCCATTCCGAGACTCACGACGCAATCGAAATTTCCATCCGAGGAACTTGACCACAAATCACTATTTCAACCCATTGCATTTCAATGCGGAGTTTCTAATTAAATTCTTAAGTTTTGTCGCTTTACTCAACGGAGACATATATTTAAAATTCTTCGACATATTTACTCAATCCCAAAAGTTAACACATCACCCATCGACAATCATCAAATCCACGAAAATCCGAAGAATTACTATTCCGAGAAATTCCCAAAATCTCCAATCATATCCAATTATGAAATTTAATTATCTCCAAAAGGACGGTTTGTTACAATATCCTACACTAGATGAATTACCAAAACTCAATCAACATAACAAAAACCTAAAGACTACCTAAGATCTTTGAATCTAGGTGCATCTAAAGGTTTCATGAAAATATCGTCTAATTGATGCTCGGTGATCACAAAGTTAAGGACATGACCTTCTCCTCAATGAGATCATGAATAAAATTATCATGTATCCTAATGTTCTTTGTACGACAATGTTGGATGGGATTACGGGATATATGGATAACGCTCGTATTATCAGAAGAAATAGTAATTGTGCCTTGTGAAATACCATAATCTTCTAGCATTTTCTTCATCCATAAGAGTTGCATGCAATAACTCACGACGGTTATATATTTGTCCTTCGCCGTGGACAAAGATATGGATTTTTGCTTCTTTCTCATCCAAGATACAAAAGCACTCCCAAATTAGAAACGCCCACCCAAGGTGATTCTAAAACCATCAACATCCCTAGCACAATCGGCATCTAAATAGGCGAACAAACGGTCATCGGTATCAAAGGAATACCAAATATCATAGAAAAGAGTGCCATTCACATATTTGATGATACATTTAAGTGCGAGCAAGTAAGACCCTTTTACGGACATTTGGTATCGCGCACATACTCCAATGCTAAAGGAAATGTTGGGACAACTAGTTGTAAAGTAGAAAAAACAAACTATCATGATCCTATAAAGCGTTTTTTCTACATCCTTGCCTAAAGTGTCTATGGTAAGCTTTGCCATTGTACTCATAGGGTTGCGTGAGTACTTAGCAGAGTCTAAACAAAACTTCTTGACTATTTACTTAGCATATTTGTTTTGAGTTATGAATAACCCACCCTTTATCTGACACACCTAGAGACTTAAGAGGAACGCAAGCTCACCAACAATGCTCATATCAAACTCGCTCTTCATTATCTCCTCAAAAGTGTAAGCATGTGAATATCATGTGGATCTAAACACTATGTTGTCCACATAAACTTTGGAAACTAATATAACACCACTCTCTCTCCTCACAAACAACGTTTTATCCACTCCCCCCATCTTTAAGACATAATCTAAGAGACAGTAAGTGAGCCTCTCATACCAAGCACCGGGTGCTTGCTTCAAATCATACACGACCTTGTTAAGATAAAAGATGTGTTCCTTGTGCTTTGGGTCTTTAAACCACTTTTGTTGTTCCACATAAACTTCCTCCTGAAAAATGCCAATAACGAAGGCACTCTTAACATCCATTTGATATAACTTGAAGCACAAATGACATGCTATGGTGAGTAGTAAGTGGACAGACTCGATCGTAACAATATGAGCGAATGTCTCATCAAAGTCTGAACCCTCAATTTGTGTGTAGCCTTGAGCGATCAACATAGCCTTATTGAAAACTATGGTACCATTTTCATCCATATTATTCTTTATAAATTGACTCTCTACCGATCACATTTGTATTACTATGTCGGGGGACTAACTCCTAGACATCATTCTTGCAAAATGGAAGAAACTTATCTTCTATAGAGGATATCCAATGCTTGTCTTTGAGTGCGTATTTCACATTATTGGTCTAGACTAAGGAGGTGTTACAAAGGCACTTAACCAAATTCTCAAGTTGAGCATGAGCCTTGACACCTTGTATGGGATCCCCAAGTATAGCGTAAGGGCCATAACCCTTTCGAACTCAAAAGGGTGGATCCTCTAAACCAAGAGTGGGGTCCACAGAGGTAGTATGAGGAAGGATAGGATCCTCGCCTAGGGTGAATCGTCCTCACACTTGGGGTTAGGGTCAATAGATTCCAGTGACTTATCATCTGTAATTATGACATTTATTAACACCATAACATTAGAGCTTGTGAGGTTAAACACCCGATAATCCCTACTCGATGATGAATAACCTAAGAATATCCCCTCATCGCTTCAGGAGTCAAACTTTCCTAAGTGCCATCTATCTCTCAAGATGAAGCAAGTGAGGGTGCGCACGATCTTAATGGATTAACTTATACAATTAAATTTCTCAAAACACAAATTCAGATTATTACAAAATTACAATCATCAATTATTTTAGGTTTTCATGTGATGATCGTTCTAAACAAAGAAAATTAACTACGCATGCAAGTACATACAAATATAAGGAAAAATCCCTTTGTAGGGAAAAGGATTTATTTTTGCATTTTAGATAGTTTTACAAGACAGCTAACTTACAAAACTCTCTAAAGAAAACGACACAGATCCAGAGCAACCCACAAGTGGCGATCCACCATAGATATCCACCGATCAACCTTCTCTTCAGCAGTGATACCACGAGTCACAAGGTTAGTAGTAGAGATTTCTCTCCACAAGTATGACTCAGGTATGAAACTATTTAGCATTTAAAAAAGATTCAAAAGTATATTAGGGAGGTTTTTTGGTGTATCAAAGGTGTTTTGACTTAAAAGGATTGAGGACATTTGTAACATCTATGTAGTTTTCATTTTATCAAGAGTCTGTGATAAAATCTTTACAAAACAGGTACTTATAGGTCATATATAAATTTCGAGCTGGCAGAATTCATTCGAACGAAAGTTGAGGTCATTCGAAGGAAATTGTCATTTTGTTATAATGAAAACAAGATTCGTTCGAATAAGATTCCAATCGCGTTAGAACAAGCTTCTAATGAGCTTGACATGAATTTAAACAAAACACCTTTGTTGGATGTTTATTTCCAGAAAATCACAAATGATTTTTCAAATGAAAATCCTACTTCATTCGAACAAGATATGCTTCTTGTTTGAACGAGGTAAAATAAAATTTAATTTTTAAAGTCAAAAAATTTGGCTTCAATTTAATATAAACTTTAATGAAAAATTGCCCAAATATAAATGTAAATAAATTTAAAATCCTTAGCAATTTATACTTTCATAATGTGAAGATGACTTGAACTTTGGAGATGTTGGAGATTCGGTTAATCGTATCGGCACATCTCGGTTGGTAATGGGATACACCAAATGTGCCATAGATGCAAATAAAACAAATACTAAGTCTAATATAGACTGTTTGTCCTTATAACGCTCCCCATTTGGCTATTCCGGTACAACATTTAAGCGAAACCAAAATTACAAAAAAAATCCCAACAAATCTAATACCCATCCTAAACCCTATAAATGGAATTGCGTGGAATGGATTAGATAAATTAGGTTTGGCTTACATTTCCTGTTGTTCTTCTGGGTCTTCTCTTCTTGTTCTTACCGTGATATTCTAATATTCTAATCAATGCCCAAGAGAATGTACACATATGAAACAAAGACAAATACACATGATGTATAGAGTTCGACATATACAATAAAAGCACGTAAATCTCAAAAATCAAACTCCCTTTAATTTGTTCTCCTACTTTTTATCTAGAGTAGACAAAAGAGTAGAAACTAAACATGACATATAGAGAACATCACAGATAAGAAGAAGATAACATTACAAAGTTATTTAACTGATGAACATGCAATGATAATCTCAAGGGCTCCTCAAGCTATTTTTGAAATTTAAAAAAAAAAATCAAGTATAAAGTTTTACAAATACAGCACACCATGGAGAATCACAAAAATACCCGAATAATGGAAATGTAGGGGTGTAAACATATTTCAATGCTTAATCAATGTAGACAAACATATCACATGTGCGTGAAGGATTGAGACACCACTAACAAAAGATATCAAAGTCTACCTTAGGTGTAAAAAATGGTGAACTCATGTTAAATTGACTTAAACTAATCAACAAATCTAGACATAAGTGATTTTCACACCAATGACGCCCAAAATAATGTAATGTTTTTCCAAGATTTTCATAGATAGTGAAAACCCATTGATCTACAACTTAACTCCCTCAAAATCTCACATATAGCAATTATACTCTCAATTATTTTGAAGAAATTAAATCTCATTTGTATCCAACATTAATTTTCAAGCAAATGGTCTGACACTTTTGTTTTTATGTTCCTTTAATCTTTTTAGGTTCCTTTCATTACAAATGGTGATTTTTTAATTCAAAAACTTTTTCTTTCGCAGCCTGTTTCCATTGCATAATATATAATAATTTTACCAGAAAAATGATTATTTTTAAATTCAGGTAATGCTTCTTACATGCACAACTTTTATTAACTCGATTTTCACATTTGGTTCATCTTTAAAGAAAAATTGAGATGAAAACACTATGGTCGACATGTGATAGGTACATGCAATACTAATATAAGCTTGTGCTCGTGTGCATTAAAGGTGACTAAGAGTCAAACATGTAGCGAGTTATCATCAAATCACATCTTAATGACTCCACACATTATAAAGCACATATATGAAATGATGTCACGCTACAAGAAAAAGCAACATAGGCATCATATGATGTATGTTGCTAATAGTTACAAATGTGTCACTAATAGGTATTGGCAACAATATCCTTTGTGTTTCCAGCTTGTTCCCCAAAGTCCGTCTGGGAAAGTTTTTGACAACACAACAAAAGATTGTGTTGCCGAAGGTATACTTTTGGAAACACGCAATTAGGTAGCCAAAGGTATTTTATAATTTGTCAAATTTATAATAAAAATATTATTTATGTTGCAAAAGGTAACTCAAAAGAGACAAAAATATTATCTTGCCAAAAAGAACTCCTTCAGCGACACAAATTATGTTGCAAAATGTAAGGTAAATGATATAAAAAATAACTTAAGGCAACACAACTCTTATGTTTCCAAAAGTTCTACCTTTGGCAACACAACTCTTGTGTTTCCAAAAGTTATACTTTTGGCATCACGGCTCATATCTTACCAAAAGTATATCTTTTAGCATGTAGAGAATGACTTTTACCGATAAAAAATTGTGTCGCCAAAAGTACTATATTTTTATTTATTACCTATAACTTTTTTGCAATTGGAAGCACTTTTAAACCTATTCACTTTTCATTAAAACTCACACAGCATAAAACGTGCAACCTTATAATCCAAAATCCCATTGCATATTTTTCATACAATCATACGTAATACAAAGTTCCGCAATTTTCAACCAAATCTCATAAATATGAATTACAAAATAATATTTTGTCACAATCTAAGTATAAAGATACAAAAGAAATGCCTCCCAGTTTAGAACATAGCAAATCCTAACACGTCGAAAGATGTAAACATGATATAGCCTAATAAATTAACACATCAAAAGATGTAATAAAACACAATCCACATAAACTAAAACGATTACGGTAATATGGCTTCGCTGCCCCAAAAGAAACTACAACTCCAAGCCACCACGAATATAATAACTCCAAGAAAATCCATCATCAACCTGTATAAGATACAAAAAAATGACTACATGGATTTGTATAAGTTACTTTGATCATATATGTGTATGTGCCTCATTGCGGTATGTTAATTTGTTGTTTAACTTTTTCATCAACGAGTGCGCAATTTTCAAATGCATGTATGTCTAACTTATCAAATTTCAAACACTATTTAATTACAAAACAATTCGGCAGAGTTCCTTTGTTTATTCGTGAAATCCAACATGTTTTAACATTAAAATAAACCAAACGACAAAACACACAATATAAAAAAACAAACATTAAATCTCTTCCACCGATTGAACATATATAAACCTAAAAATTATATCCTCCGCAACTAAGTTGCTAAAGATATTTCGAATCTTAACACTTGAAAAAATCTGGGAGAGTCGCCACTATTTTTATAACATTTAAAAAAAAACCTGCTACTATACACAAGCCTGCACGGCCATAAACATCATATAAGTGTAAAAATATAATAGAACATTTATAATGTAATCAAACAAGCCCATTTCATGTGTCAAAGTAAAAATTGAATATCATGACATAAACTAAAATATGTATCCAAGGATATACATACCTGGTTCCTCCATATCCATATAATCGTAAACCTTAAAATGTAATACATGTAACACAAAAAAGAAAGAAATATCAGTAATCAAATGTACTACAAATAAGATAAATAAGATATCATAAATACATTTATGGCATATACTCAAACCAAGAGTCTCATGATTACACGGTCAGTTCCTACGAGATACATTAGGGCCGTACATGGTGTTCGTGCATCTTACGGGACCATTTTGTGGATGATTTACGTTTTCATCATTTTACGGCATGTTTTATGCCTAAGTCTAACTTTTTACAAATTTACGCCGTATACTCAAACTGGATTTCTCGTGACTACGCGCCAATCCCAGAGTTAAATTGGTCTCATGTGAGATGTTTGTGCCTCTCACGACTCCCTTCTGTGGTTGTTTTACGTTTCACCCTATGATCACGTGTTTTTATGCATAAGTAACTTTTTATAAATTTACGGTGTATACTAAAACCATGAGTCTCATGACTATGTGGTCGATTCCAATGAGTTACATTGGTCCCGTACAAGGTGTTCATGTCTCTTACGGGATCATTTTGTGGTTGTTTTAAGTTTTCACCATTTGACGAGATGTTTTCATGCCTAAGTGTAACTTTTTGCAAATTTACATCGTATACTCAAACCGTGCGTCACGTGACTTTGCGGTTGGTTCCTATGAGTTTCATTGGTTCTGTACGAGGCGTTCATACCTCTTATGGGATTGTTGTGTGGTTATTTTACGTTTTCACCCATTTTAGGGTTATTTTTATGCTTAAATCTAACTTTTGGAAAATTCACGTCGTATACTCAAATCGGGAGTGCCATGACTATACAGTCGGTTCCTACGGGTTACATTGATCCTGTGTGAGGTGTTCGTGCCTCTTATGGTATATTTTTGTTGCTATTTTTTATTTTTACCAATTTTAGGCATGTTTTTATGCCTAAGTCAATTTTTTTATAAATTTACATTGTATACTCAAATCGGAAGTCCCGTGACTATGCAGTAGATTCTTATCAGTTACATTGTTCATGTGCGAGGTATTCCTGCATCTTATAGAACCGTTTTGTTGTTGATTTATGTTTTTACGCTTTGACGACAAGATTTTAGGCTTAAGTCTAACGTTTTGCAATTTTACATCATACACTCAAATTGCTAGTCCCGTGACTACGCGGTCAATTCCTACGAGTTAAATTGGTCCCGTATGAGGCAATCGTGCTTCATATGGGACCGTTTTGTGGAAGTTCTATGTTTTCACCCATTTGCGACATGTTTTTAGGTCTATGCGCAAGTCCAATTTTTTTCAAATTTACGTTGTACACTCAAATTGAAAGTTTTGTGAGTACGTGGTCGATTCCTACGAGTTACATTGGTCCCATACGAGATTGTTTGTGCCTCTTACGGGACTGTATTGTGGCTATTTTATGTTTTCACCCTTTGACATCATGTTTTTATGCCCAAGTTTAACTTTATGCAAATTTACGTCATACACTCGAACCAGAAGACCCGTGACTATGCAAGCGGTTCCTATGAGTTACATTAGTCCCGAACGGGGTGTTCATTCCTCTTACAGGATCGTATTGTGGTTGTCGTACATTTTCATCCTTTGACAGCTTGTTTTTATGGCTAAGTATAACTTTTTGCATATTTACGTCATATACTAAAATCGGGAGCCTTGTGACTACGCATTCGATTTTTACGAGTTACATTGGTCCCTTATAAGGTGTTCACGCCTCTTGTGGGAGGGTTTTATGGTTATTTTATGTTTTCACCCTTCGACGGCATGTTTTTATGCCTAGGTCTAACTTTTCATAAATTTATACCATAGACTCAAATCGGGAGTCCTATGACTACCCAATCGGTTCCTATGAATTACATTGGTCCCTTACAAGGTGTCCATGCCTCTCATGCGACCATTTTGTCATTATTTTATGCTTTCACCCTTTGACGACAGGTTTTTATGCCTAAGTCTAACTTTTAGCAAAATTCACATCGTATACTCAAACCGGGAGTGCCAGGACTACGCGATCAGTTCCTACGAGTTACATTGATCCCATGCGAGTTGTCCGTGCCTCTTACAAGACTGTTTTGTGGCTATTTTACATTTTCACCCATTGAAGGTATGTTTTATCCCTAAGTCTAATTTTTTGCAAATATACATTGAACACTCAAATCGGGAGTCCCGTGACTTCATAGTCAGTTCCTACGAGTTACATTGGTCCCAGGAGAGGTGTTCATGCCTCTTACGATATTATTTTGTGACTGTTTTACGTTTTCACCTTTTGACGGCATGTTTTTATTCCTATGTCTAACTTTTTGTCAAATTTATGTCATATACACAAATTGAGAGTCCCAAGACTACACGATCGGCTCCTACGAGTTAAATTGGTCTTGTATGACGTGTCAGTGCCTCTTATGGGATCTTATTACGTACCAATATAAAAATTATAACTTTGGGTGCCATTTTTACATTTTGCAATATTTTTTATGAAATAAATATCAAAACAATTTACTATTGGATATCTTAATAATAAACTTTTTATTAATCATATTTCTATTTAAATGGCTATTTAATGTGATATTTTTTTATTAATAGAAACTTTTGTTACATGGTTATCTAACGTCTTATAATTAGACGTTTTAAATTTCGAATGACATGTCAATCTGTGAGACTCATGACTACAAGGGTTGTATGTACAAGTTACTTTGATCACGTATGGGATGTTTTTGGCTCTTTTTGTAATGTTTGAATGTTATCTTGAGTTTTTGTCCACCAAGGCTCAATTTTCAAGCTTTAACACTAAGAATACTCAGATTTTGATCAAAGTTCCAACCCGTGAGTAGCATGACTACACGGGTTATTTCCACAAGTTATTTTGATCCTATGTGAGGTGTTTGGGACTCTTTTAGAATCGTTTTGCTCTTATCCCATGTTTACACGCTCCAATTCCTAATTCTAAAGTTTTATAGTTACAAGTTTGAAATTTCGAACAACATGTGAATCCACGAGACTATGACTACACGAATTATTTATACAAGTTATTTTGATCATGTATGAGGGGTGTGTGTGTGTTTGCCTCTCTCCTCTATGTTAATAAATTTTTTTACGTTTCCATCGACAAATATCAATTTTTAACCTTTAACACTAAGAAAACTCAAATTTTGGTCAAAGTTCCAACCCGTGAGTCGCATTAATACATAGGTTGTTTCCACAAGTTTCTTTAATACCATGCGAGCTGTTTGTGCCTCTTTTCGGGTTATTTTGTTCTTATCCTAACTTTTCACACACACTACACCAAAATGGGTAAATTGTCACCCTTCCAGTGCTTAGCCTTGTCACGTTCATTGACCATGACAAGGCCGTGACAAAGTATTGTCACGGTCATTGACAGTGATAATCCTTATAATGTTGTTACGATCAATGACTGTGACACGATCATGACAAATGTCACAGTAAAAAACCCTTTTCCTTCATTTTTACCCCGCCGTTCTTCCTTCCTTTTCTCTCTCTCTCTCTCTCTCTCTCTCTCTTCCATTTATATATATGTGTATATGTGTGTGTATGTGCATGTGTGTGTGTGTGCATGTGTAGTGGGTGGGGTGGGGCAGGGTGGGGGTTGTGTGTGTGTGTGTGTGTGTGCATGTGTGGTGGGTGGGGGTGGGGGTGGGGTAGGGTGGGGGGTGAGGCAGGGTGGGGATGGGCAGGGTGGGGGGTGGGTGGGTATTAAATAATAATTATCTAATGTTGTTGTTGTTGTTGTTGTTGTTATTGTTGTTGTTGTTGTTATAAAGGTGTGTTAGATTCACTTCAATATTATTATTTTTATTATTTAATACCCATATAGTCCGAGAGATGTTAATTAATTATAAATATGAATTTGAAATTTGAAAAAATTTCTATTTTAATTGTAATAAAATTAAAATATGGAAAAATGTCATTAAAATTACATTAGATTGTGATTTATGTAAAACTGTCCCCTAAAGATGGTTCAATCTTAATTAGGTTCCCAACGTGAGTGACATGTGCCAAGTTCATTAGAGGAGTTAATTTATGTTAAAATTTGGACAAAATTAAAACAATATGATAATTGGAGGGCTCGATTGGGAAAATTAAAACATCAGGGACCCACCAACAAACATAAGGGACACATATTTTATTAACCCTAAAAGTAAATATTCTTTTTGCATAACTTTACATACACTCTTAAGGATTCCGATTATGGTGCTAACTCATGTAAGATGTTAATTGTGGAGAAAATATACTTTGCTCTATATTATCATGAGACATGTATACATTGTGCATCAATAAGTACAAGACAAATAAGAAAGTAGTGACATGTTAGTATTAATAATAACCAATAATGATTCACTATTACTTCACATTACTTTCACTTTTTGGAGGATTAAGAAAGGTTATCCATCCGGATCGAGCTTACGCTCACCTCAAACTATTCCCTCCATCCCGAACAAGTCTTACGAAATAGAGATTACTCTTTACGGTCGCTAACTCCAAGTTTATGTTCGAGGGGAAAACATCTTCTAAAAGGACAAGTCATAATTAACCTTGTTTCAACAATGCAAACTAAATCAGGTTTGCATTGATGAATCCAAGAAGTGAGCACATTTTTTTAATTGGGATTTCCCAGCCTGTTTGTTACTATTTGTGTGACTTGGGTGGTGTATTGTTGGGTTTAACCACCACACATGTTACCTTGCATTCTTTACATAAAATTAATTGTGCAGATGCTTGCAATATCTAATGATCATTTGGTGTGTCAATTAAATATAAGTTATGAATAATGTACAGTTATGATTAGCATACTATGGTTGCCCATTACTTTGTCATTTAATTTTGCTACGAAAGGAATGGCTGTAGGAGGTCGTTTGTGGGAATTTGTGACAACATTGATTGTTTGAAGTTAGTGGTGGGTTGGTGGTGGGGTGGAGGGTGGGGAGGGGTGGGGTGGGGGTAGGGTGGGGTAGGGTGGGGGTAGGGGTGGGGCAGGGTGGGGGGAGGAGGGGGCAGGGAAGGGTGGGGGGGAGGGGAGGTGTTTAATAGCAACAATTCATTTTTATTTATAATTATTGTACATATTTGCATGCTAGTTATGATGATGTTGTGTGGACTCGGTGGTAGTGGAGGAGACGAGGGCTCCTCGGCCCCTAGTCTCCCCAAATATGGAAAATTAGGGATGCCCATCGAGAACAAGTCGGGGCTATTAACAAGATCCCTCGAGCTCGTAAAGACGATCATCGGCCCAGAGTACATTAGTTGGAAGGAGGTGCAATATGAGCTCAAGTTAGCTGTTTTAGGTGGCACTACAGGTAATATATTTATATTTATATTTATATGAATATTTCACTTTCAATTTCACTTTCAATTTCATTTTATATTTATATGTATATTTATTTGCAACTAATATTGTATTTGTTGGACATGAACAATTCAACCTAGATCGAAAGCTACGCGATTCCATCTTGGAAAAGTTGAGGGAGAAATACAAGACGTGGAAGAAAAATATGCGAACCTGGTACTTTGGGAAGACACGAGATTCCATTATCCAATGGTGTGAATCCATCCTGCCGAAGGAGCCGATCTCATTGGCACAATGGCAAAGGTTCATTGACAATGAGATCGGAGAGCGACAATTGCCATCTCGCCAATCAAGAAGGGAAAACCTGGCAAAAAAGATGGACATGCACTACTCGGGCCGGACGTCTTACGCCGAGGTGGAGCATAGAATGATGGTAGGATTTAATTTTTCTATAACTACATAAAATATATTATTCTGCATTATTTACGTTGCGGGGCCGATACTAATTTTACTTTATTTTATTTCAGGGGATAGGGAGTGGCCCTGGGGGTAGGCCACATAGGCTCGATACTCATGTGGCTCTTCAGACGAAGAAGGGGAAGGACAAGGAGGTGTCCCCAAGTGTCGCGACCACGATTGTAAGTAATCCGACAATTTACTTTTTGTTAATTACTTTATAATTTTTTAATTTACTTATTTTACTAATCATGTGATTTTTGTCGTTTCAGGCAAAGCTTAAGGAAGTGCATGTCGCAGTCTGATACCGACAAGGCATCTTTGTCCGTAGACGTACTCAGCCAAGTGCTTGGCTCTGATCGCAAAGGGCGGATAAGGGGGTGAGCTCGCGGGTGGCCAAATCTAGGATCATCGGATTGGAGACGAGCGACACTGGATTGGCTCAAACGGTCGATTCACATGACGCGAAGTTATCCCATTTGGAGGCGAAGGTCTAGGATATGTACTCATTCGTGAAGCGTTCTTTAATCAGAAACCATAAGGGTAAAGGAAAGGACAAGGCGGTGCGAAAGGAGGTGCAGGAGGAGGAAGTGTGGGAGGACGAGGACGAAGATGTGGACCTCGTTGGTTCATCGCCGACATGTGCGAACTTTGATGATCCACTTACCTATTTGGCTCCCTTCAACAGACCGATCTCGACACTTGGTTGTCCATGCTTGTTTATAATGGAGATATTTGATGGCCATCGGATAGGGCGGCGATTGAGGGACTCGAATATTATCCAGGGTGCATTAGTTCATGGACGTGAGCTTCATGACATCGAGTCTAGGGTGTTCGTCATGCATGTGGTGCCGGTGAAGGAGAACTCCCATTTGTGATTGCGCGAACAATGCGGCATGGCGTATATTAGTGGATGTGTTAATTCGTATATTGTGTGGCCCACTCACCTCCTCAGCATTAACCATACCCCAGACATTTAGTGACATTGATTTATGTTTGAATTGAATTGTTTTAAATTATTTCATTTGAATTATATTTATTTTATTTGGTGATGCATATTCTCTCTATTTTGAATGTATATTTGCACTATCTCTATTTTATCTGGATATATAATGTTTGAATAGGTACAACGTTGCAATAACAAGTACATATATATTGTTGGGCAGTTGCAGTGGCCATACAGCCCAGTAGATTTTTTTTCAATTCTGCCCAGAATTGTCACGAACATTGACCGTGACAAGTCCTTGAAAAAGGAAGTTGTCACGGACTTGTCATGGTCAATGACCCTGATAATTTTTTTAAACACTGTCAAGGTTTTGTCACGGTCAAGGCCCGTAATATGACCGTGATAATTCTAACGAACTTGCCATGGTCAATGACCGTGATAAGTCCGTGATAAAAAAATTGTCACCCCCATAATTATCACAGTCATTGACCTTGACAAGTCCAATTTTTCAAGGTCAATGACCGTGACAATTCGGAAGATTTGGTGTAATGACTCTAACCCCCAAATTGTAATGTTTTATAATTAGAAGTTTGAAATTTTGCACGATATGTGAATCGACGAGACTCGTGACTAAGGAAGTAGTTCATACAAGTTATTTTGATCATGTATGAGGTGGGTGTGCCTCTTTATGGTATGTTTATAAGTTGTTTTATGTTTATGCCGACCAATGTCAATTTTCAGGCCTTAACACTAAGAAAACTCAAATTTTGGTCAAAACATCAACCCGTGAGTCAAATTACTACACAGGTTTTTTCCACAAGTTACTTTAATACCATGTTAGCAGTTTCTACTTCTTTTCAGATCATTTTCTCTTATCCTAAGTTTTTGTGCTCCAACCCCAATTCTAAAGTTTTATACTTAGAAGTTTGAAATTTCGAATGACATGTGAATCCATGAGACTCATGACTACATAGGTTGTTTTTACAAGTTACTTTGATGATGTATGGGGTGTTTTTCTCTCTTTACATAATGCTTCAGAGTTAGGAGTAGAAATCTGAAAAAAGAATTGGAAGAATTAAGATAAAGAAGAAAATTAGGGTTCTTTAGGTTGATATAGTTTTTGCCCTTTTAATTTGATATACTCGATGAGAACTCACATGTTTTACGTGGAAAATTATTTATTTGGGTATATAACACTTGTGGTATCATTTGTTGGGAGTTTGGGAGTGGAACATGATGATTTGGATGACTTTGGAATAGGATTCCCGTAACTGAATTTTCTGCAGTTTCGTCACAACTGCTTGATCGATCGATCGATCAAAGAGCATCGATCGATCGATAATCGATCAATCGACCCCCTAACATCGATCGATCGACCCCTCCTGAAAAATTCATATTCCTCCTTTAAATAGTTATTTAGATTAAAATGAGTACTAACCTTTGGACCTTATTAATAGAACATTTTGGGACATAAAGAGGATCAGTAGGGCTTAGTAAAAAGGGGGCATGTAAAGTATGGAGAATTTAAAGTTAATGGGGAGTAATTTATTCATAGGAAATTATGGAAACGTGTAATTAAAGGACTAAGACCCATACGAAAGCTACGTTAGAAAATAAGAGAGTACCTACTGAATTTATACATTGGGAAATAGAATATTACGATTGAAATGAGGAATGTATGGAATAACCTATAATTAAGAATAAAAGAGACGAGTCGTTATACGGGATAATCTAGTAACATGTACTAAGAACGAATATCATAAGTATGGGTTGTGGGTGTACCTAATTTAGAAATGGGAATGGTAGTATACATGTATATGACTGTGTTTGTGCATATACTATATACGTGTAAAAATCATGCCCACGCTACTTGCTATCACTGAGGTTACCGCGCCGGGACAGTCTTATCTCGATGGGACCTTTATGGGGGATATTGAGTTGTACCCTAAAACATAGGAATACTTGGTACAAGCTATCTGATCGATAGTCATACGGCCCTAAGAGACATGAGGGTATGTGCTGACCTCTTAGTGACTTGGAACTATGCTTCGCCTCAATTTGTATGTGTTTTGTGTTAATACAGTTCGAGAGTGATTCCGAACTAATATTTACCTTAGTACGAGTGATGGGGACCTGATGTCAGAACCATAAATTTTATGTGGGGTGCCGTGAGTATATATATATATATATATATATATATATATATATATATATATATATATATATATATATATATATATATATATATATATATATATATTATATGAGTGGTTTATATATATATATATATATATATATATAGACTTGAAATTAGAAACTTTCTACTGTGACTGAAAGTAGTTAAGTAATGAGTAAATATTCCGAATTTATAAGTGTTTGTAATGTTTGAGGCAATACTGAAAGACTTTATAATAAAATGAGATTCATGTGAAAACTTTTCTTTCAAAAATTAATTATCTTAGCCCTAGTAATTGTCGACATGAAACCTTACGAGAAATTTATGATAAGCTAAACTTGTGGAGATTAATAGTGCGGTAGGTGTGCACATTAGAAGAGAGGTGAGAAATTTCTCAAGAGAGTGCCGCATACTAATATGATTGTTGCATTAGCCGATTTTAAATACTTGCTAAACTAAAATTTTAAACTATTTTACAATCGGCCTCTGACCCGTTTCATGTTATCTCTTCTCTCTTGCATATATATATATTATAGGTGCCAATCCACAGAGGCGTCATGCTTAGGATTCTAAGAAGGAACGTGCTGCAGTTTAGGTGGGAGTTGTAGGCCTTTTACTTAGACGACCTCATTATTGACTCCACTCTTAGTTCTATTTTATCCAGTTGGTCATCTGTCGCCCTTTTCCTTATTCAGTGGGTTTTGTCAAAGATTGTTATTCATTTACTTTTAGTATTTTTACTTTGGGATTTGTTACTGTCAGTATGTTATTCCTTCGTGGTTTTAAAGTTTGAATTAGTTAATTGAATGCTTAAATTGCTTGGATGATCTTTTCCAGTTTAGTTATTTGTGTGACTCTTAAATTGTGAATTATGAAAGATTTTTATTATTGGACTTAAATTAAAAATATAAATAATGTTTTAAATGGTTTTGACACTTAGCTTAATTATTTAAGGAGTTTAAATTGAAAAATTTATTTTGCGACAGTGATGCTAAGAATGAACCAACCCTTCACCTTGGTTATAATTCAATAAAGGACTGATCACCCGGTATTTAATTAGGCGGGGTGTCACATATATCATATTGTGACACCCCGACTAATTAAATACCGGGTAGCTACTCCTTTATTAAATTAATACAAAATGCCAAGTTGGTCCAGTTAATAGCATCACTGTCGAAAACATTTTAATGATTACTAACCACCTAGTATTTAAAAAGTGAGTTGCCAAATTTTAAGTTAACTCTGATTAACAAGCAATAAAAAGAATAATGATAGAATAACAACATTCACCATAACGAAACAATAGACTAACCAACAACAGTAATAATAAGTCCGGAGGAAAACTCCTCACAACAATCCCACAACTGAACTAAGTAAAACAATGTAACCTGAATTAATTACATGCCAAATGTCTGAAAATCTGAAATAAGAAATGTTTCTACTAGAAATGGGCAACATGCCCTACAACTGATGAATCCTGAATATGGAGTCAAGATGAAAGAAGCGTCTACTAGGAAGGTCCTGTAACTTCCACAAACAGCTACAGCTCGTCACCTGAATGAAAATCTTATGCATGGTGTCCTTGTGGCTGGGCACCTAAAATGGTTTTTACAAAAAGTAGATTTGAAAGAAAACGGGTCAGAGCCCGAAAGTGGAGAGTATTTAAAAATAGAAAGTGCTTTAATGACATTAAAACAATGAATGCAAAATACATGTTAGGACGTGCACTCACATGGAATACTCACCTCTCGACTAATTTGTGCACTCCTAACGTAATGTACCCATCTAAGTAACATATAAATCTACCCAAACCGTAATAAGTTCTACCCCTTACTACTCGATTCCCAATATACGTTCCAGCGTTATCAACTAAATAGAGGGCCTTACTTAAACTTGGATTCTCGATTATTAGCAATACAATTCATTACAGGTTATCCCTTTATAGTTTCTCAAAGCGTTTCCATATATATATACCCACAATACCACATGAAATTTCTCATTAATTAAGTGTATATTATTCACGTCATAAATATATAATACAAGCACCCAAGACTAAGCTGCGGTGCACACATACTTTGCTATCCATCCCGGTACATTACGTACATAAGGATCACGCATTCCGAATCTCTCAGGAATCGTTCTCAGATAATAGCAAAATCACAAACAATGGAGGCGAACACAGTCACATCACATGGGTCACGCACATACCTACGCTCCCACGATCAGCAAACTTATTAACATCCCAATAAGTCCTTCTCTGACCTATGTTCTTGAGGTACCAATCTAAATCCGGGCAACACAAGGATTAGAGGGCCCTAAGCGAACGTAAACCTCCCGTGATAGCAAGTATGGTAGGTATGTCATACACATAACATCATATACATATACTAAGTATACACACATCTTAGTAATCACCGTAATTCATTTGTGGTACACTTCTCATTCTCGTACCGACTTATAATGTTGCACAATTCATAAGTTCCCGATTAATTCAATTATTTAAGCTGTCAATAATTCTCGCATCGTAATAGTCACTCACGTCCTATTCCTCAATTTCCATTCAATTCGAGTCACACTTCTATATTTTACTCCTCGATATTACCCAAATGTCCCAACTATATCAATCTATCGTCGAGGGAATGTTATCTCTACAATTAAACAAGGTTACGGGAATCAAAACAGGCCAAAAAGCCTAAACTGTCAGCTCGTTAGAAGTCTCGTTCGAACGAGGCTGTTCGAACGAGAGTTCGTTCGAATGAACTGGGCATCTAACGAGATCTCGTTCGAACGAGAGGCATCGAATGAACACCCCTCTCGTTAGAAGGCAAACTGTCAACTCGTTAGAAGCTCGTTCGAACGAGCTCGTTCGAACGACCAGAGCAGGTCTTCTAACGAGAGGCCAGTTTCGAGCCCAAATTTTCCTTATTTCGTTTTTCCAACTTTTCTTCCTCTCTAATCTCATCTAAACGTCAATCCAACAATTGTTCAAGGTTCTAATCGTCCCTAAACATACTTAGGTCACATACTAATGTGTGTGTGGGGTTAATTCATTCTAAACATCATCCAAATATCAAATCCATACATTTTTCCCCAATTTGAAGAACATGAACCCAAGGAATTCTTAAATTCCCAATGAGCCTAATTAAATCCGTTTTTGTTTCATCCAAAATATATTATTATCAGATTAATCACCTACATACAATTCTACGTGCAATTCCTCATCAAAATACAAGTTTCTAATTCCAATTTAATGGGTTTTCATAAATCTCCAAAAACAATACAATTTTATCAATTTCCTACGCATGGAAGAAGCATTCTCTGCAACTAATGAAATTAAACCACTTGCCTTATGTATATCTCTGATTTTGATGTCGAATTGCTGAATGATTCTCTCTCTCCCTGCAGAATTCTCCTCTCTCTCTGTCTACAAGCCTTCTTCTCCAAGGTGACAATGGTGGCTAGGGTTTGCCTTAGGAAATTCTTGGAACTAATTCTAATAACCCCCGTAGCCCATTTGGTCATAAGGTGTAGTTAGTGGGTTTAGTGGGTAATTACCAAATTAGTTTTTTAATCCCTAATTTTCGTTGGTTTTAATTCCCAAAAATTCAAAATTACCAAACTACCCTTTTACGTTGCCGGTATGGCCTAAAAATGCCCCGGGACCCGAACTAAACCCCTGGCTAGTGTTTTCTGACTATTTCGACCCTTCCGGACGCGTTGGCGCACTCAAAATGACCATACGATTAATAGAATTAAAATTCACTTTTTAATTAAATAATAATATTCCTGACGCGACTGTCACACGCGTCTCAACAAAATTTCAAATTGCCATATCTTAATCTCACGACAAGTTTCATAGTTCAATATTCATATATAGTCATATATACACATTATAATCAAATACCAACTCACATCTCGCTAGTATTTTTATCCGGATTAATTCCCAAATTAATTCACATTAATTCAATTAATCCCATAAATAAATATCATAAAAATACGGGGTATTACATACTTCCCCCCTAATAACAGAATTTCGTCCCGAAATTCGGAACTAGAAAGTACCTAGTAAGAATAACTCTGGATAACGTTCGCGCATCTCATCCCCGCGCTCCCATCTGGACTCCTCGACATTATGATGTCGCCACTGAACACGCACTAACAGAACTATCTTTGACCTCAATTTCCTCTCACCTCGGTCCAAAATAGCAATCGGCCCCTCCTCGTAGGAGCTATCAGGCTGGAGGTCGATGTCCTCCAAAGCAATATGAGAATGTGCCAAATCGTCTCTAAGATATTTCCTTAGCGAGGAAATATGAAACACATTGTGAATCCGATGCAAATGCTCCGGTAACCCAAGTCTATACGCAACCGGTCCAATCCGCTCAATAATAGGAAATGGTCCCATATATCTTGGTGCCAACTTCCCTCTCTTCCCGGAACGCATAATCCCCTTCATAGGAGATACTCTGAGCAAAACCTGGTCCCCCACTTCAAATTCCATGAAGGACCTCTTCGCATCAGCATAGCTCTTCTGCCTGTCTTGAGCTACCCGAATGCGACTCCGTATCAGCTCTATCCTTACCGAAGTATCCTGAATCACTTCCGGCCCAAGTAGTTTGTTGTCCCCCACCTCCAACCAACATGCTGGGGAATAACAAGGTCTACCGTACAGCGCCTCAAATGGAGCCATGCCAATGGTAAACTGGTAGGAGTTGTTGTAAGCAAACTCCACCAGTGGAAGATACTGCTCCCATCCACCCCCAAAATCAATGATGCACATACGTAGCATGTCCTCCAACATCTGGTTTGTACGCTCGGTTTGCCCATCGGTCTGCGGATGATAAGCCGTACTCAACCGCAATTCCGTGCCCATGGCCTCCTGAAAACTCTCCCAAAATAATAAAACAAATATCTTGTCTCGGTCAGACACGATATTTAGGGGAACACCGTGAAGTCTCACTATCTCTGAATAAAAAGCTGGGCATACTATCCCGTAGTGTAGTCTGTCCTTACGGGTAGAAAATGAGCGACTTTGGTCAACCTGTTCATAATTACCCAAATGGAGTCGTGACCTCTCTGTGACGTAGGCAACCCCGTGATAAAGTCCATGGAGATGCTCTCCCACATCCACATCGGGACCTCTAATGGCTGTAGAAGTCCTTCCGGTCTCTGATGATCCACTTTTACTAGTTGACAAGTGGCGCATTTAGAAACAAACACGGCAATATCTCTCTTCATCCCATTCCACCAATACTGACGTCTCATGTCTTGGTACATTTTTTTCCCCACCGGGATGTACCGCGAACCGTGAGCCGTGCGACTATGCCATCACCTCGTGTCATAATTCCTCCCCTTCCGGAACTACCAATCTCCCATTGAAGCGTAATCCCCCGTCTGAGCTAACGGTATAGGACTCAGCTCCCTCTGCTAATAATCGAACTATCTGCTCCTGACAGAACGAGTCATCTGCTTGTGCCTTTACCACTCTCGTGACAACCGACATGAATGATCGGGCCACTGCATCTTGGTGTCCCAACTCCTTCCACTTGGCCTTCCACACTCCTGCCACTTCATCTACTGGCCTACGGCTCAACGCGTCTGCTACCACGTTAGCCTTACCCGGGTGGTATTGGATATCAAACTGATAATCCTTCACGAACTCAAGCCACCTCCGCTGCCGCATATTCAACTCCTTCTGCGTGAATAGGTACTGTAGGGACTTGTGGTCCGTGAACAATCGAAACTTCTCCCCCAAAAGGTAATGTCTCCAAATCCGAAGGGCAAATACCACTGCCGCTTACTCCAAGTCATGAGTGGGGTAATTCTTCTCGTGAGGCTTTAGCTTACGGGAAGCATAAGCTATGGCCTGACTCTCCTGCTGCAACACACCTCCAAGTTCTTGCAAGGACGCATCGGTGTAGACTAGATAATCAACTCCCGGTATAGGCAATGCTAACACAAGTGCTGAGGTCAACTTATCCTTCAACTCATCAAATGCCAACTGACAGGCATCACTCTAGATGAATGGCACACCCTTACGAGTTAGATGTGTCAAAGTATCCGCTATCTTCGAAAATCCCCGAATGAACCTCCTGTAGTATCCTGCTAGGCCCAAGAAACTACGGATTTTAGTCGGTGTCGTGGGCTGTCCCCATTCCCTCACCGCGGATACCTTCCCCGGATCAACAGATATCCCCAGGTCGGAAATAATGTGTCCCAAAAACTGAACCTCCTTCAGCCAAAACCCGCACTTCTCATATTTTGCATACAGCTCGTTCTGACGTAGCGTCTGCAAAACCTGCCTCAAGTGCTCGGTGTGCTCCTCCTCTGTCTGGGAGTAAACCAAAATATCATCAATGAAGACAATGACGAACTGATCAAGGAACTCTCTGAACACCCTATTCATCAAGTCCATAAACATGGCTGGAGCGTTGGTCAAGCCAAAAGGCATAACCCGAAACTCGTAGGAACCATATCTCGTTAAGAACGCAGTCTTTAAGACATCCTCTTCCCTAATACGCAACTGATGGTAACCATATCGCAAATCAATCTTTGGGAAGAAAGATGCTCCTCTCAACTGGTCGAATAAGTCATCGATTCGGGGCAACGGATATTTATTCCGTATCGTGACCTTATTCAACTCTCGGTAATCCACACACAACCTCAACGATCCATCCCTCTTCTTTACGAACAACACAGGGGCACCCCATGGCGAAGTACTCCTCCGTATAAACCCCTGACCCAACAACTGCTCAATCTGATCCCGTAGATCTCGCATCTCTGCCGGAGCCATACGGTACGGTGCGCATGCTATAGGTCTCATATCTGGTAATAAGTCTATGACAAAGTCTATCTCTCGAATGGGGGGTAGGCCTGGTATCTCCTGAAACACATCTGAATACTCCCTGACAACTGGGATCGAATCTAGAGGAATCACAACCTCCTTAGAGGTATCCTCCTCTATGTAATACAAATGAGCGGTCGAGCCTCCCTCTGGGAAGGCATCGCCACTACAAACATCTCTTGCCCCGGAATGGAAAAAACAATGCTCCCACCGAAGCAATCAATCATGGCTCTATAAGCTGCGATCCAATCCATACCGATAATCACATCGTGCTCATGCATATCTAATACCAACATGTCTGCAGGTAATACCAAACTACCAATCTCTACCCCCACTCCCCGGCATATAAAGAAAATAAGTGACCCACTCCCCAATGGTGAGTCTACACACGTCACTGTGCTCTCTTCTGTGGCTAACAACCCTAAGGCTTTCGCAAAATGTGTAGCTATAAAACAATGCGTTGCCCCCGTATCAAACAAAACCCGACCCATAGTACCATGGATAGGAAACATACCCTCAATAGCGGGTGTTGCCTGTGGAGCTGCTGCCTGCTGAAGCTGGTATACTCTCCCATACTGCAGCTGCCCCTGCTGAACTGGGACCGCTGGAATTGGTGGCAATGCTGCCATCTGTGGTGGCGCCGGGAGGGCGGCGGGAAACACGGGTCTCTGCGGCTCCTGTCGAGCACCTTGCTGCTGCTGCGGGGTTCTGCCCCTATCAGGACAGTCCTGGCGTTTATGGCCAGTCTTGCCACAAACGTAACACTTCCCCAGGAAGTTTCCCCCTCTCTGTCCCAGCGGCCCCCGGCCCTGGTGGCCGTTACCGTTCCTCCCCTAGCCCTGCTGGCCCTGCTGAAACTGTTGTTGGCCATTCTGACCCTGCTGGTTCTAATGGCCGTTCGGACCCTGATGGCCCTGCCGTAAACCTCCTTGTCTGTGCCTGAAATTTCCTGATATGAACCTCTTATGATCCCCCTGCTGGGAACCCTGGTCACCCTGTCTCTGCCCCTGAACAGATTGTGCCCCACTGGCACCGTGTCCTCCAGTCCTGCCCTAATGGCTGGACTCTCCCGATCTCTTTCCCTCAGCCATGTGAAAGCGATGATCCTGGCAGTGTAACAGTGCAGCGTTAACCACATCAGAGTAAGTGGCCAACGATAGGTTCCCCAACAAATGCTGACGGATCCTCCAAGTCAACCCGTCTGTAAATTTCTATATTTTCTTCTCTTCTGTCGGTATCTCATCCGGAACAATATTCAACAGATTTGTGAATTTGGCCTCATACTCGGCCACAGTCTTACCTTCCTGTCTGAGATTCATCAACTTCCTCCTCATTTCCGTGTGAACAGCTGACAGAAAATACTTGCGGTCGAACTGCACCCAAAACTCCTGAATCGTGAGAGTATCTCTCTCCTCCACGGTGGTAATAGACTCCCACCACTGCAGTGCAGACCCCACTAGCTTAAAGGTAGCTAGTATCTACTTCTGGACATCGGTGCACTCATACATCCTCAGGTGCCGCTGAATGTCCTTCCTCCACTGACTCGAAACCACAACATCGGAGCTACCTGCGAACTCCGGTGGGTGAGCTTTCTGAAAAGCATCACGTACACGTTCCCAAGCAGACGAGAATGCATGTGCCTGAACTGGCGCGGCTACTGGCGCCTGAGGTAGTGCCTGCTGAACTACGGCTAGTGCGGCATTTATCGCCTGGGCCACAGTGGCTGCAACCTCGGCGGCATTCATCGTGCCCTGAACTGGTGCGGGCTGTTGTTCTGGCGTAGCATCCCTGGGAACCCGTTGTGCACGTCGTGGAGGCATCTGAAATAAGAATAAAGTTTATAAGTTCGTAGTTATAAACTTGAAATAGCTGAAGAACGTAGCATATACAAAAGAATACAACAGTTCTAAAATATAGGGCTCTACATCAAAGAAAGCTCAGCGGAAACATAAATAGCCGTACAGATCCTAAAGGACACTAGAACCTGATGCTCTGATACCACCCGTGACACCCCGACTAATTAAATACCGGGTAGCTACTCCTTTATTAAATTAATACAAAATGCCAAGTTGGTCCAGTTAATAGCATCACTGTCGAAAACATTTTAATGATTACTAACCACCTAGTATTTAAAAAGTGAGTTGCCAAATTTTAAGTTAACTCTGATTAACAAGTAATAAAAAGAATAATGATAGAATAACAACATTCACCATAAGGAAACAATAGACTAACCAACAATAGTAATAATAAGTCCGGAGGAAAACTCCTCACAACAATCCCACAACTGAACTAAGTAAAACAATGTAACCTGAATTAATTACATGCCAAATGTCTGAAAATCTGAAATAAGAAATGTTTCTACTAGAAATGGGCAACATTCCCTACAACTGATGAATCCCGAATATGGAGTCAAGATGAAAGAAGCGTCTACTAGCAAGGTCCTGTAACTTCCACAAACAGCTATAGCTCGTCACCTGAATGAAAATACTATGCATGGTGTCCTTGTGGCTGCGCACCTAAAATGGTTTTTACAAAAAGTAGATTTGAAAGAAAACGGGTCAGAGCCCGAAAGTGGAGAGTATTTAAAAATAGAAAGTGCTTCAATGACATTAAAACAATGAATGCAAAATACATGTTAGGACGTGCACTCACATGGAATACTCACCTCTCGATTAATTTGTGCACTCCTAACGTAATGTACCCATCTAAGTAACATATAAATCTACCCAAACCGTAATAAGTTCTACCCCTTACTACTCGATTCCCAATATACGTTCCAGCGTTATCAACTAAATAGAGGGCCTTACTTAAACTCGGATTCTCGATTATTAGCAATACAATTCATTACTGGTTATCCCTTTATAGTTTCTCAAAGTGTTTCCATATATATATACCCACAATACCACATGAAAGTTCTCATTAATTAAGTGTATATTATTCACATCATAAATATACAATACAAGCACCCAAGACTAAGCTGCGGTGCACACATACTCTGCTATCCATCCCGGTACATTACGTACATAAGGATCACGCATTCCGAATCTCTCAGGAATCGTTCTCAGATAATAGTAAAATCACAAACAATGGAGGCGAACACAGTCACATCACATGGGTCACGCACATACCTACGCTCCCACGAGCAGCAAACTTATTAACATCCCAATAAGTCCTTCTCTGACCTATGTTCTCGAGGTACCAATCTAAATCCGGGCAACACAAGGATTAGAGGGCCCAAAGCGAACGTAAACCTCCCGTGATAGCAAGTATGGTAGGTATGTCATACACATAAGATCATATACATATACTAAGTATACACACATCTTAGTAATCACCGTAATTCATTTGTGGTACACTTCTCATTCTCGTACCGACTTATAATGTTGCACAATTCATAAGTTCCCGGTTAATTCAATTATTTAAGCCGTCAATAATTCTCGCATCGTAATAGTCACTCACGTCCTATTCCTCAATTTCCATTCAATTCGAGTCACACTTCTATATTTTACTCCTCGATATTACCCAAATGTCCCAACTATATCAATCTATCGTCGAGGGAATGTTATCTCTACAATTAAACAAGGTTACGGGACATGTGAAATCAAAACAGGCCAAAAAGCCTAAACTGTCAGCTCGTTAGAAGTCTCGTTCGAACGAGGCTGTTCGAACGAGAGTTCGTTCGAACGAACTGGGCATCTAACGAGATCTCGTTCGAATGAGAGGCATCGAACGAACATCCCTCTCGTTAGAAGGCAAACTGTCAACTCGTTAGAAGCTCGTTCGAACGACCTGGGCAGGTCTTCTAACGAGAGGCCAGTTTCGAGCCCAGATTTTCCTTATTTCGTTTTTCCAACTTTTCTTCCTCTCTAATCTCATCTAAACGTCAATCCAACAATTTTTCAAGGTTCTAATCATCCCTAAACATACTTAGGTCACATACTAACGTTTGTGTGGGGTTAATTCATTCTTAACATCATCCAAATATCAAATCCATACATTTTTCCCCAATTTGAAGAACATGAACCCTAGGAATTCTTAAGTTCCCAATGAGCCTAATTAAATCCATTTTTGTTTCATCCAAAATATATTATTATCAGATTAATCACCTACATACAATTCTACATGCAATTCCTCATCAAAATACAAGTTTCTAATTCCAATATAATGGGTTTTCATAAATCTCCAAAAATAATACAATTTTATCAATTTCCTACGCATGGAAGAAGCATTCTCTGCAACTAATGAAATTAAACCACTTGCCTTATGTATATCTCTGATTTTGATGTCGAATTGCTGAATTATTCTCTCTCTCTCTGCAGAATTCTCCTCTCTCTCTCTCTACAAGCCTTCTTCTCCAAGGTGACAATGGTGGCTAGGGTTTGCCTTAGGAAATTCTTGGAACTAATTCTGATAACCCCCGTAGCCCATTTGGTCATAAGGTGTAGTTAGTGGGTTTAGTGGGTAATTACCAAATCAAATTTTTAATTCCTAATTTTCGTTGGTTTTAATTCCCAAAAATTCAAAATTACCAAACTACCCTTTTACGTTGCCGGTATGGCCTAAAAATGCCCTGGGACCCGAACTAAACCCCTGGCTAGTGTTTTCTGACTATTTCGACCCTTCCGGACGCGTTGGCGCACTCGAAATGACCATACGGTTAATAGAATTAAAATTCACTTTTTAATTAAATAATAATATTCCTGACGCGACTGTCACACGCGTCTCAACAAAATTTCAAATTGCCATATCTCAATCTCACGACAAGTTTCATAGTTCAATATTCGTATATAGTCATATATACACATTATAATCAAATACCAACTCACATCTCGCTAGTATTTTTATCCGGATTAATTCCCAAATTAATTCACATTAATTCAATTAATCCCATAAATAAATATCATAAAAATACGGGTGTGCGTACTTAGAGTTCATTTGCTATGTCAGAGAAGACATCAAACACATGGTGTGCGTACTTACACTTTTGGGGTAGATTTTATACCCAGACTTCCAACTATCACCCAAGATTCATGTCTTGGTATTTTTATATAATTTTCGTCTATGATATACCTATATGAGTGTTTTTGCAACTCCAACTAGAATTTCTAAATTCCAATAAGTGCACAAAAACTTATGAAGGTCTGAACACAAAAGTGTTCTAACCAAGGTAATATAAAGGATTTACACCTTCATCTCTCTTCGAACTTGTATATATCCATACATATACATTAAGTCATGAAAATTTAATAAACAATTGATCATTTCACTCATTTAAATAAGTAATATCAAAAAAAGAAACATGATTTATGGATAGAATTACCTAAGGGACGTTTACGTAATTTTAGAGTGAATTTTTCTCCAACTTCTCCTCGTCCTTATCCTCCTAAGCCTTACGGTTCTCTCTCTTTAGGCTAAACTCTCTAATGGATGCATTTGGCTGAAGGAGTAGGTGATATGGAGAGGTTTACGTGGGCATAAGGTCACCTCCTCTTGGTCCAATCAAATCAAAATATAACAAGTGGCCCCATACAAGACAAAATATAATTTAAACGGAAGGACAAATTTTCCCCAATTTCGTAATTTCAACATAACTCTTTACTCAAACCTATGTTTTACACATCGTTTATTGTGTTACAAACTTAACTCATATATCTACAACTATGTATTTTTCACCTCAAGTCTATTATTTTATTATAAGGGTGAAAAGTAGTCTCCAACATGAGCATTCCTACCAAAAACTTCAAAATTTTGTGTTTGCAAATAATTTGATATTTCATGATTTATGAAACTAGGATTAGACTAAACATAATAACCTACTATTATATATTAATGCAAATTATCCATGTCCCCAATTATATATGGGTTGTCACAGTATCATACTCGTATAACACAACACTAAAATGAGAAATTTCAATAAAGTATATACCACTATCGATACACCCATTCATCCTCCGCGGATAACACTAATGGTAACCCCACAATACCAGGGAAAAATATCCACATAAATAATAACATTACCGAGATAATAACATTGTCGAGATAATCACTAAACTCGTCACTCATGCGAATATAAAAATAATAAAAATGTAGTAACTCGTTCATGACACATACAACACGCAACATCATCTGAGGATATAACTCATACTTCTATCTTGCCCATCGCCCTGGCTGCTCAAATGGTTCCTGGACTTAACACACCCATACGTACCAAACTGCAAATTTCAATACCTATTTCCCTTGGTAGGCACCATACCCTTGTCCCTATACATACTTCAAGAATAATTTTAATGCACGGGTTTCACTCCCCACAAAATACCTCTACACATACTCCACTTATCTCCGGTCACACTGACCATGTTAAGGTCATCCTTCTTTCGAACGTTGGTAGTCTTGACTCTGATGACTACTTCCGTTGTTCCCTTAGCTTTGATGTTCCTAAGGACCATGCTACTGGCTTCGACAACTCTTACTGAAATCACTATCGCTCGGTGAACAATTAAGCTACCCAAATCATTTAATTGGGTCCCCTGACGGGTCTCCCCCTTGGGGTGCTTCACTAACATCATTTCCCCCGGTCTTACATTGTCTAAATTCTTCTATCCTTGTAGTTCCCCACACAAGGAAGCGTTTACCTCCATATTAAAAAAAGTGACATTCTTACCATCTGCATTGATCGTCTAAGCAGAATTCCCCAGAAGTGCAAATAATTCTTCTTGTAAATTAACTTTTCCCCTTCAATGTCCTCTTCTCCATTGCACCTACTTCATCTGGTGTAAGGTTCGCTAATTAATTAAGTTTCTTTTAACAAAGTGACCTTTGTCCGACCCTCTTGTGTGAGTTCATAACAACGTCCCATATTATCCTGAAAATCTGATGAAGGAACTTATGGTCAAATCATACGTATGCGCCTTCTTTTGACAAAACATTACAATTATAAGTGTGGTGGTTTCCACTCACCATTTTAACTCCGCTCTTACGAGATAAGAAAAATTTTACCAAAAATTTTCACTCCCGATTTGCCGTACTCCGACATATGCCCAAACATTTGGATAATTTACCTTCGTTGGATAGCACACGACATTTTTGCATTTTTAGAATTTTCACTGCCGATTCTCTTCAATGTTTCGTCTGACTCTCTCTCCCATTCTAACTTTGCTGGGTGAGTCAAATTTGACCCCATTTTTTTATAATGATTCCTGAAAGTCATATGTTGTGCCTTAACCCTCTTTACCCTTCTCGCCTTCCGTGCCATAATAGGGGTGACTTCAACTGTGGTCATCATTCTTGAATAGACCTTACAACTTCGATTGAGATTTGCCTCCTGCCGTCCGCCCAACTATACTTGCCTGACATACTGCATCGTTCGATACATGAACACACCCGAATGTAAATAAGATTCACTATCATATACATTATAGCAGGAGAACGAAACCTCACCAAAGAAATATACAATCCTAAATATAGGGATCTATATCAAAGAAAGCTACGACGGAAACATAATAAGCCGCACAGATCCAAAAGGACACTAGAACCTGATGCTCTGATGTAATACCCCGTATTTTTATGCTATATTAATTTGGGGATTTATTAAATTTAATGTGAATTATATAAAATCCCGAAATTAATTATGTTATAATTATTAACGTGACGAGAGTTAGTAATTATGGGAAATTTTTCGAATATTACAAATGAGCAAAGTAATATATAATAGTGGTTATATTGAATGTCACGAGTGAATAAAATGGCAATTTTCAAAATTTGAGTCGGGACGCGTCCGTGTCGCGTCGGGACTAAATATTGATAAATAAAAGTGAATATTTTATAAGTTTTTCGTATGGTCATTTTGAGTGCGCCAACGTGTCCGGAAGGGTCGAGATAGTCAAAAAAGTATACCCGGAGGTTTGATTTGGGTCTCGGGGCATTTTTAGGCCTAATTATAGTACCCCGGGAGGGCATTTTAGTCATTTTGTATTTTTGGGTAATTAAACCCACGAAAATTAAAGGGGCTATATCAGATGTTTAGGTTATCTCCTAGGGTTAGATAACTCAAAACACTAGAATGGACCTTGGAGAGGAGAGGAGAGAGCTCTCAAGGCATTCCAAGGCTCAAAACTCACCCGTTTGCCCCGCCGCCACCGCCAACGCGTAGATCGCGAGATGGGGAACGCAACCACACCAATTTCAGCACCAAACCAGACTTTTGAAAATCCCAAGAAAGTGTTTATCTTGCTTATTTCGTTGATGCATCTTTCATATTAGTTTAGGAGTAATTAGAATGAGTTTTTATGAAAGAAACCTAAAAGATGAGATAGGAAATTGCATATAGGGATGGATTAATTATTATTCTGGAAACCCCTTAACATGTAGAGGATTGAACCACGAATTTATGAGGTTGTAGATGAAGAAAACTCTGGAAAAGATGGATTGGAACATATTAATGAAATTTTAGGGTTCTTGAGGTTTTATATGAATTTGGGGCTTGTTGATCCATGTTTAATAATAGAAATCTACATGCTTTACGTTGAAATTTCATAGTATGATGATATAATGTCAGTAGTATAAATTTTGGGTCGATTGGTTATGAAAAATATGGATTTAGTGAAGGTTAGAAGATGAAACCCGTAACTGCAAATCTGTAGATTTCGCAGACCTGCTTGATCGATCAATCGAGCCCAGAGCCTCGATCGATCATAGGTTCGATCGATCGAGCCCTAGACCTCGATCGATCGACCCCTCCTGGCAGACTCATATCTTTCCTTCTTAATTATTTGAAATTCACTTTAATGAGGAATAGTTCATGGTCACCCTTAAAAATATGTTTTGGGAGATAAAGAGGACCAGTAGGGTATATGAATAAATTTTGGGACCTCTAATATATGATGAGAATTGTATTTTTGGGATAATTATATAAGGAATGATGAAACTACGTATTTAAAGTGAGAAATTACGTCAAATAGTTATGATAGAGAATAGAAGAATACCTACTGAATTTTTTAATTGGGAGGATAAAGGCATGAGAGTTATGTGGTAAGTTGGAATAATACCGAATCAAGGTTAGAAACGAACCGTTATATGTGTTTATGAAAGAGGTGAAAATAAGGATAAAAGTCGTAACTATGAGATTTGAAATATATCTAATATTGATATGGTAATATTAGTATATTTATATGATTGTGTTTGCATATACTATCAATGTGTGAAAAACATACCCACGCTACTTGCTATCCCTGAGGTTGCCGCGCTGGGACGATCTTATCATGTGTTGCCTTATGGGGAATATTGACTCGTACCCTAGAAGATAGATATCCTTGGTACAGGCTATCGATTTGATAGTTCAGACGGTCCTAAGAGACGCGGGTATGTGCCATCCTCTTAGAGACTTGGAATCTATGCTTCCCCTCAATATTGTTGTGTATGTGTTAATACAATTCTAGAGTGATTCTGAATTTGTATTCCCCTCAATACGAGTGATACGGGATTTGGATAGTAGAGTATGCCCGCACCATAGTTTTTATGTGGGGTGCTGTTGTGATATATATATGTTACGAGTAGTTAATATATATATGAAATTCTGAAATCTGGAACTGCCTACTGTGATTTGAAATGTAGGACATGGTTGATGACTCAAATTGTAATACTTGTTTTGAGAAAGTATAATATGACACTGGAGAACTTTATAAATTAATAAAGTTAAAACGAGAACTTTAGATACTAATTGAAATATTCTTTTCAAACAATTGTATCGTTCAATTTTAAATCCTGCAAATAACCTAAGGTAAGTTAAATCACCGGGGAAAAATAGTGTGATATATGACGAGATAGACCATTGGGAAGGTTAGTGCGATAGGTGTGCACATTAGAAGAGAGGTGAGAATTTCTCAAGAGAGTGTCTCACTAATATGTTGTTGCATTAGCCTGTAATCAATTTAAATACTTGCTAAACGAATTTTTAAATCATATACACTATCGGGCTCTTCCCGTTTCCATTTCTCATTCTCTCTTGTATATATATATGTATATATTACAGGTGCCCAGCCACAGGGGCGTCTTACATAGGGTCCTTTGGCAGGAACGCGCTGCAGCTTAGGTGGGAGTTGCAGGCCTGTTTTTAGACGACTTCATCCATTTGATTCTACTCCTAGCATGTTCATTATTGGGGCATGTGTCGCCCTTTCCATTATTCAGTTGTTATTTGGATATTGTACTTCATCTATTTCTAGTATTGTCACTTTGGGATTTTTATATTCTGGATGGTTTACTTTAAGTTTTATTGTTAGTAGCCAGTTGTTGAATGTTAAATTATTGGATTGATTGTTTAATATATAAATAATTTTTGAAAGGGATGTTAAAAATGGTTTTGACACTTAGCTTAATTAATTAGGGTGTTTAAATTAGAAATTTATTTTCACGACAGTGATGCTAAGAATGATCCAACTGTTCACCTTGATTTTAATTTAATAAAGGAGTGATCGCCCGATATTTAATTAGGCGGGGTATCACAGGTGGTATCAGAGCATCAGGTTCTAGTGTCCATAGGATCTGTACGGCTTATTTTCGCTTTGAGCTTAACATTTTTGCTATAGAGCCTTATTTTTTGGATTGTTGTATTTCTGCTTTTACGTTACGTTTTCAGCTATTTGAGATTTGATAATGACTATAGACTAATAAAATTCTCCACGTTTCAGATCCCTCCGAGACGTGCACCGAAGGATAGGCGTGCACAGGTCGAGCAGCCAGCAGCTCCGGCACAAGGCACTATGAATGCTAATGAAGTAGCCGCCATTGTTGCTCAGGCGGTGAATGCCGTGCTAGCACTGGTTCAGCAGAATCCACCCCAGATTTAGGCAGTGGCGCCGGTACCAGCACAACTTCCATCTGTATGGGAGAGGGTCAGGGATGCTTTTCAGAAGGCGCATCCCCCTGAGTTCTCTGGTAGCTCAGATATCTTCACAGTCAGCCAATGGAAGAAAGACATCCAGTGGCATCTTCGTATGTATGAGTGCATCGACGTGCAAAGGCAGTTATTGGCTTCCTTTAAACTGGTGGGGGCCGCTTTGCAGTGGTGGGAGTCCACTACCACCTTGGAGGAGAGGGACACGATCCCTATTCAGTCGTTTTGGGAGCGGTTTGACCGCAAGTACTTTCCACCCGCCGTGCAGACTGAGATGAGGCGGAAATTACTGAATTTGAAACAGGAGAACTTTACCGTTGCTAAGTATGAGTAGGAATTCACGAGATTTCTCACCATAGTGCCAGATGAGGCACCTATTGAGAGTAAGAAAATTATGTTCTTTGTGGACGGGTTAGCTTGGAGAATTCGTCAGCATCTTATAGGGAATCTATCTCTGAGTACTTTCACTGATGTACTCAATGTTGTGTTACTACATTGCCAGGATCACCGCTTCCATCTGCAGGGAAGCAGGAGAGCAGGAGAGTCCAGCCAGCAGGGCAGGACCGAGGGTAGTAGTGCTAGTGGGGCACCATCTCATGGACAGACTCGTCAACACGAGCAGAGTTCCAATCAGGGGGACCCTACTAAGAGATTCCGTTCAGGTGATTCCAGGCAGGGATTTGGGGGTTATAGGCAGGGTCAGCAGGGCCAGCCTAATCAGCAGAGCCAACAAGGCCAACACCGACAACAGGGCCAACAGCGTGTTCATCAGGGCCAACAGGGCCAGTGGCGTAGTGGTAACGGCCAGCAGGGCCATGGTCAGCAGGGTCAGAGGGGAGGCAACTTCAAAGGCCGATGTTTTGGGTGTGGTAAGCACGGCCATAGGCGCCAGGATTGTCCGGAAGGAGATAGCGCCCAACAGCAGCAGGGTGCCCGTAATGTGCCGCACAGACCACTTTTTCCAGCTACCCTCCCTGCTCCAGCCCAGGTGCCAGCCCTACCAGCCATTCCAGCAGCTCCAGTGCAGCAGGGGCAGTTACAGTAAGGGCGTGTCTATAATGTCCACCAGGCAGCAGCTCCACAGGCACCACCCGCGATTGAGGGTATGTTTCCTATCCATGGTATTATGGGTCAGGTTTTGTTTGATACTGGGGTAACGCATTGTTTTATAGCTACGCATTTTGCGAAGGCCTTAGGGTTGTTAGCCTCGGCAGAGAGCACAATGACGTGTGTGGACTCACCACTGGGGAGTGGGTCGCTTATCTTCTTTATATTCCGGGGAGTGGGGGTAGAGATTTGTAGTTTGGTATTACCTGCAGACATGTTAGTCTTAGATATGCATGAGCACGATGTTATTATTGGTATGGATTGGCTTGTAGCTTATAGAGCCATGATTGATTGCTTCGGTGGGAGCATTATTTTTGCCATTACGGGGCAAGAGATGTTTCTAGTGGCGATGCCTCACCCAGAGGGAGGCTCGACCGCTCATTTGTATTATATAGAGGAGGATACCTCTAAGGAAGTTGTGATTCTGTTAGACTCAATTCCAGTTGTTCGTGAGTATTCCGATGTGCTTCAGGAGATACCAGGCCTACCCCCCAGTCGAGAGATAGACTTTGTCATATATTTATTACCAGATACTAGACCGATAGCACGCGCTCTATACCGTATGGCTCCGGCGGAGATGCGAGAGTTACGAGATCAGATAGAGCAGCTGTTAGGTCAGGGATTCATTCGCAGGAGTACCTCACCTTGGGGCTCTCCAGTCTTGTTTGTGAAGAAGAGAGATGGTTCACTGAGGTTATGTGTCGACTACCGGGAGTTGAAAAAGGTCACGATACGGAATAAGTATCCGTTTCCATGAATCGATGATCTATTCGACAAGCTGAGGGGAGCAACATTCTTTTCAAAGATATATCTGAGGTCGGGGTACCATCAGCTATGTATTATGGAGCAGGATGTTTCAAAGACTGCCTTCTTGACGAGATATGGGTCTTATGAGTTCAGAGTGATGCCATTCGGCCTCACAAATGGTCCAACCGTGTTCATGGACTTAATAAACCGAGTATTCAGAGAGTTCTTGGATCAGTTTGTCATTGTCTTCATAGATGACATTTTGATATATTCACACTCCGAGGAGGAGCATGCCGAGCACTTGAGGCAGGTTCTTTAAACTTTATGAGAGCATCAGTTGTATGCTAAGTACGAGAAGTGTGGATTCTGGTTGCGAGAGGTACAGTTCTTGGGGCATGTTTTTTTCTGAACAGGGGATAGCAGTTGATCCGAGTAAAGTGTCAGCGGTGAGGGAGTGGGGACAGCCCATGACACCAATGGAAGTGCGTAGTTTCTTGGGGTTAGCCGGATACTATAGGAGATTCATTCGGGGATTCTCCAAAATAGCGGGTCCATTGACGAACCTAACTCGTAAAGGGGTACCATATGTTTGGGATGATGCTTGTCAATTGGCTTTCGACGAGCTGAAAGACAAGCTTACTTCAGCACCAGTCCTTGCTTTACCTAAGCCGGGTGTGGAGTACCTGGTTTACACCGATGCCTCTTTACGGGGACTTGGGGGAGTACTTCAGCTGGAAGAGAAGGCTATAGCTTTTGCCTCCGGCAAGCTTAAGCTACATGAGAAGAATTACCCCACCCAAGACCTGGAGTTAGCAGCGGTCGTTTTTGCACTGCGGATAAGGAGACACTATTTATTGGGGGAAAAGTTCCGTTTGTTCATAGATCACAAGTCACTGTAGTACCTGTTCACTCAGCGAGAGCTGAATATGCATCAGCGCAGATGGTTAGAGTTTGTGAAGGACTATCAGTTCGACATACAGTATCATTCGGGGAAAGCCAACATAGTTTCTGATGCGTTGAGCCGCAGACCGGTAAATGAGGTAGTGAACGTCTAGAAAGCGAAGTGGAAGGAGTTGGGTCACCCGGACGCAGTAGCCCGTTCCTTCATATCTGTTATGACAGTCACACTCGAGATTGTTACGAGGGTAATACAGGCCCTAACCACAGACCCGTTTTGCCAGGAGCAGATTGTACGACTTTTATCCGAGGGTGCTGAGTCCTATTATGTTAGTTCTGATGGGGGTTTGAGGTTTAATGGGAGGTTAGTGGTTCCAGAAGGGGCAGAATTGGGTCATGTAGTGATGACCCAATCTCACGGGTCCCGATTTGCGGTACATCCTGGAGGAGATAAGATGTACCAGGATATGAGGAGGCCATACTGGTGGAATGGGATGAAGAAGTACATTGCTGAGTTCGTGTCCAAGTGTTCTACCTGCCAGCTGGTGAAGGTGGACCATCAGAAACCGTCACGATTACTTCAGCCATTGGAAGTACCCGCGTGGAAGTGGGAGAGCATTTCCATGGATTTTATTATAGGGTTGCCTACATCACAGCGGGGACACGACTCTATCTGGGTGATTGTAGACCGTTTGACCAAGGTGGCTCATTTTCTGCCGGTGCGGACAGATTATACCACAGGTCAGTATACCCAGTTGTTCATTGCTGAGATTATCAGATTACATGGGGTGCCCCTGAATATTGTGTCATATAGAGACAAGATTTTCGTGTCACGTTTCTGGGAAAGCTTTCAGGAGGCTATGGGTACTGAGTTGAGGTTGAGTTCAACTTATAACCCACAAACAGATGAACAAACAAAGCGTACTAATCAGATGTTAGATGATATGCTTCGCATGTGTGTTCTTGATTTTGGAGGAGGTTGGGAGCCACATCTTCCACTGGTAGAGTTTGCTTATAATAACTCTTATCAGTTTACGATTGGTATGGATCCATTTGAGGCTTTGTATGGCCGGCCTTGTCGTTCTCCAACTTGTTGGCTCGAGGTGGGGGATAACAAGTTACTAGGACCAGAGGTAATTCAAGAAACATCCGCGAGGATTGAGACGATTAGGAGTCGCATTCGAGTAGCCCAGGACAGGCAGAAGATCTACGCCGATGCGAAACGGTTCTTCCGGGAGTTCAATGTGGGGGACCAAGTGTTACTGCGCGTATCACCTATGAAAGGAGTAATGAGGTTTGGGAAGAAAGGGAAATTGGCCCCGAGGTACGTGGGACCATTTCCCATTATCGAGAGGATTGGGCCAGTAGCATACAGATTGGGACTACCAGAGCATTTACATCGCATTCACGATGTATTCCACATCTCGTCGTTGAGACGGTATCTTCGGGATGATATGGCTCATACTCACATCGCGATAGATGAGATAGACTTGCAGCCTGACAGCTCTTACGAGGAGAGATCGATGGCTATCCTAGACTATAGTGAGAGGAGATTGAGGTCGAAGATAGTTCCACCTGTACGGGTCCAGAGGGAGCATCATAATGTGGAGGAATCCACTTGGGAGCATGAGGCCGATATGCGCGAGAGATATCCAAATTTGTTCTTACCAGGTATGCCTTATTTTCTGAATTTCGGGATGAAATTCCGTTATTAGGGGGGAGGTATGTAATACCCCGTATTTTAATGCTATATTAATTTGGGGATTTATTAAATTTAATGTGAATTAATTATTTAATAAAATCCGAAAATTAATTATGTTATAATTATAAACGTGACGAGAGTTAGTAATTATGGGAAATTTGTCGAATATTACTAATGAGCAAAGTAATATATAATAGTGGTTATATTGAATGTCACGAGTGAATAAAATGATAATTTTGGAAATTTGAGTCGGGACGCGCCCGTGTCGCGTCGGGACTAAATATTGATAAATAAAAGTGAATATTTTATAAGTTATTCGTATGGTCATTTTGAGTGCGCCAACGCATCCGTAAGGGTCGAGATAGTCAGAAAAGTATACCCGGGGGTTTGATTTGGGTCTCGGGGCATTTTTAGGCCTAATTAGTACCCCGGGAGGGCATTTTAGTCATTTTGTGTTTTTGGGTAATTAAACCCACGAAAATTAAAGGGGCTATATAATATGTTTAGGTTATCTCATAGGGTTAGATAACTCAAAACACTAGAACGGCCATTGGAGAGGAGAGAGCTCTCAAGGCATTCCAAGGCTCAAAACTCACCCGTTTGCACCGCCGCCACCGCCAAAGCGTAGATCGCGAAACGGGGAACGCAACTACTCCAATTTTGGCACCAAACCAGACTTCTGAAAATCCTAGGAAAGTGTTTATCTTTCTTATTTCATTGATGCATCTTTCATATTAGTTTAGGATTAATTAGAATGAGTTTTTATGAAAGAAACCTAAAAGATGAGATAGGAAATTGCATATAGGGATGGATTAATTATTATTCTGGAAACCCCTTAACATGTAGAGGATTGAACCACGAATTTATGAGGTTGTAGATGAAGAAAACTTTGGAAAAGATGGATTGGAATATATTAATGAAATTCTAGGGTTTTTAAGGTTTTATATGAATTTGGGGCTTGTTGATCCATGTTTAATAATAGAAATCTACATGCTTTACGTTGAAATTTCATAGTATGATGATATAATGTCAGTAGTATAAAATTTGGGTCGATTGGTTATGAAAAATATGGATTTGGTGAAGGTTAGAAGATGAAACCCGTAACTGCAAATCTGCAGATTTCGCAGACCTGCTTGATCGATCAATCGAGCCCAGAGCCTCGATCGATCGAAGGTTCGATCGATCGAGCCCTAGACTTCGATCGATCGACCCCTCCTGGCAGACTCATATCTTTCCTTCTTAATTAGTTGAAATTCACTTTAATGAGGAATAGTTCATTGTCACCCTTAAAAATATGTTTTGGGAGATAAAGAGGACCAGTAGGGTATATGAATAAATTTTGGGACCTCTAATATATGATGAGAATTGTATTTTTGGGATAATTATATAAGGAACGATGAAACTACGTATTTAAAGTGAGAAATTACGTCAAATAGTTATGATAGAGAATAGATGAATACCTACTGAATTTTATAATTGGGAGGATAAAGCCATGAGAGTTATGTGGTAAGTTGGAATAATACCGAATCAAGGTTAGAAACGAACCGTTATATGTGTTTACGAAAGAGGTGAAAATAAGGATAAAAGTCGTAACTATGGGATTTGAAATATACCTAATATTGATAAGGTAATATTAGTATAGTTATATGATTGTGTTTGCATATACTATCTATGTGTGAAAAACATACCCACGCTACTTGCTATCCCAGAGGTTGCCGCGCTGGGACGATCTTATCCTGTGTTGCCTTATGGGGGATATTGACTCGTACCCTAGAAGATAGATATCCTTGGTACAGGCTATCGATTTGATAGTTCAGACGGTCTTAAGAGACACGGGTATGTGCCATCCTCTTAGTGACTTGGAATCTATGCTTCGCCTCAATATTGTTGTGTACGTGTTAATACAATTCTAGAGTGATTCTGAATTTGTATTCCCCTCAATACGAGTGATACGGGATTTGGATAGTAGAGTATGTCCGCACCATAGTTTTTATGTGAGGTGCTGTTATGATATATATATATATATATATATATATATATATATATATATATATATATGTTACGAGTAGTTAATATATATATGAAATTCTGAAATCTGGAACTGCCTACTTGGATTTGATATGTAGGACATGGTTGATGACTCAAATTGTAATACTTGTTTTGAGAAAGTATAATATGACACTGGAGAACTTTATAAATTAATAAAGTTAAAACGAGAACTTTGGATACTAATTGAAATATTCTTTTCAAACAATTGTATCGTTCAATTTTAAATCCTGCGAATAACCTAAGGTAAGTTAAATCATTGGGGAAAGATAGTGTGATATATGACGAGATAGACCATTGGGAAGGTTAGTGCGATAGGTGTGCACATCTGAAGAGAGGTGAGAATTTCTCAAGAGAGTGTCGAAGTAATATGTTGTTGCATTAGCCTGTAATCAATTTAAATAATTGCTAAACGAATTTTTAAATCATATACACTATCGGGCTCTGACCCGTTTCCATTTCTCTTTCCCTCTTGTATATATATATATATATGTATATATTACAGGTGCCCAGCCACAGGGGCATCTTGCATAGGGTCCTTTGGCAGGAACACGCTGCAGCTTAGGTGGGAGTTGCAGGCCTGTTGTTTAGACGACTTCATCTATTTGATTCTATTCCTAGCATGTTCATTATTGGGGCATGTGTCGCCCTTTCCATTATTCAGTTGTTATTTGGATATTGTACTTCATCTATTTCTAGTATTGTCACTTTGGTATTTTTATATTCTGGATGGTTTACTTTAAGTTTTATTTTTAGTAGCCAGTTGTTGAATGTTAAATTATTGGATTGATTGTTTAATAAATAAATAAAGTTTGAAAGGGATGTTAAAAATGGTTTTGACACTTAGCTTAATTAATTAGGGTGTTTAAATTGGAAATTTATTTTCATGATAGTGATGCTAAGAATGATCCAACTGTTCACCTTGATTTTAATTTAATAAAGGAGTGATCGCCCAAGATTTAATTAGGCGGGGTGTCACAGGAGGTATCAGAGCATCAGGTTCTAAGGTCCATAGGATCTGTACGGCTTATTTTCGCTTTCAGCTTAACGTTTTTGCTATAGAGCCCTATTTTTAGGATTGTTGTATTTCTGCTTTTATGTTACGTCTTCAGCTATTTGAGATTTGATAATGACTGTAGAATAATAAACTTCTTCACGTTTCAGATGCCTCTGAGACGTGCACCGAAGGATAGGTGTGCACAGGCCGAGCAGCCAGCAGCTCCGGCACAAGGCACTATAAATGTTAATAAAGTAGCCACCATTTTTGCTTAGGCGATGAATGTCGCGCTAGCAGTGGTTCAGCAGGCTCCACCCCAGATTTAGGCAGTGGCGCCAGTACCAGCACAAGTATTAGGGAGCAGGATGTTTCAAAGACTTCCTTCTTGACGAGAAATGGGTCTTATTAGTTCAGAGTGATGCCATTCGGCCTCACAAAAGCTCCAGTCGTGTTCATGGACTTAATGAACCGAGTATTCAGAGAGTTCTTGGATTAGTTTGTCATCGTCTTCATAGATGAAATTTTGATATATTCACACTCCGAGGAGGAGCATGCCGAGCTCTTGAGGATGGTTCTTCAGACTTTATGAGAGCATCAGTTGTATGCTAAGTACGAGAAGTGTGGATTCTGGTTGCGAGAGGTACAGTTCTTGGGGCATGTTATTTCTGAACAGGGGATAGCAGTTGACCCGAGTAAAGTGTCAGCGGTGAGGGAGTGGGGACAGCCCACGACACCGATGGAAGTGCATAGTTTCTTGGGGTTAGCCGGATACTACAGGAGATTCATTCGAGGATTCTCCAATATAGCATGTCTATTGACGAACCTGACTCGCAAATGGGTACCATATGTTTGGGATGATGCTTGTCAATTGGCTTTCGACGAGCTGAAAGACAAGCTTACTTCAGCACCAGTCCTTGCTTTACCGAAGCCGGGTGTGGAGTACCTGGTTTACACCGATGCCGCTTTACGGGGACTTGGGGGAGTACTTCAGCAGGAAGAGAAGGCTATAGCTTTTGCCTCCCGCAAGATTAAGCCACATGAGAAGAATTACCCCACCCACGACCTGGAGTTAGCAGCGGTCATTTTTGCACTGCGGATATGGAGACACTATTTATTGGGGGAGAAGTTCCGTTTGTTCACAGATCAAAAGTCACTGTAGTACATGTTCACTCAACAAGAGATGGATATGCGTCAGCGCAGATGGTTAGAGTTTGTGAAGGACTATCAGTTCGACATACAGTATCATCCGGGGAAATCCAACGTAGTTGCTGATGCGTTGAGCCGCAGACCGGTAAATGAGGTAGCAGACATCTGGAAAGCGAAGTGGAAGGAGTTGGGTCACCCGGACGCAGTATCCCGTTCCTTCATATCTATTATGACATTCACACCGAGATTGTTACGAGGGTAATACAGGCCCAAACCACAGACCCGTTTTTCCAGGAGCAGATTATACGACTTTTAGCCGAGGGTGCGGAGTCCTATTCTATTAGTTTTGATGGGGGTTTGAGGTTTAATGGGAGGTTAGTCGTTCCAGAAGGGGCAGAATTGCGTCATGCAGTGATGACCCAATCTCACGGGTCCCGATTTGCGGTATATCCTGGAGGAGATAAGATGTACCAGGATATGAGGAGGCAATACTGGTGGAATGGGATGAAAAAGGACATTGCTGAGTTCGTGTCCAAGTGTTCTACCTGCCAGCTGGTGAAGGTGGACCATCAGAAACCGTCAGGATTGCTTCAGCCATTGGAAGTACCCGCGTGGAAGTGGGAGAGTATTTCCATGAATTTTATTACAGGGTTGCCTACATCACAGCGGGGCCACGGCTCTATCTGGGTGATTGTCGACCGTTTGACCAAGGTGGCTCATTTTCTGCCAATGCGGACAGATTATACCACAGGTCAGTATGCTCAGTTATTCAATGCTGAGATTATCAGATTACATGGGGTGCCCCTGAATATTGTGTCATATAGAGACAACATTTTTGTGTCACGTTTCTGGGAAAGCTTTCAGGAGGCTATGGGTACTGAGTTGAGGTTGAGTTCAGCTTATAACCCACAGACAGATGGACAAACAGAGTGTACTAATCAGATGTTAGAGGATATGCTACGCATGTGTGTTCTTGATTTTGGAGGAGGTTGGGAGCCACATCTTCCACTGGTAGAGTTTGCTTATAATAACTCTTATCAGTTTACGATTGGTATGGCTCCATTTGAGGCTTTGTATGGCCTGCCTTGTCGTTCTCCAACTTGTTGGCTCGAGGTGGGGGATAACAAGTTACTAGGACCAGAGGTAATTCAAGAAACATTCGTGAGGATTGAGACGATTAGGAGTCGCATTCGAGTAGCCCAGGACAGGCAGAAGATCTACGCCGATGCGAAACGGTTCTTCCGGGAGTTTAATGTGGAGGACCAAGTGTTACTGCGTGAATCTCCTATGAAAGGAGTAATGAGGTTCGGGAAGAAAGGGAAATTGGCCCCGAGGTACGTGGGACCATTTCCCATTATCGAGAGGATTGGGCCGGTAGCATACAGATTGGGACTACCAGAGCATTTACATCGCATTCACGATGTATTCCACATCTCGTCCTTGAGACGGTATCTTCGGGATGATATGGCTCAAACTCACATCGCGATAGATGAGATAGACTTGCAGCCTGACAGCTCTTACGAGGAGAGACCGGTGGCTATCCTAGACTATAGTGAGAGGAGATTGAGGTCGAAGATAGTTCCACTTGTACGGGTCCAGTGGGAGCATCATAATGTGGAGGAATCCACTTGGGAGCGCGAGGCCGATATGCGCGAGAGATATCCAAATTTGTTCTTACCAGGTATGCCTTATTTTCTGAATTTCGGGATGAAATTCCATTATTAGGGGGGAAGTATGTAATACCCCGTATTTTTATGCTCTATTAATTTGGGGATTTATTAAATTTAATGTGAATTAATTATTTAATAAAATCCGAAAATTAATTATGTTATAATTATTAACGTGACGAGAGTTAGTAATTATGGGAAATTTGTCGAATATTACTAATGAGCAAAGTAATATATAATAGTGGTTATATTGAATGTCACGAGTGAATAAAATGACAATTTTGGAAATTTGAGTAGGGACGCGCCCGTGTCGCGTCGGGACTAAATATTGATAATAAAAGTGAATATTTTATAAGTTGTTTGTATGGTCATTTTGAGTGCGCCAATGCGTCCGGAAGGGTCGATATAGTCAGAAAGGATACCCGGGGGTTTGATTTGGGTCTCGGGGCATTTTTAGGCCTAATTAGTACCCCGGGAGGGCATTTTAGTCATTTTGTATTTTTGGGTAATTCAACCCACGAAAATTAAAGGGGCTATATCAGATGTTTACGTTATATCCTAGGTTTAGATAACTCAAAACACTAGAACGGCAATTGGAGAGGAGAGGAGAGAGCTCTCAAGGCATTCCAAGGCTCAAAACTCACCCATTTGCACCGCCGCCACGGCCACCGCCAACGCGTAGATCGCGAGACGGGGAGCGCAACCACACCAATTTCGGCACCAAACCAGACTTCTAAAAATCCCAGGTAAGTGTTTATCTTGCTTATTTCGTTGATGCATCTTTCATATTAGTTTAGAAGTAATTAGAATGAGTTTTTATGAAAGAACCCTAAAAGATGAGATAGGAAATTGCATATAGGGATGGATTAATTATTATTCTGGAAACCCCTTAACAAGTATAGGATTGAACCACGAATTTATGAGGTTGTAGATGAAGAAAACTCTGGAAAATATGGATTGGAACATATTAATGAAATTCTAGGGTTCTTGAGGTTTTATATGAATTTGGGGCTTGTTGATCCATGTTTAATAATAGAAATCTACATGCTTTACGTTGAAATTTCATAGTATGATGATATAATGTCAGTAGTATAAATTTTGGGTCGATTGGTTATGAAAAATATGGATTTGGTGAAGGTTAGAAGATGAAACCCGTAACTGCAAATCTGCAAATTTAGCAGACCTGCTTGATCGATCGATCGAGCCCAGAGCCTCGATCGATCGAAGGTTCGATCGATCGAGCCCTAGACCTCGATCGATCGACCCCTCCTGGCAGACTCATATCTTTCCTTCTTAATTAGTTTAAATTCACTTTAATGAGGAATAGTTCATGGTCCCCCTTAAAAATATTTTTTGGGAGATAAAGAGGACCAGTAGGGTATATGAATAAATTTTGGGACCTCTAATATATGATGAGAATTGTATTTTTGGGATAATTATATAAGGAACGATGAAACTACGTATTTAAAGTGAGAAATTACGTCAAATAGTTATGATAAAGAATAGATGAATACCTACTGAATTTTATAATTGGGAGGATAAAGCCATGAGAGTTATGTGGTAAGTCGGAATAATACCGAATCAAGGTTAGAAACGAACCGTTATATGTGTTTACAAAAAAGGTGAAAATAAGGATAAAAGTCGTAACTATGGGATTTGAAATAAACCTAATATTGATATGGTAATATTAGTATAGTTATATGATTGTGTTTGCATATACTATATATGTGTGAAAAACATACCCACGCTACTTGCTATCCCTGAGGTTTCCGCATTGGGACGATCTTATCCTGTGTTGCCTTATGGGGGATATTGACTCGTACCCTAGAAGATAGATATCCTTGGTACATGATATCGATTTGATAGTTCAGACGGTCCTAAGAGACGCGGGTATGTGCCATCCTCTTAGAGACTTGAAATCTATGCTTCGCCTCAATATTGTTGTGTATGTGTTAATACAATTCTAGAGTGATTCTGAATTTGTATTCCCCTCAATACGAGTGATACAGGGTTTGGATAGTAGAGTATGCCCGCACTATAGTTTTTATGTGGGGTGCTGTAATGATATATATATGTTACGATTAGTTAATATATATATGAAATTCTGAAATCTGGAACTGCCTACTGTGATTTGATATGTAGGAGATGGTTGATGACTCAAATTGTAATACTTGTTTTGAGAAAGTATAATATGACACTGGAGAACTTTATAAATTAATAAAGTTAAAACGAGAACTTTGGATACTAATTGAAATATTCTTTTCAAACAATTATATCGTTCAATTTTAAATCATGCGAATAACCTAAGGTAATTTAAATCATTGGGGAAAGATAGTGTGATATATGACGAGATAGACCATTAGGAAGGTTAGTGCGATAGGTGTGCACATTAGAAGAGAGGTGAGCATTTCTCAAGAGAGTGTCGCACTAATATGTTGTTGCATTAGCCTGTAATCAATTTAAATACTTGCTAAACGAATTTTTAAATCATATACACTATCGGGCTCTGACCCGTTTCCATTTCTCTTTCTCTCTTGTATATATATATATATATATATATATATGTATATATTACAGGTGCCCAGCCACAGGGGCGTCTTGCATAGGGTCCTTTGGCAGGAACGCGCTGCAGCTTAGGTGGGAGTTGCAGGCCTGTTGTTTAGACGACTTCATCCATTTGATTCTACTCCTAGCATGTTCATTATTGGGGCTTGTGTCGCCCTTTCCATTATTCAGTTGTTATTTGGATATTGTACTTCATTTATTTCTAGTATTGTCACTTTGGGATTTTTATATTCTGGATGGTTTACTTTATGTTTTATTGTTAGTAGCCAGTTGTTGAATGTTAAATTATTGGATTGATTGTTTAATAAATAAATAAAGTTTGAAAGGGATGTTAAAAATGGTTTTGACACTTAGCTTAATTAATTAGGGTGTTAAAATTGGAAATTTATTTTCACGACAGTGATGCTAAGAATGATTTAACTGTTCACCTTGATTTTAATTTAATAAAGTAGTGATCGCCCGGTATTTAATTATGCGGGGTGTCACATCTGATACCACCTGTGACACCCCGACTGATTAAATACCGGGTAGCTACTCCTTTATGAAATTAATACAGAATATCAACTTGGTTCAGTCGTAGCATCACTATCGAAAACATTTAATTCATTACTAGACACCTAATATTTAAAAGAGAGATGCCGAATTTTATTAATTAAATTAACAATAACCAAGTATTAAATTAACGACCATCAATCGCATAAACAATCTCATATGAAAAACCAACGAAATGAAATAAACTGAGTCTGGAGTAAACACTCCAATAATAATAATACCAGAGTAAATAAAATCCCGATACAAGAGTCTGAAGAAACCAACATATGAAATAATGAAAGTCTGTATCTATAATCTCTAGATAAAAATGGGAATCATGTCCTAACTGATATGAATGACCCTGAAGAAACCAAGGATAAATGTGGAGGCATCTAATGTCAAGATCCTGTAGCTTCCATAGCATCTATACCACGTTATCCAAATGGAACTCCTATGCTTGGCGTCCCTGTGGCTGGGCACCTAAAAAAATTTACAATATAAAATAGATTTGGAAGAAAACGGGTCAGAGCCCGAGGTGAAAACAGTTTAAAAATATAGAAATTATTTCAATTACAATTAAACAACATATATATTAAACGTGTTAGTTACGTGCCCTCACTTGAGACCCTCACCTTTCAACTAATGTGCACGCCTAACGTATACCCTTAACCCATCTAGTTATGTTGCTAACTAACTAGTCTGTACCACTCCTTCTTTCGCATTCTAATATAGGATATCTACTCATAACACCCAAACAAGTCATATTCATATCCCATATTCACTTTCATTAAATTACTTATCTTAAGTGTTAATTAAATTCTTACATTCTTAGCTCATTCAAATATCTTAGTTATTCACATCTACTAAGCAAGACTGAACGAGTCACAAGTATATATATATATATAAATCACTGTCAGTACATATATACATATAAGGCACCCCTATGCTAAGATGTGGTTCATGCATGCTCTGCTATCAAATCCATGTACATCATGTACGTAAGGATCACATGTTCGGGATCTCTTAGGAACCGTCTCAATATAAATCACACATATGGGAGGCGAACATAGTTCACATACCCATGGGTCATGAACATACCTACGCTCCCATGGTCAGCTGACTTATCAACTCACAAATAAGTCATTCATGGTCCTATGTCCTTAAGGTACCAATCTAAATCCCCCCGAAGACACATAAAGATAAGATGTTTTTCGAAAACCAACCTCCCGTGATAGCAAGTATGGTGGGTATGTAATACACATAAGAAATCCATACATTAGGCATTCACACAACCTAAGTAATCATATTTCAATATAGTTATTCACACATTCCATCTAGTAAGTCTCGTACATAGCAAGTTTATCCCGAACATCATATGTAATATATTTAGCTTGATAACTCTCGTCATATTGATTTCAATACTTAAACCTATCCCAAAAGGTTACTAGGTCTCTTATTAATTTGTAATGTTATCTCAATAACTTAAAGTCCCTCCATTACTATTCTTATCCCTACATAATCATTCATTCCCATTATAATTTCAATTCGAATGATTTTAAATCGTCCTCACTCGGTAACCGCTCGTAATTATAACGTTCAATCCCATAAGTTATAACATTTTTCGGGCAATAACTACTGACCTTAACTAAGTCCTAAAATATTATATTAATCACCCTAAGAATTAATACCAGCTTTGGAATTTTCATTAAACCTTAAAAAAAAATAATTACCAAAAATCAGAAGGGGTTGATCTATCGAAGAAAAGGGGTCGATCAATCGACATTCTTGAGTCGATCAATCGATCAAGCAGGTATTTGGCCAGAATTTCCTTAACAGTTATGAGTTTTACCATTTTTACACCCCAAATCCTCCATTACAACGTCCCAATCACCCAAGAAAGTTTAATAATCATTAAACCAACATATCTATACAAGTTTTAATGTTCAAGAATCATCAAACTATGATAGAACATCGTCTTCTTGGATTAAAAGTCATGAATTTCACTGCAACCCTAATTCTTCACTATTTATTCCATAATCATCATAATCCTCAATTAAATTTCTTGATTCTTAAACCTTAATTTACAATTTCGTTCATCAAACATTTCCAGAAGCACCACTACATGCAAACCTACCCAAAATTAATTATTAAGTCTCCAAAGTCATGTTTTTGCCATTATTCATAAATTGACATCAAACCTAAACTATCATATAAAGTATATGCCATAAATTATTGAAAGATAAATCACTTTCCTGAATTAGAGATTATGATCCTTTGAATCAGACGGTATGGGAGTGATTCTTGTTTTTCGATCTATCTAGTGGTGGTGACGGTGGTGAAAAAGCCTCCAAGGGTTGGTTCTCTTTTATGAACTTCCTTCCATTCATCTCTAATGGCCGTTTATGATTTTTGGTTGTGAAACCCTAAGGAAATCAAGTGTTGGCTGATATAATCAGTCTAAAATTCGTGGGTTACTATTCCTCAAAAAGTCAAAATGACTAAAATACCCTCATGGGCTGCCGCTTAGGCCTAAAATGCCCCGACACCCATACTAAACCCCCGGCTAGTGTTTTCTGACTATCTCGACCCTTTCGAACACGTTAGCGCACTCAAAATGATCATACGAATGATATAAAAATAAATTACTTTTAAATCCATTAAATCGGGTCCTGACATGACTAACACGCGCGTCCTTACTTAAATCCCGAAACTGCCGTATTTTCAACTCACGCCAATTTTAATAAATTCAATAATCACATATTACCATAATCACTCAGTAATATTCAACATTATCATCATAATCAAATACAAAAAAAATTCTCGCTTGTTATTTAAATCCGAATTAATTTCCAATCAATTAACCCAAATTAATTTAATTAATCCCATATTTAAAAGCAATTTCATTTAATAAATCTCATAATTTAAAGCCATAAAATTACGGGGTATTTCATATTTCTCCTACTGGGCGCACGCTCATACCCCACCATTTGGCAACCCCCCAGGTACTTCGTGGAAATATTAAGGCAATGAAATTTCGAGTGGCAAGGAACGATTTACATGCAAATGAAGCTAAGTTTAATTTTTTCTTTGAAGGTGTAACTTAAATAAAACTTTTGTTTGGCTGGAAATATTTGGAAGTGTTTTTAATTTGGTTTGTAATAAGATAAGATGACATGGATGTGGCCATCTCGATATCCCCCCCCCCCCCCTCCCTCTTTCCTCCTAGAGGGTGGAAGGGGAATAAAGGTCTCGCGCCCTCTCTGATCTAAGAACGCTTCAGTTGTCGTCGATGTGGGCTGAATCTAAAGAGATGGAGTCGTCAACCTATTTTTCACAAATCATGCAAAAGAACATATCGCCACCTCGAGAGAGTGGCATCAAAGACAAACTGATGCTTACGAAATGAATAGTTCAAAGTTTCAGGGATTAAGTTATGGAATGGGAAGGTGCTTGGCACTGACCCCCCCCCCCCCACACACACACACATTTTTGTCTCTCATGGGCTTGTGTTACAGTTTTCCTTTAGTTCTTCGTGAAATGTGTGCATGTATATATGAATAGAGATCGAAATCGCCCAACTCATACCAAGGGAAAGATAGAGTTGGGTCATTCATAAAAATGTTCCCAAAACAATATCTAGAAATTATGATCTATGCGTTTATTTATATATTAATCATTATCATGAAATGATAATATATGTTGAATTTATATATATATATATATATGTGTGTGTGTGTGTGTGTGTGTGTGTGTGGAAAGTAGACAAATGTGGAAACGGGGAATTTGGGAAAATTCAAAAAATTGTGAAAGTGGACTCGAGTTTTTGGTTTTAACACAAAACGCCTCCATAGCCTATAAAGGCATGAAAGTCCACGTAGTTCGTATGCAGCATAGGGGTGGGGTTTATCCCACATATTCGAACGAGAATTTATTATGTGTGTGTGTAGAAAATGTATTTTAATTTTTAAAAAGTGTGATGGATAATCCCGTTGGAATTTATAGGTGTAAATCTCTTTTTATTTGTTTTGGTTTTTTTATGAAAATAAAATATTTGCAGAATAACTAATTAAAAAGGTGAGATGTTAATGTGTAGGAACAAAAGTAAAAGCCGTAGTTTGAATTTAATCTAATTAATGCAAAGACAAGAAATTTAAATAATAAGAGAAGGATTTTGGACATTCTTTTGAAGAATATAAGGTTGATAATGATATTGGATGAACTCCCTTGTATGTTGAGAAGAATGTTGGATGAGAGAGAATGGAATTTTTCCAAATTGGGTATGAAAAGGATGGGAATGTAAGATGGGATGGAATTTCACATATGGAATCTTCGCTGATTGTAAGAGAATGTTGTTGAGATCACTTATTATGATGGAATTGTGTTCTTCTTGGGAGAGAGGTCATGCTCTCTATTTACAGGGTAAGGGGGTTCATAATATTATGTCGAGACTTGAGGAAAGGATTCAACCAATTGTAGTCACTAAAGAATAGAGTTGTAAACACCTCATAATGGTTTGACATTTTCAGTAGTGCCTTGGTTTAGCGGGGAACATTTTTACATGATATTTTACAGTAAAATATACTACTCATAGGCTAGTTGCAATTGTTGTGATATATAAACACTAGTAAAACCCACGTGTGGGGTCAACGTACACATTACGTAAATAATGCATCAGCTAGAGATTCACCGCATTGGATAGACTTTGAGATAGTTTGGGTTGATTAATCTATTGATTGATTCTAGTAGCGATGTATAGAGATAAACATATTATGGTGATACTTAGGTAAATTTATTTCCCAAGGTAGTAAATATTGGTAAGTGCAAGTATTTTATTCCCAACGTACACATGGTAAGGGAAAACTGATATTAATCCTATGGAAATAGTATCTAATGTTATTTAAGCATATCCTAATATAGTGAACATAATTTTTCTCAATGGGAAAGTATTAGTGGTATTTTAGGATAATGACTGTAAGCTCAAGTATGAACTCTTGGGAGCTAGTGGAGAATTGTTAGTGTTCGTCTTATTTTGTAGCGTAACATCATCATTAAATATAAATAAGTAGGTATGCCCTGTAAGGAGGTAAGCATCGTAGAACTTGTCAATAATATCCCTATTGTTGTAAAGCATGTCATGTCACTTTTAGTCTTAGGACGATGGTCTTGGTTAAATATCCCAGTCTAATTGGGAAAATAACTCAGCCATAGGTAATGGATGTATGTAATAATGTAGGTAAAAATATACTTACATGGTCCCGGAGTGGATAAGACTAGGGTGCATAGCCTATAAGTCACATGTTTATATAATAGATGACATTTTTGTGGTTACAAACAACGATTATAGTTTTATAGTCTATATTGGTAAAGACAATATTGGACCAGTGTTAATTACAAGTTGTTGAAGCAGATGGAAATATCCATCTCTCTTGAAATCTGGTATGTATATTCATGCTTCCTTCTCTGTATAATCGTATTTATAAATATATACACACATTGGAATTGAAATTCTGTTGAAAAATTATAATTATTTATGCAATCATCGTCCATTGCTCATTTAACCGATTGATATATACACAATTATGCAAAAGTTTTGAATTTCTTAGTTTATGAGAGTGATATGTACGAATATAATTATTATTATGCTTATTTATTTATTTATTTAAATATAAGATTGTTAAATTGTAAAATATATTAAAATATGGAGAAGTTGTTCACTTTTCTAACCCATTCTCTTATGTGAGTTATTTGTTAATTTATGTAATTACTATATATCTTTATTGGGTAATAAGGGTATTATTTTATGGTTTTGTTGTTGGAAAATTTAATCTATTAATAACCATATTTATCCAGTTGAAATCACAAAATCATGGTAGATATGTTATATCACGTTTGAAATCGAATCTTGCAATCAAAGCTAGGGCTTTAAGTTTGATCAAATCGAAAGTTTAAAGTATGAGTTTGTTATATATCCTCCTCTTGCCACAATAATGTACAATTTCATCTTTCTAGTTTTAAATGTGTTTCAAAATCGAAGTTTGAATATTGTAGACATTTATTTCAATCGAAATACATGTTTTGTGATGATTATTTCGGTAGTAGAATTATATAAGTGTTATTGAAACTTTGAGAAAACACAATGTGCCTTCAGCATTAAACACAATGTGATGATTGTCTTACTATACGATATTCTCTTATCACTTAACTCTTTTACGCTGTTGAATGTCTCGACCAATTAATAAAGGATGGATGGGTGAAAAATATATATATTTAGCATAGTGTATAAACACGGAGTTGTCAATTTTATTGACTTTGCGATTGAAAATAATGATCAACTGCATTCGACGTTTCCATGTCCGTGATTGAAATATTGCAACATGATGCGGTTTACTGTGACAGAAATTCAAACACATTTGCTGAGGCACGGTATAGATCATTCGTATACTACATGGGCTTTACATGGTGAAAAGTCTTCCACAAATTTAAAAGAGCACCCATCGACGACAACTATTAAAGAAATAACTGAAGAAGAAAGCACTGATAATGCAAGACTTGTGTAATACCCCGTAATTTTAATGACTTTTAAAATGGGTTATATTTTAAATTAATGGATTAATTGGATCTTATTATACATTAATTCATTTGGGTTTTATCCGAATTGTGGATATTAAAATGGATGATTCTGAATATTACTTAAAGATATTTAGGTAATATATGAATGTGATGTCATTGATATGACGGTATGATATAAATTCGATAATTTGAATTTTTAGTCAGACGCGGTATGGGACGTGTCAGGACTAATTTATTAAATTAAAAAGGAAATTTATTTTCTATTGACCTTATAGTCATTTCGACTACGTCATTGCGTCCGGAAGGTTCGAAATAGTCAGAAAAGTCTATTTGGATGTTAATTTTGAGTCTCGGGTCATTTGGAAATGAAAAGACAACCCAAATGGTCATTTTGGTTATTTTTACAAGGGGGGTGAATAGTGATTTCGGGTTTTGTCTTATTATAAGTATTTGGAGATTAGTGTATGTAGGTTCATTTCATCTCTTCTACATAAAATTTAAAAGTCATCTTCTTAGAGAGAGTGTAAGGTTGCCTGGAAAGAAAAAGAAGTTTGCTTGGGAAGGAGGAGAACCAAAGGTCAAAGGTCACCACCACCATCACCACCTGTGTTATTCAACTCCAAAGGATCAGATCTTCATTAGAGGCATGTGTTTGATATTTGCAATTTAAGTTCGTATATTGTCCATGTTAGGATAGTTATAAAAAGAGATGATTTTCATGCTTGGAAGATGAAAGGATATAGTTGTTAATGGATTTTTGGAATCTAAAAATATATAGGAATTAAACTCATGTTGTAGGTAGTTAGTAATCTAATAAATATTCATCAATCTGTGGAAGAAATTCTAAAAATAATTTAGTGTTCTTGAAGATAATATGTTGATAATTTTCTGCAAAAAGAGACAAAAACGAGTGGAATGAGTAGAGCCAATTTGGAAGGTTTAGATCTTCTTTTTGAGTGCATTTGGATGAGATTTAAGAAAAACTCAAAACACATACCTGACTCAATTTTTCGTGTAGAATCCAAATCTGAAGTCGGATTGATGATTTGAATAATTTTTGGATCTGATTTTTCTGAGTATTTAAAATATGAGAATTCATGATGTTGTTTCTTTTTAATGTTGGTTCTTATCCCAAAACTTTTGTAGATCTTCGGTGATTATTAATTGGATATTATGGGACTTAGAGAAGATCAGTAAGCCCTTGTTAAGATTTGAATTAATTTGATTGGGATTTAATTGATTAGAATTATGATAATTAAAGTTAAAGAGATTTCGGTTGCTAGATTCATGTGTTGGATTCTAATCTGTTTGTATGAGGATTAAGGATAGTTCAAGTAGTGGAGATTTAATATAACACCTAGGTAGCCTTAGGGTTACAATTTAAACATCAAGGAATGAGTTTACGCTCATTATTGATTTCGCAAGGGTTGAGTGTAGTACAAGAGCGTAGTGGTATGGCTCCTGGATAGAGATGGGAGTTTATAACACATTTGGTTGAAAGAGGGGATTAGGTTATTCCGATCGCATATTTGAAGTTGACGAACCTCCTCGATCGACAAAGTTAAGTAGTAGTGTATTGGAGGGTTCCTTGTTTGGATTTCTCTTTGCGAGACGCTCCGCGCATGAACCTTAACGACATGGGGAGTGGAGAGATGTTATAGGATGTGAGGATAATTAAATTATGAAGTAAAGATATGACATTTTAATATGTGGGATTTAAAGAGATATAATGCTACGTAAGGGAATAATCTAAGGTTAATGTGAGTACCATGTTGTTAGTATACTATAGGTATGATAATACCTATTTGATTGATTAATGATTATGTGTATGACATACCTAGCTTACTTGCTATCGGTGGGAGGTTTGCGCGTGAGGGCAGTCATATCCTGATGAATCCATGGGATCTTTGATTTGTCGCTCGAGAACATAGGTCTATGAAAGACTTATCGGGGAGTTGATAAGTCCGCTAGCTATGGGTACGTAGGTATGTGCGTGACCCATGGGTATGAGAACTATGTTCGCCTCCAATGATTGTGTTGTTGTTAATGGTTCGAGGTATCCTCACCGAACCTTTTGTCCCCTTTTCGGCGACCAGTGATATTGGGACATGATAGCAGAGTAATGCATTGCACCGCAGCTGTGACTCGGGGTGCCTTATTATATATGAATATATATATATATATATATATATATATAATGGATTAAATGAATGAATGGATATTTATTATGGTTAAATCTATCTACGGTGATAATTGTAGATAACGGTGAATAGAGAAAGATAATTGAATTAAGTTAATGAATGTTTATTGAAAAACTTATTTCATATTAATGAGAAATGTAAATGAATAATAATGTGACGTATGTTATGGGACATACGGGGATTATGATATGGGAATGGAATTATATTATGGAATTGGTAGAGGAACCATTAACTAGGAAGTTAATAGGAAACGTTAAGTGTGCACTCTAGTTGAGAGGTGAGAATGGCAAGTGAGAGTTGGGTCTAACATGTACATAATAAAAGATATATTGCACTTGTTAAATACTTGTTGTTTTAAAAATCATTTTCAGAATCGGGCTCTGACCCGTTTCCTTGCATATTTTCTTTTCTATTGTATCTTCTATATCAGGTGTCCAGCAACAAGGATGCCAACCTTAGCGGATTATGACAGGCTATGGATTTATTGAGTTTTTCTTAGATGCCTATCATCATTTAATTCACAGTATTCTCTTAGTAGGGCATGTCGCCCAAAGGATTCAGTTATCTTCTTCTATCGGGGTCAAATACAATGGTATTCGTGTCATTTTAATACATTTGATATTGTTGGGATTACTGTAATGGATTAATATTATTTGGGAATGTTTATTCCAATTGCATTCAAATTATTTTGTGTTATCTAATTGGTTATCAGTGTTGTAGAATAAAATGTGTTGTGTTATTCTTAAACTGGAAATGGATTTTGTGAAATTAAAATTTGAAAAGTTTTTAACACCAGCTTAATTGAATATTGGGTGAGTTGTAAATGTTTTCGACAGTGATGCTAAGAATGAGCCAACTGTATATTCTGTTTTAATTTGGTATGGGACTGGCCACCCGGTATTTATTTTAAGCGGGGTGTTACAACTTGGTATGGGGAAAATTGTTGATACATTTTATGGAGTGCATGAAGGTACTTACGTAGATACTAAAATAGGTCAACCGGGGTTCGCTGAAGAAACATATCCAACTGAGAAACTGTACCGTTTAGCAACTAAGAAACTGTACCCTTTATGTGAGGGCCCTGAGATAACCCTTTCTGTAATAGTACAATTGCACAATATAAAGAAGTAGTTTGGACGGTCAGGAAACAATGTGATGTCACTTCTATGTATATTGAGAAGGTGGCTCCCGAAAGGAAACACGTTGCCAGAAAAGTATCCTCACATGAAGTGTATGACGAAAGACTTAGGGATGAAGGCCAATTTCATTCATACATGCCTCAATAATTATATTTTGTATTCAAAGGAAAATGAAGATAAGGAGGAATGTCCTCAATGTGGAGAGCCGAGATATGAAGTACTGCAAGTAAATGGAGTTGATTATACAAAGAGCTTAAGAAAGTATTTAGGCATTTCCCTCTAATTCCTAGACTTGTTAGATTGTACACCATACCATGAATAGGACGGGAAATTACATCTCATAATCAAGCAACCAATTCATGGGATTTTTAATAAGACCCTTCCAATTCATCTCAATGGAGTAATTTTAAACTAAAATGTTAGAGTTTTTAAAAGAAGAGAGCAACGTTTGGTTAGCAATAGGAATTGATGGGTTTAATCCATGTGGTATTCAATCTGCTAGTAATAGTTGTTGGCCTGTTATCATAACACCATTAACTACATTGTGCGAGCAATGAGAGTTTCATATGTTGTCTTCGTTAATACCTTGTCCAAAGGCACCTGGTAAGGACATTGATGTTTTTATTCAACCATTAGTAGACGAGTTGAAGCTACTATGGGAAGAAGGAGTGTCGGCTTATGACATGTCGATAAATGAGTCTTTCACATTGAGAGTTATTCTTATAGTTAAGAATTTTGTTATTCATATTATAGGATGAGTTGATGGTTGTTGATAATAGAAGAAAATGTGAAGGAAGTAGACATGATGAGGGAATTATCGACACGGATGTAGTTGCTGAATTATTTGGGAAGGGCAAAACGTGAAGTGTTCTTATATACTCAAGCCATATATATAGGACACAACTTATTCATATTGGAATTGAGAGTGAGTCACTTGAGCGGGGGCAAAGAGAAAATGAAATAGATGCATGGAATAATTATGAACTCAACTCAAGACTACACACTGTCTTGGATACGCTCAAGGTAGATTTTCATACTTTTAAATTTTGTCATGCCATGTTAGAACTTCATTGTGTTATTCATGTTCTGAACTTTTATTTTTTGTCCATTTATGTTACAGGTTATGTGTCATATTGTATCAAATATGAATGAAAGCGGGCCATCGTTGAACACTCCCACGAGTGATCCATCCATCTCAACCAATAGGCCTTCTCCTCTAACCCAAAATGTGGACATTGTCTTCGCATTGCTTGGAGCATATCAAACTCATCATCCTCACCAATCCCCATGAACCAACCTAATGACCTATTGTGTAATAATTTTTTTAGAATTTTGGCAAAACGTTATGTTGTGAAAGATCCATCATGACGAACGTGTCATTTCAAGCGTCCCTAAAATGGTGAAAAGATAGTTTGCGTGGAGGAAGTATTCTACCTTGTCGCATATTTGTGGGAATCTCCTCAAGATGGTTTCTATACCTTGGTTGGCTTCACGGGCTGGGGATATCTCATATGGCATGATTGTTGGTTGAAGTACATTTAATTCTACTTATGGATTGATTATAACATTTATTTTTGCGTATGTTTTTGTGTATGTGGACCTTTTCTAGTATGTTTGGATGGTTTATCTATACTTATTATGGATTTTGCATATTTATGCATTTATGGACAATGATATGATGGTTGTTGATTATCTCTCTCTCTCTCTCTCTCTCATTTTTTATGTATGCTAACTTTATTAATTATTTGAAAATTTTAACAAGAATGAGTTTTTATGAATTTCTTTTTATTGATTGTCTTTGATTACTATTTTGGGTCTCATTCAATGTTGGCATTGATTTTGAAATGGTGAGAAAGATTAGTTCCCCGAAATACATATATTGAACACACACACACACATATATATATATATATATATATATATATATATATATATATATATATATATTGAATACACAACATTTTCTAACAGAGTACAACTATTAGAAAGTCCCACTTCTAACGGTTTAGATCTCTTAGTAAATAAAGACAAAAGCTTAAATGTGAAAATAAGCCCTCACATAAGTAGCGGTTTTTATTATTTGTACCAATTTTTTTCCTTAGAAATAATAAATTTCTAATGGTTTTAATTCGTTAGAATTAATAAATTTAGTAACGGGTTGTGTCCGTTAGAAATGATATTCCCAAGACATTATTCCTAATGGATATATCCATTACTAAATTGATTACTAGCACTCATTGTGTTTTGGTAAAGGGTCATTGTGGTGTAACATTTGTTGGTTGACTTGGGTTAAATACTTTTTCCACATTTAAGTCGATAGAATTATTCATCGCTTCTAAGGTTTAACCTTGCTAACAAATTAGTATTAGCATTAAATTACAAGTTGTCATCTTAGAGGGGAAAACGAATGACCATGTCGGTTCATATTTTGAGGTTAGGAGGCAATTAATAGGCCTTAATGATTAATTGATTTCAGGACACGAGAAGCTATCATGGGTCCTATCGGCGCATAATAATTACATGGTCGTATGTCATCCTGATGTAAGAAATTATTTGTATAAGTTTAAATTTTAGGGAAAGTTGTGGAGTCGGTTGATTTAACTATATAAAACATTTGTGATAAAATCCTATTGTGAATCTATGAGATTTATCGCTGTAAAAAAATATTCAGTAAGGGATGTTAAGAAAATGGAAACAACTGGAGTATTGTGGATGAATAAGTAGATTATGATTTATAATGGATAATTAGAAAAGACTTCTTTGATAGTGACACATAATATAATAAATGTTGAACTAAGAAAGTATCTTATGATCATATGGATAATTTACATTTCTGGAATATGATTGATAAGGATCGCCGTGATGACTTGCAAGGATAAGCAGTATGATGTGTAGTTGTTCACGAAAATACTTATGAAGTGGCCATTTGATTAAAAAAGAGGTTCATTGCTTTGGAGGAATTAGAGGTATAGTTATACATACAAGGAGCCGCATGGATGTTTAAGTTTTGTTGAAAAAAATTATATTACATAACTTAGTATAACAAAATATCGTTTAAAGTTTAAAAGAGGAAACGACTATCCTGACGATATTGTGTTCATTAAATAAAGGTTGCACCTAGGATATACAGTTCAGTAAGGGCGAAAAATGTAGAGTTTTTAGGGAATTATTTTCTAACCAGTCTGTTAAGATTTATGCAGGAAGTCGTAAAAGTAGATATGTGATTTGAAAGTTTTCTTGATAATTGAATAAATAAAAGGGCATATCGTTGGTAAAGTTCATTCGAGCGAACTCGTTAGAACGAGACTTCTAATGACAATCCAATATACAAATGGGAAACTCGTTGACAAACTCGTTCTAATTCTTGTTTGAACGGGATTATCGTTCGAACGACAATTCGAACGAAAAACAAGAAAGTTCATAAATGTTTCAATGATCATTTTAAGTTCCAAATTTATTTTAAATAAAAATTACATCGATTAAAATTATTCCAAGTCTCTACAAATATATATAGCATTCATACCTTATTGGAGACTTAAAATATGATGAATTAAGGACGCAAGACAAGACACTTGAAACTTGGCAAGGATGATGTCCACTTGAAACGATGGCCGCTACGTCTTCAACTTTACGAGTCATAGGCTTGAAGGATACTCATGAACATTATCCTATGACTCAAATATTTTTGTCTGAAATTGAGCCAACACTACATAAGACTCAATTGAAAATTTTTGTCCTTCCAATATTGATAGGGCTTAAATAGGAAATCCAAGTCAAAGTGGGTGTGGAGGTATTTTGAGATCAAATAAAGGAGTTATGTTGAAGGCTTTTGTGGAAAACTGTGGAATCAAATCTAATATTGTTGTGGAATTTCTAGCAGTCTACAGAGGTATTAAAATGAGTACTAACTTAAATGTTAGGAACCTGTAAATTGAATCAACTTCAATGATTGTAGTCAAATGTTTTTCCTTCCAATGTAAACCTCCATGGGTTGTAAAATCTTGTTTCGTCGAATCAATGAATCTTCGGGTTCAGATGGAATGGAGCATTTCTCATGTGTATAGAGAAGCGAACTTTGTGGCAGAGGGTTTAGCTAAAGAAGGTATCAAAGTTAATAGTGTGAGATGGTTCGATTAAGTCATTGATCTCCCTAGATTTTTTTGAGGTGAATGTAGGCTAGATTATTGTCATATGTTCAAGATTAGACTGGATTCATCATCCTCTTTTGATAATTAGCTCCCGAAAAGAGAATCTTTTGAGTATTGTATATGCTACGGATGAGGCGGTTTCAATCTTACAATTTATGTAATTATATATATATATATTGAGAAATGTGAGACTGTGATAATTGATTAAATTCGCAAATATCTAATTTGGCTCACTTATTTAATTAGAGTCTATTAATTCAACCCCTAAACATACATCTATGGTGCGTGTGACAAACCATAAAAAAATAACGCAAGCGACAAAACAAATATGCTGAGACACAGATTTAAGGAAAAAACTCCTTTCGGGTAAAACCTTTATTTCACTATGAATCTATAAATCACAACTTACAATTACATGGAGAAATATGCAATGGATCAATGCGCAGCCGATCCACAATGACTCATAGTCTTGAACTCAGCAAGAGAATACCCGCAGCACCCTCCAAGGACTCGCAGTCCTATCTTCAACAAAGAATCTTCACGCAGCAAGATCTTTAATGACACGCAGCCATACGGTGTAGAGACGCACTCCACAAAAGATAAAAAAAAGGCAAAGTTGTGTTCTTGAACACCAAAACAATTCACTAAAGCATGATGGGAGTTTTGTGAATTGTAAATCAAAAAGGTATTAAAACCCTAAAAGAAGAAGCCTAAAGATTACTGCTTTGGCAGTGTTTCTGTTATGGAAAACATATGGACTTTTTAATGAAAACGTTACCAAATAATGAGTATTTATAGAAAAATGCGCTGCCTAAAAAACAGAGCTCGTTCGAACGAGATCAGCATGTTGCTCAAACGAAGGACAGCTGTCGTTCGAACGAGATTGCGCGACATGATATCTCGTGCGAACGACATGCTATGTCGCTTGAACGACTGTTGCGAAAAAAAAACATTATTTTAACGTCCGATTCAACACTTCGAAAAAATACTCATTATCAAATTTTGACAAAAAATTCCGCTCCAACACTTAGAAAATATTTTGTAAAAATATCCCAAACGCTCTAAGTGAAAAGTAAAGGTATTTAAAACATAACCTTACCAAAGTAAACTTCGCGGAGCCTTGTATGATGAAGAACTTGAGTAATTCGGATCCGTCTTTGATGTAGATGTCTCATGAATGCTCTTCGATGGTGTAGCGGTATATGACATTATAAATTGATAACGGACCTATGAAAATATGTCCTTAGAAATCTCCCCCTACGTCTATGCCGGTACATAAAAAATCTGAATTATCAAAAACCAAATTGCCTATACAAACCTACCCTCCCATGAATAAATTTGCAAGACCTCAAAATTGTTCTTCAATCATCTTCATCAAATCTCAAAGCTTTTCTCATCAGGGTGTGCAACATATCAATCTTCAATTTTGTACCTACACACATGAGATAAAGCAAAAACCTTCATGAAGCATCGAGTTTCGAGTTTGAAATTATGTAAGAATAGAACATTAATAATAAAATCTCCCTCATAATGTAAAAACTCCCCCATAACATGATAATTCTTTCTCCCCCATTTTATGATGTCCCAAAATAGACAGATAAGAAGAAACAGTCAAAACAAGGAGTGTCACGAAAAATGCATAGTAAACAATGATCAAACTACGCGCATACAAAGGGATATCTAAAAAAAAACTCACAAACTATTTTTGAATTTTTCAATTTTTCATGCAAAAATAAGATACCACTTTGAAAAAAAATATGATACAAAAATCACACCGTGGATTTAAACTCAAACAACCAAGTCATGGAAACAAAATGAATGGGTGTGAATACATTCGATAGGAAAATCAACTCAATCAATCATATGTGCATGATGAATACGTGTACCCCTAACGAATGTGTAATACCCCGTACTTTTATGGATATTTATTTATGGGATTAATTAAATTAAATGTGAATTAATTGAGAATTAATCCGGATAAAATACTAACGAGATGTGAGTTGGTATTTCATTATAACGTTATATGAATATTGAAAATATTGAAATTGTCGTGAGATAGAAATACGACAATTTGGAAATTTTGTTGGGACGCGTGTGACAGTCGCATCAGGAATATAATTATTTTAATTAAAAAGTGAATTTTATTTTTATCAACCGTATGGTCATTGTGAGTGCGCCAACGAGTCTGGAAGGGTCGAAATAGTCAGAAAACACTAGCCGGGGGTTTCGTTTGGGTCCCGGGGCATTTTTGGCCCACACCGGCAACTTAAAAGGGTATTTTGGTAATTTTGGAATTTGGGGAATTTTGACCAACGAATTTTGGGAATTAAAAATAGGGTATTTGGGAACCCAGTAACCCATTACCATCACTTAACTAATTAGAGGTCTACGGGAGTTATAGGAGAAGTTAGGAGAGGTTCCCAAAAGAGAAAAACCATAACCATCATCTTCAACCTTCAACCTAGGGAGAAATTGTAGAGGAAAAGAGAGAAACATCCAACATCCAACATCAAATTCAGAGAACAATCTGAGGCAAGTGGTTTAATTACGTTAATTTCAAGCGAATGTTTCTTCCATGCTTAGAAATTTATATAATTGCATTGTATTGGGAGATTTATAAAAACCCATGAAATTGGAGTTATAAATTCAGGTCGTGATATAGGGATTGCATGTAGAATTGTTATTGGGTGATTATACTAAAAGAAATATAATTTTTATGATGCAAAAACGGATTTATTTATGGGAATTGATGACTTTAAATTTCTAGGGTTCATACTCATATGGTTTTGGGAAAATTGGGGATTGATGATAATTTCATGTTGTTTAGGAAGATTTGACCCCTAAATGTGTCGAGATACGACCTAAATATGTTTAGGAATGATTAGGAACATTAAAACACTGTTGGGATAGTTTTTGGATGAGTTTTGAGAAGAGAAAGTTTGAGAAAAACGAGATAGGAAATTTTGGGCTCGAAACTGGCATCTCGTTAGAAGACCTGCCCAGGTCATTCGAACGAGCTCGTTTGAACGAGCTTCTAACGAGGTGACAGTTTACCTTCTAACGAGTTGGATGTTAGTTAGATGCCCCTTTCATTCGAACAAACTCTCGTTCGAACGACCTCGTTCGAACGAGACTTCTAACGAGTTGACAGAATGGCCTTTTTGGCCTGATTTGAATTCTAGGGTCCCGTAACCTTGTTTAATTGTAGAGATGACATTCCCTTGATGACTAATTGATATAATTGGGATATTTGGGATATATTGAGGGGTAAAACCTAGAAGTGAAATTTGAATCAAATGATAATTGTGGGTTAGGACGTGAGTGACTATTACGATGTGAGAACAAGTGACGACTTAAATATTTGTATTAACGGATGTTTGGGATATATTGCGGAGTAAAATATAGAAGTGTGATTGGAACCAAATAATATTTGTGGATTTGGACGCGAGTGACTAATCACGTTGTGAGAATAATTGATGACTTAAATACATACGAACCGAACATATGAAAAGTGTAAAATTATAAGTTGGTATGAGAATGAGAAGTATACAACTAATAAATTATGGTAATTACTAAGATGTGTGCATGCTTAGTATATGTATATGATTTTATGTGTATGACATACCTACCATACTTGCTATCACGGGAGGTTTGCGTTCGGTTAGGGCAATATAATCTTTGTGTGCCTACGGGGGGATATAGATTGGTACCTCGAGAACATAGGTCAGAGAAGGACTTATTGGGAAGGTAATAAGTCTGCTGATCGTGGGAGCGTAGGTATGTGCGTGACCCATGTGATGTGACTGTGTTCGCCTCCATTGATTGTGATTGTTGTTATCTGAGAACGATTCCTGAGAGTTTCAGAATGCGTGATCGTTGTGTACGTGAGGTACCGGGATGGATAGCAGAGTATGTGTGCACCGCAGCTTAGTCTCGGGGTGCTTGTATTGTATATTTATGATGTGAATGATATACGGTTAAATGAACAGACTTGTCATGTTAAATTATGAGAATAATTTATAGTAACTCCTTCAGAAGATAAATAAGGGGATAACCTCCAGTAAATGGTAATGCTAATAATTGAGAATCCAAGTTTAAGTAAAGCTACCTATTCAAGTGATAACATTGGGAATTCATATTGTGAATCGAGTAGATGGGTTAGAACTTATGTCGGTTTAGTTAGATATAAATACCACTTAGATGGATACGGGACGTTAGGAGTGCACAAGTAGTCGAGAGGTGAGTATTTCATGTGAGAGCACGTCCTAACATGTATTTTGCATTCATTGTTTTAATGTCATTAAATCACTTGCTATTTTTAAAATACTCTCCACTTTCGGGCTCTGACTCGTTTTCTTTCAAATCTATTTTTGTAAAAACCTTTTAGGTGCCCAGCCACAAGGACACCATGCATAGGATTTCCATTCAGGTGACGAGCTGTAGCTGTTGTGGAAGTTACAGGGCCTTGCTAGTAGACGCTTCCTTTGGTTTTGATTCTATATTCAATTCCATCATTTGTAGGGCATGTTGCCCATTTCTATTAGAGATATTTTATATTTCAGTTATTCAGATTGTGGATTGTAATTAATTCAGGATTCAGACTTGTTTTATTATTTCAGTTGTGGGATTGTTGGGAGGAGTATTTCCTCCAGACTTATTATTATTTGTTGGTGATTCTATTGCTTCTTTATGGTGAATGGTTACGTTACTCTTTCATAATTCTTTTATTGCATGTTAATCAGATTTAATTTAAAATTTGACAACTTACTTTTTAAATACTAGGTGGTTAGTAATCATTAAATGTTTTCGACAGTGATGCTATTAACTGAACCAACTTGGCATTTTGAATTAATTTAATAAAGGAGTAGCTACCCGGTATTTAATTAGTCGGGGTGTCACAGAATGAACAACAAAATAATCCTTAGGTGTAAAAATTTATTGAATTTAGATGACATTGTCTTATGCAAATCAACAAATCAAAGTCAGATGATTTCCACACCAGTAACGTCCAAAACTTTTTAGGGCATTTTCAAGAATTTCAAGGACATGCAAACCCGTTTTAATTCTCCAACCAAACTCCCTCATATATATTTTCTTTTAGAGGTGAATAAACTAAATTCTCAAACTTTGGAGAATTGGAGCAAAAACCTAAATGACCCATAATTGGCATCAAATTCTTTTTATTTCCTTTAAATTTTTTCGGGCTCTTTTAAACCTCTTTGGACCCCGGATAATAAAATTTCTCCATTTTTAGGTCCAATTTAATGGTGGATTAGTACTTGCAAAGGCAAAATGAACCTTTCGCAGCCCTTCCCCATTTTGAAACAAAACATGCAAACTCACAAAACGGTTTTTATATGCACAATTTTCTTATCAAAATTTATCGCGCTTGGTTCGTTTTAAGGACAAGATTGAAGTGAAAACACCCAGCCAACATGTGATAAGACAAGCACAATAATCAAACAAATTCGTGCATGTGTGCAATAAAGTAAACATGAGTCAAACATGTAGGAAGTAACACTTAATTACATCTTAATGACTCCAAACATTATAAAGCACAAGGATGAATTGACCTATTGTCTCAAAACACTATTAAATAGTCACATATAAAATGGAATGATGTTGTGACTTGGTCATCCTAAGTTTTCATCCATAAACGGTGCAAACAAAATACAAAAATCTTTTTGTATTTTTCAAAAATTTTATCAAAAATAAAATCTTTTTTTATTTTTCACAATTTTTCCAAAAAAAATAAAACATACAAAAAGTACATGTCAACAAACTAGCAAATATATAACATGAAACCTCAACTAGTGTATGACAAACATGCAAACACAATCATCTCTATGATATGGCAAGAGAAGAATCATATGCAAGCAAATGAGAATCAACTTGTCTAAAATCTAGCGTATCCAAATGTGATTTCCTAACCCAAATAGATGTGAAACGTCATGTAGGGGATTTGGGAACCACGGGAACACTAGACATAAATTTCCTAGGACATTTTCCAAGATCAAAACAAAAACGCCTAAGGTGACCTTTCCGACCACAATATGAACATGTGTAAACGGGCGGAACGGTACCTATGGGTTGACCTTTTCTAACATCCTGAAAATTGGTTGACCCTCTAAAACAAATAATGGTTTTGGCTTTAGTATTAGAAGCATGAGAACACGATGAGCCATTACCATCACTATCAAACCTACTTGAGGCTGTCAAATCATTTTTTAATTTCAAAATTTTTGACTCAAGCAAAGAATTAGACGCTTCCAAATTAAGGGACGCCTTTTTCAAGTTTTCAACAATTCCTAAAAGCGTATCTCTCTCTCCCTCAATTAAAACAAACTTTTTCCTAAGAGTCTTTTCACGTCCCACAAACTCATTGACTCAAATATTTTTCTCCTCTTTGGCACAAACACAAACCATCGAATTTTTAAGGTCCTCCAATTCCTTTTCTAAAAAGAGGACCCTATCATCACTCTCCTTTTTGGCAATTTTCAAAGAATCAAAATCAATACACAAATTACCAAAGTGCTCACGACAAATATCACTTTGAGTTTGGAACACTTGCAAATATTCAATCTTAATTTTAAAGAGAGAATTTTCTTTTTCCAAAACTTTAATTCTTTTGCAAAGTTTTAAATTCAAAGTTTTAAATTTTTAGCATGGTCGTGATTTTTTTTCAAAAATAGGCTCCTCATTAAATGGGCGTTCCATTGGAAAAATTGCAATTTTTTACATAACTGATTTTAAAAAAAATCAATATCACACAATTTTTTGCGGAAAATAGGAATACGCGATAAATTAGCATAACCCACTATGATACCAATTTGAGAAACGTGAGACTGTGATAATTGATTAAATTCGCAAATATCTAATTTGGCTCACTTATTTAATTAGAGTCTATTAATTCAGACCCTAAACATACATCTATGGTGCGTGTGACAAACCATAAACAAATAACGCATGCGACACAATAAATATGCTGAGACACAGATTTCAGGAAAAAAACCTCTTTCGGGTAAAACCTTTATTTCACTATGAATCTATAAATCGCAACTTACAATTACATAGAGAAATCTGCAATGGATCAACGCGCAACCAATCCACAAAGACTCGCAGTCTTGAACTCAGCAAGAGAATACCCGCAACACCCTCCAAGGGCTCGCAGTCCTATCTTCAGCAAAGAATCTTCACGCTGCAAGATCCTTAATGACACGCAGCCATATGGTGTAGAGACTCACTCCACAAAAGATGAACAAAGGCAAAGATGTGTTCTTGAACACCAAAACAATTCACTAAAGCAAGATGGGAGTTTTGTGAATTGTAAATCAAAAAGGGATTAAAACCCTAAAAGAAGAAGCCTAAAGATTATTGGTTTGGCAGTGTTTCTGTTCTGGAAAACGTATGGACTTCTTAATGAAAACGTTACCAAATAATGAGTATTTATAGAAAAATGCGCCGCCTCGAAAATAGAGCTCGTTCGAACGAGATCAGGATGTCGCTCGAACGAAGGACAACGGTCGTTCGAACGAGATCGCGCGACATGCTATCTCGCACGAACGACATGCTATGTCGCTCGAACAAATGTTGCGAAAAAAAACATTATTTTAATGTCCGCTTCAACACTTAGAAAAAATACTCATTCTCAAATTTTGACGAAAAAGTCCGCTCCACCACTTAGAAAATATTTTGTAAAAATATCCCAAACACTCAAAGTGAAATGTAAAGGTATTTAAACATAACCTTACAAAAGTAAACTTCGCGGAGCCTTGAATGATGAAGAACTTGAGTAATTCGAATCCGTCTTTGATGTATATGTCTCATGAATACTCTTCGACAGTGTAGCGATATATGACATAATAAATTGATAACGGACCTATGAAAATATGTCCTTATATATATATATATATTCGGTTTCCTTTGAGTTAACAACAAAAACAAAAGTGATAAGAAATATAAATATTTTTTTGCAATGTTAGTTGCCCTATTTTTAATAAGAGTTAAAACTTTCGAAATGTTACCCAAATAATATAAAAAAATGAACTTAAAAAATAAGAGTATTTTACTTAAAAATGAGATAAAGACTATAAATATTTCCCAAACATATTTCTATTATTTAATTTATATTTTTCCATTAAATGAACGAAACGTGATAAAGAAAAAAAATATAATGATGGAGGGAAATGGTAGAAAAATTATAAGAAAAGTGACACCCAGCGTAATAAAATACCAGTTGATAAGTCCTATACCAAATTAAATAGGAATCTCATCTAGTTCATTCTTTGCATCACTGTCGATAACTTTTTGAAACTTGCTAACCACCAAGTATTCAAAAGACATGGTGCTAAACTTTATCTTTTAATTAAAATCACTAACAACATGTGAAAGAATATATAACTAAGCATCATGCAATCACTGAATCAAGCAAAAATAAAAACGGAATAAATGTAATCCTTGTCGAAACAACCACCAGCTACAAGTCAAATAAGAAAAATAAACTATAAGTGGAATAACTAAATACATCATCTACATCAAATTGGGGTATCAAATTCACAAAATCTAAAAATCTCTACATATTTTGAAATCCCAAACATGAAATCCCTAATTTCTAATTAGATTAAACCCTAACATATTAATTAAATCCCACCTTCTTTAATATAAATCGGAAAATGCAAATTAACAAATGCAAGTTAAACCACTTGCCTTAGGTTTGTAGAATCAGATCTTTGATGAAGATGATGGGTTGATGCAAGGGTTTCATTTCTTTTTCTTGGATTAATCTCCCTAAATCTCATCTAGTTGCTCTATTCTTTGGCTCTCCTGAATTTAATCATCTAGGAATGAATTATTATTAACTCTAATTCCGTTTTTGGGCTTTTGGGCCTTCTAAAAATGGCCCAAACATTTATTTGGGAGCTAAAATACGTCTAGAAAGGATCCGAAATCCATATTATACCAATGGACACTCAATTCCAACTATTTTGACCCATCCGGACTCAACCACGCATTCCGAATTTCCATCCAAATTAACCTATAACATTCTCCATATTTTTACCTCAAAATGCGACACAGAATAGTCCAAATAATTCATCCTCAATTTGCCAAATTAATAAATTTAAACATTTAAAAATTTCCCAACTCATGAATTTATTTCCCTCCAATAAATTAAATTCTTTCTCTCCCAAAACATTGTTAAATTAAACATCCTTGAATTTACGGGGTGTTACATACATTCCCCCTCATAATGGAATTTCGTCCTCGAAATTCGGATAAACCTAGTACTCTCAGTCTCAACTAGCTCCGTAATCACTTACCCTTATTATTGCTACATATAGTCCTAAACGGATCCAATAACCCAGAGCGCCAATACACTCTGTACATGTGTTTAACCGCACGAAAAAAAAAATCTGCTTTTACCAACTCTTAAATCGTAATATGGCTTTAATCCCACAGTTATAACATTCCAAATTCCCTCCTCTCAGCATAAAAGTACACACATCCACATTTATGTTAAAAAGACAACATACACTACCACCCTGAATATCTCCCAGCTCGACAATAAATCCCGAGTTATATCTCCCAGCTCGACAATAAATCCAACCACCCTGAATCACATAAAAAATGTCCCCACTCTCTTGGATTTCAATTAACAATATTAATACATTAATATGCAACACATTTAACATACATAACCTTATATATACGCTAGACCCTATTGTAATACCCCATATTTTTACTGATTTTAAAAATGGATTAATTGAATAAAAATGTGAATTAATTAGTAATTAATTCGGATTCAAATAATAGCGAGATGAGAGTTAGTATTTAATTTTGATATTTATGTTGAATATTACTAATAGAGTATAGTAATATATGATTACCAGCTTATTAAAATTGTCACGAATGGAAAACACGATAATTTTGGAAATTAAGTTGGGACGTGCGTGCCAGTCGTATCGGGACTAATTTAATAGATTATAAAGTAATTTACTTTTATGTCATCTGTATGGTCATTTTGAGTGGGTCAATGTATCTAAGAGTATCAATATAGTTAGAAAAGTCTACCCGGGGGTTCAGTTTAGGTCCCGGGGCAGTTTTAGGCCAAACTGATAACTCGGGAATGTATTTTACTCATTTGACTATTTGATGAATTGTGACCTTCAAAAATTAAGATTATTAGATTAGCCATCCCTTAGATTAATTAGATTTATGTGACACCCCGCCTAATTAAACCCCGGGTGATCACTCCTAAATTAAATTAGAACATGTTTCTCAGTTGGTTCATTCTTAGCATCATTGTCGACTTTTGAATTGCTAACCACCTAAGTGAAAATTAGACTGGTGTCAAGTTTTTTCTTTCATTAATTTAATGAAATACTCACGCGGAAACAGAATAATTTAAACAATCCCAATTAACTGAATTCAGCCATTCACTTCTAAATAATAATATGACCGAATAAACCATGGCTAAAATCCAACAAAAGTAAACATAGGTAATAACAATCACAAAGTATCTGAATGAATACTAAATAAAACTGTGAGCCACATGCTCGAATATATGATGATAAACCCCTACTCTAAGAATAAAAGGAATAGAGGCACCTATCGAAATCCTGCAACATCCACATATGCTGCAGCAACGAATCCCTGGAATGAGTCAAGACTGGTGTCCCTGTGGCAGGACACCTAAAAGGGTTTTAAAATATTTAAAGCAAGGGTTAGAACCCAAAATATTTTTGAAAACATTTAGCAAATGATTAACTTGCAGTAATAAATATTCATGAATGCTCTTCATATTTTAGTTAGTGCTGCACTAACTTAAGGACATCCTCACCCTCCTCTAATGTGCACAACTAACGCCTTAATTAATTCCCCTAGTCATTTATCCCGTACTAGATATCCGATATAACCCCTTGCAACCACCCTACTCTAACCGAGCATTGAAAAATTATGATTTCTAAGTTATTATTAACATTAACTTAATTAATCATTTCCTTTCTTAAATTCATATAGCTTTCACACCCGTTATACATATAATACAATTCTCGGCCTGTATTAATTTACCCGTATATAATTATTTATCTCATTATATACGTATAACCATATTAAAACATTCACACATATGTTGAAATAATAAATAATAATAACCATCCTCCCGAGTAATAACTCACCGGATGTATATTATCTGAAGTGCTATTCCACTAGATGTATTCACATAACCTAGCTACCCCAAGTCAAGATCAGTCACTAACTTGGTTGAAATCATACATAATGGAGGCGATCATATTCCTTCCCTGAAAGTGAGATGCCCTCACCCATATAACGGACGCTATGACCTGGGCATATAATCTCCCTACTCCTCAAGCTAGGGGATTCACCCACTACATGCAACCTCCCCTGATAGCACTAGAGGATGTAAATTAATAATATCTAATCACTGATATTTATGAACACACCATATATCTAAACAATATATATATATATATATATATATATATATATATATATATATATAATACCACGGCTTTACCGCATACTATGTCCGTAACACAAGCCTATACAAAATATTATGAGTTTATGGTCCAACCCTGATTATTAATTAATTTCCACACTAATTAAGTTGCTTTTGGTGTCGCCCAACCAATATATTCAAAATCGATCTCACGGCCCGAGAATAAAAATAATACCCGAGTCTAAATCCCTGACTGCGAATTAATTATCTTTCATTCTTAATTAGTTTAATACCTTGGCATCACTAAACCAATATATACGGACTCGCGCACTCGATCCGTATTTATTTATTTAGGAATAATTTTCTCAAAATTAACCATAGTGTGTCACGCATAAATCCCTTCCAATCCTAATTACTTTCCCTTAAAATTGTTAGGAATTTATGTTCCATATTTATTTCTCACTAAATAATGTATGGGAATTGAAATTTTAAATTAATTTCGATTATATAAAGAAAACTGGCCAACCTGGCAAAATTACTGGACGATCGATCGATCGACTCTTTTTATCGATCGAACAGGTCTTTGTCTTCTCCGACCCTGTTTCAGCCATTAACGAATTTTTCCCAATTCCCACTTCTTTTATGGTTCAACCCAAATGCAGACAACATTTTTAATACATGGGGATATGATTAGGACCTCCCCTAAAACCTCAAATATGACTTAATCCCCACAAATCTCTACTTATTCAAAAATTGGGAAATTTCCGAGTTTTCTTTGTGCAGTCCCAATTTCATCCACTTACCCCAATTTTAGTCTTCAATTTCTACTTGGTTTTTAACATCTAAGTTAAATATGTACTCAGAATTATATAACATAATAGATTCCTACACCAATTCTCCTTTTAGTTTTCAACTTACAAAAACCCCAATTTGTACCCGTTTATACCCAAAACCAATTTTAGATTTCCACATCACCCAAATATGAATTGAAAACATAAGTAAATTCTATAGAAAGTTAACCACTTTCCTTATGGGTACGTATGGTCTGATCCGAGTGTGTGATTTGCTGGGTTGATGATGAACTCTCCAAATTCGTCCACAGTCTTGTCTCCAAAAGGATCCCCAATGCACTCTGACTTCTCCCTATAGGTTTCTCTCAAAACTTAGGATTTACATTTGTGTTTTCTATCGTTTCGCTTTTCTCCCAATTAGGTCTTAAAGCTAAATCCCGTTTTTAGCCTAATGGGCCAAGCCCCAGTGACCCAATTACCCCCGTGCGAGCTTGATTATACCTAAAAATGCCCCGAGACCTATTTACTACCCCCCGGGTACTCTTTTCCTACTATTTCATCCCATCCAGACTCAATCGTGATCTCAGAATTTGCATCCAAATTAATTTACAAAATTTCTTATCTCACACCTAATTTAGTCTATAACCGACTCCCGACTGAGTTAAGTGAATCCCACGTCACTATTACACTTATGACGTAAATAATTATTACTATTCACCTAGTAATTGAATTTCCATAAATATCAACCATTTATTCTCTCAATATATATATATATATATATATATATATATATATATATATATATATATATATATACAGATTCCCATAATAAACTCCATTAAATTATGACTCGCAAGTAATTTAAATTCTTACCCGAATTAATTAATTTTTAAAATGCATACAAATAAGGGGTGTTACATACTCCACCCCTTACAAAGGAATTTCATCCCCGAAATTAGGTCATACCTGCGGTGAAGAACTCTGGATATCGCTCCTGCATATCCTCCTCCCGCTCCCTTATAGACTCCTCAATGCTGTGATGACCCCACTATACTCTCACTAGTGGAACAACCTTTGATCGTAGCTTGCTCTCACTACGGTCCAGAATAACTATCGATCTCTCCTCATACGAGATGTTTTGACGTAAATCAATTTTCTTGATATTTCTTATCAATTTCCTCGATAGGACATGCTAGAAGTACATCTCTCTCCTATGATATTTCTTCAGTGATGCCACATGGTACATGTCGTGTATCCGCTGAAGATGCTCTGGCAAACCCAGTCTTTAAGCTATTGGTCCCACCCTCTCAATAATAGGGGAGGGTCCTATATACCTCGAAGCTAACTTACCTTTCTTACTGAACCTTATCACTCCTTTCATAGGGGACACCCGGACCAATACCTGATATCTAACCTCCAACTCCACATGTCTCCGTGAAGCATCAACATAACTCTTCTGCCTATCCTGAGCTATTCGAATCCGTCCCCGAATTAGCTTTATCGTGGCAGTTGTCTCCAGGACAATCTCTGGCCCAACAACTTATTGTCCCCCACTTCTAACCAATAGGCGGGTGAACGACAAGGTCTCCCGTACAGTGCCTCGAATAGTGACATGCCAATCGTAAACTGGTAAGAGTTGTTATACGGTAACTGTACTAAAGGAAGATATCGCTTCGATCCTCCCCCAAAGTAAAAAATGCACATCCTTAGCATGTCTTATAGCATCTGATTTACTCTCTCAGTCTGCCCATATGTCAGGGGATGATAGGTGGTACTCAACTGTAACTCTATACCCATAGACTCCAGAAAGCTCTACCACAAATGGGCGATAAAAACCTTATCTCTGTCAGACACAATATTAATAGGTAACGTATCGTCTCAAAGTCTGTGCGAACTGATAGGAAATGGCCTACCTTGGTCAATCGATCCATAATTATCCATATGGAATCGTGACCCCTCTGAGATGTAGGCAACCCAGTAATGAAGTCCATGTAGATGCTCTCCCACTTCCACACAGGAATCTCTAGTGGTTGCAGCGTCCCTAGAGGTTTTTGATAATCAACTTTCACGAGCTGACACGTGGTACATTTCGAGACAAGCTTCGCTATGTCCCATTTCATTCCTGCCCACCAATATTGCCTCGTCATATACTGGTATATTTTATCCCCACCGGTATGTACCACAAACCTCGAACTTTAGGACTCTGTCATAACAGCGTGCCTCAAATCCTCACCTTCCGACACAATCAACCTCCTATTAAAGCGTAGTCCTCCCTCTGAAATGACCGAATAACCCTTTGCTTCCTCAGCCAGTAGTTGGCGTACTCTATCCTTGCAGATCTAGTCCACCGCTTGTGCCCTCACAACCCGCATAATGATCTTAAGAGTGATGGATAAAGTGGACATGCATGCTCTGGATACCTCATCATCATTGTTGATACCAAATTTAATCTACTGACGTGGACCAATCCTATGAAGACACGTGGCTATCTACATGGCATCTATAAACACTTCCGAGGAACCCACTCGGTCCGAGGAACAAGACTACAACGAGGAAGACTAATTCCTCGAGGAACACTACTTACTCCGAGGAACTCATATACTCCGAGGAGCAAACCCCTCCGAGGAACTCTTAAATACCGAGAAGCTTAGGCGGTCCGAGCTCCACCTCGAAGCAGGATACCAACAGTTTAAATGCTTATCATTTGGACGCGCACGCAAAGAGGGCATTAAATGTATTACCCTTTCATATGTATATCATTTAATGTAGTACCCTTTCACATTACAGCCTCAGGGCTATAAATACATTGTACAATCTTCATTGTAAGAGGAGGACCCAGACCAGAATTTCTTGAGATAACTTGTAATCGAGAATTCCCATACAAACAGCAATACCAAAACAGTGGACGTAGGCCATTCTTATAAGGTTGAACCACTTTAAAATTCTTTGTCTCATTTATTTATCTGTGATTGAATAATTAGAATGATCTAATTTTTTACATCAACAGATTGGCGCCGTATGTGGGAAGTCGTTTTCTCACCAATAACAATCCATTACCAATGGCTGATATTCCTGAATCCATCAATCGAAACAATGGAACCCCTTCAAATCCATCTGCACCACCAACTATTCCAGATCTGACTGGAATAATGGCAAATCTGGCTCTGGGCCAGACCGTCATGCAAGAAACGATGCGAGAACTCATCCAAACCCTCCATGGCGGTGCGCCAGCCCATTCCGGATCACGAATCATTCAAAGGAATACCCGTGCGCCTCCTTCGTGTACTAGGCGTACTAATTCATATCGCGATGAGGAATCTAAAGATTTTTCTTATCAACCTGGACGAACTTCGTTAGTGCGAGCCACCGATACTGAACAACGTGTCACCCTCTCCCCAGAAAGGGCCAGCGCATTGGAAAGATTGAGTAGAGCATCTCCTTTTGATAGATTAGGCCCTAGGAGGAACAAAAGTCCTCTTAATGCACCGTCGAGGAGTTTTCGACGACCACCAGATTTAAGAGAAGAATCTACCCAGTCGCGACCAACTGCTCGTCGAGATAAATCCCAGGAAGCCACTTCAACACGATCAGTTGCTCGAACCAATAGGGCCGAGGAAGGAAATGATGCATGGAAAGGATCTATTCAAAGGCTGGAGGATAGATTAGGGGAAATGGCTAAGGCCAAGAACCCTCTACAACGAACCTTTATTCGAGGAACACCTTCTGTCCAGGACATTGTTGATTTTCCAACACCTTCAAAGTTCAAAGCACCTGTTGTGACTCCCAAGTATGATGGGAAGACTGACCATGTCCTTCATATAAAACAATATCAAGCTGCTGCCGACATCTATGCTGTCCCAAACGAGATGAGATGCAGGGCATTCTCAGGAACTCTTACCGGATCTGCTCAGATATGGTATAATAATCTTCCTCGGGGTAAGATTTTAACTTCTCTTCAATTGTCCGAGTTATTCATTGAGAATTTCTTTTTTGGACCAAAGCCAGTTAAACGAGTAGCACATTTGTTAAGTGTTAGACAAAAGGTTGGTGAGAGTATTAGAGATTATATAACTCGTTTTAATAATGAGAAACTCGAAGTCATTGATTACGAGGAGAAGACAGCTATTACTGCTTTGATGAGTGGACTACTCCCGAACAAGTTGTACTACACTTTGTCCAAAGATCCACCTCGAACCATGTCAGACCTAATGGGAAAAGCGTCTAAGATTATTAATGCCGAGGAGGCTATGTCTGCGAAAAAGAATATGGACACCAAAGAAAATAAGGTGGAAGGTGATAAAGCTAAGAAGAAAGAGCGTAAGAACAATGGTGGTGACAAACATTCCAAAAATAGGTCGTCATGGGAAGTCTTGAGGAAATTTGATAATTACACACCTTTGAAGGCGAATATCAACCACGTCCTGGAAGAAATTAAGAACAGCGAGGAGTTAAACTGGCCAAAGAAAATGAAATCAGACCCTGACACGAGGAATAGGGAGAAATATTGCGAGTTCCATAGGGATCATGGCCATATGACCAAAAATTGCATAGCTCTTCAGAACGAGATTGAAACACTCATCCAATGAGGAAAGCTACCAAAGTATGTTGATCGGGGAGGCGAAAGAAGAAACAATGACCGAACTAGAGAGAGGTCTAGATCTCCTCGTCGAGCAAAGGAGAACAAGAAGAGAAACCATGAAGTTGATCCAGATGATGACCCCGATCTTCCCAAGAAACCAAGACAGCCAGAACGAGAGATATTTTCAATATGTTTTGGGTCATTTGATTGTAATGTTATTACAAGTCGAGATGCAGGAGGAGGAGACCTTACTGCAGAAATAAAAGCTTACCTCGGTGAGGCTCAAGCTTGCTCGTACATTCAGCGAATAAATCTAGCTGAGGAAGATCGCCCGAGAAAGGTGAACAAGGAAAAATTGGTCATCGTTTTCTCAAAAAATGATCTTGCAGGAGTTTTATATCCTCACGATGATCCACTAGTGATCAAGATGAGAATGAAGGATGTAATAATTTCAAGTGTGTTGGTCGACAACGGTAGCTCGGCAGACATCATGTTCTACTCGTGTTTCGATAGTTTAAATCTAAAGCTATCTCAACTGGAGCCTTACCACAGACCCCTCATCGATTTTGGTGGCGAGAAAGTATTTCCACTTGGGATGATCAAGTTGGATATATTCATTGGTACGTGGCCTGCTTGTCGGACAGAAAAAATATGATTCTTCGTGATGGATAAGAATGTCCAGTCATCATACAATATCATCATGGGAAGAGTAGGATTGAAGAAGTTCGAGGCTGTACCATCTACAGTGCATCAGTGCCTAAAATTTCCAACAAACTTTGGAGTAGGAGTTATGAAAGGTGATCAGAAAGTAGCTCGGGAATGCTATTATTCATCCGCCGAGCAAGAAGAACTGGAAGAATCAAAGAAAAATACTACGACCTATCAAGTGGAAGAAGGTGCAGAAATTGAAACCTTGGATCCTCGGGATGAGTCGCAACTCGTGAAGGGTCAAGTGGTGGAAGCTACTGAAAACATCATTCTGGACGATGAGCACCCTGAGCGAACTACTCAAATAGGTTCATCGTTGGAAGCCTCATTAAAACAAGAATTAATAACTTTCCTTAGAAGCAGAAGACAAACTTTTGCGTGGAGTCATGAAGATACGCCCGGAATAGACCCAACCTTCTTATGTCATGAGCTCAATGTGAATAAGGAGATCAAGCCTGTGAAGAAGAGATGAAGAGTATTCAGTCCCGAGAAGGATAAAGCTATACAGGAGGAAGTCGAGAAGCTCCAAAAAGCTCGTTTCATTGAAGATGTTAAATATCGGGAATGGTTGGCCAATGTGGTGATGGTAAAGAAGAAGAACAACAAGTGGAGGATGTGTGTAGACTTCACCGACCTCAACAAAGCATGCCCAAAAGATCACTTTCCATTGCCCCGAATTGATCAATTGGTGGATGCTACCTCGGGACACGAGTTGCTAAGCTTTATGGATGCTTATTCTGGTTACAATCAGATCAAAATGAAACCTGAAGACAGGGAGAGTACTTCTTTCATTACGCCTAGGGGAACTTATTGTTATAATGTTATGCCTTTTGGTTTAAAAAATGTAGGTGCGACATATCAGAGGCTGATGAACAAGGTCTTTGCTGAACAAATCAATGACAATATGGAAGTCTATGTTGACGATATGCTGACGAAAAGCAAGAAAGCTGCCGATCATCTAGTTGACTTAAGTCAAACTTTTGATCAACTGGATAAATATCAAATGAAGCTGAACCCGACGAAGTGCATATTTGGAGTACGAGAAGGCATGTTCCTCAGGTACATTGTCAATCAACGAGGCATTGAAGCAAATACTAAAAAGATCAAAGCTCTATTAGGGTTGTGATCTCCAACAACGAAGAAGGAAGTACAAAGTCTCATAGGAAGAGTAGCGGCACTCAACCGATTTGTGTCACGAGCAACTGATAGATGTCTCCCATTCTTCAAGACACTCAGAAAGACTTTTGAGTGGAATGATGAATGCGAGAAGGCTTTTCAAGACTTGAAGAAATACTTGGGAGCACCTCCACTATTGTCCAGGCCGGTGATGGGAGAAAAATTGTATTTATACCTTGTAGTATCCGAGAATGCACTTAGCTCGGTGTTGATCAGAGTGGAGAATGGAGTACAAAAGCCAATTTACTAAACAAGTAAGGCCTTCTGAGGAGCAGAGATCAAATATCCAAGGCTGGAGAAATTGGCACTGGCGCTGATTGAGGCGAGTAGGAGAATGAGGCCATACTTTCAAGCTCATACGATAGTAGTATATACCGATGTGCCATTGAGACAAGCCCTTCACAAGCAAGAAAAATCAGGGAGATTGATGTATTGGGCAATAGAGCTTGGCGAATATGATATAATTTATGAACCCCGATCATCACTAAAAGGGCAAGCTGTAGCAGATTTCATAGCCGAGTTCACCTATCCTGATACCCCCGAGGAGCAAACGTTGCTCACTGATCAACCTGTGGACGTTACAGGATCAACAAACACAAGCCCAAACCAATTTCGATTGGTAAAGGGGCGTGTGGATGTTATAGGATGTGATGCAGAGATAGTTGGGAGGACTCCGGACGAGGAGCAAAAGTTGCTCGCTGATCAACCTGTGGATGTTACAGGATCAACAAACACAAGCCCAGACCAATTTCGATTGGTAAAAAGGCATGTGGATGTTACAGGATGTGATGCAGAGATAGTTGGGAGGACTGCGGACGAGGAGAAAAAGTTGCTCGCTGATCAACCTGTGGATCTTATAGGATCAACAAACACTCGCTCAGACTAACTCTGGTTGGTAAAAGGGCAAGTGGATGTTACAGGATCATTAAATTCGAGCTCAGACCGACCTCGGTTGGTAAAAGGGCAAGAAAAGATGATCGACGAGGAGCCAAAAAAATCCGGGGAGGATGAAAGGAAGCAGCAAATATTTCACCGAGGAACTCTGACTGATCAGAAATTTGAAGACGAGTTACTTATATAGAGGCTATATGTACATGGATCATCTTGCACAGCAGGATGTGGCGTGGGGATTGTTTTGAGAACTCCGAACGAGATCGACATGGAATACACCTTGCGTTTCCAATTCAAAGCTTCCAACAATAAGGCTGAGTATGAGGCAATGATCGCAGGGCTTAATTTGGCAAAAGTTATGGAGGCACAGCAAGTTATGATCTTCAGTGACTCTCAATTGATTGTAAACCAGATGATGGGAGTATATACAGTTAGAGGAGAATTAATGATCAGATATCATGAAAAGGAAAAGAAGCTGGTGTCAGAATTTACCGCTATTCAGCTGGTCAGAATACCAAGAATGGAGAATGCGAGAGAAGACGCCCTAGCTCGACTAGCATCAGCTACTCGTACCGAGCTACGACGAACAATCCCAATTGAAGTGTTGGTTGGTCGGAGTATAGATGAAGATCTGTCGATGAACTTTATCACCTTTGATTTAGGTCCATCTTGGATGGATCTCATCAGGGCATATATCGAGGAGGGAGAATTGCCAATTGACAAGCTCGCAACCAAGAAATTGAAGTTTAAAGCTGCTCGGTATGTATTAACTAATGGTGTTTTATATAGACGAGGAATTATGGCAGGTTTACAGAGATGTGTACATCCCTCCGAGGTAAAAGAATTAATTGAAGAAATCCATTAAGGGTCTTGTGGAGCACATATAGCAGGTCGAACGCTTTTGCAAAGGATGATGACGCGGGGATACTACTGGCCGACGATGAGGGCTGATTGTATTATCTATGCCAAGAAGTGTGACACATGTCAGTGCTTTTCCTCCATCCGAAGAACTCCACAAGCATTGTTGACACCCATAACTTCCCATTGGCCATTTGCCATGTGGGGAATTGATTTGGTTGGACCACTACCAATGACCCGAGGAAGGTTCAAGTACCTCGTTGCCGCAGTGGATTATTTTACTAAGTTTGTAGAAGCTGAGCAACTCATTGATATGACGTACGAGAAGGTGTACCAATTTGTTTGGAAGAACATCATTTGCCGATATGGTCTCCCTTATGCCTTCATCACAGACCATGGGATATAATTTGATAACGAGGAGTTTACCGCCTATTGTCATCAATCAAATATTTTGAAGGTCCACTCACCGCCAGGCCATCCTCAAAGCAATGGACAAACTGAAGTGACAAACAGAACGCTGCTGAACGGTTTGAAGAAAAGATTGGATGATGCGAAAGCAAACTGGATCAAAGATTTACAATCAGTACTCTGGGCTTACCGAACTACTCCCCGATTAGCAACTGGAGAATCACCATACATGCTGGCATTTGGAAATGAAGCCGTCATACTTGCCGAGTTGGGTCTCCCAACACACAGGGTATTGAATTTCAATTCCCCTGTCAGCGATCTAATGAGAAGACTGGATTTAAACATGCTCGAGGAAGTCAGAGAAGAAGCAGCCATTAGAAATGCTGCTTACTAGCAGCGAACAGCTTTGTTCTACAGCAAGAGGGTGAAGAAGTGCAACCTAATGAAGGAGACTATGTGCTGAAGAAAGTAATTCAAAAGCATAACAAACTGGAGGCAAACTGGCATGGACCATACCGAGTTACAGAAGTTGTTTGACCAGGAACTTACCGAATAGCAACTCTAGAAGGCGAGGAGTTTAAGAATGCATGGAACGCAGAGCACCTGCGCAAGTATTATCAGTGATGTATATGTAACGCAGTTCCATCTGTATGAATAAAATAAAAATATTCTGCAAGTCTCTCTGTTTATTGATAATTTTTCGAGGAATACTAGTGCTACGCACTACTCGGCACAACTCGGCAGACTACTCAAGAAAATATTCCAAACTGTACCAACGTAGTTGGTCGACGAGGAGAAAATATTCCAAAAATTTACCAAGTATGGTTAGTCGGGGATAAACTCTCACTAACTATAATTGGTCGACGAGCATAATTTAACAACCTTGGTTGGTTGGAAAAATTTTAAACATTTTTATACTCATTACTTTATTATTGAGTGATCGAGCAATATTACTGATACTTGTAACTTTTTTACTAAGTTGGTCGATGAACAACACTATTATTATCTTTTTAACAGATATGCATAAATGCAAAGTGTTTGATATTTACAAGACAATAGCAATTAATATTTGCAAGCAATAATGAAAGTCTTTCATTAAATTCGAAATAAATTACAAGTTACATTGATAATAAAATGAAAATTACATTGATATGTATACTAACTGTTACATTAAAAATTCCTATTCTATTGGTCTTTTCCCCTCAGCTTTCGATACAGGTTCCTCGCCAGCAGGCGGATCATTTAAAGACTGAGGAGAATTGATGAAGTTCAAATCCTTCAGCATCCTGACGTTCATCACATAAGGTCGATCTAGAAGATGCTCGGGACGAGATACCTCAATTTGAGAATGTAAATTGTAGTCACCGAGGTATTTTGAAATTAAGCTCCGAGGAATGGCATGAGCTGGGATCCATTCCATGTCCAAATTGTACGGTGGCACAGGCAAGTCGAGCAACCCGGGATCATGGTAGTCCCACAGATAGTGTCCTTGTTCGAGCTTCAACACACCTAAGGAATTGAGCCAGCCTTATTTGTATCCCTCATTGTTGGCATTCTGGATATGATCGTCCAGGTGGAATAGTGCTTCGTTGTATCCAGCCATCCAGAACTCCCTGGGCTGTTTGTGGAATTGATATGTTATCTTCTCTAGCTGCTCGTGGAGACTCTTGATGAAAATCTCCTTATTCTCCAAGACGAACTTCTGCGCAGAGAGCTATTTTTCCAAGTCCCTAATCTTCTTTGACATGTCATACAAAGCTTGGTTCTTCGCCATTAGTTGGAAGGCTTGGTTCTCTAAGGCAGATGTTGTCCTCTATTCCTCGACAAGAACCCGAACTGCTCTTGCTCATCCCCGAGGAGAAGTGGAAGGGCCCGACCTCCTCAAGGTATCCAATTCTTCCCTCAACTTGGCATTCTCCACTTCTAGGAATGAAAATTCCTCGTCAGTCACAGGGATTAGGGCTGTTGAAGAAGAGGCTGCGGACTTCGATTGTGATAGCTCTTTCTGCAAGTTGTTGTTTTCCTTTTCCAGCAGCTCGGCAATCTGTCTGCATTCCTCGACCTCGCCCCTCAGGGTTCTCTCCCTTACATCATAACCATCAAAAAGCTTCTCGTAGCCCTTGTCAGTAACGATCAACTTATACTTCTTCTCGTAATTCTCATGCAACAAGGCAGTTGATTCCTTGTATTGATTCTGAAGGTCTTCGAGGGTGCACTGGAGATCCTCAATCATTTCATAGTAAGCCACATTATTGGCTACCACTCGATCAAGCAAACACTTCAGGTACTGATATGCTTCCACTGCCTGTTCTGAAGCATCCTGGCCAAGGATGTCGGCAGCTTGTGCAGCACTCAAGTCTGTGTGACCAGCCTTAATGTACTCATTGCACTGTTGCAGAAACTTTGTATCATGGGCAGATAGCAGGTCCATCCTGGCCAGAAACTAGCAGAGAAAGAAAAGACAATCATCAAAAAGAAGAACAAGACAGAGTACAAATAGAAAAGAGACAACCGTATGGAAGAAATAGTTCAAATTTTATTAGATCATAAAATTCATAATTACAAGTGTTGGATTACATTTGACAGAGAAAGAAAAATATAAAAGTAAGACCGAACAACACTAAACCTTTTCTTTATCACCCAAAACCTTCTCTGGAGGTTGGGAAGAGGAGGTAGGTTGCTTAGAGGGAACTGTGCGCTGTTCGGAGAGCACCAGCTGTTGCTCGGAAGAAGAAATAACTTGCTCGGCAGCAGACTGGATGGCTGGGGGATGATCTCCCATCACCATTGAAGACTCCTCAGAGGTAGCTTCGTCATCTTCTAATTCTTCTGGAGTAGGAGGGGGACCAGGTATGTGTCTCTGGAAGAGATCGGATGACTCATCGACCATCATTTCCTGAAGGGCAGCGACCCATCCATCCCTAAAGTACTTTAGACTGCCATAGTCCACTTGAGATACCATGGCAGCACACCCCTTGTTCCACCCCTTGTCCCAGCCAGAGCTAAAGGACTTTTTCACAGCAGCTTTCCTCTTCAGCTTCTCCGAGGAAAGCATCTCGGATAAAAGGTTCTCATCATTCTTCAGTTTGATCTCAACCTCCTCCTTCTGTCGACCTACTTCTTGGAGTTGATCCAACCTCTCCTCAACAACTTTGAGCTTATTCTCAAGATCCCCTTCAGCTATGAGCTTCTCTTCAAGCTCTTTATTTACCTTCTCCAAGGCAGTCTTTTTCTTCTCCAACTCCTTGGAGGCATCAGCAACTCGAGCTTTTTCCTGCTCGGAGGAGGCAAGTTTTTTCTCCCAGATAGCTTTATCATCAGCATATTTCTGTCGAGAATCTGCCAGGGACTTGGTAGCTTCTTCCAGAGCTCCCTCCACACTGGACGAGGAGTAAGAAGCCTTAATCGCTTCATCCTTCTTCGGTATTATGTTGAAGCAGCTCGTCAACGGTGAACAGAAAAAGAAAGTTAGAAACAGAAATGACAAAAGGAATATGAAAAAATTCTAAGTAAAGATACTTACAGAAGCAAGGTGACGATCAGCTAGTGAGGTAACCATATCCCGAGTAAGGTTTTCTTTGGTACCTTGAACCTCGGGAATGGTCAAGGACTTTACCGAGCTCATGTCAGAGCTCGGGGGAACAAAATTGGGAACTCCAGTCCCAGCAGCTAGGGGATGAGTAGTGGGGACAGCCAAATTGACCGAGGAACTTTTCTTCAGCCTCCTCAGAGGAACAATTACAGATTTAACCAAGGATGAATCCTTGGTCAGTGATATCACAATCACCTTTCCAAGAGCAGTAGAGCTACTCGGAGCCACTGCGGGCTTCTCGGCGACTTTAGCAGGAGCAGCTGGAAGAGCTGCATCAGTCTTCTTTATCCCCTCCTTTGGGACATCAATCTTAATCCTTTTTACCTCCCCAGAATCGGAGGCAGTTTTCTCAAATAGAGCAGGAGTTCTTCTTTTCTTCATCCTTTCGCTCAAAGGAATATGGGATTCAGGCGATGAACTTGCAGAGGCTGGTACTGGCTCTGCTTCACTGATCCCTGGATGAGCAGTGAAGGAACTTGTGTAGCTCTTGTACTGGAGCAGATACGAAGCTGACCTGATGTGCTCGTCGACAACCCTTTGATGCAGACCCCAGATAAGTCCCAAATGCCTTATATTGACATCTGTTTCTTTTGGGCACTTTCTCTTGCTATCAACTGCAAATAAACAAACATTGTTATCAGTGACACATTTTATCAAACACAAAACAAACATGATTTCAAAATAAATAAAATAAAATAAAAATAACCTATCCCATTGCCATTAGGAGGGCATCTGGGACCCTGGTAAACCTCATCTTCGATTAATGGAGGGTGTTGCCAATTCTTTACGATAACCCCGTGTTCAAAATAATCCCTATTGGCATCAGGGAGATTGACTACTAAGGCTCTATTTATAAACCTAATTTTTAAATAATAAATATTATCATTAACTGCCCATATATAGCAGTACATGATTTCTGGAATTCCTATACGAGTTCCATGCACTTGATTTAATTTATGACCCCATTAACTATTTTCCATGTGTTGGGGACTATTCGTGCAGGAACAACATCAAAATACTGACAGAATTCCAGACACAGGGAATTTGGTGGAAAAGAAAATCCACACTCAGCAAAAAAGAGACTGGGGAACCAATGTCCCTCAGCCAAATTAAAATAATTAGAAGGCTCAGAAAGCTCTTCCAAGACGACCCAAGAGGGAAGAAAAATCAGAACAAAATTTCTCAAGAGACTCAACAGGATAAACCATGGTGAATAAAGAAATAAAGATGAAGGAAGAAGATCTTACAGGAAAAGAACGGATCTCCTAGACAATCTTTGGCCCAACAACTTATTGTCCCCCACTTCTAACCAATAGGCGGGTGAATGACAAGGTCTCCCGTACAGTGACTCGAATAGTGACATGCCAATCGTAAACTGGTAAGAGTTGTTATACGGTAATTGTACTAAAGGAAGATATCGCTTCGATCCTCCCCCAAAGTAAAAAATGCACATCCTTAGCATGTCTTATAGCATCTGATTTACTCTCTCAGTCTGCCCATATGTCTGGGGATGATAGGTGGTACTCAACTGTAACTCTATGCCCATAGACTCCAGAAAGCTCTGCCACAAATGGGCGATAAAAACCTTATCTCTGTCAGACACAATATTAATAGATAACGTATCGTCTCAAAGTCTGTGCGAACTGATAAGAAATGGCCTACCTTGGTCAATCGATCCATAATTATCCATATGGAATCGTGACCCCTCTGAGATGTAGGCAACCGAGTAATGAACTCCATGTAGATGCTCTCCCACTTCCACACGGGAATCTCTAGTGGTTGTAGCGTCCCTGGAGGTTTCTGATAATCAACTTTCACGAGCTAACACGTGGTACATTTCGAGACAAGCTTCGCTATGTCCCCTTTCATTCCTGCCCACCAATATTGCCTCGTCATATACTGGTACATTTTATCCCCACCGGTATGTACCACAAAACTCGAACTTTAGGACTCTGTCATAACGGCGTGCCTCAAATCCTCACCTTCCGACACAATCAACCTCCTATTAAAGCGTAGTCCTCCCTCTGAAATGACCGAATAACCCTTTGCTTCCTCAGCCAGTAGCTAGCGTACTCTATCCTGGAAGATCTAGTCCACCGCTTGTGCCCTCACAACCCGCATAATGATCTCAAGAGTGATGGATAAAGTGGACATGCATGCTATGGATACCTCATCATCATTGTTGATACCAAATTTAATCTACTGACGTGGACCAATCCTATGAAGACACGTGGCTATCTACATGGCATCTACAAACACTTCCGAGGAACCCACTCGCTCCGAGGAACAAGACTACAACGAGGAAGACTAATTTCCCGAGGAACACTGCTTACTCCGAGGAACTCATATACTCCGAGGAACAAACCTGTCCGAGGAACTCTTAAATACCGAGAAGCTTAGGCGGTCCGAGCAACTCATGGCGGTCCGAGCTGCACCTCGAAGCAGGATACCAACAGTTTAAATGCTCATTAAATGCTTATAATTTGGACGCGCACGCAAAGAGGGCATTAAATGTATTACCCTTTCATATGTATATCATTTAATGTAGTACCCTTTCACATTACAGCCTCAGGGCTATAAATACATTGTACAATCCTCATTGTAAGAGGAGGACCCAGACCGAAATTTCTTCAGATAACTTGTAATCGAGAATTCCCATACAAACAGCAATACCAAAACAGTGGACGTAGGCCATTCTTATAAGGCTGAACCACTTTAAAATTCTTTGTCTCATTTATTTATCTGTGATTGAATAATTAGAATGATCTAATTTTTTACATCAACAATCATGCCAAATCTCTCTCCACTTCGCTTTCCAAACCTCTAAATCTCCCCTATAGGCCTCTGTCTCAATGCGTCGGCCACCATGTTAGCCTTACCAGGATGATACTGGATGTCAAACTGGTAGTCTTTCGCGAATTCTAGACACTGCCTCTGCCTCATATTCAGATCCTTCTGTGTGAAGAGATACTGAAGTTACTTGTGATCCGTAAAGAGAGTAAACTTCTCTCCCAAAAGATAGTGCATCCATATCCTCAACGCAAAAATGACCGCTGCTAACTCTAGGTCGTGACTAGGTTAATTCCTCTCATAGGGATTTTTCTTCCTGGATGCATAAGATATAGACCTCTCCTCCAGCTGTAGCACACCCCCAAGTCTATATAAGGATGCGTCAGTGTACACTCGATACTCCAGTCCTCCCCTTGGCAAGGCAAGTACGGGTGCATATGTCAACTTGTCCTTTATCTCATCGAAAGCTAACTGAAAATGATCACTCCAAGTAAAAGTAACCCCTTTGCGAGTAAAATTCTTCAAAGGACCCGCGATCTTAGAAAATCCCTTAATTAATCGCCTATAATACCCTGCCAATTCAAGAAAACTACGAACCTCGGTTGGTGTCGTGGGCTTCCCCCACTCCCTCACCACCGATACCTTACTCGGATCCACAGCAGTACCCCGGTCTGACACCATATGACCCATAAACTGTACCTCCCGTAGCGAAAATCCAAACTTCCCAAATTTGGCATAAAACTAGTGGTCTCATAGTGTCTATAGAACCATACGCATGTGCTATGCGCACTCCTCCCCTGCACGCGAGTAAATTAGAATGTCATCAATGAACACAAGAACAAACTGGTTAAGATACTCTCTAGAAACCCTATTCATGAGATCCATGAACACCGCTGGCGCATTAGTGAGCCCGAATGGCATCACCCTGAACTCGTAGGATCCATACCGCGATAGGAAAGTTGTCTTAGGGACGTTCTCCTCTCTAATACGTAACTGATGATACCTTGACCTCATGTCAAATAAATCATCGATCCTAGGTAACGGATACTTGTTCCGTATCATCACCTTATTTATTTCCCTGTAGTCCATGCATAGCCGAAATGAACCATCCCGTTTCTTCCCAAACAGCACCAGCCCACCCCACAGTGACGTGCTTCTCCGAATGAAACCCCGACCCAGGAACTACTGAATATGCTCTTTCAGCTCACGCATTTCAGAAGGGGTCATATGGTAAGGTGCTCGAGCAATCATCCACATACACGGTGCTAAATTAGTTACAAACTCGATTTCCCTACTGGGTGGCAACCCTGGTATTTCCTGAAACACATCCTCGAAGTCCCTCACTACGGGAATCGAAACCAACGAAACCACCACCTCTTTTGAGGTCTCCTCCTCGATATAATACAAATGCATGTGCGATCCTACCTCAGTTAGAGGCATCGCTACTAGGAACATCTCTTGTCCCGGAATAGAGAACACGATGGTTCTCTCAAAGCAATCTATTGTCGCCCGATAACCTGCCAACCAATCCATACCTATGATGACATCGTATCCCTCCATATATAACACTAATAGGTCCACCTCTAAACTCAGTCTCCCAATTAAAATATCCACCCCCTGCAAATCGAATGTATCAATGACCCACTACCCACTCGTGACTCTACAAACATCCGGAGACTACCCGTGGTCTCTAGTAAATCGGCGACTCTAGCAAATTTAGTTTTAATGAATGAATGTGATGCTCTAGTATCAAAGAGTATCCTAACCTCAAGCCCATGGATAGGAAACATACCCTCAATTGCTGGCGACGCCTGAGGTGATGGTGGAATTGGAACATCCCGGACGTTGTACACACGCTCGTAAAGCATCTGCCCCTACTGCTATGGGGCTGGTGGAGTTGGTGCTGCTGGTGGAACCTGACCCTACCACCCCTGTTGGGCGCCCTGCTGCTGGACCCTACCCCTTTGTAGACATTCTCTTTTAAAATCTCCCGTCTGACCACAAACAAAACAATGCCTCTCACCGTCTCCCTGTCGTCGGCCATGTTGGACCTGTTGACCTCCTCCATTGTTCCCTTGGCCCTGTCGGCCCTGAGGTACCTATTACTGCTGATTTGGGCCATACTGGCTCAGCCTAAACCCCTGTCCTCCTGGTCGAAAGCCCCCAAGCTTAAATTTCTTAGCTTGATTCCCTTGTTGACTGCCAGAATGCTGCTAAACACTACTAGTATCTCCAACAACTGCCTTGTCCTACTGGCTCATCTCCCCTCCCTTATTGTTTCTCTTCGTATGGAAGCGATGATTCTAATCGTGTCCTAAAGCGGTGTTGACGACATTAATTTACGTCACCAACACTGGATTATCGATCAAATGATGCATGATCCTCCAAGCTAAGCCATCCATAAACCTTGACTTCTTACACTCCTCATTTGGTACAAAACTAGCCAAATAGGTTAACTCTTCCTCATAATTAGCCACTAAGCAATCACCCTGAACCAACACGCCGAATCTTTTCCTCATCTCTGCTTCTACTGTCGGTGGGATGTATTTGCAGTTGAACCGCACCTAGAAATCAGATATCGTCATCAAATCCCTCTCTTCGGCGGTAGTAACTGACTCCCACCACTATAAAGATTCCCCTAACAGACGAAAAGTATCAAGCATATGTTTCTGCACATCGGTACACTCAAGCATGCACAGATGGTGCTGAATATACTTCTTCCAGCCAAAATCCTCTACCACATCGGTACTACCCCGAAACTCGAGTGGGTGACCTTTGTGAAAGGTCTCCCTAACTCGCTGCCAAGAAGGTGTCCCCACTTTGGCCTGAATAGCTAGTGCCACTGGAGGCGGTCCCTGGGGCTGAGGAAAATGGGTTTCCATAGCCCTCATCACTGTATCGACTCCCTGAGCCACTATCACTGCCACCTGAGTAGTGGAGATCAACTCTGGTGGTGGTGGTGGTGGTGGTGGTGGTGGCGGTACCTTTGGCTCCTGATGAGATTCTCTCAACTCATCCCAGGCCTCTTCCCTCTTCGCTCGTTGTCTCCTCAGTGGCATATGAAAATAGATCAAATTGTATAAGTACATAATTTATACAAAAATTTAATAGCAAAAATATGATATCTCAAAGGAGGAAAATGAATCCGCATTCCTAATAATAGGGCTCTATAACAAATGAACGCCACTCTGAAGCGTAGTAAGACGCACAGATCCTAAGGACACTAGAACCTGATGCTTTCATACCATCTGTGACACCCCGCCTAATTAAACCCCGGGTGATTAGTCCTAAATTAAATTAGAACATGTTTCTCAGTTGGTTCATTATTAGCATCACTGCCGACATTTTAATTACTAACAACCTAAGTGAAAATTAGATTGGTGTCAAGTTTTCTTTCATTAATTTAATGAAATACTCATGCGGAAACAAAATAATTTAAGGAATCACAATTAACTTAATTCAACCATTCCCATCTAAATAATAATCTGACCGAATAAACCATCGGCTAAGGAATCACAATTAACTAAATTCACCCACTACGCGCAACCTCCCCTGAGAGCACCAGAGTATGTATATTAATAATATCTAATCACTGATATTTATCCACACACCATATATATATACTAGTGCACACCTATACATATATATATATAACCCCGGCTTTACCGTGTACTAAGTCCGTAACACAAGCCTATACAAAATATTAAGAGTTTATGGTCCAACCCTGATTATTAATTAATTTTCACATTAATTAATTAAGTTACTTTTGGTGTTGCCCAACCAATATATTCGAACTCGCTATCATGTCCCGAGAATAAAAATAATACCCGAGTCTAAATCCTCGACTCCTAATTAATTAGATTTCATTCTTAATTAAATTAATACCTTGGCATAACTCAACCAAAATATCCGGACTCGCTTACTCGATCCGTATTTAATTATTTCGGAATATTCTTTCCCAAAATTAACCATAGTGTGTCGCATAAATCCTTTCCAATCCCAATTACTTTCCATTAAAATTGTTAGGAATTTATATTCCATATTTATTTCTCACTAAATAATGCATGGTAATTGAAATTTTAAATTAATTTCACTTATATAAAGAAAACTGGCTGACCTGCCAAAAATACTGGACGATCGATCGATCGACCCTTTTTATCGATCGATCGAACAGGTCTATGTTTTGCTCCGACCCTTTTTCAGCCATGAACGAATCTCTCCCAATTCCCACTTCCTCTATGGTTCAACCCAAACGTAGAAAACATTTTTAATACATGTGTATATGATTAGGACCTCCCCTAAAACCTCAAACATGACTTAAACCCCACAAATGTCTACTTATTCAAAAATTGGGAAATTTTTGGGTTTTCTTTGTGCAGTCCCAATTTCATCCATTTATCCTAATTTCGTTCTTCAATTTCTATTGGATTTTTCACATCTAAGTTAAATATCTACTCAGAATCATGTAACAAAAAAAAATTCCTACACCAATTCTCCTTTTAGTTTTCAACTTACAAAAAACCCCCAATTTATACCCGTTTATACCCAAAACGAATTTTAGATTTCCACATCACCCAAATATGAATTGAAAACATAAATAAATGATACAAAAAGTTAACCACTTTCCTTATGGGTTCGTAGGGTCTTATTCGGGTGTGAGATTTTCAAGGTTGATGATGAACTCCCCAAATTCGTCCATAGTCTTTTCTCGAAAAGGATCCCCAATGCACTCTAACTCCTCCCTGTAGTTTTCTCTCAAAACTTTGGATTTAGATTTGTGTTTTCTTCCATTTCCCTTTTCTCCCAATTAGGTATTAAAGCTAAATCCCATTTTTAGCCTAATGGGCCAAGCCCGAGTGACCCAATTACCACCGTATGGGCCCGACTATGCCTAAAAATACCCTGAGACCCATTTACTACCCCCGGGTACTATTTTCCGACTATTTCGACCGATCCGGACTCAACCATACACTTCAAATTTGCATCCGAATTAATTTACAAAAAAATTCATCTCACACCTAACTTAGTCAATAACCGACACCCGACTGAGAGAAGTGAATCCCACGTCACTATTACACTTATGACGTAAATAATTATTACTATTCACCTAGTAATTGAATTTACATAAATATTAACCATTTATTCTATCGATTAATGCCTATGTGTGTGTATATATATATATATATATATATATATATATATATATATATATATAGGGAGAGAGAGAGAGAGAGAGATTCCCATAATGAATTCCGTTAAATTACGACAACCATGTAATTTAAATTCTTACCCGAATTAATTAATTTTTAAAATGCATAAAAATACGGGGTGTTACAATTTATTTTCTGATACAAACTTGAGAGAGATAAGTAGAGAGAAAGGAAAGGTTTCCAAAGGTTGCTAGGGCTAAACAACCACCCTGTATCACCACCATCGTCGGATTTGTGATCGGAAAGAGAACATCACCACCATATCATCTTCCCCAAAGGATCAGAACCTTTATTTCCAGGAAAGTGATTTAAATTACAATAATTCAGTGTATATATTATCCATGATAGTTTAGAATTGTAGAAAAACCTTGAAAAACGATAAATTAATAGATTTGGAGATTTAAATCTTAATCTTGGTAGGTTTTGCATGTAGATTAACCTCTGAAAAGATAGTAGCCATGAAATCGTGATCCATGTGTAGAGAATTACGAATTTATGTAGAGATATATGATGATTCTTGAAGAAATAGAAGAAATAGAGTTTTTATGAAATATACATGATTTTATCAAAGAAAATGATAAAACATAATGATTTGATGATTCTAAGACATTATAAATTATGTTTTTATATTAATATAACGTTTGGTATAAATATTTGGAAGTTTGGGACATTATAATTGAGTATTTGTATGTTAAATTGATGTAACTCGTAGGCTAAAATATACAGAAATCGTATGCCAATATCTGATGGATCGATCGATCAACTCAAGAATGTCGATCGATCGCCTCTTGGATGTGTATCATATTTTACTTTTAAGGTTTAACTAATCCCAACTTTTAAGAATTTTTGGTGTGGACTATTTGAACATATTGGTACTTAGGGAAGGTTAGTTAAGGTGTATTTGAGGCCCGAAAGATATTAGTTTGGTTTGGGATTAAATGATAAACTTACGACTGTCCGACGAGTGAGTTGCGGTTGGAAATTACGGGAACTTGAATTTGATTTGGATAAACAATAACTTATGCTCAGGACCAGTAGTAGAGGGACTTTAATTGACTGAAATAACCTTAGAGATAAGGTAACTTAGTAACCTTTCGGGGATAGGTTTAAGTACTCGGATTTATACGACGAGAGTTGTCACACTAAACACATTACGTAAAATCATCAGGATGAATCTATACTACGTATGAGACTTGTAATATAGGATAGGAGTATACATATATTGAAATAAAGATTACTTAGGTTGTGTGATTACCTAGTATATGGATTATTATGTCTATGACATACCTACCATACATACTATTATCGGAGGTTGTAGGAAAAGGACAATCTTATCTTGTGTGCTTTTCGAGGGATTTAGATTTAGTACCTTAAGAACATAGAACTGTGAAGACTTATTTATGAGTTGGTAAGTCAGCTGAACATGGAAGCGTAGGTATGTACGTGACCCGTGGGTATGTGAACTATGTTCACCTCTAATATGTGTGATTTGCGTTGATATGCTTCTTGAGTGATTCGAAACTCGTGATCCTTACGTACGTGACATAACGAGATTCGATAGTAGAGTATGCATGCACTGTCGCTCAGCCTAGGGGTTGTAATAACCCTTACTTTTGAGTAATTGAATTTACATTAATTTACCATATGAGGTAATTATATAAAATATTGGAGGATTATGTAAATAATATCTAAGTGAGTAAAAGATAATATTTACTAGATTCTTGCATATTTACTATCATGTGAATGTAAATAGCATCATGTTTTATTCTGTAATGTCTTGTGGAAAATGACGGTTATGGTTTAAAATGAAGTGGGATATGAAAAAAGATTTATATTATTCTGGATGCCAGTTTAGAGGGCGTAGTTAGTCCCGAAATATTCGAGATAGTCAAAATAAGTGCCATATTGTATTTTTGGAGTTCCGAGCATTTTTTATAGGTTATGACTTAATTGTGTAGTTACGAGTCATTTTAATGGTGTATTAACATTTAAGGTTAGAAATAAGTGTTAAGTACACGATTTAAGTGTTCCAACCCTTTTTATTCCTCTTATATGTTCCTAAACCTAGAGAGAAAGAGAGAGAAAGAGAATTGTGGAGAAAAAGAAGAGAAAGGAGAATAATTGAAGAAATTGAGGTGTGATCTTGCATCTACCTCCCGAGAATCCGAGATTTCATCATAAGGAAAGTTTCTAACTTGCTAATATATGTTTTAATGTGAGTAATTTGTTGTGATAGTTGTGTAATTGGAGAATGGGAACAAATAGTAGGTTTTTTGATAAATTTTGGATTTTTAACCCTTGAATCTTGGAGTTGTATGGATTAATTTAGTTATATGGATTTATTGGGGTGTATAATTGTTGTGGTTATGTGGTTGGGTGATGATAATGAAGGAAGTGTAAGAATAAGGAGTTTAGGTTTTAGATTCAATCTTGTAGAAGAAGAGAAATTCGAGGGTCTACTAGGCGCGATCGACCGCAATCCCAGGACCGATCGACCGGGCCTTCAGGGGAAAGCCTACTTCTTTCTTATATAATTATAAAATTTAAGCGTGGTCGACCGCGATCCCAGAAGCGGTCGACCGGGCTTCCCAAACTGAGCCTACTGCATTCTTTTGTAGACAAAACCGTTGAGGCGCGGTCGACCGTGGTCCCATGACCGGTCAACCGATCCCCTATTTTTCACTCTTAAATCGCTAATGCTTTCTAACTTCCTTATTTTAGTTTAGGGACTTAGGAACCTTCTTAAATGAAGTAAAACTAGAGTATAATAGTCTAGTAGTAAGGTATTTAAGAACCAAAGTGGAAATGAGAGTTGGGGCTTAGTTCGGGAATCAATTTAGTTAGTTAAATTAGAGGAAGATAAATTATTCTTTATTAGAATGAACTAGTCTATACCTAAAGAGAATTAGAGTGAGTTAATGTCAACTTTTAGAATTGTATTGAAGAATATCATACATGAGGAGTTATAGATGTAATGTTAATCAAGGGAGATTTATATTGGGGATAATTAAACATTAAGGTTGATAATGTTGACATTAAACGCGTATGGCTCCGGATAAAATGTAATGCATACTTGATCAAGTAAATAACTTGTGAATGATAAATTTGTAGATACACACCTATCTAAATGCTATCATAGGGGAAGTTACTCGCATGAGGTGAAGTCCCCTGGCTAGTGAATGCAAGGGGAATACAGTCCTCGACCATGGTGATCATATAAAATCAGGCCTTGACCTATTCATATTTCTTTGTTTTGCATGAATCTAATATTCGCCCAGGTGCTCTGCTACAAGGACGCCCATATTGATTTTTCTATCCCAGTGTCTTGGAGCTTTAACACCTTGCGGATGTTACGGTATATTTTTTTATAGACGCTTCCATCTTTTGTATTCTAGTTATGATCAGTCACACGTTCGGGTGTGTTGCCCAAGTTTTGTAATTGTATGATATTATGAAATGTTATACTTTAATACTCAGTGTAAGTGTCTGTTAATCGACAGCTTATTTTGATGTATATTATGGTTACTAGATTATCTGTCTTTAGTTATATCCACCTTCTTCTCAATTGGGATTGTTTAAATGCCTTCTTTAACTTACTAAATAAATTTTGACAATCCGTTTTCTAAAATAATGGGTGGTTGTCTCGTATATTTATTATATTACTGTGATGCTAAGAATGGACCATCTATGATTCCTGTTAATATTGGACTATCGGGATGGCCACCTCTTATTTTAATAAGCGGGGTGTCACAAATGGTATCAGAGGATCAGGTTCTAGATTCTTTAGGATCTATGCAGATTTATCACATTATACCATAGTGTTCTTTGATATAGAGCCCTATTATTAGGACTGTTTTGTTTTGTATGGTTGTGATATTCTGTGAAGATAATTGTTCTACATGGTATTCTAATTCTATTATTTCTTATCTCAGATGCCGCCTAAGAGGGGTCGCCCTGCGAGAAGAAATAGAGTTGTCGAATATGATGTAGGTCCTCCACCACCACAACAAGGAACTATAAATGCCACTGAGGTAGCTAATATAGTTGCCCTGGCGGTCAATGATGCGATGACTGTCGGGGTTTAATAATTTCCCCAAGCCCAACAACCGATGGCACAAGGGGTGCAAGCTCAGGCGGGACCTTCTCCATGGAAAGGGTCAGAGAGTCTTTTTTGAAGGGTTATCCCCCAAAATTCCAAGGTAGTTCTAATGTAGTAGTTCCAAATTAGTGGACAAAGGATATGCAGCGCCATCTTCGTATGGTAGACTGTAGTGAGGACCGGAAGAAAATCCTTTCTACCTTTAAACTAGTTGGAGCAGCGTTGCACTGGTGGGGGTCGATGACCACTCCTGAACAAAGAGATACAATGACGATATTAGATTTCTTGGTTTTGTTTGACCCAAAGTACTTTCCTCCAGAAGTTCAGAAGGAAATGAGGAGGAAACTTCAAGATGTAGTTCAAGGTGAGCGTTATGTGGCTGAATACGAGGATGAATTCACCCGTTTGGCTAGTTTTGTGCCATATGAGGTGACTCTGGAGGAGAGGAAAATATCAAAGTTTATTGGAAGCTTACACTGGAGAATTCGACAACACTTGCTGGGAAATCCAGCTTTACAAACATTCGAGGATGTGATGAACGCCGCATTACTCAATTGTTAAGATCGTCGATTGCATGTACAAAGATGTAAGAAAGTTTCAGTTATGGGGCAAGTGAGTAAGCCAGGAGGCAATGGTACATGAGGGGGAGCACTACCCTCATGCCAATTATCGGGTGGTAAGCAAAAGGAAAGGGATACCCAGCAAGGGGATTTGTCCAAAAGATAACATTTCGGGGAATTTAATTTCAGTGGCAATAATTTTAGGCACGGTCAAGGTTCCCAACAACAGCAGCAAGTAGGACAAGCAGGTCGAGGTAATAATAGGGGTAGAGGCAATCTCGGCTAAGGCCTTAGGCAGTTCAAAAATAATTGAGGCCGTAATCAGGAAAATATGGCAGGTCGTTGTTTTCTATGTGGGGAGCTGGGTGATTATAGGAAGTCGTGTCCGCAGTTGATTGGGGGACAGTTTCCTAGAATTCCATAGCATCAGTAGGCACAGTTACCACCACTAGGGCTCAATCCAGTCGTCCCTTCCCAATATAAACAGTTACAGTATGGTCGTGTATACCACATAAGGGATGATATGCTTCCTCCAGCAACGCCAACGCCACCGATAATTGAGGGTAAGTTTCTCATTCGTGGACATATGGGTCATGTACTATTTAATACGGGGGCGACGCACTCCTTTATTTTTAGAAGTTTTGCTCAGTCTACGGGGTTTATAAAATCTGCAGAGAGTATTTTTACTAGTGTTGAATCTTCTATGGGTGATGGTTCCTTTATTTTCATTGTTTATAAAAGAGTAAAGATAAATCTTGGCAATTTGAGTTTAGAGGACGATTTGCTTGTTGTTGATAGGGTCACGTATGATGTTCTCTTGGGTATGGATTGGTTAATAAAATATCATGCAATAATAAATTGTTACGGGAAAAGTGTAATTTTTGCTATTCGGGGCAAGAAATGTTTTTAGTGGCTATGCCTCGTTCTGAGGGAGGTTCTAGAACTTATTTGTATTGTATTGCGGAGGAGACTTCTCGGGATGTAGTTATTTCCTTAGATTTAATTCCGGTTGTTAGAGACTTCAAAGATATTTTTTGGGAAATACCCAGTTTACATCTAAGTAAGGAGATTGAGTTTATGATTGATTTAGCACCGGGAACGCGACCGATTGCTAGAGATCCGTACCGTATGGCTCCTGTTGAGATGCAAGAGTTAAGAGATCAGATTCAGAAGTTGTTAGAATAGGGGTTTATTAGGCAAAGTATGTCGCCATGGGGAGTTCCTGTATCGTTTGTAAAGAAGAGAGATGGTTCCCTAAGGTTGTGCATTGATTATCGGGAATTAAATAAGGTTACCATCAGGAAAAAAATACCCACTACCTCGGATCGATGATCTATTTGATTAATTGAGGGGAGCGTCGTACTTCTCCAAAATAGATTTGAGGACGGCGTATCACCAGCTGGGGATACGAGAGCAGGATGTGTCCAAAACTGCGTTCCTAACTAGATATGGGTCCTACGAATTCTTGGTTATGCCTTTTGGACTAACTAATGCTCTTGTCGTGTGTTTGGACCTCATGAATAGAGTGTTTCAAGACTTCCTGGACCAGTTTGTCATCGTGTTTATTGATGACATCCTAATGAATTCTCAAATGGAGGCTGATCATGCTAAGCATTTACGGTTAGTTTTATAGACGTTGAGGGATCATCAATTGTATGCAAAATTTGAGAAGTGTGGTTTCTGGCTACAGGAAGTGCAGTTTCTGAGTCACATTGTGACAGCTCAGGGTATTTCGGTGGATCCGAGTAAAGTTATTGCGGTGAGGGAATGGGGTCAGCCCACGACACCAACAGAGATTCAAACTTTTATGGGTTTGTCTCGCTATTACCGCATATTTATCAAAGGTTTTTCTAAGATTGCTATCCCTTTGATAAATTTAACTCGGAAGGGGGTGAGGTTTGTTTGGGATGATTCTTGTCAACTAGCTTTTGATGAGATGAAAGATAAGTTGACTTCTGCTCCAGTACTTGCGTTACCAATGCTGGGGTTGGAATATTTGGTCTTTATAGACGCATCTCTGCAAGGATTGGGAGGTTTGTTTCAACAAGAGCATCAGGCTATTGCTTATGCTTCTCGCAAACTAAAGCCCCATGAGAAGAATTATTCGGTTCATGATTTGGATCTTGTTGCAGTGGTTTTTACCTTGAGGATTTGGATACATTACCTCCTAGGGGAGAAATTTAGTCTTTTCATAGACCACAAATCGTTGCAATATTTGTTTTCACAGAAGGATTTAAATATGCGACAACGTCGGTGGTTAGAGTTTTTGAACGACTACCAATTTGATATTCATTATCAACCGGGTAAGGCTAATGTAGTGGAGGATGCATTGAGTCGGAAACCTGAAGGGGAGTTAGCCACGATATGGAAGGAACTTAGCCAAGAGGACTCTGTCGCTAGGGCATTTATTTCGATGTTGACCGTTACGCCTACTATAGTGGCAAGGGCTGTGTAATCTCAAGGAAGGGACAAAGGTTGTCACGAACGTATGCACAAATTGTTAATCGAGGGAGCAGAATTCTACTTCATAAGTTCTGAGGGTGGGTTACATTTCCACAGGAGACTTATTATCCCGGACGAAGGGGATTTAAGATGGGCCGTAATGACATAATCTCATGGGTCCAAATTTGTAGTACACGTAAGTGGGGACAAAATGTACCAAGACATGCGACATCAATATTGGTGGGAGGGTATGAAACGTGAGATTTCTTAATTTGTTTCCCAATGCACTACTTGTCAACTACTGAACATAGATCATCAACGACCGACGGGATTACTACAACCCTTAAAAATATTGGTGTGGAAGTGGGAAAGCACCTCGATGGATTTCATCATGGGATTGCCAGTGTCACAGAGCGGTCACGATTCCATTTGGGTGATTTTTGATCGTTTAACCAAATCGGCACATTTCTTACCAGTGTGTACAGATTATAACGCGGCTAGCTATGCTCGGTTATTTATTGCGGAGATTGTCAGACTCTACGGGGTGACCATTATTATAGTCTCTGATCGAGAAAAGATCTTTGTTTCCAATTTTTGGAAAAGTTTCCAAGAAGCTATGGGGACCAAATTGAAGTTGATTACCTCTTATCACCCTCAAACAGATGGACAGACTGAACGAGTCAACCAAATGTTGGAGGACGTGCTCAAAATGTGTGGGCATAATTTTAAAGGAGGTTGGGAACAATATCTTCCCCTGGTCGAATTTGCTTATAATAATTCATACCAATTCACTATCAGGATGGCACCTTATGAAGCATTATATGGTCGACCATGTAGATCACCTACTTGTTGGTTTGAAGTTGGAGATAATAAATTTCTTTTACCTGAAATGATCCAAGATACTTCTTCCAAGATTAAGCTCATACGCAGTCACATCCGAATAGCTCAAGATCGTCAAAAGAGTTATGCCGATCCAAATAGAAGGCACATGGAACTCGAAGTTGGAGATCAAGTTTTGGTACAGGTATCACCAATGAAAGGTATAACGCGATTTGGGAAGAAGCGAAAACTTGCGCCTCGCTATATAGGCCATTTTCCCATTATTATTAAAGTAGGCCCCGTAGCTTACAACTTGCTTTGTCGGAACGCCTACAATAGATGCATGAAGTGTTTCATGTATCTTCATTGAAAAAGTACAAATGATGTGAAGGATCTCACTGGCATATTCCCTTAGATGATATCAATTTGCAGCCCGATATTTCATACGAAGAACACCCGGTGGCAATTTTAGATCACGGGGAGCATAGGATAAGATCTAGAGTTGTACCTTTGGTTCGGGTCCAATGGGGACATCACAATGTTGAGGAGTCAACCTGGGAACGTGAGGACGATATGCGAGAAAAGTATCCACCTCTTTTTGCAAGGTACGCCTGAATTTTGAGGGCAAAATTCCCTTATAAGGGGGGGAGTACGTAATAACCCTTACTTTTGAGTAATTGAATTTATATTAATTTACCATGTGAGTTAGCTATAAAAAATATTGGAGGATGGAGTAAATAATATCTAAGTGAGTAAAAGATCATATTTACTAGATTCTTGCATATTTACCAGTATGTGAACGTAAATAGCATCATGTTTTATTTTGTAATGTCGTGTGCCAAATGACAGTTATGGTTTAAAATGAAGTGGGATATGAAAAAAGATTTATATTATTCTGGATGCCAGTTTAGAGGGCGTAGTTAGTCCCGAAATATTCGAGATAGTCAAAATAAGTGCCATATTGTATTTTTGGAGTTCCGAGCATTTTTTATAGGTTATGACTTAATTGTGTAGTTACGAGTCATTTTAATGGTGTATTAACATTTAAGGTTAGAAATAAGTGTTAAGTACACGATTTAAGTGTTCCAACCCTTTTTATTCCTCTTATATGTTCCTAAACCTGGAGAGAAAGAGAGAGAAAGAGAATTGTGGAGAAAAAGAAGAGAAAGGAGAATAATTGAAGAAATTGAGGTGTGATCTTGCATCTACCTCCCGAGAATCCGAGACTTCATCATAAGGAAAGTTTCTAACTTGCTAATATATGTTTTAATGTGAGTAATTTGTTGTGATAGTTGTGTAATTGGAGAATGGGAACAAATAGTAGGTTTTTTGATAAATTTTGGATTTTTAACCCTTGAATCTTGGAGTTGTATGGATTAATTTAGTTATATGGATTTATTGGGGTGTATAATTGTTGTGGTTATGTGGTTGGGTGATGATAATGAAGGAAGTGTAAGAATAAGGAGTTTAGGTTTTAGATTCAATCTTGTAGAAGAAGAGAAATTCGAGGGTCTACTAGGCGCGATCGACCGCAATCCCAGGACCGATCGACCGGGCCTTCAGGGGAAAGCCTACTGCTTTCTTATATAATTATAAAATTTAAGCGCGGTCGACCGCGATCCCAGAAGCGGTCGACCGGGCTTCCCAAACTGAGCCTACTGCATTCTTTTGTAGACAAAACCGTTGAGGCGCGGTCGACCGTGGTCCCATGACCGGTCAACCGATCCCCTATTTTTCACTCTTAAATCGCTAATGCTTTCTAACTTCCTTATTTTAGTTTAGGGACTTAGGAACCTTCTTGAATGAAGTAAAACTAGAGTATAATAGTCTAGTAGTAAGGTATTTAAGAACCAAAGTGGAAATGAGAGTTGGGGCTTAGTTCGGGAATCAATTTAGTTAGTTAAATTAGAGGAAGATAAATTATTCTTTATTAGAATGAACTAGTCTATACCTAAAGAGAATTAGAGTGAGTTAATGTCAACTTTTAGAATTGTATTGAAGAATATCATACATGAGGGGTTATAGATGTAATGTTAATCAAGGGAGATTTATATTGGGGATAATTAAACATTAAGGTTGATAATGTTGACATTAAACGCGTATGGCTCCGGATAAAATGTAATGCATACTTGATCAAGTAAATAACTTATGAATGATAAATTTGTAGATACACACCTATCTAAATGCTATCATAGGGGAAGTTACTCGCATGAGGTGAAGTCCCCTGGCTAGTGAATGCAAGGGGAATACAGTCCTCGACCATGGTGATCATATAAAATCAGACCTTGACCTATTCATATTTCTTTGTTTTGCATGAATCTAATATTCGCCCAGGTGCTCTGCTGCAAGGACGCCCATATTGATTTTTCTATCCCAGTGTCTTGGAGCTTTAACACCTTGCGGATGTTACGGTATATTTTTTTATAGACGCTTCCATCTTTTGTATTCTAGTTATGATCAGTCACACGTTCGGGTGTGTTGCCCAAGTTTTGTAATTGTATGATATTATGAAATGTTATACTTTAATACTCAGTGTAAGTGTCTGTTAATCGACAGCTTATTTGGTTATTTTGATGTATATTATGGTTACTAGATTATCTGTCTTTAGTTATATCCACCTTCTTCTCAATTGGGATTGTTTAAATGCCTTCTTTAACTTACTAAATAAATTTTGACAATCCGTTTTCTAAAATAATGGGTGGTTGTCTCGTATATTTATTATACTGTGATGCTAAGAATGGACCATCTATGATTCCTGTTAATATTGGACTATCGGGATGGCCACCTCTTATTTTAATAAGCGGGGTGTCACAAATGGTATCAGAGGATCAGGTTCTAGATTCTTTAGGATCTATGCAGATTTATCACATTATACCATAGTGTTCTTTGATATAGAGCCCTATTATTAGGACTGTTTTGTTTTGTATGGTTGTGATATTCTGTGAAGATAATTGTTCTACATGGTATTCTAATTCTATTATTTCTTATCTCAGATGCCGCCTAAGAGGGGTCGCCCTGCGAGAAGAAATAGAGTTGTCGAATATGATGTAGGTCCTCCACCACCACAACAAGGAACTATAAATGCCACTGAGGTAGCTAATATAGTTGCCCTGGCGGTCAATGATGCGATGACTGTCGGGGTTTAATAATTTCCCCAAGCCCAACAACCGATGGCACAAGGGGTGCAAGCTCAGGCGGGACCTTCTCCATGGAAAGGGTCAGAGAGTCTTTTTTGAAGGGTTATCCCCCAAAATTCCAAGGTAGTTCTAATGTAGTAGTTCCAAATTAGTGGACAAAGGATATGCAGCGCCATCTTCGTATGGTAGACTGTAGTGAGGACCGGAAGAAAATCCTTTCTACCTTTAAACTAGTTGGAGCAGCGTTGCACTGGTGGGGGTCGATGACCACTCCTGAACAAAGAGATACAATGACGATATTAGATTTCTTGGTTTTGTTTGACCCAAAGTACTTTCCTCCAGAAGTTCAGAAGGAAATGAGGAGGAAACTTCAAGATGTAGTTCAAGGTGAGCGTTATGTGGCTGAATACGAGGATGAATTCACCCGTTTGGCTAGTTTTGTGCCATATGAGGTGACTCTGGAGGAGAGGAAAATATCAAAGTTTATTGGAAGCTTACACTGGAGAATTCGACAACACTTGCTGGGAAATCCAGCTTTACAAACATTCGAGGATGTGATGAACGCCGCATTACTCAATTGTTAAGATCGTCGATTGCATGTACAAAGATGTAAGAAAGTTTCAGTTATGGGGCAAGTGAGTAAGCCAGGAGGCAATGGTACATGAGGGGGAGCACTACCCTCATGCCAATTATCGGTAGGTAAGCAAAAGGAAAGGGATACCCAGCAAGGGGATTTGTCCAAAAGATAACATTTCGGGGAATTTAATTTCAGTGGCAATAATTTTAGGCACGGTCAAGGTGCCCAACAACAGCAGCAAGTAGGACAAGCAGGTCGGGGTAATAATAGGGGTAGAGGCCATCTCGGCTAAGGCCTTAGGCAGTTCAAAAATAATTGAGGCCGTAATCAGGAAAATATGGCAGGTCGTTGTTTTCTATGTGGGGAGCTGGGTGATTATAGGAAGTCGTGTCCGCAGTTGATTGGGGGACAGTTTCCTAGAATTCCATAGCATCAGCAGGCACAGTTACCACCACTAGGGCTCAATCCAGTCGTCCCTTCCCAATATAAACAGTTACAGTATGGTCGTGTATACCACATAAAGGATGATATGCTTCCTCCAGCAACGCCAACGCCACCGATAATTGAGGGTAAGTTTCTCATTCGTGGACATATGGGTCATGTACTATTTAATACGGGGGCGACGCACTCCTTTATTTTTAGAAGTTTTGCTCAGTCTACGGGGTTTATAAAATCTGCAGAGAGTATTTTTACTAGTGTTGAATCTTCTATGGGTGATGGTTCCTTTATTTTCATTGTTTATAAAAGAGTAAAGATAAATCTTGGCAATTTGTGTTTAGAGGACGATTTGCTTGTTGTTGATAGGGTCACGTATGATGTTCTCTTGGGTATGGATTGGTTAATAAAATATCATGCAATAATAAATTGTTACGGGAAAAGTGTAATTTTTGCTATTCGGGGCAAGAAATGTTTTTAGTGGCTATGCCTCGTTCTGAGGGAGGTTCTAGAACTTATTTGTATTTTATTGCGGAGGAGACTTCTCGGGATGTAGTTATTTCCTTAGATTTAATTCCGGTTGTTAGAGACTTCAAAGATATTTTTTGGGAAATACACAGTTTACATCTAAGTAAGGAGATTGAGTTTATGATTGATTTAGCACCGGGAACGCAACCGATTGCTAGAGCTCCGTACCGTATGGCTCCTGTTGAGATGCAGGAGTTAAGAGATCAGATTCAGAAGTTGTTAGAATAGGGGTTTATTAGGCAAAGTATGTTGCCATGGGGAGTTCCTGTATCGTTTGTAAAGAAGAGAGATGGTTCCCTAAGGTTGTGCATTGATTATCGGGAATTAAATAAGGTTACCATCAGGAAAAAAATACCCACTACCTCGGATCGATGATCTATTTGATTAATTGAGGGGAGCGTCGTACTTTTCCAAAATAGATTTGAGGACGGCGTATCACCAGCTGGGGATACGAGAGCAGGATGTGTCCAAAACTGCGTTCCTAACTAGATATGGGTCCTACGAATTCTTGTTTATGCCTTTTGGACTAACTAATGCTCTTGTCGTGTGTTTGGACCTCATGAATAGAGTGTTTCAAGACTTCCTGGACCAGTTTGTCATCGTGTTTATTGATGACATCCTAATGAATTCTCAAATGGAGGCTGATCATGCTAAGCATTTACGGTTAGTTTTATAGACGTTGAGGGATCATCAATTGTATGCAAAATTTGAGAAGTGTGGTTTCTGGCTACAGGAAGTGCAGTTTCTGAGTCACATTGTGACAGCTCAGGGTATTTCGGTGGATCCGAGTAAAGTTATTGCGGTGAGGGAATGGGGTCAGCCCACGACACCAACAGAGATTCAAACTTTTATGGGTTTGTCTCGCTATTACCGCATATTTATCAAAGGTTTTTCTAAGATTGCTATCCCTTTGATAAATTTAACTCGGAAGGGGGTGAGGTTTGTTTGGGATGATTCTTGTCAACTAGCTTTTGATGAGATGAAAGATAAGTTGACTTATGCTCCAGTACTTGCGTTACCAATGCTGGGGTTGGAATATTTGGTCTTTATAGACGCATCTCTGCAAGGATTGGGAGGTTTGTTTCAACAAGAGCATCAGGCTATTGCTTATGCTTCTCGCAAACTAAAGCCCCATGAGAAGAATTATTCGGTTCATGATTTGGATCTTGCTGCAGTGGTTTTTACCTTGAGGATTTGGATACATTACCTCCTAGGGGAGAAATTTAGTCTTTTCATGGACCACAAATCGTTGCAATATTTGTTTTCACAGAAGGATTTAAATATGCGACAACGTCGGTGGTTAGAGTTTTTGAACGACTACCAATTTGATATTCATTATCAACCGGGTAAGGCTAATGTAGTGGAGGATGCATTGAGTCGGAAACCTGAAGGGGAGTTAGCCACGATATGGAAGGAACTTAGCCAAGAGGACTCTGTCGCTAGGGCATTTATTTCGATGTTGACCGTTACGCCTACTATAGTGGCAAGGGCTGTGTAATCTCAAGGAAGGGACAAAGGTTGTCACGAACGTATGCAGAAATTGTTAATCGAGGGAGCAGAATTCTACTTCATAAGTTCTGAGGGTGGGTTACATTTCCACAGGAGACTTATTATCCCGGACGAAGGGGATTTAAGATGGGCCGTAATGACATAATCTCATGGGTCCAAATTTGTAGTACACGTAAGAGGGGACAAAATGTACCAAGACATGCGACATCAATATTGGTGGGAGGGTATGAAACGTGAGATTTCTTAATTTGTTTCCCAATGCACTACTTGTCAACTACTGAACATAGATCATCAACGACCGACGGGATTACTACAACCCTTAAAAATATTGGTGTGGAAGTGGGAAAGCACCTCGATGGATTTCATCATGGGATTGCCAGTGTCACAGAGCGGTCACGATTCCATTTGGGTGATTTTTGATCGTTTAACCAAATCGGCACATTTCTTACCAGTGTGTACAGATTATAACGCGGCTAGCTATGCTCGGTTATTTATTGCGGAGATTGTCAGACTCTACGGGATGACCATTATTATAGTCTCTGATCGAGAAAAGATCTTTGTTTCAAATTTTTGGAAAAGTTTCCAAGAAGCTATGGGGACCAAATTGAAGTTGATTACCTCTTATCACCCTCAAACAGATGGACAGACTGAACGAGTCAACCAAATGTTGGAGGACGTGCTCAAAATGTGTGCGCATAATTTTAAAGGAGGTTGGGAACAATATCTTCCCTTGGTCGAATTTGCTTATAATAATTCATACCAATTCACTATCAGGATGGCACCCTATGAAGCATTATATGGTCGACCATGTAGATCACCTACTTGTTGGTTTGAAGTAGGAGATAATAAATTTCTTTTACCTGAAATGATCCAAGATACTTCTTCTAAGATTAAGCTCATACGCAGTCACATCCGAATAGCTCAAGATCGTCAAAAGAGTTATGCCGATCCAAATAGAAGGCACATGGAACTCGAAGTTGGAGATCAAGTTTTGGTACAGGTATCACCAATGAAAGGTATAACGCGATTTGGGAAGAAGCGAAAACTTGCGCCTCGCTATATAGGCCATTTTCCCATTGTTATTAAAGTAGGCCCCATAGCTTACAACTTGCTTTGTCGGAACGCCTACAACAGATGCATGAAGTGTTTCATGTATCTTCATTGAAAAAGTACAAAAGATGTGAAGGATCTCACTGGCATATTCCCTTAGATGATATCAATTTGCAGCCCGATATTTCATACGAAGAACACCCGGTGGCAATTTTAGATCACGGGGAGCATAGGCTAAGATCTAGAGTTGTACCCTTGGTTCGGGTCCAATGGGGACATCACAATGTTGAGGAGTCAACCTGGGAACGTGAGGACGATATGCGAGAAAAGTATCCACCTCTTTTTTCAAGGTATGCCTGAATTTTGAGGGCAAAATTCCCTTATAAGGGGGGGAGTACGTAATAACCCTTACTTTTGAGTAATTGAATTTATATTAATTTACCATGTGAGTTAGCTATAAAAAATATTGGAGGATGGAGTAAATAATATCTAAGTGAGTAAAAGATCATATTTACTAGATTCTTGCATATTTACCAGTATGTGAACGTAAATAGCATCATGTTTTATTTTGTAATGTCGTGTGCCAAATGACAGTTATGGTTTAAAATGAAGTGGGATATGAAAAATGATTTACATTATTCTGGATGCCAGTTTATAGGGCGTAGTTAGTCCCGAAATATTCGAGATAGTCAAAATAAGTGTCATATTATATTTTTGGAGTTTCGAGCATTTTTTATAGGTTATGACTTAATTGTGTAGTTACGAGTCATTTTAATGGTGCATTAACATTTAAGGTTATAAATTGTAACAACCCGTCCTTTTGGAGACCATTAAATTCCATAATTAAATATAAATTGGCAATTTGGGGATTTTTTTCCTAAATAGTAATTTTTGGGATTTTCGAGGATTAAATGATTTTCGAAGCATGTTGTGATTATTTTTGGGACTATATAGGTCGAAATATTTTAATTATATGTCGCCGTTCAGTAAAGCGACTCGAGGTAAGATTTTTAATTGGAAAACCCGCATTTATTTATTTTGGGTTAGAATAGTGATTTGCGGTCAAGTACCTCGGATGGAAATTTCGACTGCGCCATGAGTCTCGGAATGTCTGAGATAGTCGGAAAAGAGTGTCCGATTGTCGAAATTGAATTTCGGGTAATTTTAGAGGTAAAAGTAACTCGTAGTTGGGTAAACGAGTCGTTTTTAGGTTTTAAGGGGTATAACCCTTTTTCTTTCTTTATAAAGAGAGGGAGAGGGAGAAAAAGATAAAGATAAAGAAAAGAAAGAAAAGAGAGAGAAGAGAGAGAGGAAGGAGAAAGGAGGAAGAAAAGGGGAGATTCCGGCCTACCTCCGCGGGATTCGACTCGAGGTCGTCGGATTATATCCACGAGGCAAGTGTTTACTTGCTTTATTTATCTTTTTGCATAAATATCTCATACCGTAGTTTGGTATAAACAAACCCTAATGGTTTTGGGGTGGGCTATCGTGGATAAAACGGGTTTTTGGGAGTTAAAACAATTAAACCCCAAATAATATTTCAATTTATGGAACTTAGGTTTTAACCTAAATTAATTGGTGGTTTTGGGTTCTAGGATGTTTATAACCCTTAATATATGTGTATTTGTAGTTGGTTGAGGTTGTAGGACGTTGGGTGAGGCGACAAAATCTTGGGAGAAGCTTTAATGGCCGAAATCGTCTCGGAGAAGATGATGAATAGTAACCCATCACTTTAGGGGTCCTTTTTGGCCAGGAAAAGAATTGATTTAGCTTTCGTACAAAACACGAAAGTTGTAGATCTTTTCGATACAGTCTCGTGGGCACCGACAACGTATTTTTTTTATTTTTCTACGATTTGATATGATTTTTACAAGATGACAGCTCCTGGTTGAAATCATCAACTCGGAAATCAAATCGGGAATTGGAAAAATTACGGCTAGAATTAATCGTGTAGATGTGTGCGATTATTTTTGGTGTAGTTTAGAAACCCCGAAAATGAATTTGGGTTGTTGGATAAAAGGAATTGAGAGGATTTAATTTTTGGAGACCTGGTGTGACCGGTCGACCGCGCCCCTAAGGCCGGTCGACCGCGTCAAATAGAAAGGGCCTACTGCTTTATTTCGTAGGCTTATTTGTAACCCGCAGTCGACCGGGGGTCTAGGACCCGTCGACCGGTGCCCTGTTTTCAGCCCAAGATTTTGGAGATTAGGATTATTTCTCCTTTTTGAGTTTAATGTTCAAGGGCCTTCGAAATTATAGATTATGGAGGGTTATGTCCTAAAGGACTTGAGGAATTGGGAGTGTATATATATGTGTATATTCACTTAGAGTGAATTAAGATAATTGGAGATATCCAAATGAATCCGTAGATGGGATTTTGATATATATTACTTATTAAAGTAAGAATATACTTTAGGTTTAGTATTATGCATATATGAATGCATGATTATGATTCTTTGAGAGAATCTTTGGGATTATCGGTCATCGATAGATGGTTTGGCAAATATGGCCATTTTTATATATTCAGGTAGGAATATATGGTATATATATATATATATATATATATATATATATATATATATATATACTATGTGATTAAAGTATATATATGAATTAAGGGAAATGACTTTTGAAAATGTAAAAATAAATGTTTTCAAAAAGGAAAGATAAATGATTTTCTTAATTAATAAAAATGAGGATACACACCTCTCTAAATCGCTATCATAAGGGAAGTTGCGTGCGTATGGTGAAGCCTCCTGACAAATTAACGCAGGGTGGATACAGTCCTATAGGCCATATGAGCGTTTGTTGTATTTTTCTGCGCTGGTTAGGAGATTTCGGGTGTGGTCTTGACTATCCCGCAGGCATATGGACGCTTCCCGACGTCTTGCGATGTAGGATCCCAGGTTGTCTTGATTATAGGCCCTGGAAGATGATAGCCATTTAGGGGCGCGCACGGTGGAGAAATCCGGATGGCCGGTCTTAGAACGCGTTATATATTAAAGCAATTCATGATAATGGATTGGATTTAATTACATTTCCTGGATATAGGAAGGGAAATGGGATAAATGTTTGGCTTCGGCAACACTACCGGATGGAAGAAGGGTTGTGGAAGCATATGATATGATCAAAGAATTTTTATGATAATGAAAATGGCTTTGAATACATTTCCTGAGTATAAAAAAGGAAATGGGATGATATAAAATGGAAAAGCATTTTTTATGATAATAAAATTGGCTTTTAAAAGTATATGATTTGTTAAAGCAATTCATGATAATGAATTGGCTTTTATATTTACATTTCCTGAGTATAAAAAGGGAAAAAGAAAGTTTTGAGAGAAATGAAAGTATTGATAAATACTTGATATATGAATCCTCAGTCCGGGAGATAGATCCGGATGATTATGGTAATATGTATATATATGGATAAATTGAGTGTCGAGGGTCTAATGGATCCCGACGATCGACCTTGCCGCATAGTAGTGTATCGAGGGGGTTCCTTGTTTGGATTTCGCTTTGCGAGATACCCCACGCACGAATATGGCATTGTGTTGAGACTGGGGAGAAGTTTAATCCTTAGTGCTCTAATATTATAAATGTTTATGGTATATATATATTTATATATATCTTTCTGTACTGAGGGACTGGCGGATCTCGACGATCGACCGTGCCGAGTAGTAGTGTATCGGGGGGGTTCCTTGTTTGGATTTCACTTTGCGAGACACCCCACGCACGAACATGGCATAGCGTTGAGACTGGGGTGAAGTTTAGCCCTTAGTACATTGCTTGGACTATCTAGGATTGATAGTGGGTTGGTGATAGACTAGTTTAGCAGGATAGCTTGACTAGGATGTTTAGAGGGATGCGTTAGGAGTGCACTATTAGTGGAGAGGTGAGGGGTATCTCATGGGAGTGCGATACCAAATTTAAATATGAGATAAAACCTTTTTCTAAAAAAATAAGGCATTTATGCACTTGCAAAATATTTTCAAAACTCGGGCTCTGACCCGTTTATCTACTTTTCCTTTCTTTCTATATTATGTATATACATAGGTGTCCAGACACAGGGACGCCTGGATAGCACTTCTTTCGAGTCAGACGTCAGCTGCAGCAGCTGTGGATGCATGCTGGTTTTTGATAGCCGCTTCCATCGTTGTACTCTAGATAGGAGGTACTGTATAAACATTCGAGCCAATGGCTCAATTGTATTTATTTATTCTTTCAGTACAGCATTCGATATGGTTGTATATTTTAACTGAGTGTTCGGTTATTTGATTTCATTTCAGTTTCATTTCCGCAAAGCTGTGTGGAGGTTTTATTTACAGTTGTTAAAAAGAGTAGTAAAGTTAAAATTTTGACACCGGCCTAATAGGTTATTAGTAATTAAATGGACTTTCGACAGTGATGTTAAGAATGATCCATATGAGACTCCTGTTTTAATTTGATATATGAGTGATCGCCCGGTATTTTATTAGGCGGGGTGTCACATAAATATGTGTTAAGTGCACGATTTAAGTCTTCCAACTCTTTTTATTCCTCTTATATGTTCCTAAACCTAGAGAGAAAGAGAGACAAAGAGAATTGTGGAGAAAAAGAAGAGAAAGGAGAAGTTTTGAAGTAATTGGGGTGTGATCTTGCATCTACCTCCCGGAAATCCGAGATTTCAGCTTAAGGCAAGTTTCTAACATGCTAATATATTATTTATTGTGAGTAATTTGTTGTGATAGTTGTGTAATCGTAGAATGGGAACAAATAGTAGTTTTTTTTATAAATTTGGATGTTTAACCCTTGAATCTTGGAGTTGTATGGATTAAGTTAGTTATATGAATTTATTGGGGTGTGTAATTGTTGTGATTATGTTGTTGGGTGATGAGAATGAAGGAAGTGTAAGAATAAGGAGTTTAGGTCTTGGATTCAATCTTGTACAAGAAGAAAAATTCGAGGGTCTACTAGGCGCGATCGACCGCGGTCCCAGGACCGGTTGACCGGGCCTTAAGGGGAAAGCCTATTGCTTTCTTATATAAGTATAAAATTTGCGCACAGTCGACCGCGATCCCAAGACCGGTCGATCGGGCTTCCCAAACTGAGCCTACTGCATTCTTTTGTAGACAAAATCATTGAGGTACGATTGACCGCGGTCCCATGATCGGTCGACCGGTCCCCTGTTTTTCACTCTTAAATCCCTAATGCTTTCTAGCTTCTTTCTTTTAAGTTAGGGACGTAGGAACCTTGTTGAATGAAGTAAAGCTAGAGTATTAGAGTCTAGTAGTAAGCTATTTAAGAACAAAAGTAGAAATGAGAGTTGGGTCTTAGTTCGGGAATTAATTTAGTTAGTTAAATTAGAGGAAGATAAATGATTCTTTATTAGAATGAAATAGTCTATACCTAAAGAGAATTAGAGTGAGTTAATGTCGACTTTAGAATTCTTTTGAATAATATCATACATAAGGGGTTATAGATGGAATTTTGATCAAGGGAGATTTATATTGGGGATAATTAAACATTAAGGTTTATAATGATGACATTAAACGCGTATGGCCCCGGATAAAATGTAATGCATACTTGATAAAGTAAATAACTTGTGAATGATAAATTTGTAGTTATACACCTTTCTAAATTCTATCATAGGGGAAGTTATGCGTATGAGGTGAAGTCCCCTGGCTAGTGAATGCAGGGCGAATATAGTCATCGGCCATAGGACCGATTATATTATATTGTGTGATTATTGTTCGAAGTTAGGTAATTCTGGGTGTGGTTATGACTCACTATAGAAGGTATATGACCGCTTCCCGACGTTATGCGATGTAGGATGCCAAGGTTGTCTTAGTGATAGGCCCTGGAAGATGATAGCTATTTAGGGGCGCGTCCAGTGGGGAAATCCAGAAGAGGAGTCTTAGAATTGTTATATGTTGTGAAATATAACTATTCATATTAAAGCGGGGTATTTTTTATGGCAAAGCACCCTATGAATAACTTCTTCAAAACGTATCCTAAAGAGATATGGAACGTTGAAATGAAACTGTCTAGAAAGGGAATTTAATTTTATTTAGTAATATTTGTATTCATATTCTACATCATAATTAAAAATGTGTTCTTGGTTTTAGTTTGGGTAGTTAGATTCTTATCAGTATTCATGATGATTAGATTGCCCATAATTGTCATGCACTTTATTCACATGGTGATCAAATAAAATCAGGCCCTGAAATGTTCATATTTCTTTATTTTGCGTGAATCTAACATTCGCCCAGGTGCTCAGCCACAAGGATGCCCGTATTGATTTTTCTATCCAAGTGTCTTGGAGATGTAACACCTTGCGGATGTTACGGGATATTTTGATATAGACGCTTCCATCTTTTGTATTCTAGTTATGATCGGTTACACTTTCGGGCGTGTTGCCTAAGTTTTGTAATTGTATGATGTTATGAAATGTTATACTTTAATACTCAGTGTAACCTTGTTGTAAGTGTCTGTTAACCGACAGCCTATTCGGTTATTTTGATGTATATGATGGTTTTTAGATTATCTGTATTTAGTTATATCCACCTTCTTTTCAAATTGGATTGTTTAAATACTTTCTTTAACTTACTAAATAAATTTTGACAATCCGTTTTCTAAAATAATGGGTGGTTATCTCGTATATTTATTATATTAATGTGATGCTAAGAATGGACCATCTATGATTCCTATTCATATTGGACTATCGGGTTGGCCACCTCTTATTTTAATAAGCGGGGTGTCACAAGGGTGCCATATGTGTATATATGTACTAAGAATGATATAAATATGTACTTTTGATTATTCACTGTTGCTTAGTAGATAAGAATGGCTAAGATAAATAAATGACTTAAAGATGTGGGAACTTATATAATACATGAGATAGTTGAGTCAATTGATCACAATTTGGAATGTAATTATGTCTTAGTTCGATAATACGGGTAGGCATCATAGAGAAGTTCCATATAGACAAATTTAGTACAGACTGGTTAGGTAGTGGTATATTTAGAATGGGTTAAAATAATGCGTTAGGAGTGAACAATAGTTGAGGGGTGAGAATCTCAAGTGAGAGAATATAACTAGCATGTATATAATATTTATCGTTGAATGCAATTAAACACTTAATGCTTTAAAAATATTTTGACCTCGGGCTCTGACCCATTTTCTCCCAAATCTATTTTGTTGAGCAAAAAAAATATTTTAGGTGCCCATCCACAAGGATGCCATGCATAAGAGTTCCATTCTATTGACATGATGTAGGTATTGTGGAAGTTACAGGATCTCGGTATTAGACCACTCCACATCTATCTTTGCTTCCTTCGGAGTCATTCATGTCAGTTAGGGCATGTTTCCCATTCTTATTCAGACACAACAGTTTTAGACTTTCATTTATTTTAGATGATGGTTTTAAATATTCATACTTTTGTATTAAGATTATATTTTTCTTTGGAACTGTTATTGGAGTGTTTACTCTATACGCGGTTTATTTCATTACATTGATTATTCATATGAGATTGTTTATGTGAATGTTGAATGGTTAGTTATTCAATACTTAGTTGTAAGTTAATTTAATTAATAAAATTTAGCATCTCATTTTTTAAATATTAGATGGCTACTACCTAATTAAATATTTTGACGGTGATGCTAAGACTTAACCAACTTGATATTATATATTAATTTAATAATGGAGTAGCTACTCAGTATTTAATTAGACGGGGTGTCACACCTATCTCAGGTTAAACCTAGCAACGATAACTCATACCCTGGTATCGCGAACACCCAGACTTAGTATGACTATCCAAAATAGCTCGAAACTATAGCTACACTATTGAAACTTAGAAAACATCCACGCTACTCCCATAATTCTCTAAAGTATAAATATCTGTTATAATACAACCTTCCTCTTAGTGTACCTTCCACTCTCTTATGGTTCACACAATATAACCCACTATCCCACGGTAGTTACATATATACACTATGTCTATGTCAGCCCACACATCCACTAATATTCGTCTCACTCGCATATCCTAGTGGTAACAATGCCATATGTTGTGACGCACTCAATGTCACTTTCAAACACACCCACACTCAATGTTTCATAATCCATGGAACATCTTATTCCCATTCCCCCAGAATATACCCAAAATCATCGCCTTTTTATCTGCTCGTCGAATCTGCTAAGTATATACGCAGTATAGACTCTGGCTCCTCCCGCGGTGCCCATACACCCTCTATCTCATGCATAATAGCAAAAACCTCCGATCATAACTTACGTAACCATATTTATCTCAATTTTGGCCCCCGCATTCTTGGCGTGGCTATATACTCCAAATATTTCCGATGATCTTACCAATTACTATACAATTCTTCTCAATATTGTCTAACCTATCAACCTGCAGTGCAAATCTTCCCAATGTTACTTCCAGAACACTTTTCGACTCCATTAGCCCTATCTCTAAGTGGCTCTCTCCTCAATATATTTTCTCCACACGTTCACCAATCATAATTAAATCAAATAACCCTGAGTCCAATGACGTCTTCTGATTAGGCACATATTCTTCACATTTACCCCCTTAATTTCGGTATTTTTATAATCCTGTGCAGTGTAAATAGCTTGGATTTGTCTCGTATTTATGCTACTAACCTCTTTTGGCAATTATTTCGTGTTTTGTGTATTTCTCATGTGTTTTACAGGTATTTCATGCAAATTAGTGCGAAAGAGAATGCAAAACAGTGAAAGAAACCAAGAAATGGGGAGTTCAAGGACATTTTCGTAATTTTGCAGCCTTAGTCCGGAGGTGGGTCCAATTGGAAAGTTGAAAATCTCTAAATTACAAGAATATTGGAAAAAACGGCACCCCAATCCGAGCTACGGTGAAGAAGTTATGCCCATTTAAAGTTAGAGACAGAAAGTCAAAAGTTGAAATTAATTATGGAAGTTGAAGAGACAACTCTTGAAATTTCTTGTTTAATTCATTTTTATTAGTTGTAAAACATGGAGATGCATGGTAAGAGTCTAATTTAGGTATATTAAAAGGGTAAAACGTGGAGAAGCATGGGAAAAGTCATTTTTGAGATCTATAAAAGGCCAAGCCCTACCTCATTTCAAGGGGAGTCGAATTCTAGAGAGTAGAATAGAATTTTAGAGAGAGAAAGTCAGATTTTAGAGAGTTTCTTAGTTTTTCTTTACATAGAAATTTTCATAAACCCTAGTTTGTAAGGTTGATTAAGAAGAAGTTTTCTGGATTCAAGTTCATTTGTTGAATACAAGTATAAAATTTCCATTCTCTTATTTTATCTCAATTCTATTTTCAATTCAATTATCACTTGTTTTGTAATTTTGGTTTTTACAATGTTTCTTAGATCCACAATTACATGCATTTTTATGAATTCATTTTCATTTAATAAAATCATGCCTAGCTAAGTTTTTAAAGGTTGGAATGCATGAACCCATCCCAATGTAAATTACTTATGTAGAAAATAGAATTTAAATTAAAATTTTGATAGAGTCGTGTGAGAAAATTTTACAACCATTGTAGATCTTTTAATCTCTCTTGCCCTAGGTACTTGGGATGTTTCAGAATACGATGTGCGTATAATTATTTAGCACCGCTTTATATTTACCTTTGATTTCGTATGGTGCGGGCTTGAACCTCATATACGTAATGCTTAGGATCTATAAAGACTGGATTCATTCAAATTTGTAATTTACATTCTAGTATTCTACACGGTAAATTACTATGGTTAGGGGATTGTATTCCAACCTACTTTCTCATTCATCTTAATTAGTTTGCTCATGCATGCATAGTTAACTTTTTTATTTTTTCCCTCTTCAACCATCATCATCTTTTCACTTTTAGTTTAGAAGTAATAAATCAGTTAAATTCTATCAAACATTCCCCGTGGATTCGATACCCAGACTCGCCACTATACTCCTTAAGAGTGTAGTTACAAGTGTAGGTTTTTTTGTATTGAGGTTGGAAGCCGATAACAACGACTAGCGTATTACACGGACGCTCGGTTTTTCCACTCAATCAAAATGGCACCGTTGCCGGGGAATGTTTTGTTATAGATTATAATTGATTTACGATTTCGAAATATTTTTTTTCTTTGGATTTTTTTAACCTTTTTTGTAGCCTTGCACAATTGAGCGCCAAGAAATGTTGAATCCTCAACCGCACACCTTTGTACTCGAATATCCATTTACATACTATTCGGTAATCATGTCTTTTCATGGTGAGTTCAGTAATTATAGTGGTTCATATGGTAATCGTTTTCAAACTTTGTATTCTCAAGAGTCCGCGGCTCGACCTATTACCATTCGTGAGGACATTCTAACTCTGGAGTATGAAAGGCTTGAAAATGAATATCGGAGAGAAATTTATATTAAATATTCTCAAGAATCTGTGCCTCGACCTATTACCATGGGTGAGGCCTTTCTAAATCTTGCGTATGAAAATCTTGAAAACGAATATCGAAAAAAAAATCATTTTGGGGAAGCCAATGAAGATTTTTCGTCCGATATTTGTGAAACTATAGAAGGTTTTCAACCAAATGAGGAATCCGAGGTTCTAGAACCAAGGGATCCTACTTTGGAAGAAAACACGCTTTTTCTAACCAAAAGTGTACTGGATTTTCTTTCCACCCAAAGAAAAAATAATATCGATTATGGTCTTGTGAAGGAAATGGTCACACTTTGCGATGATGTGCGTTCTATTTTGGAAAACAAAGAGGAGGTTGAGACTTGTGTGTCACCTAAATTTTTTGAAGAACATCTCATTGAAAGTGAGTCTTGCTCCCTTGAAATTCAATATCTAAGTGATGATGAATCACTTGAGATTGAGTTTATTTCATCACCATTTTCGTTCACGGTTATTAAACCATTAGAAGTACCGCTAGATTCCTATGAGTTGGTTGAAAATTCTGAAACGTTTACACCTTTTACCGGCAAAGACACTTTTCTAGAATTGTTTTCTAATATGGACTATTCCTTTTTCTATGGCCCTCTCCCCATACTACTTGAAAAATCTTTGGGAGGTGATTATATTTTTCTTGGATCTCAATTGTACTTGTCCCCCTGTGCACTCAAATCTCTCATTATCCCCCTAAATTTTTTAATTAGTGATGGTTCATTTTTTAAACTTTGCACATGCCTTCCTTTTTTCAAACAGAATTATTATTTTTCGAGAGGTATGCTTTATAGTGAGGGTACACTATTAATCCCTCAAAGTCAGATTGTATTTTGGGTGGACCCTCAAATTTTTCGACTTTTAGTGTATGATTTATTAGCCGTTCCAATTTTAGGTTGTAAATAGTTAGTTTTTTTTTTCTTTTTCTCTTTTATTATAGTCTAGTTTTGATAGTTAGAGTTTTTGTTATTATTTTTGCTATGCTTGGTTCTAACGTGTTTTGTAGATTCAATGGACTCGTACTCATCGGGGATCGCTCCATTTGGGTAATATCTTTCTTTTCCTCTCTTTATGTTGTGTTCTTGATTCGCATTGAGGAGAATGAAACATTTAAGTTAGGGGGTGTGGGATATTCTTCCCGTTTATTGTTTAGATTCATTGATTCGATCACATGTTTGTTCCAAGTATATTTTTTATTTTATTTTAAAAAAAAATGAAAAATTTAGAAAAAGTCAAAAATATTTTTGTTCAAAATAAATAAAAATTAGAATTTAATTTTTTCAAAAATATCACCTTTATTCTATTTAAAGTCTCAAATTGTTAACAATCAATTGCACTAAGCCAAAAATTGACCGAAGATGGAAATTGAAAGAAAATTGACGACTTAACGAATAAGTGTGGAGATTGATCAAACCCGGTGAGATTTCGAGCCTTTCAATTTTTTATGAGTTTTTAAATCAATCCGAGTTTATGATTAACTCAAAGTCCTTTTCAGCGTTTTAATAAGTCGTTGATGATCTCAATTCTTTGTTTTGATCGGTTATGGGAAATGTGTGAAATGTTGTCTCGAAATTCATGCTAAATATATCTCTAAACTTAATTAATCTCGAGATGCATATGGTAATGTGATTAGAAATTTGGACAATGAAGTAGGCCCTCGTTTGTTATCCAAAAATATTAGCCATAAAAAGTTGTGAAAAACAAAATTATCCCTTTGCAACACAAGTTGGGCCTAATAAAATATTTTCCTTTCGTTTGATAACCCGAAAAACCCAAATAGCCCGGAATTGTGAAAATTGAGAAAATTCATCAAGTAAGTCCAAATTGTGCAATAAAAACGGGCAAGAGAAAAAAAAACAAAAAATGCTGAACAAAAATAGCAAGAAAAGAAAAAATGAAAATAGAAAAAAGAAAGAGAAAAATGAGCAAATGCCCGAAAAAGCACTAATGGACATCATCAGGACATTTTCCAATTCCGAACATTCCGTCTATTCCCAATTTTACCCTTTACACTTTTTAACCCGAAAAGTCCTAACCGAGTCCGAATGGCGAAATTAATTACTGCATGGAGAGCTAAGTCATGAAAAGATAATAAAAGAGATTAAAATGGTGTGATTAAGAGATGATGTTTCCCGCTTCCTAATAACTGTATTCCGATGATGAGATCTTTTCACCATATATTTCCTTCTTTTCAATTTTGTATGCGTGAATTTGTGTCCATTGTATTTACTCTTTATATCATGCATACCAAGAGAAAACAACCACAATCCGAGTGATTCGTTTGTGAGTGCATCCATAAGAAATTGAATCAAAACGAATTTTCGAAAAGTAACGTAATGCTCAATTGGTGGAAATTTGAGGTTTAATTTCTGGCTTTGCACACACACACTATGGTTTGAGACATTTGAATATGAATTTATGATGATTATTTTTCAAAAAGTTTAAATTGTACAATTTTTAAGTATTTTGATATTTATTTGAGTCAATAAAGAATTTTTTGGGTGTATTCATTGCAAACCCTCACGAGACAAAACTCGTCCTACTAGGGTAACCTAGGGGTTTAAAGGCTTGTTGCATACGCTAAATGCAATCGCTTGCCCGCGAAAAAGGTATTCTATCCCAATAAAGGAATTTTCAAGAGTGGAATTTTGGTTAGATTCATTTACATTGCTCGGGACGCGCAAAGTTCTAAGTTAGGGGTGATTTTTATTTATTTTGAAGAAAAATAAATAAAACAAGGTTTTACTAATTTGAAAAAAGTGAATAAAAAAAAGTAAATAAAAAAAGTGAATAAATTTTTTTTGAAAAATATGGGTGTCACGTTCTTGAATTGTCCAATTTGAAATGTCTTACTTTAACTCATTTGGTGGCTTTAATTGTTATGCTAATAGTGAGGAGGAGAATGAACTCACGATTTATGAACATTGGATCAATATCACTAAATATGAGTCTTATAAATACAAGCCCAGTGCTAAGGCCATCCAAATTTATGAAAATGAAAGGCTTGAAGAAGAAAGGCGTGAAAAAGAATATAGGGAAAAAAATCATTTTTGGGAACAAGAGTTGGATGCATTATTCGAATCCAATGACGATTTTTCTTCCGATATTTTTTAGACTAAAGAATGTTTTCAACCAAATGAGGAATCCAATGAAGAATCACTTGAGCTTGAATTTATGTCCTCACCATTCTCATTCACTATTATCGAGCCATTAAATCCATCACAAGAACTGGATGAATGTCTTGAGGATGTTGATCTGATTCTTGTATGGGAATGTTATTTTGAGATGCTTCATCTTATGGGCCATACACTTAGACGTGTCACTCAACCAAATCCAACTGAAAATTTAGGGAGAGAAGATTTTGAGGAGAAGCACTCTTTGCTTAAATTATTTTCCAAGATAGACTCTTTCAGTTTGTGTGATCCGCTTTTCATACTACTTGAAAAATCTTTGGGTAGTGCTTCTATTTTTCTTGGATCCCAATGGTACTTGTCCCCCTGTGCACTCAAATCCTTCATTATCCCCCTAAATTTTTTAATTGGTGATGGTTCATTTTTTAAACTTTGAACATGCCTTCCGTTTTTCAAACGGAATTCTTATTTTCCGGGAGGCATGCGTAATAGTGAGGGTGCACTATTAATCCCTCAAAGTCAAATTGTATTTTTGGTGGACCCTCAAATTTTTTGACTTCTAGTGTATAACTTATTAGAAGTTCAAATCGTAGGTTGTACATAATTAGCTTCTTTTTTTTTATAATTTAGAGTAATTAGTTCATTTTGATCGAGTGGAAAAACCAAGCGTCCGTGTAATATGCTAGTCGTTGTTATCGGCTTCCAACCTCAATACAAAAAAAAACCTAAACTTGTAACTACACTCTTAAGGAGTATAGTGGCGAGTCTGGGTATCGAATCCACAGGAAATGGTTGATAGAATTTAATTGATTTATTACCTCTAAAGAAAAAATGAAAAAGATGATGATGGTTGAATAGGAAAACAAAATAAGTAAATAAAGAAGTTAAATTTGTTAAGATTAATGAGAAAGTAGGTTGGAATACAATCCCCCTAACCCTAGTAATTTAAAGTATAGAAACCTAGAATTGTAAATTATAAATTTGAATGAATCCAGTCTTTATAGATCCTAAGCATTACATATATGAAGGATCTATCCCTCATCATATGAAATCAAAGGTAAATATAAAGCGGTGATAAATAATTTTACGCACATCGTATTCTTAAACATCCCAAGTACGTAGGGCAAGAGAGATTAAAAGATCTACAATGGTTGTAAAATTTTCTCGCACGACTCTATCAAATTTTTAATTTAAATTCTATTTTCTGCATAAGTAATTTACATTGGGATGGGTTCATGCATCCCAACCCTTAAAAACTTAGCTAGGCATGATTTTATTAAATGAAAATAAATTCATAACAATGCATGTAATTGTGGATCTAAGAAACATGGTAAAAACAAAAATTACAAAACAAGAAAAGATGATTAAATAAAAATAAAAATTGAAATTAACTAAGAGAATGGAATTTGATACTTGAATTGAATTGAAGAATTGATACTTGAAATCTGCACTAGATGAACTTGAATCCAGAATCCTACTTGTTGTTCAAACATACAAACTAGGGTTTTTCTAAGAATATGAAAAACTAAAAAGGATTTATAAAAAATGACTTTCTCTCCCTAATATTTGAGTCTCCCTTTTGAATGAGTTAGGGCTTGGTCTTTTATAGCACCAAGTTGCACGAATTTGGCATAAAATTTCGCTTGTGGCACAAGTTTTTCAAGAGTTGCAATGCTTTAAATGCATAATTAATTGCCTGGATTTCGCATGACCGAACCGGTCTGGACCCGGATCGGTCCTGTTCCATCCGGATCGGTCCTGTTTCATCCGGATCGGTTTGGCTTCTGGTCCATTTCTCTTCATTATCGCGCAACTTCAAAACATCGTAACTTCTTCACCGTAGCTCGGATTGAGGTGCCGTTTTTTCCAGGGTTCTTGTAATTTAGAGCTCTTCAACTTTATATTTGGCCCCACCTCCAGACTAAGGCTGAAAAATTACGAAAATGCCCTTCAACTCTCCTTTTCTTGGTTTCTTTCACTGTTTTGAGTTCTCTTTCGCACCAATTTTCATGAAATACCTGTAAAATACATGAGAAATACACAAAATACGAAATACATTCCAAAAGAGGTTAGTAGAATAAATACGAGACAAATCCAAGATATTTACACTGCACGGGATCATAAAAATACCGAAATTAAGGGTATAAATGTGAAGAATATATGCCTAATCACACCCCCTAACTTAGATGTTTGCGCGTCCCGAGCAATGTAAAAGAAATTAGTTTAAAATTCAACTCTTGAAAATTCTTTTATTGGGATAGAATACCTTTTTCGTAGGCAAGCGATTGCATTGAGCATATGCAACAAGCCTTTAAACCCCTAGGTTACCCTAGTAGGACGAGTTTTGTCTCGTGAGGGTTTGCAGTGAATACACCCACAAAATTCTTTATAGACTCAAATAAATATCAAAATACTTAAAAATTATACAATTTAAACTTTTCGAAAAATAATCACCATAAATTCATATTCAAGTGTCTCAAACCATAGTGTGTGTGTGCAAAGCCAGGAATTAAACCTCAAATTTCCACCGATTGAGCATTACGTTACTTTCCGAAAATTCGTTTTGATTCAAATTCTTACGGACGCACTCACAAACGAATCACTCGGATTGTGGTTATTTTCTCTTTGTATGCATGATATAAAGAGTAAATATAATGGACACAAATTCATGCATACAAAATTGAAAAGAAGGAAATATATGGTGAAAAGATCTCATCATCGGAATACAGTTATTAGGAAACGAAAACATCATCTCTTAATCACACCATTTTAATCTCTTTTATTATATTGATAAATGCTTTGAGATTTGCATTTTGATTTCAATATTCGTACTCGTGTTGTTACGCTTTATTCATCGCTAACATATATTTATTGAGCATCTTTTCTTTCGTATTGTGTACTTCCCCATATTTTCTTTTAGTTGGCAGGTTAGCATACATGTTAGATACTTGATGTTTTAAACATCATTTACACATTCGGGCTCTGACCCATTTCCTTGAATATTTTCTTTTCTATTGTATCTCCTATATCAGGTGTCCAGCAACAGGGACGCCAACCTTAGCGGATTTTTGACAGGCTATGGAGCTATGGAGTTTTGCTTAGACGCTTATCATCTTTTTTATTCACAGTATTCTTTGTTAGGGCATGTCGCCCAAAGGATTCAGTTATCTCTTTTCTATCGGGGTTAAATACTATTGTATTCGTGTCTTTTTAATACATTTGACATTGTTGGGATTATTGTAATGGATTTATATTATTTGGGAATGTTTATTCCAATTGCATTTAAATTCTTTTGTGTTATCTACTGGGTTATCAGTGTTGTAGAATAAAATGTGTTGTGTTATTCTTAAACTCGAAATGGATTTTGTTAAATTAAAATTTGGAAAGTTTTTAACACCAGCTTAATTGAGTATTGGGTGAGTTGTAAATGTTTTCGACAGTGATGTTAAGAATGAGCCAACTGTATATTCTGTTTTAATTTGGTATGGGGCTGGCCACCCGGTATTTAATTAGGCGGGGTGTTACAGGTGGTTGTTACGTTTTATTCATCGCTAACATATATTTATTGAGCATCTTTCATGTCGTATTGTGTACTTCCCAATATTTTCTTTTAGTGGCAGGTTAGCGCGAATTTTGAGGCGCTATGGAGATTGATTTTAGCGAGGATTATTTGGGAAAGATTTGTATTATTTTGATGTATAGAGATTTGGAGATTTGTAATTTTAATTCGAGAGACTTGTTGTAATTGAAGAGATTGAGATTAGTGGATTTATATTATTGTGGGTTTATTTAGATGCTCTATACCTTATCACTTGTGGATTTGGATTTATTTTATCGCATTAGCGCTCCGTTCGCTTGTGACAACCCGCAATCCGAAATAAGGGGTGGCCAGCCCGATACTCAAACGTAACAAGAATCATGGATGGATATCATTCTCAGCATCACAAATATAAACTGAGTATACGGGAAAACCACCCAATAAATCAGAAAACAGGTTGCCAAAAAGTGTAAAATTTTAAAAATGCGGTTATGAAAATTTAAACTAACAACCCAATCTGACGAGCAAGTGGAATTCCAAAAGATAACATATAATATAACCAAAACGAATGTACACAAATGGACCGAATAAGCTGTCGGTCCACAGCTACACCAGACAACGTACAGCAATATAAAATATCTTACATAGTACAATCATTAATCAATTACAAATGTTTGGGCCACACGCCCGAGGGACAAGACCCGATCATATCTAGAATAACGAGAATGAAAGCGTCTAAAACAACATCCTGTAATAACCCGCAAAAACTTACAGCTCGTCGAACGTGCAGGGAACTTGGGAAATCAAGTCGGGCGTCCTTGCGGTGGAGCACCTGAGCGGATACAATAATATATATACAACAAGGAAAGTAAACCGGTCAGGGCCGGGTTCTATATGATTTCTAGAAGAATAAAAAGCATGATAGGTATGAAAAGTTACACATGAATGATGAGGATGATAGTATGACATGCTATCTACAATTACAAGCAAGAATTGAAGGTAAAGCACTTTAATTTAAAACCCTTCCTTATTAATACAATTTCCATTTCCTTCAGACATTCCTTATTAGGAATAAAACCATATATTCGGTTAAGTCAAGAAGTTATACTTTCTATTCTTTAATTAAAACTTCCCATTTTATCTTCCCATTCCTTATTAGGAATATCATTTACATCCAGTGCTCTTTATGGCACATATATTATTCCAGTGCTCTTCCTGGCACATATTTATGCTCTATATGGCATTTAACATACGCTCTTTGTGGCGTTTATCAACCATCAAGTCCAACTTGATGAAAATATAGTTATATACATATACATATAACGATATCTAAGACCGCCCGTCCTGGTTTCCCCACTGTGCGCGCCCCTAAATGACCATCATCTTCCAGGGCCTAACATAAGACAACCTGGGCACCTATCGGAACACGTCGGGAAGCGGCCATGAGCCTGCGGGGTAGTCAAGACCACACCTGGAATCTCCTACCCATCGCAGAAAATATAACAATAAGCGCTCCCATGGCCTAGGACTATATCCACCCTACATTCATTTGCCAGGGGGCTTCACCTCACGAGCGAACTTCCCTTATGATGTCATTTAGAGAGGTGTGTAACAGTAAATTAACATTTACATTTTATCATCATATTCATTACCAATTCCATTTCTATTAATCATGAGATTGGTTCTTTTATTATTAAACCTAACATCATTAAACAACGGGGTTCATTCTAAATTGAACCTATCATCTGTAAACACCTATGGGTTCATTTCATGCGAACCTAATTCCCATCGAATATTATCGTATATTCCTCAAGTTACAAATCCCGATTTAAATCTCCAACTGATCATTATGATCCTACAAATATCTAAGGTCTATGTAACTTGACGAGCCCTTCTAGTCTCCAAGTTAGGGTATTTAACTTCCAAACTTCTAAGAGTTTGAATAAAGAAGTAATGCCTTAACATTACTTTAGACCTCCCCGAGAATAAACCCCAGATGAACCCATTTCTAGTCCAGGGTGACGACCAAACTCCATAGCTACTCTAGGACTCTAAGTTTACTTCTTGAAAGAAGTTTCCTAGGTCCTAATCCTAAAGAATAAGGAGGAAAATTAAAAGAAAAAGACCCCCAAAATCTGCTGGAATCGAATCGATTCGCCCTAAGGGCCGAATCGATTCACCCCAGCGAATTGGTTCGGACAACAAAATTTGGTTTCTGCAAATGCCGAATCGATTCGGTCTAAATCCGAATCAATTCGGACAACAAGACCTGGGACTCTGCATTTATGCGAATCGATTCGCCCAAGGGGCCGAATCGATTCGCCCCTGCGAAAATGCCAAGAATGGCTATGGAGTCTTGAACTCCAAAATTATCCAACTCCAAAACCAAGCCCAACCGAAATCATTGGCTGCAATTTCTACATCCTAAATCCATCTATCTACCAACCTTAAACATAATTTATCATCCAAATCCATTTTTAGTGATTAATACCCAAAAATCCAATCAAAACCCTAACAATTCTAAATCATAACAAATTCATAAATATCAAGACTAATTATTCTACTTAAATCATAAATTTGCAAGTAGATTACTTGCCTCAAGTGTAAGAATCTGATTTGATGAAGAAGGAAGCAACAATCCAAGCTCCAATCTCCAATCTCTCTCTTTCTCCAAAGCTTTCTTCCTCTCTCTCTTTCTCTCTAAGTTAACAAATTGGGGCATAAAGGAATAGTAAGTCTTAGCAAGACTAAATCGGGCCATAAGTCTAAAATGCCCAACTCTAATAACTAATGCGCGATAAAATAATACGCGATATCACTATTTAAGCCAAAACCAGTCAAAAGTGCCCGAAATGCCAAAATACAATATGGCACTTATTTTGACTGTCTCACACCTACCGGGACTAACTACACTATCCAAATTATCATTTGGGAATTTTATAACTCATTTTACTCCCGGTTTCATAATAAACCAAAATGTCATTTTAAATCCTTATGACATTATAAATCACCACATGAACATTTTATCTACTCACGGGGTAACTATGCAACATTTTAGTAAATATTGGCCTTGTCATAACAAATTAATATTTACTCAACATCTACCATTTTATAATAAATTTCTACTCAGTGTAAATAAATATAAAATGGACTATCAGAAGAGAGGGTTATTACATACTCCCCCCCTTAAGAGGGAATTTTGCCCCCAAAATTCGGATACACCTCGCAAGAAGAAGTGCGGTTACTATTCCCGCAAGTCATCCTCGCGACCCTATGTCGATTTCTCGACACTAAGCTTACTATATAAAACTCATCCCCCAAGGTACTACCGGTGATACCAACGTAACTCTACACTCTAAGATAGCAACCGACTACATCTAATAAGAGCCGTCACGTTGCATCTACTTCGAAAGGAATGTGCCTAAAGGCACCATCGTATCCTTCGTACTCCCTTGCATGAGAGACAAGGAACAAATTATGAACTTGCCGTAAAATGTTTTGATAAAGCGAGCGAATAGGTTACCGGACCTACCGCGACATTTCTAGGAAAGGTACAACATCATGTGGTGCAAGTTTTCCCTTTCTCCTCGAAACGCATAACGCCCTTCACAGGCGATACTCACCACAACATTTGGTCTAATGACCTCAAACTCCAGATGCCTTCTTCTCTCATCGACTGAGCTCTTTCGTCGGTCTTGGTTATACGAGAGACTCATCATCTCGAACTTCTAACCAACAAGTGGGGAATCGATAAGGCCTACTATACAAGGCTTCTTCTAAAGCGGCGTCCTAATAGTGAATCGACGCAAATTTTATATAGGCGAATTCAACAAGTGGAAAGCATCGTTCCCAACTACTCTTGAAGTTAGGCATGCATATAAGGAGTATATGCCTCAGCATATGGTTTATTCTATTGGTTTGGTCATTTGTGGAAAATGATAAGAAGTGATTAACCATAATTCGATTCCCATGGCTTCTTGGAAACTTGCCAAGAATGAGAAACGGAAGTCTTGGTTCAGTACAAGTCTTGATAGCGACGTATAACTTGGCACGATTCGTCATTACCTTGATGCACCGAAACGTTAGAACCGCGTGATTTCTCCATATCTGCTTTACTTAAGTCCCTTTTGTTCGGGACAAAATTTTCTTAAGGGAACGCACCCCACCCTCAAGATGGACTTCAATTTAAATAGGGGATAATACTCCTTACAAGTTTAAACTTGTGAGGCGCATTAACAATAGATCGATACTCCAGTATTATCACTCCCCTTCATGGCAGAGACTTGCTAATGGAATCTACCTTCGAGCTTAACCACCTGGCTCAGGGGTGCGAATCAATTCACCCCTGCGTTACCTTTGTAACACTCTACTATGAGAGGCCTCATCTCCTTCGGCCTCAACTACCAACTTCTCAAAATCCTCCCACTTCTCATAACATGGAACCAACCCCTTTCTAGAGGTTACGCATGACTTAGTCATGGTCAACTCCCAACAACCCTCCTAATCTTACGTCCATACTAAAAGACCCTACGTCCAAACAACCCTAAAGTCTATCTACCTATACCCTATCTAAGTCGTATACACCTAATGCTAAGTATATCCCTAGTGCCCGAGACCTTTCTCAACTTCCGACATTTGCTCAGTTTCGTGCGTGGGACGTCTCGCCGAAGCGAAATCCAAACAAGGAACCCTCCCGTTACACTACTACCTCGCGTTGTCAGTCATCGAGGGGTACAAGTCTAAGACACATGTTCGGGACCAAAAGATTCTACTGCTACACACTAACAATTTAAATAACAACACAAAAAAAAAATATTAACAATCCAAAGCTGACCCTTCGTGAAACCCTAGGGTTATATACCCTATAACATATGCATCTCAATAAATAGCCTTCTATATCAAGGCATAACCCGAAGTCTCAATTCGACTTCGTACCTCGGTCCCCCTCATATCGATCAGAGGAGAGAACTATATGCAGTGCTCCTATGTCGCACTTTAATAGCCATCCATCACTCTTGTACGTGATTCTCGGCTAAACTTTCCAATCCCACTTCTGACAATAATTTAATAAAACAAAATAAAATAAAAGGGAAGAATAACATACCTTCACTCACAACATCGTTAAGTGTTCATGCGGCGGAGTGTCTCGCAAAGCGAAATCCAAACAAGGAACCCCTCCGACACATGCCTACTTAACTCGTTGATCATGGAGATAGAGCGTAACACACACAAGATAAGAGAAAGGAAAGGTGGTATATCCCCACTCCCAACATCGTTAAGGTTCGCGCGTGGAGCGTCCCGCAGAAGCGGAATCCAAACTAGGAACCCCTCCTATATGCTACCACTCAACTTGTTGGTCGTGGAGATAAGGCATAGCAATTACATACCAATATCACATCATACTCGACCATGTTAAGGACGAGTAAATCGGCCTCAAGCACAATTTAATAAGAGAAATTCCTACATACATACCAACAAAAGAAATGAGCGAACCATTACCCATAGAACTCGATACTAATGAAAATACTCTCAGCAGATATTATGAAATCTGTAATCTGAGAAAAGCTCGTAAAACAAATGAGCGCGTAACACCCGCATCGAATAACATATAACTCACGTATCTCTGAGTGAAAACTTACCCTCAATAACGGGTGGTGCCGACAGGGCTGGAGGAAACATAGCCTCCCGATTATGACAAACCCGCCCATACTGTAGTTGCCCCTGCTGCGGAGGAACAACCATAATAGGTACCGGAGGTGGAAACAGAACACATGGCTGCTGCGGAGCCCGATGAAACTGGCCCCCAATCATCTGAGGACACTCCTTCTTGTAATGACCTGCCTCCCCACATTGGAAGCACCATCCCTTCATGTCCTCCCGACCACGACCCCTGATATTCTTAAATTGGGAAATGCCTCGGTCCGGACGACCTCTACCTCCAGGGCCACCCCGATCTGCCTGATGCAAAGCACCTTGTCCGTGCCTATAATTATTGTCACTCGCAATAAACTCTCCAAGCTTCCCTGCTTGCCTCAGTTCAGTAGCTTTCTTGCTACCCTGCATATATAATCGATGCTCCTGGCAATGGAGTAAGGCTGCATTTATAACCTCGCCATCAGTCTGGAAAGCTGGATTACCCAATAAGTGTTTTCGGATTCTCCAGTTTAGACCTCCCATAAACTTCGAGATCTTCCTCTCTTCCGGAGTCACCTCATCTGGTACAAAACTTGCTAACCGGGTGAACTCCTCTTCATACTCCGCTACAGACCTCTCCCCTTGCTCTACATCTTGCAACTTCCTCTTCATCTCCCTCTGAACAGCGGGAGGAAAATACTTAAGATCAAACAAAGCCCAGAACTCAGTGATTGACATAGTGCCTCTTTTCTCTGAGGTGGTCATCGTCTCCCACCAGAGTAACGCAGATCCGACAAGCTTAAAGGTGGTAAGGACTTGTTTGTTATCCTCACTGCATTCTATCATTCGAAGGTGGCGTTGCATGTTTTTCTTCCATTGATCGGCTTTAACCGCATCCGTGCCTCCCTCGAATTCTGGGGGATTGCCCTTTAGAAAGGACTCCCGAACCCTTTCCCACGGAGTAAGTCCCGTAGGAGCTTGAACACCTGGAGCCCATGGCAATTGTTGGATCACCACGGTCATGGTGGCATTAACCTCTCCAGCCACAATGCTTGCTACATCCACAACATTAACCGTCCCTTGTAGTGGCGGTGGAGGACCTACTTCCTCCTCTACGACCTTAACACGTCTCGCTTGGCGACCTCTCTCAGGCGGCATCTGAGATAGAAAAACAATAGTATTAAAATACTGGTGAAAACAATCTATTTTGCAAAAGATCGCAAACATAAGCCACAAGAAGTCCTAGCATTAGGCTCTACATCAAAGAACGCTACGGTAGAACGAGACAAGTCCACACAGATCCTAGTACTCTAGAACCTGATGCTCTGATACCATCTGTGACAACCCGCAATTCGAAATAAGGGGTGGCCAGCCCGATACTCAAACGTAACAGGAATCATGGATGGAATCATTCTCAGCATCACAAATATAAACTGAGTATACGGGAAAATCACCCAATAAATCAGAAAACGGGTTGCCAAAAAGTGTAAAATTTTAAAAATGCGGTTATGAAAATTTAAACTAACAACCCAATATGACGAGCAAGTGGAATTCCAAAAGATAACATATAATATAACCAAAATGAATGTACACAAATGGACCGAATAAGCTGTCGGTCCACAGCTACACCAGACAACGTCCTGCAATATAAAATATCTTACATAGTACAATCATTAATCAATTACAAATGTTTGGGCCACACGCCCGAGGGACAAGACCCGATCATATCTAGAATAACGAGAATGAAAGCGTCTAAAACAACATCCTGTAATAACCCGCAAAAACTTACAGCTCGTCGAACGTGCAGGGAACTTGGGAAATCAAGTCGGGCGTCCTTGCGGTGGAGCACCTGAGCGGATACAATAATATATATACAACAAGGAAAGTAAGCCGGTCAGGGCCGGGTTCTATATGATTTCTGGAAGAATAAAAAGCATGATAGGTATGAAAAGTTACACATGAATGATGAGGATGATAGTATGACATGCTATCTACAATTACAAGCAAGAATTGAAGGTAAAGCACTTTAATTTAAAACCCTTCCTTATTAATACAATTTCCATTTCCTTCAGACATTCCTTATTAGGAATAAAACCATATATTCGGTTAAGTCAAGAAGTTATACTTTCTATTCTTTAATTAAAACTTCCCATTTTATCTTCCCATTCCTTATTAGGAATATCATTTACATCCAGTGCTCTTTATGGCACATATATTATTCCAGTGCTCTTCCTGGCACATATTTATGCTCTATATGGCATTTAACATACGCTCTTTGTGGCGTTTATCAACCATCAAGTCCAACTTGATGAAAATATAGTTATATACATATACATATAACGATATCTAAGACCGCCCGTCCGGGTTTCCCCACTGTACGCGCCCCTAAATGACCATCATCTTCCAGGGCCTAACATAAGACAACCTGGGCACCTATCGGAACACGTCGGGAAGCGGCCATGAGCCTGCGGGGTAGTCAAGACCACACCCGGAATCTCCTACCCATCGCAGAAAATATAACAATAAGCGCTCCCATGGCCTAGGACTATATCCACCCTACATTCATTAGCCAGGGGGCTTCACCTCACGAGCGAACTTCCCTTATGATGTCATTTAGAGAGGTGTGTAACAGTAAATTAACATTTACATTTTATCATCATATTCATTACCAAATCCATTTCTATTAATCATGAGATTGGTTCTTTTATTATTAAACCTAACATCATTAAACAACGGGGTTCATTCTAAATTGAACCTGTCATCTGTAAACACCTATGGGTTCATTTCATGCGAACCTAATTCCCATCGAATATTATCGTATATTCCTCAAGTTACAAATCCCGATTTAAATCTCCAACTCATCATTATGATCCTACAAATCTCTAAGGTCTATGTAACTTGACGAGCCCTTCTAGTCTCCAAGTTAGAGTATTTAACTTCCAAACTTCTAAGAGTTTGAATAAAGAAGTAATGCCTTAACATTACTTTAGACCTCCCCGAGAATAAACCCCAGATGAACCCATTTCTAGTCCAGGGTGACGACCAAACTCCATAGCTACTCTAGGACTCTAAGTTTACTTCTTGAAAGAAGTTTCCTAGGTCCTAATCCTAAAGAATAAGGAGGAAAATTAAAAGAAAAAGACCCCAAAAATCTGCTGGAACCGAATCGATTCGCCCTAAGGGCCGAATCGATTCGCCCCAGCGAATCGATTCGCTCTGAAAGCGAATCGGTTCGGACAACAAAATTTGGTTTCTGCAAATGCCGAATCGATTCGGTCTAAATCCGAATCGATTCGGACAACAAGACCTGGGACTCTGCATCTATGCGAATCGATTCGCCCAAGGGGCCGAATCGATTCGCCCCTGCGAAAATGCCAAGAATGGCTATGGAGTCTTGAACTCCAAAATTATCCAACTCCAAAACCAAGCCCAACCGAAATCATTGGCTGCAATTTCTACATCCTAAATCCATCTATCTACCAACCTTAAACATCATTTATCATCCAAATTCATTTTTAGTGGTTAATACCCAAAAATCCAATCAAAACCCTAACAATTCTAAATCATAACAAATTCATAAATATCAAGACTAATTATTCTACTTAAATCATAAATTTGCAAGTAGATTACTTGCCTCAAGTGTAAGAATCTGATTTGATGAAGAAGGAAGCAACAATCCAAGCTCCAATCTCCAATCTCTCTCTTTCTCCAAAGCTTTCTTCCTCTCTCTCTTTCTCTCTAAGTTAACAAATTGGGGCATAAAGGAATAGTAAGTCTTAGCAAGACTAAATCGGGCCATAATTCTAAAATGCCCAACTCTAATAACTAATGCGCGATAAAATAATACGCGATATCACTATTTAAGCCAAAACCAGTCAAAAGTGCCCGAAATGCCAAAATACAATATGGCACTTATTTTGACTGTCTCACACCTACCGGGACTAACTACACTATCCAAATTATCATTTGGGAATTTTATAACTCATTTTACTCCCGGTTTCATAATAAACCAAAATGTCATTTTAAATCCTTATGACATTATAAATCACCACATGAACATTTTATCTACTCACGGGGTAACTATGCAACATGTTAGTAAATATTGGCCTTGTCATAACAAATTAATATTTACTCAACATCTACCATTTTATAATAAATTTCTACTCAGTGTAAATAAATATAAAATGGACTATCAGAAGAGAGGGTTATTACATTGCTCTCCCCGGGCGGGCGGGGTGTTATAAATGGTATCAGAGCATAGGTAAACGGCAACCCTCGGGGCTTGAGTTTTGGGTTCATTGCGTGGTTAGCAATTTTTGGAGATAGCAAATTTTAGGTGATATTCGTGATAGGTTTCAAGATTAGATGTGAGGAATTTATTTTTGTAGATGAGATTATTTTGGAGATTGTTAGCCTGATTTTTTAGAGTTAGGCATTCGGCGAATTTCGAGGGCGAAATTCCATTGTTAGTGGGGAAGTGTAATAACCCGCGCAATTTTTGGGGTATTTTCAAAATAAAGAGGAAAAATAAAGTTTTTGATAAAATTATTTTTATTGCTCAAATATGTTGGTTATTATTTTTAAAGGCGAGAATTTCAAACGGTTTCGAAAACGGAGTTAAAACGGATTTTAAAATGAATTTAAAATATTTTTAACTCTTGGAGTTGTTTTGACTTCCAACTCTTCATTTCTTTGCCTTATTTAAAGGAGTCTTTTGGATTCCAACTCTTCATTTCTTTGCATTATAAAAGGAAGTCGTGGGCAACCCTTTTAACATACTTTTGGCACAAATTTTGGCAGCAAATATATTTTCTATTCCTCTTCTTATTTTTATATACACATTAGCCTTTGAGATTTGTGAGTTCCAACCTTAGATTAGAGGTGTTCTTGGGGCTATTTTGTTGGAGGTTCTTGGAGGAGATTTTGTAGATCTTTTGTGTTGATCTTGAGGATGTGATCATTGGTTTCTCATCATGGTTTGAGGTATGGGGTTTTACACAATATTCTCCTTAAATCTCGCGAGTGTCATTCTCTTTGAATTCTTATTTAATTGAACTCATATTTGAATTGATAAATTCATTGAAATCTGGAAAATAATTGTTGAAATTATTTTGATTCACGTGGTATCATTATATTGTTGATGAGCACGTTGTCATGAGATTTTAATATGGCACGGATGTTGGGCACCCGCCAAAATTCCTGTTTCTCGGGATATGGCTTGATAAAGCATATACGGATGTGGTGAGGACTGGTGACCCGGTTAAAGTGTTGTTGAGAAATTATAATGATGAAATTCTATTGAGATTTGCATTTTGATTTGAATATTCGTACTCGTGTTGTTACGTTTTATTCATCGCTAACATATATTTATTGAGCATCTTTCCTGTCGTATTGTGTACTTCCCCATATTTTCTTTTAGTGGAAGGTTAGCGCGAATTTTGGGGCGCTATGGAGATTGATTTTAGCGGGGATTATTTGGGAAAGATTTCTATTATTTTGATGTATATAGATTTGGAGATTCGTAATTTTAATTCGAGAGACTTGTTGTAATTGAGGAGATTGAGATTAGTGGATTTATATTATTGTGGGTTTATTTAGATGCTCTATACCTTATCACTTGTGGATTTGGATTTATTTTATCGCATTAGCGCTCCGTTCGCTCTCCCCGGGCGGGCGGGGTGTTATACAAATTGGGCCCGTGCCCATAGATAAGGAAAGACCGGGAGATGCATTATGATAAATCGGAAAAAGGATCCTCTTGTTGCATAGCACGTGGGTTGGTCTCTAAGTCGGACGAGATTTGAGTTGTATCTTCAAGTACCTCCGAAGACTCAAATGGTATGGGTGGAGGTTTGGGAAGAAGAAATTCATCAATTCTATTTTCCCACTCGCTTTCGTCTAAATGACCAAATGAGGCCTAAAAAGATTGGACTTCAACATTTAGGCTTGCATCCACCTGTCCTAACTCGCTCTCAAACTCTTCTAGGCTCAACTCCTCTAGCTCTCTCTCTTGCTTGGTGTCCTCAACCTGCCTTTCATGTTCATTTGCCGAATGATAGGGTGGTGTGGGTTGGTGGTAATCGAGGAGAAATGTATCGATAGTGTTCTGCCATTCGCTTTCCTCTAAGCATTTCGACAAGCCTCTCCCGGCACACTCTAAATCTCCTCTTTCACTCTTGTTCATGGGCTCACTCATGCTCTCGAATGCATTAACTAAACATACATCCCCTACCTTGCTCTCGATGTTGCAACCACTCCTCTCACTGTGCGCAACACAACCTTCCCCTAATGGCTCTTCCTTGTACGTTCTTTCTTGCTTGTGTGCTTCCCCCAAAAGATCCAACCCTCGCGATTCCCCTTCATCACCCTCTATCTTGGAATTATTAAAAAGATTTGTTTCGAGGGTCATGTTCCCGAAAGTTAATTGCATACGCCCTCTTCGGGTATTGATAAGAGCATTAGGTGCAGCTAAAAATGGGCGGCCAAGGATAACGGGAACATGATTACTTGGGAGAACAGAGGGTTCTTCGTCCCAAATGACAAAATCCACCGGGAAGTAGAAAGTGTCTATTTGGACAATCACATCCTCAACAATTCCCCAAGGAAGCTTCACAGAACGATCCGCGAGCTGGAGAGTCATATTGGTGGGCTTAAGGGCCCCCAGTTCTAGTTGCCTATAGATGGAATAGGGCATAATGTTAACACTAGCCCCTAGATCTATTAGAACTCTCTCGATTCGGTTCTTCCCCATGATACACGAAATAGTGGGTGCACCCGGATCTTTATATTTTAATGGAAAGTCACTCGACAAGACTGCGCTGACATTTTGGGCCAAAGAGACGTTCTGGTTTACCTTTAGCTTGCGTTTCACCGTGAGTAAGTCCTTAATAAACTTAGCATACGCGGGAATTCTTTGTATAGTCTCGAGAAAAGGTAAACTAATTTTTACTTGCTTAAGGACTTCCAGAACTTCATCACGGGAGGTCGTTTTGAAGTGAGAGACCAACCGTTGAGGGTATGGGGCAGCAGTGGGGGTGATGGGCTTGGGTCCACTAGTGTTTTCCTCCTCCTCACTCTCAATTAAAGGGGAATCTTCGGCCTCTCTTGTGCCGAGCGAAACCTCTTTAGCTTTAGATGCATTGCGTGGGGGAGGTGACAAATCAACTACTTTCCCACTACGTAGAGTGGTAGTAGCGCTACATTGCTCTCGATGGTCGTGGGATGTAGTGCCAACACTGGTTTGTCCTAGGGGAGGTCGTTGGCTTTGAGAAGGAAATTTTCCCTTCTCTTGGACATTCAATGCAGTTTGCAACCTTGAGATGATAGCATGTATTTCATTGAACATTCGATCATACTTAGCATTGTTCTCCTTTTGAGATTGGATGAGGTGATTTAAGTTGTCCTCAAGAGATCACCTCGGTGGAATAACATATGAACCAGGAGATGGTCATTGCATAGGGTTTGGCATTGTAGGAGGCATTTACTGAAATTGCAGTGGGGGTGGTAAAGTCACATGTGGGTTAGGATCCATCCCCCCTAGAGGTAGTACATTATAATTTCCGCAAAACCCCCCTATTGCCTCAACTTGTTCAGTGTACATTGCCTTGTAAGCGGGTATTGCCAGACATCCTTTGGTAGAATGACCCACCGCACAAATGGCACACACCTCTTCTTTTTCAGCTGAGATATGTCTAGTAGATTCTCTAAACTAAACCTCAAGGATGTCTCTTATCCTTTTTTCAAACTGATCAAGCCTATGGTCTAACAAAGTGTCCTTGTCCAATTGATAAATACCGGAAGTAGCAGGAGTGTTGGACACTTGTCGATGTCTATTTTGGCTGTTGGGGTCAGAAACATCCCATGATTGTGTAGTCTCTGCTACATATTTCAAATGAGCCTCAGCATCGCTCGAGTCTAATTCCCAAAATGGTCTTTCACACATTGTCTGCACGAGTTGTTTGGATGCTAGAGTAAGGCCTTGATGAAAGAAAGAAATGAGATGATGTTTCTCAAATCCATGATGTGGGCAAGCGCTAGCTAACTCCTGAAAACGTTCCCAACACTTATCAAAGGCTTCATTGGCAAAAACCTTGGATTTGAGCCTTGACAGAATTGGTTTTGTGTTGTGGGAAGAACTTGGAGAGAAACTTTGTTTGCATATCTCTCCAGGATAATACAGAATTCGGGGGGTAGCGACCATAACCAAGTTTTAGCTTTATCCTTTAAGGAAAAAGGGGAAAGCTTTAACCGGATAACATCTTGTGGGCAAGATTGATCACCAAACGTCTCACATGTATCTTCGAATTCTCGAATATGGAGATATGGTTTTTCAGAATCCATCCCATTAAATGTAGGAAGAATTTGAATCATCCCATTACGAAAGTGGAACTGACCGGCATTATACGGGAGTAAAATGCAACCAGGGGTAACAGTTCGCTCCGGAAATAAAAGATCTTTCATGGGGAGATATGGTATTTCTTTCTCTCCAGCACCAACACCAACACTACCATGCACAAACATATTGCTACCAAAAGATTCAGAATTCACACTTAGTGTTTGACTCAAAAGTGTGGAGCGTCGGTAGTATGAGAATTGTCAGAGTTAGCTTCAGCAAAGGGATTGCCCAATTTGAAAATAAATAAAACCACTTCTGGCATTTTTTATTAAGGCTGATGCATATAACACCTCACATCAATGTCCAAAAGATCTTTTACTAATGCTCTCTTACTTAGCATTATCGGTCCTCGGTTTTTGTAATACCCAAAGCATACAACTAGGTTACTCAAACTCTGACCTTAAACTCACAAGTCTAATCATGGGCTCCCGCACCTCTAAAGGAGCCATATACTATTGTGCTCATACTATCACTAATCCCTTAGTGCTAAATATTACTAACAAGCTAAATCTCTCCACTCCATGGCAACCCAACATACCTTGAATCTCATCCATAAGAGTCCCTATGCATCACGATCTAATATAATTAGACAATTGTACCCTCTAAAGTCTACTTCATAAGATATTTCTAAGGGCTCAACCCTCTTCTAGGTGAGACATCTCAAAGAAAGATACACATCTGGTACTGAAACAACGAACACGATAGTCTTGCAATAACCGCCCACCATCGATTAACAGTTCGTACCCAGGATAAAATCATACCTCGAATATCAACTCTCTAAACGATCTAACCTTATAAAATATATTTCATCTCAACGAACCAACTCATTTCTTTACTGGAGGAACTAAAGAGGGCCCCACTACTCCATAGTAAATATACAAGGACTAATCATATTAAAGATGCATCCACTAAATCCATTTCTCACATAATTCTAGTACTAATACATCACCGTGACCCACTCGCATCACACAAAATATACCCCAATCATTTCGAAATAAAACTCATAGTTTCAGTTGCCCATAACACTGTCGACTCAATGGTTATTGGACATAACACCCTCATCCTAGCCAAACCAAAAACTTCTCTAACAATTTCCCCTACCAGGCATCATGTTCTTGTCCCCTAACTCACCGCTCTTTTACATGTAAGACACCTCTTTGTGTCATCCCACTTTCTCTGGCCCCACCGTCCCTCTCGGGGTTGTCCTTCTCACGGACCTGGTAGTTTTGACCCTGATTGCTACCCCAAATGTCCCTTTGGATCTGCTGGTCCCTGGGACTTGTTGGTGACCTTGACGGACCTAACTGAACCCACCATCACTCGATTGAGATTTTATTGATCTCGATCATGAATCTGGATCCTCTACTATGTTTCCCTTCCATTACTTCCTCACTAGCACAAAAACCCAATCTTACTCTTCGATAGATTCTCCAACTCCCTTAGCCCCCTCTCTGGAGAGTATTGATACCAATTGTAATTGTACAACCTTGACGACAATGACACTAGTCATTCTAGCTAGATCTCATATTCGCGCTTGTATTTTCTACCCATGGGTCTATTATCAACTTACAGACCCCTACATGATTCTTTGTATTCTTCCAATTGTTTATGAAGATTGCAAATTCCGTCACTTTCCTTCACATCCGGCCACTGTTCGACCTTTTTAGAAAATTACTGAAATTTCCCACTTCTTCCCTATTTAATCTATAGTGAGGGGGTTCGTAACACTCCGTGCACCGAATCCCATGTTTTTACGATATCTCCCCATGGTTGTGGTGACTGGATTCTATCACTCCATACTGCTTCTAAGAGAAAATTTCTTTGCCCGAAATTTTGACTTGAGTGTTACTACACTCTCCCACATGTGATCCTAATTGGATGTTCCCCATTCATTTGTATATCACCCTTCTGAACCTCCGTCGAATTCTAGCGGACTGTTCTTCTGAAACAAAATTTTCTTCAACCCTTACGCCTTGTCGTATACACTTCGGGTTTTAACTTTGCACTATCGTCCCTTCACGACGGCTCTTGTGGCAGCTACTACGTCCCAGCGGTTGCTCCAACTTCAATAGTTTGAACAACACGATCATTCCTACCGCATCACTGTTACAAAATACTCTATGTCTTTTATGGAATCCTCCCAAACTGAAATCCTTCTAACGTCCCATGTTTGTCATGCTATCAAGTTCGATTTGCCCCACTCAATCTATACCGTATATGAATCACATAAACTATACCCTATAGCAGGAGAACGTAAGCATGTACGTAAATGAATACAACAATCGTATAATAAGTCTCTATATAAAATAACACTACGTTAAAACGTGAAAAGCCACACGGATCCTAAGGACACTAGAACCTGATGCTCCGATATCATCTGCGATACCCCGCCTAACATTACACCAAAATGGCCAAAATGTCACCTTTCAGCCTGCCACCCTTGTCACGGTCATTGACCGTGACACAAATCTCGCGTTTTGTGTCACGGTCATTGACCTTGACAAGATCGTGACAAAGAATTGTCACGGTCAATGACCATGACAATTCTTTAAATAATTGTCACGGTCAATGACCTTGACACGATCGTGAAAACTTCTGCAGTAAAAAAATCCCTAGCCTTCTTTTTTCCCACCCTTTTTTGGTTTTCGCCCTCTCTCTCTCTCTCTAAGCGATTTCTGCTCTCTCTCTCTAAGGTATGTTTTTTTTCCTCTCTATCTCTTTCATTTCTATATGTGTGTGTATGTGTATGTGTATGTGTGTATATATATGTGTGTATATGTATGTGTATATCTATGTGTATGTGTGTGTATATATGTGTGTGGTGGTGTGTGGTGGGGGAGGGGGGAAGGGGGTAGTGGGGGTGGGGTGGTGCAGGTGTGGTGTGGTGGGGGGGAGGGGGTGGGGTGGTGGGGGTGGCGTGTGGTGGGGGCAGGGGGGAGGGGGGAGGGGGCATTAGTAAATTAATAATTGTGTGTATATATGTGTGTGGTGGTGTGTGGTGGGGAAGGGGGTATTGGGGGTGGGGTGGTGCAGGTGTGGTGTGGTGGGGGGAGTGGGTGGGGTGGTGGGGGGTGGGAGGTGGGGTGGGGTGGGGTGTGTGTGTGTGTGAGTAGGTGTGTGCGTGTGTGTGTGGTGGGGGGAGGGGTCAAGGGGTGTTGTGGTGGTGGTGGTGGGGGGGGGGGGGGTGGTGGGTGTGTGTGGTGGGGCAATTTTAACAATTGTATAACTTTAATTAATAAATTGTATAGCTTTAATTGTAATTTTAATTGTATAGTTTTAGATGAAAGTAAATTAATAATTAGTGCCAATTTCATATGAAAGTAGGATTTCCCCTTGTTGATGTAAAAAACTAGACTATCTCTAATTGTTTAGTCACACATAAAAATAAATATGAGACACGAGATTTCAAAGTGGTTCAGCCTTGAATGAATGGCCTACGTCCACTGTTTGTGTTTTTATTGACTGTTTAGGAATTCTCGAAGTATGGTTATCCTCAAGAAATTTTGGTCCCCCTCCCAATGAGGATGATACAATGTATTTATATCCTTGAGGATGTACATGTGAATGGGTAATACATAGTTGTTCAACAAGCGTATACATCCGTATGATAATAATCAATACTTAATGCGCATTTAATCCTCTTAATTGTCTGATAATAAATGCTCTGATCGTGGTGCATCTCGGACCGCCTAAGCTGCTCGGACCGCCTAAGTATCTCGGTCTCCATGAGTTGCTCGGTGCAGTAAAGTTCCTCGGTGAGCGTCTACTACTCGGAGTATCTGAGCTGGTCAGAGAAATTGAGTTCCTCGGAGTCAAGGTATTGTTCAAAAGTGTTTGTTAGTGCCATGTAGAATGACACGTGTCTCCACTTCATTGTGCCATGTCAGTAGAATAAAATTGGTATCAACAGAAGCCCCCAATGTTTCACAGTTCGAGACTGAGGAGTGTGGAATATTCTTCTCGAAATATGGCGTGATTAAATGGTCATCCTGAATTTTAGGAGCGTTTTCTTTGCATTTATTTTTCTTTTCGAATTCATAGAATTAGACTTTTCGAATTTTCTTAACTGCTTCGATCTCCGCGCCCTTTTTGTCCTTTTAGCCGCCGGTAGCGTAAACGTCTCCCTTTGTAATCATTATTTTTACCTTTTCCCAAGGTAAGGTATTTAAGAGTTGCAGAGAATCATATCGTCTTTTAATTTTTCAAATCTGCATCTTTGAGTTTTCCATTTTCTCTCTCTTTTGTGCATTCATCCCTTTCATTGTTCATTGTCAACAGATCCATCCTTTTCCTGTAAGGTCTTATTCCTTCTCTTTTATTTGCTTTATTCATCATGGTTTACCTTGTTGAATCGCTTGATAAGTTTCGCTCTGATTTCTCTATTCCTTCATGGGTTGTTTTGGAGGACTTTCTGAACCTTCAGATTATTTTTGTTTGGCTGCGGGACACTGGTTCCCCAGTCTCTTCGTTACTGAATGTGGCTGTTCTCTTCCCCCAAACCCTTTGTGTCTGGAATTCTGTCAATATTTTGACGTGGTTCCTGCAATAATAGCCCCCAATACGTGGAGAATAGTTAACGGAGTTTATAGATTAAATCAAATTCATGGAACTCGTATAGAAATTCCAAAAATTATGTTTTGTTATAGATGGGATGTTGGTGACAAAAATTTTTATTTAAAAACTAGGCTTTGAAATAGGGTTTTAGTGGTCAATCTCCCAGATGCCAATAGGGACTACTTTGAGCACGGGGTTGTTATGAAAAATTGGCAGCACCCTCCACTAACTGGAAATGATGTGTACCAGGGTCCTAGATGCCCTCTATATTGCAATGGGATAGGTTGTTTTTATTTTATTTTTGAAATTATGCTTCCTTTGTGTTTGATAAAATGTATCACTGATATTTTAATTTTTATTTATTTGCAGTTGACAGTAAAAGAAGGTCTCCAAAAGAGACAGAAGTTAACTTAAAACATCTGAAACTTATCTGGGGTTTGCATCAGACTGTTGCCGACGAGCATATCAGATCAGCTTCATATCTACTGCAGTATAAGAGTTACACCTCATCTTTTACTGCTCGTCTGGTGATAAGCGACGTGGAACCAATACCAGCTTCTACAAGTTCTTCATCTGAGTCACATATTCATTTGAGTGAAAGGATGAAGAGAAGAAGAGCTCATGCCCTCTTCGAGAAATCTGCCTCTGTTGCTAGAGAAGCAAAGAAAAGAAAACATGATGTCCCAGAAGAGGGGATAAGAAAAATCGATGCCCCTCCTCCGGCTGCTCCTATGAAGGTTGCCGAGAAGCCTCCAGCGGCTCTGAGCAAGGTCGCTGCTCCAAGCGAGGTGATAGTCATATCCCCGACTAAGACTACATCTTTAGTCGAGACTGTTGATGCTCCTCTGAGTAGGCTGAAGAAAAGCTCCTCTGTCAATTTGGCTGAATCCATCGCTCAGCCCCCGACTACTGGAAGTGGTGTTCCCACTTTTGTTGCCCCGAGCTCTGCCATGAGCTCGGTGAAGTCTTGGATCATTCACAAGATCCAAGGTATTGAAGAAAATCTTTCTCGGGACATAGTTACCACATTAGCTGCTCGTCATATTGCTTCTGTAAGTATTATTGTCCTAAACTTTCATTTTTCCCTTGTTATATTTGTGCACTGACTTGCTATTATTTTCTTTTCCCAGTTGGTGACCTGTTTTAATACAATTTTGAAGAAGGATGAAGCTATTAAAGCTTCAAGCTCCTCGTCAGGTGTAGAGGAAGCTTTGGTGGGTCCGACGCAGTCTCTAAAAGATTCTCGTCAGAAGTATATTGATGATAAAGCTGCTTGGGAGAAGCATCTCAATTTGACCGAGCAGGAAAAGAATCAAGCTGTTGAAGTCTACAAGGGATTGGAGAAGAAAATAAAAGAATTAGAAAGTAAGAATAAAGAGCTCGAAGGGAAGCTCCAAAATGCTGGGGAGCTTGAAGGTAAGCTCAAGGTTGCTAAGGAAGAGCTAAACAAGCTTCATGAAGTAGGTTGTTAGAAGGAAGAAGTTGAGAATAAACTGAAGGCTGCCGAGGATCTTCTTTCCGAGAAGCTTTCCTCAGAGAAGGCGAAAAGGAATTTGGCTGTATAAAATTCCTTCAGTGCTAGCTGGGATAAGGGGTGGAATAAGGGTCTGGCTTCCATGATGTCACAAGTGGAATATGGTAACCACAAATACTTTAGGGATGGCTGGGTCGCTGCTCTGCAAGATATGAAGGTTGATGAAAATTCTGACATGTTTCAGCGACACATCTCGGGCCCCCTCCAACTCCTGAAGAAGAAGAAGAGGACGGAGCTGCCTCTGAGGAATCTTCCATGGTGATGTGAGATCAAATTTCTCATCCCACAACTGTCTAGTCTTCCTGCGAGCAACTTTAACCATCCCTTATTTCAAACGAGTAGCTTTCAGCACCCCCCGAGCAACCATCTGTGCCATCTGAGCAACCTACATCCTCATCCCAGCCTCCCGAGAAAGTTTTCGGAGACAAGGAGAAGGTGTAGAGTTGTTTGGATTTTTCTCTTTGTTTATTTTTATCAATTGTAATTCTAAACTATGTACCTTTCTTTTATGATATAATAAAATTTGAAGTTTTGCCTATTCATAATGTTATTTCTCTTCCTCTTGCTCCTTATTGATTCTTGCCCTTTCTTCTTTTTACTAGTTTATGGTCAGGATGGAATTGTTATCTGCTCATGATACAAAATTGATGAAACAGTGCAACAAATATTTCAAAGTTGGTCATACATATTTGACTGATGCTCAAATTATTGATATACTCGGTCCAAATGCTTCAGAACGAGCAGTTGAGGCCTACCAGTATTTGAAGTGCCTGCTCGACCGTGCAGTGGCTATAAATGTAGCATATTATAAAATGATTGAAGACCTCCAGGGCACTCTTGAAGAGCTTTAGCAACAATATAAGGAGTCTACAGCCCTTTTGCATGACGGATACGAGAAGAAGTATCAACAACTCAGTGCTGATAAGGGGTATGATAAGTTGTTCGCCGCTAACAATGTGAGGGAGAGAACTTTGAAGGTTGAGGTCGAAGAGCACAGACAGATAGCTGAGTTATTGGAGAAAGAAAATAATAATCTGCAAAGAGAGGTATCTCAGTTGAAATCTGCATCTTCTACCTCAAACACTTTGGTCCCTGTGAACGACGAGGGATTCTCTTTCTTGGAGGTCGAAAACTCCAACCTGAGGGATGAATTAGAAACCTTGAAGTGGATTGGGCCTTCTACCTCTACTTGGGGACGAGCAAGAGATCCTCAAGGATGAGCAAGAGCTGATCGAATTCCTATCGAGGAATAAAGAACTCAATTGGCACTGGAGAATCAAGCAGTTCAGTTAGTTACAAAGAATAAAGCTCTGGCAGAGATGTCCAAGAAGATCAGGAATCTGGACGAGTAGCTCTCTGCACAGAAGTCTGCCTTGGAGAATAAAGAACTTTTTATTAAAAATCTTCATGAGCAGCTAGAAAGGTTGACTTATCAATTCCATAAGAAGTCTAGAGAATTCTGGATGGCTGGCTACAATGAGGCTCTCTACCACTTGGATGATCGGATCCAAAATGCGAATAATGAAGGTTACAAACAAGGTTGGTTAAATGCATTGGGTGTATTGCAATTGGAACAAGGTCACTACTTGTGGGATTACCATAATCCTGGGTTGCTCGACTTGCCAGTGCCACCATTCAAACTCGACATGAGCTGGATCCCTGCTCGGGCAATCCCTCAGTGTTTGATTTCCAAATATGTTGGCGATTACAGTCTCCATTCCAATATTGAGATATCTCGCCCCGAGCACCTACTCGATCGACCATCTGTGATGAACATCAGGATGCTCAAAGACCTTAATTTCATAAATTCCCCTTATGCCTTAGACGATCCTCCTGCTGGCGAGGAACCTGTTTCAAAGGCAGCGGGGAAGAAACCCATAGAATAGGATTTCTGATGTAATAGTTTTTATGTATTTTATTCTCAATGTACTTTGTTTTGGATTTAATGAAAAACTTATATTTTTCTTTGAAATATTGATTGCCATTGTGTTTTAGATATTTTGTAAAACACTTTACATATGTGTATGTATATCTGTTAAAAAGATAACAACATTGTGTTATTTGCTGGTCACCTAAAGCTGGTTAAAATTTATTGTCGACTATCCCGAATTTTTGGTAATCATTTGACGATTAACCAAAATTGATGATATTTAGTTCCTCGACCAACTTGGTGGTAATTTAAAATGTTACGAGTATCAAAAATTTTTGTTTGATCACTTTTTAATTCTAAGCCATTAACTGACTTTATACTCATGCTTTGCTTGATAAAAATGTTCCCGACCAACCTGAGTTGGTGGATTTTCTTCCCAACCAACCTAAGTTGGCACTTTTGGGAAACATTTTTTATTCCCAACCAACCGGAGTTGGTGGATTTCCTTCCCAACCAACTTGAGTTGGCACTTTTGGGAAATATTTCTTATTCCCGACCAACCGGAGTTGGTGGATTTTCTTCCCAACCAATCGGAGTTGGCACTTTTGGGAAATATTTTTTATTCCCGACCAACCGGAGTTTGTGGATTTGCTTCCCAACCAACCGGAGTTGGCACTTTTGGGAAATATTTTTTATTTTCGACCAATCGGAGTTGGTGGATTTGCTTCCCAACCAACCGGAGTTGGCACTTTTGGGAAATATTTTTTATTCCCGACCAACCGGAGTTGGTGGATTTTCTTCCCAACCAACCTGAGTTGGCACTTTTGGGAAATATTTTTTATTCCCGAGCAACCGGAGTTGGTGGATTTTGCTGAGTAGTGTGTAACACTAGTATTCTGCGAAAAATTTTCAACAAAAGGAGAGGATTGGGTAGAATATCCACATTTTATTCATACTGATGAAACTGCATTACATGAGAATTTACATTACTGATAATATTTGCGCAGGTGTTATGCATTCCATACATTCTTAAACTCCACCCCCTCTAAAGTTTCTATTCTGTAGGTTCCTGGTCGAACAACTTCTGTAACTCAGTAAGATCCATGCCATTTACTTCCAGTTTGCTGTGCTTTTGAATCACTTTCTTTAGCACATAGTCTCCTTCTTTCAGGTCGCACTTCTTCACTCTCTTATTGTAGAACAAAGTTTTTCGTTGCTGGTAAGAAGCATTCCTGATGGCTTCTTCTTCTCTAACTTCCTCGAGCATGTCCAAGTCTAACCTTCTCATTTAATCGCTGACAGGGGAATTGAAGTTCAGCACTCGGTGTGTTGGGAGACCCAACTCGGCAGGTATAACAGCTTCACTTCCAAATGCCAGCATATATGGAGATTCTCCAGTTGCTGCTCGGGGAGTAGTATGATAAGCCCACAATATTGAATGTAGCTCGTTGATCCAGTTTTCTTTTGCATCATTCAGTATTTTCTTCAAGCCATTTAGCAACGTTCTGTTTGTCACTTCAGTTTGTCCATTGCTTTGGGGATGGTGGTCGGGCGGAAAAAGTGTGTTCGTGTGAGGACACAATCGTTGTGTGTTTCCCCGCCGCGATACAAAGAAAACCTAAGCTACTACCACACTTGACAAGCAAGTACAGCGGTAAGTCGGGTATCGTAATAAATCCACGGGGAGTGATTGAATTTTAGATTTGAATTGTTTAATTACTTCAGGAATAAAAGTGTAAAATAAATAAATGAAAAGGTGATGGGTGGTTTGGCGGAAAAATAAAAGAATAAGTTACACTACACAAAAGTAAAGCGAGGATCGGGATCGCATCCTACCAAACGGATCGAAACAACTACTAATCAAGATTCCGGCTCGAAAGCAATTTAATCGAGCATTTACAATTAAGCATAAACATCACACAATAAGGAATTCAAGCCAAAGTTGCGAGATTAAACATTTAATGGAAAACGGTCGCACGCGGATTAAATTCGGATTGTCGCTATAAACACTAACGTTGCGTGACAAAGAAAGTTAAACGCATAACAATCCAACTTTAATACACGCGGTTTCAATTAAATGCAATTTTAAACGAAACCCTAACTTTCGAGGTACAAATCCGTAAATGGCGGAACACAACCCCGACCCTATTTATCTAAGGGTACATCATGAACTAAACTAATTAACAAACCAATAAACTAATTACAACAATAAATAAATTAATCTAGGCAAGAAAGTAGAGAAAGCAAGTAAATGAAAGCATGAAAATTAAGGAAAACAACTAAATTAATGTAATTAAAACTAATGTACAACTTACAAAATAAAGACTACAAGAGAGGAGTAGGGCAAATCTCCCAAGTTTGCAAACCCTAAAATCTAAGACAAAATGAAGATATCAAGTCTAAAAAGAGATCCCCCAACTTAATACAATGTTTTTCCCCTTATACCCAACCAAAAACCAACTTAAAAATAAAGATTTTCGGACTTTTACTGTAGCCGAATCGATTCGGGAAAGGGCCGAATCGATTTGGAAACAGGGGATGCAAATATCTGGCATTCTGGTGCAAAACGAATCGATTCGGTTTTGGGACGAATCGATTCGCAAGCAACAGGCCTGAATCTGCAGCTTTGTCATGTTTTACGGAAAATGCCGCCATTTCTTCGTGATAGCTCGGAATGAGGCACGGTCGGAGGCTACGCGAAGATAACTACGAGGAATACAACATCCAAGAAGACATTAGGCTAAAAACCCAAAATATAAAATGACTAAAATGCCCTTGAATGTGACCTTGAGTGTACTTTTAAAGTAAAAACCATCCTAAAAATGCCATAACTCCATCGATACAACTCGGAATCATGCACCGTCGGTGGCCACGCGAAGAGAAATCAAAGGGCTTCAACTTCCGTGAAGATATCGGGATTCAAACCCGAATGCTGGAATTACTAAAATTCCCCCGAAGCTGCAAAAGTCGACGAAACATTTTCGGAAAGCGTCTGAACATCATACTAAGCATCCAAATACCTACAAAAGCTCAATTAACCCCTGCAAAACATGTTAACATAGAAATCCGAGGTTGTCTGGTTAACGAGCATAAGTATAGGGATTAAGATACCCAAAGGGGCTAATAAGGCGTAGGTTAACGGGTGAAATACGCAATATTTGTGTCGTATCACACCCCCTAACTTACACATTGCTAGTCCCTAGCAAAGAAATAAGAAACTACAAGAACTACACACAGACCAAAAGTAGGATACAAGTACAAAATGGGATGAAAAAGTAATAAAAAGATAAGGCCACTTTCGCGGGCGAACGATTGCATTTAGCATATGCAATAAGCTGTTAAACTCCAAGGTTACCCAAGTGGACAAGTGTCGTCTCGTGAGGGTTTTCAGGGATGATACCCACAAACATCACATGGTTTCCTCAAAATATGCCCAACCCAACATGCGACAAACTCAAGAACAACGAAAAAGATTTCAAACATGTTATTAGCATATTGAACAAATTCAAGATAAAGTCCGTTGTTATTAACAAGTTGAATGCACATCGTAGAATTGAAACTTTAAAAGTGGGAGGGGGGGAAGCACATGCATAGTGTGATTTGGTGAAAAACTTATATAAATTGGATACTAATCAAAGCAAACATACATTCAATCCTCATGGGCATTACACTCAACAAATGAAATCACTCGAAATGGGAGGTAATACACGGGACATGCGGGCATAAAGAGTAAATGTAAATGGAAACTAGGTCGCGCACATGTCACAGATGAAGAACGCTATATAGGAAATGAAAAACTTGTAATCTCAATGAAAGATACCACTCATCAAAAGAGGCGAAATGCATTTTCACAGATTATCAAAACTATTATGACTTTTAAATTAAATGCACCCTAAGATCACATAGGACTTTATAGGGTTGTAATGTAGGTTTGGGGTTAAGGTATGAAATGAAAGGTATATGTACGGATTCAAAGTGTTCGGAGATGAAAACTTGGAATAATGGGGAAAATGTGGGCAATTACAAAATTGGAAAACAAGTTCCAAAACAAGCATTAAATGTATCATTTGGAGAGTAATCAAAGATTATTGAACTATATACACAACATATAAAACTTTCTCTTTTCTTTTTCTTTTCTTCTTTTTCTTATGTTTTCTTTTGCTTTTTGCTTTCTCTTTTTCTTCACTTTTTTTTTCACATCACTTTTCTTTACTTTTCAAACTCTCATATGCTTAAATTGCAACCACACTACAATAACATCATTCAATCCCAAGTATCATTCCAAACAAAGGTATGTAAGGTGTATGTATGGCTTAAAACTACAATTTGGAGTTGGTTATGGGAAAGAGGTTATGAAAAGAAAGGTTATATTTAGGCTCAAAGGGGTTAACGAGGGTAAACATATAAGGTGAGGTCAAGGCTAATATGGGTGATATAACAAAGATGGCCTATGATCATTTCACAAAGTTTACGCAATTCTCAAGTCAAAACAATATATGAAAATCATGCTCAAGTAACACATTTCAAGTATGAACTCAATTAATGAACGATCAAATGAAAGAATAGAGAGATTACCAACGAATTCAACGATTTCAATGAGAAAAGAATAGTGTATAACACTCACAAATGAAGATAAGTCTCTAATCTCACTCGGTGTAAGTATATACAATGCAACAAAAGATTCCCGAGTTATAAAAATCTTAAACCAAATCAATATAACAAGAATGGTGCATGTGCTCACGGATTAAAGTTTAATTCATGAAGTTATTCATAATATCAATGATTTAGGGACTAAAATCTAATAATTTCTAAAATCGAGAACATGCATCGTTGAATTGTCAATTTGATTGGGCAATTATTGAAATTTATCACTGGAAACAAGGCAAAATGCCCAACAAAGGAGAAAAAAGAAAGAAAATATTTTTGAATTTTTTCAAATTTTCACAAAAAGGCATACTTAGTAACTAACAAGTAAGCAAATCAATGGACTACACATGAAATGGATAGAATATCCTACACCCCCTAACTTAAATGTTGCATTGTCCTCAATGCGCATTAAGAACACAACACAAAGAGAGGAAAATAACGATATTACCCAAAATTGGAGCGATCTCCATAAGCGCGAGTCCAAAGGAATCTACAAAACAAGTTAGTACCGAGCATAGCAAAAACAAATAACAAAAAGTTTACTAATTACACTAGACTAAATTAAAAGGAAAGAAAAATAGGAAATAAAGAAAATTAAAAAGCTAACTATTTACAAACTACTATTTAGGCTTCACACTAACTATACACTAGAAGTCTAAATAGTTGAGGGTCCACCCAAAAAGGTATTTGACTTTGAAAGATCAACGGTGGACCCTCCAAAAGTAACATGCCTCCCGAAAAATAAGAATTTCGTTTGAACAACGGAAGGCATGTGGGTGGTGAAAAAAGTGAACCATCGCCAATTTGAAATTTTGGGCGGACGATGGGGGATTTGGATAATAAGGGGGGAAGGTACACTTGAGGTCCAAGAAAAATCGATTCATCTCCCAAAGGTTTTTCAAATGGAATGGGAGATGGTTCACACATGGGGATAACATCCATCGAAAACAAGTCCGGTAAGGAGTTCTCATCGGCAAAAAGTGTAGAAATTTTAATTTCTACCGACTCATAGGAATCAACCGGTAATTCTAATGGTTCAATGACGGAAAACGTATATGGTAATGAAGTAAATTCAATCTCCATCAACATATCGTCGGAAGGAGATTGAATTTCGGGGGAGAGAGATTCACATTCGATGAGAAATTCTTTGAAAAATTGAGGTGAAACACAAGTTTCCACCTCCACGTTGTTTTGTGCAAAAGAATTCATCTCATCGCAAAGTGCTCCAAGTCTCATTCCAGCATCATTTAAGCTTTCCAAACCTTGGGAGTAAAGAAGCAAAGTTTCTTCCAAAGTAGGCTTCCTCGGCTCAAGAGCCTCGGACTCCTCATTTGGTTCAAACTTATCTTCGAAAGTAATGAAATAAGAATCGTCATTGGATTCGAATAATGAATCCAACTCAAGCTCCCAATAACGATTTTCATTCCGATAAATGTTTTCAAGTCTTTCAAACTCAAGAAACTCTTCAAAATGGAAAACTTGAAAACTATCCCCAAAGTAAGAATCATTAGAATGACTGTAATAACTATAATAGTAGAACATGATTACCTCGTTGTTTCCAGATGGAGAATCCGATCAAGAAAGGGAGCAACCGCGAATCAAAGTTTCTTAGTGCTCAAATATGCTATCCTGCAAAAAAGGTTAAAACAAAGAATACAAATACAAAAGGAAAAATACTACGAAATAATAAAACAATTACAATCTAAAACACACTCCCCGGCAACGGCGCCATTTTGTGGTCGGGTGGAAAAAGTGTGTTCGTGTGAGGACACAATCGTTGTGTGTTTCCCCGCCGAGATACAAAGAAAACCTAAGCTACTACCACACTTGACAAGCAAGTACAGCGGTAAGTCGGGTATCGTAAGAAATCCACGGGGAGTGATTGAATTTTAGATTTGAATTGTTTAATTACTTCAGGAATAAAAGTGTAAAATAAATAAATGAAAAGGTGATGGGTGGTTTGGCGGAAAAATAAAAGAATAAGTTACGCTACACAAAAGTAAATCGAGGATCGGGATCGCATCCTACCAAACGGATTGAAACAACTACTAATCAAGATTCCGGCTCGAAAGCAATTTAATCGAGCATTTACAATTAAGCATAAACATCACACAATAAGGAATTCAAACCAAAGTTGCGAGATTAAACATTTAATGGAAAAAGGTCGCACGCGGATTAAATTCGGATTGTCGCTATAAACACTAACGTTGCGTGACAAAGAAAGTTAAACGCATAACAATCCAACTTTAATACACGCGGTTTCAATTAAATGCAATTTTACACGAAACCCTAACTTTCGAGGTACAAATCCGTAAATGGCGGAACACAACCCCGACCCTATTTATCTAAGGGTACATCATGAACTAAACTAATTAATAAACTAATAAACTAATTACAACAATAAATAAATTAATCTAGGCAAGAAAGTAGAGAAAGCAAGTAAATGAAAGCATGAAAATTAAGGAAACAACTAAATTAATGTAATTAAAACTAATGTACAACTTACAAAATAAAGAGTACAAGAGAGGAGTAGGGCAAATCTCCCAAGTTTGCAAACCCTAAAATCTAAGACAAAATGAAGATATCAAGTCTAAAAAGAGATCCCCCAACTTAATACAATGTTTTTCCCCTTATACCCAACCAAAAACCAACTTAAAAATAAATATTTTCGGACTTTTACTGTAGCCGAATCGATTCGGGAAAGGGCCGAATCGATTTGGAAACAGGGGAAGCAAATATCTGGCATTCTGGTGCAAAACGAATCGATTCGGTTTTGGGACGAATCGATTCGCAAGCAACAGGCCTGAATCTGCAGCTTTGTCCTGTTTTACGGAAAATGCCGCCATTTCTTCGTTATAGCTCGGAATGAGGCACGGTCGGAGGCTACGCGAAGATAACTCAGAGGAATACAATATCCAAGAAGACATTAGGCTAAAAACCCAAAATATAAAATGACTAAAATGCCCTTGAATGTGACCTTGAGTGTACTTTTACAGTAAAAACCATCCTAAAAATGCTATAACTCCATCGATACAACTCGGAATCATGCACCGTCGGTGGCCACGCGAAGAGAAATCAAAGGGCTTCAACTTCCGTGAAGATATCGGGATTCAAACCCGAATGATGGAATTACTAAAATGCCCCCGAAGCTGCAAAAGTCGACGAAACATTTTCGGAAAGCGTCTGAACATCATACTAAGCATCCAAATACCTACAAAAGCTCAATTAACCCCTGCAAAACATGTTAACATAGAAATCCGAGGTTGTCTGGTTAACGAGCATAAGTATAGGGATTAAGATACCCAAGGGGGCTAATAAGGCGTAGGTTGACGGGTGAAATACGCAATATTTGTGTCGTATCAGATGGCCTGGTGCCGAATGGATCTTTAAGATATTTGATGATGATAATAGGCAGTGAACTCCTCGTTGTCAAATTGTGTTCCATGGTCGGTGATGAATTCATGGGGAAGACCATATCTACAAATGATATTTTCCAAATAAATTGGTACACCTTTTTGTATGTCATGTCGACAAGAGGCTCGGCTTCTACCCACTTAGTAAAATAATCCACTATGACGACGAGATATTTAAATCTTCCCCTAGTCGTTGGAAGTGGCCCGACCAAGTCAATTCCCCACATGGCAAATGGCCAAGGGGAATTAATGGGTGTCAACAATGCTTGGGGAGTTCTTCGAATGGAGGAGAAGCGCTGACACTTGTCACATTTCATGGCATAGGCTGTACAATCAGCCCTCATCGTTGGCCAGTAGTATCCTTGCATTATTATTCTTTGCAGAAGTGTCCGACCTACTACATGGGCTCCACAAGACCCTTCATGGACTTTTTTAATCAAATCCTTCACCTCGGAGGGATGTACACATCTCTGCAAGCCAACTATGATTCCTCATTTGTATAGAATACCATTAGTCAATACATAATGAGCATCTTTAAACTTCAATTTCTTGGCCGCGAGTTTTTCAATCGGTAATTCTCCCTCCTCAATATATGCCCTGATGGGATCCATCCAAGATGGCCCTAAATCAAGGGTAATAAAATTCATCGTCAGCTCTTCATTTATGCTCCGACCAGCTAGAATTTCAATTGGGATTGTTCTTTGTAGCTCGGTACGAGTAGCCGATGCTAATTGAGCTAAAGCGTCTGCTCTTGCATTCTCCATTCTTAGTATTCTAACTAGTTGAATAGTAACAAATTCCGATACCAACTCCATCGCCTTTGCATGGTACTTAATCATCAACTCTCCTTTCGCTGCATATATATCGAGCATTTGATTTACAATCAACTGTAAGTCACTGCACATGATTACCTTCTTTGCCTTCATGGTTTTTGCCAGACTAAGACCTACAATCATCGCTTCATATTCAGCCTCATTATCAGAAGCTTGAAATTGGAAGTGTAGGGCATATTCTATGTCGATCTCGTCTAGACTTTTCAATAAAATCCCGGCTCCACTACCCGAGGTGCATGATGAGCCATCCACATATAGGTATTTCTTCCTCAAACTTCTTATTGGACAAAATTCCTCGATGGAATATTTGTTGCTCCTTTATCTCCATTTCTACCACACCTCGTTGCTCGTCGACCTTCTCCTCTTGCTCTCCGACCACCTTAAGTTGATCGGGGTTTAAATTTGATGATCCTATAACATCCAAATGTTGGTCGATGCTCATCTTTTGCTCCTCGGGGGTATTAGGATAAGTGAACTCTGCTATAAAATCTGCTACTGCTCGCCCTTTCAATGACAATCTAGGCTCATAAATTATATCATATTCACCGAGTTCTATAGCCCAGTACATCAATCTCCCTAATTTTTCTGGTTTGTGAAGAGCTTGCATCAACGGCATATCGGTATATACGACTATGGTATGAGACTAAAAGTATGGCTTCATTCTTCTACTTGCTTCGATCAGTGCCAATGCCAACTTTTCCAACTTCAGAGATCTGATTTCTGCTCCTCGAAAGGCCTTACTAGTGTAATAAATTGGCTTTTTTACTCCATCCTCTACTCTTATTAATGCCGAGCTACTGCATTTTACGAAACTGCTAGGTACAAGTACAACCTTTCTCCCATCACTGGTATGGACAACAGTGGAGGTGCTCCTAAATATTTCTTCAATTCTTAAAAAGCTTTCTCGCATTCTTCATTCCATTCAAAAGTCTTTCGGAGCGTTTTGAAGAATGGGAGGCATCTATCAGTTGCTCGCGATACAAATCTGTTAAGTGCTGTAACTCGCCCTGTAAGACTTTGCACTTCTTTCTTTGTCATTGGAGATCGCAGCCCTAACAGAGCTTTGATCTTTTCAGGGTTTGCTTTAATGCCTCGTTGATTGACAATGTACCCGAGAAACATGCCTTCTCGTACTCCAAAAATGCACTTGGTCGGGTTCAGCTTCATTTGATATTTATCTAATTGATCAATGGTCTGGCCTAAGTCAACTAGATGGTCAGCAGCTTTCTTGCTCTTTGTCAGCATATCATCAACATAGACCTCCATATTGCAACTGATTTGTTCTGCAAACACCTTGTTCATCAGCCGCTGATATGTCGTACCTACATTTTTTAAACCAAAAGGCATAATATTATAACAATAAGTACCACTAGGGGTAATGAAAGAAGTAATCTCCCTGTCTTCAGGTTTCATTTTAATCTGGTTGTAACCAGAATAAGCATCCATGAAGCTTAGCAACTCGTGTCCCGAGGTAGTATCCCCTAGCTGATCAATTCGGGGCAAGGGAAAATGATCCTTTGGACATGCTTTGTTGAGGTCGGTAAAGTCTACACACATCCTCCATTTGTTGTTCTTCTTTTTTACCATCACCACATTTGCTAACCAGTCTGGAAACTTAACATCTTCAATAAAGCAAGCTTTCTGGAGCTTCTCGACCTCCTCCTGTATAGATTGATTCTTCTCGGGGCTGAATACTCTTCTTCTTTGCTTCACTGGCTTGATTTCCTTATTCACATTGAGCTCGTGACATAAGAAATTTGGGTCTATTCCGGGCATATCTTCATGACTCCAAGCAAAAGTTTGTTTTCTGCTTTTTAAGAAAACTATCAACTCTTGTTTTAATGAGGTATCTAACGACGAACCTATATGAGTTGTTCGTTCAGGGTGCTCGTCGTCCAAAATGATGTTTTCAGTAGCTTCCACCACCTGACCTTTCACGAGTTGCGACTCGTCTCTAGGGTCCAATGTTTCAATTTATGCACCCTCATCCACCTGATATGTAATAGACTTTTTCCTAGATTCCTCTAGTTCCTCCTGCTCGGTAGATGAATAGTAGCATTCCCGAGCTACTTTTTAATCACCCTTCACAACTCCTACTCCAAAAATAGTTGGAAATTTTAGGCATTGATGTACTGTAGATGGTACTGCTTCGAACTTCTTCAATCCTACCCTTCCCGTGATGATGTTGTAGGCTGACTGAACATTCATATCCATCATAAAGAAGCGTAATCTTTCTGTTCGACAAGCAGGCCATGTACCAATGAACATATCTAACTTGATCATCCCAAGTGGAAAAACTTTCTCGCTAGCAAAACTGAGGAGGATGATAAGGCTCCAACTAGGATAACTTTAGATTTAAGCTGTCGAAGCACGAGTAGAACATAATATCAGCCGAGCTACCATTATCAACCAGTACTCTCGAGATCATTACTTCCTTAATTCTCATTTTGATTACCAATGGGTCATCATGAGGATACAACACACCTGCAAGGTCATTTTTTGAGAAACGGATGACCAGGTTTTCTTTGTTGACCTTCCTCGGGCGATCATCTTCAGCCAAGTTTATTCGTTGAATATATGAACAGGCTTGAGCCTCATTGAGGTAAGCTTTTCTTTCTGCAGTAAGGTCTCCACCTCCTGCATCTCCACCAGTAATAACATTACAATCAAATGATCCAAAACGTATTGAAAATACTTCATTCTGGCTGCCTTGGTCTTTTGGGAAGATCATGGTCGTCTTCTGTATTATCTTCATGGTCTCTTTTCTTGTTCTCCTCTACTCGACGAGGAGATCTAGATCTCTCTCTTGCTCAGTCGTTGTTTCTTCTTTCATTTCTACGATCAACATACTTTGCCAGTTTTCCTCGTCTAATAAGTGCCTCGATCTCATTCTAAAGAGCTATGCAATTTTTGGTCACGTGGCCATGATCCTTGTGGAACTCACAATATTTGGCCTTATTCCTCTTGTCAGGGTCTGACTTCATTTTCTCTGGCCAGTTTAACTCCTCGTTATTCTTGATTTCTTCTAGAACATGGTTGATGTCTACTTTTAAAGGAGTATAATTTTCAAATTTCTTTAACACCTCCCATGATGGCTTTGTTTTTGAGTGTTTATCACTACTATTGTTTTTATGTTCTTTCTTTTTTGCCTTATCACCCTCCATCTTGGTTTCTTTTGGTATACATATTCTTTTTTGTAGCCATAGCCTCCTCAGCATTCATGATCTTGGCCGCTTTTGCCATCAATTACGACATGGTTCTGGGTGGATCTTTAGCCAAAGTGTAGTACAACTTATTGGGCAACAGCCCACTCATCAGAGCAGTAATCGTTTTCTTTTCCTCGTAATCAATAACTTCGAGTTGCTCGTTATTGAAGCGAGTTATATAATCCCTAGTGCTCTCACCTGCCTTTTGTCTAACACTTAACAGGTGTGCTACTCGTTTAACAGGCTTTGCTCCAAAACAGAAATTTCCAATGAAGAGCTCGGCGAGTTGAAAGAAAGTTAAAATCTTACCCCGAGGAAGATTATTGTACCATATTTGAGCAGATCCTGTAAGAGTTCCCGAGAATGCCCTGCATCTCATCTCATCTGGCACAGCATAGATGTCGGCAACAGCTTGGTATTTCTCTATATGAAGGACAGGGTCAGTTTTTCCATCATATTTGGGAGTCACAACAGGTGCTTTGAACTTTGATGGTGTGGGAAAATCCATAATTGCTTGGACAAAAGGTGTCCCCTGGACTAAAGTTCTTTGTAGAGTATTCTTGGCGTTGGCCATTTCCCCTAATCTATCCTCCAACCTCTGAATAGATCATTTTCACCCATCATTTCCTTCCTTCGGCTTACCGGTTCGAGCAATTGATCGTATTGAAGTAGCTTCCTAGGACCTATCATGTCGAGCAGTTGGTTGTGATTGGGCAGAACCCTCTCTTAGATCAAATGGTCGTCGAAAGTTTCTCGACATAGCCTTAGGAGGACTTTTATTCTTCCTAGGGCCCAATCGATCAAAATGAGAGACCCTAATAAATATTTCCAGTGCATTGGTCCTTTCCGGGGAGAGAGTGATATGTTGTTCAGTATTTGTGGCTCGTACTGACGAAGTTCGACCCGGTTGATAAGAAAAATCTTCAAATCTATCAGTGCGATATGAATCACTTTGCCTAATGCGTGAAGAAAGTAAATGAGTATTTCTCTGACCACTTCGTTGTCCTGAATAGGTTGATGCTCCACCTTGGATGGTTTGCATGAGTTGTCGCATTGTTTCCTGCATGGATGTTTGACCTTGAGCCAAACTGACCAGGATTCCAGTCAGATCTTGGATATTTGGAGGAGCGGATGGATTTGGGGGGTTTCCAGCATTTCTATTGCTGGATTCAGGGTTGTCAGCCATTGGGGATGAATTGTTTTTGGTGAAAAACGAAAATTACAGTCGTTTCCCACAGACGGCGCCAATATGTTGATGTAAAAATTAGACTATCTCTAATTATTTAATCACAGATAAAAATAAATATGAGACAAGAGATTTTAAAGTGGTTCAGCCTTTAATGAATGGCCTACGTCCACTGTTTGTGTTTTTATTGACTGTTTAGGAATTCTCGAAGTATGGTTATCCTCAAGAAATTCCGCTCCCCCTCCCAATGAGGATGATACAATGTGAATGGGTAATACATAGCTGTTCAACAAGCGTATACATCCGTATGATAATAATCAGTATTTAATGCGCATTTAATCCTCTTAATTATCTAATAATAAATGCTCTGATCGAGGTGCAGCTCAGACCGCCTAAGCTGCTCGGACCGCCTAAGTATCTCGGTCTCCATGAGTTGCTCGATGCAGTAAAGTTCCTCGGTGAGCATCTACTGCTCGGAGTGTCTGAGCTGGTCGGGGAAATTGAGTTCCTCGGAGTCAAGGTATTGTTCAAAAGTGTTTATTAGTGCCATGTAGATTGACACGTGTCTCCACTTCGTTGTGCCATGTCAGTAGACTAAAATTGGTATCAACACACCTCATTGTAAATTAGTAAACTAATAATTGTATACTTTAATTGTTAGTTTAATTGATGAAATGAATTAATTGAGTAGATGAGTTAGAAGGAGTACGGGTTACACATTTGTTGTTGAAATTGCTGTTGGATTATTTTGTTTAGTAGATGTTGGGTTGGTTAGTTTTAAAAGTGGCATGACCACTGGATTATTGTCCATATGGGGGTGGGATTTTTTAACTTTATTTGAAAATTACTTTGTATATCAAATAATATATACAAAGTATGATAATTAAATGAAACATACTTGAAACTAATTAAATGAAACATACTTGAAACTAATTTAGACATATATAGATGTTTTCAACTAATTTAGACATATTTATGTACGTGTACGTGTGCGTGTGTGTGGTGGGGGTGGGGTAGGGGTGTGTGTCTATGTGTACTGATAACATTTTCTTTTTATCTGTACTAATAACATTTTTTTACAGCAAATGTCTCCTTCAGGTATTAAGGCGAAGATGATGATGCTGTTTATGATGATGTCGTATGGGCTCGGTGGTAGCGGAGGCGACGAGGGCTCCTCCCCCCCTAGGCTTCCCAAATATAGAAAATTTGGGATTACCGTCGAGAACAAATCGAAGCTATTAGCGATATCCCTCGAGCTGCTAAAGACAGTCATCGGCCCGGGGTTTATGAGTTGGAAGGAGGTGCCATATGAGCTCAAGTTAGCTGTTTGGGTGGTACTACAGGTAATATAATTATATTTATATGAATATTTCAATTTCAATTTCAATTTCAATTTCATTTTCATTTTATATTTATATTTATATTTATATTTATTCGTAACTAACATTGAATTTTTTGGACAAGAACAATTCAACTTGGATGCAAAGCTACGCGATTCCGTCTTGGAGCAGTTGATGGAGCAACACAAGACGTGGAAGAAAAATATGCGGACACGGTACTTTGAGAAAACAAGAGAGTCCATTATACAATGGCGTGAATCCGTCCCGCCCAAGGAGCCGATCTCATTGGCACAATGGAAAAAGTTCATTGACAATGAGATCGAGGATCGACAATTGGCATCTTGCCAATCGGGGAGGGAAAATCGGGCAAAAAATACGGACATGCACTACTCCAGCCGGACCTCTTACGCCGAGGTGGAGCATAGGATGAAGGTAAGATATAATTTTTCTATAACTACAGAAATATATTATTCTTAATTATTTTACTTTGCGGGGTCGATACTAATTTTACTTTATTTTATTTCAGGGGGTAGGAGTGGGCCAGGGGGTAAGCCACATAGGCTCGATACTTATGTGGCTCGATACTCATGTGCTTTTTGTCGTTTCAGGCAAAGCTTAAGGGAGTGCATGAGTCGTAGTCTGATGCCGACAAGGCGTCTTTGTCCACAGACGCACTCAGCAAAGTGCTTGGCTCTGATCGCAAGGGGGGACAAAGGGGTGAGCTCGTGGGTGGACAAATCTAGGATCATCGGATTGGAGACGAGCGACACCGGGTTGGCTTGAACGGTGGATTCACACGACACGAAGCTGTCCCATTTGGAGGCGAGGTCCAAGATATGTACGCATGCATGAAGCTTAAGTTGGGCGGAGACCGTAAGGGGAAGGGGAAATGTAAGGAGAATGCGGTGGAGGTGGAGGAGGTGCGGGAGAACGAGGCGCAGGAGGATGAGGATGTGGACCTCGCTGCTTCTTCACTGTTTCGATGATCCACTTCCTTATTTGGCTCCCTTCCCCAGACCATTGTCGACACTTGGTTGGCCGAGCGTGTTCATATTGGATGTATTTGATGGCCAGCGGATAGGGCGAGGGTTGAGGGACCCGAATATCGTCGAGGGTGGAATAGTTCATGGACGTGCGCTTCAAGGGATCGAGTCCAAAGTGCTCGTCACGCATGTGATATCCGACAAGGAGAACTCCCTATTATGGTTGCGCGAACAATGCGGCACGATGTATATTAGTGGGTGTGTCAAATCGTATATCGTGTGGCCAACTCACCTCCTCACATTTACCCAAGACATGTAGTAACATTATTTTTCAGTTTTTCCATTTTAATTATATTTGGATTATATAGTCATGTATATTATTTATATTTTGAATATTTGAATTATATCGTCATGAATATATATTTGCACTATCTTTAGTTTATTTGGATATATGATGTTTGAATAGGTACAATCAACGTTGTTATAACAGGTACAAATATACTGATGGGCAGTGGCAGTGGCCATACTGCCCAGCAGAATTTTTTTAAATTATGCTCAGAATTGTCACGGTCATTGACCGTGTCAAGTCCTTGAAAAATCTTGTCACGGACTTGTCACGGTCATTGACCATGATAATTCTTTTAAATACTGTCACGGGTTTGTCACGGTTACTAACCGTGACTAAACTTGTCACGGTCAGGAACCGTGACACGTCCGTGACGAAAAAATTTGTCTCTCCCCGAATTGTCACGGTCATTGACCTTGACAAGTCCAACTTGTCAAGGTCAATGACCGTGGCAATAGTGCATATTTGGTGTAGTGTAATTAAATACCGGGTAATCAGTCCTATACCAAATTAAACAGGAATCTTATCTGGTTCATTCTTAATATCACTGTCGAGAACTTTTTGAAACTTGCTAACCACCTAGCATTCAGAAGACATGGTGCCAAATTTGATCTTTTAATTAACATCACTAACAACATGCGAAAGAATATATAACTAACCATTATGAAATCACTGAATCAAGTAATACCAAAAATGGAATAGATGTAATCCTTGTCGAAACAACCACTGGCTACAAGTCAAATAACAAAAATAAACTACAAGAGGAATAACTAAATACATCATCTACATCAAATTGGGGTATTAAATTCACAAAATCTAAACATCTCTACATTTTTATAAACCCCAAACATGAAATCCCCAATTTCTAATTAGATTAAACCCTAACATATTAATTAAATCCCACCTTCTTTAATATAAATAGAAAATACAAATTAACAAATGCAAGTTAAACCACTTGCCTTAGGTTTATAGAATCAGATCCCTTGATGAAGATGATGGGGGTATTCAAGGGTCTCCTCTCTTGTTCTTGGATTAATCTCCCAAAATCTCCTCTAGTTGCTCTCTTCTTTGGTTTTCCTCAATTTAGTGTTCAAAGAATTAGTTAAAGTTCCCTCACCCTTTCACAATTCGGATTATTAAATCTAATCCCGTTTTTGGGCTTATAGGTCTTCTCAAAAGGGTCCAAATATTTATTTGGAAGCTCAAATATGTTTAGAAAGGTCCCGAAACTCATATTATATCCATGGCCACTAATTTCCAACTATTTCAATCCATTCGGACTCAACCGTGGACTCCGAATTGCCATCCGAATTAATCTATAACATTCTCCAAGTTTTGAGCCTCAAAATGCAATACAAAATAGTCCAAATAATTAATTCTCAGTTCACCATATTAATAAATTCCTCAAATTTAAAAATTTCTGAATTCATAAATTTAATTCCTCCCAATAAAATAAATTATTTCTCTCCCAAATCATTATTAAATTAAAGTTCTTTGAATTTACGGGGTGTCACAAAAAGGTAAAAAGATAGTTCTTTTAACAGAAAAGATGTGAATAGAAGAAAATTTTATTTTGGGATTGTTGCAACACCCATTTGTAACAATTTTTCTTCAATTTTTATTTCTCTATATACAATTTTCAATAAAAACAGTAAAATATTTATTATTGGAATTCTTTAAAAAAAATCTTTCGTTCTTTATTAAAAAACAATAAAATGGATAAAAAAAAGTTTTTCATCCCATTTTTTTAAAACTCTGAACTTTTAAAAATAAATAGTCAGCTTTTTAAAATTATTTTTTTGAGATACATTTCGTTGGTTTTAACTCTTATTGAAAAACAGACTAATTCTTCAACTTGGATCAACAAAAAAGAAAGTGTGAAATTGTTTAAAAATCTTTTTTCTAAAAACGGGATTTTAATTATTTTTTTTCCTATAGTTTCTAAACTATTGGTGGAATTAAGTATAATGAAAAACATAACAAAATGACTGAATTGACCAAAGTATTAATTTATGGATTACATTGGCCAAATTTTTGTAGTTCATGGCCATAGATGTTTTTTACTCCTCCCAATTTGACCAAAGTATTAATTTATGGATTACATTGGCCAGATTTGTGTAGTTCACGGCCATAGATATTTTTTACTCCTCCCAATCTGTCATTTGTTTGTTGAAAATTCTGTATAAATATATCTCCAAAAAATTATAAATAAACTTAATGTTGGTGGGTTAATATTGAAGGTGTTGAACAGATGAGAAAAATAAGAGAATGAGAGAGAAATTAACTTAAGTATTGAATTATTTTTTAAAAAAAATTTGGTTCTTTATTAAAAAACAACAAAATATGGAACAAAAAAGATTTTATCCAAATTTTTTAGAACTCATAATTTTTAAAAATAAATACTCAGTATTTTTACTTTATTTTTGGGATACATTTCGGTGGTTTTAACTCTTATTGAAAAATAATCTAATTCTTCAACTTTAAAAGAAATAAAAAATAAATAAACAGTTTAAAACGATTTCAATTTTTTTTAAAAAGAGATTTTAATTTTTCATCCCTATAGTTTCTAAACTATTGCTGCAACAAAAAATGGGACCTGCGTAGATAAAGTAGGTGGAACAAGTCGAAAAAAGCAGAGGACAAGAAGCACAAGACTTTATGGAGTTTGGAGTTTCCCAACATTTTTTTACTTTCGAATGATACTCTCCACCTACATGGTGCAACAAGACTTTATGGAGTTTGGAGTTTCTTTGGGTCTCTTGATGGCTTTGCCTCAAGATAAAGTCTTCAATTATTGCTGGTTGGTCTCAAGATAAGGTCAAAATATGTGCATACGTTATCATTTTCACACACACACACACACACACACAGATTATTAGATTTTGAAAGCCATAAAAATAGATGGGGTATTTCACAAAAAGCCCAAAAGATATTTTTAATTTTGGGGGACAAAATGGTCATTAACACAAAGGAAGTTAATAAAAAATAACAGGGTTATTTGGTGTTTGATCCCATTATTTTTTTGTAATTGGATTTAAACACTGTAAAATTTTCATTCAATTGGGGTTTGGCCACCAAAATAATTTTTACCGATGAAAAAAAGGTCACAAAGTCAATGTTGGGAGCTATACCCAAATAAGTCATTTTATCCTTCCCTAAAAGAAATTTTGGGTGTAAATGTTGGGGCCAGAGTCGATATCAAAGAATTAGTGGCGGTGAAATCCCAAATAACAAAAAAAAATATTTTGGTTATTTCTTTTTGGATTATCCCAAATTAATATTCCACTTCCATTTATAGACATAATCAACGGCCCAAATTGCATGATAAGACACGATGCGTATTGATCTTGACAATTGATCACGTGCATCATTGGTCTGTACAAAAAATGAATAGGGACTCCTAATTTGAGAGGAATGGAGTATGTTTTTTCGACATTGGTACGTGTTCGAAAGTAAAAAAATGTTTCAAAATCCTGTGTAGACCTAAAATTAAAAGAGTATTTCGACAAAATTGACTCCAAAAATCAAAGAAAATGAGAGAAAAAAAAAACAGCCATCTATCAATGAAGACCTTTTCTCATTTTTCACAAAATACGTCCCCATAGGTCCTAGGGGCTTTCTTTTCAGACTGGTTCTAGGGGTTGTTGAAAGTGGGAGCATTTTGAAGATATATTTATGACTAATGATAGACTACAGGTAGCTAACTTGAGTTGGTGTCGGTAGCACTCACCCAATCCAACTATACAGTAACAAACATCATTTGGCAAACCTTCAATATCAAGTTATCAACCCACCAATGATAGGTATTTTTATTATTTTGGAGAGATACACTTCTTACACATTTTCCATCAAATAAATGACAAATTGGGAGGAGTAAACAAACTCTATGGTCATGAACTAAACAAGTTAGGCCAATTTAACTCCTAAACTAATATTTTAGTATACATCAATACTTTACGAACTACATGGATAAAAAATTAAAATTTCTTTTATTTAATTTTTTTTTATTTTAGAATAAAAAATTCTGAGATTTTTTTTTTTCAAATTTTACAACACCCATTTTATTTTTTTAAATAAATAACGAAGGCAAAATTTTAAAAATTTCCTGAATAAATTTTTTTACCGTTTATCTTTGCTTTAATAAAAAAATGTACAATAAGAAATAAAATTTGAAGAAAAGTTGTACCAATGGTTGTTGCTACAATCCCAAGATACTATTTTCTTCTATTAACACTTTTTATATTAGAACTGTTTCCTTTACATTTACTTATATTTTTTTATCATTTCCCTCCATCATTAGAATTTTTTTTATCAATTTTCTTTACTTTAATAGAAAATAGGAAAATTAATAATAAAAAAAGTTTGGGAAATGTTTATAGTTTTTATCCAATATTTTAAGTAAAAAACCCTGATTTTTTTTTTCAATTCATTTTTTTTAAATATTCGAGCAACATTTCGTAGGTCTTAACTCTTATTCAAAAAAGAGTAACTCTTCAAATTTAAAAAAACACAGTTTTAAACTGTTTTTAAAAAATCAGTTTAAAACTGTTTTAAAATTAAAGGAAAAAAATATTTAATTCTGTTTGTCCCCATAGACCCTAAACTAAATTACAATAAAAGAGGCGTTATAAAAATAAAAAATAAAAACCTGGATTCTGTAACAAACTCAGTTATTTTTTGTTTGTTATTTGGGTAGGGTTTGAAAGTTTTAAATCTTGTTTAAAACTGCATATACCAAATACACGCATTGTTGAGATTAGCAAGTGGGGTTTGAAGTAGGCAAGTGAGGTTTTGGAATCCGAGAAAGAGCTCTTTGTACACTGCGTTCGTAATAGTGAATTAAAGGAGAAAAAACTTGCGAGGGACAAGGAAATGTATTTTGGAAATTCTTTGTTAGGCGTTAAGAATATTAAGGATAAAAATTATATTTTTACCCCACACATCAAAATTAATTATTTTCACTCACAATAAATACAATGAGACATGACAACAAGCCTATGATGAGTCATAATTTTGACGCAAACAAAAATTTCTGTAAAAAGAAAAAAACAATGGTCACGACATATCAGGTCACCTTTAGTGAAGGTTGTCAATTTATGTTTTTTTGGGTTTGGTTTTGGACCAACCCATCACAACATGAAAAATTCTTTAAACACAAACAAGACTAGACAAGAATTGTATTTTTTTACCAGACACTCACGAGTAATAATTTTTACACTCAATTCAACACAATAATGCAATAAAAATATGAATAGTTCGATAACAAGACTAACCCGAGTCATAATTTTGACACAACACAATTTCGTATAAAAAATTCATTAAGAACCCGGCATATTGGATCAATATTGTGTCAACCCAACGGGTTGTTATATCAAAAGCTAAAATTGGGGCATTGAGAGTTACTTTTGATATGGTTTTTAAAAAGTTTAGTTGGCTAGGGTCGTGTAAAGATCATTGTCATGGTGATTGAGATTACTCCAATAACCCAACAAACCAAGATGGAAATATATTTATAGACATTTCCCCGGGATTCATAACAAACACTATGTGTGATTTATAATCACTTGTTTTATTAGGATTGTTTACGCTTGACATGAGACTACTCAACAAATTTTATTCAGATGCAAATAAAATACGATGCAAAATTGCGTTTTTATCATCAAACATTCCAATTAAACAAAATAATATTAATTTGTAACTAAAAGCATCAATAACACAACAAGACATGACTAATACGAGTCATAATTTTATCACAACACGAGTTCATTTCAAACACTCTAACATGAACATGGCATATCATGTGCATTTTAAAACAAGTTATATTGTGTCTATAATTGTTGCTCCTACCTTTAGTTCGACTTCAATGGAAATTTATGTATTTATTTTTACTTCCTCATGTACTTACTTGATGTATCACTCAATATTGTACAAGTGATATTTGAACATTACCACAGTCTCAAATAACTAGTTCCAATTTTCTATTTGTTATTTAATTTTTCCTATTTGCCTAAATAATAGGAGATGACGTATTATTGCAATCTTATTGCTGCTAGAACGAAAAGTACGACACAATAATAGTGAAACTTTATTTCACTATTATTTATATAGGTACGAAACACGCTATTTCGTTACGAAAATAAAGTTGGATTAGTTAAAAATTATTTAGTTTTCTATTTAGGAAAAATAGCAAAAAATGTTTCTAAAAATATGTAGTAATTTTACACTTATTTTTAAAAGTACGACACTGTAAGCACATTATTTTCATTGTCCGCTATCAATTTAGTATGTCGTATACCGCTACACTGTCGAAGACATTCAAGAACATTCAATCATCAAAGACGGATCTGAATATCAAGTTCTTCAACATTCAAGACTCCGTGAGGTTAATTTTGGTATGGTTGAGTTTTAATTCCTTAGAATTTCAGTTAAAGTGTTGTGATATTTTTATCAAATATTTTCTAAATTTTTTGTTCTCAGACACATTTCCTTAGAAAAATCTTAACTAATTCATAAAAAATTAGAAAATACGAAACTGGCGTTCACGCCTTCGTATCAAAATTATCTACAATCATAGCCTGAGATCTCATTTGATAGGTCGTTCGAAAGACCTTCCTATGTCGATCAAACGACATAGTTATTTCGCTAGAAGTTGTCACGCGATGTTGTTCAAACGACAATGCCTTTTCGTTTGAGCGACTTCAACCTCGTTCGAGCGACGCGTCGCCTTAATTTTTTTTTATAAATAGGCTTTTCCAACTCCGTTTTTCATAAGAAGACCTGCATATTTTCAATAGACGAAACTACTAATGCATAAACGATTTTTGGCTTCTTATTTTAGGTTTTAAACCTTTTGTTTTCAATTCACAAAACATCCCAATCTTTTAGTGAATTCTTTTGGAACCCTAGATTCAAGTTTGTTGAAACTTTACCTTTGTGGGGAGAACTCTACAACCGGAGAGCTGCGTGCTACTGTGGAGGGAGTCTCTATGAAGTTACTCTTGTGGGAATGATAACCTACACCGTGAAGACTGCCTGTCTAGGACTGCATGTCCTTGTGGCATAGCTGCGTGTGAACCACTGCTGATTTCTAGCCGTTACTTTGAAGGTTTGACGAAGGCACCGTGCGTTACTCTTGTAGGCGATCAAGTTATAAGCAAGTCAATGGTCTTGTAAACTTTTGAAAGTTCTAGAAAGAAAAGATTTTGCCCTTCGGGGATTTTTCTTGAATTTGTTGTTCCAAATATTTGATCTTCTAATTGTTTGATTTTAATATTTAATTCAATCACTTAGATGCATGTTTTAGGGTTTAACTAAAATTGGAATTTTTTGAGAATTCGCATTATTCCGCTGTAGCGATTCTACAAATTGGTATCAGAGCCTGTTGCACTAAGTTATTGTGTTTTGGTCCTATATTTCAAAAAAATGGCTTTTGGTGGTTTTAATGATTTTCAATGTCAACTTTTTGAAAATCCTAATTGGAAAGTTCACTCAAATTCTTACTTTATATCCTCTATTAAAAATGACTCTGATAGGTGTTCTTGTTGTGAAGGTGTTGGTCACACGTTAGATGAGTGTACCACAAATTTAAAGAATAAATTGAATAAACTTGCAACTCATATTTCTACCCTTAGTGATAGTGATTCTGAAGAAGAAGTCTTTTATGCTTCTAGGTGAAAGCTTCCTATTCGTGTGATTAGTGATGATAGTGAGGAGGAAGAAGAAGAATTGAGTGAGTTGCAAGGTTCCTACAATAATTTGTTGTTTGAAACTTTAAAGATAAAAAAGGCAAACTTTAAACTTAAAGCTGAATTGAAGAAATGTGATTTAGATAATGATAATACTAATGTGTTGATTAAGGATCTTAGGGCACGTGAGGAGATGCTTAAATACAAATTAGGATATGTTAAGGGTGAGAGAGATAATCTTCGAGGTATGATGGAGGCTATGAAAAAGAAGCGTTTAGAATTTAAACATTCTAGACATTTACTTGAATCTAGGATAGGTGGGCTGGAGAAGAATTTAAGATAATCAAATAAGGTGAAATTTGATTTGGAGTATAGATCGAAAAAGATAGATAAGATCTTAGGTACGGTCCAAATTAAGGAGGATTGGGGTGGTATAGGCTTCGATGAGATGATTACACAAATTCCCAAATCCAACCCCACACAACCTAGGGTTGTTTAGAGAGAGCCTCCGAAGGTTGTTAGGAAAGAGCCACCTAGTCAAATTCAGAGAGAGCAACTGAGAAATTTGAGGACAGGGCCAGCTTTAGGTAACACACACCACCCGATTTACACCCGCACACATTGCGGTCGGCAAGGTCATCTTAGGCACTTTTGTTACAAGCTTTTACAAGAACCTAGGCAGGTTAATATACGAATAAATTCGATTCCCCACACCCCCACATTTCTTAACAAATCTATTTGGGTTAGAAAATTTGATTTAGAGGCTTACGGTCAATTTGTTCATGATTGTCCTTTGATAGCACATGATTCACCCCATGTGAGATCGTTTGATTGATTTGTTGGATGTTTTGTCATACACTATCTATGAATCATGTTATATTCTTTCTAGTGTTATGTCTAACTTTGACGTAGCGCACATTAATTTATTTGTTGCATTTGTGTGTTTCGCTACTATTTTAGCACTGTTTTGGATCTGTTTACCCCTTACAAGTACTATTTTCACGAAATTTTTGCACTCGGCAAAACTGTATAATTTTCTGGGCATTCTGAGAAGTTTTGGTTTTCTCGTTCGAGCGAGATCTATATGTCGTTTGAGTGACAGCTCTGTCTAGCGCGAAGTCGCTTCTCGCGACATGCCCATATCGTTCGAGCAACAGAGTTGAGTAGTTTGAGTGATATGTCTAAAATTTTTGTTTCCCTTCTATTTTTAGTACCTAGTGTTCATATGATTATGTTTTGGTACTAATGGGATGCTTTTGGATAGTATATATGCAGATATTCATCATATCCATGCTTAATTGATAGCAATGCATTGTTCGTTTGATCACACGTGCTTTGACTGATGATTTATTTGTGTGATTACCATTTGTTAGCATATGATGATTCTCATGCTGACATTATATGCCTATTGCTGGATGTATGATTTTGTAGGTATTTTTCATTTTTGAAAAATTATGAAAAATGCAAAAAGGTTTTCTATTTTTTTGAGTGACCATTCATATTTTGTTTGGGTAAAATTTAAAAATCCAAAAAGATTTTTTGATTTTGGTTGCACATTTTATGGATAAACACTTAGGATGATCGAGTCACAATTTCGTTCCATTTACCCATGTGACTATTTGATAGTGTTTTGAGATAATACATCATGTCATCTTTGTGATTTATAATGTTTGGAGTCATTGGGATGTAATTTAGTGATAATTCCTACATGTTTGACTCGTGATTTCCTTTATTGCATACATGAACGAATTTGTTTGATTATTGTGTTTGTCGTATCACATGTTGGTTGCGTGTTTTCATCTCAATCATATCCTTAAAACGAACCAAGTGCAATAATATGAGAGTAATAAAAGTAGTGCATGTAATATCCATTTGCCCGTGAGGAATTTGTTTAGTTTGAAAAAATAGTGAGTGAACACGGGAAAGGGCTACGAGTGAATAATAATCATGTCGTGAAAGCCACCATTTGAGAAGAGCCTGCACAAAAAATGAAGGCAATAAAAAATAAAATATACCCAAATTTTGGGCCAATAGGTTTTCTCTAAGTTGAGAATTTAGAACCTCAATACAAAAATAAAATTACATTATTATATATGAGGGAGTTTTGGATGTATATATCAATGGATTTGCACGTCCTTTGAACAGTTTTCGAAATGGCACTAAATAGTTTGGATGCTATTGCTGTTGAAATCATTTAGACTTTGATTTGTTGATTTGATTAAGACGATGTCATTTAAATTAAACAATTTTACACCCAAGGATATTTTTTATGTTCATTCGTTAGGGGTACACGTATTGATCGCGCACATATGATTGATTGAGTTGATTTACCTATCAAATGTATTCACACCCATACATTCCATATCCATGACTTGGTTATTTTAGTATAAATCCATGGTGTGATTTTTGTATCATTATTTTTTCTTTGAAAAAATTGAAAAATCAAAAATAGTTTTATGGAGTTTTTTTGAGTTACACCTTTGCATGCGTGTAGTTTGATTCATATTTGCTATGAACTTTTATCATAACACTCCATGTTTAGTTTGTTTCTTCTTATCTGTTTGTTTGGGGACATAATAAAAAGGGGGAGAAAGAATTATGATTTTATGGGGCAGTTTGTATTATGAGGGAGATTTGATTAGATTGATTGATTTATTCTTATATCATTTCGAACTCAATGTGTCATGAAGGTATTTTATTTATCTCATATGTGTAGGTACGAAGATTGGCGATTACTGGATTGCACACCCTGATGAGGAAAGCTTTGAGATTTGTGGTTGAAGACTTTTGAAGAAAATTTGAAGACTTGTAAAATTAGTAACTTTCATTTCTTGGGTTCATGGTAGATATTAGATTTGTATAGGCATTTTGGGTTTTGATAATTGAGATGTTTTTATTTTGTATCGGCATAGACATAGGGGGAGATTTGTAAGGACATTATTTTCATTGTCCATTATCAATTTAGTATGTAGTATACCACTACACCATAGAAGAGCATTCAAGAACATTTAAGCATCAAAGACGAATCTGAATATCAATTTCTTCAACATTCTAGACTCCGCGAGGGTAATTTTGCTAAGGTTGAGTTTTAATTCCTTAGCATTTCACTTTAAGTGTTGGGATATTTTTATCAAATATTTTCAAAGGATTTTGTTTTCGGACACCTTCTGTAGAAAAATCATAACTAATTCATAAAAAATCAGAAAAATACGAAACTGGCAGCCACGTGTTCGTATCGAAATTATCTACAATCATGAACATAGATCTCATTTGATAGGTCGTTCGAACGACCTGCCTATGTCCGTCAAACGACATAGCTATCTCGCGAGAAGTTGTCATGCGATGTTGTTCAAACGACAATGACTTTTCATTTTAGGGACTTCAACCTCGTTCGAGCGACGCGTTGCCTTTAGTTTTTTTATAAACAAGCTTTTTCAACTCCATTTTTGATAAGAAGACCTGCATATTTTCAATAACGAAACTGCTACTGCAGAAATGTTTTTTGGCTTCTTCTTTTATGTTTAAACCTTTTTTTTTCAATTCACAAAACATCCCAATCTTTTAGTGAATTGTTTTGAAACCCTAGATTCAAGGTTGTTGAAACTTTACCTTTGTGGGGAGAACTCTACAACCGTAGAGCTACGTGCTATTGTGGAGGGAGTCTCTATGAAGTTACTTATGTGGGGAGGATAACCTACACCGTGAAGAATACGTGCTCTTGTCGTATTGTTGCGTGTGAACAACTGCTGATTTCTGGGCGTTACTTTGAAGGTTTGATGAAGGCACCGTGCGTTACTCTTGTAGGATAGCAAGTTGGATGTAAGTCAATGGTCTTATAAACTTTTTAAAGTTCTATAAATAAAAGGTTGTTCCCTTCTGGAATTTTTCCTGAATTTGGTGTTCCTAATATTTGATCTTGTGATTGTTTGATTTTCATATTTAATTTAATCACTTAGATGCATGTTTTAGGGTTTAACTAAAATTAAATTTTTTTGAGAATTCGCATTATTCTGCTGTAGCGATTCTATAGACACATTAAAAGTTTTTTACTAAGAGTATGTCCCTAAGTAATTTAGAAAAGGATAAACTATGGTCGTATTCGAATTAGCCCTATTTTAAAGTTGGGGGATCGTTGGGGACGAAAACAAATCTGAGGTTTAATCTACTATTGTCATTAAATTGTTTCTTTGATCGAAGTTTTATTTGTTATAATATGACATCTATTCAAATTTACAAGTTTAATTTGTTTTCATTCCCTTGTAGCAAGTGGCGAATTAAAACTCTCAAAATCGAGCAAATATTTGTTTTTTATCCTAAGATGGGGAAAAAATCATTCCCAATAGTAACACAAAAGGTTATCAATTTCATTTGAATTTATGTTTCTTTTTATATATCTTTAGTTTAAATCAAAATAGTTCATAATATACCCTTTTCACTAATACATTAGGTAAGGTTTGCAAGACAATAAGCTTGGGATTTCCACGTAAGATAAATGAATCTTATAGTGATACTGATGGGATGGTCGATAAAGAGGAATACTCATTTTAACTATTTTTCTCTCATAAACTAACATGAAAGAGTACTAAACAATTTCATGTGCATCCGAGCCAACTGTAGATCAGGTTGTTGATGATAATTGTTTTATAATAAATTTTAAAATCATGTTATGTTGGTACTTTATTGCAATATTGTTCTTTATTTGTATGAGTGTATAAAGAGATTTCTCAAAGATTTACTAGATGATTAACAAAATAATGTGAAAGTGAGAAATAAGATATCCAATGAACTAGCATGGTCTGACGGGTATGGTTCTGTGTTATGCATGGGAGTAGATCTTTGGCCATCACTAAAAAGGTCAAGCCCAAGGTCATCATATTAACATTATAAGAAAGAGAATTCGAATTATGGAAAGAGGTCAAGGAATGTGAAATTCACAATCAAGGATAGTTTTATCATGTCCATGACGATGCTCGCGCGGAGAAAAATGACAGTTAACGGGACCAAATATTTTTTTTTCTATTTGATGCAGCAACGAGTCCTCTCCGTACCAAATGATGCACCTGATTTTGTATTTGATTATAAATTATAATCATTTCACTAATATTTTCAGATTAAGGTAGGTCGTGCGGCTCAGTGAATATTTATGTCGATTATAAATCCCGTATTTTTTTGAATTAATAAAGTGGCACCATATTTATGAATTCTCTTGATTCGCAAATTATATGGACTTGGATATATGATAAATTAATGGAATTAACTTAAATAGGTTATTCTTTAATTGAAAATACTATTAAGGATAAGATTTAAAAAATGTCGCGTACTGCATTATGCGTGTTAAATTGAGTTATGCTTTTAAAATAAAAAAATGATTGAACGAAATAAATTTTATAATGACACTTACAATTAATTTATAATATCTTCAAGTCAAAAGGACGAAATTCATACAAAAAATAATAATAGCAGTAATAAAAAAAATATGTGTAACAACCCCCATTTTCTCACGTAAAGACTGGATAGGCTCGATACATCGAAGATAGGGCTTGTTTGTCAATTAATACCATTCTTAACATCAATGTAATATAAATCAAAGTTTAATAGGCCATATTTCAATTTAAATCAACAATATAATAATAATATAATCCAATCCAATCCATCACCAATTGTATATAAAACTGATTAAAATAAATATCTGAAACCAACATGAAAGAAAGAAACCTAGGGCTTATTCCCATACAGTTCTCCCAAATAAAACAAGTAACTAAAGTTGAAACACACCAAAGCTAGAATCAATAGAGATGAAGTGTCTGAGGAGCAAAATAAGAATGCAACGCTGCCACATCAATAATTCCGCTATCCCTATCTAGGAACACCAGGGTGGAGAAAATATTTAAATTTGGGTGCGAGCGCTAGATGTGCAATAATTAACTTAATCAATTTAAGATACAATAAAGACAATTTACGCAAAGTAAATATCCCTCATCGCCACTCACCCCCTCATCTAAGTGCGATATTGCCCGCATCCCAATAAGTCCCGAAATGAAATATGCTCACCATGTCAATTTAATATAAAACGAATTATCTACAATCAATTGCTAATACGAAGCCAACTATATTCAATTATCAATACCCAAATCATACCAGTCTTATATATATCATATAAGTGGCATAAAATAATTATTATGCACAAAATAGTAAGGGTCTATAAGTTATATCTACATCTTAAGACAAATTAATTAATTCTCGTTTGATTCGGTAAATTTGTATACATATGTCATTTCATAGATGCGACACTCAAAGGCATCTACCAGTGGTGTCTCGTTCATCCTCTATTGTCAAGTTTAAAGGAATCTCTTATCCAAACCAGACATCACAAAATACACATAAGTGGGTCGGTCCCTACGCAGTACACCTGTTTACGGCCCATACCCAGCGGTGAAAAATGGTCCCAGCATCAACACCTGCTTATCATAGATAGTGCTGCTACGTAGTACCTAAATGACCTACACAACGTTTAGCCCACCTGCGCCCACGTGGGCTACTATACCGAACGCACAAAACCCCAAGCCGGCAGGACCGTCCACGAACATTGGTATGTCCACACAGATACACATGAATACATATTATTATTCCCATTTAATATGTGTAGGTAACTACTCCATAATTACCTAAAGTATTACACATGATGTCCACCATTATTCATTCATTAATAATTGACCATCTAGTTATTTATTAATTCCATCTTCTTTAAGAATTCATTTAACCATCTAGCTAAATATAATGTCTAAATTAATACATGTGCCACATTTACATTTTTAGTAAATTTCCTGTTGACCTAAACACCATCCTACCAACTCGTATGGACTTCCAAAAGTATTTCAAATTAAACTATGTCCCAAACTCAACGTGTCCTCAGGACCGAATCTATTCAATTTTTTGGCCGAATCAATTTGCCTAGTCAAATCGATTCGGATCAAACCCGAATCGATTCAAATTGCCATAGAAACCCAGATCTGAGAGTTTTGCTTATTACGAGATTTCTTAGTGTTGGAACATGAGGCCCCAAATTTTTAAAATTATCTTTAACTCAATTTCCTTTAAGATACGGAATAGGATGGTTCAACACAACACACATAAATTATAAATTAAAATTTATTTTCAAATTAAAATTAAACTAAGCTCAAAGTGAATAAATTAAACAACAAATGGATTTTTCACTTATACCGAATTAATTCAACCCATGTCCTAAAAATTTGCCTGACAATAATTAATTCATTTTTGCAAATTAGGTCAAACCAAATAATATCAAATTAAATTAAAGAGTTTAATTAAGTTAATCTAAATTTTGCATAATTAATTTTAGCACAAAAAAAATACATAATAATTAGACCAAATTTTATCTTGAATTACCTAATCATGCATCTGCGTGTTTTGCAAGATAAAATAAACCAATCACACTAAACGCCAATGTACGAGGAAAACCCAAAATCGGAAAAACCTCGGACGGACCTGACCTAAAAAATCCACTAAGTACGGAATTACAAATTACAAGACGGTAGACTTACAACAACAACTTGACTCCGTACAAGACCTGGCACTCCTTATTGTAACCACCTCTGCCTAATAGATAACCATGGACTACTCCACAGTCTCGGATTCCTTCAATGGGACTCTTGGACACTGTCACCCTCACACGAAGCTTTTCTTTGAGTGGGAACACCACAACATAAACAAAATGTCTTTTGTTTTGTGTGGGATGTAGAAGTAAACCCAAACTTCTCCATTTTTTGGTAGAGATGAACCAATGGTTCCAAACAACTCCAAGCAAAAATTATATATAAAAGGTAATTGGATAAACAAACTATGGGCGAAAACTCATTTGTTTGTTGAAAATATTTCTTTGAAATTCAACACATAAACACATGGAACTTTGGTTGGTGTATGTTCCCTCAAAATTACTCTCAAGGAAGGTACCAAAGTCTATGGTAAAATCTATCTCGAGTAAGATTTAAATTACCAAAAAGAAGTGGAACAAAAGAGTGGAAAAATGGGTTAAAACTGCCAAAATTGTTCCCGCCCAGAAATCTCGTTTGAACAAGATTTTCGTTCGAACGAAGTCTCGTTTGAACGACCATCTACGATAGACCAATGGCCAAATTGGGAAAACTAGTTCGAAGGAAATTCTTGTTCGAACGACAATTTTGAACGAAATGTCAAAAAGTCCAATTTTACATTTCAAGCCCAAAAACTTTTTATCATAAGAAAATAAAATTAGTTTAAACTGAAATTACACCAATAATAGAAATATTCCAAGTCTACCTATATATAAAAAATACATTCATACCTTTTGGAGACTATAGAATCAATTGTCGTTGATGTGGAAACATGACACTTGAAACTCGACACTTTAGTAATCTTCGCTTTTAAATACAGGCTGCTACGTCTTCAACTGAAACGTCAAACGTCATAGGCTTGGAGGATACTCACTCAATACTATCCTATAACTCAAATGTTTTTGTCTGGAATTGAGCCAACACTACATTAAGACTCAATTGGAAATTTGTCGTTACAAATCTCCCCCTTTGGCTACTCCAAGGCAAAACCCAAACAAAAATCCTAAAGGGTCGCCAAGCTCACAGGACAAGAAAATATTCCACCCAAAATAAAAAATTACATAGCTTTACTCAAAACCCAAGGATGAATAGCTTTGTCGATATAAAGTTGCCGCTAGAAAAAAAATTTCGGCACACTTAAGAAAAACATTAAACACATAGGGAATATCAAAATATTTAATGCAATGAAAATAAATACCCCCTAAATTAATGCTCTCCCTTTATCAAATATGATCTACATAAGAAGGTCGCGACTCACCCTAAGTTGAATCTCCTAAACTAAAAAGGTTTATATACCATCTCTCCCCCTTTTTGTTCAGGAATAGGCAAAGGTTTAAGAATTAAAACATTACTTATTTTCTCCCCCAATTAGAAAAAATAACATTTCTCCCCCGAAAAACTACATAAGGGATATAAATATGGGAAAAGTAAGTAAAACATGATTAAGAAGAAGGTGATAAGAGCATGAAAGCATATGGGCAATAATAAAAGTAACTAATCCAAAAAAATATTAATGGATACAAACTATGACGCGACAAAAATGATATCAATTTGAAAAATAAGATACTAAGCATGTGATATCAAATAAAATACGCAACAAAATAGTTACCAATTATGAAGTCAAAGCGTAGATGGACCAGCAAACGAGGCAAAGACTAAAAAAATACCATATATATGTATACATAATGAATATCACTAATGCACACTCACATATAAATAGGTATAAATACCACACGTGACACAAAATACATTAAGCTTTTCGCACTCGTATGGCAAAGATGTGTCCAAATGAACGTGGTAAAAAAAAGTGTAGGGGAGTGAACTAGTAAAAATTAAATTTCGACCCAATCACTTAAAATATGTTCACGGAGTTCTCATTTGATTGCAAAAATTTATGACATTTAGATATAGAATCATATGACAATATAAATTGAACTCAATGAACAAACATACACAATGCACATAAGCCTAGAATTTTGATGATTCTACAAACCAATAGAGTCATGACAATAAAAGCTTAACTAGGATTGAAAGTTATTGTGCAAACTCGTTAATATATCCAACCAAACTCCTCATAATTTTTTGTTTCTTTTTCTTCTAAACATATTAACTAAACTATTTTGGCCTTGGAAAATATTCTTTTTAATGCCACATTTTTTAAGGCCTACTATTCAATGGTGGCTTTTCATGAAAAGAGATTTTTGTCTTTCGCAACCGGATTTCATTGATAAACAACTATACGAGATAAACATATTTTTCAATTATTTTTTTAAATCCGGGAAACGGTTATTGAATGCACAAATCCTCCATGGTCATAGCGAAATGTAGATGACTAAATTGATGGGAGAACATATCACTTAGCTCAAATATACATGTGACAATTAAATTTCAAATGAGCTCGTGCATGTTTGAATTGAGGCATATAAAATAGAATCCATTAAACAACGCAAAATCCAACTACTCTATGTAAGCATGGAAAAGAACATTTTAAGGATTACAATATTAACCAAAAGTTCTAGCCATATGGAAGAGAAAAAAAGGGATTTAAACACAAGTATATGGCACACAAAGTGTGTCAAACTAAAATACAAACAAGACAAATCTCTTTGAGTTTTTGAATTTTTTAATAAAACAAAAATAAATATTTACTCAAAGGACAAACAAAATCTTTTTGTATTTTTCATTTAATGCAAACTAAAATGAAAGAACTATAATACAAAAGATAAATAAAAAGCATAATTCTAGCATCAAATATGTGATAAAACAATGACTAGAAAATGATAAACCAACATACAATTACCATGATAATATTGCACAAAGCATAAAAGCTAAAGTATACAAACAACTAACAGATTCAACATTTAGATTTAGCAAGGGAGGAAGCATGGGAAAGAAAATGAGAATAAAAAAATCCTATTTTGTAAAGCTACCAATTCGGATCTCCTAACCCAAACTAATGATGAAAGACAATCTCGGGATATAGGAATCTTAGCTACCTTGGTTGCCTTACATTGGGATTTTCTAGGACCTCATTTAAGATCAATGAACAAACATTCCTAAGATGACCTTTTAGACCACAATGTGAGCAAGTAAAGACTGGTTGAAACGTAGTACCTAAGGATTGACCTCTAGAATCGTTCTTAGGTGATTCTCTCAAAACATTGGTTTTGGCTTAAATAAAGGAATCGTTACAAGAATCGAAGCCTAAACCACAAGTGCCATTTTTTATTTGGACTGTGCCTAAGATTTTATCTAGTTTTTCGGATCTACAATCCAAATCAAATTTGACCTTACTAGAGTCTCTAAATTGTTCTTCTAATTTTAAAATTCTAGAATCTAACAAACCATTTCTCTCTTCAAACTCGAGAAGCTCCTTTTTCATTAACTCCATTAAACCTCTAAGGCTATCTCTCTCGCCTTCTACATATTCAAGCTTCTCTTGAAGAACTCTCTCTCGTGTCCTAAGGTCATCAACTAACAAACTCTCATCAACGACCTTGGCACTCTCTTTTAAACTAGATTCTAACTTCAAATTTCCCCATTTTAATTTAACTGATTCTTTATATAACTCCTTAAAGGAAATTTCAAGTTCAGTCTCATCAACCTTTTTTTCACTTTCACTCTCTATCTCTCTTCTTCACTCTCATAACCATCAAAGACAAGGGAATTATAAACTTTGGCCACGGAAGTGTCATGTATTTTAGTGTCATCATTGGACGAGATCTCACTATCACTCACATGACTTCCCATGAACGCGGTAAAGTTACATTCAATGGGGAATTGGGTCCCTCTTCCTTATCACTATCACTAAGGGTAGCATTATATGGAATTAGTTTCTTTCCCTGTTTCCTTAGTTTAGTGGGGCATTTAAAAGGCCTATGGCCATAGCCTTCACAACCAAAGCACCTATTTGACTCGTCCCTATTAAGGTTTTCATTAAAAGTTTTAGGGATATTTTCTTCTTTGTCATGGTTAGAATTTTCAAATTTCTTAAAATCATTAAATATTTATATTTATTAAATTAAAGAAAATTTTGAAATTTCCTAGTAAACATAGCCATGTCCTCCGAGTCACTCTCACTCTCATCAACCACAACTTTTTTTTCCTCCTTTTGAGCTTTCAAAGCAATGCTCTTATCAATTTTCTTTTCATTTTTGGAGGGTATCATATCTAGCTCATAGGTTTACAAATCACCTCCTAATTCCTCAAGTTTGGAACAGTGCAAGGTGGGTAGGGAATTTAAAACGGTCACTTTAGGGATAAATCTCTCGGGTAGGGACCTTAAAATTTTGTTTACTACTCGGACGTCGGGTATTTTCTCTCCCAAATTAAATGATGAATTTGCAATATTACAAAGTCTAGAATAAAATTCATCAAATGTTTCTTTTTCATTCGTTCTGATGGTTTCAAATTAAGTGGTGAGGATTTGGAGTTTAGAATCCTTAACAATACTAGTTCCCTCGTGAGTGAATTTTAATATATCCCAAGCTTCCTTAGAGGTTTCACACATCATGATACGTCAAAATTCATCCGGCGTGGCCGCGCTAAACAAGGCATTTAAACCTCTGGAATTATAACTAGAAAGTTTAAATTCATTCTCACTCCATCTATCTACGGGCTTGGGAACACTCTCATTTTCTACAAAACATGTGGGTGGAGACCACCCTTTAACAATTGACAACCAAACCCTCTCGTCGATAGACTTTAGTTCCGATTTCATACGCCCTTTTCGATACGCGTAGTTGGAACCATCAAAAACAAGAAATTTTGAAAACGGGAAAAATTCCATTTTTAACGAAAAATATTTAAAAGGTCCTTAACGCAATAAATTATCGCTCCGGCTCTGATATTACTTGTTGGAACACAAGGCCCCCAATTTTAAAATTCTTTTAAACTCAATTTCCTTTAAGATGCGAAATAGGATGGTTCAACACAACACGCACAAATGACAAATTAAAATTTATTTTCAAATTAAAATTAAACTAAACTCAAAGTGAATAAATTAAACAACAAATGGATTTTCACTTAAACCAAATTAATTCAACCCATGTCCTAGAAATTTGCCAAACAATAATTAATTCAATTTTGCAAATTAGGGCAAACCGAATATTATCAAATAATATTAATGATTTGAATTAAGTTAATCTAAATTTTACCTAATTAATTTTACCATAAAAAAATACTTGATAATTAGACCAAATTTTATCTTCAACTACCTAAGCATGCATCTACGAGGGTTGCAAGATAAAATAAACCAATCACACTACACGCTGATGTACGAGGAAAACCAAAAATGGGAAAAACCTCGGACAACCCTAGCCTAATTAGTCCACTAAGTACGGAATTACAAATTACAAGACAGTAGAATTACATCAACAACTTGACTCCATACAAGCCTTGACACTCCTTATTGTAACCACCTCTACCTAGTAGATAACCATGGACTCCTCCACAATATAGGACTCCTCCGAAGGGACTCTTGGACACCGTCACCCTCACACAAAGCTTGTCATCAAGTGGGAACACCATAGCATAAACCAAATGTCTTCTTCTTTGTGGGATGTAGAAGTTAACCTAAACATATCCTTTTTATGGTAGAGATGAACCAATGGTGCTAAACAACTCCAAGAAAATATTATATATATGAGGTACTGTGTGTATGTTCTCTCAAAAGTGATCTCAAGGAAGGTACCGAAGTCTAGGGAAAAATATGTTCCCGGTATGATATAAACTGTCAAAAAGAAGTGGGACAAAATAGTGAAAAAATGGGTTAAAACTGTTAAAACTGTTCCCGCTGAGAAATCTCGTTCGAAAAAGATGTTCGTTTGGACGAAGTCTCGTTCGAATGACCATCAAACGATAGACCAACGGCCAAAATGGGAAAACTCATTGGCAAACTCGTTCGAACGAAATTCTGCTTCGAACGACAGAAAGTCCAATTTGACATTTTTAGTCTGAAAAATTTTTATATTGAGAAAATAAAATTAGTTTAAAATGAAATTAAACCCATAATAAAATTATTCCAAGTCTCCCTATATATATATATATAAATGAATTCATACCTTTTGGAGACTATGGAATCAATTGTCATTGACGTAGAAACATGGCACTTGAAACTCGACACTTTGATAATCTTCTCTTTTAAATACATGCCGCTACATCTTCAACTGAAACTTCAAATGTCATAGGCTTGGAGGATACTCACTCAATACTATCCTATGACTCAAATGTTTTTGTTCGGAATTGAGCCAACATTACATTAAGACTCAATTGGAAATTTGTGTCCTTACAATTAGTTCTAACCCAAAATTCATTCCAATGGTTAAAACCTTTGCATAATCATTTTAATAGGTTCCTAACACCATGTTACTTATCTTAGAGTCATTAAACTCATATATTAACTTGGATTCATTTTCCCAAATTCTGAGAATTTATGTGATTTAGGCTACAACTTTTAGTCCATATTTATTTCGCAATAAAAATTAAATGTATCTGAGATTTTGGGGCATATAACATTGAATTCAAATTCAGAAATCTACAGATCATAAACATGTCTTAAAATCCTTTACATGAATTTGAAGATTCCAATTTAATAATCAAAATTTAACCTTAAACCCATAAATCATATGGGGTCATTACAATGAAGCGAGAAACAAATTGGAAACTAAATTGAGCAAGAAAATTCTTGCATGAACATGAAATTGATGAAATCCTCCTTTAAATTCCTCTCTTTAAGGCCTTGTTGTGGTTTCCTCTCATCTGTTTCAATTTGGTTTAGTCCAGGGTTCTTAAAGATTACCTCCTGGGAGTTTATTAACTTCCTAATATGAGCGATTAACCCTATAATCCCGAGTTGGGTTAATATCTTAAATTTTGGACCCCAAATGAGCCCGAAACCCATAGTCAGACTAGCACAAAAGTCTCCCAACTTGTATATTTATACCCCGGTACCTTTACTAAAGGTTAAGAAATTTAAACGATCCTGTATACGTCCCGAAATACATTTCAATTATTTTATCACAACAATAAATTTTTATAATTGCGTCATACATCTTTTACGGGTTTTCCACGATTAAATTAATTATTATTGTTATTAACATCAAAAAAATCAACCACACAAAATTGGGACATAATAACGAGTTACATGTTCAAAATTTATAAATTAAATTCACTTTCCACAATTTTTTTATTTTATCCCAAAAGTATAATTTTATTATTTATTACTAAAAATACGGGATATTACATTCTTCCCCCTAATAATGGGATTCTGCCCTCAGAATCTAGAAAGTATGTATCTAGCTAAAAGAGTTCAGGATATTTCGTGCACATGTCATTCCCCTCTCGCAAATCGAGTCATCCTCTTGTAACAACCCGCCCTTTTGGGGACGATTAAATTCCATAATTAAGTATAAATTGGAATTTGGGGATTTTTCCTAAATAGTAATTTTTGGGATTCTCGAGGATTAAATGATTTTCGAGGGATGTTGTGATTTTTTGGGAATATATATGTCGAAATATTTTTAATTATATGTCGCCGTTGAGTAAAGCGACACGAGGTAAGATTTTAATTGGAATACCGCATTTAATTATTTTGGGTTAGAATAGTGATATGCGGTCAAGTACCTCAGATGGAAATTTTGACTGCGCCATGAGTCTCGGAATGTCCGAGATAGTCAGAAAAGAGTGTCCGATTGTCGAAATTGAGTTCCGGGTAATTTTGGAGTTAAATAGACTCGTAATTGGGTAAACGAGTCATTTTTGGGGTTTAAAGGGGTTAAACCCTTTTCTCCTTATAAAAGGAGGGAGAGGGGGAGAAAAGAGAAGAGAAAAGAGAAGTAAGAGAGGGAAGATAGAGAGGAGGAAGAAAAGAGGAAAAGGGGGAGATTCCGGCCAGCCTCCGTGGGATTCGGCTCGAGGTCGTCGGATTTTATCCACGAGGCAAGTGTTTACTTGCTTTATTTCCTTTTAAGCATAAATATCTCATATCATTGTTGGTATAACAAACCCGAATGATTTTGGGTTGGGTATTCGTGGATAAAACGGGTTTTTGGGACTTAAAACGAATAAACCCCTAAAAATGATAAATTCGAGAAACTTAGGTTTTTAATTGAAATTAATTGGTGATTCCGGGTTCTAGGATGTTTAGAACCCGTATTATAGGTGTATTTGTAGTTGGTTGAAGTTGTAGGCCGTTTGGTGTAGAGATGGAAGCTTGGGGGAAGCTTCCATGGCCGAAACAGCTTCTCGGAGAAGAAGCTGCCCGACTTGATCGATCGATCGATCATAGGGGATCGATCGATCGAAGCCATTGATCGATCGACGGCCATGGGTCGATCGATCGACCCTTGCTGAAAGTTGACAATTTCTCTAGGCTGATTTGGATGGGATAGATTCCATTTCATCTTGCTTTGAGGTTAATTAGGTGATAACCTAGAGGACATTTTAGGATTTTAGGGTCCATAAATTAAGGCAATTTAGGAGGGTAAAGTAAGGGTTTTTAGTATATAACCCTTAATCTTTATTTTCGAGGAAAATAGAATAATTGTAGAAAGATTAGGGTTCCTAAATTATATTGGGGACTTCTAAATGATTAATTGGACTAGGTATAGTCTTTGGGGTTCAAGGAAATGAAATCCTTAACTCGTTGAATTTAAGGTTGTTCGGGTGAGATAAATCCCGAGGATATTTCTCTTGGGCATAGAGGCCTATATAATTATGCTTATAGAAAGCATAATTATATCGATTATCGTTAAGTGTATCCTAGGAGATAATTAGGATAATTTGGGAATATAGGTATGTGTGATTTCACTTGAGTGAAGGGTATCATTTGAGATATCCAATAAATCCTTAGATGGGATTGAGGTATATAGTGATTATTAAATTAAGAAATATTTGGGTTTATTATCATGCTTATATGAATGCATGATTATGATTCCTGGAGGGAATCTTTGGGATTATTGGTCATCGCTAGATGCTATAGGCCACTATGGTCGTTTATATATATATATTCTAGGGAGAATATATAGGATATGTATATACTGTGTGATTTAGGTATATATATATATGTTATGATGGAAATGATTTTGAAAATATAAAAATGAATATTTTCAAAATGGAAAGAGAAATGTTTTTCACAATTAATAAAATATGGATTACACACCTCTCTAAATCGCTATCATAAGGAAAGTTGCGTGCATATAGTGAAGCCCCCTGATAAATTAACGCAGGGTGGATATAGTCCTATAGGCCATGTGAGCGTTCGTTGATATATATTTTTCTGCGCTGGTTAGGAGATTTCGGGTGTGGTCTTGACTATCCCGCAGGCACATGGCTGCTTCCCGACGTCTTGAGATATAGGATCCCAGGTTGTCTTATGATAGGCCCTGGAAGATGATAGCCATTTAGGGACGCGCACAGTGGAGAAATCCGGACGGGCGATCTTAGAACGCGTTATATTAAAGCAATTCATGATAATGGATTGGCTTTAATTACATTTCCTGGATATAGGAAGGGAAATGGGATAAATGTTTGGCTTCGGTAACACTTCCCGGATGGAAGAAGGGATGCGGAAGCATATGATATGATCAAAGCATTTTTATGATAATGAAAATGGCTTTGACTACATTTCCTGAGTATAAAAAGGGAAATGGGATGATTTAAAAAAGTAAAGCATTTTTATGATAATAAAATTGGCTTTCAAAAGAGATATGATTTGTTAAAGAAATTCATGATAATGAATTGGCTTTTAAATACATTTCCTGGATATGAGAAGGGAAATGGAAGGTTTTGAGATAAAAATGATAAGTATTGATAAATACTTTGTATATGGATTCTCATTCCGGGAGATTGATCCGGATGGTTATGGTAAAATATGTATATGTATATATAAATGGATGAATTGAGTACCGAGGGTCTAATGGATCCCGATGATCGACCTTGCCGCATAGTAGTGTATCGGGGGGGTTCCTTGTTTGGATTTCGCTTTGCGAGACACCCTAGGAACGAATATGGCAATGTGTTGAGACTGGGGAGAAGTTTAATCCTTAGTGCTCTAATATTATAAATGCTTATGGTATATATTTATATATATCTTTCTGTACTGAGGGACTGGCGGATCTCGACGATGGACCGTGCCACGTAGTAGTGTATCGGGGGGATTCCTTGTTTGGATTTCGCTTTGCGAGACACCCCACGCACGAACATGGCATAGCGTTGAGACTGGGGTGAAGTTTAGCCCTTAGTACATTGCTTGGACTATCTAGGATTGATAGTGGGTTTGGGTGATAGACTAGTTTAGCAGGGTAGCTTGACTAGGATGTCTAGAAGGATGCGCTAGGAGTGCACTGTTAGAGGAGAGGTGAGGGGTATCTCATGAGAGTGCGATACCAATTTAAATATGAGATAAAACTATTTTTCTAAAAATAAAGCATTTATGCACTTACAAAATATTTTCAAAACTCGGGCTCTGACCCGTTTATCTACTCTCCTTTCTTTCTACATTGTATATATATATAGGTGTCCAGACACAGGGACGCCTGGATGGCACTTCTTTCGAGTCAGATGTCAGCTGCAGCAGCTGTGGATGCGTGTAGGTTTTTGATAGCCGCTTCCATCGTTGTACTCTAGATAGGAGGTATTGTATAAACATTCGGGCCAATGGTCCAATTGCATTTAGTTATTCTGTCAGTACAGCATTCGATATGGTTGTATATTTTGACCGAGTGTTCGGTTATTTTATTTCATTTCAGTTTCATTTCGGCAAAACTGTGTGGATGTTTTATTTATTGTTGTTAAAAAGAGTAGTTAAGTTAAAATTTTGACACCGGCCTAATAGGTTATTAGTAATTAAATGGATTTTCGACAGTGATGCTAAGAATGATCCATATGAGACTCCGGTTATAATTTAATATTAGAGTGATCGCTCGGTATGTTATTAGGTGGGGTGTCACAGATGGTATCAGAGCATCAGGTTCTAGTGTCCTTAGGAATCTGTGCGGACGTACTACGCTTTCAGCGTTGCTCTCGATTTGTTATAGAGCCTCAGGAATAGGATTGTTAATCTCTCTTATGAGATTTCGTTCTCCCGCCATATTATGAGATTATAGTAATCTTTTGCGCGCTCGTTTGAGAATCGTGTGCGGAGCTTGGATGGTAGAAGGAGGTGAGGCTTAGTTGGGGCAGCTGGTGGAAATTGGGGACGTGGGCCTTAGTAGAGGTCACTCTCCTTGTAGCAGTTGTTAAGGATTTTGGCGACGACTACTAAAGAATGGTAGTTAGGATTATTGCAGTACCGCTGAAGTAGAGAGTGGTATGAAGATTGAATTTAAGTAAAGTTGAGGGTTCGAAAGGGATCTTATGGATAGTTTTAATCGCGAGTCCCCATGATTTAGCCGAATAGAGAAGAATATTGTTATGAGTTTTACCTCATAAGGAAGAGGTATATTTGGCGTGGCTAGATACAGTCGCGGTATTAGTTAGCCCTAGACTCGTGTGTGTAATTTGAGTTATGGCGGTATCGATAACATTATAATGTATGCCTATGTGTTTTTCGCGATAGCGGAATTTTATTTTCCTTCATTCGGCATAAAGGCGGGTGTTAATATATTGTGTACATATATATCTGGTTTGGGATACTCGTTCTATATGTTTATACGAGTATGGTATTATGGTGAGTATATAATATTATTGGTATTTTCGGAGCGATAGCAGGCTAAGAATGGCAAATCTATCGTATCTATGGTTCCTGGAGGGAACGGGTTATTGTTGCGGTGTCGCACCTAGATATAGGTTGAGTTCACCTTATTTGTTATGGGATACGAAACTTCGATGAGTAGAGGTTTCATTATCGTGAGTTGGGTATATGGCGACCTTATATATATGATTTAAGGCCGCAGGATTTGTGTTGAGCTGTAAGATTAAGCTCATTACTTTTTGCGCAAGGACTTAAAAATGAGTGCGAGCGCAGGGTGGTATGACTCTTAGTTTGAGATAGGAGCTCAGACCATCTTTTTGTTGGATTAGGGGATAGGGATATCCCGGTTTCATGTTGAAATGATGGAACTCCATAACCAACGAAGTCAAGGGTTAATGTGTGGAGGGGTTCCTTGTTTGGATTTTGCTTTGCGAGACACTCCACACATGACTCTTAACGGCGTCGGGAGTGGGGAGCTGTTGTGGGATGCAAGGATGTTGATTCTGTGGAAAGGTCTTATAGTGTGGATGAACCACTATAGGCTATGAGCCACATGATATTGATATACATATGGAGATATTGTGCTATGGAAAAGCACTAAAGTGGTCCCCTCGCCACAAGTGGGTGGTTGAGGTTGGACTTAGAGAAATTAGGTTGAGGAATATAACCAGCCTTAATGAAAAGGCAAATTCCGAGGAGATACAATTTGGGTATTATGTTCGTGACACTTTCTACAGAAAGTGGGCACTTCGATTGATTAGGTTTCCTTCTGTATGGGCGGAAGGATAAGATAGTAGGAATGCGTTCATAGGCTAGCCTAGTAGGATTTAGGACGTCCCGCTTATGTGCCTTGGGTCGCTATATCTCGATGACCGACTACGGGAGGGAGTAGTGTAACGGGAGGGTTCCTTGTTTGGATTTCGCCTTGGCGAGACGTCCCACGCATGAAACCAAGCAATTATCGGGAGTTGAGAGAGGCCTTGGGCACTAGGGACATACTTAGTATTATATTCGTTCCGTGTAGGTAGGATATCGCATAGACTTTAGTATTATTTAGGACGTAAGTTGGTTAATGATAATGGCGCCGAGGTTAGGAGGATTGAAATTGCGTGGGTTTGGAGGACTCATAGGTGAGTATTACACCGAGGAAAGGAGATCCTTATTGGGAGAGAGTGTTACGTGTAAGACGTTCACTACGGATGTGTAGATGTGCACAAGTGGAAAGGTGTATGGGCACCTTGGTGAGATGGTTTTATATACCGCCCGAAGTAGGATGGGTGTAGTATATAAGGTTGAAATTCATGCCGATACGCATTATAGATGATGGGTATTATGTGACGTATTAGAGTAACTTTATGATGCGGTAGCCGCATAGTGTATGGTTGAGAACCATTGGGTTGGTATCGTTCCCCTCGAGGTATTAGGAGTTGGAGTGATCCTAGGATTGGTGGTGTAGGTCGTATCTGAATTTCGAGGACGAAATTCCGTTGTAAGGGGGGGTGTATGTAACAACCCGCCCTTTTGGGGATGATTAAATTCCATAATTAAGTATAAATTGGAATTTGGGGAATTTTTCTAAATAGTAATTTTTGGGATTCTCGAGGATTAAATGATTTTCGAGGGATGTTGTGATTTTTTGGGACTATATATGTCGAAATATTTTTAATTATATGTCGCCGTTGAGTAAAGCGACATGAGGTAACATTTTAATTGGAATACCGCATTTAATTATTTTGGGTTAGAATAGTGATTTGCGGTCAAGTACCTCAGATGGAAATTTTGACTACGCCATGAGTCTCGGAATGTCCGAGATAGTCGGAAAAGAGTGTCCGATTGTCAAAATTGAGTTCCAGGTAATTTTGGAGTTAAATAGGCTCGTAATTGGGTAAACGAGTCGTTTTTGGGTTTTAAAGGGGTTAAACCCTTTTCTCCTTATAAAAGGAGGGAGAGGGGGAGAAAAGAGAACAGAAAAGAGAAAGAAGAGAGGGAAGAGAGAGAGGAGGAAGAAAAGAGGAAAAGAGGGAGATTCCGGCCAGCCTCCGCGGGATTCGGCTCGAGGTCGTCGGATTTTATCCACAAGGCAAGTGTTTACTTGCTTTATTTATTTTTAACCATAAATATCTCATATCATTGTTGGTATAACAAACCCTAATGATTTTGGGTTGGGTATTCATGGATAAAACGGGTTTTTGGGAGTTAAAACGAATAAACCCCTAAAAATGATAAATTGGAGAAACTTAGGTTTTTAATTGAAATTAATTGGTGATTCCGAGTTCTAGGATGTTTAGAACCCGTATTATAGGTGTATTTATAGTTGGTTGAAGTTGTAGGCCGTTTGGTGTATAGATGGAAGCTTGGGGGAAGCTTCCATGGCCGAAACAGCTTCTCGGAGAGAAGCTGCCCGACTTGATCGATCGATCGATCATAGGGGATCGATCGATCGAAGCCATCGATCGATCGACGGCCATGGGTCGATCGATCGACCCTTGCTGAAAGTTGACAATTTCTCTAGGATGATTTGGATGGGATAGATTCCATTTCATCTTGCTTTAAGGTTAATTAGGTGATAACCTAGGGGACATTTTAGGATTTTAGGGTCCATAAATTAAGGCAATTTATGAGGGTAAAGTAAGGGTTTTTAGTATATAACCCTTAATCTTTATTTTCTAGGAAAATAGAATAATTGTAGAAATTGATGGATTAGGGTTCCAAAATTATATTGGGGACTTCTAAATGATTAATTGGACAAGGTATAGTCTTTGGGGTTCAAGGAAATGAAATCCTTAACTCGTTGAATTTAAGGTTGTTCGGGTGAGATAAATCCCGAGGATATTTCTCTTAGGCATAGAGGCCTATATAATTATGCTTATAGAAAGCATAATTATATCGATTATCATTAAGTGTATCCTAGGAGATAATTAGGATAATTTGGGAATATAGGTATGTGTGATTTCACTTAGAGTGAAGGGTATCATTGGAGATATCCAATAAATCCTTAGATGGGATTGAGGTATATAGTGATTATTAAATTAAGAAATATTTGGGTTTAGTATCATGCTTATATGAATGCATGATTATGATTCCTGGAGGGAATCTTTGGGATTATTGGTCATCGCTAGATGCTATAGGCCACTATGGCCGTTTATATATATATTCTAGGGAGAATATATAGGATATGTATATACTGTGTGATTTAGGTATATATATATATATATATGTTATGATGGAAATGATTTTGAAAATATAAAAATGGATATTTTCAAAATGGAAAGAGAAATGTTTTTCATAATTAATAAAATATGGATTGCACACCTCTCTAAATCGCTATCATAAGGGAAGTTGCATGCGTATGGTGAAGCCCCCTGACAAATTAACGCAGGGTGGATATAGTCGTATATGCCATGTGAGCGTTTGTTGATATATATTTTTCTGCGCTGGTTAGGAGATTCCGGGTGTGGTCTGGACTATCCCGCAGGCACATGGCCGCTTCCCAACGTCTTGCGATGTAGGATCCCAGGTTGTCTTATGATAGGCACTGGAAGATGATAGCCATTTAGGGGCGCACACAGTGGAGAAATCCGGACGGGCGGTCTTAGAACGCGTTATATTAAAGCAATTCATGATAATGGATTGGCTTTAATTACATTTCCTTGATATAGGAAGGGAAATGGGATAAAGGTTTGGCTTCGGTAACACTTCCCGGATGGAAGAAGGGATGTGGAAGCATATGATATGATCAAAGAATTTTTATGATAATGAAAATGGCTTTGACTACATTTCCTGAGTATAAAAAGGGAAAAGATATGATTTAAAAAGGTAAAGCATTTGTATGATAATAAAACTGGCTTTAAAAAGAGATATGATTTGTTAAAGCAATTCATGATAATGAATTGGCTTTTAAATACATTTCCTGGATATGAGAAGGTAAATGGAAGGTTTTGAGATAAAAATGATAAGTATTGATAAATACTTTGTATATGGATTCTCATTCCGGGAGATAGATCCGGATGGTTATGGTAAAATATGTATATGTATATATAAATGTATGAATCGTGTACCGAGGGTCTAATGGATCCCGATGATCGACCTTGCCACATAGTAGTGTCTCGGGAGGGTGGGGGGTTCCTTGTTTGGATTTCGCTTTGCGAGACACCCCACGCACGAATATGGCAATGTGTTGAGACTGGGTAGAAGTTTAATCCTTAGTGCTCTAATTTTATAAATGCTTATGGTATATATTTATATATATCTTTCTGTACTGAGGGACTGGCGGATCTCGACGATCGATCGTGCCGCGTAGTAGTGTATCGGGGGGGTTCCTTGTTTGGATTTCGCTTTGCGAGACATCCCACGCACGAACATGGCATAGCGTTGAGACTGGGGTGAAGTTTAGCCCTTAGTACATTGCTTGGACTATCTAGGATTGATAGTGGGTTTGGGTGATAGACTAGTTTAGCAGGGTAGCTTGACTAGGATGTTTAGAGGGATGTGCTAGGAGTGCACTGTTAGAGGAGAGGTGAGGGGTATCTCATGAGAGTGCGATACCAATTTAAATATGAGATAAAACTATTTTTCTAAAATAAAGCATTTATGCACTTGCAAAATATTTTCAAAACTCGGTCTCTGACCCGTTTATCTACTCTCCTTTCTTTCTATATTATATATATATATAGGTGTCCAGACACAGGGACGCCTGGATGGCACTTCTTTCGAGTCAGACGTCAGCTGCAGCAGCTGTGGATGCGTGCAGGTTTTTCATAGCTGCTTTCATCGTTGTAATCTAGATAGGAGGTATTGCATAAACATTCGGGCCAATGGTCCAATTGCATTTAGTTATTCTTTCAGTACAACATTCGATATGGTTGTATATTTTGACCGAGTGTTCGGTTATTTTATTTCATTTCAGTTTCATTTCGGCAAAACTGTGTGGATGTTTTATTTATTGTTGTTAAAAAGAGTAGTAAAGTTAAAATTTTGACACCGGCCTAATAAGTTATTAGTAATTAAATGGATTTTTGACAGTGATGCTAAGAATGATCCATATGAGACTCCTATTATAATTTAATATTAGAGTGATCGCCCGGTATCTTATTAGGCGGGGTGTCACACCTCCCAATGGTGTCCCCACTACGTCTGAACTAAAGGAACAACCTTGGATCGAAGTCAGCGCTCCTGACGGTCCAGAACGTCTATCGATCTTTCCTCATAGGTAGCATCTGGATAGTTCTCTATCTCATCAATATCAATATGCCGGTATGACATCTCGTCTCGAAGGAATCTCTACGATCCAAATATATGAAAAACATCGTGCATTCACTACAAGTGGTCCGGTAATCCCAATCGATATGCCACGTGTCCAATCCTCTCAATAATATGAAATGTCACATATCGGGGAGCCAACTTACCTTTCTTCCCAAATCTCATCACCTACCTTCATTGGAGACACGTTAATGAACACTTAATCCCCAACATCAAAATCTAAGTGTCTCTGTCTTGCATGTATGTAACTATTTTGCCTATCCCGTGCAATCCGTATCCTGGCCCGAATCATCTCTACCTTCTCTGAGGTGTCCTGAATGACATTTGGCAACTTATTGTCAACCACCTCCAACTAGCATGAGGTGAATGACAAGGTTTCCCCTAAAGATCCTTAAACGATGCCATTCTAATCGTGAACTGGTAGTTATTGTTGTACACATTATCCACCAAAGGAAAATACTGCTCCCAGCTCCCTTTGAGATCTAGAATGCACATCCGTAATATGTCCTCCAACATCTAATTCACCCCCTATGTTTGTACGTGAGTCTGAGGATAATATGAGGTGCTCAGTCTCAATTTTGCCCCAAAACCTGCTGAATGCTCCTCCAGAAGTGGGACACAAACGTTCTGTCCCTTTTTTACCAATGTTGACTGGTACTCGCTGAAACTTAACAAACTTTGCAAGAAAAATCCTGGCGTACTACTCAAAACTATAATCTATCCAAACCATTAAAAAGTGATCCACCTTAGTCAATCTATCGACGATCACCCAAATGGAATCATTCCCCCTCTGTTACGTTGGTAGACCAATAATGAAGTCGATGGAGATGCTCTCCCATTTCCACATTGGGATCTCCAAAAGGATGTAACACATCTGTAGAACGCTGATGGTCCACCTTTACCAACTAACACGTATCACCCTTTGACACAAAATCTATTATGTCCCTTTTCATCCCTACCCACCAATACTGACGTCACATGTTGTGGTACATCTTATCCCCTCTGGGATGTACTAAAAAGCGTGAACCGTGAGCCACTGACATAGCATCTCATTTTAATTCCTCATCATCTAGAATAACTAACTTGCCTTGGAATCTTATACCACCATCCAACCTAATGGAATAAAGCTCCACCCCCTTGGCTATCAACTGTTTAACTCGCTCCTAGCAAAGTTGATCTCCCTTATGCCTTCACAACATAAATAATAATAATCTCGTGGTTGATGGTGAGGACTACCATAAATGCACGAGTATGTACGTCATCCACATGAAGTCATCTCCACTTCACCTTTCACACTTTCGCTAACTCCAACATCTGCTTACGGCTCAAAGCAACCGCTATGACATTCGCCTTCATTGGGTGGTACTGAATGTCAAACTGGTAGTCTTTCATAAATTCTAGACACCTCCTCTCCCTCATTTTCAACTCCCATTGTGTGAACAAATACTTTAGGCTCTTATGGTTTGTGAATGCAGGAACTTCTCCCCTAAGAGATAATGCCTCCATACTCGTAGTGAAAAACCATGGCTGCTAGATCTAAGTTGTGGGCGGGGTAATGTCCCTCGTGAGGCTTAATCTTTCTTAAAACATAAGCTATTATCCTCTCCTCCTGCATCAAAACACCTCCAAGTCCCCTCAAGGACACTTAGTCAATTATTTCCAGTGATAATGCCAAAAACGTTGTTGTACTCAATCTAGTCTTCACCTTATCAAACGTATGCTGGAACACATCATCCCATACAAACGAAACTGCCTTCCTTGTCAAATTTGTTAGGTCCCCAGCTATCTTGGAGAACCCTTTAATGAATCGATGGTAGTACCTGCCAATCCCAAAAAACTTTGTACCTCGGTGGGTGTAGTGGGTTGCCCCCACTCCATCACTGTAGAAACCTTTCCCAGGTCCACTGATGTCCCCCTCTCAGACATAATGTAGCTTAAGAACTGGACCTCTCTCAACCAAAATCGTATTTCTCAAACATAACATACAACTGGTGGTCTCGTAGTTTCTATAAACTACCTGTTAATGTTGTGTGTTCTCCTCCGTCATTTGAGAATGAATCAGGATATCATCGATAAAAATTATGAAAAAACAATCCAAATAATATCTAAACACCCGATTCATCAAATCCATAAAAATCATTGATGCATTGGTTAGCCTAAATGTCATCACCAAAAACTCATACGACCCATATCTCGTAAGAATTGTAATCTTCGAGATATCCTATTCTCGGACTCTCAAATGGTGATAACCCAATCCCAAACCATTCTTAAAGAAATATGCAACACCCCTCAGCTCGTTAAACAAATCATCAATACGTGGCAACGGGTATTTATTTCTTATAGTGACTTTGTTCAATTGCATGTGGTCGATACAAAGTCGCAATGATCCATCCTTTTTTATGAACAAAACTGGAGCACTCCACGATAAAGTAATCCTCATAATGAATCCCTGTCCAAATAAATTCTCAATCTGATCCCTTATCTCCCTCATTTCTAAGGGAGCCATCCGATACGGTGTACTTATGATGGGTCTCGTTCTTGGAATCAGGTCGATCACAAAGTCTGTCTCCTGACTAGATGGTAACTCTAGGTCTACCCAAACACATCTAAAAACTCCCTAATTATCGGGATGATATATAGAATCACCGCAACCTCTGAACAAGTATCCTACTCGATATTGTATAAATGCGTGCTCGATCCACCCCCAGGGTGCGGCATCACAACTGGGCACAACTCCTACAATGGAATGGAAAGATGATAGACCTCAAATAATTAACAACACATGATGTGTATATAGCTAGCCAGTCCATCCCCAAATAATGTCGTAATCGTTCATATCAATTAGTAATAAATCGAATAGAAAAGTGAGTCACCATATCTCAATCCCGATACCTCAACATACTAAATGTATGGTCGCCTCTCTACCCACCGGTGAATTTACGTGTAATACGATATCAGAAGTAAAACCAACCATCCCAGTATCTCGTGCGAAACCCGCTCTAACAAAAGAGTGAGATGCCCTTGTGTGAAATAAAATGCGACCTACGTGATAAAAAATAAAGAACATACCCTCAACTGCCTATGCTGGAGCTGGTCCCGCTATGAGTGCAATATGATAAACCCATTCATATTGTAGTGCTTATTGTCTCTTGGATGGGGCTACCGGTGCTGGAGTGGCTGGTGAAATAAATCCTGGAGCTGGCAACAGTGGGTGCTATCCCTATGGCGCCTGATGTCCCCTCTGACCTCCCTGCTCCTGAGCTATCTGGTTTCCCCAAGGACAACTCCTCTACGTATGACCCTTTTATCCGCAAGTGTAATAATTCTCGTGAAACTGATGTCACTCTATTTGTTGTCCCTGATGGCCTATGTGCTACTATTCCTATGGTACCTGTACCGACTACCCCTTACCCTGTTGGACTTATTTGTTCCGATCATCGAAACCCCTGAACTTCTTATTCTGATCTGCGAGACGAAGTACCCCTAAAATGTTGCATCCCATATCCAACACCACTCATTTTATCCCACTAGCTTGTTGACTCAGCTCCTTATCATTTCTCACCCTTGCTATTCCAAAAAGTCATGTGATCTTGATAGTGGAGAAGTGTGGCATTCACCAACTGGTTATAAGTGGTGAAGGTCGGGTTCCCCAAAAGATCCTTTCGAATGTGCCAAGCTGAACCCGCTATGAATACATCCATCCTCATTTGTTCAGTATTCACATCTTCATTAGCAAAGTACAAAAGTGTAGTAAAATCTTCTTCATACTCTGCCATGGTACGCCCCTTCAACCTGAGCTCCATAAATTTGTTCCTCATCTTAGACTACATAGCTTGGGGAAAATACTTTCCCTCAAATATCTCCTAAAACTTTTCAATCATGAGACTATCTCTCTTTGCAATAGACATAACCGACTCCCACCCATTGGAGCACGACCCCCACTAATTGGAATGAAGCTAACATTTCTGTATACACTAGCATGCACTCTATTATCTGTAAGTGTCTCAGTATGTATTTATTCCATGTGCTTACCACTAGTATATCTAGACTACTTGAGAACTCTGGAGGCTGTCCCTTCACAAATACCTACCTTGCCCTATCCTAAATGAACCCCGATGTCTGGGCTAGTACGGCCGCTTGCTGTGGTCGTGGTAGCTGTTAATGAGCCTTTGGTAGTGGAAAGTGCTAGAGCATTGCCACCCTGGCTATGGAAACTACCTGAGACACAAAAGTGGAGATCAATGCTAGTGTAATGAATTGTGGGGCTGGTGGGGCCTTTGGCTGCTGTTGTGGCTATGGTTGAGCTTCCTCCTTAGTAGCAGGTACGACTACATGTCTTGCCCTACCTCTAAGTTTGTGCTCTATCTGAAATCAAACAAGGTTTGAATTATCTCAATGGAAAGAATAAAAATAACCCTAAGCATAGGCTCTACATATCAAAGGAAGCAACACATAATGCAATGCGAGAAATACAAATCCTAAGGACACTAGAAACTGGATGCTTCGATACCAACTATAACAACCCGTATTTTCTCAAGTAAAGGCTAGCCATGCATAATACGCCAAAGATGGGGCTTGTTTGTCAATTAATACCATTCTCAGTATTTGAATTTAAATCAACAATCTAATAATAATAGAATAAAATCCAATCATTCATCAATTTTATATAAAGCAGACATAAAATAAACAAGTCAAACCAACATGAAAGAAATAAATCTCGGGCTTATAACCATACCAAATAAAATAAGTAACTACAATTGAAAAGCACTTAATCTAGAATCAATAGAGCTGAAGGGTCTGAGGAGAAAAATAAGAATGCAAGGATGGCACGTCAATAGTCACGTTATCGTGGGAACACCCGGGGGAGAAAATATTTAAATTCGAGTCCGAGCCCTAGATGTGCAAGAATTAGCTTAATCAATTTAAGACGCACTAAATATAATCGATGCAAAGTAAATATACCACATCGCCACTCACATGCGATTAACATCTCACCCCTAATCTAAGTGTGAAATTATTCGCATCCTAACAAGTCCTGAAATGAAATATGTCCACCGTGACAATTAAATATAAAATGAATTATCTATAATCAATTGCTATTATGAAGCCAACCATATTCAATTATCAATGCCCAAAGCATACTAGTCTTATATATATCATAGTAGTGGCATAAACATATATTATGTACAAAATAGTAAGGGTCTATAAGTTATGTCTACATCTTTAGACAAATTAATTAATTCTCACTTAATTCGATTAATTTATATATATGTGTCCTTTCGTATATGCGACACTCAAAGGCATCAACATGTGCTGTCTCGTTCATGCTCTTTCGACAAGTCGGAAGGAGCCTCTTATCCAAGTCAGATATCACAAAACACACGTTAGTGGGGCAGTCTCTACGCAGTACACCAGTTCAAGACCGATACCCAACAGTGACAAAGGATCCCAGCATCGACATCTATCTCTCGTAAATGGCATTCCTACATAGTACCAAAATGACCAACATAACATTTAGCCCACCTGTGCCGATCTGTTATACTGTCCCGAACAAGCAAAACCCCAAGATGATAGAATCATCCATGAACATCAGCATGTCCACACATATACACATAAATACATATTATTATTCCCATATAATATGTGTAGGTAACTACTCCATAATCACCTAAAGCATCCCACATGATGTCCACCATTATTCACTCATTAATAATTTACCATCTAGTAAATTTTTAATTCCATCTTCTTTAACAATTTATGTAACCATATAGTTAAATATATTGTTCCAATTAATATATGCGCCATGTTTACATTTTTAATTAATTTCGCGTTGGCCAAACACAATCCTACCAATTCATAAGGACTTTTAAAAGTATTCTGAATTTAACCCTGAGCCAAACTCAACTAGTGCCCAAGACCAAATTGATTCGGTTTCTTAGACGAATCAATTCGACCAGCCGAATTGATTTAAAATGCCACAGAAGCCGAGATGTGATAGTTTTTCTTATTATGGGGTTCCTTAATTCTTACCCAAAATTCATTCCAATGGTTAAATCCTTTGCATAATCATATTAATAGGTTTCTAAAACCTCGTTACTCATCTTAAAGTCATTAATCTCATATATTAACTTGGATTCCTTTCCCACAAGTCCCAGCATTTATGTGATTTAGCCTACAACTTTTAGTCCAGATTTCTTCTGCAATAAGAATTAAATGTATCTCATATTTTTGGGCGTATAACATTGAATTAAAATTCATAAACCTACATATCATAAAAATGTATTAAAATCCTCTACATGAATTCCAAGATTCCTCCAAATTTACTTCAACAACGCTGAAGCATCTATTTCCAGATTTCAAGAATTCGATTCCAAGATTTTTGGGTTAGCCCCCTATGTTATAATTAACCCTTTGCATGCACAAGATTAATTCCTAACATTTAATAATCAAAATATAACCTTAAACCCAAAAATCATATGGGGTCATTACAATGAATCGAGAAGCAAATTGGAAATTAAATTGAGCAAGAAAATTCTTGCATGAACACGAAATTGATGAAATCCTCCTTTAAATTCCTCTCTTTTAGGCCTTGTTGTGGTTTCCTCTTCTCTCTTTCACAATGGTTTAGTCCAGGGTTCTTAGAGATAGACTCCTGGGAGTTTATTAACTTCCTAGTATGAGTGATTAACCCTATAATCCCGAGTTGGGTTAATATCTTAAATTTGGGACCCCCAAATGGGCCCGAACCCATAATCAGACTAGCCCGAAAGTCTCCAAACATATATACATATACCCCGAGACCTTTACTAAAGGTTTAAAATATATAAACGAGCCCGTATACCTACCAAAATGCGTCCTAATTATTTTACCACAACATTATAGTTTTATAACCGCGTCACACATCTTTTATTGATTTTCCACTATTCAAGCAATTGTTATAATTATTAACTTCCCAAAAATGAACAAAATACAATTGCGACATAATAATCAATTACATGTTTACAATTATAAATTAAATTCACCAATTAAATTCACGTTCCACATTTTTTTTATTTTATCCAAAAAATATAGTTTTATTATAGTCTAGCTTAGTCTTAGTATTTGTTTTATTTTCCACAATGTCACATTTGGCATATCCCCGTTACAAACCGAGACATGCCGAGATGTTCAATAGAATCTCCAACATCTCCAAAGTTCAAGTCATTTTAACATTATGAAGGTATAAATCGTTTAGTATTTTAAATTTATTTACAATTACATTTGGGTCATTTTTTATAAAAGGTTTTATAAAAGTCGAGGTGAATTTTTCAGAGTTTGAAATTTAAATTTTATTTTACCTCATTCAAATGAGAAGCATATCTTGTTCGAACGAAAAGGGATTTTCATTTGAAAGCTCATTTGAACTTATCTTCGAACGAACGTCAAACGGGGGTGATCTGTTTAAATTCATTTGAGGCCCGTTAAAACCTTATTCTAGTGAGATTGGAGTCTCATTGGAATGAATCCCATTGTCATTCTAACGATATGACAATCTCGTTCAAACGACCTCTACTTTCTTTCAAATCAATTTTTCCACCTGAACATTTCAGTACTACCTATAAATACATGTTTCGTAAAAAAATGATAGAAAATTTTGATAATACAAAATTGCATACCTATTACAAAATTCCTCAATCCTTTTAGTTGAAAACTCCTTCGATTCACAAAAACACCTCCCTAATATACTTGTGAATATTTTTAAAACCCTAAATAGTTTCATACCTAACTTATACTTATGGAGAGAGATATCTACAGTTAACGTTGTCACCCATGGTATCGCTGTTAAAGAGAAGGCTGAAGAAAGGCTCATTAGTGGATACCGATGGTGGACTGCCACCTGTGGACTACTCTAGACCTGAGTGGGTTTTTTACAGAGTTTTGTAATTAAGTTGTCTTATAAAACTATCTAAAGTTCATAAATAAAGGTATTGCCCTGCAAAGGGATTTTTCCTCATATTTATTTGTACTTGCATCGTAGTTAATTTTATGTGCTTGGAATGATCATCATATGCAAACCTAAATTAATCAAAGATTAAAATTTGGTAATATTTTGATTTGTGTTTGTGGACATTTAATTATATAAGTGAACCCATTAAGATCGTGTGAATTGTCAAATTGGTATCAGAGCTAGTTAGATAAAAATGCCATGTGATATTTTTTCGCAAAATTATTTATTTGATGTCAAGTATTTTTCAAAATTAGTGACCTTAAAAAGGTCGAATTTTAATGGAGAATTTATATAATCGAGTGTCGATCTTTGATGATACCAAATATGCATATTTGGAAGCTAGAATGAGGTTTAATCCTAAGTCTATTGATGAACATGTCTAGTTGCTCTGTGACAGTGGGTGGTCACCACCCACTGTTAGTTTTGATAATGTCATTGCCCCTAAACCCCTCTCTCACTGGATAGAGGATGACTTTAAATGGAGCAACTTCAATTCTCGCTGTTTGAGTGCCATCTCAGGTGCCTTCACCACTGACGAGTTCCGACGTATCATGTCATGCACCACATTTAAAGAAGCTTGGGATAATATCCAGCTCACACACGAGGGTGCCAATGCTATAAAGGCATATAAGCTTTGACCACCCAATTTGAGACCATTACCAAGTTAGAGTCTGAGTCTTTATACGAGTTCTATGTACGTTTGTTAGACATAGTGAATTCTAATTTTAATTTGTGTGAGAAAATTCTTGAGACGATAGTTGTTATAAAAATTTTGAGGTCACTCCCAACCCACTTTATTCCTAAGGTTAGCGTTCTTAATTCCTTAGGGATCCTAAATACTCTTAGGTTACCAAAACTTGTAGGAGATCCTCAAAATTATGAGATTGATATGTTCCATAAAACTGTTAAACCTAAGGAAATAAGGATTGCTTTCAAGACTCAAAGTAAGAAAAATAATAAAGATAAAAATTATGAGTCTGAATCTGAGGTTGATGAATTGGCCCTTTTTGTGAAAAATTTAAAAAAATTCTCAAATTTTCAAAAGAAAATTTTTCCACACAAAAGATTTTTGTGAAAAATAAAAATAAGAATGAGGGCATGAGTGGGGGTGAGAAAAAGGAAGAGATTAGGTTTTATGAATGTGAGGGTAAAGGGCACAAGGCACATGGGTGTCCCACTAGGATTAATAGAAATGGGAAGAAAATTGCACACATGACCACACTTAGCGATAACGACGTCGAGTCAGTTGATTCAAGGGGAGAATCACAAAATGAACAGTGCATTGCGTTCATGGATAATCATGCTAGCACTTCGAGTTTCTCCCATGCTGATGAGGAAATATCTAAATGTGAAAGCCTTGGTGACGTTTCGATTCATTCTGGAGATAAAGAGAGTGAGGTAGAAGGTGACCTCCAAAAGGCGTTTAAGGATCTTTACACCGAGATATTGAAAACTAAAAGGGTAACTAAATATTTATCTATTAGGGAGTTAGATTTGAAGAAATAGGTGAAATTTTTGAGAGAGTGTGAGATGTCGGTGTGTCAACTAGAGAAGGTTAATATTTTTTTTATGTGAGAAATTGATTGTTTTAGGCTGGGAAAAGATCTATTTGACCAGCATCGTGGCTAGTGTTATGAGGGATCTTCAATCTTCATTGACGAATCACAGGAAACTTGAAGCCCGTGTATCCTAACTCAGGAGAAATCTCGAACGGGCCATGGAGGCGAAGGTAACTTTAGAGGACACATCTAAGAAGGTAGGAAATATGCTCCTAGGTCCCGTATTTCTGAATATTTAGAATTTAATTAATAGGGGTATTTTGAAATTACATGTGTGCAGTAATTTAATTAAATATAAAGTATTCTATGTTTATTAAATATTGATCGGGAGTGGTTATTATTAATATTTTCGGAATAAATTTGTTAAGTGGGAAGAAAATAACATGTGATAATTATTATATGTCGTAGCGAGTAATATCGACGGGACTATGTTATATCTCATGTGGGAGTCGTGCATAGGCGATGTTAAGGTCGAGATAGGAAATTTATGTAGAGCGAGACAAATGGCTATTCTGAGGTCACGGTTGTTTTTGAATGGGTCGAAATAGGCGAAATAGAGTACCTGGGTGTATTAATTGGGTCCCAAGGCAATTTAAATCAACTCGGCATCACGTATGGACATTTTGGTCATTAGGGTGTTTAGGGTTAACAAACCTCCAAAATTCATAGTTATATACCCACCACTTTGGTGTAGAGTCTAGGGTTACAATACTTGGGAGAGAAGAGAGGCGATAAGAGAGGGTAGGAGAGGGCTTCTCAAGCCAAACTACACCACTTTTCATCACCGCCGTTGCTGAAATCAAGATCCGATTAAGGAGGACACACATCCATCATCTAGAAGCGAAATCAGACCCTTCAAAATAAAAGGAAAGTGTTTAAACATATCATTCTTTGAGTATTTATATTATCCACGTTAGAGTTGGATAATAATGCGTAAAAACCTAGTTTTGGGGATGTGATGTTGGGATTTAACTGCTGATTTGATGAGAGATCGCAGTTATAATCATCCTATTGTTAGAATAAAATGAAATTCGGGGATTGGGTGTGAATATGATGATGAAATTACGGGTTCTTGAATATGAACATGCAAGAAAACTGAAATGAGGGTTTTTGTGATTGAAGTAAAATTTGGATATCGTTTAATGTGAATTAAATGATGAATTGTGAATATATTTTGTTAGAAACTATTAAAATATTCCCATGGGAGTTATGGTTAATTTGGTTGGGAACTTGGGACCATTTTTGGAAGAAGGTTGTCCAAGCATGTGTCGATCGATCGATAAAACCAGAAATTGTGATCTTTATGTAATTAGGATGATTTTTTCACCCAAAAGGATTGGGGAACTTTAGTGAGGGTTTATTAATTATATGAGGACTTCAAGAAAATTAGTATACCTATAGTTAGATCTCAACTTGATCATAATGAGGGTAAAATGAGATTAGGACTGACGAGAGTTAAACGATTGTTTTAAGTATCGAGAATTTACAAATCGGGGTACGAGAGGTGTAAATGATAACCTGAGATTGATACCAAAATGTTAGTGACATAATGACTACTGAAATTAATTAAGTGATAACTAGGAACCTTCGGGTAGTGAGTCATACTTAGAAAATAAAAAACAATATTAAGTGTGAATCGTTAGTACATTGGGTTTTCGAGAGAATATATACTAGGTACTGGATATATTTATGGGTTGTGTGTATACCTATAATGGATATATTTATAAGTTGTGTGTATACCTATTATATGATTTTATATGTATATGAACATAACTACACTACCTGCTACCATATGAGGTTACGCGCAATGGGCGATCCCACCTTGGCGATGCCAGCAAGGACAAGATGTGTGCCGTAGAACATAGAACTTAGTACAACTCACTATTTGAGAATACAATAGTGGGCCAGGCTGGTCATTTGTGTACGTTAGGTATCTGCGTTGCCCAAAGCCTTAGAACTATGTTTGCCTACATTTGTGTTATTTTTTTTATGGTTCGAGGTGCCATTTTGAAGTAATACTCCTTGATTTGGTACGAGAGGTACATGGGCTTGATAGCAAAATATGCATGCATCGCGGTGGCGATTCTAACTATGCTGTAGTTGCATATATAATAGTGTGAAATATATACATATATATATATATATATATATATATATATATATACATACATACATGTGTGATTATTCTACCTTTTTATGATAGTAGAAATGATAAATAGTGTATATCCATTGTAACTTTAGTTAAAGAAACTTAATTCACGATTCTATAATAATATTCGAGTAATATTGATTAATGTTTTATGCTAGCGTATCATATGGGCGGTATGGGTTAGCTAAGAATATTAGCGATTAATAGATGCTTTGGCACTACTTTGGCTGGATAGCGTAAGTAGGTGGGTAAAATTGGAGGCGTTAGGTGTGCACTATAGTTGAGAGGTGAGGAACTCAAGGGAGTGCGCGCGAAACTAACATGTATATAATAATTGCTTTTATTGCAATTTAAATTACATGTTAAAGATTTTTCAAAGGTTTTGGGCTCTTACCTGTATCAAATATGTTTTAAAAACTTTTAGGTGTTCATCAATAGTGACACTATGCATGATGATTCAGTCCAGGGATGCGTAACTGCAGCACTTGTGGAGGCATGCAGAACTTATGCACACGTTTTAGTCATTTGATTCCCAGTTTAGGATTCCTTTTTCGTTATTTTAGATGGGCATGTTGCCCATTTAGTTTAGACATTTATTCAAATTTATTTATTTATGTGTCAGACTCTGCATTTAGATTTATTTCATTTTCGTTAGACTTATGATTTGGATGTTGGATTTCCAGCCGAGGGTGTATTCAGCATTTATTATTTATCTATATTGTCCAGAAATGTTTCAGACTTATATTATCGTGTGGATGACTTATATTATTTTTACTTTTGCATATTATTGTATTATTAATGAAAGATAAAATTTGGCATTGGCTAAATTTAACACAAGTTGCTAGTAATTTATAAAGTTTCGACATTAATGCTAAGAATAAATGATTTTAAATGATAGTATCTCTCAAATTCTTCCTATTATCATTTTTCCCATCCAATTAGGGTTCATTAGAGGAAGAGCCATAACTGAGAATGTGTTGCTTGCTCAAGAATGTATGTCTAGAATCCATTCCAAGAATGTGGGAGGTAATTTTATCATGCAGTTGGATATGTGCAAGGCTTATGTCAGAGTATCATAGTGGTTCCTTATCAAATTAATGAGGAAAATGGGATTTTGTGAGCAATGGTTGGACCTAGTTTGGAGAATTGTTTCAAAAACTTGGAATACAATTTTGGTGAATGGTGAAAATGTGGGCCTCTTTCAATCAACAGTGGGTTTAAGATAAGGTGATCCCCTATCCCCAAGTCTTTTTATTATCATGGAAGATGTTTTATCTAGGAATCTTAAAGCTATGGTAGAGCAACCTAGCTATGTGGATTTTAAAATTCCCATTAGTGGTCCTAAGTTTAACCACTTGGCTTTTGCAGATGATTTAATAATCTTTTCCTCTGGTACAAAGAACGAAGTAAAGAAGCTTACGGAAGTTTTGAAAACTTATGAGAAGATATCAGGCTAGCTGATCGGTAAAGCTAAAAGTTGTATTGTTGCATCTGATAAGATCAAGCCTAACTCTCTGATGTTTTTAATTCAGTACACTAGTATGCAAATTAAAAAAGGTCCTCTCACATATCTAGGCTGCCCCCTATTTAGTGGTAGGAAGAAAATAATATACTTTGAATGTGTGGTGCGGAAAGTTAGGAATATTTAACAAGGCTGGAAAGGTAAATGTCTAACTATTGGAGGGAAATTAGTTCTTATTAAACATGTCTTAGTATGAATGCAGTTGTATTTGTTAGCTTTTTTGTCTCCTCCAAAAGTTGTGGTGAACATGCTTCATAGACTTATGGATAAGTTCTTTCGGAACTCTAATTTAGGTGATCAGAGGTATCAATGGTGCAAATGGGATTATATAACAAGGCCTACTAAGGAAAGAGGCTTAAGTATTACAAATTTATTTGAGACTGAAAAGTTCTTAAGCATGAAGATGTGGTGGTCATTCAAAGAGAAGAGTTCTCTATGGGCTCAATATATGATGGCAGCATACTGTAGAAATCAACACCCATTGTCTGCTCCTACAAGGAAAGGGGCTCATAGTTGGAATCGAATTTGTTCAATGTGAGATCTCACTGAATCAAATATGGTATGGAAGATTGGGAAAGGAGATATATACATTTATAAAGACAACTGGGGTGTAACAGCAACAAAAAATGTAGATATTTGTAGAGATAAGCCTTTAAAATTTTTCTACGATTCTAGCCATCGATGGGATAAAAGCATTTCGGAGGATTAGGTTTCTCCAGTTATTACTGCTGAGATATTGCAGTATCATGAAATATATGAAGACCAACCATACAAGGTAATATGGAAGCCTAGTGGCAATGGATCTTTTACAATGCCCACAACATGGGATTTATGTAGGTCAAAGCATATCTCTCAACTTAGCTCTAAATTTATATGGCATAAAAATATTCCAGCGAAGATTTTAGTGTTTATGTGGAAGGCTCTTAATAAATTCCTTGAAATATATGATTCTATCATATCAATTGGATTTCATGGTCCATTAAAATGCCATTGTTGTGCCAAGGAAGATGAGGAAATAATAGATCATATCTTTGCTGAGGGGGACATATCATCTTTATTGTGGGTATATGTTACTAATAAGCATGGTATTCAGAGAGCTAAAGGTGGAGTTCGAAGTTAACTATGTCAGTGGTTGATATATGGAAATAAATCAGACGAAAACATAAATAGAATCATTCCATCTATTGTATGTTGGTGCTTGTGGTTCCAGAGGAACAAATGTAAGTATGAAGCCATTACTCCTAATTATATTTCTGTTTTGTACCAGGTAAACAAGTTAAAGTCTATGCTCATTCACAAGTAGTCATCTCAAATGCCAAAGTCTAGATTGAAGATCAAATGGATATGAACTCCTTCAAGTGTCCTAAAGCTGAATATTGATGGAAGTGCAATTGAGAGTATTAAAAAAGGAGGTGGTGGAGGAATCCTTAGAAATAAATAAGGAGAAATGTTATGGGTTTTCATTTCTTCTTTTGGAGATGTTAATAATATGGAAGCAGAAGCACAATCTCCTAAAATTGGTCTTGAATTCTTCATGGATTTTAAAGACTATGAGGTCATAATTGAAAGTGATTCAAAAACTTTGGTTGATATTCTTCAAGGAAAGGCCTCTACTCCTTAGAAAATACAGTGGACTATTCTTCAAATTCATGAAATGTTAAAGAAAATAAAATACATCATATCTCATTCCTATAGGGTGGGTAACCAAGTTGTTGCTTTCTTAGCTAAAAGAGGTAGTGAAGAAAGGATTGACAATTTCTCCAATAACGTTGAAAGTTTTCCAAAGCAAACTAAAGGATTAATCACTATAGATAGATGGGGGCAACCAAATTTCAAAGTTTATTAGTTGTTCGGGTTCTTCTATGAGTGGAAGTAAGCAATCGTTAAAATTTTCTATGTTCCATATATTTGTAAAGATTCTATTTTATAAAGAGCCTAGTTTCTTATTGAAGTATTCCATTGTTAATGTTGAATAGAGGGCTTCAAGTCATGTAAGCCATAAAGAAGAGGCTTTTTCTTCTATGCTTACTAATAAATAAGTTGGTTTGAAAAAAAAACATTCCTGTATATTTTGGTAAAGGATTGATCACCCGTGATTAAAATAGGCGGGGTGTCACAATTATGGCGGTGAATTCACATCCCATGCCCTAGCTAAGATGGTTCCCGAGTTTGTTTGTATCCTTATGGCCCTCGTCCAAACCCACCAAGGAGAGTTCGTCCTAGACATTTTGAGAAAGGTGGACCCAAGGCCATTTATGTTTGTTCCCATTTCAAACAAAGAGGTCACCTTGGAGAGTATTATTTTAAGCTAGGGAGAGCATCTTAAAGGTATGCTCCCCGATTCGCTGCACATGAGTTCCTACACGCACTCCCGCACACGTTGCTCCTCATGATCCCGTACATCACTTAAGAGATTTTGAGTGTTTTCGTGAGTAAGTAACATACTTAGTCAAGACTTCACAAAATTTGATGGAGGGATTTTTTATAGGATGTCATCTCCTTTGGAGAACTCCTCCGGGCCTAGTGATTGAGGTTGAGACTTGTTTTTTATAGGGTGAATTTCATGCTCATATCTTATATCCCTAATGCTAGGTTGTTGTATCAATGTATTATATTTTTTCATTTTGATATATTTTTCAAAAAATTCAAAAAGATTTTTGTTTTTTTTTTCTATTTTTTTGAAAAAAATACAAAAAAAATTCGGCTTCCTTTAAAAAAAATGAAAAATACAAAAATATATTACTTGGATAAATATTTGGAAAAAGTAAAAAATAGTTAAATATATGGATGAACGTTAAAGATGTCCCAGTCACCCATTCATTCCATATCCACCTAACTGTTTTATAGTGTTTTGAGATGTGACACTACAAGAAATTGCAACTTTCGCAACAATATTTAGGGACATAGGCAACTTTTGTTACCAAAAGTAGCCTTTTGGTGACAAAATATCATTTGTGTTCCGAAATGATAACCTTACCTTTTACTTTTGGCAACATAAAATAAATATTGTTGCCAAAAATCAAATTTTTAGGCGGGACACAAATAAAATGTATGAGGGAAATAATTTGAAGTTTTCACAACATTATAATATGTTGTGAAAAGATATATAGCTTTGGGCAACATAAGTCACTAATGCAAAAATAGAGGTGACTTTAGGAAAAAGACTTATTGGTGCCCAAATATAATTTTTCATTTCTTTTTGTATTAAAAAATTAAACTTGTTGAAAAAACACTAACCTAAAGAAAGCCCTCCCGACCCTCTGCTCAACCCCCCCCCCCCCCGTCTCACAATCATCTAAGATTATCCCATTCCTCTACCACCGCGCATGACCTCTGATCGATCCCACCCAAAGCCATCGCCGGAATAGGAAAGGTTTGTCACCGTCTCTCTCACGCATGCCCAAATACACGCACACACATGCATACACCTTCACACGAACACATATAGACTCACACTATTGTTTTGAACACATGTAGATCTAAAATGATTTCAGTTTGCATTGATTACAAATAAAATGTCACCGAAGAAGAAAGGATTTAAAAATTGAGCTTGACCGTTACCAAAAAACTCTCTCAGCTTCTCGTTCCATGTACGGTACAAATATTCATTCTTCCCTCATATAATTGAAACTTTTTTAGCATTGATTGCAAATAATATGTACCGATTTATTTGTCTGACTTCGTTAGGATTGGTAAGATAACTTTATAAAATGCTTTCATCTCCATTTTTTCTTGTCTTTTATTATGTACATTGATTAAAACTAAAAGCCCTATTGTTTTGATCTCCATTTTTGTAATTTCGTATGTAAACCTAAAATTAGGATATTTCCCTTTCATTAGCTTTTTAAAGAATTTAAATATTATCATCAAGGAGTTAAAATTTTTTTATCACTATATAGAAACTGTCATTATCTACTTTTGTCACTAGTGAAACTTTTTCATTCTTATTTTATCTTTCCTTCGTTTGTATTTAATCAACCTTGTCTCTCCTTATGACTCTTTTATCTCTAAATAAAATACCAATTCATCATTTAAAAAATAAAATTTATTCTATTTTTTATACGAAAATAAAATTTATACTTTACTTTCATAAGCAGTTATTGACTTTGGGCTTTTGTTGCCCCTGAGTCTTGTTTGGTTTCCATGTTTGTTTTGGTTATTTTGTTGGTTGGGGTTTCACACCACCTGGGATGAGTTACGAAGTATATAGTCTTTGATTTATGTTGTGGCTAGTTGCGCATGTGCTCTAGTCTCGTGAGGGTATGCCCTACTCGTTACTATATCTTTTTCTTTTTTTCTTTATACGACTAAATTTACCTAAAAAATGTCTCTCTCACACACACACACACACACACACATATATATAGACTCTCCCACACATACGTAGATACAATCTTTTACACACACACACATCTATATAATAAGTCGTAAAACTTATCTATGGCATAATAGACATCTTATGATGTCAAAAGATAAGTTTTTTCTGCGTTACCAATTTTGTCCGTTAAATCTTTGATGTTCCTCTACTTTTTTCGCTAACAAATTTATATTTCAACTCAAAATTGGGAGTTCTTTTGTCAAAATTACTTCATCAATTTGTTCGCACTCTCTCTCATGTCTCACACAATGCTCGAGATTTTATGTGTTCACGTTAATAAATCACATCATTCATTTTATCTCCCCTATCTCCTCTCTCCACATCCCTTTGAAACAAAAAGCAATGAAAGATTTTAATGTGGCCAAAAAAGCCTTACACCGACCAAATGGTTTTATTGCCATACTCCGACCAAATGGTGTCGTCTCTATCTCCTAATCAATGGCACCCTTTCTCTTCCTAGACCTTCTGTCTTTCCATCTCTCTCTCTCTCCCAATCGAGAGTGCCCTTAATTCCAACTCCATGGGTTTTATGTTTATAAGTTTAAGTTAGATATCTCTTTATTTCATTTTATTTGGGGATCTTAGCATTTTTGAAAATCTAAATATGGTTTATATGTTTGTTTTTGGAGATCTCATAAGATCATGTACATTAAATGTGGAGATCTCAAATTTATGACATCATGTATACTTTGTTCCATCTCTATTAATACACTTTATTTGTTCATTTGTTTTAGCATTTAAAGATTTAAAACCCTCAATGTTTTGTTCTTGATTTGTTACAGTGTTTAAAGGATGCTTAGTTCAACAGGTAGAAACAACCCTAAGGTGATTACCATACCTTACCATGTAGATAACAGGTAGAAACCACATTTTATTATGCCTTTCATATGTAAACGATATTAATTATTTATCTCCTTTTATAACTATTATTTTGATTACTCAGGCAAAGGTACAAGTGAAGGCAAAAAGGCTTTGTACCACTGCTACTATTGCAACAAATTGAAAAATCCCACATTTTTTGGGTCAAATTTGGGTTTCCCATGTATAATATATATTTGAATTTGTTATATTCTTTCAGTTTGCAAGCATAGCGTATGTTATGTCTTTAATCTCTCCCACTCTCGACCTATGTATGTCTCCAACCTCTGTTATGTCTTTGATATTTAAACGGAATAAGTGCACAAACAATGTTTAAGAAAATGACCATATAATTCTTTTACATTGATTCATCATTTGCTTGATTTATTATACATTCCAACATAGTTTGTTCAAGAAAAAACTATTGATTGTCTTGCTTACAAATGACATGTTCAGTGTTGAATGTATGGGTGTTTAGTTTTCTTTTATACTAGAATTTTCATATCTCTATAATGGTCTTTAGTTAATGTTATGTTGAGTGGTTATGTTGTCATTCCATTGGATGTAGAGTTATGTTGAGTGGTTATGTTATGGATTTACAGGTGTTGGCTGTAGAGAAGTATGTTATGAGGGAGCTTCGTAATGCGGGCTTAAAGGAACTTGCGAAGTAGATTCTTAGCAAGGAAGTTGAGAAGTCCAAGAAGATTACCATGAGTAGATGGGGTAAAAAATGGCTTACTTCGGCCCAGGTACAATATTGTAATATCCCGTACTTTTGGCTATATTTATTTTTGGGATTAATTAATTAAATGCGTATTAATTGGAAATTAATCCGGGTTATAAATACTGATGTGATGCGAATTGGTATTTGATTATGTGCATATATGATTATATATGTACTTGGTATTATAAAATTTGTCGTGGGATTTATATACGGCATTTTAGAAATTTTGTTGAGACGCGTGGGACCGCCGCGTCACGGTATAATATTTTGATATTAAAAGTGAATTTAAAATCTATAATCCGTATGGTCGTTTTGAGTGCGCCAACGCGTCCGGAAGGGTCGAGATAGTCAGAAAACACTAGCCGGGGGTATAGTTTGGGTCCCGGGGTATTTTTAGGCCATCCCGGCAGTATAAAGGGTATTTTAGTAATTTGATATTTTGGGTAATTAAAAGTGACGAAAATTAAGAGTTGTAATCTGATAAGGATTGACCCCAACCAACCCTTATTAACCCAACTAGCTACGGAGGTTTATCAAATTAGGTTTTCATAAGTTTCCCCAAAGCAAACCCTAGCCACCATAGCCTTTTAGAGAAGAAAGCTTGGAGAAGGAGAGAGAGAGAGGAATTCTGCAGAAATTCTACACCGAATCCACACCAAATTCAGAAATCAAACCAAGGCAAGTGACTTTATTTCCATTTAATTACTGAGAATGTCTTTTCCATGTTAGAAATTGAAGAATCTTATTTGTTCTTGAAAGATTAAAAGAAAACCCATGAAATTTGAAGTTATTATTGAATGTTGGGATAGGTTTGCATGTAGAAACATTGTTGGGAGATTTAATTTCGGAGATTTCATATCTAGGTGATGCATAAACGAATTTAAAATCTGGGAATTTATGATGAGAAAAAGTTAGGGTTTATGTTCTTGAAGAAAATTGGGAATTAATGTAGAAATTGTGATTTAATGATGTTTAGATGATATCAAACCCTTTAATGATGTTAGTATAGCCCCTTAACATGTTTGAGGATGATTAGAGAACTCAATATATTGTGGGAACGAATTTTAGAAGAGGTTTGAGGAGTGAAAATGGTGAAAAACGATTTTTGGGAAGTTCTGGGCCGAAACTGGCATCTCGTTAGAAGCAGCCCCCAGGTCGTTCGAACGAGCTTCTAACGAGTTGACCAGTCGTTATTAACGAGTGGGGGTTTTCGTTCGATATCTCGTTCGAACGAGATATCGTTAGAAGGGTCAGTTCGTTCGAACGAACTGGGATCTCGTTCGAACAGCCTCGTTCGAACGAGACTTCTAACGACCTGACAGTCCAAACTCGTTCGAAGCCTCGTTCGAACGAGACTTCTAACGAGCTGACAGTTTGTTCCTTTTTGGACTGTTTTGACTTTTGGAGTTCCGGGAACTGGTTCAAGGGTAGAGTTAGCATCCCTTTTATGATATAGCGATTGATTTGGGACTTTTGGGTTATTGAGATGAGTAAATCATACACTAGAGTTATATCCAATGAACCGTTTGGGTTGAGACGTGAGTGTCTACTACGATGTGAGGATAAATTATGGCACGTATAATTATGAACCGGAATAAAATAAGTTGTGATAATTATAATTAGTACGAGAGTGCAATATGTACTACGAATATAATACGATATTACTAAGATGTGTGTTTACTTAATATTGATATATGGATTGTATGTATGACATACCTACCATACTTGCTATCACGGGAGGTTTCGTTCGCTTAGGACCCTCTAATCCTTGTGTGCCTACGGGGGGGATATAGACTGGTACCTTGATGAACATAGGTCATAGAAAGACTTATTGTGATATTAATAAGTCCGCTGACCATGGGAGCGTAGGTATGTGCGTGACCCATGTGATGGTGACTATGTTCGCCTCCACTATTTGTGATTTGTGTTATCTGAACTATTCCTGAGAGATTCGGAATATGTGATCCTTATGTACGTGATGTACCGGGATGGATAGCAGAGTATGTGTGCACCCTAGCTTAGATTGCGGGGTGCTTGTATCGTATATTTATGATGTGAATAATATACATTAAATTTATGGAAATCCTCATGTTAATGTTGTAAAAATATTCCGGTATTGTTTCGAGATATATAATGAGTTAGCTGATAGTTATATCAATGGCATACTTAATAACTGAGTTTACGTGAAACCTCTATTAAATTACGAGCGTTGTTATGTTAAATTAACCGAGTAAAATGGGTAGAACCTTTGGTTGTCTAGCTAGTTTACGTTGTCACTTAGCTAGTGGAAAGGGTAGTTATAGATGGGTACTTACGTTAGGAGTGCACAGTTAGTCGAGAGGTGAGAATTTAATGTGAGTGCACGTCCTAACATGTACTTTGCATTTAATGTTTTAAATGTTTTTAAAGCACTTGCAGGTTTTTAAAATGACTTCCACTTTCGGGCTCTGACCCATTTGCTTCCAAATATATATTTTTGTAAAACCATTTTAGGTGCCCAGCCACAAGGACACCAAGCATAGGATTCTCATTCAGGTGACGAGTTGTAGCTGTTTGTGGAAGCTACAGGGATTTGCATGTAGACGCTTCTCTCATTTGGATTCCAGTCTCAGCATCTATCAGTTGTAGGGCATGTTGCCCAATTCTATTAGACATTTTTACATTTCAGTTTTCAGACTCTAGCATGTATTGCTCAGTATTCAGTTTTAGTTATTTATTTCAGTTTACTTATCAGTTGTGGGATTTGTATTGAGGAGTTTTTCCTCCAGGTTTTATTTACATTTTGTGATGGTTATTCGTTTCACTTCAGTATGGTGAATGGTGTTATTTATTTCTTCATTACTTTTGTTGCATGTTAATCAGATTTAATAAAATTTGGCACTTACTTTTTAAATACTAGGTGGTTAGTAATCTTTAAAATATTTTCGACAGTGATGCTATTAACTGAGCCAACTTGGCATTTTGAATTAATTTTATAAAGGAGTAGCTACCCGGTGTTTAATTAGTCGGGGTGTCACAAATATGTCTACCTTTATGCTTTTCTCTCTTTTGATATTGGTAGATTCTTGACTGTGGCATACCATTACGAGGTAGACGATTTGGGTTTAGTTTTTCTTCTTATAGTTTAACTACTTTACTATACTTTATGCTTATATCTATTTTATTTAATTTTTTTATTAAATATATAATTCCACGATAAATACTAAAATGTTGTTTATATTTTAAAAAAGATCTTCCAATCACGAGTTTGTTATGTTAGATTTTGAAAAAAATTGACGATACAAATTGTACTTCCAAATTATTTCTAATATTTTAGGAAAATGTCATAAGTTATGTTTATTGATCTTGATGCTCTCACTAAGTTCTATTACCATTCAGGAGTTTCAATTCTTGAAAAAGAAAATGATGGTATTGCTATGGAGTTAGAGATGTAGGGGTTCATGATGTGTTCTTTCTCCCTTCTTTAGTATAAAACATTAATTTTATCACTAAACTCCGCATATTAATATCTGAAGTAGTATGTCCCTTTACTTTTTAGTTTTTCAGATGCACTTTTTACAGTTAATTGACAAAGGTAATGTCTAATTTTTATTTCCTTCAGTATCAGATGTTCTATGATTTATATTTCCTTGGTTTAAATTACAATTATAATGGTTCAAATTTCCATTTTGTAGGTTCGATTTGAGGGTTAGAAATTTGGATTTAAAATTTCAGGTTATATATGTTTGGGTTTCAAATTTAAGAATATATACGTTTGGGTTTCAAATTTGGGTGTCTACATTGAAATTAATTGTTTTTTTTAAGTGTTCTCATGATATCTTTGGGTTTGGGTAATTGAATTTTAGTTTGTTCTACTTATATATGTTTTTAACACAATATTCATGATAATATACTACATGGGTGTATAATGATTTATTTCAATTACAGTTGTGTTAAACCACAACAGGACATGATGGCTCGCCTTACTTTCATGATTTGATCTGAGGCTAGCCATTATCCTTGAGATTAATTTAAAAAGTGGAGCATTATTGGAAGCTCCCTTTAATTTTTTAAAATGTTATGAGGCAAAGCATAACCTCAAAACACTTCATTTAATAGTTTTTTGTGCTTCTTTCCCCTATGACCATTTTCTATTAGTCTATATAGAAAGTTTCTATTTTAAGCTATTAATTCGTTATATTGCAACATAGTCTTACTAAGAATGATTTCTTTATTGCTTTTGTGATATGTGAACTTTATGGGTATTTAAAATGAACTCTTTTAATTCTATAAGTTTTGAAAAACATATCTTGATCAGAAGAACAACTATTGATTACAAATGGTGTTGATCATGGGATCGCCCTACTTATTGTACTATAAAGACTTAGAGTTATCTAATGTTTGGTTGTTGTTTTTTTGTTTTACATGTTACACATTGTCGTCTACATCTTTGTTGCATTTGCCTTTAGGTGATCACGATATGGTTGGGATCTTCTACTTTATCGTCTTTGGATTTTTCTGTCTTGAATCAATTATCAACACCTTGATTCTTTAGTAAGTTTACATGTATTTATAAGGTAGTGGGAAATGTATAAACATTTACTTATCTATGAGTTAATTTGAGAATGACAAGTTTGAGCGGTGAAGACTTGTTGAGTTGTTGAGAATTAAATGTTTGAATATGTTATTTATTTTATTAAAGAACTCCAGATGCTTCATAAGTTGGTGAGTACATCTAGTATGGATGGCACTTTTGGATTTTATATATGTACTTGGTGTAGTTATGAAGGTCATGAAACAAGTGGGGTGTTTTTTGTTTAATTATTTTTAACCTTTGTTTGACTTCATATTCTTTTATTATTTAATGGGTGCACTGAATATTATTGTAGTCGTCCACTTTTGTATGCATTTTATTGCTAAGGACTTGGTTTTGTTGTTATCAGTTTCTATCCAAAACATCACTTTTGTATGAATTTTGTCTTTAAGCAGAACTAGGATCACGGTTATTAGTTGTCAACAGTCTAATAGACATATACTTAAAATGCCACAATTTGAAAGCATTGTCAACTCAGTAGAAGCAGTTTGAATGATCAATAAACACTTTTTTTTTGTAAGTTTTCTCTTATTAAAAAAATAACTTAGTCTTTATGTTTTTGGCATATAATTGATATTTTTTTTTGTATTATTATAGGTTTCACCTTATTAAACTCTAGGTGAAAACTATCTCTCTTGAATTCATTATGAAAGTTATTATCAAAATGTTCTGCACACGTGAGGGTTTCTGGGTAAGTGACACTAAAATCATACCAACAAATATGTATTTCTCTACAATTACATAATGAACTGATAATATACTACTTAGCTTTTTTAATTTCGTTGTTCATATAGAATACAAACATAAATACATTCCCACTTCTTTTTTGTATCTAAATGTTTTTGCAATTCAAAGTGAGAGAATCCAGTTTCAAATGTAGTAATATATGTTATTTTGATTTTATTATTTCAATATCAAATGTTCTTCAGTGTGCTTTATACAGTGACAATTGGTCATATTTTATTCTTTTATTCTGTTATCAAATGTACTCATAACGTACTGCTTTTTCACTAAATGCATTTCGTTGTGCTCTGTTGAGATGCTTCAGAAATATTTGTATTCATTAAGACATCCATTGATTGTTTTTATTGAGTAATGGATCTTTGTATTTGTGATTTCAGCTGGTAGACCCAGGTAGGCACCATCTTTTTCATTTGCTTCGATTCAAATCGTTTGTTTGACCACGTATCTATTTTTTTGTTTGGTTTTAAGGTTTCAAGCATCTCTATTTCTATATTTCTATATATTTATGTATAGATCTTAGGGGTTTTCAATCTATAATGGGAGAAGCACCCGAACCCAATTTAAATTTAACTCAAACATATACGAATTTGACTATTGGGCATTGGCTGATGAAAATGTAAAACGACTTATAAACAAACCGGAAAAAGGCACAAACACCTCATATATGATCAAAGTATCTTCTACAAACAACCGTTGTATTCACGAGTCTCATGGAATAAAATGTCGTTCTAAATTTCAAATTTATATGTATAATTCTTTAAAATAGGGTGTTGGAGTGTTAAAACCTAATATAAGAACAAAATGATCCGAAAAGAGGTCGAAACACCTCACATGGGATTAAAGTAACTTATGAAAACAACCCTTGTAGTAATGCGACTCGCGGGGTGGAACTTTGACCAAAATCTCAGTATTCTCAGTGTTAAAGCTCGAAAATTGAAATTGGTCACTGAAAATGTAAAAAAACTTATAAACATACCGAAAAGAGGCACACACCCATCATACATGATCAAAATAACTTGTATAAATAATTCGCATTGTAACGAGTCTCGTGGATTCAGATGTCGTTCGAAATTTCAAACTTCTATGTGTAAAATTTAAGAATTGGGGGTTGGAGCATGAAAACTTAGTATAAGTGGAAAATGATTCTAAAAGAGACATAAAAAGCTCACATGGAATCAAAGTAACGTGTGGAGATAACCCATATAGTTATTCGACTCACGGGTTGGAACTTTGATAAAAATCTTAGTATTCTTCGTTTTAAGGCTTGAACATTAAGCTTTGGTTGACGAAAACTAAAAACAACAATCAAACATTATGGAAAGAGCGAAAAACACCCTATACATGATCCATGAAACATGTACAAACAACTTGTGTAGTCACGAGTCTTACAGATTCACATGTCATTCGAAATTTCAAACTTCTAAGTATAAAAATTTAGAATTCGGGTTGGAGCACTAAGACTTAGGATAAGAGAAAATGATCTGAAAATAGGTAGAAAATTTTCACATGGGATTAAATTACCTTGTGGAAACAACCTATGTAGTAATGTGACTCACGAGTTGAAGTTTTGACCAAAATATGAGTTTTCTTAGTGTTAAGGCTTGAAACATGACATTGGTCGGCATAAAAAAAACATATAAACATACCAGAAAGAGTCACACTCACCTCATACATGATCAAAATAACTTGTATGAACTACTCCCGTAGTCACGAGTCGTATCGATTCACATGTCGTGCGAAATTTCAAACTTATAATTATAAAAGTTTAGAATTTAGGCGTTGGAGCGTAAAAAGTTAGGATAAGAACAAAACGAACCGAAGAGGGGCACAAACACCTCACATCGGATTAAAGTAACTTGTGAAAACAACCTGTGTAGTAATGCGAATCACGGGTTGGAACTTTGACAAAAATATGAGTTTTCTTAGTGTTAAAGCCTAAAAATTGATATTCATCGACGAAAACGTAAAACGACTTATTGACATATAGGAGAGAGGAACACACACCTCATACATGATCATGATAACTTATATAAATAATCCGTGTAGTCACAAGTCTCATGGATTCACATGTTATTCTAAATTTCAAACTTCTAAGTATACAACTTTAGAATTAGGGGTTGGAGCGTGAAAACTTGGAATAAGAGCAAAATGATTCTAAAATAGGCACAAACACCTCATGTGGGATCAAAATAACTTATGGAAATAACCCGTGTAGTCATGCAACTCACGGGTTGGAACTTTGATCAAAATCTAAGTATTCTTAGTATTAAAGCTTCAAAATTGAGCACTGGTGGATGAAAACTCAAGGAAACATTTTGACATTACAGAAAGAGCCAAAAACACCCCATACATGATCAAAGTAACTTGTAAATGCAACCCATGTAGTCATGAGTCTCGTGGATTGACATGTCATTCTAAATTTCAAACTTTTAATTATAAGACATTAGATAACCATTTAACAAAAGCTTCTATTAATAGAAAAATATCACATTAGATAACCACTTAAATACAAATAGGATTACTAAAAAGTGTATTATTAAGATCGCCAATAGTAAATTGTTTTGATAATTGTTTTGATACTTGTTTCATAAAAAATATTGTAAAATGTAAAAATGGCACCCAAAGTTAAAATTTGTACATTGGTAACTAATACGGTCCCGTAAGAGGAACTAACACCTCATACATGACCAATTTAACACGTAGGAGCCAATCGCGTAGTCACAAGACTCTCAATTTGTGTACATGACATAAATTTGTCAAAAGTTAGACTTAGGAATAAAAACATGCTGTCAAAGGTGAAAGCATAAAGTAGTCACAAAATGATCCTGTAAGACGCATGAACACCTCACACGGGACCAATGTAACTCGTAAGAACTAACTACGAAGTCATGAGACTTCCGATTGGAGTGTTCAATGTAGATTTGCAAAAAATTAGACTTATAGATAAAAACAAACCGTCAATGGGTGAAAAAATAAAATAGCCACGAAACGGTCTTATAAGCGGCACGAACAACTCGCATGGGATCAATGTAACTCATAGGAGCTGATCGCGTAGTCCTGGAACTCCCGATTTGAGTATACGTCCTGAATGTTTCCAAAAGTTAGACTTAGGCATAAATTATGCCATCAAAGGGTGAAAACATAAAACAATGACAAAAGGGTCCCGTGAAAGACATGAACACCTCATACAGGACCAATACAATTCATAGGAACCGATTACGTAGTCACGAGACTCCCGATTTGCGTATATGGTGTAAATTTTTCAAAAGTTAGACTTCATCATAAAAACATGTCGCCGAAGGGTGAAAATATAAAACAACCACAAAACCCTCCCATAAGAGGCACGAACACCTTATGCGGTACCAATGTAACTTGTAGAAATTGACTGTGTAGTCACAAGGCTCTCGGTTTGAGCATATAACGTAAATATACAAAACATTAGACTTAGACATAAAAACATGACATCAAAGGGTGAAAACGTAAGACAACAACCATACGGTCCTATAAGAGGTACGAACACCCCGTACGGGACTAATGTAACTCGTAGGAACCAATTGCATAGTCACGGGACTTCCGATTTGAGTGTACGACGTAAATTTGTAAAAAGTTAGACCGGACATAAAAACATGCTGTCAAATGGTGAAAACATAAAATAGCCACAATACGATCCCGTAAGAGGCACAAAAGCCTCGTACGAGACCAATGTAACTCGTAGGAAACGACCATGTACTCACGAGACTTCCCATTTGAGTTTACAATGTAAATTTGCAAAAATTTAGACTTGGGCATAGGCATAAAAATATGTCGCAAATGGGTGAAAACGTAGAACATCGACAAAATGGTCTCGCAAAAGGCACGAACACCTCACACGGGAAAATTTAACTCGTAAGAATCGACCGTGTAGTCACGGGACTTGCAATTTGAGTGTACGACGTAAAATTGTAAAACATTAAACGTAAGCCTAAATTCATGTCGTTAAATCATGAAAATATAAATCGATAACAAAACGCTTTTATAGGAGGCACGAATACCTCGTACGTGACTAATGTAACTGATAAGAACCGACTGCATGGTCACGGGACTTCCAATTTGAGTATGCAATGTATATTTGCAAAACGTTGCACTTATGCATAAAAAACATGCCTAAAATGGGTAAACACAAAAAGCAGCAGCAAAAATGTATCGTAAGAGGCACGAACACCTCACATAGGACGAATTTAACCCGTAGAAAGTGACCGTGTAGTCACGACACTCCCAGTTTGAGTATTCAATGTGAATTTTCCAAAAGTTAGACTTAGGGATAAAAACAAACCGAAAATGGGTGAAAACATAAAACAACCACACGATGGTCCCATAGGATGTTCGAACAGCTCGTACGAAACTAATGTAACTCATAGGAACCAACTACAAAGTCATGTGACTCATGGTTTGAGTATACGATGCAAATTTGCAAAAAGTTAGACTTAGGCATGAAAACATCTCGTCAAAGGGTGAAAATGTAAAATAACCACAAAATGATCTTGTAAGAGACATGAACACTTCGTACGGGACAAATGTAACTAGTATGAATTTAACGCATAGTCACGAGACTCACGTTTTGAGTATACAACATAAATTTAAAAAAGTTACTTCTGAATAAAAACACGTCGTCATAGGGTGAAACATAAAACAACCAGAAAACGGTGTCGTAAGAGGCACGTACATCTCACACGGGACCAATTTATCTCGTAGGATCGATTGCAGAGTCATAACGTAAATTTGTAAAAAGTTAGACCTAGGCATAAACCATGCTGTCAAATGGTGAAAAAGAAAATCGTCCACAAAATGGTCCCGTAAGATGCACGAACACCACCTACGGCCCAAATATAACTTGTAGGAGTTGACCATGTAATCACGAGACTCCCGATTTAAGTATATGTCATAAACGTATTTACGATATCTACTTTATCTTATTTGCCGTAGATTTGATTGTTGATATTTTTTTATCTTATATGTATTACATTTGAAGGTTTGTGGTTATATGGATATGGAGGAGCCAGGTATGTATTTCCTTGGGTACATATTTTAGTTTATGTCACGACATTTAATTTTTTTGACACACGAAATGGGATTGTTCGATTATTTTATAAATAGTATATTATATTTTTACACTTATATGATGTTTATGGTCGTGCGGGCTTGTGTTTAGTTGTAGTTTTTTTTTAAATGTTATAAAAATAGTGGCGACTCTGTCCAATTTTTTTAAGTTTAATGATTCGAAATATCCTTTACCAACATAGTTGCGGAGGATATAATTTTTAGGTTTATATATGTTCAATCGGTGGAAGAGATTTAATGTTTTTTTGTGGCTTTATTTTAATGTTAAAACAGGTTGGATTTCACGAATAAACAAAGGAAAATCTGCCGAATTGTTTTGAAATTAAATTGTGTTTTAAATTGATTAAGTCAGACATACATTGATTTGAAAATTGCGCATTGGTTCACAAAAAGGTTAAGTAACAAATTAACACACCGTAATGTGGCACAAACACATACATGATCAAAGTAATTTATAAAAATCCATGTAGTTGTTTTTTTATCTTATGCAGGTTGATGATCGATTTTTCTTGGAGTTATAATATTCGTAGTGGCTTGGAGTTGTAGTTTCTTTTTGGGTAGCAGAGCCATATTACGGTAATCGTTTTAGTTTATGTGGATTGTTTTTTTTTACATCTGTTGATGTGTTAATGTATTAGGCTAGATCATGTTTACATCTTTCGATGTGTTAGGATTTGTTATGTTCTTATTTGGGAGGCATTTCTTTTGTATCTTTATACTTAGATTTTGACAAAATATTATTTTGTAATTCGGATTTATGAGATTTAGTTGAAAATTACAAAACTTTGTATTACGCATGAATGTATGAAAAATACACAATGTGATTTTGGATTATATGGTTGCACGTTTTATCCTGTGTGAGTTTTGATGAAAAGTGAACGGGTTTAAAAGTTCTTCCAATTGCGTAAAAGTAATAGGTAATAAATAAAAATATAGTACTTTTGGCGACACAATTTTTTGTCACCAATAGTCATTCTCTACATGCTAAAAGATATACTTTTGGTATGATAAGAGCCGTGATTCCAAAGGTATAACTTTTGGCAACACAAGAGTTGTGTTTCCAATGGTATAGCTTTTGGCAACATAAGAGTTGTGTTATCGAAAGTTATTTTTTATATCATTTACCTTAAATTCTACAACATAATTTGTGTCGCAGAAAGGTTGCTTTTTGGCAACATAATATTTTTGTCGTTGTTGAGAGACCTTTTTCAACATAAATAATATTTGTATTAAAAATTTGACAAATTATAAAATGCTTTTGGTGACATAATTGCATGGTGCCAAAAGTATACCTTCGGCAACACAATCTTTTGTTTTGTTGCCAAAGACTTTCCCTTATGGATTTTGGGCAACGAGCTGGACACAAAGGATTTTGTTGCCAATTCCTATGAGTGCCACATTTGTAACTTTTAGCAACATACATTGTATGATGTCTAGGTTGCCTTTTCTTCTAGTGTTACATCATTTCATATATGTGCTTTATAATGTATGGAGTCATTAAGATGTGTTTTGATGATAACTCGCTACATGTTTGACTCTTTGTCACGTTTAATGTACACGAGGACAAGCCTATATTAGTATTGCACGTACATGTCACATGTCGAATATAGTGTTTTCATTTCAATTTTTCTTTAAAGACGAACCAAATGTGAAAGTCGAGTTAATAAAAAAGTTATGCGTGTAAGAACCATTGCCCGGATTTAAAAAAATCATTTTTCTGGTAATTTATATATATATTATGCAATGGTAAGGGGATGTGAAATAAAAAGTCTTTGAATTAAAAAATCACCATTTCCAACGAAAAGAGCCTAAAAATATTAAAAGAACATAAAAACAGAAGTGCCAGACCATTTGCTTGAACATTGGTGCTTGCCACAAATGAGATTTAATTTCTTCAAAATAATTGAGAGTCTAATTGATATATATGAGATTTTGAGGGAGTTAAGTTGAAGATCAGTGGGTTTTCACTATCTATAAAAAGCTTGGAAAAACATTCCATTATTTGGGGCGTCATTGGTGTGAAAATCACTTACGTATTGATTTGTTGATTAGGTTAAGTCAATTTCACATGAGTTCACCATTTTTTATACCTAAGGTAGACTTTGAGATCTTTCGATAGTGGTGTGTGCACATGTGATATGTTTGTCTACATTGGCGAGCCAATGAAATATGTTTACACCCCTACATTTCCATGATTCGGGCATTTTTTTGATTCTCCATTGTGTGTTGTATTTGTAAAACATTATACTTGAAAATTTTTAATTTTTTTCAAAAATATTAAAAATATTCAAAAATAGCTTATGGAGCCTTTGAGATTATCATTGCATGTTCATCATTTCAATATCTTTGTGAAGATATCTTCTTCTTATCTGTGATGTTCTCTATATGTCATGTTTAGTTTCTACTCTTTTGTCTAATCCAGAAAAAAAAGGTGGAGAACAAATTAAAGAGAGTTTGATTTTTGAGATTTACGTGCTTTTATTGTATATTTCAAACTCTATACATCGCGTGTATTTGTCTTTGTTTCATATGTGTACGTTCTCTTGGGCATTGATTAGAATATTAGAAGATCAAGGTAAGAACTAGAAGAGAAGATCAAGAAGAACATCTAGGGATGGAAGACAAACTTAATTTATCTAATCCATTCCACGCAATTCCATTAATAGGGTTTAGGAAGGGTATTAGATTCGTTGGGATTTTTTTTTGTAATTTGGGTTTCAATTATGTTTTGTATCGGTATAGACTAATGGGAAGCTTTGTAAGGGAAAATAGTTTATCTTAGGCTGATTTTTTCTTTTATTTGCAACTATGGCACATTTGGTGTATCTCATTAGAAACCGAGACGTGCCGATATGATTAAACGAATCTCCAACACCTCCAAATTTCAAATCATGTTCACAATATGAAGGTATAAATTGTTTAGGATTTCAAATTTATTTACATTTATATTGGATAATTTATTTATTAAAGTTTTTATAAAAATTGAATCCAATTTTTCAGACTTTAAAAATTAAATTTTATTTTACCTCATTCAAACGAGAAGCATATCTCGTTCGAACGAAATAGAATTTTCATTTGAAAGCTTATTTGTGAATTTCGTAAAAAAAACATCCAACGAGGGTGTTTTTTTTAAATTCTTTTCAAGCTCGTTAGAAGCTTGTTCTAACGAGATTGGAATCTCGTTCGAACGAATCCTATTTTCACTATAACAAAATGACAATTTCCTTCGAATGACCTCTACTTTCATTCGAACGAATTTTGCCACCTCAAAATTTATATATGACTTATAAGTACCTATTTTTTTAAATATTTTATTACAGACTCTGGATAAAACAAAAACTACATAGCTGTTACAAAAACTACATAGCTGTTATAAATAGTTTCATACCTGAGTTATACTCTTGGTAATAGATCTCTTCTTCTGACCTTTTGACCCGTGGTATCACTTCTGAAGAGAAGGTTGAAGAAAGGTTGATCGATGGTGTGACACCCCGACTAATTAAATACCGGGTAGCTACTCCTTTATTAATTTAATTCAAAATGCCAAGTTGGTTCAGTTAATAGCATCACTGTCGAAAACATTTTAATAATTACTAACCATCTAGTATTTAAAAAGTAAGTGCCAAATTTTAAGTTAAGTCTGATTAACATGCAGTAAAAGAATAATGAAAGAATAACAACCATTCACTATAAGGAAGTAATGAATAACCAACAACATGAATATAAATCCGGAGGAAAACTCCTCACAACAATCCCACAAATGAAAAAAAATACTACAAGTCTGAATCCTGAATAATTACATGCCAGAAATCTGAATAACTGAAATAAATGAAATGTCTCTAAAAGAAATGGGAGACATGCCCTACAACTGATAACTGAAGAATATCGAGTCAAGATAGATGAAGCGTCTACAAGCAAAGTCCTGTAACTTCCACAAACAGCTACAGCTCGTCACCTGAATGAGAATCCTAAGCATGGTGTCCTTGTGGCTGGGTACCTAAAATGGTTTTTACAAAAATAGATTTGAAAGCAAATGGGTCAGAGCCCGAAAGTGGAAATCATTTTAAAAATAGCAAGTGTTTTAATAACATTAAAACATTAAATGCAAAATACATGTTAGGATGTGCACTCACATGGAATTCTCACCTCTCGACTACATGTGCACTCCTAACGTACCGTACCCATCTATAAGACATCCATATCTAACCAAACTGTAATAAGTTCTACACCTTACTACTCGATTCCCATATTACATTCTAACGTTATCAATTAAATAGAGGGTTTTACTTACTCTCAGATTCTCAGTTAGAAATACCAATCACTATCAGTTAGCCCGTTTTGTTTTCTCGAATCATTACCATAATATTATTCACAATATTAACATGAAAGTTCCCATTAATTAAGTGTATATTATTCACATCATAAATATGTAATACAAGCACCCCGAGACTAAGCTGCGGTGCACACATACTCTGCTATCCATCCCGGTACATCATGTACATAAGGATCACGTATTCCGAATCTCTCAGGAATCGTTCTCAGATAATAACATCACAAATAATGGAGGCGAACACAGTCACATCACATGGGTCACGCACATACCTGCGCTCCCACTATCAGCAGACTTATTAACATCCCAATAAGTCCTTCTCTGACCTATGTTCATCGAGGTAACCAATCTAAATCCGGGAAACACAAGGATTTGAAGGCCCTAAGCGAACGTAAACCTCCCGTGATAGCAAGTATGGTAGGTATGTCATACACATAAAATCAATACATATACTAAGTATACACACATCTTAGTAATCACCATAATATATTGGTGGTACACTTCTCATTTTTGTACCGACATATAATGCTACACAATTTATATGTTCCCGGTTAATATAATAAATTAGACCGTCAATAGTTCTCGCAACGTAATAGACACTCACGTCCTACTTCATATATGCCCTTAGGTTCAAACTACACTTCTAGGTTTGACTCCACATTATATCTCAAACATCCCAATGTAAAAATTAATCATCAAGGGAATGTTATCTCTACGTATACCCAAGGTTGCGGGACACTCGGGATCAAAACAGGCTAAAAAGCCTAAACTGTCAACTCGTTCGAAGTCTCGTTCGAACGAGGCTGTTCGAACGAGAGTTCGTTCGAACGAACTGGGCCTTCTAACGAGATATCGTTCGAATGAAAGTCTTCGAACGAACATCCCTCTCGTTAGAACCCAAACTGTCAACTCGTGAGAAGCTCGTTCGAACGACCTGGGCAGGTCTTCTAACGAGTGGCCAGATTCGAGCCCAGAAATTCCTATCTCATTTTTCCAATTTTCTTCACTCCTAATCCCACATAAAAATCATTCCAACATCATTTTAAGGTTCCTAATTCGTACTAAACATTCATAGGTCATAATCAAACGTTTATATAGGGCCAACTCATATTAAACATCATCAAATCCCTTTATGTATCCCCAATTTATATGAACATGAACCCTAACATTTATAAATCATCAATGAGCCTAATAAAATCCGTTTTTGTTTCATCCAAATTCTAATATCGTCAGAATAAACATCTAAATACCAATCTACATGCGATTCCTCATCAAAATGAAATTTCGACTTCCAATTTAAATGGGTTTTTTATTAACTCCCAAGAATAATACAATTTAATTGAATATCCTACGCATGGAAGAAGCATTCTCTATAAAAACGAAATTAAATCACTTGCCTTAAGGGTAACTCTGGATTTGATGACGAATCTGATGAATGGTTCTCTCTCTCCTCTGCAGAATTCCTCCTCTTTCTCTCTCTCCAAGCTTTCTTCTCAAGGTGTTAATGGAGGTGGGGTTGGTTTTGCCAAGTTATAAAGTTTCTAACTTCTCCCGTAGCCCACTACCTAAATTGGGGTTGGAAATGGCTTAGTGGGTTAATACTAAGTCAGATTTTTAACTCTAATTTTTGTGGGTTTTAATTACCTAATTTCCGAAATTACCAAAATGCCCTTATAAGTTACCGGTATGGTCCAATAATGCCCCGGGACCCAAACTTAACCCCCGGATAGTCTTTTCTGACTATTTCGACCCTTCCGGACGCGTTGGCGCACTCAAAACGACCATACGGTTAATAGAACTAAAATTCACTTTTTAATTAGAATAAATATTTTCCTGACGCGACTGTCACACGCGTCTCAATAAAATTTTCCAACTTGCCGTATTTCAATCTCACGATAAATTTCATACTTCCATATTCATATATAATCATACATGCACATTATATTCAAATACCAACTCGCATCTCGATAGTATTTTAATCCGGATTAATTTCCAATTAATACGCATTTAATATAATTAATCCCATAAATAAATATCACAAAAATACGGGGTATTACATACTTCCCCCCTAATAACTGAATTTCGTCCCGAAATTCGGAACTAGAAAGTACCTGGTAAGAACAACTCCGGATAGCGTTTTCGCATCTCATCCTCGCGCTCCCATGTGGACTCCTCGACAATATGATCTCGCCACTGAACACGCACTAACGGAACGATCTTTGACCGTAGTTTCCGCTCACTTCGGTCCAAAATAACAATCGGCCCTTCCTCATAGGAGCTATCAGGCTGGAGATCGATGTCCTCCAAAGCAATATGAGAATGAGCTAAATCGTCTCTAAGATATTTCCTTAGCGAGGAAATATGAAATACATCGTGAATCCGATGCAAATGCTCCGATAACCCAAGCCTATACGCAACCGGTCCAATCCGCTCAATAATAGGAAATGGTCCCACATATCTCGGTGCCAACTTCCCATTCTTCCCGAAACGCATAATCCCCTTCATAGGAGATACTCTGAGAAAAACCAAGTCCCCCACTTGGAACTCCCTGAAGAACCTCTTCGCATCAGCATAGCTCTTCTGCCTGTCCTGGGCTACCCGAATGCGACTCCGAATCAATTCTATCCTTGCCGAAGTATCCTGAATCACCTCCGATCCAAGTAGTTTGTTGTCCCCTATTTCCAACCAACATGCTGGGGAACGACAAGGTCTACCGTACAACGCCTCAAATGGAGCCATGCCAATGGTGAACTGGTAGGAGTTGTTGTAAGCAAACTCTACCAGTGGGAGATACTGCTCCCATCCACCCCCGAAATCAATGATGCACATACGTAGCATGTCCTCCAACATTTGGTTTGTACGCTCCGTTTGCCCGTCGGTCTGCGGGTGGTACACCATGCTCAATCGCAATTCCGTGCCCATGGCCTCCTGAAAACTCTCCCAAAATCGTGAAACAAATACCTTGTCTCGGTCAGACACGATATTTAGGGGCACACCGTGAAGTCTCACTATCTCTGCAATAAAGAGCTGGGCATTCTGTCCCGCAGTGTAGTCTGTCCTTATGGGTAGAAAATGAGCGACTTTGGTCAACCTGTCCCCAATTACCCAAATGGAGTCGTGACCTCTCTGTGACGTAGGCAATCCCGTGATAAAGTCCATGGATATGCTCTCCCACATCCACATCAGGACCTCCAACGGCTGTAGCAGTCCTGCCGGTCTCTGATGATCCACTTTAACTAACTGACAAGTGGTGCATTTAGAAACAAACTCGGCAATATCTCTCTTCATCCCGCTCCACCAATACTGACGTCTCATGTCTTGGTACATTTTGTCCCCACCGGGATGTACCGCGAACCGTGAGCCGTGCGACTCGACCATCACCTCGTGCCGCATATTCAACTCCTTCTGCGTGAATAGGTACTGTAGGGATTTGTGGTCTGTGAACAATCGAAACTTTTCCCCCAAAAGGTAATGTCTCCATATCCGAAGGGCAAACACAACTCCCGCCAACTCCAAGTCATGAGTGGGGTAATTCTTCTCATGAGGCTTTAGCTTACGGGAAGCATAAGATATGGCCTGACTCTCCTGCTGTAATACACCTCCTAGTCCTTGCAAGGACGCATCGGTGTAGACTAGATACTCAACTCCCGGTCTCGGTAATGCTAACACAGGTGCTGAAGTCAACTTATCCTTCAATTCATCGAATGACAACTGACAGGCATCACTCCAGATGAATGGCACACCCTTACGAGTCAGATGTGTCAAAGGACCTGCTATCTTCGAGAATCCCCGAATAAACCTCCTGTAGTATCCTGCTAGGCCCAAGAAACTACGGATCTCAGTCGGTGTCGTGGGCTGTCCCCACTCCCTCACCGCAGATACCTTCCCCGGATCAATAGATATCCCTCGGTCAGTAATAATATGCCCCAAAAACTGAACCTCCTTCAGCCAAAACTCGCACTTCTCATATTTTGCATACAACTCGTTCTGACGTAGCGTCTGTAAAACTTGCCTCAAATGCTCGGCGTGCTCCTCCTCTGTCTGGGAGTAGACTAGAATATCATCAATGAATACAATGACAAACTGATCTAGGAAATCTCTAAACACTCTATTCATCAAGTCCATAAACACTGCTGGAGCGTTGGTCAAACCAAAAGGCATAACCCGAAACTCGTAAGATCCATATCTCGATAAGAATGCAGTCTTCGAGACATCCTCTTCCCTGATACGCAACTGATGGTATCCCGATCTCAAATCAATCTTTGAGAAGAAAGAAGCTCCTCTCAACTGGTCGAATAAGTCATCGATTCGAGGCAACGAATATTTATTCCGTATCGTGACCTTATTCAACTCTCGGTAGTCCACACACAATCTCAGTGAACCATCTCTCTTCTTCACGAAAAACACAGGGGCACCCCACGGTGAAGTACTCCTCCGAATAAACCCCTGACCCAACAACTGCTCAATCTGATCCCGTAACTCCCTCATCTCAGCTGGAGCCATATGGTACGGTGCGCGTGCTATAGGTCTCGTATCTGGTAATAAGTCTATGACAAAGTCTGTCTCTCGACTGGGGGGTAATCCAGGTCTATCCTAAAATACATCGGCAAACTCTCTAAAAACCGGAATCGAATCAAGTGGTATCACCACCTCCTTAGAGGTCTCCTCCTCTATATAGTACAAATGAGTGGACGATCGTCCCTCAGAACGAGGCATCGCCACCAAAAACATCTCCTGCCCGGGAATGGCAAAGATAATACTCCTACTGAAATAGTCAATCATGGCTCGGTACGCAACAAGCCAATCCATACCAATAATGGCATCATACTCCGTCATCTCTAATACTAACATATCTGCAGGTAATACCAAACTACCAATCTCTACCCCTACTCCCCGGCATATAAAGAAAATAAGTGACCCACTCCCCAATGGTGAGTCTACACACGTCACTGTGCTCTCTGCTGTGGCTAAAAACCCTAAGGCTTTCGCAAAATGTGTAGCTATAAAACAGTGCGTTGCCCCCGTATCAAACAAAACCCGACCCATAGTACCATGGATAGGAAACATACCCTCAATCGCGGGTGGTGCCTGCGGAGCTGCTGCCTGGTGGACGTTATAGACACGTCCATACAATAATTGTCCCTGCTGCACAGGAACTGCTGGAATGGCTGGAAGAGCTGGCACCTAGGCTGGAGCTGGGAGGGCTGGTGGAAAAAGTGGCCTCTGTGGCTCATGTCGAGCACCCTGCTGCTGCTGCGGGGCCCTGCCGCTATCAGGACAGTCCTGACATTTATGGCCAGTCTTGCCACAAACGAAACACTTCCCCGAGAAGTTCCCCCCTCTCTGCCCCTGCTGCCCCCGGCCCTGGTGGCCGTTACCGTTCCTCCACTGGCCCTGCTGGCCCTGCTGAAACTGCTGTTGACCATTCTGACCCTGCTGGTGCTGATGGCCATTCGGACCCTGATGGCCCTGCTGGAAACCTCCCTGTCCGTGCCTGAAATTTCCAGACCTGAACCTCTTGTGATCCCCCTGCTGGGTACCCTGATCACCCTGCCTCTGCCCCTGAACAGATTGTGCCCCACTGGCACCATTTCCTCCAGTCCTGCCCTGATGGCTAGACTCTCCCGATAGCTTTCCCTCAGCCATGTGAAAGAGGTGATCCTGGCAATGGAGCAATGCAGCGTTAACCACATCAGAATAAGTGGCTAACGAGAGGTTCCCTAACAAGTGCTAACGAATCCTCCATGTCAACCCGTCCGTAAATTTCTGTATCTTTTTCTCTTCCGTAGGTATCTCATCTGGGACAATATTCAGCAAATTGGTGAATTCGGTCTCATACTCGGCCACAGCCTTACCCTCCTGTCGAAGGCTCATCAACTTCCTCCTCATTTCCGTATGAACAGCTGACGGAAAGTACTTGCGGTCGAACCGCACCCAGAATTCCTGAATAGTGAGAGTGTCTCTCTCTTCCTCGGTGGTAATAGACTCCCACCACTGCAGTGCAGACCCTACTAGCTTAAAGGTAGCTAGTATCTGCTTCTGGACATCAGTGCACTCGTACATCCTCAAGTGCCGCTGAATATCCTTCCTCCACTGACTCGAAACTACCACATCGGAGCTACCTGCGAACTCCGGAGGGTGTGCTTTCTGAAAAGCATCACGTACACGTTCCCAAGTAGACGGGAATGCATAAGCCTAAACTGGCGTGGCTATTGGCGCTTGAGGTGGTGCCTGCTGAACTACATCAAGTGCGGCATTTACTGCCTGGGCCACAATGGCTGCAACCTCGGCAGCATTCATCGTACCCTGAACTGGTGCGGGCTGTGGTTCTGGCGTTGCATCCCTGGGAATGCTTTGTGCATGTCGTGGAGGCATCTGAAATAAGAATGAAGTTTATAAGTTCGCAGTTATAAATTTAAAATAGCTGAAGAACGTAGCGTATACAAGAGAGTACAACAGTCCTAAAATATAGGGCTCTACATCAAAGAAAGCTCAACGGAAACATAATAAGCCGTTCAGATCCTAAAGGACACTAGAACCTGATGCTCTGATACCACCTGTGACACCCCGACTAATTAAATACCGGGTAGCTACTCCTTTATTAAATTAATTCAAAATGCCAAGTTGGTTCAGTTAATAGCATCACTGTCGAAAACATTTTAAGAATTACTAACCACCTAGTATTTAAAAAGTAAGTGCCAAATTTTAAGTTAAGTCTGATTAACATGAAGTAAAAGAATAATGAAAGAATAACAACCATTCACTATAATGAAGTAATGAATAACCAACAACATAAATATAAATCCGGAGGAAAACTCCTCACAACAATCCCACAACTGAAAAATAATACTTCAAGTCTGGATACTGAATAATTACATGCCAGAAGTCTGAATAACTGAAATAAATGAAATGTCTCTAAAAGAAATGGGCGACATGCCCTGCAACTGATAACTGAAGAATATCGAGTCAAGACCGATGAAGCGTCTACAAGCAAAGTCCTGTAACTTTCACAAACAGCTACAGCTCGTCACCTGAATGAGAATCCTAAGCATGGTGTCCTTGTGGCTGGGGCACCTAAAATGCTTTTTTCAAAAATAGATTTGAAAGCAAATGGGTCAGAGCCCGAAAGTGGAAATCATTTTCAAAATAGCAAGTGTTTTAATTACATTAAAACATTAAATGCAAAATACATGTTAGGACGTGCACTCACATGGAATTCTCACCTCTCGACTACATGTGCACTCCTAACGTACCGTACCCATCTATAAGACATCCATATCTAACCAAACTGTAATAAGTTCTACACCTTACTACTCGATTCCCATATTACATTCTAACGTTATCAATTAAATAGAGGGTTTTACTTACTCTCAGATTCTCAGTTAGAAATACCAATCACTATCAGTTAGCCCGTTTTGTTTTCTCGAATCATTACCATAATATTATTCACAATATTAACATGAAAGTTCCCATTAACTAAGTGTATATTATTCACATCATAAATATACAATAAAATCACCCCGAGACTAAGCTGCGGTGCACACATACTCTGCTATCCATCCCGGTACATCACGTACATAAGGATCACGTATTCCGAATCTCTCAGGAATCGTTCTCAGATAACAACATCACAAATAATGGAGGCGAACACAGTCACATCACATGGGTCATGCACATACCTGCGCTCCCACGATCACCAGACTTATTAACATCCCAATAAGTCCTTCTCTGACCATGTTCATCGAGGTAACCAATCTAAATCCGGGCAACACATGGATTTGAAGGCCCTAAGCGAACGTAAACCTCCCGTGATAGCAAGTATGGTAGGTATGTCATACACATAAAATCAATACATATACTAAGTATTCACACATCTTAGTAATCACCATAATATATTGGTGGTACACTTCTCATTTTCTTACCGACATATAATACTACACAATTTATATGTTCCCAGTTAATATAATAAATTAGGCCGTCAATAGTTCTCGCAACGTAATAGACACTCACGTCCTACTTCATATCTGCCCTTAGGTTCAAACTACACTTCTAGGTTTGACTCCTCATTATATCTCAAACATCCCAATGTAACAATTAATCATCAAGGGAAGGTTATCTCTACGTATACCCAAGGTTACGGGACACTCGGGATCAAAACAGGCTAAAAAGCCTAAACTGTCAACTCGTTCGAAGTCTCGTTCGAACGAGGCTGTTCGAACGAGAGTTCGTTCGAACGAACTGGGCCTTCTAACGAGATCTCGTTCGAACGAAAGTTTTCGAACGAACATCCCTCTCGTTAGAACCCAAACTGTCAACTCGTGAGAAGCTCGTTCGAACGAGCTCGTTCGAACGACCTGGGCAGGTCTTCTAACGAGTGGCCAAATTCGAGCCCAGAAATTCCTATCTCGTTTTTCCAATTTTCTTCACTCCTAATCCCACATAAAAATCGTTCCAACATCATTTTAAGGTTCCTAATTCGTACTAAACATTCATAGGTCATAATCAAACGTTTATATAAGGCCAACTCATATTAAACATCATCAAATCTTCAAATCCCTTTATTTATCCCCAATTTATATGAACATGAACCCTAACATTTATAAATCATCAATGAGCCTAATAAAATCCATTTTTGTTTCATCCAAATTCTAATATCATCAGAATAAACATCTAAATACCAATCTACATGCGATTCCTCATCAAAATGAAATTTCTACTTCCAATTTAAATGGGTTTTTCATTAACTCCCAAGAACAATACAATTTAATTGAATATCCTACGCATGGAAGAAGCATTCTCTATAAAAACGAATTTAAATCACTTGCCTTAAGGGTAACTCTGGATTTGATGATGAATCTGATGAATGGTTCTCTCTCTCCTCTGCAGAATTCCTCCTCTTTCTCTCTCTCCAAGCTTTCTTCTCAAGGTGTTAATGGAGGTGGGGTTGGTTTTGCCAAGTTATAAAGTTTCTAACTTCTCCCGTAGCCCACTACCTAAATTGGGGTTGGAAATGGCTTAGTGGGTTAATACTAAGTCATATTTTTAACTCTAATTTCCGTGGGTTTTAATTACCCAATTTCCGAAATTACCAAAATGCCCTTACAAGTTACCGGTATGGCCTAATAATGCCCCGGGACCCAAACTTAACCCCCGTCTAGTGTTTTCTGACTATTTCGACCCTTCCGGACACGTTGGCGCACTCAAAACGACCATACGGTTAATAGAACTAAAATTCACTTTTTAATTAGAATAAATATTTCCTTGACGCGACTGTCACACGCGTCTCAATAAAATTTTCCAACTTGCCGTATTTCAATCTCACGACAAATTTCATACTTCCATATTCATATATAATCATACATGCACATTATATTCAAATACCAACTCGCATCTCGATAGTATTTTAATCCGGATTAATTTCCAATTAATACGCATTTAATATAATTAATCCCATAAATAAATATCACAAAAATACGGGGTATTACAGATGGATATCGATGGTGGATCGCAATTTGTGGGTTTCTCTCGATCTGAGTCATTTTCTTTAAAGAGCTTTGTAAGTAAGTTGTCTTGTAAAACTATCTTAAGTGAAAAAATAAAGCTTTTTCCCTACAAAGGGATTTTTCCACATATCTGTTTGTACTTGCATGCGTAGTTAATTTTATTTGTTTCGAATGATAATCACAAGCAAACCTAAAATAATCAAAGATTATAATTTAATAATAATTTGAATTTGTGTCTTGAGAAATTTAATTATATAAGCCAAGCCATTAAGATCGCGTGCACTATCATTTGCTACATCTTAAGAGATAGATTGCAATTAGGAAAGTTCGACTCCATAAGCGACGAGGGGATATTTTTTGGTTATTCATCATTGAGTAAGGACTATAGGGTGTTTAACCGCACGATCTCTAATGTTATGGTGTTAATAAATGTGACAACCCATATATAATTATGATAAATTATATTTAAATCGTACTTATCTTATGTGATATGAATAATTTGTTATTAGTATATCTAATGTTAAGTGATTATGGCTAGTATAATTCTACTTTCATAAATCATGAAATGTCGAATTATTTACAAACACAAGAGTTGGTTATTTTCGATATAAATGTTCCTCTTTAAGACTAGTTTTGACCCTTATAACATTACAGTTGACTTGAGGTGAAAACTACATAGTTGTAGAAATGTGAGTTAGTGTGGTAACACAACAAACTTTGCATCAAACGGATGTTTGAGAACGATGTTAGGACAAAATTACGAACAAGGGGCAAATTTGTTAATTCCCTTAAGTGGTAAATTGTCTTTTATTAAACCAAATGTTTTAATTCGATTAGATGGATTGGGAGGCATCCTTGGCCTACTTAAAACTCCCCCTTTAGCTTATTTATTTAGAAAATATAACCCTAGGTTCAGTTTTGAGAGATTTAAGCTTAAGGAAAGAGGAAGTAGAAGTTAAGGAAGAAAGATTACAAGGAAAAGCTAGGAAAATTTTCCAACAAAGTCCTTAAGGTATTTCCAATGTAAAATTATTTGTTAATATTGATTTAATCTTGTATTGTACTTATTTCAAAGTATATAAATCATGAAATGTTGATTAAAACCTCATCCTCCTTTGTGATAATATGTATTGGTTCATATGTGAGATAAGTGGTGTTATAGGTCACATTCCTTTGTAGTGCAACCCTTTGTATTAAAACTTGCATATCTCTTTGTGTGATTACTGGAATTCAGAAATTCCAGTTGGATATGAAAATAGACTCATATATTCATATCATATCCGAAAATTAGAATTTAACTACTTATGGTTAGGTCTTAGTGATGGTTGCAAGTTGGTATATAGTTTCTGTTTGTATATTTCATTTCGGTATGCCCTCAGTTTGGTTAAGCTTTTGAGGTAGCAAATGAAGTCCAAATATTATGAAACTTTAATTATGTACTCTTCAGTATGTGTAATGAAATGTTGTTGAAAATCATGTAAATTTATGATGGAGAAAAATTATGAAAATTCTTGGAATTTGAAGAAACAATAGAGGAACTTGTAGGGTAGATTTCTTGTCTTGTAAAGAAATAGTCATAACTTGCCCTAGGGAGCTTGGAAAATTACACCGTCACTTGTACTGGAAATTATATTCATATATATTTTCATATTGATAAGGTTGGACACCTTTATTTGTGCAATTAATGAATATGGGAAGGTTAAGTATGGAGGATAATAATTTGAGGCCATACTGGACACCCCATGAAAGAATATTTTTACCTGCCCCTTCCCAAGGGTATTTTGAGTACATGTTTCATGTGTATATATACTCAAAAGTATACTTTTATGTTTACTTGAGTTTAGTTATAAATTCCTTACGAGGTAGTTTCTAGGGTTGAATGTTTATGACCTTATCATCATATATACCATCGTTTCGTCTTTACATATGTTTCATGGAATATGACTTGAGTAGAATCATATTGTGGTTGTGTACTCATTTAAAGTTACATAATTATATTAAGATAATACTTATGATTGATTTTTAGTACTCATTTAGTAAGATTAACAGGTGTAAGGTCAAATCAACCAAGTTCAGCTCCACCTGAGGGAAACGTGAATACATAGTTGACAACACAAGGTGAGTGTACTTACTGAGTTGATTTGGGATATGACGTGTTTGTATTTGACACTGAGATGATATGGATTATTAAAAGTCATGAGATGTTGAGATGTTATGGCTTATTAAAATCCAAGAGATGTTGAGATGTTATGGCTTATTAAAAGCCAAGATATGTTGAGTTGCTATGCAATTCAGGAGATTTTAGGTTATTAAAACCTATGGATATGATTATTGCCTACGGGCCGGAGGTGTGGTGTTTATTAACTCCGGATATGTATATGGACTAATTTGGCACATAGATGTATATATTGATATGTTGAGATGTTAATATATTACTTTTACTATAGATAACTGTAGTACATTCACTAAGTTTTTAAAGTCATGGTTTTATATGTTTACATTTTCAGGTTTTCCAGCTGCCATTGCCATGTCTAGGAGGTTGAGTAAATAGAAGTAGGGCCTTGTTTGTTTGTTTTATACACTGTACTAGTTGTAATTAAGTTAAATGATATGTGAGTTCTGTTGAAATTATGTTTCCTTAAAACGATTGGAATTTTAGTATTCCGCATTTTAACCTTGAAGTTGTTTCAATATGTATTACTAAAATAATATATAAATTATAATTGTGGTTTGCAAACTATTTAGTTAATTATATCCTAATGGGGTTAAGGGGTGACAACTTGGTATCAGAGCTTTAGGTTTTTATATTCTGGGGTTAGAGAGTCTAGATATGGCAGTGACAGAAATAGCATTATGTGTGTCATTTATATTTATTTGTGAGAAATACTAACCATTATGTTAGAAATAAATGTTGTATTCTTGTTTCAATAATTGTGGTTTATCACAGATAGTAAGCTATGGAAAGAGAAAATGTTCATGAGAGGGTAGATGAGGAGTCCTCAAATACAGTAAACCAACAAAATCCAAATAATGTAGAGGGGGCTCCTGAACAACTTACATATATGCAGAAAATGGCTTGTGCCATGACTTTAATGGCAGAACAACAAAGCATGGTTATGACGCAAATAACAGAACAATAAGCCAAGTACTTGGAGGAGCAGACTTTTGCCAAAAGAGAAAGGGAAATAAAACGAGAGGAGAATAATACTTTATATGAGAAGTTTATCAAATTAAACCCCCTAGCATTCTCAGGTTCTGTAGATCCTTTAGAAGTTGAGGCTTGGGTTAGAGATACTGAAACTATCTTCGGGGTGATGAATGTGCCTGGCACGCAGAAGGTAGTTTTGGCTACTTTCCTGTTAAAGGGAGAAGCTAAATATTGGTGGGAGTCTACCAAACATTTATTGCTTACTCCGGAGGGAGATGAGGTAATTACTTGGGATTCCTTTATTAAAGTCTTATATGAAAAGTATTTTCCTCGCATGTATCGGAAGAAAAAAGAGAGAGAATTTTTATCATTAACTCAGGGGAATATGTCGGTCAGGGAGTATGAAACTAAATTTATATCTTTGTCTCGATTTTCATTACGATTCTTGCACAATGAGGAGGACAAATGCACCAGATATCAGGATGGGTTGAATTTAGTTATCAAGTCTAGACTCACTGCACTTGGAACGGTAGATTATACTTCTTTAGTTAACAAAGCTATGATGGTTGAAGGATATGTTAACGATGCAATAAGGAATAGGGAACAAAGGGGAAAGAGGTAGTACATTTGATCCATATCAGTAAAAGGAAGGCAATATAGAATACTCAAAACAGGGGAGTAAAAGATTTCAGCATGGTAGAGGGACTGGAAATTATGTTCAGAATAGGACACCAAGCAGTTTTAGGGGTACAGGATCAATGGGCCAACAGAATAGACAATAAGAGAATGACAATGGGCAGTCTAAGCCTGTTACATGCTATTGCTACAAAGCTGAGGGCCATATCAGTCCAGATTGTCCCAAGTTAAAGGGGGTAGAGTGTTAACACTGTCATCAAATTGGTCATACCAAAAAGAACTGTCTTATGCTACTGGGAGGGATTCAATTAGCTACTACTAGTCAAGGCTCATCACCTGGAGGCATAGGGAGAGGAGGCGGTAGAGGACAAACTAGTGGATCCAGGGCCCTGAGAAGGATATTTGATATGAATTTACAAGATGCTCAGACTACTCCAGAGGTGGTGACAGGTACATTTTCTGTCATGAACAAACATGCTTACGTGCTTATTGATCCTAGTTCTACTCATTTATTTGTATCACTGTCATTTACCATGCATTTGGGTAGACCAATCTCCTTATCTAGATTGTGGTTTACATATTTCTACAACTATGGGGTATGTGATGTTAGTGGAGCATGTGTATAAAAATTATGTATTGTATGTGGGGGAGAGGGAGTTGACCATTGATTTAATTCCACTAGATATTCGAGATTTTGATATTATCTTGGGTATGCACTGGTTATCTTCCTACCATGAATCAATTAAATGTTTTCGTAAGGAGGTTACATTTAATATGTCGGGGGAGGAATATTTCAAATTTACTGGGGAAAGAAATGTGGTTCTGAACGGTCTTATTTCTGCCCTTCAGGCGAGGAAATTATTAATTAAGGGTTGTCAAGGCTTTTTAGCATATATTGTTGATACAAACAGGGAATTGCAAAAATTAGAAGATATCCCAGTCGTTAAGGATTTTGCAGATGTGTTCCCAGAAGAATTACCAGGATTGCCACCTAGCAGAGAGGTAGAGTTTACTATCGATTTAGTGCCTGGTACAACTCCAGTTTCTATTTCTGCATATAGAATGGAACCTGTGGAACTAAAGGAGTTAAAGGTTCAACTACATGATTTTCTAGATAGAGGTTTGATTCGACCTAGTGTATCACCATGGGGCACTCCAGGATTATTTGTGAAGAAGAAAGATGGCACCATGCGACTCTGCATTGATTATCGACAGTTGAAGAAGGCGACTATTCAAAATAAATATCCATTACCTCGTATTGATGATTTGTTTGATCAATTACAAGGTGCTAAAGTGTTTTCAAAAGTTAATTTGAGATCGGGTTATCATCAACTAAGGGTGAGAGATTGTGACATTTCTAAGACAGCTTATCGTTCTCGCTATGGTCATTATGAATTTTTTGTAATGCCATTTGGGTTAACAAATGCTCCTACATTTTTTATGGATTTAATGAATCGGGTATTTCATCCTTTCATAGATTCGTTTGTGATTGTCTTTCTCGATGATGTTTTGATATACTCACCTAGCCAAGAGGAATATGAGAAGCATCTAAGAGTTGTATTGCAAGTTTTGCGAGATAGTCAATTGTTTGCTAAGTTTATCAAATGTTAGTTTTGGTTAAATCAGGTAGTATTTATGGGGCATGTTGTTTCGGGAGATGGAATTTATGTTGACCCTAAGAAGGTGGAGGCAATTGTGCAATGGGAGAGACTGAGGAATGTAACGGAGATAAGGAGTTTTCTAGGATTGGCTGGATATTATAGAAGATTCATAAAAAGGTTTTCATCTATAGCCTTGCCATTGACTAAATTGACCCGAAAGGAAGTGAAATTTGTGTGGAGTGATGAATGTCAGCACAACTTTGAAAAGTTGAAAAATAGGCTAGTATCAGCTCCAGTTCTCACTGTTCCATCCAGTGGAGATGGTTTTGTCATTTATACTGATGCTTCACATCAGGGTCTGGGTTGTGTTTTCATGCAACATGGAAAGGTAATTGCTTATGCATCTAGACAGTTGAAGACACATGAACGTAATTATCCTACACACAAATTAGAGCTCGTAGCTATTGTTTTTGCCTTGAAATTATGGAGACATCATTTATATGGAGAGATGTATGAAATTTTCACTGACCATTAAAGTTTGAAGTATTTATTTACACAGAGAGACTTGAATTTGAGTTAGAGGCGTTGGATAGAGATGATTAAAAACTATGACTGTACCATTCATCATCATCCAGGAAAGGCCAATGTAGTAACAGATGCTTTGAGTTGAAAATCATCGAGGATTCTAGGTTGCATACAGTGTGCACGTGTGGGAAATATCCTTGACTTGGCATCGATGGGCATTGAATTAAGTTTTAAGGGGAGGCTTATTAGCACATGTCATAGTGAGACCTTTATTGGCAGAACACATAAGAAATTTGCAGGTCAGTGATCCTTTCCTTGAGACGAAGAAACAAGATGTCTTATAGGGTAAAGAGAGTGACATTGAAATTAAGAATGATGAATCATTGTGTTATAAAAATAGGATTTGTGTACCGAATGATCCACCCTTATAGAAGGATATATTGGAAGAGGCACATAGTTCTATTTACTCTATACATCCGGGAGGTACCAAAATGTATAGAGATTTGAAAGATTATTACTGGTGGAACAATATGTAACGTGAGATTGCAGAATTTGTAGCTAAATGTTTAGTATGTCAGCAAGTGAAAGCGGAGCATCAGAAGTCGGCAGGATTATTGCAGTCATTGCCTATTCCGGAATGGAAGTGGGAGCATATAACGATGGATTTTGTTATAGGATTACCACGGTTACCAAAGGGGAATGATTTTATTTGGGTGATTGTAGATCGATTGACAAAGTCGGCCCATTTTCTTCCAGTTAAGACCACCTAAACTGTTGACAAGTATGAACATATGTACGTTGATGAGATTACCCATTTACATGGGGAACCAGTGTCAATTGTATCAGATAGAGATCCAACGTTCACTTCTAAATTTTGGTCTCATTTACAGAATTCCATGGGCACAAGTTTGAAGTTCATCACTGCATTTCATCCACAAACCGATGGGTAATCTGAGAGGACGATTCAAATATTAGAAGACATGTTATGAGCTTGTTTATTTGACTCTAAGGGTAGTTGGGATGATCATTTTCCATTGATGGAATTCTCGTATAATAATAGTTATCAGTCCACCATTGGTATGGCTCCGTATGAAGCTTTATATGGGAGGAGATGTAGAATGCCTTTGTGTTGGGATGAAGTAGGTGAAAGGAAGCTTTTGGGTCCTGAATTGATAGATATGACAATTGAAAAGATCAAAATGATTCGGGAACGAATAAAGATAGCGCAAAGCAGGCATAAATTTTATGCAGATAAGAGGAAGTATCCATTGGAATTTCAGAAGGGGGATTTTGTATTCTTACGTATTTCATCGTGGAAAGGGGTTATGAGATTTGGAAAGAAGGGGAAACTAAGTCCAAGATACATTGGACCATATGAAGTGTTGGAAAGAATTGGAACCCTGGCATATAGATTATCATTACCTCTAGAGTTATCTCGTTTGCATGAAGTGTTCCATGTATCAATGCTTTGCAAGGCAGATCCATCTCATCAACTAAAAACCAACCTATTGAACTGAAAGAAGACTTGTCCTACATCGAGGAACCGATGGAAATTCTTGATCGTATGGAGCAAGTATTGAGGAATAAGGTTATTCCCTTAGTTAAAGTTATGTGGATGAGCCATGGAATTAAATAACCAACCTGGGACACGGAGGATAGCATGAAGAAATAGTATCCCCATTTGTTTGGTAAGTGTCATTCGTATTAAATTTCGGGGACAAAATTTTCTAAGGGGGGGAGGTTGTGACAACCCGTATATAAATATGATAAATTATATTTAAATCATACTTATATTATGTGATATGATAAATGTGTTATTAGTATATCTAATGTTAAGTGATTATGGTTAGTATAATTCTACTTTCATAAATCATGAAATGTTGAATTATTTACGAACACAAGATTTGGTTATTTTCGATAGAAAAGTTCCCATTTAAGATTAGTTTGGACCCTTATAACATTACAATTGACTTGAGGTGAAAACTACATAGTTGTATACATGTGACTTAGGGTGGTAAGACAACAAATGTTGCATCAAACGGATGTTTGAGTAAGAAGTTAGGCCAAAATTACGAACAAGGGGCAAATCTGTCAATTCCCTTAAGTGGTAAATTGTCTTTTATTAAACAAAATGTTTTAATTTAATTGGATGGATTGGGAGGCAGCATTGGCCGACTTAAAAATCCCCCTTTAGCTTATTTCTTCAGCAAATATAACCCTAGGTTCATATTTGAGAGATTTAAGCTTAAGGAAAGAGGAAGTAGAAGTTAAGGAAGAAAGATTACAAGGAAAAGCTAGGAAAATTTTCCAACAAAGTCCTTAAGGTATTTCCAATTTAAATTTTATGTTAATATTGTTGTAATCTTGTATTATAATTATTTCAAAGTATATAAATCGTGAAATATTGATTAAAACCTCATCCTCCTTTGTGATAATATCTATTGGTTCATATGTGAGATAAGTGGTGTTATAGGTCATATTGCTTTGTATTGAAACCCTTTTTATTCAAACTTACATATCTCTTTGTGTGCTTACTAGAATTCAGAAATTCCAATTGGATGTGAAAATAGACGTATATATTCATATCATGTCCAAAAATTATAATTTAACTCTTCATGGTTAGCTCTTAGTGATGGTTGCAAGTTGGTATATAGTTGGTGTTTGTATATTTCATTTCGGTATGCCCTCAGTTTGGTCAAGCTTTTGAGGTAGCATATGAAGTCCAAATATTGTGAAACTTTAATTATGTACTCTTTAATATGTGTAATGAAATTTTGTTGAAAATCATGTAAATTTATGATGGAGAAAAATTATGAAAATTCTTTGAAGTTGAAGAAACAATAGAGGAGCTTGTAGGGAAGATTTCTTGTCTTGTAAAGAAATAGTCATAACTTGCCCTAGGGAGCTTGGAAAATTACATCGTCACTTGTGCTGGAAATTATATTCATATATCTTTTCATATTGATAAGGTTGGACACCTTTATTTGTGCAATTAATGAATATGGGAAGGTTAAGTATGGAGGACAATAATTTGAGGCCATACTGGACATCCCATGAAAGAATATTTTTACCTGCCCCTTCCCAAGGGTATTTTGAGTACATGTATCATGTGTATATATACTCAGACGTATACTTTTATGTTTACATGAGTTTAGTTATAAATTCCTTACGAGGTAGTTTCTAAGGTTGAATGTTCATAACCTTATCGTCATATATACCATCGTTTCGTCTTTACATATGTTTCATGGAATATGACTTACTACAAGAATATTGATTTTTCCCAGCATAAATTAAATGCCGAGAAAAGTACTAAAAATGCCGGTAACACTTTTTGTGGCACTTTTGACACCATTTGCACAAGTGCGGTAATAGCCAATGTGGTAAAAGAACAACGGTATTTTTAAAAATGCCTTGAAAAGTTAGCGGCACTTTTGACAGCATTTCCAGAAGTGCGGTAGCCAATGTGGTAAAAGAACAACAACATTTTAAAAAATACCGCAAAAAGTTAGCAGCATTTTAAGGCATTTATATTATTGTTGGTAATAACCTTTTAGCGGCATTAAAAAAATGTTGATAATAACCTTTTGCAACACCTAATAAATGTTTAACACACTTTTGGCGGCACTAAAAAAATGCCGAGAATAATAATAGCAGCATTAAACAAAATTTTGATATTATTTTGCAATATATGAGTGGGAACAAGTGTTAAAAAAATTATATATTACAAGTATCGTATTTATGTGCAAATATACTACCATAACATTAAATTAAGAAGGTGGTAATCAAATTAAAATGTCATTAAATTAAAACCAATAGCATTCATCGTAAATAAACAAAATTGAGGTTGAAACAATTATCCATCCACAAAATAAAATGTATTACATGTCCAATAAGAAAAAGCAGGGAAACATGAAGCGAAACAAAATTTTTTATAATGTATGATCCTTGTCCATCAAAGTCAAACATCCTCTTCGACCTACAAATAAAAAAAGTCAATCGTTAGTCATTGATACTTACTCTTTAGTATTTTAATTAAAAAAAATATGATTAAAAATTAGTACATTAGCAATATGCCACGCTATGGTTGAATGATATGCATTTCGAGTTGTGGACTTGTTTCCATAAGGTCTAGGCAATGGTTCATTTGTTACAAATGTTTTCTCAATATATGCTTCCCAAAAGTCTTCACTAAGTGGTGTACCCCCTACTTTTGTTGAAAGGTCCTTGCTCACATTGAATCTACGTGCCACAACCACTTTTGAAAGTTCGAAAGTAATAAGGTCTACAATTTTAAGAAGTGCATTATTTGAGATCCTTTGTTGTGGTTGATGGTTCTTCTTCTTCTTCTTCTTCTTTGATGGTTCTTTCTACAAACAAGATGAATATGCCATCAACCATATATTTCTGGAAAAAAAAATTGACAGAGTTTTATTTGTTTTTAAGACATCCCAAAAATTTTAAGACTATATACAACCAAATAAACTAACAACCTAATGTCAAGTATACATAAACTCACCAAGAAAATGCAGATATATTGTGCCCTTTAAAATCCTTTAAATTAGTAACATACCTGAATTGAAGTAACATTCATTTGTTCACTAACACGAGCAGCTGTCTCGGGGTCAGCCAAGTGTTGAGAATTTGCAATCTACAAAAAATGAATTATTTTAGTCATGAAAACGTAAAGTCTTAAATAATGATTTTAAAAAGTAGTTATCTACTTACCTGTTGAGAGGAGCTAAATGGTCATTTGATTGTGGTACCACTACAGGTTAAAATTGATTGGTTCTTCTAATTGTTGCTCGGGTTGCAAAATAGACCTATATGATGGTATATTTTGCTCATTGGAGGATTGAGGAACCTGTTAATATCATAATTTAATATTAGAACATATATATATATATATATATATATATATATATATATATATATATATATATATATATATATACATGATAATTAAGCACAAAAGATAAAAGTGTGTACTTATTAACCTATTTGGATACAACGGAAGGGCAAGTCATCATGTGTGTGCGTATCAGTGTTCTCCTATATAATTACAATGTATAGAAAAACAAGTCATCTACTACACATGATTTTAGCTTAAATTATGTTTTATCATTTTCAAAGTTATGATTTTAGCTATTATTAACTTTGTTATGATTGACAAGACAATCCTTACATAGTGACAGTCCATGCATGACTATTATGGCCCCGGGGGAACTGTTGAACGTGGACTTCCTCGAATTTCATCATTAGCTCATGCACCACCGCTAGGTAGGCTACCATCATATCCTTGGCATTAAAGTCCCCACTGACTTTGTCAGATGGCTCCCATATTGAAATTTTGCTGAAGGATTGCATAATAGCAGTTGTTTCTGCTACAGAGTTATCCTCAAGAAAATGGGATAAAAGGTACCCGATTAAAGTGGACATGCGTTGGCATACATTTGGGTATTTTTCCTTTATATATTCAAGGTATGAGGGTTGTTCCCTCGGACATGAATAAGGTGGTGGCATTGGAAATTGACATCGAGTTTTCTTGTGGTGCCATGATAGAAATTGAAACAAGACTTGACAAAAAGAAGCTCGGTTCATGGGATTTTCTCTTACATATCGCCAGAGTGTAGGGAATCCGACGAAGCGACCATGATGGCAGATGTCTATAGCTTTGGAGTGGTAGTGCTCGAGGTGGTTAGTGGAGATATGTCAGTTGATTTCGGGCAGCCTGGGTTACTATTGGTAAAGAGGGTACATGAGTTTGAGGGGAGAAAAGGAAATACGAAGAATTGGCGGATTGGAGATTGGATGGAGAGTATAATCACAAGGAATTAGTAAGGCTGGTGAAATTAGGAATGATAGATAGATAGATAGAATTCTTTCTTTCTTTCTTTCTTTCTTTGGGGTGGGGGGAGGGATTAGTATATCCTTTTCCTTTGATTTTTGTGAACTTTTTTGTGTTAGTGGAGTAAATATCAAGCGAGAATTATGGCATTGGATATATATATTTATGGTGATCATTGAAGTTATGGTTATGGAAGAGGTCAAATATATTTTACTTATATTTATATTTTCCAGTTATGTCCATACGGTTTGTGGAACAAGAATAAATTTGAGAGAAAAAATAAATTACTCGCAACACGAGTAAATGTTCATAATTCCTTTGGATTGTCATTATACTATAAACATCATATAACATCATCATTTAGAAAAAAAAACTGGTTGATACACACACAACTATACACATGAACTGACCTCACTTCAGAATGTTCAATTTTCTGTATTCATATTGTTGTCATATACTTCACTTCTTGTCACTGAGATTTCATCATCTGAGTCAACCCCGATCCAGTTGACCAAAGCAAAGAGGAACTCTCCGAAGCTGACCTTCCCATTTTTGTCCCCGTCCATTTCTTCTGCATTTATTCACAAGAAGCACCAAGAAAAGATTAAAAAGAATCAGATTTAAGGGCAGGTCAAGAATATTCTACTTTATATACATAGTTATATAATGTAGAGTATGTGTGCTCAAGTACAACCTACTAGGGACCGCACCATTTTTTTCCTTACTAGGGGTTGAGCGGTAATCACCCCCTAAGAGAACTTGCAGGAAATGCAACAACAAAAATTAAATACTATCAATATAATAAGTGAAATTAATACTAAATCGAGTCTTGGTGATGTGTGCGGGGGATTTTTCCCAAGGAGAATCCTCATTCAGTGCCTTGACTATGTCTTTCTTTTTCAGTTGTCCGTCACCATTTTTATCGAAAAATAAGAATGCGTCAATTATAGTATCGAAGGTGGCTTTAAGCTGTGGGGAACACATATTCGATGTCTGAAATAGATTGGGAAAGAAATAAATTCAATCAACATATTCACACGTCAAGTGAATATTAAAATATATGTTAAAAAATAATAATAGAATGCATAGTCGATGTCTCAGGCTTAATCAGCCTTTCAATTGTCGATAATAATAAAAACAGATTCTAGAGTAAAACTAAACTAACACCAGCCAAAAAATTATTTACACATACCCCAACACCCTAGAAACTCTCACACATACAAGACGCAGCTCGGCGTTAAGCTCGAAGTGGGATGTCATACATCTAGCTTATGACCTAGTGTATGTCGATGAGTTGGCCTTCATGCTCACTATTCATAGAGTTCATCCTTCACTTCCTCGATTAATAAAACAGTTTTCTTTTTTGGTTTCTACAATCTGCAATAACTTTTTCGGGCAACACACCTAACACACTTCAAAATAATATTCCCCGTTGGAGTACTAGTTACTGCCTTCGCTTAGGCAGGAGGGGTTGTTATAGCAACTGATTTACTAGTAAGGGAAGTCATTTAAAAAATTGCTCCACTTTAGTTGCATGCTCTGTGTCTTTTTCTAAGGACATGATTTCTTAAGTTTGACGCACACGTACAAATAAGCTTTAAAAGAGTAGCCATTGCACATAAAGGGTACACATAATTAAGAGAAGTGAACCAATATGAACATCACTAAAAGGAAGACGGAATCTTGTTGTACGTTTAAACAATAAATTCTTCAAAATTCATACCAATCTTGCTCTCCTCCCAAAACAGAATCATTTCTCTCATCCCAAAACATTTGTCATTTCAAAATTCATACCAATCTTGTAGTACGTTTAAACAATAAATTCTTCTTTAATTTTTTGTAAGGGAACAAAATATTAGAAAAGAAGAATCAGTATCTTTAAATTCAATCTCACATTGATCATAGTTGATATAGGTGCCAAAATAAGCATCTGCTATAATTCTCTACACTGTCTACATCTCAATATATAGGATCGATCGAGTAAGGAAAGTGAATTTCTATAGCAATCAAGTAGTTTACCTATTCTGAGTAATCAACACAACTTGCACCATATGACTTTGCAATAGCTCCTATTTTCTCTTTGATGCAAATATTCAAAGGATACAAGAATTTCAAGGGTTGTGTCACATTTTCACATGCTCTTTGAACAGCAATCCCAAGGTCCACCTGAAAATCATAAGTTGCAAAATTAAGAAGTTGAAAAAAATAAGCTTTCTAGCAATTCATTTAAATGAACACATGGATACGAAAAAGAAATATTTCGCACTAATTTCAATTTATGATGTTAAACACATAAGACCTAAATTAGAAGATTTTGCCTCATTATATCTCAGTTCTTTGTAAGGAAAGGACCCTAGTTTAATGCATACCACCGGTGACTAGTAAATAAACACAAGGAAAATTCAAAACCTGAAATTAGTGCCTACCCTTTGATTTCTTCTCCATAGAAAGTTTTAAATAGTAAAAGAATTCTACTTTCAACCTTCAGACACTCTATACTGAAATTAGTGCATTCGACTATATTTCATACCGAAAAAAGAAGAGCAAAGCAGATAAGAAGGGGAATGGGAATTTATTAGAAAAAAAATTGATGTTGGGGTTGCGTGTACAACAAACTCACATCTTTCTCATCACATGATAGTTTCTGCTTCATCCACTTATGAGAAAAAAGAGGAATTGTTGTAGATATAATGATTTCATATAATATATCCTCATAGATAACATCAGGATCTCAAAATAACAGACTACGAAACAGAGACAACCTACCTCTCATTGAAAAGTTCACTGGCAGGGTCTCTGCTTGAAAGGTCAGACATTTATCATATGCAGGTAGGCTTGTGATTATGAAGTGAAATTTAGTTAAAATTCAGGTGTATTGGAGCAGGTGCTTCATGTGTCCTATCATAAGAGTTAATTAAGACAAAAAATACAAATGTTTTTAGCATTTAGAATTCAACATTCAGTGTCTCGGAGGTGAAAAAAAATTAATAGCACCTTAAAGCATCCAATGGGAGATGACTCAAACTTAGGATATGAATCAGGGTCCTCGATGTAGGTCTTCATTTTTCAAAGTCTTGATATTTGTATTTTCACACAACTGAAATTTGGCAAAATGTGTGGTATTCTACTTTTTATAATTATATCCTAATTCTTGGAGTGCCATATTTGGGTCAATGGACAATGAGGGTATGTGGAACTTAAGGTCTGCAATTTGGCCATAGAGGTATCTAGGATAGCAGTTATATGTGAGAGTTTGGAATAATGAACACAACTTGTATACTCAGTATGACATCCCTCCAAGTGCATTACTTTTTGGAAAGGCTAAGCACAAGTAGAAGGAAAGAAATTATAGATGATGTAACTTTTTTTAGTTCAATCTTCTTTTTCACTTTTTTATTTTAGTTACGAGGGTGTGACCGTCAAGAAAAAGCAAAGGCATAAAAGACATTTGATAGAGGGAGTGATGGAAAGTATAATTGTCATTCATGCTTATTTTCTTACTACTTATGTAATAAAGTTTGTTCCCACTCTCTCTCTCAGTTATCACTATAGTATACAGTTAAGCATGCTCCTCTCAACGTGGGAGGTGAATAAATAATAGCTTATCATTTGTTGTGTTAATAGGGAGAAAGGGCAGTGTGGGCATGTGGGGGTCATTCACTAAAATACTGTTTCAGTCAAGACAATTAAAGAAAAATATGGATTTTGATGCAGCATTACATCTCCCATGGCAACCAGTAGGTGACAAAAATAACAAAAGGCAATAAGGTCTACAGACTAATTTTTTGAATTGATTCAGCATACCGTTAAAAAAAGCAGGCGAAATCCAAAAACTGACATGAAAGAGGCCAAAGAAATGCTGAACAAGGCAAGCGCTACATTTTGTTTTACCTGCAAAGCACAAGGCATCAATATCAATATCAAGACAGAAGGAAACTAACTTATTATAATTAAATGGATAGAAGAAATATGAAAAGGATGGATGTAGCCAATGGGCCAAGTAAATGATTGATTATTTTTTCCACCGATTTTGAAGGACATGATTTCCACTAATTTTAATACAAAATTTAATGTTGTAGCGGGTGAAATGCAAAAATCAATATATACACAGTTAGTCATTGTTTACCCAAATAGCAGCCACTTTAAATTGGCTTTAATTGGAGAAAAATTATCTCTGAGAGAACTTCTCAAGTTATATATTAAATATATAATATTAATATACCCAAATTGAAGTATCATTCATCTTTTCACTAACATTAGCAGCAGCCTCAGGGCCGGGGGGGCCGGGGGCCAAGTGTTTAGAATTTTCCATCTGTAAACAAATAATTTATATCAGTCGTGAAAATGTAAAGTTTTAAATTTTGATTTTAGAAAGTAGTCACCAACACTAACACCACCCTCTATACCGACACCGTTCTTACTCTGTTACAGTTTTACGAGCTTCAAAACTTCTACCAAAAACATCTCTATAGTATATCTCATTCATGTTTTTCAATGAATCTATGAGTATGGCTTTATTATAATTCTTTTTTCACCCTTTTTCTGTAGAGCCTTTATCTTCTTCATATTAGGAAACAATTTAATATCCATTTTTTGTTTTTACTTTAGACTTAACTATACATTGTTGTCAAGGTATTTTTATTCATGATTTTTGAGCAATTAAAACATAACAATTACTTGACTTTTGTGATAGTTTCGCCAAAAAAGGCTCGTTGTTACTTTGTGTAAAAGACATAATTGTCCATTCTTTTGTTTCTTCCACAAACACAATTGTTAATAACACATGCAGGTGCACAACTGATTTTCTCCGTCTGAAATTTCTAGTTTTTATTAAACCTTATGTGTTTAAAAGCAAATAAAATGACAAAAACTCAAGAAAAAAATATGGAATGAAGGGAGAAATTCATTTGGAATAGAAGAGATTAAAACTTACAATCAAAACTGCCTAAGTATTTTATATATCGTAATACTTTAATTGGATATATATTTTATTTGCGTTTGAGAGTTTAAAGAATTGTTAGTAATGTTAGAAGGTAATGGATATTAACTCTTGGTAACTTCAATTTCCGAGGATACTTGGTTTGTATCAAAAAAACAAAAAAAATGCCTACTTAGGTGCCCATACCAGTCGCGCTTTTTAAAACCTTGGTCCAGATACACCTTAACCCAAAAAGGGATGTATATCACAATATATTTGTCCATCTCTCTCATGCAAAGAGGATTAGGTGCATAAAAGCTCGAACAGTTCAAGACCGAATAAATCTCATGATCATGGTGAGGTGGACGCCCTTGTAACTTTGTAGCCCCCAACTGGACGTAGTTAAATTCTAACATACTCTTGAATCTTAACCTAACTAGTATCAAGCTAAGAGAAGTTTTTGCATCTATCTGCCCATCAAAGTGGGATGCATCCACCCATATATCCATGTGGGGGCTCTTCGAAAGGAGGCTCAAATCTTGGGAAAATTTATTAGGGTCACTCATAATAACATTAAGAATGACATCATCAGCATCCTCATACAAAGAGATATCAACAACACAAAGTTTACATGGATTTCCAGTCCTTAAAATTTCAACACATTATATCATGCATTTAAGCAGGGTCCTACCCTTCATCCGTGGTCATGCACTATTTATTTACATCATATACACACATCTGCTTCTATATCCAATAATACAGACCCACTTCATAGTATTAATTGTTTCTGTAAAAAAACACACTGCACCTACCTACCTATTAACACACACTTACATAAACACACTTACATAAACACACATTGCTGCTACACACACCTATTTGGTACATAGTATCTTAATAGTTTACTACTAAACTATCATATGTGCACATACTTCAATGCATATTCACATCCTTACACACACTCACCTAAAATGCGACATAATCACACCATGTACTAGACTCGCACAGACACTCACAAGCAAATTGCAGTTGCACTAACACACCATGACCACCGCTAGCACTATGCACACACCAATTGACACAATTACACACACATACACACTAGTCAATTCTCTCATATATTTACATATACTCTTATGCACACACAGATGCATATCAGTAGAATATATTTATCCACTAATCTATTTCTTAAACAAACACCATAAATAAAATAGTGAAGAACACACACGATTGAACAATTAACTTTCCCCCACAAAAATTTCTAGATTTTACCCTGTTGATTTGATCTACCTTTTCATGGTTTGGATGTAATATCTTCAAACATAAATGTAAAAATACCCTTCTCTTCTATTAGTACTAGGCTAACAATTGTCCTTACATGAACGAACTCGACGAAAAAGGGTAAGCATGCAACATGATCAATTTATTTTTATTTGATGGATGACTCTGTTAATTAATTAAGGTTCAATTTGGTGATTATATTAGGTCACTATGGTTGGGTTAGATGACTATGTCACATGTCACAAGTTAAATGTGTGTTCTTTTAGATTTAAGGGAAATATTTGAATGGAGAATTAGACTCAACGTAGTTACACAACGTTGTTTACCAATTATTTGGGGTCGGTTACATGAATTATATTTTTTCATTCTTCTCTGTTAATGCAATATCCTCGATTAAACCACAAGTAATCATTTCATTTTTTACAATATTCCACAAAGTTAATTAAGCCCTACATATACCCCTAACTTTATCTTCAATACAAACTAAATCTCTCTTCCTTTCGAAGGTATTTATTTTTTGTTTCAATTCAAGAAATTTGAGCAAGCGATAGGATTGGATCTTTTTCATTCTCTATGCGACTATGACTTTGGTAAAGTTTGATTCGGTCGAAAAATCAGTTATAATCCCACTTGTGTCTGATTTGTTGTCCCCCTTATTCTCATATTCTCCTTTTGCCTTGAGTATATGATAATCAAAGAATACACTGTTACCAAATCACACATATGTTGGCCAAATAACATAATGCCTGTTTTTTTATCAGTGTCTTTCTCCAATTTAAGCATGAACAATTTTTGGAGAAGGTTTTGTAGGAGCTCCCCACACTACTATGGAAGAAGTTTATTTAAATTAGTATTTAACCATATAATTATAAAGATTTTTCATAATAAAGCAATTAGAAACATAATGAATGAAAATATCACATACCTCTATTTCATCAAGGTTGACTCCATTTTCCTTGAAAATGATAAGAAGCTCTCAAGTCTGTCATCGGTTGGGTGGTAATGTCCATTATACGATGAGATAGACTGGAAACAAATTAAATAAAATGAAATATAAGGTAATCAAAGACGAGAGTGGAGAAATGAATATTGACCAAAGTAGGTGTGGCCTTATCATTGAACATGGTGGATGTGTGTGTGTACATATTGTTAAGCATCCAAAATGACTCCTCATTTTCTGATGGTTTGTGATTAAACCCCTTACTGTAAATATTGAGCTTAAGAGATTGATATGCAACTGTCGTGGAAAACACGCTTGTACATACAATTATGGTGAAAGAGTTTTTGTACAAAAATTAAGCAATTATCTTTAGGAAAGACTGTTCTCAAATTAAGATAACAAATATTTTTTCCGTAAAAAGCTTTGGCTATAACTAAACAATGTTTAAGTATTTTTGAAAGATCTCACCCAATCATTCTAACACAAATGTATGCTTCCCTCAAACAGATATCTTAGAATCTTCATATTTGATACACACATTGAGATTAAATTATTTGAATAGTTATTTTGGCAATAAATGTATATTAGACAACGAGACACATTTACACGCAAAAATCTGGCCATAATAAAGGGTTTATTTGAGGAATTTAAAGGATTATCGTTGATTTAGTACTTTCCTCAAACTGAATTATTTTCCATAATACCCGATCTATATTTAATAATTTTGTTATTAAGTTGTTATCAACGATAGATGATCTTTCTAAAATTGGCGTTTCTTTTGAATACCCATTAGATCTGAGGCTACATGCCTTAGAGTCCTGGAACATCGTGTCCCATGTCATCCAGCCTCCGTAGGATAGGTGGTCCTGTGCGTGTTTAGTGCCACAAGAAAGGGAGATTAACAATGAGTAACATTTTGTAATTTTGTGATAGACTTGAAGATCTTATATGAGAGTTCATTAGTAATTTCAATTCAAAATATGAGTGTCTATATATTCATCTTAATATTTATTAGCCAAGATGTTGCCTCGAATAATTAGTGTAGTTACAATTCAAAATATGTAAAACAAGTTTTTATGGTTGTTTGTATTTTGTTTAAATGACCTAAAAATAGTTTTGAATATATAATATTAATCAATTGTGTCGCGGTCGTGGAACACGCGATATGTTCTGGCCACATTGCACTAGCGCCCCAAAGAGATGAATAATCCAAACAAGTTTACCAAGTTTCCATGGAGATACCTAGTAGGCATATATACGACATTCTATGCTCCATGTTGCAATAACAAACACATGTTAAGATTTGGTTTCACCTTTATTGCTTAAAAAAATTCAAAGTTGGGAATTACACACAATATTCAATTGTTGTAATATATCATAAACAAACTGATATAATATATCATAAACAAACTAATTCAAATAATGTTTGTGCTTGTAGATTTAAAAATCATTTCATATTCTAAATAGAAAAACACATTCAACATAATAACATATCCACTCAAACAAAAAACAAACATCAGGAGATCAGAAATAAATAAACATTCACATTCACGTATCAATATCAATCCAAAACTTGAACATTCAATACATTTCTAACAATATATATCTACACATACATACAAATAGATCCTTATTTATTTACCATAAACCACACCTTTCAACAAAACCAACTTTAAGATTCAAATCGTCACATAATAAAAGAGCTAGCATAATGACAACGATAATACACATCAAAACCTTAAGAACAGATCAATTCATAAATATGAATTAGAAAAACAGAGAATGATATGCAAAAAACTTCAAAAATTCATACAAATGAGAGAGAGATATATAGAGAGAAAGAGAGAGGGACTGCTTACCTCTATTTGCCCTAATTTCGATGGGCAACGACATGATAGGGTTTGGTTACCTGCATATGCCCTTATTTCGGTGGGCGATGGGATAACCAAAATAATTAAGATAACTATGTGAAAATTGAAGTTTGAGTGAACAATGTGACCAACTTGAGGGCCTTCGTAAGAGTTTCACAGTCGATTAAGAGAGAATTTCTAGCAAAATTTGGGGCAAATGAGTTTCCAACTTTTAGGGGGAAATAAAAATAAAGGCGGGATAAGTAGTGCCTCTTTGTTTTTGGAGCAATATAATACTGTGTCGTTTAACTTCAGTAATTATTAGTCAAATGATGAAAAATTTCCAGCATTTTTGTTAAACCCCGTATATTGTCAGCAAAATGGTAAAAGTCCCACAAATTACTTGCATTTGGTAAAAAATGTCGGGATTTTTTTTTTTTGCCAGCACTTTTAAAAATGCAAGGGATAAAATGCCGTGAAAAAATCATTTTCTTGTAGTGTTGTGTACTCATTTAAAGTTACATAATTATATTAAGATAATACTTATGATTGAGTTTTAGTACTGATTTAGTTAGATTAACAGGTGTAAGGTCAAATCAACCAAGTTCAGCTCCACCTGAGGGAAACGTGAATACATAGTTGACAACACAAGGTGAGTGTACTTACTGAGTTAATTTGGGATATGATGTGTATGTATTTTATACTGAGATGATATGGATTATTAAAAGTCATGAGATGTTGAGATGTTATGGCTTATTACAAGCCAAGAGATGTTGAGATGTTATGTCTTAATAAAAGCCAAGATATGTTGAGTTTCTATGCAATTCAGGAGATGTCACGTTATTAAAACCCATGGTTATGATTATTGCCTACGGGCCGAAGATGTGGGGTTTATTAACTACGGATATGTATATGGCCTAATTTGGAACAGAGATGTATATATTGATTTGTTGAGATGTTAATATAGTACTTTTACTATAGATAGTTGTAGTACATTCACTGAGTTTTTAAAGTCATGGTTTTATATGTTTACATTTTCAGGTTTTCCAGCTGCCACTGCCATGTCTAGGAGGTTGAGTAAATAGAAGTAGGGTCTTATGAGTTTGTTTTATACACTGTACTAGTTGTAATTAAGTTAAATGATATGCGAGTTCTGTTGAAATTATGTTGCCTTAAAACGATTGGAATTTTAGTATTCCTCATTTCAACCTTGAAGTTGTTTCAATATGTATTACTAAAATAATAAATAAATTATAATTGTCGTTTCCAAACTATTTAGTTAATTATATCTTAATGGGTTTAGGGGGTGACAATAAATGTCATAATTATTGATGATGAGTCACTAGCATCTATTGACCCTAACCCCAAGTGTTAGGACGATTCACCCCAGGTGAGGATCCCATCCTTCCCAATACTACCTCTGTGGACCCCACTATTGGTTTAGTGGATCCACCCTTTTGATTTCAAAAGTGTCATTACCCTTCTACTATACTTGGTGATCCCATAAATGGTATCAAGGCCCGCACTCAACTTGAGAATTTGGTTAGGTGCCTTTGTAACACCTCCTTAGTCTACCAATAATGTGAAATACACACTCAACGACGAGCATTGGATATCTGTTACAGAAGTTGAGTTTCTTTAATTTTGCAAGAACGATGCGTGGGAGTTAGTTCCCCGAGATAGTAATACAAATTTGATAGGTACCAAGTATATTTATAAAGAATAAAATGGATGAAAATGGTACCATAGTTCGTAATAAGACTAGGCTGATCGCTCAAGGCTACACATAGATTGAGGGTTCAAACTTTGACGAGACATTCTCTCCTATTGTTACGATCCAGTCCATCCACTTACTACTCACGATAGCATGTCATTTGTTCTTCAAGTTATATCAATTGGATGTTAAGGGTGCCTTCGTTATTGGCCTTCTTTAGGAGGAAGTTTATGTGGAACAACAAAAGGAGTTTAAAGACCCAAAGCACAGGTAACACGTCTTTTTTTTATTTTAAGAAGGTGTTGTTTGATTTAAAACAAGCACCCCATGCTTGGTATGAGAGGCTCACTTCCTATCTCTTAGCTCATGGCTTAAAGAGAGGGGGAGTGATAAAATGTTGTTTGTGAGGAGAGAGGGTGGTGTTATATTCATTGCCAAAGTCTATGTGGACAACATAGTATTTGGATCCATATGATATTGACATGCTTACACTTTTGAGGAGGAGATGAAGGACGAGTATGAGATAAGCGTGGTTGGTGACCTTACTTTCTTCTTAATTCTCTAGGTGCGTCAAATAAATGGTGGGATATTCATATCTCAATACAAATATGCTAAGTAAATAGTCAAGAAGTTTTGTTTAGACTCTTCTAAGTACTCACGCACCCCTATGAGTACATTAGCGAAGCTTACCATAGACACTTTAGGAAAGGATGTAGAAAAAACTCTTTGTAGGAGGATGATAGTTTGTTTTTTCTACTTGACAACAAGTTGCCCCGGCATTGCCTTTAGCATTGGAGTCTATGTGCAATACCAAATGTCCCTAAAAGGGTCTCACTTGCTCGCACTTAAACGTATCATCAAATACGTGAGTGGAACTCTTTCCTATGACACTTGGTATTCCTTTGATACCGATGACCATTTGTTCCCATCTTTGGATGCCGATTGGGATGGGGATATTGATGGTTTTAGGAGCACCTTGGGTGGGTGTTTCTAATTTAGGAGCGCTCATGTCTCTTGAATGAGCAAGAAGAAAAACTTAATATATTTTTCCATGATGAAGGCTGAGTATATAGCCCTCGTAAGTTATTACATGCAACTCTTACGGATGAAGAAAATGCTAGAAGATTATGGTATTTCACAAGGCACAATTACTATTTCTTCTGATAATATGAGTGTGATCCATATATCCCATAATTCGATCCAACATTCTTGTACAAAGCACATTAGGATACAAGAGAATTTTATTCATGATCTCATTAAGGAGAAGGTCATGTCCTTAAGTGTGATCACCGAGCATCAATTAGACAATATTTTCATGAAACCTTTAGAAGCACCTAGATTCAAAGATCTTAGGAAGTCTTTAGGTATTTGTTATGTTGATTGAGTTTTGGTAATTCATCGAGTGTAAGATATATATCATGACCATATCTTATATTCCTATTGGTAGATTATACGTCTATTGTATTCAATTTTTTCATTTGATATATGTTGAAAAATTTCAAAAGGATTTTTGATTTTTAAGAAAATATTTGAAAATTTTAAAAGGACTTTATTTTTTTATTAAATTTTACAAAAATACAAAAAGATTTTGGTATATTCAATTTTTCACGCTGTGGATGAACATTTAAGATATTCGGATCACCCTTACAATTCACCCATTCATATGACTCTTTTATAGTGCTTTCAGGTATGGCTTTGTTTTATTAGTGTGCTTAATAATGTGTTGATAACATTTCGTTGTTCATTGTTGATCACTTTCTAAATGTTAGACATTTATTCACCTTTGTTGAACATGTACATAGATATTTTTGAACATTGTACTTGCTTTTCATGTGCTGCATATGATGTTCTCAGCAAAATGTTACGTAATAATTAACAAATGTTAAAAGATATAAGTTGTTCTTATAAGAACCATTGCTCAAATTTTGTTTCCCAAAAAATATTGATAAATGTTAAGCAATTGAAAGGGGTTACGAAAGAGAAAAAATTTATTTGTGTTAAAAGCCACCATTTGATAAAAGAGCTTAAAAGATTAATGACACAAAAAAACAGAAGTGCAAATGTCATTTATTTTATATTTATTAATGATTCTCTACATATGAGCATTGTGATATCTTCAAAATATTTGAAAGTGAATTCTTATATATGAGAGATTTTTAGGTAGTTATATAATACAAGATCAATGGGTTAGCACAACGAACATTCTTAAAAAGCATTAAATAGTTTGGTGCTATTGTTTTTAGAATCACTAAAATCATGGCATATTGCATAAGATGCGCCGGTTTCATTTAAGTTCAACATTTTATACATAAGGTTGAAATTGATTTCTTTCTTTAAAAGTGTCTCGTGACTTCGTGCACCTATATTATGAAAGCTTATGTAGATTTTCTTATGTAAACTTTTTACAAAATTACATTTCGTTTTCACAATTCAAATATTTTAGTGCTATTACATTATGACTATGTGTTTTTACGCATATACATATTTTATATGTGCGTATGTTTTATACTTGAGAAATTGAAAAGATTAAAAAATAGTTGTTTGATAGGAGTAGAACACATTTTGCCTTTTTTATTATCATTACTTGTCCTTACTGATTATCTTTCTTATGATATATTTGCTTGTTAATGTGATGCTTATTATTGAAGTTTAGATTCTGCTCCATTATTTATTACGGACAAAAGGGGGAGAAGAAATTGAGGTGGAGTTTATAATTTTCAAACTCATATGCATCTTGGTATTTCTTTTGTCTCATGTGTGTAGGTCATTACGCCTTTAAGATGATTTCTGGGACTACAAGAGGAAGACTTTTCAGTTGAAGACTTAAACATTTATGAATTTTTGTATCTTGATTTGGGAGGGGATTAGTTGTATTAGTCTCGGGGGTCAATTTAGCTTCAGTCTGTGTTTTGTACACGAATAGACAAAGGAGGAGATTTGTAAGAGCAACTTTTATAATTACTCAATTTAGTATTTATTTGGCTTCTCCCGGTACTCACCACTTCATCTTCATGACTACTTACGCATATTTGAAGACAAGAAGTTGATGACATTTGCAAGGTTGAATATTATTCATCACAATAATATTCAGAAGCGTTATGAGGTAGGCTTGTATAGACTTAAATTTTCCAGGGGTCATTTTTAAAGATTTTGAATATAAAAGTTTTGAATTTTTTTTTAAATCTTTCGTTAAAGAAATTTTTAAAAACTCGCTAACTCATTAGAATGAGATTTGATAGTTCGTTTGAACGAGTCTACACAGGTTCATGAGATCAAGACTCCTTCGTTTGAATGAAATCTGGAACGCCGCCTTTTGGTCAGTTCTGGAATGTTATTTGAAGTTTCATTGGATGTCATTGAAATGAGATTGGGTAAATCATTAAAACAAGTTTCCCACATTCAAACGAGATCTGAAGTGACACATATTGGTCAATCACTAGAATGTCTGATAAGAACCAAAAAAGTATTTATTTCAAACCCCAAATATATGCATTGTTGTTGCTAGTTCTTAGTGAAACTAACCTTAAATTCATATTCATCTATTGTTTGGGTCAGTATGCACTTGCAATATAAAATTGTGCTAAATCAAATTAATTGGGCCAAAGTAGCAGTTAAGAACATTTAGTGAAGAAAATAATAGTGGCCGTGAAGTCAGAAGTCCCATTTTAGCTTGTGTACATCAATATCGATGCCTAAACCCATTCTCGTACCAATCTAAGCATAAATCGAACCCAGGCCATCACCCGAGCCTCATGTGAGTTTAGTTTGTACTTTTGTAACTTTTTTAGGTTTTTATTTGAGCAGTGCACATATTTGTTTTTATGCTTATTATATTTTATATGTGTTTGTATAGTTGTAAATATTAGCATTCGGGTATCTTTAATATATGTTCGGGGTTTTTTATATTTTTATGTAAATATAATAAGTGTGTATATTTTATTAGTTTTTCTTTATTTTATTTTATTTTATTTGTTTTTAGTTTTTTTATTTTTATTTTTATTACTTTATAGGTTAAAATTTAATTTTTTACTTATAATAGATTTTTTTTACATTTATTATTTTTATATTTTTTCGTTGAGGCGTAAATATTTAGTTCAATTTTACTCATTTTTTTTATGTTGGTACAAATTAAACACCCCACCCCCTAACTACATAAACACTTATACACCCAATTAAGCCAACATAGTTTATTTCGAAAGCCACAAAAATCACACGATTCTCTCTCTTATTTCCATCATGAACTTCTCTATCCACAAAAACTCAATAACCAACCTCCTGTTATAATTAAATAGCCATAGAGAGAGTAGAGAGGAGAATATATAAAGAAGAATTATTCTCATTGATTGGTGTGTCTTAACAATGACGGGTTAACCCCCTATTTATAACATAAGGTAAGCCTACCCAAAACCCCACTCTTCCGATGTGGGATAGTGAATATAGATATTTTATAACACCCCCCTTGGATGTACACTATATTCACCATTCAATGATTGTTGCCTCATTAAAACCTTACTAAGGATAAATCCAGTGGGAAAAAAATAAAGTGAAGGAAAAAGATTACAACTTTTCTGATCATCGAATCGGTGTTGGACGCGCTTAGTGTTGCCTCGCTAAAACCTTTAACAGGAAAACCCATTGGGAAAAAACCTAGTTAAAGGAAAAAGAGTACAACGCACATATGTCCAAAACATCATGGTCTTAGATTCTCCCCCTCATTAAATGCTCCCCCTGATTGGATACTCCTCCTAAATATGATATTTCTGTGATAGTTGAGTCGATGCATGTCAGCCTCATATACAATCTTCTGAAATGTTTCTTTAACATGGTGAGTAGATTTGATCCGCTATTACTTCAATTTCATGTTTCTTCATACGATCGACTTCCATAAGACATGGGTGAAGAGGGATGAACATGTCACTAATAGCATAACTCTTCCGGAGTTTGTGCGTTGCATAACTCTTCTTCATAAGAAGTAGTAGGAACATATGTTATTCGAGGCAAGTCATAAGTCCTTTGACTATTCCTTGTGAGGATACTAGAGACAACCTGCATCTATTTAACTAACTGGATGTAGATGGTTAAATAAAAATATCATATGATATGATTGATATTAGTCCCATGCTATACAAGTCAATGATAATTATTTCTTGCCAAGATATTGACTATAATTATATATCCAATATCATGCATGGTGTTATATATATCAATATACGAATAACGGACAAGTGTGGTACTTCTGGACCAAATACTATAATAAACTACATATATGGTACTTCGGAACCAAATTTATTTTTATCATCCTCTTTAGGATGATAATATAATATACAAATACCGGAGACCATGGGTATACTAAAATTGTATGCTTAAAGCATTTGCAGGACTTTTCAATCCATTTGACTAATGGATATGAGTTTAATATAAAATGTGCTCGATCTGCAGGCCGAGATAAAGACTTGTTACCCCAAGGTCATGCATTTTGAATTTCTTATTTGGATATTTTCCATTTTAATTGAGCTCTTCAAAAGCATATCAATTTAAGGATTTCATTTCAATTGATCTCTTCAAGAGCATATCCATTTAAGGATTTCATTTCAATTGATCTCTTCAGGAGCATATCCATTTAAGGATTCCATTTCAATTGAGCTCTTCAGGAGCACATCAATTAAAGATATTTTATAATAGCACATTTTTATATATTATTATTTTCACACTCTTCCTTAGACAAATATTTACTAAGATTATTGTACCTATATCCATTTGGATTGCCTGCTGTACAATGAACGTCCTACTGCATTTGAGTACGTACTCCTTATCTTTTATTTAGGCAAAGAAAATTCTTCTAGGATTTTTATATGTATTTTTGTCCAAGTCCCATATATATAAGCATTTATAATATTCACGAGTCTCACATAATATAAAGAATAATAACTGCTAAGCTAGTCCGATATCTGAAAGTAGTTACGGCCAAAACGGGATGGTATGTTCTCATACAATCAAATTTGTTCCTTCAGGAAACCTTGTGCCATAAATTATGGACTTTTGGCGAGTTTTAACACTTCACATTCTTTATAAACACCCATTCGTAACGTTCAGGGTTAACATATTTTGGGGTTCCTACTATAGTTTCAAATATACCACGTATATCAAGAGACTCGAATTATGCCATCATGTCATTTTCACAATTTGGCCAATAAGTTATTTGTCGACATTCATTCATAGTACGTGGATTTTTAGTATCATTGCCTTTTGATTTTTGTGTAGCTACAACATATTATATCATCGATGATCATCTTTATTTATCCCACATTTTTCTTGTATATCTATAAAAGATAGAGATCTTATTTAATATTAGGTACCTTTGCCAACTTTAAGGGCTTTATAGTCACTTTAGGGACTTGTGTCTTTTCATAGATAATAACATTTTCTAGAGTTTTTGAGAAATGGGATACTTTGTTCATAACCTCTTTTGGAGCGTTATGTATAACCTTTTCTAGAGCATTATTTGGGCATGTTTTTATTTAATATCCACTTCCATGGAGTCAAATAGTTGGGACCTATACGTTTTCCACGCTTTTGGCGTGCAATGAATTTATTTGCTGCGAGAATTTATTTTATCCTTGTGGGATAATTATTTTGGCAAGCACATTTACAACTAGTCCATGTGACATTTGATGTTGCAATATCATTTTTCACTTCATGCTCACATTGAGTAGTATGAGGGTCTAGATGAGACAAATTGGAAGTGTTCCATGTTAATTCTCATCGTTCTTCAGGAATAGACCGTACTTTTAGTACATTCTTTCCTCCACCTAACGAAGGGAAGAGTGTCTATTCAAAATGACAATCCACAAATTTATCGGTAAATCTATCACCTGTCAGTGGCTCAATATAACGAATAATTGATGACGAATCATAGCCAACATATATTCCCAAACGACGTTGAGTTATTTATGATTCAACGCAACATGTTTGATCCAGGGTGACCCAATCGGTCATGCCACAACATTAAATCATAAGGATCATTGGGCTTCTGGCTCATGACAGTATGTGATTCTACAACATTAATTATTCTATGGTATAACCCCATGGATAAATCAGGCAATTTCTCTAGTGTGAGCTTCTGGCTTCCAACACTAAAAGTAATGCAAACGAACTCTTTATTACCTTCATTACATGTTTCAATATGATACCCGTTCACTCTTATGTCCTTAAAACTCAATAAATTTCTTCTGGAATTTCTTGAATATATAGCTTTATCAATGAATAGGTGGGTACCATTAGGTAACACCACGTGCGCTCTTCCGAAGCTTTCAATAATCTTAGAAGGACCAGCTATAGTGGAGACATTCGCTTTATTGTATACCAAGTCTGAGAAAAACTTTTTTTTTTGTTTCAAACCGGTGTGGGTTGTCCCACTGTCTACCAAGCAAGTATCATCACTTGCGTTAAATTTGATTTACAAAGTCTCAACATTGACATTCATGGGATGTTTACCTTTCCCTAAATAATCAAAAAATTTCTCTTTTGATTTTGAGAATATGCATATGGGAGCTTCAGGTCCCAAATTTTTAAGAATTATGGATCTCAATTTTTTTATAAGTATAAGGAGTTTCTCTACCCTATAGTGTCAAAACTTCAAGTTTGATCAGTTTTAAAAACATTAGAGAATCTTCCAAACAAGTGACAAAATTTTGAATTAACTCTGACTAATAATAATCCAACCTCTTTATTAAAAAAAATAGAGACTTAATTATTTTTTCACATTCTCTATACATTTCCAAGGCCAAAATGTATATTAAATAATTAGAATGTGAAATAGGAGTTAAAATTAAATACCATTAAAAGTAAGTTAACATTTAAATGAAGCCAAAAACTTCAAGAGATAAAAATTTTAATGGTGAAACCATTAATATGATAGTTAAAGGGGCACTTAATTGATTTTGAAACTAATCCCTATAAAAATAATATATTTGGCACATACCTGATGAATAATAAAAACTTCGAGTTTTAATTTATCGTGCATTTTAGTTGGATCTGCAAGTCCAAACAACCATAAATAGCAAGAGAGCGTCCAATTTTATATTTTATATCCCAATTCAAAAAAAATATTTTGTCAACTTTTGGTCACAATATTGAATATGAATCTTCATATCATAAATCAATGATAATTAGGGGAATCTTGGTCTATAACCTTCCAATTTGACAATCAAAACTTCAGGTTTGATAGTACTCAACGTCCCCGATTTTGAACGGAGAAATTCAATTTCCATATTTGAATAATATTCGAGAACTTCGGGCCCAAATTATAAATAATGGTATCATAACATTAAATATTTAAAGACGTTTACCAACCGCCCAATTATATTCGAACTTCAAGTTTGATAAGGGGTAAAATTGTTTGGAACTTCAGGTCCAAAAATATAAATAATCCTTATGGAACCTGTAAGATCCTTTCCCTTATTATATAAGTAATCAAAACTTCATGTTTGATTACAAAATTATTAGATCTTCGGGTCCAAATTATAAATAATTGTGATTGAACTTTTAGTATTCCTTACCCTGTTAGAAAAATAATCAAAACTTCAGATTTGATTTGAAGGCATATTTCATTGTCATCTTCAATGATTTGAACAATAATTAAGGACTTTTAGTCCCAATAAATAATTTGAAAACTTCAGGTTCAACATGAAAAAATTGACATGGGAACTTCAGGTCCCAAATTAAACAGCAATTCGGAGCTTCAGGTCCGAAATTTAAATGTAAATTAGGAACTTCGGGCCCTAATTTTTAATTAATTTTTGGGAAGCATATTGTATCTGGAACATCAGGTCCAAAAATGTAAATAATTTGAACTTCATGTCATCGCTATTTATTTGTGAGAACTTCAGGTTCTACACATAAAATTATTGAACTTCGGGTTCAATTTTATTAATATCTTGGGATTTGGAAATCCTCACCCCATTGTGTCAAAGCTTCAGGTTTGATCACAAATATTTATTTGGAGCTTCAGGTCCAAATTAAATTATTTAAGTACGTCTAATGTTCCAAATTAAAATAACTATTTGGGAACTTCAGGTCCCCAATGTAAATAGCCATTAGAAGCTTTAAGTCCCAAAAAATAATCATTGAGAGTTTGAGACCCCAAATTTCATATTATATTGGTAACTTTAGGTCCTAAATTTTAAATCACAACTTTAGGTTTGATTAAAGAAATATTTGTTGGAATTGTGGGGCCAAAATGTAAATAATTATTAAAAAAATCAAAACTTCGGGTTTTATTTTTCGACACATTCTATTATCATGTCCAAAATCTTGAACATCAATTGCGCACTTATGGCCGCAAAATTTTAAATAAGAATTGAGAACTTCAGGCCCAAATTATTGAGATATCCAGGTCCTCAAAATCAAAATTTCAAATTTGATTTTATGAGACATTTTATCATGTTCAAAAATTGAACATCTATTATTGAAACTTCTGGTTCAAAATTGAATATCATGTAAGAACTTCAGGTCCTAATTAGTGGGAACTTCTGGTCCCAAAACTCAAAACTTCAGATTTGATTTCATGGTACATGTTATTATCATATCCAAAAAAAAATGTCCACTTGTTAAATTCAAGATTAGTCCAACATTTAAATGGAGATGGAAAAAAAAATTCAGTCCAAATAAATTGTAGTCAACAAAAATTTTAGTCCAAAGTAGACACCTAACAAATAGTTCCAAGATCTAAAAAGGGTCCAAATGAAAATACCTCAACATAAGCATGGTAAACAATATGTGGAACTAAAAAGACGACACTTAAAAGTGTCAAAACCAACAGATTAATATTTTTCAAAAAAAATTTGTTCTACAAAAAAGTTTGATTTCTAAATAACAATTGTTAAAATCATTTTAATCCGAACAAATCAGATCTACTAAGACATAATTTCACCAAATAAACAAATAGTAATAGTTTTTTTTTTACAGAAACCAATAAATCAGTACCCAAATATTTGAACTACTAAATTTCATTTTTGATAAAACAAAAACCAAAAGTTACAAAAAATTATTTTCATAAAAAAGAAAAAAACGCAGATTAGTTTCACAACAAAAACGCAGCGTTATTAACATGTATATATATATATATGTATATATATGCATTGTAGCAGCACTATTCGGCACTGTAACATCACTATTCGGAGCACTGTAGCATAGTATATATGCATGTAAACAGATCTAAAAAAATCAAACAATTTACTGATCAAAGTCCAAACCAATAAAAGCCTAAAAACGAAATTAGTCTCCAACAGACAAACAAAAAAAACACAGATCAGATATCATATAAAAGAACTTGACAAAAAAAAATGAGACCAACAACAACAAAAAAAAGCAGCAGGTGATTTGATTTTTAAATCAAATTTCTGTTACACAAATCTTAAAGAATTCAAGAGTTCAACAAATATATATGTATATAATGTTACCTCGAAAAGTCTCAGATGGGAAGAAGGGCAAACCCAAAAACGGGACCGGGAAAAAGTTATACACCGAAGAAAAATAGATCCCAACGTAAAATAGCCCGGACAGAAAAAAATCGCGCCGGATCGCGATCAATCGGAACAGACCAACTCCGGACCAAAAATTTGCCACACCGGAAACCCTACCGGACCAGCTCAACGAACAAAAAACACTTCCTCCGATCTCAATACAAAACCGAGATAGAGATGGATTTCAGCCGTAAAAAAAAAAAAAAAAAAAGGGTGAGGGAGGCGGATGTTGAAAAAAAAATGAGAGTGTGGCAAAGTATGTGTCGGCCGTGAGAGTTAAAGGTGAAAAGAAAAATCGTGCTGATAACGTGTTATAATTAAATATCCATAGAGAGAGTAGAGAAACGAATATAGAGAGAAGAAGTATTCTCATTAATTGGTGTGTCTTAACAATGAGGGGGTAACTCCGTATTTATAACATAAGGTAAGCCTACCCAAAACCCCACTCTTCCGATGTGGGATAGTGAATATACATTTTTTATAACACCTCCAAAATTATTAACCCACTAACCCACTCCAATGACCATACCACCCGAGTTCCTGCCTTTGACCACTAGCAGGAGATGGTCCATCCCTCATCCCACAAACTCGGACGACCCTATACCCTCCTACCCAGCTACTCCGACCCATCCTGAAGTCCTATCCAATCACGGTTTAAGCCTTTAACCCACCATTCCTATCACGAACCCGTCCCAAAATAGTAGTGGGGAACGAGTGTCTTGACATGCCACCAAGGCAACATATATTTTGACTTAATTTGTTTCCTTAATTGAATGCAACGGAAATGCAATTACATGGTTATGAATCGTAAAATACGGAAATTAAAGAAATTACGTCATCAGAGCTTTGTAAAGGGAAACTTCATTTATATTTTATGTAACAACGAGTTACAACTTAAAACAAAATTTAAAACTCATTGCACGAGAGCCAAACATGCTCAACATGATATAACAAACGTTTTACTTAAAATAACAAAAAGATCTCTAAAAGCTGTATCTTCCATACAATCCTTTTATGTTCCCTCCAAGCCTACTTATTTCCTAAAAAATGGTTAGTTATAAAACATCAGCTAAAAGCCGAGTGAGGTTCAATCTCTAGACATTCCATGGTTTTATTCAGAAAATTCATACCTATTCAAATCCAAAGAGCAGACATATACATTTATGGATAGCAATTTGGTGTATAAAATTTAAGATGACAGTATATAGAAATGAATAACACAGAATATAACAGATACAACAAATCAATTTTCAATATATTGTTCTTTCAATCATATCATTTTAATGGCCAAGTACACTCTAATACCGTATTCTTCTATAATATTATTCCTCGGTAGTTGAGGGTCAATAGAACTTGTTCGTCACAATGCCTTATTTAGGGCACACCAGCGATAACCTAGCTGTGAAGGTCAGTTAGTAAGAGAGGTCCCTTTGGCCAAATCTTATTTTGAATATTCAATATCATTTTCAAAACTCTTTTGAATCGGTATGTCCATATGGACAAATATAAACATATCACAATGAATCAATCATCGGTATCAGATGAATTTTGAGAATAAAATCAGTTCACAAAATATATATAGTTTTCATAATATCATGTAATTAAATCGCATAAGGAATGTCAGAGTACTCACCTAAAATAAAAGTTCGAAGTTATAGAAACAGAGTCTTGGATTACTCGTTAATCTTAAGAAGAAACTTCTTCTTAAACTTCCTCACCCTTTCTCTCACTTTTTATCTTTGATATTTGGGATGGATTTCGTGTAAGACTGATCCTAAGGCTTCTATTTATAGTTTCCCAAAGTTATTTAGGTGTTGACACGTGTCTGGGTGATAAGGCTTTCACTTTGGTGAGTCGTCGTTCACGTGTCACGCAACGGATCAGCCTTGCAGTCTTGGTTTACCAAACGGCGACACGTGTTTCGCCTTTTTCTATAGGATTGACATGAGTTTTATCCTTTCTTATAAAGGCGACACGTGTGCTGTGGATGTGTCCAAAAGAAAGCACGAGGTGGAAAGTTATTAAGGGTATTAGGGTCATTTTACACATGAAGGGTATTTTAGTAATTTTACACCCTATATTTTCGATATTTCTTAGAGGTCCTTGAAAATATTTTATTTACAAAAGGGTCCTGTATATATTTTCATTTTAGTCCCTAAAACTTTCATTATTTAAAAATTAAGTCCCTAAAGTTCCATAAAATTTAGCTAAGGATATTCCATAAGACTTTGATTTAATCAATTTTGATGAAAAAGGAGGTTATTTCAAAGTATTTAAGTAGGCCTAACTAGCCTCCCCTTCCAACCAATCAAAATATCAGACATGGTGTGGTAATAGGACAAAATACAACTTAAAGGATGGGCATATTTGCCCTTATTTCGTAATTTTGGTATAACTTCTTGCCCGGACCTCCGTTTAACACACCGTTTGTTGTGTTACAAACCTAATTCATACATATACAACTTTTTATTTTTTACCTCAAGACAATTTCTATTTTATAATGATCAAAACTAGTCTGTAATATGAACAATCCTACTGAAAACTTTAAAATTTTATGTTTGTAACTAATTTGATATTTCATGATTTATGAAGGGAGGATTAGGCTAAAACAAATAAATTAACATTATCAATATCAAATATGAAATAATATAAAATTTAAAACTATATATGAACATATAAGAATGGGTCATTACATCCTACCCTCCTTATAAAAAGTTTGGTCCCCAAACTATACTTACATTAATTTCCAAACAAGTGAGGATATCGCTCCTTTATTTCATCTTCCTGCTCCCATGTTGCTTCTTCAATTGAATGATTATGCCATAACACTTTGACCAGTGGAGTTACCTTGGTTCGTAATATTTGATCCTTATGGTCCAAAATTTCTATCGGATGCTCAATATATGACAAGTCTTCTCTAAATTGAAGAGGTTCGTGACTTAGGATATGTGTTGGATCTGGGACGTATTTCTTCATCGTTGACACATGGAACACATTATGAACACTAGAGAGTTTAGGGGGTAACGCTATTCTATATGCAAAAACTCCTATCCTTTTAAGGATTTCAAAAGGTTCGATGTATCTTAGACTCAATTTCCCTTTCTTTTCAAATCGGATTACTCCCTTTGCTGGTGATACTCGTAAGAACACATAATCTCCACTTTGGTATTCCAACTCTCATCGGTGATTATCAACATAACTCTTTTGACAGCTTTGAGCGATTCGAAGTCGGTCTTGTATCAATTTCACTGTCCATGTTATGATCTGGAACAATTTTGGTCCCAATAATTTTCTTTCTCCAACTTCTACCTAACATGTAGGGAAACAACACCTTCTACCATATAGTGCCTCATACGGAGCCATTTTAATACTTGCTTGATAACTATTATTATATGAAAATTCCACTAATGGTAAATAATCATCCTAATTACCTTTCAAATCAAGTACACATGCCCTAAGCATATCCTCTAAGGTTTGAATGGTTCTCTCAGATTGTCCATCCGTTTGAGGATAAAAGGCGGTGCTAAAATTTAATTTTGTTCCCATGGCTTCTTTTAGGATTTTCCAGAAGTGAGACACGAATCTAGGGTCACGATCAGAAATAATGGAATCTGGGGTTCCATAAAACCTGATAATTTCCCGCATATACAACTTGGATAACTTTTCTAAAGAATGGGTAATCTTAATGGCAAGAAAATGAGCAGATTTAGTTAACCTATGAATAAGTATCCAAATATAATCATTACCATTTGAACTCCTCGGTAAACCTGTCACGAAATTCATAGTAATATGTTCCCATTTCCACTCAGGGATAGGTAGGGGTTGCGGTAATCCTGATGGTTTTTTATGTTCTGACTTTACTTGTTGACAAACCAAACACTGAGATATAAATTCTTCTATCTCCCTCTTCATGTTATTCTACCAAAATACTTCTCGAAGATCCCTATACATTTTTGTACATCCGGGATGAAATGTGAATCTTTAGTAATGACTTTCCTCCAAAATTTGCCTCTTTAGTTGGACATCACATGGAACACACACTCTATTTCCAAACCTAAATATATCATCTCATATCGTAAATTTTGTTCTCTTACCCTCGATAACTTCTTCTCTAATCTTCTTCAGTTGTGTGTCATTTACTTGTGCAATTTTTATCCTTTCCATCAACATGGGTTGTACTTGTAAGTTTGCAATTATTCCTCCTTTGCTATAGATACGTACATCTAATGCCATACTTCTCAAATCCCTTAACATAGGTTCCTGATTTGTAATGAGGCATACTAAATTTGTTGTAAACTTCCTACTTAAAGCGTCGGCTACTACATTAGCTTTCCCCGAGTGATAGTGAATATTTACATCATAATCTTTCATCAATTATAACCACCTCCTTTGTCTCATGTTCAATTATTTCTGAATAAATATATACTTCAAACTATTATGATCGGTATAAATCTCACAAGTCTCACCATATAAATAGTGTCTCCAAATCTAAAGAGCAAAAATTACAACTGCTAATTCAAGATCGTGGGTTGGATAATTCTGCTCATGGGTGTTTAACTGTCTTGAGGCATAAGCTACTACTTTTCCACTTTGCATTATGGCACATCCCAAACCATTTTTAGAAGCATCACTATAAATCATAAATCCCCCTATTTCGAAAGGAATGGTCAAAATTGGGGCAGTTACTAATCGATTCTTAAGTTCTTGAAAACTATTCTCAACTTCCTCAGACCATTCATATTTCACCCTCTTTTGTGTTAACCTATGTAGAGGACTGCAAAAATGGAAAATCCTTCAACAAATCTTCTATAATATCCGGCTAATCTAAGGACACTACGAGTCTCTGTCACATTAGTTGGTCTAGGCCAATCTAGTATAGCCTTGATCTTTTGAGGATCAACCGAAATTCCCCCCTTAGAAATGACATGTTCTATAAAGGAGACATTAGGCGACCAAAACTCGCACTTCTTCAATTTCGCATATAATCCCTCCTTCCTAAGGATTTGCAACACTATCTCTAAATGTTTTGCATGTTCTTCAATACTTTTGGAATAAATAAGTACGCCATCAATGAAAACAACCACACACTGATTCCAATATTTCCTAAACACTCTATTCATCATATCCATAAAAGTGGCTGGTGCATTAGTGAGTCCAAATGGCATCACAAGAAATTCATAGTGACCATATCTAGTACGAAAAGCTGATTTTGAAATATCATCCTCCATAATCTTCAATTGGTGATAGCCTGACCTAAGGTCAATCTTAGAAAATACTTGCGCACCTTGTAGTTGGTCAAACAAATCATCTATACGAGGTCAAGGGTATTTATTCTTAATGGTCACCTGATTTAGTTCACGATAATCTATAGATAACCTCATCTTCCTGAAATAACGTTGCCAAAGCCGTTTATGAAAATAAACTATTTAAGCAACTCCGAAAGTTTATTGAAGAAACTCTTTACTTAAATCAAAAAGATTTTGAACACAAGATGTGTTAACAAAAATTATGTACGAGATATGGACAAGATTTGATAACAGGTTTTAGTAAACAGTTTAAAATATTTTAAACTTAGCACACAACAGAAAGAGATGAGAAGATGTAGAAATATTAATACTCAGGATTTTTTAAGTGGTAAAACCTCAACCTTGAGGAAACATCCACGACTCCCTCTACGGAGTAAAACGAAAACAATCACTAAAACAAATATGTGAGTTACAACCTATTTAACTAACATGCACACAAAAACAAATCTATACAAGTTCAGGATTGTACCCTCTGGCGTCCTTAACTTTTCTGCAGATCTTGTTTGTTGATGTAGTCCTCTCAGTTTGTCAACTCTTCTATTGAACCAGAAACAAGATCTGAGTATGTGTCTAAGTTGGAAATAAGATTTTATGAACAAAGGTTTCAGCAACCCAGAAATCACTCAACTCGAACTCTCATAAGCTCAAGAAACACTAAGGATGGTGTTTATATGGTTATGGTGTTTATGAAGAGGTAAGTGGTTTAGGTTGAAGAAGTATTTGACGAAGTTAGGGTTTCTAACTTGGCTCTCTGGTTTCTCTCTCTAACTTCTCTCTTCTCTCTCTCTCTCTATTCTTTTTCTGAGAAAACTCAAAGTGGCAAAATCTTTCGAAGGCTGAGATGAGAGGTCCTTAAATAGGATGGGAGGAAGATTCCAGACCATCGTTCAAAAACAATGGCTGAGATTGAGTCAAGCTCCTTTGACTGCAATCCAAGGGCTCACAACAGGCGGTGGATTAAACAGGCTGTGATTGGCTTAAGGATTTACACGGGGATTCACTCAGGAGACATGCAGGCCATCGATAAGGGTTTATCCAAGGGCTGAAAACATGCGATGGTTTGTCTCAGTAAAGAAACACAGCTCTGGCCAATCAGAGGACATCAAGTGTTGGCCATAGGACGAATGCAAACGCACGTCCCAAACTAATTACAAAGCCAACCCTGGAGTCTCTAGCGCTTTCGGTTCCTACCCAAAGTAACTTTAGGCCAAAAATCACAACATAACATATTTAGATATTAACCCCAAAAATTTTTAAATCAAGTTTTAATTAAATAAAACCTTGTTTAAAATATGTTTAAAATTCCCAAAAATTATTAAAAATGAAATTGAGGGATTAGAACACACTCACCACATTAATACAGATAAGGGTGCAATATGATATGCAAGAATTAAATTCTAAGTGTGTGATTGATGGCTATAGTCTTAGGATCATTACAAGATGAATAGAAGAAGAAGCAACCCAATCTCTGAAGCTCTTTGGTTTCTAGGATGGATACTATTTTGTCACAATTTCCAAACTAGATGAGCTCTTATGCAGTCTAGACTCAAATGAGTCAAAAGTATAAGGGCTTCAATCTCCCCCTTTGGAAATATGAGACAAAATCTCCTTTGAGTCATCTAGAACTCGTAGGGTGACAACAAATAAGAAAATCCTATTCCTATAAAAGTTCTATCTACCCAAATCCTAGAAAGCAAAAAATTACATAACTCAACTATATACAGTTTAACATCCTATTATTACAGAAGAGAATGACTGTACAAGAAGAATACCTGCAAAGAATTACTAAGATCAAGCTTTTTAGTATATGCAGTAGACTCAAATTTCTCCCCCATTTTGTCTCAAATGGACAAAGGGAAGGAACTTGGAAAATATAACAGGTATTTACTCAACACAAATCATACCAATAGATTTACGTAAAGAAATGAATCTATTATAATCAAGAGGTTTGGTAAATAAATCTGCAAGTTGTAGATCAGTTGGAAGATAGTTAATTTCTAATTCCTCGGTTTCCACTAATTCACGAATAAAGTGATGTCTTATCTTAATGTGCTTAGTTCGCGAGTGTTGAACCGGGTTCTTAGAAATATTAATCGCGCTTTGATTATCACAATAGAGATGAAGTGTGGGTTCTAGAATACCATAATCACTTAGCATTTGTTTAAGCCATAATAATTGGGCACAACAGCTACCGGCGGCTATGTATTCAGATTCAGCAGTCGAGAGAGATGTGCAGTTCTGTTTTTTACTACTCCATCCTACCAAGTTATTACCAATATAACAACATGCGCCTGAAGTGCTTTTACTATCATCAGTACACCCAGCCCAGTCAGCATCAGTGTACCCAATAATAGTGCTCGGTGTGTCATTCGTGTACCAAATTCCTAAATTTGGAGTGCCTTTAACATATTTAATTATCCATTTAACAGAGTTTAAATGGCTCTCTTTGGGGTTGTTTTGATATCGGGCACAAACACACACAGCATACATGATATCAGGACGCGAGGCAGTCAGATAGAGTAATGTGCCAATCATACTACGATATAAAGTAGAGTCTAAAGATTTTCCATTTTCATCTTTAGATAATTTCTCTGTAGTACTCATAGGCGTTTTAGCACTTTTAGCACTCTCGAGGCCAAATTTCTTAACTATCTCTAATGCGTACTTAGTTTGCGAAAGAAACAATCCATCTGGTTGTTGTTTGACTTGGAGACCTAGGAAGAACTGTAACTCCCCCATAAGGGACATCTGAAATTCCTTACTCATAATTTCAGCAAAAGATTTTACTTCTGAGGTAGAAGTAGATCCAAATATGATATCGTCTACATAGATTTGAGCGATAGTAATGTGTTTGCCATAATGTTTTGACAAATAAGGTTTGGTCATTTCCACCTCTTTTGAAACCTTTATCCAGCAGAAAACTGGACAGGCGCTCATACCAAGCTCTAGGAGCTTGTTTAAGACCATATAAAGCCTTTTTTTAACCGAAATACATGATTAGGATAATTAGGGTCAATGAACCCTTTAGGTTGTTCTACATAGGTTTCCTCGGCAAGTATTCCATTAAGGAATGCAGATTTTACATCCATTTGATATAATGTAAAATGCATGTGACAAGCTATAGCAAGAAGCAGACGAACTGATTCTAAGCGAGTAACAGGAGCAAAAGTCTCGTTAAAATCAATTCCTTCTATTTGAGAATAACCTTGAGCAACTAGTCTAGCTTTATTTCTAATTACTATCCCATTTTCATCAGTTTTATTTTTGAAAATCCAACGAGTACCAATAACTTTTTTGTGATCAGGACGTGGAACTAGATACCAAACATCATGAATGACAAATTGTAAAAGTTCATCCTGCATCGCAGAAAATCCAGTGAGAGTCATTCAATGCCTCATTTACATTCTTTGGTTCCAAAAGAGAAACAAAGCATGCATAAAGAGCATAATTTCTAAGTTGGGATCTTATACGTACTGGCTCACTAGGGTTACCAACTACATTGTTTATGGGATGGTCTTTAGAAACCCAGTTAGGTACTTCAGGTGACTCAATAGGTAATGAATTATCTATTTCAGAAGAGTCATTTTCTAAAACATTTGATGATTCTTCTTCTATAGTTAATTCACTAGTCTTGCTTTCTATAGTAGTGTCACTAACAATTACATTTATAGATTCCATTATGGTCTTAGTGCGAAGATTGTACACTCGATAAGCTCTACTGTTAGGTGAATAACCTAAGAATATGGCTTTATCTCCCCTACTCTCAAATTTAGATAAGTGTTCCCTATCTTTGCACACATAGCAGGTACTACCAAAGGTTCTAAGGTACTTAAGATTCGGCTTTTTATTGTACCAAAGTTCATAAGGGGTTTGTTTGGAATTCTTTCTAAGATAGACCCTATTAATAAGATGGCAAGCTGTACGAATAGATTCTACCCAAAAATACTTAGGTAAGTTCTTGGCATGGAGCATGACACGTGCCATCTCTTGAAGAGTTCGATTCTTTCTCTCAGCTATACCATTTTGTTGAGGGGTCTTAGGAGCACTGAACTCATGTTTGTAACCATTATAGTCACAATATTCTACAATACCAGTGTCTTTAAATTCACCACCTCTATCACTTCGGATTCTATTCACTTGAGTGTCTTTCTCATTTTCAATCCGTAAAAGAATTTTTAAAAAAGTTTGGAAAGTATCGGATTTCTGTTTTAAGAAAGCTACCCAAGTGAATCTGGTGAAGTCATCTACCATAACTAGAATATAACTGTATCCACAGAGACTAACAGTTTGAGAAGGACCCATTAGGTCCATATGGATGAGTTCTAATGGATTAGAGGTAAGGATATCTTTAACCCTTTTATGAGGTGCTTTAACAATTTTTCCTTCTTGACAGGGACCACAGACAATGTTATGAATAGGTTTAATTTTTGGTATTCCTCTAACTATTTGTTGACAGGACAATTTACTCAAATTTTCGTAATTAATGTGACCCATTCTGTTATGCCATATCTCATTGTCATCCATTCTGGCAACATTACAGATTTCAGAACTAGACATGACAGTATAACAATTGTCAGGAGTCCTGAATTCTGTAATTAAGCATTCTCCCTTTTCATTTAAAATCTTGCAATTGTTCTTTGAAAAGGTAACAGTATAGTTTGCGTCACAAAATTGCGAAATGCTAAGTAAATTAGCCTTAAGACCTTTTACTAAGAGAACATTTTCAAGAAAAGGAAGTCCTTTTTCTTTAAGAGTTCCTTTGCCTATGATCTGAGATGATACTCCATCACCAAAAACAACTTTTCCACCATCAAAGATGGTTTTATTTAAAAGTTTTGTATCATAACCTGTCATATGCTTGGAACAACCAGAATCCAAATACCAACCAGAAGATGTAAGTTCAGCTTTTAGGGCAGAAATAAAAATGTTACACTTCATCTGGGGTACTAGATCATCTTTTCTAACCCAAATTGCTCTGGTTTTTAGTTTGCGCTTGTTTGCTCTCATTTGATAAAATTTGCGAGCATTAGATTTTTGTTGAAAAACATTTTGCGCATGATTTTGAGTAAATTTAAACACCTGAGCATTTGATTTAGAAAAGTTTCTGGTAATCCTTCTAGTAAATGTCCTTTTAGGTTTAGTCTTTCTATTCCTATAGTTGGAGTTTTTGTCTGGTGGCCTGGGAAGGACATAGTTGTTACGACTCCTCCTAGAGTAGTTAAAGTTTTGATACCTTGAGGTATTGTAGATAGGTTTAATCAGTCTCCTAGCATAGCAATTATCGAAAGAGTGATCGTATATATCACAATAGGAGCAATAAAGATTGCTCAGAATGGGGTTTTTCTTAGGAAAGTCTCTAAACAAAGGTTTTGAGAGATTTTGAGGTTGAATTTTATTCCTAGGTAGCACAGGTTTGAAAGCAGGTTCACTTTTCCTAATTGGGGGGCAGACATATTTTCCCTTTGGTAAACTTTCATGCTTAGAGCAACTTGCATCTCCAGTGTTAGTGTTTTGATGATCAAACTCAGTTTTTAGAGAATGAAAGTCTGGACATGTTTCAATAGGTCTTTTGCCTCCTGACACAAATTTGATAGGTTCAACATGTTTAGTTTGTGTCTTCAAATTGGGGCAAAACCCTATACCAGTTCTATCATCAGAATTGGTTTTAGATTCAGCAACAAATCCATCAAAACAGTTTGAATTATTTTCAAATTTGGTAAATTTTTTGAAAACAGTTGCTGTCTTTTCTTTTGTTTGTTCCAATTCTAATAATGTCCCTTTGTATTTTTTCTCCAGAATTTCATTAGCTTCAGTCAAAGTTTTCAGTTTTTCATCAAACACTTTAACTTCACTGTCATGAGACATGCATTTAGTAGTATACTCTTCAGCATTCAGTTTTACCATTAGGCTTAGATCCTCTAGCTTTTTGGTAAGATCTTTCATAATCTTTTCTAGTCTAGTGCTTTTCTTAAGAGTTTTAGCATATAAAGTGTGAATGTCTGGGAGATCTTCATTGTCTGAGTCACTAAGTGAAGTGTGTGAAGTGACCCCTAAGGTTTCATTTCTTAAACTCACGCACCCATTGACATCAGTAGTATCGATTCCCCTTTGACTCACACACCCCGAGGAGGAAGTATTAATGTTCTCAGTAAGTAAAGCATCTAAACCAGTTAAAGTATGATTCAATGCAATAGAACTAGAATTACTAAACTCATCCTCACTATCAAGCATAGGCATATCATCATTATATATGATTTTGGCAAAGAAGGATAAACAAGGGCCAAAACAATCAGATGTCTCAGGTTCCTCATTTTCAGAGTCACTTGAGTCATCCCAGGTTTTGCATATGTTGGCTCTAGAGTGTTTGTTTTGGGAATTTAAATTAACTCTACAGTCTTGAGCAATGTGACCAAGTTTACCACATCTATAGCATTCAATTTTCTTGAGGTCTCTGTGAGGTCTTGTGTTGTCCTTGTTCTGTTTGTCATGAGGTTTCTCATGGGGCTTGTGATTTGAGGGAGTAGAATAATTAGACTTGCCCTGTCTATTTGCAATACTGTTTCTAAATTTAACAATTTTCTTAAATTGTTTTGACATTAGGGCAATCTGATTATCTAGACTTTCTAAATCACAGTCCTCATCAGAATCATTACTAGGAGTGTTTATCTCAGGTTTAGTCATCTTAGAAGTAAAGCTAAGATTGGAATTGGTATGTTTCCTATGAGTGTGGGTCAATTGTTTCTTAAACTCCAATTCCATTTCCACAGTTCTTAATTTACTACTGAGTAATTCAGGAGTGAGATTAATATCACACATCTCCTCAATAGCATATCTTTTATTGTCAAATTTCTGTGGTAATGATCTCAGAATTTTAGACACAATTTCTTGTCTATCATAAGTTATACCATTAGCATGAAGTTTAGTGAAAATATCAGTAAGATTCATGTAGAAATCATCAAAAGACTCCGATTCAGACATGATTAAGGAATTATACTGTTGGATTAACATCTGAGTCTTAGCAGCTTTTACCCTAGAGTCTCCTTCATGGGCAGTAATCAAGGTATCCCATGCTTCCTTGGAAGTGGTACAAGATGAGATTCTCTTGAACTCATGTTCGTTAATAGACATAAATATAGCATTCTTGCCTTTGTTATTATTTCGAGAAACTTGTTTCTCTTCTTGAGTAAACTCACTTAATATTTTCTTAACCCTCTCAGTACTTCCTTCAGTGGCTGGTTTAGTAGGATAAAAGTATCCATTTTCAATAATATCCCAGACATCATCTCCCAGGGTTCCTTGAATGAAAGCAATCATTCTTACTTTCCAGTAAGAAAAATTGGTTCCATCAAAGACTGGGGGTCTGGTCAAGTTACCATATCTTTCATTTTTCTCGTCCATTATTGATTTTGAGAAAACAATTTCAGAAACTCAGGATCTTTTTGAAAAAGTTCACCAAAAGCTCTGATACCAATTGAAATAACATTGCCAAAGACGTTTATGAAAATAAACTATTTAAGCAACTCCGAAAGTTTGTTGAAGAAACTCTTTACTTAAATCAAAAAGATTTTGAACACAAGATGTGTTAACAAAAATTATGTACGAGATATGGACAAGATTTGATAACAGGTTTTAGTAAACAGTTTAAAATATTTTAAACTCAGCACATAACAGAAAGAGATGAGAAGATGTAGAAATATTAATACTCAGGATTTTTTACGTGGTAAAACCTCAACCTTGAGGAAACATCCACGACTCCCTCTACGGAGTAAAACGAAAACAATCAGTAAAACAAATATGTGAGTTACAACCTATTTAACTAACATGCACACAAAAATAAATCTATACAAGTTCAGGATTGTACCCTCGGGCGTCCTTAACTTTTCTGCAGATCTTGTTTGTTGATGTAGTCCTCTCAGTTTGTCAACTCTTCTTTTGTTTCAGCACTTTACGTCGACTTAAGTTCACCAAATCTTATAGCCAACACTTTCAGTGTTTGTAGTGTGAAGATGTTTGTGAAAAGTGTTCTAAAACACATGCATGCACTCACACACACTTATTAATTACAGACAATCCTAACAAATCACATATAAAGTCTATATGCAGTGAGTTTGTTATTTTTCTTTCTTACAAAACCAAAAACCTTTTTGACCTTTCAAAATAACCCAGATTCCACGGAGATCTTGCTTAAGAAATAGGTAAAGACCTTTCTCAATCTATTTTGAAAATATTTAGGAGATTGAGAACCCTCCAAGTGCGAATCCAACTAGGTCAGGCTAGGTTTTATAAAAATAGAAACTAGAAAACATTTATTTATTGATTCTGAAGTAAGAAAATGTTTTAATCAGAAAACAACAACGAAATTCTCAAGATGAGAAAATAAATGCAACTAAGTGTATTGTGACATGCAAAACTTCAGATCTATGATTTCTATTGAACCATAAACAAGATCTGAGTATGTGTCTAAGTTGGAAATAAGATTTTATGAACAAAGGTTTCAGCAACCCAGAAATCACTCAACTCGAACTCTCATAAACTCAAGAAACACTAAGGATGGTGTTTATATGGTTATGGTGTTTATGAAGAGGTAAGTGGTTTAGGATGAAGAAGTATTTGACGAAGTTAGGGTTTCTAACTTGGCTCTCTGGTTTCTCTCTCTAACTTCTCTCTTCTCTCTCTCTCTCTATTCTTTTTCTGAGAAAACTCAAAGTGGCAAAAGCTTTCGAAGGCTGAGATGAGAGGTCCTTAAATAGGATGGGAGGATTCCAGACCATCGTTCAAAAACAATGGATGATATTGAGTCAAGCTCCTTTGACTGCAATCCAAGGGCTCACAACAGGCGGTGGATTAAACAGGCTGTGATTGGCTTAAGGGTTTACACAGGGATTCACTCAGGAGACATGCAGGCCATCGATAAGGGTTGATCCAAGGGCTAAAAACATGCGATGGTTTGTCTCAGTAAAGAAACACAGCTCTGGCCAATCAGAGGACAGCAAGTGTTGGCCATAGGACGAATGCAAACGCGCGTCCCAAACTAATTACAAAGCCAACCCTGGAGTCTCTAGCGCTTTCGGTTCCTACCCAAAGTAACTTTAGGCCAAAAATCACAACATAACATATTTAGATATTAACCCCAAAACTTTTTAAATCAAGTTTTAATTAAATAAAACCTTGTTTAAAATATGTTTAAAATTCCCAAAAAATTATTAAAAATGAAATTGAGGGATTAGAACACACTCACCACATTAATACACATAAGGGTGCAATATGATATGCAAGAATTAAATTCTAAGTGTGTGAGTGATGGCTATAGTCTTAGGATCATTACAAGATGAATAGAAGAAGAAGCAACCCAATCTCTGAAGCTCTTTGGTTTCTAGGATGGATACTATTTTGTCACAATTTCCAAACTAGATGAGCTCTTACACAGTCTAGACTCAAATGAGTCAAAAGTATAAGGGCTTCACTTCCCATCCTTCTTTTTAACAAATAACATTGGAGCACCCCAAGGGGATATACTTGGTCTAATAAAGCCCTTGTCTAACAGATCTTGTAATTGAACTTTTAATTCCCTTAATTCTAAAGGTGCTATGCGATAAGGTGGTTTTGAGATTGATATAGTTCCAAGAATAAGGTCAATTGTAAACTCTATTTCTCTCCTAGGGGGAAGACTGGGTAATTCATCAGGAAAAACATCTGGAAAATATTTAGATATAGGAATTTCTTCTAACCTAGGCTCTTTTGTTTGTAAATCAATAACACTTGCAAGAAATCATTGACATACCTTCTTAAGAAAACTACAAGCTTGCATTGTAGAGATAATATATACGGGAGATATGATGACAGTTCCTTCAAAACTAAATTCTGGATGGTTAGGAATTTGGAAAGTAACTCTCTTCTCAAAATAATCTACCTTAATGTGACAAACCCGACTAATTAATCCCGGGTGATCAGTCCTAAATCAAGTTAAAACAGATTTCTCAGTTGGATCATTCTTAGGATCACTGTCGTCTTTTTAATTACTAACCACCTAAGTGAGAAAAGTAGACTGGTGCAAATTTTTATCTTTCAATTAATCAAATAAAACTCATGCGAAACATAAAATAATACACAATCACAGTAAACTGAAATAACCATCCACAAATATCCAATACAAGTAAAGAAAAGAAGACACTCTCAACAAGTCTAACACTAATAAATGAAATGTGAGCGACATGCTCAGATAACTACTAAAGGGTCTCTACACAAATGAAAGAATGAGGCGTCTATCAAAAACCTCGCAACATCCACATGTATTGCAGCAACAAATACCTGGAATAGAGTCAAGCCTGGCGTCCCTGTGGCTGGACACCTAAAAGGTTTTTAAAAAAAATCTATATCAAGGGTTAGTACCCAAAAACATTTTAAAACATTTAACAAATGATTGACTTGCAGTAATAAATAAATATGCATGCTCTTCATATTTTAGTTACTGTCGCACTCTCTTGAGGACTTCCTTACCCCTCCTCCAATCTGCACTACTAACACATTCATTTAATTTACCTAGGCCCCTGCATTTAACCTACTCTAACCGAGTATACCTTAAATCATGATTTTTATGTTATTATAAACATCAACTTAATTAAATCATTACCCTTTTTAATTTCATATAACACTCACACTTTTTATGCACATAATACAATTTTCACTATGTATTAATTATCCCATATATAATTATTTACCTAATTATATATTTAAATCATATTGCAGTATTCGCAAACATACTTGAAACAACATTTAATATTAATATCCAACTGAGTAAAAATACTCACAAACTATAATTTCTCTACAGTTCTATCCCACTAGGTATATTCACATAACCTAGTTACCCAAATCAGAATCGCTCACTAACTTGGTTTAACATACGATTGGAGGCGGTCATATTCCTTCCCTTAAAGTGAGATGCCCCTCACCCCATATAACGGACGCTATGACCTGGGAATATACTCGCCCTACTCCTCAAGCAAGGGGATTCATCCACTACCCGCAACCTCCCCCTATAGCACTAGAGTATATAATAATAATATTCAATCACTGATATTAATGAGCACACACTATATATATACTATCACACACCGTATATATATATATATATATATATATATATATATATATATATATATATATATATATATATAAAATGTCCCGGCTACACCATGTACTAAATTCGTAACACAAGCCTATTTAAATTATTAAGAGTTTATGGTCCAACCCTAATTATTAATTAATTCGCACATAAATTAATTAAGTCACCTTTGGTGTCGCCCCCACCATAAAATTGGACTTACTCTCGTAGCCCGAAATAACCTCACCCGAGTCTAAATTCCCGACTCCCAAATTTTTAATCATGACATGCACCCAAAAACTCCCTCAAATCGTAATTAACTTTACTCACGATTAATTAGATTTAAACTCATGTATTAATTTCTCAATAATTAATTACATAAAGATCATTATATAAATTCTCTTTTATATACATAACTGGGCGAATCTACCAAATTCTGCCGACCTTCGATCGATCGACCCCAGACCTTCGATCAATCGATCGAGCAGGTATTCGTCTTCTTCGCAAAGACAGAATCAGCTATGGACGAAATTTCTCAAACCCTAGTTTCTTCTACCAGTAACCTCAAGCCCTCTTATCATTAATACATGTTAGAAACCTTATTAGGAATCTCCAGAATGTCCATTAACATTATTAATTTATCCATTAACTACGATTTCTGAATTTGGAACAAAATTCATCTTTAACCCTTAACCCATTTACACTCCAAATTCCTTCATCAAATTCGTTTCTAATTGTCCAGATATCATCCTACCAGATATGTATCAACTTATAAATACCAGGTTTTATATGAATCCTTACTCAAATTCGTAAATCAGATTAATGTATTCCAAATCCCATGTTTATGCCATGAACACCCAAAACGAATTTTTAATCAACCACATCACATAAATATGAATTGAAAAACAGATTCAATACTATTGCAAGTTATCCACTTGCCTTATGTTTCGTAGTGTCTGATTTGGAGATGAATTTCAAGGTTGAAGATGACTCTTATTCGCTCTCTTCTAGTGATCCCAAATCTGCCTTTAACTACTATTAGGGTTCCTTAACTCACTTAGACTTTTTCTAAACTCACCTCATCCGTTTACTTATTTCCTCTAATTTAACTATTAACATAAATCCCGTTTTTTGCCTAATGGGTCAAGCCCAAGTGACCCAAATGCCCCCGTGTGGGCCCAGCTATGTCTAAAAATGCCCCATGACCCGTTTACTACCCCCGGGTACACTTTTTTGACTATCTCGGCCCATACGGACTCAATGGTACACTCAGAATTGGCATCTGAATTAATTTATAAAAATACTTATTCCCCACCCGTTTTAGTCTATACCGACTCCCGGTTGAGATAAGTGCATACCCCGTCATTAATACTCTAAATGATGTAAATAAGTTGTTACTATTCACTTAGTAATTAAATCCCCCTAAATATTAACCACTTACTCCCCGATTAATATTTAAATATATTTTGCCATAATTAATTCATTTAAAATTACAACACACTAGTAATTTAGAATTTCCGAATTAATTAAATATTAAATGCACCAAAAATACAGGGTGTTACACTTAGCATGGTACGATGCTAACCAATCCATCCCCAAATTGACTTCAAAATCTCTTATGTCTAAAATTATCAAATCGACAAATAATTTATGACTACTAACATCTATAGTGCAAAACTTATATACTAATGTTCCCGTAAATAACTCACCTGATGGAGTAGAAACATGTATGATATTATTCAAGGGTTCAGGAATATTAGGGAAGCGATTAACAAAACGTACAAACAAAATGAATGGGTAAAGCCGGGATCAATTAAAACTTGAAAAGATTGTGCACATATAGAAATTATACTTGACACTACTGCATTAGAAAGATTAAAAACTCTACCCTGTCTTCAGTGATCCTTGTTGTCATTTAAGGTCTTTGTTGGCGCCTTCCCTTTGTTAGGGAAATCTCTCATTTTATGTCCCGTTTGGCCACACCCAAAGCAACTTCCCGTCTCCAAGTAACATGGTTGCCTTCTATGAATATTACCACATCGTTGGCATCTATCACCATTAAAGGGTATTTTTACTAAAGGTTCTCCTATATTAGGTATAGTCCTAAAGGGTTTGTTATTGGCGTTCCTTCCTCTTTGTGCTCCAAACTTCCTCTTTCGCTCTCTAACCTGATTATATTCTTCACTATCCTTCTCAGCTATTGTTGCCCTAGCCACCACGTCATTATATGATGTCAACTTCAAGATGGAAATTTGACTACGAATATTCAATCTCAACCCACGTTAAAACTTCTTCGCTTTTAAAACATCGATTATAACAACATGAAGTGAAAAATGGGATAACATAGTAAACTTTGCCTCATATTGACTAACCGTCATATTTCCTTGAACCAAACGCATGAAGTCAGCTGCTTTTTGGTCTTGCACTGTTTAGAGAAACTATTTCTTGTAGAATATCAAGAAGAAGTCATTCCAACCTATAGGATTATTCATTTCCCCGTGTATTCTCTTAGTCATTCTCCACCAATGTTCGACTTCACCTTCTAACATGAATGTTCCAAATGAAACCCTTTGTTCATCTGTACACTTAAGAAGATCGAACATCTTTTCCATTTGCATCACCCAATTTTTTGCTTCAATGGGGTTAGGAGTACCTTTAAATGATGGCGGGTTCAATTTCTTGAACTGATCAATAGTACAACTACTTGTTTCAAGATTCCTTGGTGCTCCATTATTCACCTGATGCTCCATAATTCTTGCTAGACTTTCAATTGCCTTGTATGCACCTTCCAGTCCTTCCATATTTGAACCACTAGGTCCCATAGATGATCTCATCTTGGTTATTTTCTACAGTCATGTCCAAACATAAGACGTATTATACTATCTCAATATTGAAATTTAGAAGAACAATTATATATAAAAAAATTATATGTGGACTGTAAGACATATGGAGGGTTACCACATAAGTCGGATATTTCATCCTATATCCTATGTATGGAAACTTAAAATCTATCATGTTTTAAACTTATGTTAAGTAGCCTACGGGTTCATTACCTATGCTCTAATACCACCTCTATCACGACCCCGTCCCAAAATAGTAGTGGGGAACGAGTGTCTTGGCATGCCACCAAAGCAATAAATATTCTGACTTAATTCCTTAATTGAATGCAACAAAAAATGCAATTACATGATTATGAATCGTAAAATACTGAAATTAAATGAATTACTTCATCAGAGCTTTCTAAAAGGAAACTTCATTTATATTACAACTAACAACGAGTTACAACTTAAAACGAAATTTAAAACTTATTACAAGAGAGCCAAACATGCTCTATATGATATAACAAACTTTTTACATAAAATAATAAAAGATCTCTAAAAACTGTATCTTCCATATAGTCCTTTTATGTTCCCTCAAAGCCTACTTATTTCCTGAAAAATGGTTAGTTATACAACATCAGCTAAAAGCCGAGTGAGGTTCAATCTCTAGACATTCCAATGTTTTATTTAGAAAATTGATACCTATTTAAATCCAAAGAGTAGACATATACATATATGGATAGGAATTTGCTGTATAAAATTTAAGATGACGGTATATTGAAATGAATAGCATAGAATATAACAGATACAACAAATCAATTTTTAGTACCGTGTTCTTTCAATCATATCATTTTAATGGCCAAGTACACTGTAATACCGTATTCTTCTATCGTATTATTCCCCGGTAGTTGAGGGTCAATCGAACTTGATCGTCACAATGCCTTATTTAGGGCACATCAGCGATAACCCAGCAGGGAAGGTCAGTTAGTAAGAGAGGTCCCTTAGGCCAAATCGTATTTCCAATATTCAATATCATTTTCAAAATCTTTTGAATCGGTATGTCTATATGGACAAATATAAACATATCATAAGGAATCAATCAACGGTATCGGATGAATTTTGAGAATAAAATCAGTTCACAAAATATATATAGTTTTCATAATATCATATAATAAAAATGCACAAGGAATGTCAGAGTACTCACCTAAAATAAAAGTTTGAAGTTATAGAAACAGTGTCTTGGATTGCTCGTTAATCTTAAGACGAAACTTCTTCTTAAACTTCCTCACCCTTTCTCTCCCTATTTATCTTTGATATTTGGGATGGATTTCATCTAAGACTGATCCTAAGGCTTCTATTTATAGTTTCGCAAAGATATTTAGGTGTTGACACGTGTTTGGGTGATAAGGCTTTCACTTTGGTGAGTCGTCGTTCACGTGTCTCGCAACGGATCAGCCTTGCAGTCTTAGTTTACCAAACGGCGACACATATTTTTCCTTTTTCTATAGGATTGACATGAGTTTTATCCTTTCCTATAAATGCGACACGTGTCCGGTGGATGTGTCCAAAAGGAAGCACGAGGTGGAAAGTTATTAAGGGTATTAGGGTCATTTTACACATGAAGGGTATTTTAGTAATTTTACACACTATATTTTTTATATTTCTTAGAGGTCCTTGAAAATATTTTATTTACAAAATGGTCCTTTATATATTTTCATTTTAGTCCCTAAAACTTTCATTATTTAAAAATTAAGTCCCTACAGTTCCATTAAATTTCATTTTCTACCCCAAAACTTATCATTTAGCTTAGGATATTCCATACGACTTTTATTGAATCAATTTCGATGAAAAAGGAGGTTATTTCAAAGTGTTTAAGTCGGCCTAACTAGGCTTCCCTTCCAACCAATCAAAATATCACACATGGTGTGGTATTAGGACAAAACACAACTTAAAGGATGGACATATTTGCCCTTATTTCGTAATTTCGGTATAGCTTCTTGCTCAGACCTCTGTTTAACACATCGTTTGTTGTGTTACAAACCTAATTCATTTATCTACAACTTTTTAGTTTTCACCTCAAGTCAATTACTATATTATAATGATCAAAACTAGTCTCTAATATGAACATTCCTACCGAAAACATTAAAATTTTATGTTTGTAACTAATTTGATATTTCATGATTTATGAAGGGAGGATTAGACTAAAATAAAATTAACATTATCCATACAACATATGAAATAATATAACATTTAAAAAAACATATGAACATATAAGAATGGGTCATTACAATTCCAGTCCCAAACCCGACTGATCCTGCATGCCATATCCGGAACCCGAATCCACATCCTAAAAACTTGGACATCCTACGATCAAACCCTTTGATTTTTTTGACACAGTCAAAAGATGAAACCAAACTAGCTTTTAAATAAAATCCCATGTGCATGTTTAGTATCCAAATTCTAAGACTCCATTCTAATACCTTTGACTTGGCCAAATAAAAAAATCTATTAAAATATCTCGCAAACAAACGCAATTGGTGGCTAATAAGAAAGGGGGATTCAACCGATCTAAAGAATATAAACTTCTAGTCTCTGCATAATTCCTATTTACAATCTAGTATAAAAGAGAAAAAAAGGGGTTCAGAAAGGAAAAAAAATAGTCTAGGATTAAAAAAAATTTAGGATTATTTCTTTGATTTGTTTTATTGTAATCAAGTGAAACTATCTATGGGAAGAAATTGGATGCACTTTGACGAAAATCAAGTTGAGAGGGAGACTTGTGTATTGTGTTTCTATCTCTCTTATTTAATTTTGTGTCCATAATTCATGCTTTATTGAATATTGCGTATGCTAGTCTAAGAATGCTTGGATAAACACCTCGTTCAAGGGATGGGATGAAACCGTGTGATGTTATTTTAGTTAATTAATTTATTTTCTTGTTATATTTCATGGAAAAATGATTTTTACAGTGTCACAAATTAATTTATGCCTCAAGAGAGGATAATTTAATTTCATTTTAAATTTTATGTTTAATTTTGAAATCGAACTAGAGATCGGTTTTTCCTGACTATGGCATTAAATTGGAAGTGTTAACTCAATGTTGCAATTGAATGATCTTTATAATTCTTAAATAAATTGATCTTAGTGGGTTATTATTAAAGAGAGTATAAATCTAATATATTTTTTTGAAGTTGTGGCATTCTAAATTTAGTTTTCTAAAAAAAGATATTATTAAATTTAGAGTTGTAACCAGAGTTAAATTGTAAATTTAATATTATCTCGACAAATAAGTAAGTTAATTAAATAATGGATCATGCAGTATAATCACATCTCATGTACCTTATCACACTTATAAATCTTGGTTATGTGTCACTTTTATTTCACTAGTTTATTTAGTCACTTATAATTTTTCTCATTTATCAATTAATTCTCCTTTGAAATTGCAGTCATTCGCACTATTTGTTTCTTCACCGTGAAAGTTCGATTGATAGCCGTGCTTACCACAATGCAAGTTGTCTAGAAATTTGTTTTTGGTAATTCAAGGGATTTTGAGACTTGGTTATTGAAGACAACGACTATGCACATGCAAAAAGTGACTTATCAATGTCGTTCGAAGTTTTGTTGGAAACCTGTTCTAACGAAAAAGGGAACATCGTTTAAATGAGGTACTAGGTCATTTGAATGAACACGTGAATTTATTTATTTTAATTAAATGTGATCCAAATCTCTAATGCCTATTCTTTTGTGAACAAACTTCCTTATAAATAGAGTTACGGGATTAGATTTTTAACAAACTCATTTTAACCCTTTTCGAAGCCATTTTAGAGTTCCTTTTATGATCAAACTCTACCATTTTCATCCAGACCCCCATGGAAATTTAAAAACCATTATACCAAATCAGAAAGAACACAATCCATGTTCAAGTACCCTTGTAGATTTCATCTCTACTGCTGATTTGTGGGGATGAGGCTCTACTGCTGAAGAAGAAGGTTGATCGGTGCATACCGAGGCTCTACTGTTTAGTTGCAAAATAGAATTTTGACTAATCATTCAAAATTTTCCGTAACAACCCCCATTTTCTCACGTAAAGGCTGGCTAGGCACGATACGCTGAAGATGGGGCTTATCAACAATTCATACCATTCTCAACACTAAAGGTTTAAAAACTTCTTTCATTTATATATTAAAATCCACAATGAATAAAAACACTAAACAAAATTTATTTTAGATGAATAATAAAAATTGAGTCATTATACACTATCCATAATGTTAAACTAAATAAAACTAGGTATATATAAATACTTGGGCTTATGCCCGTACAAATACCAGCATGAAATAAAATGACAAAGTGACTAAAGTACAACCTATACTAGAGTCAATAAAGCAGAATGTACTACATCCAATGCAACTGCAAGCCTGATCCTTCACCAATCTTGCTTTCCCTATCATTAAGAATACCTGGGGGGAAAACATTTTTAATTTGGGTCAGAGACCGAGGCGTGGAAGGATTTTTCACCAATAAATATGAAATTTGTTACTAACTCATACGTCACGTCTCCTCATTAGCGCTCAAATGTAATGAGTACCTTACCTCTCATCTAGAAGGAGTCCTACTCATTTCCTCAAATAAATACCAAGTGTAACTTCAATTATTGAATCAGTCATGTAAACAAAAATCCATTTAGCTATTCAATAACTAAAATTGGGTACTCATGTCTGATACCCCATTTCCCGAATAGATTTCATAATATAAATTTATCAATTTACATAAACTAAGTGCATTTTCTTACGTCATTATACTCTGTGACCCTTGTCTATTTCTTCAGATCATTTAATGATTAGATTTATTTTCCATGTCGTCAACCCCATTAGACTATAAGCTAATTCTCCTAGATTACCAAATTATTATTCTCATTAATAATTGGCTACTCCATTACTCATTGCTTTAATGTTTGTCTACTTTCTTAGAATATCTAATTATTATTCTTATTAATAATTCTCTGCCCCATTATTCATTAAGACTTATCTACTCCTTAATTATCGACATCATTTTATTAGCCCAACTTTATTATCATTAAGCATTGTCTACATTTGTAGACTAAAATAGCACATTCCCATATAGGTTATACCACAATGTGTGTGTGTGTGTGTGTGTATCGTTCGTGCTCCATCGGCAAGCCCGGAGGAATCCATTATCCTAAGCCATCAATGAAAGCACACCCAAGTTGGGGGTGGTCAGTACGCAGGACACCTATATACTGCCTATACTCAGTGGTAATATAGGAATGATTAACACCAACACATACCCCTCAAGGGTGGAGCCTCCGCGTAGTACTTATATGGCATGCACAATGTCAAGCCCACCTATGCCAACGTGTGGTACTCTGCCCGAACGCGCGAAAACCCAAGCCGATAGGATGGCCCACTAGAGTGTCCACATAAATATATCATAGTATATATTATCATCCAATATGTATAAGTAGTTACTCTATAACTACTTTGATCCAAGGATTTCTCAATCCATATAAATTACAGCGTTCTTGGCTTAACCATAACGTTTTAGTCAATTATTCCATAACTTATTTTAAGTCGTTATCTTATGACTACTTCCTAATTAAATATTAAGTTTCATAAAATTCTTTTTTGACTTTAATCACATCAATTTCATAATTTATTAGTTATTTAAAGGTATTGCTACCGCTACTCCCAAATAACCACTCCTAAAATACCATAGGCATAGTTATTCCCAAACTAACATTCCCACAACATTATAGGTATAGTTAATTGAAAACTAACCTTACTAACATTATTATATGTATAGTTATCCCAACTACCCTTACCCGTACCTTTAATAAACTTAGAGGGTTTTCCTCTTGACCCAAATTTTAATCATTCCAGATTGTTAATAATTATACACTTCTCGATACTTTTTCAACAAGGATTATATGTACATATATAAGGAGTCAATTAATGTGAAAAAATTTATATGTACATATATAAGGAATCCTCAAATATAACTAAGTATTATCATTCCACTATAATGACCAGGCTCATTCATTAGGTCCCTATCTTCACCTTTCAAAATTCCTTACCCAAAATTTCACTATTACGACAAACACACATTAATAAATTTGACAATTAATAATGCATTATATATATAATATATTAAACTTGCTACCCCATGCCTAACTCATGTAGCACTATCCCTTAATACCTGAGTCAATTTTCCCAACTCTAAATTTAATTATTTATACTTAATTAAGTTATAAAAATGGCTTCCCTCAACCAAAATGCCCGGACTCGCTCCTTTGGCCCATATCATACCCTTTCTTTGAATTTCTATGATAAATTATCGTATATAAAATTGACACACCTTTTTATATTGAAAAAGTTTTAAATATCCAACTCTTTATAATCTAGATATAAGTTTCCTTTTAAAATTTGCACTAATTTAATCCAAGAAGAACCCCCCAAAAGATTAAATAGTAGGTAATCCACCAAGATCACAAAAAGAGAACTGTAGGAACCCAAACATTAATAGCTAAGACAAAAATATTCTTTCCTTCCATTCTAACGACATACTGGGTCGTTTGAACGACCTTAGTTGTGGTTCGAACGAGACCTCAGGTGGTTGGAATGACCCCAAGTGTTTTTGTCCTCTTTTTCTTCCTACAACAGCCTGTTATGGATGAAACCTTTTGAGATTTTGCACCCAGATCATCCTTATGTAAGCCTTTGGAGCAAAAGAAATGCCTAATAGTTGTAAATCCCAAATTTTATACCAATCCTCGACATAGATATGAGATTTCATATAATATCTCCAATCATTTACAATACATATAAATCATCTCCAAATGTATAAATCAAATTACACAAGATTTATAATACCTCCATCAAAATTTGATTTCACAATCATAAATTCACAAGAAAATTATATAGGTTCAAATCACAAATCTAAAATAGTCAAATTTTACAAAGGTTTAAAGGACTCCAATTATGCAGTCACAAAAGTATGATTCAACTTTAAACCTAAACATGTAGTTAACGTTCATACAAGAATAACACAAATTGAATAAATATGGAAAGAGAATCCTTGCCAGTGATTATTTAGAGATACCTCTATTCTTCCTCCTAGGGTGCTCTTCCTCCTCGTAAGCATTTGTTCCTCTCTCCCGAAGTGGTGCTTCTAGGGTTAGGTTTTGATTTAGGAGTGGGGAGTTATTTCTCTTCCTTCAAACCTTATATTTTTTTGAATTTTCGAGTTGATCTTTAGTCCCCAACTTTGGACCCCCAAATGAGCCCAAATACAAAATCTAATTAGCCCGATAACTAACTATCTCATATATATACTTCAGGACCATTTCTAAGGGTCTAAAATACCCAAACGAACCCATAATAGCTCTCAAAGTGCGTTCTAAAATATTTTTATCCCAAAAATATATTTAATTGTGTCGTGACACACCCCAATAATTTTTATAAATAAAAATAAATAAAACCTAATTGGTTTATTCCAAATCATTAAATTCCAATTTAATTTTTTTTAAATAATACCGAGTCTAATTACTCACAACCCGGATTAACTAATTTCACCAAATTAATTTAATACTTATTAAGTGTTATTATATTCCAAAAATATACGGGGTATTCCATTCTCCCCCATTATAACGGAATTCCGTCCTCGGAGTTCAAGGTGATGTAAAGTCATATTTTATTTGCACCATTAAAATATATTTATACCAATTAGTCCATACTCATATCCTATGACGTAAATGAAAAGGATCATCTATGCCCATCATAAGATCACTTAGGTGCCCATATATTTCACATTTCATACATGCACACATGTACCATTAATAAATATTAATGACACATATATGTACCATTAATACCAAGAATATCCATACCATAAGTAAAAATAATCATCATAGTATCCAATTTCCCTCAACTACCAACTTTTTGCCAATTTCATGCATGGGACGTTTCGCAAAAGAAATCCAAACAAGGAATCCTCCCGATACACTACTTCCCAGATTAGTTATTTATCGATGATCATTGGCCCAAGGCAAAGGAAAATAAAAATAACCATTTGTGCTAATCATACAAATTTCAATATTTGCTATTTTTTTTCAAACCATCCACTTATATAGTTATAAGAGTTATACCAAACTCCTTTAGAGTCAACCGCTCTTCCATGATAGATATCGCAATTACCACAATCTAAGTAAGACATTCTCTGCCCGTATTTACTTTATAAGGCACTTAGTCATTATTAAGTCTTCGAAGGCATATCCATTCTACTCAGGTCTACCATTACCATTAAACGATAACGTCACTATACCAACATTACACTAGGTTATATATAATCTAAATTATCGAAACTATCACTAGTCTTACTTCTACTTTGTTATCTATACATGCTAAGGCAATACTTTCCCCAATCATACCATCAAGTCATCTCGCAAATGATTTTCCCCTATATAAATGACCCCTGCTCCCACCTAAGCATTGCCCGATTTATCCCAAAATTTTGAGTTTATTCACAAATATTTACTTCCTTGAGTTATTTAAATTTTATAAACCACACTCCCATGTTTCTTCCCAAAGCGTACTCAATTTTCTAAAGGTTCTTACACGACCTAATTCTCCATTGAAGTCATTGCTTCAAAACTAGGCTTACCATAAAAATCATCACAATAATCCTCATGGCTGCGGTGAACTTAATTTCTAATCAATCATGTCTTTCAGACATGATTACAACTCATAGCAGTCCATGTAAAATTAACTTATCCCAAGTCACTATAATTCCATTCTTAAGAAAAATATTAAAGTCTTAAGGAGCTAACGAATAAGCCTAAAATAAACGTAACTCTCCTAGTATACATGTTTGTGTATCCATACACCAACAAAACAATATTCCTCCTCACCCACGACAGTCAATGTACAGTATTCTCCCCAACTACAAAGTCTATCCTTTCCAAGGTATTAATAAAACCCAAGTGAACACTAAGTCCCAATATCAAACCATGCGTATCCCATGTACTCTAAAGTAGGCAAAACACCTTATTTACCATGGATACTATCACTAGTTTCTTTTCCCCAAATAATTTTATCTATAATTCGATGTACGAATATCTTTGTAGGTCATATTTTACATGACCTAACCTCTAATGATGTATTAGTATACATTACCATATCCTAAAATTTTCTAATGTCTTCCCTTATTTTACTATGTCATATATTTCCCAAAATTTTGCAATTCGAGTAAGTGGCCCACACGATGGTATATATGGCTCTCTCTTCAAAACTATACCTTTGACCGAATAGTTAGTAACCAGCCAAAAAGAATACAATGATTCCTAAACATAGGGCTCTACATAAAAGGACTCAACGAAGAACGCGACAAGTTCAAACAGAGATCCTTAGGACACTAGAACCGTGCTCCGATACCGACTGTAACAACCCCTAATTTCTCATGTAAAAGCTCGCTAGGCACGATATGTTGAAGATGTGGATTATCAAAAATTCATATCATTCTCAGCACTGAGGGAATAAGAACTTCTTTCATTTATATATTAAAATACACAATGAATAAAAACACTAAACAAAATTTCTTTTACATGAATAATAAAAACTGAGTCATCACACAATGTCCATAACGTACAACTAAATACAACTAAGTATAAATAAACACTTAGGATTATGACCGTACAGATCCAAGTATGAAATAATAAGACAAAGAGATTTAGGTACAACCTATACTAGTGTCAATGAAGCGAAATCAACTACATCCAATGCAACTGGAAACCTGATCCATCATCAATCCTGCTTTCCCTATCATTAAGAATACCAGGGGGAAACATTTATGTAATACCCCGTATTTTTATGTATTTATGATTTAATTAATTCAAAAATTAATTGGATAATTACGTTTTAGTTAAATTAAATGTGTGACATAATTTAATATGATTAAATAATAAAAGTGATTATTCAATATTAATCGAGAGATAGGGGCTGATTAATATTATGTTGCGAGATTTACTATGTGCATGAATAGTAAAGAATGATGAATTTTGTTATACGGCATAGCGAGTGATATGTACGTATTTTATTTTATCCCACTAGGAGTCGCGTGTAGACCATTTTGAGGTAAGAAATGAGAAATATATTTTAAGTGATTCGAAAGATAATTTTGAGTGCACTGTTGATCTCGAATGGGCCAAAATAGTCAAAATAAAGTACCTGGGGATAATGTTTGGATTTTGGGGGCTTTTTGGTCTAGCCGGGACTCGCATTTAAGCACACAAGTCATTTTACAATTGGCTATACACCCAATTTTGGGTTTAATAAGGGGATAAGCCTTATTTCCCCAATTAAAATCCCTAAGAGAGAGAAAGAAAAGAAATAAAAGAAAGAAAAGAAAGAAAAGACAGAGGGAAAGAAGAGGAAGAAGAAAGGGAGGAGCAGAAGAGAAATCCGGCCTAGCTCTGACAAATTTCCAGGATGAAGTCGTCGGATTTATCCATCAAGGCAAGTGTTTAACTTGCTTTAATAATTTATTTGTGTTTATAATTCATATTATAGTTGGCGAAAAATATGAATGTTTGAGCTGGATTTATGTGAGAAAATGGTTTTTTTGGGAAATGATTTCAAGGAAATTGGATGTGATATTTATACCATATTAAATCTAAAAAACTGAACCCCATATGATGTATAGAATATTAATAAATAATTCTTAGATTAATTCATTGAAAATATGAGATCTTGAATGTTTCTTGTGATGATTAAAGAAACCATGAAATTGAATTAAGATAATTTTTAATCTGCGAGAAATTTTAACATGACTTCAAACGCATGCCATTTTCTGTATGATTTGAATTAGATGCTCATTTATGGATGAAAGAAAAGCATTGAAGTTATATTTCTAATGAGATTTGAATGAGATAACTTGTAATTATGTATATTGAGTTATAGATGTTTTAGTGCAAGGTGTCTAAGATGCCAGAACAGCTGAGTTACAGAAATTTTATAGACAATTCAAATGCATACCATTTTTTTGTGTAATTTGAATTAGATGATGATATATGGATGAAAAGACATGTATTGAATTTATATTTCTAATGATATTTAAATGAGATCCATTGGCCTTATGTAGAGTGAGTTATAGCTGTTTTAGTGCACGGTGTTTAAGTTGCCAGGACAGTTGAGTTATGAAACTTTTATAGACAATTAAAATGCATGACATTTTCTGGGTAATTTGAATTAGATGATTAAATATGGATAAAACTAAAGGTATGTCTCCTAGCTTTCCCATGAACTTGGAATCAAGTCAATCGGAGTTCTATAGAGGGAGAAATCTAAATTTTACTAGAGGGCGTTTAGTCATACATCTAAAAATTTATGATTCATTTTGGCTGCCAGGAAATGTGAGATTTTTCTTTTTAAGCCTCAAATGGCTAAAAAAAATTATCGGGGAAGTTTTTGGCATCTTGATGAAAGATATTGCTGGAATAATGATATGATAGCAGGTCTATGATTGAGTGTTGGAATTTAATTTTATGAGAGAATTAAAGTGGAGATTCATAGGCTTGATTGAGACGTATTCTAATTCAAGATGATAAGAATATAATTACGAAAAAGCGTGAGCCAGGTTAAATTTGTTGGGTCAGTAGGTTAACAAGGGTAACTACTAAATTGATATAAGAAGGGGTAACTAGGATCCTTAGAGTTGTGTGATCACTCCTACATATATGATAGTGAGATCAATTATAAGATAAATAGTACGACAAATATATGAGATATATATACTACGTACTAATGCGTATTATCGGGTTAAGTGAACACCTATTGATGCATATTAATATATAGGTTGGCTGAGTACCTATAGTATACTAAATAAAAATTGGTGATTGAATTATGAGTCCCAGACAGTAAAGAGTAGAGGGAATACTCGAATAAATATGAAAGTGAAATAAATTCGTAAAGCAAACAAGTACGGTGAGTATTATAGAGAAATATATTACGTACAATTATGAATAATTTGGTTGTGTGAATACATATAAATTTTTTACTTAGGTTGGGTGAATACCTACAGTGCCTATATGATATTGGAGTCGAGGATTAGACTGAGCCAATATTCTATTATTTCATTTACATTTGGAGTCAAGGATTAGACCCGGCCAATGTAAATGACAGGAGAATTGGAGTCGATGATTAGACCGGGTCAATACTCCTTAAAGTATATATTATGTCTGAAATATATACTATATAAATAATCTACTTATGTAGAATGGTAGATGATTATATGATGTGCATACATTTAAAAGATAAATAAATTGGGATAATTGCAGTCGATGAATAGACCGGGCCAATAATCCCTATAGTCAATATTTGGTGTGAAATATATACTATATGAATAATCTACTAAGATGAAGTAGTAGATAATTATTGTGTGTGAAATATATACTATATAAATAATCTACTTGGGTAGAATGGCAAATGATTATAAGATGTCCATACATCTAAAAGATAAATAAATTGGGATAATTGGAGTCGATGATCAGACCAGGCCAATTATCCTTATAGTCTATATTGTGTGTGAAATATATACTATATGAATAATCTACTAGGATAAAGTAGTAGATAATTATTGTGTGTGAAATATATACTATATAAATAATTTACTAGGGTAGAATGGTAGACGATTATATGATGTGCATGCATCTAAAAGGTAAATAAATTGGGATAATTGGAGTCGATGATTAGACCAGACCAATTATACTTATAGTCTATATTGTGTGTGAAATATATATTATATGAATAATCTACTAGGATGAAGTAGTAGATAATTACTGTGTGTGAAATATGTACTATATAAATAATCTACTTAGGCTGAATGGTAGATGATTATATGATGTGCTTACATCTAAAAGATAAAGAAATTGGGCTAATTGGAGTCGATGATTAGAATGGGATAATTATCATCATTGTCTATATTTTGTGTGAAAAATATGCTATATGAATAATCTACTAGGATGAACTAGTAGATAATTATTGTGTGTGAAATATATACTATATAAATAATCTACTTGGCTATAATGGTAGATGATTATATGATGTGCATACATCTAAAAGATAAATAAATTGGGATAATTGGAGTCGATGATTAAACCGAGCCAATTATCTTTATAGTCTATATTGTGTGTGAAATATATACTATATGAATAATCGAGTAGGATGAAGTAGTAGATAATTATTGTGTGTGAAATATATACTATATAAATAATCTACTTGGGTAGAATGGTAGATGATTATATGATGTTCATACATCTAAAGGATAAATAAATTGGGATAATTGGAGTTGACGATTATACCTGGCCAATTATCCTTATAGTCTATATTGTGTGTGAAATATATATTATATGAATAATCTACTAGGATGAAGTAGTAGATAATTATATGACTTGAATACATCTAACTATTAACTTAAGTGGAAAAAGCTTAATGGGAAAAACATAATATTAGATAGTGAGCATCTAATGAATAAGATTAAGTGGTCAAACTTAACTTTGAAATCAGAATCTAACATATGTGAAATGTTACTTGGAAATTTATTAACAATATGAAAGGTGTTAATGAAACTTAGTACTGTATGGGCGGTACGGGAACATAGACGGGTCGATAAGTTCAGACGAGTACTATAGTCTAAATAGCTTGGGTAGTTGTAGCTACAATAGATTAAGTATACGACGTTAGGCGTTCACTATAGATGAGATGCGAGGGGTATCTCATGTGAGTGCGACACCAATTTAAATATGGAGAGTATCATATTTTAAATATTAAAGTACGCTAAGCACTTGCTAAAATATTTTCAAAACTCGAGCTTTGACCCGTTTCTCTATTTTTCCCACTCTTGCTATATATGTATATATATATGTAAACAGACACAAGGATGCCTAGATGATGATTCCTTCGAGTCATACGTTTGCTATAGCAGCTGTGAATCTAAGAAGGTTTATTTTAGATGCTTCTATCCTTGTGATCTAGATAGGAGGTACTCTATATACACTCCGGGCGATAGTCCAACTGTATTCATTTATTCTTTTACCGCCTTTTTGTGCAGCATTCGATTTGGTTGTATTATGTTGTACCGAGTGTTCAGTTATTTTTTCATTTTAGTTTCGTGTATATAAACTGTGTGAATATTTTATTTAGTTGGTTTAGTTAAAAATATTTGTTAAATAAAATTCTACGCCAGCCTAATAAGTTATTAGTAATTAAATTAGTTTTCGACAATGATGCTAAGAATGAACCATACGAGATTCTTGTTTTAATCTGGTATACGATTGATCACCTGGTATTTTATTAGGCGGGGTGTCACATATGATATCAGAGCATCATGTTCTAGTGTCTTTAGGATCTGTATGACTTACTACGCTTTCAGCGTATCGTTTGATAAATATAGAGCCCTATCATAGGATTATTGTATTCCTCTACACACGTGGATTACACTCTCATGCTATTAAGTATAGTTGATGTGATTTATATACGAGTTTAGCGGGTATATCGTTGGTAGCACTATAATGTTTATATAGTTGTCTTTGTATAGTGGGACTCTCTTGAGTACTAATTACAGGGAGTATATGGATGTTAGAATTACTTTTTCTAGTGAGGTGTCATGTGAGTATACTATTACCCTGGGTAGGGGTTGATTAGGGATGTAGGTGGAACGATAGAGTTCAGTCATAGCAAGGCCATCATGTTTAATGTTACTGGAAAGGATGTGTTGTTTGACGAGGCTTCACCTGAAAGAGGGTCGATCTTGCATTTATATTATACTATAGTGGAGACTTCAGAGAGCAAAGATGTCTCGTTGTAGTTAATCCCGATGCGTAGGGACTTTGTGATAGAATTCAAGGAATTTTGGGTTTATTGTCGAGCAGATAGATAAAGCTCATTATTGTGATTAGTGCTAATGCCTAGTGATAGTGAGAGCGCAGTGTTATTTAACTCCTTTAGAGATACGGGAGTTGGGCTTTATGAGTATATGGTTGGGGGTAACATTTGAGTGTCCTGATTGTGGGTTTGAGTCATATGGAACTCAATCACCACCAATACTAAGTGATAACGCATTGGGGAAAGTTCCTTTTTTAGGTGCTGATGCGAGATGAAATTAGCATGAACTTTTATAAACGTCGGGAGTAGAGGGATGTTGATGGATGCGAGGGCATTAGTTTTGAAAATAAATCCTCTAATGTGTCGAGGAAACACTTTGAACTAAGAATTATAATACACTGTAAGGCCGGTATAGCTAGTAGTGTTGGGAAAAATCACTAAATCCTTCTTCTCACCATGAGCTGAAGGTTGGAAAAATCTCAAGAGGAATTAAATTACGTTTTATGGGATGATTGAGAAGACCCATGTGCTATCACTCGATCGAGGACGTGAGGCAAATTTTGACAAAAGTGTGTGATGTTTGCAATGGTTGTGCAGATATGCACGAGTTATAAGGTGTATGGGCGCCCTGGTTAGTGGTTTTATAAATTGTTCGAGATGGAGGGGAATGGAAATTAATGCGTGTAAAATATACCTATGGGGCAGCTATCAATTAAGCTAAAATAGTATGATGGCTTGAACGTCGTGTGAGAAGGACGATGATCCAAAAATATATGTGATAAGAGAGCTAGAACACTCTAAATAGGTTGAAAGGTTATGGTAAGCCATTCAAAAGATATATCTTGATAAAGATGAGTCCTAACTATTGTTGGAAAATAGAGCGGAGCTTTGCTCAATTAAATGATGAGAGTGGCTTGTGCGCACATAGAATATTGACGAAAATAAGGCAAGAAGACCCAGGAAGTGTTCAAGTTGCGAAAAGTGCATGGGTCGTGACTGTTGGTATACCCCGGGGGAAGAAGGAGAATATGAAGCACAACTTAAATCTGAGATATTATAAGTGGAAACTGGTGAGGGGTGAGACATAGTGAGACTGTCTCCGGATGCACCACTCAGAGAATGAAAATGGTTAGCTCGAGATGATCAACCCGAATTTGATAACAAGCCTACATTTCTAGTGACGGAATGGGTACCGCTACTCCCAATTAACATTTCCCAAAATACTATAGGCATAGTTATTCCTAAACTAACCTTCCCACAACATTATAGGTACAATTGTTTCCAAACTAAACTTACTAACACGATTATAGGTACATTTATTCCCAACTACCCTTACCCATACATTTAATAACCTTAGCGGGTTATTCTCTTGACCCAAACTTTAATCATTCGAGATTACCAATAATTATACACTTCTTCCTACCTTTTCAATAAGGTTTATAGGTACATATATAAGGAGTCAACTAATGTGAAAAAAACGTAAAATGTACATATATAAGGAATCCTCTAATATAACTAAGTAATATCACTCCACTATAATGATCAAGCTCATTCATTAGGTCCCTATCTTCACCCTTCAAAATTCCTTACCCAAAATTTCACTATTACGTCAATTAACGTTTAATAAATTTCATAATTAATAATTCAGTATATATATAATAAATTAAACTGGCTACCGCATGCCTAACTCATGTAGCACTAGCCATTAATACCCAAGTCAATTTTCCCAACTCTAAATTTTATTAATGATACCTTAATTAATTTTTAAAAATGGTGTCCCTCTACTAAAATGCATGGACTCGCTGCTTTAGACCATATCATTCCCTTTCTTTCAATTTCTATGATAAATTTTCGTAAATAAATTTCACACACCTTATTTCATTTCAAAAGTTTTTAATATACAACTCTTCGTATTCTAGATATAAGTTTCCTTTTAAAATTTGAACTAATTTAATCTAAGAAGCCCCCCAAAGATTTAACTATAGGTAATTCACCAAGATCACAAAAAGAGAATTGTAGGAACTATACCACGAGTCGTTGGAATGACCCCAAGGATTTTTGCCCTCCTCTTATTCCTACAACTGCTTGCCATGGATGAAAGCTTAAATTGTTTTGCACCCAGATCATCCTTGTTGATGTAAAAAATTAGATTACTCTAATAATTCAATCACAGATAAATAAATGAGACCAAGAATTTTAAAATGGTTCAGCCTTATAAGAATGGCCTACATCCACTGTTGCTTTATTTCTGAGTGTTTGGTAATTCTCGATTATAAGTTCTATCAAGAAATTCCCTTCTGAATCCAAAGTTGGATTCGGATCCAGGTCCCCCTTACAATGAGAATTGTACAATGTATTTATAGCCATGAGGCTGTAATGTGAAAGGGTAATACATTAAATGATATACATATGAAAGGGTGATACATTTAATACCCTCTTTGCGTCTGCGTCCAAATGATAAGCATTTAATGAGCAGTTAAACTGTTGGTATCCTGCTTCGAGGTGCAGCTCGGACCGCCTGAGTTGCTCGGGCCGCCTAAGCTTCTCGGTACTCAAGAGTTCCTCGGAGAGGCATTGTTCCTCGGAGCTTGTGAGTTCCTCGGGGAACTAGTCTTCCTCATTGTAGTCTTGTTCCTCGGAGCGCGTGGGTTCCTCGGAATTGTTTGTTATTGCCATGTAGATAGCCACGTGCCTTCATATGATTGGTCCATGTCAGCAGATTAAATTTGGTATCAACAGAAGCCCCCAATGTTTCGTAGTTCGAAATTTGAGGAGTATGGAACATTCTTTCTCGGAATATGGTAGCTTTAAATAGTCTTCCTGATTTTTAGGAGCGTTTCCCGTGTATTTATTTCTCCTTCCCAATTCGTAGAATCATGCTTTTTTTTATTTTTCTGCGTGCTTCGATTCCCGTGTCACTTTTCGTTTTTTAGCCGCTGTTGTCTGCTTTGATTCCCGCGCCACTTTTCATCTTTTTAGCCGTTGTTGTCCGCTTTGATTCCCGCGCAACTTTTCATCTTTTTAGCCGCCGGTAACGTAATCATCCTTTTTTGTAATCATTATTTCACCATTTCCCAAGGCAAGGTATTTAAACTTCACAGACGCTCCCATCGTCTTCTACCTTTCAAATTTTTATCTTCGAGTTTTACGTCGTCTCTTCCTACTCTCTTGTGCGTTCATCTTTTCCGTCGTTCGTTGTCAGAAGATCCATTCTTTTCCTATAAGATCTTCTTCCTTCTTCTTCATTTCTTTATTCACCTGTAATAACCCTCACTTATGAGACCGTATTTTATAACAATTACTTAGTATAGTAACTTGAGACCAGTGTTGGGTTATGATTTGAATGCTAATTCAATGTAGAAAAGTTGATATTTATTATGAGGTTGCATACATATCATAATTATGGGAAAATATTGCTATGTCATGCTTATTAATATCATCTGAATATAAAATGATATTTGGCTTAATTATGAGACCGGAACCTAAATTGAATTTTAAAATGTCCAAATGATAATTTGGAGGTTGCAGTTGATTCCGGAACGTGCGAAATAGTCAAATAATGTACCATATTGTATTTTGTAGTTTTGGGCATTTTTGACTGGTTGTGCCTTAATTATGCTATTGCGTATTATTTTATTGCACTTTTGATTAATTAAGTGGAGCATTTACCTTAAGTCACGACTTAAGCCTATTAAGTCTTCTAATTTCCAAAATCCCTTCCTAAACCTAAGAGAAAAAAGAGAAGAGTAGAGAGAAAGCTTTGGAGATTGAGAGAGAGAGAGCTTGCTACACCAAGGAATCTACATATTTGCTGAATCAAGGCAAGTTTTTACTTGCTAAATTGTGTCTTGAGATAGATGATTTGTTATGATAATGGTGTATTGATTTTAGTTTAGAGAACTTAGGGTTTTCTTATGTATTTTTGGGTTTTGATTCACTCTAAGTTGATTCATGAAGTTTGAAGATGATCAATAGCGTCTTTGATGTTCTCATAGTGTTGGTATATGAGTTTGGTTTGGAGAAAATTGAGTTTGGTTAGAAAATGGAGTCCAAGACTCCATAGCCATTTCTTGGCAAAATCGCAGGCCCGAATCGGTTCGGCCCCCTGGGCGAATCGATTCGGTTAGTTCCAGTGCCCAGGTCTTGTTGACCGAATCGATTCGGAATTTATCCGAATCGATTCGACAGTTATGCAGAAACCCAGATTTTCAGTCCGAATCGATTCGGCCCTCTGAGCGAATCGATTCGGCTATTATGCAGAATCTCAAACTTTCTGGCCGAATCGATTCGGCCAAGGGGGCGAATCGATTCGGTAGCCCTGCACTTTTTGAAATTTTTCTTTTTTAATTTTAACCCCTTTTCTTTAGGATTATTGATTAGGGACCTTCTTAAATGAAGTAAACATAGGGTTTAGAGCTCTATTTGAGTTGGGTCGACATCCTAGACTCGAAAGGGTTCATCTAGGATTCATTCAGGGGGGGGGGGGGGATTTAAAGGGATGCTTAGGCATTTCTTTTGTCTTGTAGTTTATAAGAGTCTAGAATGTATTAAGGTCAATTTTGGAGACTTTAGAATTCGACTTGAGTTACATTTGACTTGATGGTTTTTATTAAAGCCTAAAAGAGGCCTTGGGGATAACTCTGGAGTCTAAATTCCTTTTGAGGATGCTATATCGGTACCACTTATACTTAGTCCCGAATTAGCTTATACATTCAATTAAAAGGAGAAATGTTAAGGTAAATGATAATTTACTAATCATGTAATGGAAATTAATAAAATGGATGTTACACACCTCTCTAAATACCATCTTAAGGGAAGTCCGCTCGATAGGTGAAGCCCCCTGGCTAATGAATGCAGGGTGGATATAGTCCTAGGCCATGGGAGCGCTTATGGTTGTATGTTTTTCTGCGGGGGTAGGGAGATTCCGGGTGTGGTCTTGGCTACCACGCAGGCTCATGGCCGCTTCCCAACGCTTTCGATAGGATCCCAGGTTGTCTTATGTTAGGCCCTGGAAGATGATGGTTATTTAGGGACGCGCTCAGTGGGGAAACCCGGACGGGCGGTCTTAGAAGCGTTATATTTATAATTATGACTATTCTAATTATCGAGTTGGACTCGATGGAACATTAATGCCATAAAGAGCAAATTTATGCCGCAAAGAGCATGTTATTGAGATTAGTGCCATATAGAGCACATGATGACAATTATATTCCTGATAAGGAATGGAAAATGAATATTTGAATTAGAATATGATTAAAGATGATAAAGGCTCCTAAGCACTTTTAATTCTATTTTTATTATGAATCTCACTCTATGTAGTCCTTCACCAGTTTCAGTTCCTTATATACTGTTAACATGCTAGACTATCATCCATGCTTAATTGTGCATCATTATCATACTTGTCATTTATCTATTGATCACATATACCCGGCCCTGACCGGTCTTCCTTTTCTTGTTGTATATGTATATCTATATTATCCGTTCAGGTGTTCCGCCGCACGGTCGCCCGTAATGACCTTTTCCTTCCACATGTTTTTGAGGAGCCGTGACATTGTGAGGGTTTCACGGGATTTTGAGTAGACGCCTCTGTTTATGTTTCTAGTTATGATCGGTCCATTCGGGCATGTTGCCCAAACTGTTGTAAATGTATAATGAATTTATTATGTAACACTTGATGCTATATGTATGTTGTATGGATGGTATTGACCGAAGTTTTATTCGGTCCTTTGTATCTTTCGGGATTTCTTATATGCGCTTGTGGGGGTTTCCACCCTCTATTTCTATGATGGGTTGTTAAAAATGTTTTCCTTTTTATTTCAAACCAAAGTTTTTGATAACCTGTTTTCTGGAATATAGAGTGGTTATTCCTTATACTTTGTATATTGTCGTGATGCTGAGGATGATATTATCCATGATTTCCTATTTTATCGGGGTATAGGGTTGGCCACCCTTTATTTCGGATAGCGGATTGTCACATCACCATGGTTTAACCTGTTGAGTCTCTTGAAAAGTTTCGCTCTGATTTTTCCATTCCCTCTTGGGTTATCTTGGAAGAGCTTTCTGAGCCTTCTGATTATTTCAATTTGACTGAAGGACATCGGTTCCCCAGCCTTTTTATTGCTGAGTGTGGATTTTCTTTTCCACCAAATCCCTTGTGTCTGGAATTCTGTCATTATTTTGACGTCGTTCCTGCGAGAATAGCCCTCAACACATGGAGAATAGTTAATGGGGTGCATAAATTAAATCAAGTCCATGGAACTCGCATAGGAATTCCAGAAATCATGTACTGCTATAGATGGGCAGTTAATGATAATATTTTTTATTTAAAAACTAGATTTTTAAATAGAGCCTTAGTAGTCAATCTCCCTGATGCCAATAGGGATTATTTTGAACATGGGGTTGTCATAAAAAATTGGCAACACCCTCCATTAGCTGGAGATGAAGTTTACCAGGGTCCCAGATGCCCTCCTTATGGCAATGGGATAGGTTATTATTATTTTATTTTATTTATTTTGAAATCGTGTTTCTTTTGTGTTTGATAAAATGTGCAACTGATAACAATGTTTATTTATTTGCAGTTGATAGTAAGAGAAAGTGCCCAAAAGATGCAGATGTCAATATAAGGCATTTGAAACTTATCTGGAATCTGCATCAAAGTGTTGCCGACGAGCACATTAGGTCGGCTTCGTATCTGCTCCAGTACAAGAGCTACACCACTTCTTTCACTGCTCGTCCACTGATAAGTGAATCAGAGCCAGTACCAGCTTCCACAAGCTCATCGCCTGAATCCCATATTCCTTTTAGTGAAAGGATGAAGAAGAGAAGACCTCCTGACCTGTTTGAGAAAACTGCCTCCAGTTCTGGGGAGGTAAAAAGGAGTAGGATTGATGTCCCAAGGGAGGGGACGAAGAAGACTGATGCAGCTCCTCTAGCTGCTCCTGTTAAAGTTGTAGAGAAGCCCGCAGTGGCTCCGAGCAGGTCTGCTGCTCCTGGTGAGGTGATTGTGATATCACCGACCAAGGGTTCTTCCTTGGTTGAATCTGTACCTGTTCCCCCGAGGAGGCTGAAGAAGAGCTCATCGATCAATTTGGTTGATACCATTACTCAGCCTCCAGTTACTGGAATTGAGGTCCCGACTTTTGTTCCCCCGAGCTCTGCATGAGTTCGGTAAAGTCCTCGATCATTCCCGAGGTACAAGGTACTGAAGAAAATCTTACTCAGGACATGGTCACCTCACTAGCTGCTCGTCACCTTGCTTCTGTAAGTCTTCTTACTTTCAATTTTTCATATTTCCTTTGTCATTTATGTTTCTAACTTTCTTTCTTTTTCTGTTCACAGTTGACGAGATGCTTTAACATAATCCTGAAGAAGGATGAAGCGATTAAGGCTTCTTGCTCCTTATCCAGTGTGGAGGGAGCTCTGGAAGAAGCTACCAAGTCTCTGGCATATTCTCGCCAGAAATATGCTGATGACAAAGTTGTCTGGGAGAAGAAGCTTGCCTCCTCCGAGCAAGAAAAAGCTCGGGCCGTTGATGCCTCCAAGGAGTTGGAGAAGAGAATAAATGCCTTGGAGAAGGCAAATAAGGAGCTTGAAGAGAAGCTCAAAACTGCAGGAGAGTTTGAAGATAAACTCAAGGCTGCTGAGGAGGAGTTGATTCAACTTCGGGAAGTAGGTCGACAGAAGGAGGAAGTTGAGCAAAAACTGAAAGTTGTTGATGACTTGCTGTCTGAAAAGCTTGCCTTGGAGAAGACCAAGAGGAAGATGGATGTGAAGAAGTCCTTCAGCTCTGGCTGGGACAAGGGGTGGAACAAGGGGTTGGCTGCCATGGTGTTGCAAGTGGACTATGGCAGTCTCAAATACTTTAGGGATGGATGGGTTTCTATCTTTCAGGAGATGAAGGTCGACGAGTCTTCCGAGCTCTTACAGAGACATATCCCTGGTCCCCCTCCAACTCCAGAAGAGTTAGAAGAGGACGAAGCTACCTCCGAAGATTCTTCAATGGTGATGGGCGATCATGCCCTAGCCATCCTGCCTGCTGCCGAGGAAAATCAACAAATCGTTTCTTCCTCCGAGCAACTGCTTATTCTCCCCGAGCAACTATCCCTTCCCTCCGAGCAACCTACCTTTTCATCCCAACCTCCCGAGAAGGTTTTGGGAGATAAGGAAAAGGTGTAGTTTTGTTCGGGTTTTCTTTTTATTTTGTTTCTCTTTATCAAATGTAACCCAGAAGATGTAACTCTGAATTATGATTTAATAAAACTTGAACTTTTTTGCATACTGCTGTCTATCTTTCATTCATACTCTACTTATTCTTCTTATTGATGATTGCTCTTCTTTCTCTACTAGTTTCTGGCTAGGATGGAACTGCTATCTGCCCATGATACAAAGTTGTTGCGACAATGTAATGAGTACTTTAAGGCTGGTCACACAAACTTGAGTGCTGCACAAGTTGTCGACATACTTGGTCATGATGCTTCAGAACAGGCAGTGGAAGCATATCAATATCTGAAGTGTCTTCTTGATAGGGTTGTAGCCAATAACGTTGCCTATTACGAAATGATTGAGGATCTTCAAATCACCCTCGAGGACCTTCAGCTTCAATACAAAGAATCCACTGCTTTGTTGCATGAGGGGTATGAGAAGAAGTACCAGCAGATCATTGCCGACAAGGGCTACGAGAAGCTTTTTGCTGGGTACGATGTATGGGAGAGAACCTTGAGGGGTGAGGTTGAAGAATGCAGACAGATTGTTGAGTTGCTGGAAAAGGAAAACAACAACCTACAGAAGGAGCTGTCACAATTGAAGTCTGCAGCTTCCACTTCTAGTGCTTTGATCCCAGTGACCGATGGAGGATTTTCGTTCTTAGAGGTTGAGAACGCCAAGTTGAGGGACAAGTTGGAGACTTTGAAGAGCTCTGTCACCTCTTCATCTTCTCGTGGTCGAGCAAGAGCTCCTCGGGGATGAGAAAGAGCAGCTCGGGTTCTTGTCGAGGAACAAAGGACTCAGTCTGCCTTAGAGAACTAGGCTTTCCAATTAATGCTGAAAAACCAGACGTTGCCTGATATGTCAAAGAAAATTAGGGACCTGGAAAAATAGCTCTCTGCGCAGAAGTCAATCTTGGAGAATAAGGAGCTTTTCATCAAGAATCTCCACGAGCAGCTAGAAAGTCTAACATATCAATTCCACAAACAGCCCAGGGAGTTCTGGATGGCTGGATACAATGAAGCACTATTCCACTTAGACGATCGTATCCAGAATGCTAACAATGAGGGCTACAAGCAAGGCTGGCTGAATGCCTTAGGTGTGCTGAAGCTCGAACAAGGTCATTATCTGTGGGACTACCATGATCCCGAGTTACTCGACTTGCCTGTGCCACCATACAATTTGGACATGAATTGGATCCCTGCTCGGGCCATTCCTCAGAGCTTAATTTCAAAGTATCTCGGTGACTATAATTTACATTCTCAAATCGAGGTATCTCGTCCCGAGTATCTCTCAGATCGACCATCCGTGATGAATGTCAGGATGTTGAAGGATCTCAACTTCATCAATTCTCCTCGGTCTTTAAATGATCCGCCTGCTGGCAAGGAACCTGTGTCAAAAGCAGAGGGGAAGAGACCAGTAGAATAGGAATTTTTGATGTAATAGTTAGTATACATGTCAATGTAACTGTAATTTCATTATCAATGTAATTTATTTTGAATTCAATGAAAGACTTTCATTTTTGTTTGCAAATCTTGATTGCTATTGTCTTGTAATTATCAAACACTTTATATTTATGCACATCTGTTAAAAAGATAACAATATTGTGTTGTTTGTCGACCAACTTAGTAATAATTAAAAGTTTCAATAATATTTCTCGATCACTTAATAATAAAGTAATGAGTATAAAAACTGTTTAAAATTTCATTTTTGTTTGCAAATCTTGATTGCTAGGGTTCCTGGAGTTTTCTCTTCTAAGCTAATTACAAAGCTTCTCTACATGGATTACAAGCCTCCCAATGTCTGGGAGTTATTTTAAATTTATACCCTATGAAAATTAAAAGAGATGGATTCATACAAAACTCTATTAAGAAGAAGATCATCCCAAATCTCGAACCCCCGATCAATTCGGTCAGGACATATCGGACTGGTACGGGTAACAATTAGATTGATCCGTTTTTCTAAACACCCGGATTGGTCCGGTAAACAGATATCTTTGCAAGGCCGGATCGATCCATTTTTTTGGAAGACCGGATTGGTTCGGTAAACATATTTTTATTCAGTGATTTTGAGTACCCCGATTCATCAGTTTTTCAAAAACTCTTGTTTGGTCCGAATTGGCTTATCAATTTCTCTTCAATATCTCTTCAAAATATCTTGATTATCTCACAACTTAGGGTCTTCATAATTCTAATCTAGAACTCGGATTGGGACATCGTTTCTTCCTATGTGTTTATAAACTCGAGATCTTCGACTTTTATTTTGGGTCCTCAACTGGATTCCTGGTAGAAATTATTCTTTTTTCCTTTTGATTCGTCCTTTTTCTATTCTCTTGCTTCTTCCGGTTTCTTTCTTTCATGTATTAAATACCTCTAGAATTAGTAAGAAATACACGAAACTCGGGATACTTTTTAGACGAAACCATTAGCAAAGATATGAGATAAACTAATTCATTTTACGTTGTTCGAGATAATAAAAGCCTCTAAATTAAGGGGTGAATTTGAAAGAATTTATGCCTAATCAGGAGGCTAGCAAGAACTCGAGGCCATCAGAATGATCATTGATAAAAATCCTTAAAAATGAAGAATTCTTTAAATAATGCGTAATGATCATCGCTTATATATACATCTGAATTATATAACTGGGACAAGAAGATAAGTCTCAAATAAATTGCAGCGTGTAAAATTTTTATAACTCGAACAAGCAGATAGTAAAATCAAATAAGAACAAGCAGGTATATAACTGGAACGAGCAGATAATCAAGAACATATAGTGTTGTTATCATCAACATGTAATTATATAACTAGAATAAGCAGATAAATTATCTCATGTACAAACGGATCAACTAGATTACACCCATAATCAAATCTGGACATTTATTGTAAGCTCAACTGAAAGGTTCAAGGATTGACAATATTTGAGTCCCACTTTGTATTTTTCTAAATACTAAATTCCAGCAAGAACCACCCAATAGGGATGAAATGGATAGACAATATATGGGGACACTAAAACATTTCCAGAAATGAACAAATATCAAAAAGTACGATAAAAGATGTTAAGGAAAAATATGTGGAAACCAATAAGTAAAGTGCACACAATGTTAGATACTTCAGCTGCATATTCAGATTCAACACCTTGAAAGAATTTTGTATGGTGAATTTTAAATATTCAAATTGTGAAACATCATAGTAACTCCCCAAAGAAATCTCCATATGCTTCTGGTAACACACCATTTTTAATTACAACATATTACTAGAATGACTTTCATGTAACGTATATTATCCAACCTATGACAAAAACAACAACTCTCCTGGAAGGTGAAAATGAAGCAAGCCATAGTTCATTAAGGAGTTAACCTATAATAAACTCATAGTATGGTTTAACTAATAAAACACACTCTTAGTGATGTAAAAACATAATAGACACTAAATGCATTCCTAATAATTTGGATTTTTGTAAATTTGATGTTTCGATTCATCCCATTTTTTTATTAAGAACAAGACCTTATTGTGTGTGTAAACCACCAATATTTGTCTCAAGATCTGATAATGATAACAATTTATGCTAAATGCGTAAGGGAGGAAAGGATCACTTTATGGGAAAGTTAACTCTGTTTTACTTATATACTTCAATTCGTTCACGTCTTGCCAACATTAACTGTATTTTAGCATTAACTCGATTTTATTAGCTTAATAGAGTTTAGATGTTTTATATTGAAGTTGTTGGTGATTTCAATAAAGAAGTGGATGATAGTGGGCTTATGGACTTAGAGCATATAGGTACTATTACACTTGGTGGAACAACAATGATGAGGGTTACTAGATCATGAAACCAAAGCCTAACATCTACTATTTGGCCATTATATTTGTAACTAAACCAAAGTGAAATTCACTAAGTTGTCCATGTTGTAATATGTGGCATACTACTAACATAGATACGAAGACCAATTTAGATTACAACGATGGAAATATTATATCACATCAGGGTGAAATAAAGGATATATTCATGGTTTATACTTTTTATTTTTGGTTAAAAAGTTGAATTTCTAACTGTGCTAACTGTTCGGTTATCACAAGAATGAAAATTGTCACGAAAAACAGTTGAAGTCATGTATGATTCAATACGCACCATTAACAGTCATATATGATTACATATGCACCATTGTCAATCATGTATGATTTAATATGAAATAGTTGCAGTAATTTACGATTCAATATGCAACTGATGATTCAATTTTACGAACACATATAGACAATGACATATGGAACACTAGCAAGCATTATAAGTATATTACCTTCTCCAAATTCAATTGTGTTGGGCATGTTGGATACATTTGAAACAATTGATAGGTAAGAAGGATGCATGGGTTCCTTTGTGTATCCTTGATGCATGAAGGATCTCATGGCTTCACGATTAGAGAAAACATAACTATTTCGTGTAAACAAGTGTTCTACTAATGTTATAAAATAATTCCTTCATAACTTCTCCATTGTTAACACCCGATGAAATAATGTCTAGAAAGTTTCCTACCAATGGAATATTTGATTCAAAAGGAGAATGATTGGACTCTGTCACAGATCGTGGCATATGTTTCCTATATGACCTATAACAAGCATGTCATGGATTAAAATAGTAACATATAACTAAATAATAATATAAAAATCATACAATATTTGTTATCATTAGATGCAACGGTGTTGGAAGTGTTGCAGAAATATGGAATAATTGACTGGGCAGGAGGACGTGTGGGTTCCCATTTGTATCCTTGATGCATAAAAGATTTTGGGCCGTGTGCACGAACAGAACCAGGCATAACTAAAAAATAAACCACTAACCTAATCTAAAAGCATAATTAATGGTGTCGAGAAATTTGTTTGCTCAAAATATTTGATACACTTATAATGTTATGAATCATTTTGCCTCATGAAACCCATATAATATTACCATCATATCATATTATATTCGCAAGTGATAAGGAGAATTAATAAACCTAATGGATATACATAACCATATTCATCATTCTCCCCTCCAATCAAATTAGATAATATCTCCCCTCTTCCGGATGGGATATATTCTTCATCTTTGTCATTCTATTTTCTTTTACCCTTCCTAAGAAACTTATCCCTCTTAGAACCCTCCACATAAAAAAAATCCCGTCTATGAAATCCCATTACCTTCATTGTGGCCAAGTTATCTTGAATCCAATTAAGCCTTTGTTTCTCATAATTTTTTATTGTCATTATATACCAATTACACGATTACAAAGACATGCAACTAGACTGAGTAATATTTTAGAAGTGAATTATACTACAACATTATTGATAGATTAATGAATTAAAATATTTAACATTATTTAAAAGAGAAAGAAAATAGCGCAAACCACCATAAGTGATCATCATATTCATCTCCATCATCATCACTAAAATTGCAACATCTCCATCATCGTCACTAATATCATCACAATCATCCTTGCTATCCATAAGGTAAATATCCCAATCATCCCCATCAGTTGTTAATATTTTCTCTTAATCATTATTTATAGGAACTTATATTTCTAGGATGTCATTCCTTCTTAATGAAAGGTTTTCATCATCACTATCCAGTATTTCATCATCTACGATATGATTCTCAATTTTTTGGTATGGCTCTTCATTCATTCCCAACTTCTCAACTTGTTCATTTTCAGGAGTATCATACTTATCTGTTGGGGTATTCTTCATAGCAACTTTCCAATTGTTTCTAACTTAATATCTGGCACATGGAAAACTTTCTTTGCTTGATAAGCTAGAACAAATGGTTGAGTTTTATACCAATTATTAGCAGCATTCGAACTAATAAAACCATACCCATCTTCCTTCAATCCATATACACCCTTATTTTTCTAAGATCCAACCAATTACACTTAAATAGAACAACGCGATGATTTCGAGTGTATTCTAACTCTATAATATCAACCAGCTCGACATAAAAATCAATATATTTTTTCTCATGCTCACCCACTATAACAATTCCATTATTTTGTTAAATTTTAATGACCTTTGGTGTAGAAACTATAGCCATTAATCAAAGAACCCTTGTAATGGTTCACCCATCGATCGGGACCCCGAGATAAAGCATGAAGTTGCTTACCAACATGGTCGGGGGACTCAAGCTCCATTTCTATCACGTGATTATTTTTTATAAATAAATGTTAGAATAAGAAATTATAAGAGTTTTTTTATTTGCATAATAAATTGCACATCAAACTACTTACACAATTTTTAAACCATTCGGGAAACCTCGCAACGTGTCTCTTTTCAAGGGTTACGAGGTTGCAATACAAAAATTACAGAGAGAGAAACTTTATTACACAAAGATTAAACTCAACAAGTGTTGATGCCTCTTATTCTCTTCTACCTCTCCTCCACAGTGCAACGTAGGAGTCCACATATGTCAGGTTCACAACACACGAGTCCCAGTATGCCTCAGTATCCACCAATATAGCCTCAACAATCATGTACCATTACGAACATGAAGTCCACCATTTCTTCACTGTAATCAACATGCACGGAGTCCAGCATATGGAAATATTTCTTCTAATAATGGAAGAATCAAACTAGTGGTACAAACTAAGATCTCTATGACATAAGGATTACGTGAACTCGGGTCTTGAAATAGGAAGGATGTTTATGTTTTAGCTTTGCAAAAAGCTTGTAAACCAATTGCAGAAAACGTATATCTTTCTTTTCGATTCTACAAACTTTTTTTAGTCAAAGACGCCATAAATAATAAAAAAAACATTTTTCAAGGCGGTGCATCATTCAACGAGAAACACATGTCTTTTGAATGAGAAACATATCTCTTTAGAATGACATGAGAAAAACTAATTATTTTTACTTTTAAAAACCATCCTCAAATTTTCTAAAATAAAATTAACTCAAAATTTTTTTATAAAAATAATTTTGAAAACAGTTTTAAATAAAAGATAACATCCTTATAAAAAAAATTAGGAGAATCATTAAGCATTATGCATTCATATTTGAGAGAATCTCGTAAATCGTGTGAAGACTGAAATGTGCACAAGAAATGCGGCACGATCTATCCTTGAAGCTTGGTCGCTATGCCTTCAAGGCAACATCGTACGCTTAATGGAATCGCGACACAATAAGACTATCTTATGACTCAAAGTGTTTTTTGTCTAGAATAATGCCAAAACATACAAATTAACACAATTTGGAAATTTGTCCTTGCAAATCTCCACCTTTGGCTATTTTGGGACAAAACCAAAAGTAGCGAAATGCTATGTCGGGTCGCCGAATGAATTATGTCCCATCCCATAAAAAATAAATAAAAATATGGGACACGGACTAGAATATGTTGGACCAAAAAGTATGAACTATCTGAATGTGATGTAGCTGAAAAAATCTGAATCTCAGAAAATCACTACACACACAAAACGAATATATAGCACTAAAGTATGGAGGAAGAAATGAAATAAATATATGTTGTTAGTATAAACATTATGAAGCATTATGATCAAATCTCAAATCTATCCTACATCACTTATCTATCTCTCCCCCATTTTACCTGGAATAGACAACTAGTGGGACAAATAAACCGAAAATGCCATATGTAGCATGAGTATAACATGTGAAGCATAACTAGACAAACATGAGTAAGCAGCTAATAAAAGATCAAAATATCACAAAGTACAACTAGTTAACTGTCACATGTATAAATTATTACTATAAAAAATGATGTGACTAAACTGAATATCAACCACAATTAAGTGTAAGTATGAAATATGAATAAACCAAGCCAACTACATACAATCTTTAACTACCATATGAGAATAATAGAATAATATATAGCATAGAGGTACTGAAACTGGCCAAAAAATATTTGAAATTTTTTTAACGTTTCCGAACAAAAACCTAAGATATTCAAACGAAAACGAGATGTCATTAGAACGAGAATCAATCGTTTTTCTAGTGACCATAAACAATGAGCTCTCATTTGAAGCTCGTTTGAAGTAGGGCATCGAACAACTTTCTAACAACCTAACACTGTACATCGAACACACCTCCCTCGAAGATCGTTTGAAATAGGTTGAAATGATATCTCAATCTCGTTCGAATGAGAAGTGATAATTGTCCAAACGAAACTAAAAAAATTTGAATTTTATCCTAGTAAAAAAAATGATAAGCTAAAAAAAGTTGGATAAAAACTCAGATGTATACACAGAAAAAAAACATAGATAAAACCTAAGAAAAAAAAAGAATTATTGTGTTAATTAAACTCATTCATGATTTTAGTGAAAATAAGGAATGAGTGGTTGGACATAGGAGTATGATCACCATGTGATTCCATAATGTGAGGAATGATGATTCAATTAGAAAATTGGCAGGGGCGATGCGACTAATGCATCATAGATGTGTGTTCGTCGATGCACCGAAGATGGGTGAAGTTTATTGAAAAGCACGTGTCCAGTGGTGAAATCTCGGAGATAGTACCTTAGGATCAACGATGGTTCGAAGTGTAACACCTCGTAAATTCAAGGACCTTTAAATTAATTATTTTAGGAAAAAAAGATTTTATTTATTGGGAGAAATTTAATTCATGATTTAGAGTGTGGGTACCTCATTTATTTGTCTTGGCACAGAGGAGTAGCCCGACCAATCCCTTTTCAAAGATAGGGAAAGTCCAGCCCAAACTTTTGAGTCTCATAAATAACTAATTCAGTAGTGACCCATTCAACCCCTAAAATCGCTCAAGAGATATTTTAGGGATTATGGTCCAATGTGGAGGTTCCTAGCAACTTCACTCTCCGAGAATTACATGTATATACTGAACCCCCCCAGCCCGGGGCAAAGGGTATGTAATTGTAAACACTCCCCTAGAGAAAAGAGAAATATAACCAGAGAGCACCACCGTGGACGTGGGTAGTTTTGTCGAACCACGTATATCTTGTGTCATGTGTGATAACAGATATTTTATGTTCTTTAATTTTTCTGGTGATCGCATTTGCTTATAATTTGTGTTGAGATTTATTGTCACCACAATTGGCGCCATCTATGGGAAGCGATTGTTCTTACTTTAAGAAAGCCTTAACCAATAAGAACCTAAAATGTCTGGTCACAACAGCAATGCCCCTCAAGCAGGGGATATTCAAGAACAACCCATTCCTCTTAGGGTTAGATCTGAAGTTCGACGCTCAAACCTAAGGCCTCATCTAGAACGGTAGGCCTCAGAAGAAAGCCAGGGACTGTCTAGGTCCACGCAAGTCTCTAGGTTGATAGACACCTACGAGGCTAGGCTCCAAGAGCAAGAGTAAGCTACTCGCAAGCAAGAAGCTTAGAACGTTCACCTCAAAAGAATACTGGAGAAGATGGAGATAGAACTCCATCGCAACACAAGGCACTATCATTATCGCACTCCTAGCTCTCAGGGGAGTAGTTCTCACAGCCGAGGAAGGAGCCCAATATGTTGATCTCAAAGAATTGAGGGACATATATCATATGACGACTTGCTCGAGCAATAACAATCATCCCACTGTTACAATAGCCCATTCCGAGGAAATGACGACATATGAAATTTGGTCCAGAGAGAAATGGACCAACACCTAACACATCGGGGTGGTAGGTCGACCAGAAAGCTAGCCAGTAGAGCTCTTAGGACACAGATGAAATTCCCTTTATTAAGGGAGATAGAGGAAGAAGAAGCTCCCTAGAAGTTCACAATTCCCAGGTTCAAGATCTATGATGGAAATACTGATCCTATCGACCATGTCAGGCAGTACAGGTAGGTCGTGACCCTCTAGAACCATAAGGACGCATTGATGTGCTCGATCTTTTCATCGAGCTTGCACGATGTGAGCCAAAAGTGGTTCGAGAAACTCCCTTACAGATCCATCAGAAACTTCGAGTCCCTGGCAGATCTATTCACAACTCGCTTCATTACTAACAACTTCCACCCAAAGAGAATGGATGATTTATTGACTATGAAGGAAAATACATAGAAGAGCCTCAGAGACTACGCGAAGAGATATTGGGAACTATTTAACGAGGCCGAGGACTTATCGGAGGAGGTAGCCATCGCATCCTTTAAGATTGGCTTACCCATTTCTTGCTTCTTACAGCAGTCCCTCACTAACAAAGAGGCCATGACCATTGACGACTTAATGGCTCATACTGAAAAATATGCCAAAGTTGAAGATGTGACCCATCTCAGTGCAGGGGAAAATGGTCGCGCCAAGTTTATCGGTAAGGGAAGCAACAAAATTGAGAGTCAAAATAAAGGAAGAAATAATAGGGGAAAGAGAAGACCTAAGAATGGGCACAAGAGTGATGACTCGAAAGCATTCCAATAAGTAAACACAATTTTTAAAGAACCGATCTACAAGATTTTGGCAAAGATCAAGGACGAACCGTTCATTAAGTTACCCATGAAGATGGGTGGAGACCTTTCAAAGAGGAACAACGCACTGAGATCCACTTTCCATAACAAGGGCGGGAACAAAATCGAGCACTACAAAGCCTTCAAGTCTCACCTTGAAGAGTTTGCTCAAACTGGACACTTGAGCAAATTTGGGGAAAAGAAGGCAGAGAAGGTAGCTGCCAATGGAGATCAAAGGCTCGACAACGTGCTCGAGGAAAACGTCATCCATGAGTTTGCAGTAATTCATGGGGCATCCAATCTCAAACAAATTCAAGGAAATACAACTTGGATGGAAGTCAAAAAGATTATAGCTATAGTGCAAGATTTTCAAATCGATCCAGCCAAAACACAAGAAGGAAAGTGTCGACGAGTAGAGGATGTCGACTATAGTAAGTACATTGTGTTCTCATAAGAGGACTTAGTGGGAGTAAGGACCCCATATCATGATGCATTGATCATTACACTCAGGATAGCTAACTATGATGTCAACAGGTTACTCTTTGATCAAGGTAGCTCATCCGAAATAATGTACCTTGACCTGCTCAGGAAGTTGACGTTAAGCATCGTCGACCTAAAGAAATCCACCGTTCCTGTAGTTGGTTTCGCTGGAAAAGTAACCATACCCTTGGGAAGGATTATCTTGCAAGTAAGGGCAGGAAACATCTCTAAAATGTTCGAATTTCTCGTGGTCGATATTGATTCCCCCTACCAAGCGATCCTCGGCAGAGGATGGTTGCACGCGATGAAGTACGTCCCCTCTACCTACAATTAGAAGCTCAAATGTATTATTGAGCGATGAGTGGTGAAGATCCATGGAGACTAGGTGATGACATGGAAATGCTTCATAGTAGCCATTTATCCTAAGATAGAGAAGAAGGTTGAGAAAGTTATAAGCAAGGATGAGGAGCAGGATAGGCTAATGCCCTCCAAATAAAAAACTAAGATATGGAAGACCAGGAGTGGAGGAGACCAGGATACTCCCCTCTGAAAGAGTCATCGAGGACCTGGAGGAAGTCACATCCAGTAGCAGTTCAAGTGAAAGAAAGTTCTTGTTTGGAACCTCACTCACCGGCCACTAAAAGAGGGAATTAGTCACGCTACTTTGAGGTTAACTAGATGTCTTTGCATGGGAGACTTACGAGTTGCCAAGGATTAATCCGAGCATCACCTATCACCAACTGCACATCGATCCATCATTGTAGACAATTACACAGAAAGCTCGTCGTACTACTCTAAGAAAAACCAAGGTAGTGGAGAAGGAAGTTAAAAAACTAATGGATGCAGGATCCATACGGGAAGTCCAGTTCCCCAAATGGCTATCCAACCTAGTGGTTGTCCCTAAGAGCAATGTAAGGTGGAGAGTATGCATCGGTTTAACTAAACTCAACAAGGCATGACTTAAAGATGACTTTCCCCTACAAAAGATTGATCAACTGGTGGATGCCACTACAACACATCAAAGGATGAGCTTCTTATATGCATACGTCGTGCTTCAACAGATCCCTCTATATGAGACAGATCAAGATAAAACAACATTTATAACCACAGTTGGGTTATATTGATACAAGGTTATGCCCTTTGGGCTCAAAAATGCAGGAGAAACCTACTAGCCATTGGTCACCAAAATGTTTAGAGATCAAATAGGAAGCACTATGGAAGTCTACATCGATGATACGCTCGTCAAGATCAAGCTCAAGGAAGACCACCTCTCTAGGCTATCAAGAACCTTGAAAATCCTCAGGAAGTACCAAATGAAGCTCAATGCAAGTAAGTGATCCTTCGGTGTCCAATCAGGAAAATTCCTTAGGTACTTGGTGAGCAAGAGAGGTATTGAGTCAAACCCAGACAAAATTGATTCCATCAATGTTGGTGCAGCCCCCCCCCCCCCCCCCCGATATGATAAGAGATGTGCAGAAGCTCATTAGGATGCACGGCGCCCTAAATCAGTTCATCTCAAAGTCATCCGAAAGATGCTAGGCATTCTTCCAATTATTAAAGAAAATAAAAGATGTGGAGTGGAACAAGGATTGATCGAGGGTGTTAGAGGGGCTCAAAGCTTACCTCAACACACCCCCTTGCTCGTAATCCCTCAAGAGAATGATTATCTATACCTATACCTCGCAGTATCCAGTCATGCTGTAAGTTCTACACTGGTATATGAAAAAATAGGGATCCAACACCCAGTTTATCATGCGAGCAAGACTCTCTTGGACGCCGAACAATGATACCTACCACTACAAAAGTTCACCTTTGATCTAGTGGTAGCCTCAAGGAAATTGTAACATTACTTAGAAGCCCACTCGATTATCATACTTACATCCCACCCTCTTAAAGTAGTTTTGAGAAAAGAAGACCTGTCAGGTAGACTATCAAAGTGGTCAGTCGATCTTGGGCGATCTGACATTTAGTTCCAGCCAAGGAATGCCATCAAGGGGTAGGTCCTTGCCAATTTCATCGCAGATTTTGTAGGTGAACATCCTTGCGACCAACTCCAAACTATTTATCAGAAGAAAGTTTCCCAGTGTCAGGCATCAAGAGACTATTCGTTGATGGATCCTCCAATTCAAAAGGGGCAGGAGTAGGCATAGTGCTGATTACCCCTAAAGATGCAGTACTCGAGCAAGGAATTAGGTTTGGATTTGAAGCCCCTAATAACGATGTAGAATATGAAGCACTAATTGTAGGACTACAAAAATCCATTGTACTTGGAGCAAAGCAACTCCAGTTGTTCGGTGACTCATAGCTGGTCTCCAATCGGATAAGTGGCGATTTCAATGCTAGATATGAGAGGATGGTAGCTGTGGGTACCCAAAATTAGGACCATGGGCCTGGACGAGTAGCCCAGTCATGGAGGCCCAAAGTCCAGGCCCCTCATCTCTTATTTTGATCCGGTCTCCCCCCGCGTTCTCATTAAGGGAAGTTATAGGGGAGATGGAAGACGTGGGGGAACCCATCACCTCCACTTACCTACATGTTCATGTATATATTAAACCCTAGGTCCGGGGCAAGAGGACAAGTTTTTGTATTCTCTGTAATTACTCTCCGGAGTATATAGAAATAATATCGACTGCACCACTGTGGACGTAGGCACATCTTTGCTGAACCACGTACATCCTTTGTTGTGTTATTGTCATTTTATATTCCTTGTTCTCACTTGGTGAATGATGTCTTCTTATTTATTTGTGCTGCACAATAATTGTCACCACAATTGGCGCCGTCTGTGGGAAGCGTTCATCTTTCCTTGAGAAGAGCCCACACCAAGAAAGGAGTTTAAGATGTCTGGTCACAACAGCAATGCCCCTCAGGCAGGAGATATTCAAGAGCCACCTGCTCCTCGCAGGATTAGGTTTGAAGTTTGACGTTCAAATCAGAGAGCTCGCCTGGAAAGGCCAGCCTTAGAAGAAAGTCCGGGACCAGCGAGGTCCACACAGATATCCAGATTGATTGATGCGTACGAGGCAAGGCTCCACGAGCAGAGGGAGTCTTCCCGCAGATACGAGGCTGAGAATGCTCGCTTGAGAAGAAGACTGGAAAGACTGGAGAGGGAGCTTCATCCTAATAATAGGAGACGTCCATACCGCACTCCTAGCCCTCAGGCGAGCAAGTCTCATAGCCGAGATCTAGTCCGCAGGGAGATGGACCAACATCCTGCTCACCATGGAACAAGATTAACCAGAGAACTCACAAGGTGAGCTCTCAAAACCCAGATGAAGTCACTCTTCACGAGGGAAATCGAAGAGGAGGAAGCCCCCAAGAAATTTACCATTCTAAGGTTCAAGATTTACGACGGAAAGACTGATCCCATCGATCACGTCAGGTTATACCGACAGGCCATGACCCTCTGGAATCACCGAGATGACCTGATGTGTCGCATTTTTCCCTCGAGCCTGCATGATGTAGCGCAGAAGTGGTTCGAAAGTCTCCCCCACTGGCCGATCAGGAATTTCAAATCCCTAGCCGAACTTTTTACGGCCCGATTCATTACCAGTAGCTCCTATCCCAAAAGGATGGATGCTTTGCTAACAATGAAGAAAATGCCTCAAGAGACCCACCGAGACTACGCGAAGAGGTACTGGGAGTTATTCAATGAGATCGAGGACTGCGCAGAGGAAGTGGCAGTGGCCTCCTTCAAAATTGGGCTCCCTTGTTCTTCCCTCCTATACCAGTCCCTAACGAAGAAGGAAGCTATGACTATTGACAACCTAATGGCTCGAATCGAGAAATACACAAAGGTGGAAGATGTCACCCGCCCTAATACAGGAGAAAACGGTCGAGCTAAGCTCACTACCAAAGGAAGTGAGAAAACTGAGAACCAGAAGAAAGGAGGAAAAAACGGGGGCAAAAATGGCTCCAAGAACGGAGGAAACAATGACGTGTAGAAAGTATTCCAGGCGGTCAACACCGTCTTCAAAGAACTAATTTACAAAATTCGCGCGAAGATCAAAGATGAGCCATTCATCAAGTGGCCCAGGAAAATGGGAGGAGATCCCTCGAAGAGGAATAATGCGTTAAGATACACTTTTCACAAAGAGGGAGGACATAAGACCGAGCACTGCAAAGCTCTTAAGTCTCACCTCAAGGAGTTGGCCCAGTCCGGGCATTTGAACGACTTTGTGGAAAAGAGGGTAGAAAAAGTGGCTGCCAACAGAGAGGCGAGACCCGACAACGTGCTGGAGGATGTTGCTGGACATGAGTTCGCAGTAATCCACGGAGCATCTAACATCAAGCAGATACAAAGGAACTCAGCTCGAATGGAAATGAAAAAACTTATAGTGGTAATGCAGGCTTTTCAAATCGATCCAGCAAAATCATAGTCAGGAAAACGTCGACGAGCAGAGGACGTCAACTATAACAAGCATATTGTTTTCACGGAGAATATTTGGTGGGAGTAAGGACCCCACATCATGATGCCCTGGTCATTACACTCAGGATAGGCAACTTTGACATCGACAATCTGCTCGTCGATCAAGGAAGCTCATCCGAAGTAATGTACCTCGACCTATTCAGGAAATTGAAGTTGAGCGCCGCCGACCTAAAGGAAGCTATTGTTCCTTTGGTCGGCTTTGCTGGAAAAATGACCATGCCCCTGGGCAAGATAGTACTGCCAGTGCGTGCTGGAAACGTCTCCAAGATGATCGAGTTTTTTGTAGTTGACATCGACTCACCGTACCAGGCCATCCTCGATAGGGGATGGCTTCATGCGATGAAGGAAGTCTCCTAGACCTACCATCAGAAGCTCAAATATGTACCCGGGCGAGGAGTAATGGAGATCCACGACGACCAAGCGATGGCGAGGAAGTGCTTCATAGCAGCCATCCGACCAAAGCCAAAGAAGAAGGTCGATCAACCCAGCGAGAAAGTTGAAGAAGGTGTGATACCTTCCAAGTAGAAATTAAAGTATGGAAGACCTGGAGTAGAGGAGCCAGGATCCTTCCCTCCGAGCGTATCGTCGAGGACCTGGTAGAAGTTATGGCTGAAGTTGGTGACAGTAGCAGAGTCTTCTTGATTGGAGCATCTCTCACCGACCAAGAACAGAAGGAGTTAACGACCTTGCTGAGACACAACGTAGATGTTTTCGCATGGGAACCATACGAGCTGCCTGGAATCGATCCTAGTATGGTCTGTCATCAGCTGCACGTCGACCCCACATTCAAGCCAAACACGTAGAAGGCACGGAGAACTGCACCCAAGAAGGCTAAAGCAGTCGAAAAGGAAGTCGAAAAACTACTGGATGCAGGATCCATATGGGAAGTACAATTCCCTAAGTGGTTGTCCAACCCAGTAGTAGTTTCGAAGAATAATGGGAAGTGGAGAGTTTGGATCGACTTCACTGACCTCAACAAAGCATGCCCTAAGGATAGGTTCCCTCTCCCAAAGATACACCAACTAGTAGACGCCACTGCAGCTCACGAGCGAATGAGTTTCCTGGACGCATACTCAGGATATCACCAGATCCCCTTGTATACTCCAGACCTGGACAAAACGACGTTCATCATGACAGTTGGGTTATATTGCTACAAGGTTATGCCCTTTGGGCTTAAGAATACAGGGGCAACCTATCAGCAGCTGGTCACTAAAATGTACAAGGATCAAATGGGAGACACAATGGAGGTCTACATAGATGACATGCTCGTTAAGAGCAAGAAGAAGGAAAATCACCTCTTAGACCTATCAAAGACCTTTGAAATCCTCAGGAAGTACCGGATGAAACTTAATGCGTGCAAGTGTTCCTTCGGTGTCCAGTCAGGAAAATTTCTTGGGTATTTGGTCAGTAAGAGAGGCATAAAAGCTAATCCAGACCAGATCGATGCAATCAACAGGGTGCAACCCCCTCGAACAATCCGGGACGTGTAAAAGCTCACCGGAATGCTTGCCGCCTTAAATCGCTTCATCTCCAAATCCTCCTAGAAGTGCAAGCCTTTTTTATATCTTCTAAAGAGGAGTGAACCGATAGAGTGGAGCCCAGACTTCTCGCGAGCTTTGGACGAGCTCAAGTCCTACTTAAGCTCCCCATCGTTGCTTGTCATACCACAGCAAATGAATTCTTTGTACCTGTACCTCTCCGTATCCAATCACACTGTCAGCTCTGCATTAATATGCGAGGTTGCAGGAATCCAACACCCCATTTACTACGCGAGCAAGACCTTATTAGACGCCGAGCAAAGGTACCTGCCATTGGAGAAGATCGCCTTTGCACTTGTAATAACCTCGAGGAAGCTGAAGCATTATTTCGAAGCTCATACTATCATCGTCTTTACATCGCATCCCCTTAAGGCGGTCCTAAGGAAAGCAGACTTGTCGGGAAGACTGTCTAAGTGGTCAGTCGAGCTCGTCCAGTTTGACATCTAATTTCAACTAAGGACAGCTATCAAGGGTCAGATCCTTGCTGATTTCATAACCGAATTCACGGGCGAAGAACTCTCCGACCAACCTCAACCAACAAGGCAAGAGAAGAACCAAGCAACAGAGAGAACCTAGAGAGTTTTCTTTAATGGAGCCTCCAACTCAAAGGGGGCAGGGGTAGGAATTATCCTTATCACTCTAGAAAACACAATCCTCGAACAAGGAATCTGTCTTGGATTTGCAGCCTCCAACAATGAAGCAGAGTACGAAGCCCTAATAGTCGGTCTCCAAAAGGCACAAACTCTAGGAGCAAAACATTTATAGGTGTTCGGCGACTCTCAACTAGTCTCCAATCAGATAAGTGGAGATTACAATGCAAAGGATGAAAGAATGGCAGCCTACCTCGCCTTAGTGAGAGAATTAATGTCAAGCTTTGAAGAGATCAACATCCAGCAGTTTCCCAGGGGGCAAAATAGTCATGCTGATGCCTTAGCAGCCTTGAGTTCGGCAGTTGACTCTAACCTTAAAAGGGTCATCCCCATCGATTTCCTCATTTGTCCGAGCATTAACCACAACAGCAAGTTACCAAACGTGGAACAAATACTCCAGGTGGGATCAGCCCCCAGCTGAATGGACCCCTTAAAGGTCTATTTAAAGGATGGCATGCTCCCAGATGACAAGAAAACTACCCACCAGATAAGAGTCAAAGCTGCTCACTTTCACTTGTCCATAGGAGGCGACTTGTATAAGAAATTCTTCTTCGGTCCCTACCTTAGATGCGTTCACCCAGGTGATGTCGAGTAAGTGCTACACGAGCTTTATGAAGGAATCTGTGGAAGTCATATCGGAGGAAGGTCTCTAGCCTTTCGAGCAATGAAGGAAGGCTATTGGTGGCCATATATGCAAAAGGACTCCGGAGTATATGTTCGCAAATGCCTGAAATTCCAATTCCACGCTCCTATGGCCCACCAACCCACCAGCAACCTGAGTCCATGTCCAGCCTATGGCCCTTCGCCCAATGGGTAATGGACATCATGGGACCGCTGCCTACCGTCGTCGGTAATCGCAAATATGTTGGTTGCGACTGACTACTTCACCAAATGGATAGAGGCTGAACCCCTGGGGAACATCCGAGATGCTGACATATGGCATGCAAGCAGTCATCCCACTAGAAGCAGGTTTGCCGGCAATGAGATCCAACCTTGTCGACCAAGGCCAGAATGATGAAGCATTGCTCGCCAAACTCGACCTAGCCGACAAGCACAGAAAGCTAGCCTTGGTGAAGCTATAAAACTATCAGCAACAACTCGTGAAGCATTAAAACAAAAGGGTTAGCCCGAGGACGTTCCAAGTTGGGGACTATGTTCTAAGGAAAGTCCTGGGCAACACAGTGAAGTCCTCAGATGGCAAGCTAGGCCCAAACTGGGAAGGACCCTTTAAAGTAACTAAAGATGATCTGCAAGGTGCCTATCACTTGAAAACAATGGAGGGCAGAGAAATACCACGAGCATGGAACGCAGCTAATCTCAAGAAATTCTATTTTTAGATCTTTTTCTTGTATTCTTTTGTTATGAAAAGAGAAGTTCATTTTCCTTATTACTAATGAAAATTACTTAATTGGTTACACCCTGATTGGTGACAACTCCATTCATCGCACATCTTTTCCAAATAACAAGCACATTGATCACTATAGCAGGGAAATACCCCTCCTCATATCATCGTCATAAAACATGGGAGACCTCTTAGCATTGCCCCTGGCAATATATGAAGCCCTACATGGGATCCTTAGGCAATACGACCAAATTTTATACTGGTCATCAACCTACTTCGGTTGAGTAAAATCTTGATCGGATGAAGACATCCAACACCAGGTGTGTCCTCGCCAATTGCCCCACTTAGGCCTAAGGGAGTGTGATGACACAACCTAAAAGGTAAAGTGGAGCATAATGGTATCCTGGTATTATACTGGACTGGGGGGGACACTTGCATGACAAAATAAAAAACATTACATAGCAGCAAGAGTATGAAAAGTAGTATGCACACGTTTAGTCAACAAAATTGCCCAAACACACAAACTTTTCATTAATCCATCATACTTACAACAATGGTAATACATGTTTAGTCGGTGAGCTCGCCCAAAGCATTTACATTATCAAAAATACAAAAAAAAATAACTAGCAAAATCTCAATGGGGTGGAAGCCAACGAGCAAGATAATCAGCCACTCGAGCTCTTCGTCCGTCATCAGGAGCAGGAGCTAACTCTTTCACCACCTCATTCGTATCTGACTCCAATAATTGTCGAGGAATAGCATCGATGGGGATCCATCGATCATCCCTCCGGAATGGGTTAGCCATCTGCGTGGAGGAAGACATCTCATGACGATACCATAGCATCGAGTTCCTCGGGACTTGCAGATCCTTAAAGGCACTTAGCCACCCCCTGATAAAAGAAAGCTCCTCAAACTCAAATAGCCTTATTGGAGCATCCGACCAGCCTTGATCATAACCGTTAGCCCACGCTTGCCGAGGGCCTTTCTTGAACAAGTGCCGCAACCGAGTGATGTCCCTTTGAAGCCCAAAAGGAATTACATATGCTCAGTGAACATCACTGCGGAGTTCTTCCATTTCCCTATCGCGAAGTTCTTCTCCTTCCCTGCTTCTGCTCCTGGTTCTCCTACCAGCTCGCGGAAGAGGAGGGCGAGTGAGACTTCGTGACATAGGAGGGGTAACATTATGATCAGCTCTAGCTCGCAATGATTAGGAGCCTTGTAATACTTCTTGAACAGTGCTCGGCGCATGCTCCCTGAGTCGTTCGACTTCTCTCCTCAAATATTCATTCTCCTGCTGAAGAACCTCCCCTACTTGGTTGTTCTCAGAGGCCTCTAATAGTTTTGTCTTCAGCACATTGATCTCCTCTTGCACTGAAGCACCAATGTCCTCTATCTCCTGGAGCCTGTCTTTCAGCTTGGCCACGAGCTCAGATTGCTCCTTATACTTCTGATTTCTAGACCTAATGGACTTGCAAAGCTTAATGAAGGCCTGGAGAACTTCGGAACTCACATTGGGACCAAGGGTCCTACCCAACTGGGAAGTAGTAGGAATGTAATCATACACATCAACTAACTACAAGCAAGAGAAAGAAAAGGGAGAGAAAGGGACAAATCAGTACAAGCAGAAATGAAGCCTTTTTCATTAATGAAGATTGAAGTTACATTGAACTAAAAAAAAAAGTTTACAAAATGGAAAAAACAAAAATACAAAGCAATCCTATCAGATAACTAGCTAGCAACCTCAGGTGGCCCAGAGGATGATGGCCCTTTCCCCTTATTAACATCAACAGGAGCACTGTCCTCGGCAGGCGTGGTCTCTGTCACCTCAACAGGAGAAACGTCAGCAGGGGGTGCCTGAGGAATAGGATCAGAGCCTTCAATGGCTAGGGCAGGTTCCTTATCTACGACTGGACTCGGCCCTGGGTCATGCTCGTAAAAAAGGGGAGATGCAACATCTACTCCAGCAGCAATGAGATCCTTGTTCCATCCTTTCTTAAAGTTCAGATGGCTAATATAGCCTATCTGAACTTCAGCATCCTCATATGCTGCGGCGCATCCAGAATTATAAGAGTCTTCCTTGGCAGTAACAGCCTCAGACTCCTTCCTCTTCAGCTCTTCAATGAGCACCCTATTCTCCTCAACGACTGTAAGTTTGCTCGATCAAACCAAGTTATACGCCTGCCTCACCTCCTTCAGATCTTGGACTGCAGCGTCCTTCTCCTTGTTGGCAGTGGCAAGAGTCAAATCAAATGAAATCTTAGTACCATCAACGGCTTTGAAGTTCACCTCGATCTCTTTACCCTTCAGCTTTAGGGCAGAGTTCTCTTGCTCCAGCTCACTATTCTTCTTCACCAGCTCATCGCGTGAACGATACAGCACGGCGAAGTCAGTAACAAAATACAGAAAAAAGAAGGCATTAAAAGTGGAAAATGGGGGAAGTCAGAAAAGCATAAGAGAAAAAGGGAAAAACCTTACCAGAGCAAGTCTCTCACTAGCCTAAAGGGCCAAGTGCTCTGACCCTACTGCCCTTTGGCGATCAGCCGGGAGGACAGCTCTCTCGAGAAAAGTCGGGGCCAACTGAGGAGAAATTTCCACGGAGGCCCCCTCGGGCAGAGCAGACACCGGGACTAAGGCCTGCCCGGCCTTCGTCCTCGCTTCAGCACTCCTCTTCTCCTCCTCCTTCTCGCTCTCTTTCCTCTTCCTCTCCTCCACCTTCCGTTTCTCCTCTATTTTCTTCCTCTCTTCTTCCTTTTTCCTCTCTCTCTCTCTCACCTGCTCCTCTTCTTTCATTTTCCTCTCCTGCTCCTGAGTAGAAGACCGAGAACCAGTAGCCACAGCCCCCGAGGCAGATTTTTGCTTCTTCGACCTCTGTGCGAGGAGCATGTGGTCTTCATCATCACATCCCATATCAGGTTCTTCCGGGGTGGAACCATTCCTTCACTCAAACTTATAGAGGTACTCGACGATCCTCGAGCTTCAGAAACCTCCCTACGATTAGAGGAGATACTACTGCTAGAGCTCCCTCCTCGCAATCACTTACAGCTCCAACAATGTCACTCTCAGAGCTACTCTCTTCCTAGTCTAATTAGATAGGAACTGCAGCAGTCTCTTCAGATGACTCAAACTCTGGGGACCTTGCTATAAAGCTGGAACCAACGTTCTTGTACTCGAGCAGGAAGGCAGCAGATCTGGGGTGCTCGTCGTCACCTAAAGGCTCCCTAATTTTCCAAGCCTTTACCGATTCTAAAAGACGGACCTCGTTGAGTGCAGGTTCCAAGTTCTTTGACTTTGCTGCGAAAGAAAAAGCAAAGAAGAGTTAGAAGGATTATAAATCAACAAAAATCAAAATAATAGTACAATGTCTACCTATGAATTCCTCCCCATAGAAGGGGACAGAGAACCTCTCAAACCTCGACCCTTCAAATTGGGGAGAAAACTTCCAATTTCTAATAAGGAAACCTTCTTTCCAGTTGTCCTTATGGGAATCAGGTAGATTTACTACCAATACCCTGTCAGGGCTCCTAGCTTTGAGGTAAAGGACACCAGAACTAGTTCGAGAAAAGGAGTAATAGAAACAGACCTCGGCGAGCCCTAACCTAGTTCCATACAATTGATTTATCCCATGGACGCCATTTACTATTTTCCACACATTGGACGAGCATTTTGCAGGAACAATATTGAAATAGCGAAAGAAATGCAGGAATAAATCATTGGGAGGAAAAGTGAGTCCCCCCTGGGAAAGCAACAGAACATGGATCTAGTGAGCATCATCTATCTCTCTAACGTTTCTAGAAGGGGAGGAACAACACTCAATAACTACCCATTCAGGAATGTCGTAAAACTTCCTAAACTCAGAGACCGACCTATTCCCAATCTTCGCCATTGAAAATCCCTAGAAAACTACAAACTCAAAGAGAAATCACAGAGAAAAGATATAGGGAACTTACAAGATAGAAGACCAATTCTAACGATGAAGAAGCACGAGCCCAAACGGAAAGGTAGCAATGACACTGGAGATTGAGAGAAGAAGGTACGAACTGCTAGAACTCGCAACGAATGAGAAAATGCTGGAAAAATTGGAACGATAATAGAGAAGTACCTATTCTAAGAAACCTTCAAATTCTACTAATCACAGTGCACAAGATACAAGGCGAGTGCCGCCAAAATCAGCTTCACGGTTTCCGAAGAATTGCAAAACAGTCATTATGGCTAATCATTTAAATCTATTGAGCCCATAAACATGGCCCAACAAATTTAGGGGCAATTATGGGTACCCGAAATTAGGACCATGGGCCTGGACGAGTAGCCCAGTCCTGGCGGCCCAAAGTCCAGGCCCCTCATCTCTTATTTTGATCCGGTCTCCCCCCACGTTCTCATTAAGGGAAGTTATAGGGGAGATGGAAGACGTGGGGGAACCCATCACCTCCACTTACCTACATGTACATGTATATATTAAACCCTAGGTCCGGGGCAAGAGGACAACTTTTTGTATTCTCTGTAATTACTCTCCAGAGTATATAGAAATAATATCGACTGCACCACCGTGGACGTAGGCACATCTTTGCTGAACCACGTACATCCTTTGTTGTGTGATTGTTATTTTATATTCCTTATTCTCATTTGGTGAATGCTTTCTTATTATTTATTTGTGTTGCACAATAATTGTCACCACAGTAGCCTACCTCTCCATGATGAAAAAATTGATGCCCAACTTTGAACAAGTCAGCGTCTAATAATTTTCTAGAGAATATAATAGCCATACTGACACCCTAGCAGCCTTAAGCTCAGCAATCAATTCTAACTTAAAGAGAACAATTTCTATTGACTACCTCACCCGGCCAAGTATCAACCAGAACTACGAGCTACCGAATGTGGGCATGTTCTCCAGATTGAGACAGTCCCCAGTTGGATGGACCCCTTAAGGACTTATTTAAAGGATGGTGCGCTATCAGACGATAAGAAGACTGCTCATCAGATAGGAGTCAAATCTTCTCGCTTTCACTTATCTTTTGAGGGAAAGATGTACAAGAGATCTTTCACCGGTTCTTACCTCCAATGCATTCATCCAAAGGACATCGAGCAAGTCCTGCATGAACTCCATGAGGGAATCTGTGGGAGTCACATTGGGGGCAGGTCTCTAGCAATGAAAGAAGGCTATTGTTGGCCGTACAAGCAAAAAGACGCTAGACTTTATGCTCGCAAATGATGAACGTGACAACTCCATGCACCTATAGTTCACCAGTCAGCCAGCGACCTGAAGTGACTAACCATCCCATGTACTTTTCCCCAATGGGATATGGACATCATGGTCCCTCTTCCTACTTTATTCGGTAATCACAAGTATCTGTTGGTCGCAATAAATTACTTCACCAAATGGATAGAAGCAGAGCCACCGGCAAACATTAAAGATCGAATATGATAAGATTCATATGGAGGAACATTGTCACCCGTTTTGGTATCCCTAAGACCATCGTCACTGACAATAGAACCTCGTTTGAAAGTGGCCTCTTCTAAGGTTTCTGCAGCGACCACAGGATCAGGCACTACTTCAGCTCTGTGGCATATCCTCGGAGAACGGGCAGGCTGAAGCTTCCAATAAAATAGTGACTAATGGATTAAAGAAGCACTTAGAGCGAGCTAAGGGGGCAAGGGTAAACCAATTGCCCCACATCTTATGGGCTTACCGCACCACCCCACGATGAGCAATTGGAGAGACATCGTTCACACTAATGTATAGGAGGGAGGTAATTATCCCCTTCGAAGCTGGCCTCCCTACCATGAGATCTACCCTGGTTGACCAAGGACAGAACAATGATGCATTACTACCTAAACTTGACGTAGCTAAAGAATGAAGGGAGTTGGCTTTAGTAAAACTAGCAGCCCACCAGCAACAGCTAGTAAAGCACTACAATAAAAAGGTCAATCCAAGAGCATTCCTACACTACACCAAAAATAGGAATCGGGAATGGTTTAAAACTGTGCCAGATCAAATCTAGCATGGTTTTAAAATGTGACAGAATCAGGTGTTCTAAAATGGCCATTTTTTTCTGGCACAGTTTAAAAGTGTGCCAGATTATCGTGCCTCTTACGGGTCCATTTGGGGGCTGGTTTGGGTTTTCACCCTTTAAGGGCTTTTTTTAAGCTTAAGCGATATATTTTCAAATTATCTTCGTATTCTCAAATCGAGGGGCCCGTGACAACGCGGTCAGTTCTAACAAGTTACATTGGTCCCATGAGAGGTGTTGGTGCGTCTAACGGGGCTGTTTGGAGGTTGGTTTGAGTTTTTACCCTTTAATGGCTCATTTTTAAGCCTAAGCTAGATACTTTCAAATTATCATCATATTCTCAAATCGAGAGACCCGCGACTATGCAGTCAGTTCCTACAAGTTACATTGGTCCAGTACAAGGTGTTCGTACCTCTTACGGGGCCGTTTGGGGGATAGTTTGGGTTCTCACCCTTAAATGGCTTATTTTTAAGTCTAATCTACATATTTTGAAATTATCCTCATATTATCAAACCGAGAGACCCGCGACTACATTATCAGTTCATACAAGTTACATTAGTCCCGAGCGATGTGTTTATGCCTCTTATGGGGCCGTTTAGGGGTTGGTTTCGATTTTTACCCTCAAACGGCTTTTTTTATGCCTAATCTACATATTTTGAAATTATCATCATATTCTCAAACCGGGAAACCCATGACTACGCAGTGAGTTCCTACAGGTTATATTGGTCCCATGTGAGGTGTTATTGCCTCTTACGGGGCCATTTGAGGGTTGGTTTGGACTTTCACCCTCAAACGGCTTATTTTTAAGCGTAATCTAGATAGTTCGAAATTATCGTCATTTCTCAAATAGGCAGACCCCTGACTACGCTGTCAGTTCGTACAAGTTACATTGATCCCGTGCGAGGTGTTCGTGCCTCTTACGGGGCCGTTTGGGGGTTGATTTGGGTTTTCACCCTCAAACAACTTGTTTTTAAGCCTAATCAAGATATTTTGAAATTATCATCATATTGTCAAACTGGGATACCCGTGACTACGCGGTCAGTTCCTACAAGTTACATTAAACTCTTGCAAGGTGTTCGTGCCTCTTACGGGGCCGTTCTCAGTACACCATGACATGTATTTCTTTTAAATTAATCCTCTCGCACTCGGCGTGCTGATATAGTAGGGTTGTACTTAACCACCCCAATAGCCATAATTTAATCACTCTTTCAATGGCATCATTTCTCTATTTAGAATGATACTAAGACTAAGTGACTCTCCTGGCCTTAAGTCATAATGGATTTATCAACTCGCAATTATATTCTTTTATAGGTACAATAACCAACATACAAAACTTAGGTACTATCGACCAAACTTCTCTTTAACTCTCGAAGTCCTCTAGTTTCATGTGTGGGATGTCTTGCAAAGCGAAATCCGAACAAGGAACCCCCCCGATACACTACGATCTAACCTAGTCGGTTGTCGAGTTCCATAATGCCCTCAGTCCATATTATGTACCTCTTTACAATCCTCGTATGCTTACATAAGAGTTTGCTCATCCACTCTTATGTCCCTAAACATAACATGAAGCATGGCGCTCTCACTACCCCAATTACTTGGCGCTACATATATCTATCAAGCTATATCACGATGTTCGACAAAGAACATAATGTATACTAAGTCTTATCAGTTAAATAAATTCCTACGCATAGGAATCACATATAATGGGAAAACATACTCACCGAGGTCTATAATACCATGATATTTTTTCATATATACATATATCTAGGCCCAACCCTATTTCAGGTGGCGCCACACAAAACCAATATTTCTCCTCTCGGAGTATCCGACACGATAGTCATATCACTCAAATTACTATCGTTTAACCTTATGGTAATAAATCACTACGCATTACTATAATAAACTCCACTAAAGCTGACTCAATGCAGTAGTAAATTATAATAACAAAACATATTCTTAGGGCCCACCCGGTTCACTCATGGGCAACATTAAAATGCCCTGTTAATAACGAGAAATAGGTTTGTAACAAAACTGTTAAAACTAACGTTCCCACTCAACTCGACTTGCATGAGAGTTTTAGGGTTTTCAATTTACATATAAGTTGTGACACCCCCCCATGTTACTAGAATTAATCCTTTATTCACAAGGAAGAAGAAAAACCTCACCAGTCTCTTCAAATCATGGGGTCTCAGCACATGGCTTCCAACACGACCCATGAACATCTGCAATCGTTATACATCTTAGGATTTCATCCAATAGTTGTCCCATCCCATCATGGACAATTTATTCTATCATGTGGGTTTCACGTCCATTTTTGAAACGTTGGCCCAAAATCTCTAGGCCTCAATTATGGATTTACTGAACTCCCATTTACATCCCGGGCCCTGTCGACCTTGACATACTGTATTTTAAGAGGCGACTCCACTAGTGCAGCCTGAACCCATCACCGTCAGGTTGTAAATTTCTTTGGCCTAATTCTTGTAAGGATACAATTCTCCAATTGAGTCTTCATGTAGTTTTGGATCAATTCCGGACAAAAAAAGTTTGAGTCATAGGATAGTGTTCATGGTTATCCATTCAAGCCTATGACGTGTTAGTTGAAGACGCAGCGTCCAAGAGTATAAAGCATCATCAAATGCCGAGTTTGTAGTGCATTGTTTCTATGACAACAACATGTGTTCCATTGCTCCTAAGGTATGAATGAATTTTAAATATATATATATATATATATATATATATATATATATATATATATATACGAGCTTGGAACAAATAGTAATATGGGTGTACCTTGTTTAAACTGTTGTTTAATTTCAGAAAGTTTCTTTAAAACTATAAAATAAAGTTTTTGGCTTAAAAATAGAAATGGCAGCTTTCTAGAAGTTCGTTCGATATTGTCATTCGAACGAGAATGTCGTTCGAACGAGGTTTGCCAACGACCTGCCACTACAATTTCGTTAGAAGTATCGTTCGAATGAGACTTCGTTCGAACGAAAATCTCGTTCGAACGAGATTTGGCGGAAACAGTTATTTGGAAGTTTTAAGCAGTTTTCCCACTTTTTCTGCTACTTTCCCCCACTAACTTTTGACACGTTTATGATGTGCGGGAATTGGACTTAACTTTTTCACACCCAACAATCTCCAAGAGAGAGTTTGAGACAAAAATTCTAAGAAGAAAAAGTTCATGTTTTGAGTGTCTATTTTTTTCAAGAAAAATTCATTAAACACTCTTGTTTTTTCACCCGTATTATTTATTCCAAGTTCGAGTATATATATCATTGCTTGTATTGTTTGGCACCGGGTTTTACTCTACCATTTGAAGAGTTTGTTTGGGTTAATTCTAAATCCCTCAAAGAAGAAAAAGTTTGTTTTGCTGCAGCATTGTCATACGGTGAAAGGCACCATGAATGGTTAATGAGTTTCTAAAAGTCCGATCGGTGGATTTTGAGACCGCGGTGGAGCTCCGTGATTATTTGCTAGGCAGAGGTAGTTACAAGAAGACGCGTCGGGGCTTGAAAGTGTCGAATCGAGTGTTGTAAGTTATCTTGCTTGTAAATGTAAATTCTGTACTTAGTGGATTTGAGGCTAGGGTTGTCCGAGGTTGTTTCCCATTATGGGTTTCTCCTCCTACATCGCGGCATAGTGATTTATTTGTTTATTTTATCTTTTGCATAATTCACCTAGAACGCATGCTGAGGTAAAAAGATAAAATTTGGTTTAATTCACAACTTAATTAAATTGGTGCCTAAATTAGTTTGGGTAATGTTTACATTAATTTAATTCAAGTCATTTAATTTGATTTGTTAGAATTAGTTTGGCCTAATTTGGTAATATTGAAAATATGACTTAGGCAAATTTCTAGGACTTGGGTTAAATTGGTTTAAGTGAAATTAATATAAGTGTGTGTTTAATTTAATTTCACATTGTATAATTTTAATTTGAGATAAATTAAAATTTGTTTAAGTTGAACCATCTCGCTTCCGCATATCTTTAAAAGGAAATTGAACTACTTTAAGTAATAAGATTTTCAAAATTGGGGGCCTCGTGTTCCAACAAGTGGTATCAGAGCATTGATTGAGAAAAACTATCGTTTTCAAGTGGTATCAGAGCCCGAGCACTAATTTATCGCGTTAAAAATATGTTTTTCATCTTTTATAATTCTTGTGCTCCTTGTATTTTTAGGTGGTTTATTTTTTTTATTCACTCCCATTTTTGTTTTGTATCTCTCGATGGGACGTCTTAATGGTAATTTGTCCACTTCTAATGATAATGAAGTTTTTGCTATTCAACAGGAATTTAATGGGCTTAATAAGTGTAATGAAAATTTAAGAGAATTAAATATGAGATTTGCAAAAAGAATTTAGTTTTTACAAAATCAAAATTCTTATTTTAAAGCTAAAGTTGAAATTTTGCAAACCTCGCTATCTCAAAAATATATTTTTCGTGAAAAGCTCATGGACATAAATTATAATTTTAATATTTTAGAAAAGTCCAAGAAACAGAGTGATTGTCGATAAAAGACTCTTAGGGACAAGTTTGCTCACATTGAGGGGGAGCGTGATAACGTTCTAGATGTAATTGAAAATTTAAAGAAGGAGTCCCGTAAATTTGATGAGTCTAATTTATTACTTGAGTTCGAAATTTTAAAAATAAAAAATAATTTACTAGACTAGAGTAGTAGTTGTAATGGTTCTAGCTCATCTTGTTCAATTACTTTCGTTGCTAAAGCTAAGACCATTATTTGTTTTAGAGGGTCAACTTTATCCAAGGACTTTAGAAAAGGTCACACCTTAGGTAACAATCCTCGTGTTTACACATGCTTGCATTTTGGTAGGAAATGTCACCTTAGGTCATTTTGTTTTGATCTTAAAAGAAGCCCTAGGAAGTCTATGTCTAGCATTTAATTAGTTTCCAAATTCCATCATTTTAAATATACATCTATATGGGTTAGGAAATCATTTTTAGATGCGCTAGATATTAGATTTTTTTATTATCATTTGCTATCACATGAAACCTCTCTTGCTAAATTTAAAGGTTGAATGTGTTAGTTTTGTTTGCATACTCTAGCTTTTTGTACTTCATATTATATATCATTGCTAGGTGTATGCATGTTTAGTCAATTTCTAGTCATTGCTTTATTTCATATCTCATGCTAGAAATCATGACTTGTTTATCTTTTGTATTATATTTCTTTTGATTTGCATTAAATAGAAAATTCAAAAAGATTTTGTTTATCATTTGTGTTTCATTACATTTCATTTAGGCTTAATGAAAAATACAAATGATTTTTGTTTGTCTTTTGAGTAAATATTTTTATTTTTGGTTAAAATTTTGAAAAACTCAAAAAGATTTTATTTTGTGTGTTTTGTGGGTTTTACACAGATTTTGGGGTATATGTTTGTGTTTGAATCCTCATTTCGCTTCCATGTGACTAGAACTTTTGGTTAAAATTTTAATCCTTAAAATGTTCTTTATCAAGCTTACATGGAGTAGCTTAAGTTTTACTTCCTTAATGGATTCACTTTTATAAGCCTTTACACACATGAACGAGCTTTTTTAACCATAACGTCACATATTATATTTGAGCTTTGTGAGGTGTTCTCCTACCAATCTTGTCATCTACATATTTGTGACCTAGGAGGACTAGTGCATGTCAAAATCCATTGCACGTGAGATTTGTGTGATATAAAATATATATATATATATATATATATATATATATATATATATATATATATATATGAATGTGCACGGGGAAGGGCTACAAAAGGATTTATTATCCTTTGCAAAAAGTAAGCCACCGTTTGTTTGGACCTAAAAGAAATACGTGGTCCAAAGGCCAAAAAGAAAATATGGCATTAAAAAGAAAAATAATTGCCAAGTCTTATGTTTAATTGATATATTCATTCAAAAGAATAATATATATGCTTATTGAGGGAGTTTGGATGATATATCAACGATTTACACAATGTCCGTTTATCTTAGTTGCGCTTACAATGTCATGACTCTATTGGTTTGTAGAATCATCAACATGCTAGGCTTGTATGCATTGTGTTTATTTGTTCATTAGTTCACTTTATCCTGTCACATAAGGCTAAATTCTAGTTGATAAAGTTTTGCAATCAAATGTGAATTACGTGAACACGTTTAAGTGATTGGGTTTTAATTCATTGGTATCTTGTTCAGACCCCTTCACTTTCGTTTCCATATGACACCTTTATGCTATAAGAGTGTGAAAAACTCATGTTATTTAGTTTCGTGTCATTTTGATGTTTAAATCTAAATGTGTGTACTTATGCTTAGTTTGAATCTATTGTGTATACATATATATGATATTTCACTTGTTTGTGAGTCTTTTCCATGATTAGCTATTTCATCTATGTTTTTAATTCATTTTTGGTATCTATCTTGTTGCGAATTTTGTCTCGATATCATATGCTTAGATTACTACAATCACTTGATATCTTTTGCTATCGCATCATAGTTGATATTCATATCTTTATGTGAATTAGTTGAATTTTAGTTACCCATGTGCTTTAATGTTCTCATCACTTTATGCAGCATTGTATGTTTAGCTTGTTATCCCATTCTATTTATCCCTTGTTTAGTTTAGAGGGTGTATATGCTTTAATTAGGGGAGATAAGTTAATTTTTTTATTATTTAGCCTTTGTCTATTCCTGAACAAAAGGGGGGAGAATGATAGGGGGAGAAATGGAATATAATCCTATTGTAAGCATATCTTAGTTTGGGAGATCTATCTTAGGGGGATATGTCTTTCGAATATGATCATTTGTTTGATAAAGGGGAGAATTAATTTAGGGGGAGTATTTATTTTAATTGCATTTAATATATTGATATTCCCTATGCGTTTGATAATTTTCTTAAGTGTGTAGGAATTTTTCTAAGTGGCAACCTTCATCGGCAAAGCTATTGATCCTTGGGTCTTAAGTCAAGTATTGGGTGGGATATTTTGAGTCTATTAGACCTTGACGGCCCTTTGTAAGGACACAATTCTCCGATTGAGTCTTAATGTAGTTTAGGCTCAATTCCGGACGAAAAACGTTTGAGTCATAGGATAGTGTTCATGATTATCCATTCAAGCCTATGAGGTGTTAGTTGAAGACGTAGCGGCCAAGAGTGTAATGCTTCATCAAATGCCGAGTTTGTAGTGCCTCGTTTCTACGTCAACAACATGTGTTCCATTGCTCCTAAGGTATGAATGCATTTGAAATATATATATATATATACATATAGGAGCTTGTAACAAATAGTTATATGGGTGTAGTTTGTTTAAATTGTTGTTTAATTTCATAAAGTTTCTTTAAAACTTTAAAATAAGGTTTCAGGGCTAAAAATAGAATTTTCATCTTTCTGGAAGTTCGTTCGATATTGTCGTTCGAACAAGTTTGCCGTTCCAACGAGAATGTCGTTCGAACGAGGTTTGCCAACGACCTGCCACTGGAACTTCGTTAGAAGAATCGTTCGAACGAGACTTTATTCGAACGAAATTCTCGTTCAAACGAGATTTAGCGGGAATAGTTATTGGGCAGTTTGAAGCAGTTTTTCCCACTACTTTTCCCCACTAACTTTTGACAGATTTATGATTTGCGGGAACCAACATTTTGAACTTAACTTTTTCACACCCAACAATCTCCAAGAGAGAGTTTGAGAGAATAATTCTAAGAAGAAAAAGTTCATGTTTTGAGTGTCTATTTTTTTCAAGAAAAATTCATTAAACACTCTTGTTTTTTCACCCGTATTGTTTATTCCAAGTTCCAGTATATATATCATTGCTTGTATTGTTTGGCACCGGGTTTTACTCTACCATTTGAAGAGTTTGTTTGGGTTAATTCTAAATCCCTCAAAGAAGAAGAAGTTAGTTTTGCTACAGCATTGTCATACGGTGAAAGGCACCATGAATGGTTAACGAGTTTCTAAAAGTCCGATCGGTGGATTTTGAGACCGTGGTGGAGCTCCGTGATTATTTGCTAGGCAGAGGTAGTTACAAGAAGACGCGTCGGGGCTTGAAAGTGTCGAGTCGAGTGTTGTAAGTTATCTTGCTTATAAATGTAAATTTTGTACTTTGTGGATTTGAGGCTAGGGTTGTCCGAGGTTGTTTCCCATTATGGGTTTCCCCTCGTACATCGCGGCATAGTGATTTATTTGTTTATTTTATCTTTTGCATAATTCACCTAGAACGCATGCTGAGGTAAAAAGATAAAATTTGGTTTAATTCACAACTTAATTAAATTGGTGCCTAAATTAATTTGGGTAATGTTTACATTAATTTAATTCAAGTCATTTAATTTGATTTGTTAAAATTAGTTTGACCTAATTTGGTAATATTGAAAATATGACTTAGGCAAATTTCTAGGACTTGGGTTAAATTGGTTTAAGTGAAATTAATATAAGTGTGTGTTTAATTTAATTTCACATTGTATAATTTTAATTTGAGATAAATTAAAATTTGTTTAAGTTGAACCATCTCGCTTCCGCATATCTTCAAAAGGAAATTGAACTACTTTATGTAATAAAATTTTAAAAATTGGGGGCCTCGTGTTCCAACAAGTGGTATCAGAGCATTGATTGAGAAAAACTATCGTTTTCAAGTGGTATCAGAGCCCGAGCACTAATTTATCGCGTTAAAAATACATTTTTCATCTTTTATAATTCTTGTGCTCCTTGTATTTTTAGGTGGTTTATTTTTTTTATTCACTCTCATTTATGTTTTGTATCTCTCGATGGGACGTCTTAATGGTAATTTGACTACTTCTAATGATAATGAAGTTTTTGCTATTCAACAGGAATTTAATGGGCTTAATAAGTGTAATGAAAATTTAAGAGAATTAAATATGAGATTTGCAAAAAGAATTAAGTTTCTAGAAAATGAAAATTCTTATTTTAAAGCTAAAGTTGAAATTTTGCAAACCTCGCTATCTCGAAAATATATTTTTCGTGAAAAGCTCATGGACATAAATTATAATTTTAATATTTTAGAAAAGTCCAAGAAACAGAGTGATTGTCGATAAAAGACTCTTAAGGACAAGTTTGCTCACATTGAGGGGGAGCGTGATAACGTTCTAGATGTAATTGAAAATTTAAAGAAGGAGTCCCGTAAATTTGATGAGTCTAATTTATTACTTGAGTTCGAAATTTTAAAAATAAAAAATAATTTACTAGACTAGAGTAGTAGTTGTAATGGTTCTAGCTCATCTTGTTCAATTACTTTCGTTGTTAAAGCTAAGACCATTATTTGTTTTAGAGGGTCAACTTTATCCAAGGACTTTAGAAAAGGTCACACCTTAGGTAACAATCCTCGTGTTTACACATGCTTGCATTTTGGTAGGAAAGGTCACCTTAGGTCATTTTGTTTTGATCTTAAAAGAAGCCCTAGGAAGTCTATGTCTAGCATTTAATTAGTTTCCAAATTCCATCATTTTAAATATACATCTATATGGGTTAGGAAATCATTTTTAGATGCGCTAGATATTAGATTTCTTGATTATCATTTACTATCACATGAAAGCTCGCTTGCTAAATTTAAAGGTTGAATGTGTTAGTTTTGTTTGCATACTCTAGCTTTTTGTACTTCATATTATATATCATTTCTAGGTGTATGCATGTTTAGTCATTTTCTAGTCATTGCTTTATTTCATATCTCATGCTAGAAATCATGACTTGTTTATCTTTTGTATTATATTTCTTTTGATTTGCATTAAATAGAAAATACAAAAAGATTTTGTTTATCATTTGTGTTTCATTTTATTTCATTTAGGCTTAATGAAAAATACAAATGATTTTTGTTTGTCTTTTGAGTAAATATTTTTATTTTTGATTAAAATTTTGAAAAACTCAAAAAGATTTTATTTTGTGTGTTTTTTGGGTTTTACACACATTTTGGGGCATATGTTTGTGTTTGAATCCTCATTTCGCTTCCATGTGACTAGAACTTTTGGTTAAAATTTTAATCCTTAAAATTTTCTTTATCAAGCTTACATGGAGTAGCTTAAGTTTTACTTCCTTAATGGATTCACTTGTATAAGCCTTTACACACATGAACGAGCTTTTTTAACCATAACGTCACATATTATATTTGAGCTTTGTGAGGTGTTCTCCTACCAATCTTGTCATCTACATATTTGTGACCTAGGAGGACTAGTGCATGTCAAAATCCGTTGCACGTGAGATTTGTGTGATATAAAATATATATATATATATGAATGTGCACGGGGAAGGGCTACGAAAGGATTTATTATCCTTTGCAAAAATTAAGCCACCGTTTGTTTGGACCTAAAAGAAATACGTGGTCCAAAGGCCAAAAAGAAAATATGGCATTAAAAAGAAAAATAATTGCCAAGTCCTATGTTTAATTGATATATTCATTCAAAAGAATAATATATATGCTTATTGAGGGAGTTTGGATGATATATCAACGATTTACACAATGTCCGTTTATCTTAGTTGCGCTTACAATGTCATGACTCTATTGGTTTGTAGAATCATCAACATGCTAGGCTTGTATGCATTGTGTTTATTTGTTCATTAGTTCACTTTATCCTGTCACATAAGGCTAAATTCTAGTTGATAAAGTTTTGCAATCAAATGTGAATTACGTGAACACGTTTAAGTGATTGGGTTTTAATTCATTGGTATCTTGTTCAGACCCCTTCACTTTCGTTTCCATATGACACCTTTATGCTATAAGAGTGTGAAAAACTCATGTTATTTAGTTTTGTGTCATTTTGATGTTTACATCTAAATGTGTGTACTTATGCTTAGTTTGAATCTATTGTGTATACATATATATGATATTTCACTTGTTTGTGAGTCTTTTCCATGATTAGCTATTTCATCTAAGTTTTTAATTCATTTTTGGTATCTATCTTGTTGCGAATTTTGTTTCGATATCATATGCTTAGATTACTACAATCACTTGATATCTTTTGTTATCGCATCATAGTTGATATTCATATTTCTATGTGAATTAGTTGAATTTTAGTTACCCATGTGCTTTAATGTTCTCATCACTTTATGCACCATTGTATGTTTAGCTTGTTATCCCTATCTATTTATCCCTTGTTTAGTTTAGAGGGTGTATATGCTTTAATTAGGGGAGATAAGTTAATTTTTTTATTATTTAGCCTTTGTCTATTCCTGAATAAAAGGGGGGAAAATGATAGGGGGAGAAATGGAATATAATCCTATTGTAAGCATATCTTAGTTTGGGCGATCTATCTTAAGGGGATATGTCTTTCGAATTTGATCATTTGTTTGATAAAGGGGAGAATTAATTTAGGGGGAGTATTTATTTTAATTGCATTTAATATATTGATATTCCCTATGCATTTGATAATTTTCTTAAGTGTGCAGGAATTTTTCTAAGTGGCAACCTTCATCGGCAAAGCTATTGATCCTTGGGTCTTAAGTCAAGTATTCGGTGGGATATTTTGAGTCTATTAGACCTTGACGGCCCTTTGTAAGGACACAATTCTCCGATTGAGTCTTAATGTAGTTTTGGCTCAATTCCGGACGAAAAACGTTTGAGTCATAGGATAGTGTTCATGATTATCCATTCAAGCCTATGAGGTGTTAGTTGAAGACGTAGCGGCCAAGAGTATAATGCTTCATCAAATGCCGAGTTTGTAGTGCCTCGTTTCTACGTCAACAACATGTGTTCCATTGCTCCTAAGGTATGAATGCATTTAAAATATATATATATATATATATATATACATATAGGAGCTTGTAACAAATAGTTATATGGGTGTAGTTTGTTTAAATTGTTGTTTAATTTCATAAAGTTTCTTTAAAACTTTAAAATAAGGTTTCTGGGCTAAAAGTAGAATTTTCATCTTTCTGGAAGTTCGTTCGATATTGTTGTTCGAACAAGTTTGCCGTTCCAACGAGAATGTTGTTTGAACGAGGTTTGCCAACGACCTGCCAATGGAACTTCGTTAGAAGAATCGTTCGAACGAGACTTTATTCGAACGAAATTCTCGTTCAAACGAGATTTGGCGGGAATAGTTATTGGGCAGTTTTTCCCACTTTTCCACTACTTTTCCCCACTAACTTTTGACAGATTTATGATTTGCGGGAACCAACATTTTGAACTTAACTTTTTCACACCCAACAATCTCCAAGAGAGAGTTTGAGAGAAAAATTCTAAGAAGAAAAAGTTCATGTTTTGAGTGTCTATTTTTTTCAAGAAAAATTCATTAAACACTCTTGTTTTTTCACCATATTGTTTATTCCAAGTTCTAATATATATATCATTGCTTGGATTATTTGGAACCGGGTTTTACTCTACCATTTGAAGAGTTTGTTTGGGTTTACTTCTACATTCCTCAGAGAAGAAGTTTATTTTGCTGCGGCATTCTCGTAGGTGAAAGGCACTATGTGTGGTTAACGGGTTCCTAAAAGTCCGATCGGTGGATTCCGAGACCGCGGTGGAGCTCCGTTGTTATTCTCTAGGCAGAGGTAGTTACAAGAAGACGCGTCGGGGCTTGAAGGAGTCGAGTCGAGTGTTGTAAGTCATCTTTCTTGTAATTATAAATTTCGTACTTAGTGGATTAGAGGCTAGGGCCTCCCGAGGTTGTTTCCCATTGTGGGTTTTTCCTCGTACATCGCGGCGTAGTGATTTATTTATTTATTTTATAATTTGCATAATTCACCTAGAACGCATGCTTAGGTAAAAAGATTAAAATTGGTTTAAATCACTACTTAATTAAATTGGTGCCAAAATTAATTTAGGTAATGTTTATGTTAATTTAATTCAATTTGTTAAAATTGGTTTGGCCTAATTTGGTAATATTGAAAATATGACTTAGGCAAATTTCTAGGACTTGGATTAAATTGGTTTAAATAAATTAAAATAAATGTGTGTTTAATTTAATTTCGCATTGTTTAATTTTAATTTGAGATATATTAAAATTTGTTTGAGTTGAACCATCTCACTTCCGCATATCTTTAAAAGGAAATTGAATTACTCTCTGTAATAATATTTTAAAAATTTGGGGCCTCGTGTTCCAACAAGTGGTATTAGAGCATTGATTGAGAAAAACTATCGTTTTCAATTCTCTTGACCCAAATTCCTTTGCTGGAAGTCTCCCTCCTTCAGTTGTTATGCCTAACTGGCATGTTTTACCATTTCCAATCTCATTCGTCTCACTTCTGAATTATGGGAACATTCAACACTTGTAGTCCTACTCTCTTCTCATTAGGAAACTTCACGAACCATTTCCCCGTCACTAGTCCCACTGACCATTTTGAAATGTCCTTCTCTCAGATTGAGTAGTCTTAACTTACTGGCTACGTTGGCCTTTCAGAACTATGGGTGGCCTCCCCGGCCCTGATTAACTTCATCATCACCTTGTCGGAAGTTAATCACTTAAAATTATCTGACTGAGTTCCCTATTGGGTATACTCTCCTGTGGTGTTTCACTAACACCGTTAAGTTCAGTTTTTTCGTTCGCCCAGATTTTCTAACCCTCGTGGCTCACTTCTTCTAGAAAGACTGCAATAACTAGTAACCGTATAACCTTGACGACATCAAAATTAGTCATCCTAGCTAGATTTCTCAACCATGCTTGTATTCTACTCAAGAGTCCTTTATAAACTATAGACCCGTTGGATAATTTATGCCCCCCCTTCCAAGTACGAAGTTCATTATGCAATTAAACCTTTCTCTCATGATCGATCTCTAGCTTAGTCACTGTTCTAAGTTTCAAATTTTCACTTGCATCTCTATTATAACATCGAATGGAAGACCTCACGATCAACTCATCCCCAAATTTTTCTTTAAATTTCAAACACAATTTTTACACGTGGTGATTGATTCTAATCACTTCATGTCTCTCCTAAGAGCTACCAATTTAATTTTGAGTGCTGTTACACTTCACTCTACACAATTTCCTTTGGATTTTTTACTTCTGCTGGCCTTTTATACTTTCTCTCTTTCTCCGCATCTTCACTGATTGTTTTCAAAAGAGTCCCTCTGATTTCTCCCTTATCGACTATCCTAGGTGGTCCTGAAGTCACTCCACTGTTATCTACGACCGTGTCCTAGGAATTTACTGTTCCCGAGTGATGATCTCATTATCACTTGTTTAAGTAGTACTCATGGTGACATTTGACACGATCACCATTATCAGATTACTTTATGTCTTTTGTCGAGTTTCTTCTCATGCAATCCTTCTTACGGCCTTCGCTGGTCGTCCTAAAATGTTCGGTGTTCGAATAACATAAAATTTCATGTAATGATTCACATCCATTAAAATTCACAACAGGAGAATGTAAGTCGCATACGTAAGGGAACCCAACAATCCTATCATAAGGCTCTGCATCAAAGAACGCTATGTTGAAATGTAATAAGCCGCACAGATCCTAAAAGACTCTAGAACCTGATGCTTTGATACCACCTGTGGCACCCCGCCCAATTAAATATTGTGTGATCATTCCTTTACTATTTTAAAACAGAATGTTCAGTTGGTTCATTCTTAGCATCACTATTAAAAACTTATAAACATATTAATCACCTAATATAAAATTAAGCTAAGCGTCAAAATATTTTCCTTTTTTTACCTAAAACCAAATAAAACCAATTCTCAATTTAATTATTAATTTATAAACCACTCATATTACACATGAATATACTAAATACTAAACATGAATCAAACACTGAAATAAATAAGACTAGGTAAAACCTCCCAGTTTAATACTCCAATTCACGTACTCGTACTAAAATTCCATCCTACTAGAAGAACTGTAAAGTAAACTGAATAATAACTCTGATAAAAACTAGGAACGGGCGACACATGCCTAACTGAGATGACTAGATAAAACTGAATGGAAATGATGGACGCGTCTAATGCAAGGACCTGCAGCTTCCACAACAACTGCAGTACGTGAAGAAATCCAAATCTCTTGTTATGGTATCCCTGTGGCTGAGCACCAGATATAATACATATATATAGAAAAAGAGATAAGAGTTTAAAGAAACCGGTGAGAGCCTGATGTTTTAAAAATATTTAGCAAGTATTTAAAACTGCCTTAAAGCAAGTATTATTTGCATGTTATATTCATGCTCTCACATGAAGATCTCACCTCTCTTTTATTGTCCACGCCTAACGTACATCTAACCCACACTAGCTATGATGCCCGGCCTAACTAGTTCGAAATCATAATATCACTACTTACATTCTCCATTAGTATACCCATATCGCCTATACAATACGTTAAAGAAATAGTTTATCTCACATAATTAAGTTCCATTATTCACCGTTCGAATGGTTAATCTTTCACCCACTAAGATTAATTTATTTCTGATTAATACTATATCTACTAATTTCACAAAGTAGAATGTTCCCAAGTATATTCATATATATACAGTCACATCATCCCTATATATATATATATATATATATATATATATATATATATACTAATCCTGCACAATTAGGTTAAGACCACTTGGCGCAAAACATTTTATTATTGTCACCTTATCTAACAGTTTCATAAAGTAGAAAATATTTATAAGTTCATAGATATATACACATATATTCACATCATCCCTATACATATATATATACTATTTATGTACCCCCGGGCAAAGACCCATTATCGCCCCTAACCATAATAATCCTGCACCCTCAGGTTAACACCCATTATTGTACTTAACAACAATATTCTTGTACCCACGGGTTATCACCCATTAGTACACATAACGATAATATTACTGTACCCCCAGGTTATGACCCATTGGTACACTTAACGATATTATTCTTGTACCCCCGAGTTATCACCGATTCGTACACTTAACGATATTATTCTTGTACCCCTGGGTTATCACCCATTAGTATACTTAACAATATTATTCTTGTACCCCCAGGTTATCACCCAGTAGTACATTTAACGATTATATCATATAATAGGCATACACACATTCTATAAAAATTCAAAATTCATAGGTATTCACCCAACCAATTCATATAGATATATTCCATACGTATTATTCTCTCATTCCTACGTATAATATATTTAATTCGATTACTATCAATCATGTAATATCCATGGTCAACATACTGTTCCAATTATTTAAAGTATTATTTCCCAAATACTTTCTAAAAATTCAGCACTAGGCTACGTCCATCAAATAGCAATTTTCTCACTCAAATTAATTGCGTAACTTAATTTGGGATAAAAATAGAAATTTCCATATTTGTAGGTCGGTCGCTTGAACCAGAAGGTGAAGTCGTTTGAACAACTTAGACATGTCGCTCGAACCAACTTCGTGCGACATCTCTATCTCTCTCAAACGACTATGCGCGACATCGCGCGAGATGCACTGTTTTGTGTTCTTGCCCAAATTTCTGCATTTTTTCACCATTAAGACCTCTAAAACCTATATTGTTCAATCCCAAAAACCCAAACAGCAAATGAAACTATTGTCCTAACATATCTAGATGATTTCTAACAACCTAGAATCATTAGATCCTCACCATATATCAATTAAATACGAAATCCCCAAATTTATGTAACACGAGCCCTAGTTCTTAAATTAAGAGCATAACTCCAAATTAAACCCATATTTGTTCATGAAAAATTATCATCAAATCGTGAATTTAATATTATCTACATGAAGGGATTTAATATCTTGAAATCTCAGTTCCAATATACGAATCATAACATCAATTTTCATCAAAATTATCTTTCGTAATTAATGGGTTATCACCTACTCTAATATGAACACAATTATTACTAAAGCACGCAAGTAATAAACACTTGCCTTAAATCGAAGGTCCGATCCTTTGGTGATGTTGGTATAGACGCGTTCCTCTCTTCGCGATCTACGTGTTGGTGGAATTTTCGGTGTAAAAGCTTGAGGCTTTCTCCAGGAACACATATGGAGTCCTTCTCCCTCTTAGGTTTTCCCTCTTTCTCACTTAGGTTTAGAATCTTATGGGTAATGTCATACCCACGTACCTTTCTTATTTAATTAGTGATTTTCGTCATCAATTAAACCCCCAAAAATTCAAATTACAAAATTACCCTAAGGGGTTGTCGGTTTGGCGTAAAATATTTTGGAGTCCAAATAAAATATCCGGGTAGTGTTTTGTGACTATTTCAACCCTCTCGGACTCAACGGCACACTCGAAATGACCATATCAGTTAATAAAAACAAATTCTCTTTTTATCCCAATCAACTAATCCCGACACGACTCACACGCGCATCAGACTTAAATTACAAAGCTGTTGTATTTCTCACTTTCGACAATTTATCAAATTTCATAATTCCATATTACATATAACACAATAATATTTAATAATTCTCAACAATAATTATTAACCTTTGGCATGGTAGTTAATAATTATTTTAATCCACATTAATTAACAATTAATTTCTTGCATTTTAATTTAATTAATTCAACAATAATAATTAATCACATAATTATTTAAATTATCAAAAATACGGGTTGTTACAGAATTTTTGTGTCAAAAAATTATGGTAATTTCAATATATATATATATATATATATGAATTGTAAGATTTCATGAACTTGGGATTTGAATAGTTTTGTTGCAAGGTTTAATTCATTATGTTTTAATCTTGATTTGATGTTCTTGTACCCTTATGATTATGTAAAATGAATTAGAAATGTGTTCCAATATTTTCCTTGGGTTAGGGTATCAATTGGGTGCTATTTTGGAGCTTGATTTAGGCATTGATGGAAGCTTTGGAGGACTCATCTTCGTCTTAGGCCACCTTGATATCTGCCCATAGTCGAATCGATTTGGCCTAGTGGCGAATCGATTCGTGTCATGAAATTTTAGATCTTTTCGTTACGATCGCAAGGGCATAGACCTCGTATTTTTCTTATTTTTGTTATTCAGTTATGACTTTTCTATGAAATGGTGTGCAAGACAATTTTCGTTCAAGTGAGGGATATAAACTTATTCCAAGATATAAATGATATTTTTATGAACTTAAATACTCAGTCTACCCGGGATGGGTAGATAAATAGCCTTCCATTCCAAGTATCTTAGATTATAAGTTAACTGCTTAATTAAAATAATTCGTTGTACGTTTTCAAATTAAAGTGAAGAATATAGCGCGTTATACGACTGAGATCAGACCTAAGTTAGTAGATACCCTTAGGTAGGGGCAACGATGATGAGACCCAAAAAAATACGATAATAATAATATCATTAAGATGTTTTAAGCTAAATAAATGAAGTAATTATTAGAGATAAGTTCAATACTTGAGAGTATGAGTGATGGTAAGCTCCCTGAAATTGTTATCATATAAAAACACTAAGAAGAAATATATCCTAAACTTAGTGGGCTAAGTCATGATTGTTAGTATTGGGTACGATTGTAGTTATGGTGTAACTACCTATACATATTAGTTGACTCTTTTTATATGTATGTATAAATTTTATTGTAGAGGAAACAAGAAGGATTAAACTCTAAGCCAAGAGGGAAACATGCTGAAATCATTAATTGCTTTGGGAAGGCTAGTTTGGGGATAAGTATACTTATATATTTATGGAGAAATAAATGATGAAGTAAATTAGGTTATTAGTCCTAGGAGGCAATATATGGGACTTAAAATTTAATTGGTGAGTAGTCGAAAGATACCGAGTTAATATGGATTATGTAATAACTGACTAAAATGTTATAGTCAAGCCAAGAAGGCTACATTTATATTGATGGAGATTCCTTAGGTAGAAGTAGTTATAAAGTAACTTTTTGTACATAGTGGATGATATTATATATTATATTATTTTTTGTGGACACGGAGCACACGTCAACTTATTGTTAGGTCATATTATAGGAACTACATAGTAGCGACACTAACGACAGGTAGTTGTCGATGCTGGGATCATTTATCACTGCTGGGTATGGGTCGTGAACTGGTCTGCTTCATAGGTACCGCCCTACTTGGTTGTGTCTTGCTAGTACTCGCGTTGGGATGTGGGACTCCTCCGGGTACTATTAATAGAGCACGAACATGATGCCGTAAATAGATATTTTCATGTGTCGTACATATATATGCGGACATATGTATTTTTCAATATACACGTTGTTGTGTGCCTTATATGAGAATGCATTTTGCCTTATATGAGAATGCATTCTCATAGTGTGTAGATGTAGATAATACTTAATGTTAACAAAGATGGATCAACATAACGATGCGGATTATTAGTATCGAAAATAAGTTTTAATGATTTAATGCGATATACAATTATTAATGAGAAAAAATAATTTGGTAGTCTACGAATGTAGACGGTTAGTAAAAAGAATGAAACTTATAGTCTAATCGTGTTGACGATAATTGGTGTGAATTAAAATTTGAAAAAGAAATATTCTTTTTATCTCATTTTTTTTCCCTTAAAACTCAGTTTTTTTTTATTATTTTGGGTAAATTTCTGAGGTTTAACTGTCATTAAAAACAGGGAGTAATTCTTCAACATATAAAAAACAGTCTTAAACTGTTTTAAAATTACAAAAAAAATAGAACTTTTAACCCCTCTAGTCCCTAAACTATTGGTGCAGTTTAGATTAACAAAAAACATAACGAAAGGGTTGAATTGGCCAAGTTATTAGTTTAGGGACTACGTTGGCCAAACTTATATAGTTTAGGTCCACAGAGGTTGTTTACTCAATTGGGAGTTATATTTGTTCTGAAATATTAAAAACATCCAGTGGGTTTATATATCTTTTAGTGAGACTTTTCAATCTAATATATAAGAGTAATGCTAGGCTTACCGAAGCCTCGTTACCGATCCACTACCGAACTTAATCCTGGCCCTTCATCTCTTGTTCCAAAGCCATGCCTTCATTTTCAACTTAACGTTTAAAATACATATAAGTTGCACGAATGAGTTTGGTCCATGATAATTTCTTAAATATATTCATTTATCTTAGATTGATATTTCATTATTTTTTTTAAAGTTGAGTGAAATTTGATAAAAATCTGTATTTTTTATATAAAAAACTGTGTTTAAAGAAAAAAGAACACGAACATGACTAAATAAAAATAATCCTAATCTGACCCAATTAAATGCGATAAAAAATAATATTTTTTTTATCAAATATGAACATGACCTAATTAAAATACGACATGACACGACATAAGTTTTGTCGGTAATAATTTTTTTTTTTGTTAAAATCAATTTTATATCTTTTTTGGGGGTAGTTTTTTTTTTTTTTTTTAAATCAGTTTTAGGTCCTATAATCAAGGTTTTAATATAAAATCAAATTTTTTTGGGTCATAATTTTTTTTTGACTAGTGCCGCTGGCGCGGACCCACATTCAACAAATGATATTGATCCGGAAATATAGATTCATGCCAGTGGCACTAATTTTTTTGGACATGCTACATATGTATTAATTTTTTTTGATAATAATTTTGTTTTTTGTGAAAATATTTTTTGACCTACAGCGACGCACAAATCCGGCTCATTTTGTGCGACGAACTGACGTGTCGCGTCTGTATTGCTTCATTTTTGGGCCGTGGTGGGACATACACTATAGGACCCTCAAAAGGAACCAATGTAGACACAACACGTTAGTGAGTCACACAAAATAAGTCGGGTTCATGAGTTCGCCTAGAAATACTATTTTTTTATCATACGACATAATTAAGACGCGACACCACATAATATAAAATTTTATTTTTTTGCCTAAAGAGAGCAAGACAAAAAAAATTCGACACTAATTGAATGTTTTTTTCATTTTTTTTATATACCAAATCCAAAATAACCCAATTAAATATTAATTTAATATAAAGTTTATTAACTTTAAAATAATTGGGGCATATACCAAATAGTCACTCGAATAGTTTTTTTAAATGGGGAATATTTTTAATAGTTACTCGAGTATTTTTTTTAAACACTCAAAGTATGTCGCTGACGCGGACTTTTAAAAATAAGAGAATATTTGTTAAATTAGTGTTTGAGGACTTTTTAGAATAAAATTAAAATGATTGAATTAAATGTGTATTAAAAATGTTTGAGGGACTTTTTGGTAATTAATCCGTTAAATATTAATTTAATGTAAAGTTTATTTAATTTTAAAATAAATCATAACTCTAGTTATTTATTAATCTTTTGTTAAATTTAAAAAAATTAAGAGAATATCTTTTAATTTTTGTTTAAAATAAATAACAAGTATAAAGATATAATGTATTGCTTTTTAAAAATACATTAAGGGTCAAGATTGGTTTGAATGAAATTAAGGGTCCGGATGAAATTGGGTATGGGATCGGTAGATTCCCTTTCGGGGAGTCTATCATTATTGAGTGATGCTAGGCTTACTGAATGTCTTATACCCATTTCATACCGATTTGCATTATCAGCCTCTACAAAACTAAAATCAATTAACCAAATGCATTATTTTGAACTCAAAATGTTATATACTTAAAAAAAATGTTGGCGTGTCGCGATGTGTTAGTGCCGTTGGCGCGGACCACACCTCAATTAGACACTAACTAATCACGACACGTCACGTCAGTGTGTCGCGATCGACACATGAAAATCATGTGTTGAACGATTAGTGCTGCTGGCGCGGACCCAAATCCATAAGACACTAGCCAATCGCGACACGTTACGTCAGTGTGCCACAGCTGACACATAAAAATTATGTTTCCGATTAGACTTAATTAAAACACAGTATGACACGACACACATTTTTTAGGTAGTAATTTTTTTTCTTTTAAAAAATCATTACGTACTTTTTTTCTTTATTAATTTTACAACGGCGCACAAATCCGACTCATTTTGTGCGATGCACTGACGTGCCGCGTTTGTATGGGTTCATTTTTTAGCCCTGACGGGACCCACATCATATGACCCTAAAAATGAACCAATCTAGACACGACACGTCAGTGACTCGCATAAAACGAGCCGAATTCGTTAGCCGACCTAGAATTATTGTTTTATGTCGTTTTCTTATAACAAACATAACGGAATACTGGTGTGTGTTGGGGGGGGGGGGGGGGGGGGTGCTGGGGGGTGCAGCGGATCTTAAGAAAAAAGGAATATTTTGTCGACCGCGATATACTGACATGGCGTGTCACAATTGGTTAGTGCCGCTGGCATGAATCCACATCCATAAGACACTAACCAATCGTGACATGTCACGTCTGTGTGTTATCTTTTTTATTTGCGAAAAAATGGGACTACAAATGGAAAAAAAATAATAGAGAATCATTGGGATAAAAAAGTAACCTAAAAAACATTTTTTTATATACGAAAAACTAGGACAAAGAAAAGAAAAAAAATCTCGGAGGAAAAACAGAAAAAAAATAGTCAAAAACTAGAACTTATTTTTTAAAATAATTGTTCAATTTTTAAAAAAAAATATCTATTTTTTTATATTTATAAAAATTAGATATTCTTTTTTAAATTTTACAATTATGTATGTATAACGATCTAATGCATTATTTTGCAAAAGAGATTTGATGTATTGTTTGGAAAAGAAATCAACGGTTAGGATTATGTTGGGTATTAAATCGGTAGGGTGAATTCGGGGAGCATATCATTATTCAATATATAAACTTAAAAATGGTGTCTCCCTGTGAATATGTGCCACGTCTCTCCCATTAATTGTAATCTAAAGTCTCTTAATATGGTTCTGCCATGCATCAATCAGTATTTAACATACAATATTAGGAGCTCTTTTCGATCCATACATTCATCCGAGGGTCTGCCCATTTAAGTTCCAACTTCTGCACATTAACAACATTCAATGTTATAATCACTCTTCACCTCTTCAGTTCCTAACCTTTTCCACTTTCTCTACCTATATATGTTCCCATGTTCTTTTCTTTTATCTCCGATTTGGTGTCACACCTCCACACAAGAATTCCATATTCTATAGTGAGATAAGTTCCCCCACCTCCCTATACAATGATTTCCCAACTTTGTGTTATGTTTACGACTACACTTCAGGTTGAAAAAATTATGATATCATTTTAAATATTTTGGTTCTTATTCGAAATTGTAGTAAATTAGTAACATGCCATTTCTTTTCCTATTATATTGAGTAAGAGAAACTATGTTTTAAAAAAATTCATGTATTTACCATACAAAGGCATGCAATCAGGTGCATGTGAAGGAACATAAAAAAATGAAGTTGAGATCTTCTAATGAAAATTTGTAGGATAATCTTATCACGGCTCATCACTTAGAATATTTGAATTCTTCTTTTATTTTATGTCCATTCACATTTCTTTGTAGGAATTTCAATTTATATTCATGCTTTATGTACATACCATTATGAAATACAAATATGTTTGTGGGTAAGTTAGACTCAAGTTGGGTGCTGATTTATTTGGTGGGAGTACTTTTGTCAGATTGGGAAAAATGTTCATTCTTGATCAATTCTTATATAAATCAAGACACTGAATTTTGAAAGATTCTGTTTCAAAGCTAATAGGTTCTAATTATGAGAATGCGTATATATATTTTCTCATCACTAAATAGTAATGCTAAAAATTTCATAAGTTGAGAAATTATTTTTTAATGTATATTGTTATAGAATTCCAGTTTACCTTTTTAGGGTAAATATATAATGTTTCTGGAAACAAAAATACAGTTTTCTTATCTGGATATATATAACTTTTTTGGAAAAATATATAATTTATTTTCTTGGGGGGGGGGGGGGGGGGAGAGGGGGGGGGGGAATTCATGCCAAGATTTTTTGCATGCTATTCATTTTGCTGGTCATACTCCCCAAATTAAAAATTACGGGGTTATATGTGCTTTGTTAGCTTGTGAGACATTCTTTAGTAAAACATCATGAGTGAATAATGTTTTTTATTTATAAGTTGTTCCCAAGGAGCAGAAATTTGTCTCCTAACATGAGGTCAACCTTCGTGTTATTTTCACGTTCAAAATTTGTGTCATTGATAGCTATTTATACAATGTTCTTACTTCTCTGTGACAATGTTGTATTATTTTGTCCATTATTCAATATAAACTAGTTTTTAATTCAGCGCGATGCGCGATGCTTTGCATTTATTGTTAAAAAATACAATGCGGATATACTTACAAAAACATAGAAAAAATCTACAACGTTAGAAAGACCTATTTTATATTTTTATGATATATGTCGTTAATGCAGAAAAATTATAAAAGGATAACGAATATATGTATTTAATTTATAGAATCTATGATGCCAACTAAATACTTGCATGTAAAATTGAATTGCGAAAAGGGAAACATTTAATGATGAAGTAAGTAAAATTAAAAAAAACAAAAAGAATAGAACATACACACACACACACACACACACACACACACACACACACACACACTCTATATATATATATATATATATATATATATATATTAAAAAACTGTTTTATAAGTAAAAATTATTTTTTTAAACAATACTATTTTTACAAAAATATAAATATATTATCATTTTTTTAATAACACTACGGTGTTAAAACTTTTTTATAATTTTTTTTGCAAAACTTGATTTTATAAAGATAAGTATATATATTTTATTATAAAAATTGTATTTTTATAAAGTAATTGTCTAGAAATATAGTTTTTAACTTCATTTCTTCATACAAATTGTGGTTTAAAAGACTGTTTTATAAATATAAATATAAATTAATTTTTTTTTTTATAATCTAATGTTATTGTTCAGAATTTATAAACTGTATTAGTAAAATTTACATTTTTTATTTAAAAAACATTTTTTAGCTATATGAAAAAACTATTTGTTATATAAATATTAGTTTTTACTAATTAAAGAAAAAGATATTTCACATAAAATACTTTCATATGTATAAAAAAAGTTTATATTATATGAAACATTTTTTCTTCAATGAATAAATTCTAATATTTATATAATAAAAAGTTTTTTTTTTGTATAACTCAAAAAAAAATGTTTTTTATAAAAAAAAATGAATACTTTTGTAAAACAGTCTATAAATTTTTCATGTTAACATTACTTTATAAAAATAATTTTTCCTTAAAGAATAGTATTTAAATTTTAAGAACATTCTCTTAAAACACAATATATGTAAAGAAACGAAATTAAAAACTCCACTTTTTAGAAATTTACTTTATAAAAAATGATTTTTAATAGAAAAAAAGAGTTAAAACTATAAGGTTGGACTTTAATCTTAAAATCATTCTAACCCCTATTTTTAAATCATTGAATCTAAGTTAGAATATCTAACGATCGAAATGTCAATATATATATATATATATATATATATATATATATATATATATAAAGAGAGGGAGATAAATTATTGGGTGTATATAATCTTCCTGACTTTGAGGATCATCTCCATACTATTTCTTGGAGATCTTAGTTGTTAAAGAGATAAGAGTGAACTTGGCACAGAGATAATAAGAGGATAAGATAGAAAAAATAATTCGGTGAAAGAGAGATAATAGGAGAATAAGAGACAAAAAAATTATTAGGGAGAAAGAAGAAATAAACTTACATTAGAGAGAACCATCTTTTACACGTTGGTTAAGATATATATGGGGAGATACAGTTGATTAAGATATATATAGGGAGAGAGGAGAATGAGAACATCATGTATGTATTTAATAATGGCCATTGGAAGGATTGGGAAATGAAGAGATGTATTTAATAATGCCCATTGTAAGGATTGGGAAATGAAGAGATTTGAGGATTTTAAGAGAAGATATTATAAATGAGGAAAAATTAATTATTGATATGTGTCTAATACCTATGCAAAGACTAAGATGTGCAATTAATGGCATTGCCACGTGTCAATTCTCTATAAAGAGACATCAAAATGATAATGAAGTGATGTGCCACGTGGATAGGCTAATTGCAAAGCATAATAAATGCCTTGTTTTGCATTTTATAGTATTAAGAGATGTTGTATTTGTCTTCTTCTTACATTTATAAATTTTTTTTATTCATGGCTAGATAATCTAATTCAAAATGCATGTCAATTTTTACTGTTTTGTAAAATAAATTATAAATCTTTCAACATGACTTCAAATGAGGTGCTGATTTGCAAAATTTATTTTTATATATAATATTTATATATTTTTTTGTACAATTATACATATTTTTTTAAAGCACCCATGCATCGCGCTGGATTAAAATCTAGTATGTATTTATTTCGGTCATCTATGGGTCCAAACGTTTCGATATAAAAATTAATTTGTAATTTGAGATGTTTAAGTTCAAGGTTCACGTCTTATTAATGTCAAATTTTGTTGAGTTATCTCTAGTATTCAATCTTTACCCTATGGAGCCAACCTGCTTTACAGTCGCCAATCGTGATCCCAAATCGCGTGCTGCTATGCACGCAGAAATCAACGCCCTCCTTCAAAATCACACTTGGTCACTTGTTCCCTCATCCAATTCTATGAATGTTATTGGCTCTAAATGGGTTTATAAAATCAAACGCAAAGCTGATGGCACCATCGAACGCTACAAAGCTCGCTTAGTAGCCAAAGGATTTCATCAAGAATATTGTCTTGACTTCAACGAAACTTTCAGTCCCGTTGTTAAGGCGACTACTATTCGTACTATTCTCTCTATTGCCATTTCTAATAGTTGGTCCATCTCGCAACTCGATGTCAATAACGCCTTTCTTCATGGCTCCCTCTCTGAGACTGTTTTCATGCAACAACCTCCTGGTTTTGTTGATCCTACGAAACCAACTCATGTCTGTCAACTTCACCGCTCTCTCTATGGTCTCAAACAGGCACCCCGTGCATGGTTTCACCGTCTTACTCACTTTCTCACATCTCAGCACTTTACGGGCTCCAAAACCGATACCTCTTTGTTCATCTATCATTCTGAGCCCGCCATTATCTACCTCCTCGTCTATGTGGATGACATCAGCATCACTGGCAACTCACCTTCTTTAATTCAGTCCCTCATTTCTACTCTTGGTAAGGAATTCTCCCTTAAAAATCTTGGTCCTCTCCACTATTTTCTTGGAATTGAAATTGTTCGTACCTCACACGGCATCTTACTTTCTCAACAGCGATATATTCTTGACATTCTTCATTGCCATGGCATGTCTAACTCCAAACCTCTTACCACTCCGTTTCCCACCAATCTCAAGCTCTCCATTACCGATGGCACACCCTTAGATGATCCCACTCCTTATCGGCAAGCCGTCGGGGCCCTCCAATACCTCACTCTCACCCGTCCCGATATCTCCTTTGCGGTCAATAAAGCTTGTCAATTCATGCACTCCCCCACCACTTCTCATTGGTCTCTTGTTAAACATATTCTCCGTTACATCAAACACACCTCTTCATATGGTCTCCATCTTATTAAAAATTCTACTCTCGACTTACAGGAATTTACAGATTCTGACTGGGCCGGTTGTGTTGATGACCGCAAATCCACCGGCGGCTTTGCTATCTTTCTTGGCTCCAACCTTATTTCTTGGCAATCAAACAAACAAAAGACCGTTTCTCGCTCTTCCACGGAGGCCGAATACAAAGCCCTTGTTGATGTCTCCGCTGAACTAATTTGGCTCAAATCTCTACTAGGCGAACTTCGTTTGCCTCCTCCCAAACCGCCTATCCTTTGGTGTGATAATCTTGGTGCCACCTACCTGTCTCTCAACCCGGTCTTTCATGCACGTACAAAACATGTTGAGATTGACTTTCACTTTGTTCGTGACCAAGTTGCCACGAAAGCACTTCAGGTTCAATTTATCTCCACAGCTGATCAACTTGCGGACATTTTCACCAAAGGCCTCTCCTCACATCGGTTCACTTTTATTAGAGACAAGTTGATGATTCACTCCCGTCCACCATCACCTTGCGGGGGGCTATTAACCAAGTCAAAGTTACATTCAAATATTTCTCCAACATCTCCGGAAGCTTCAACAGCTACACCAAGTTCGGAACCAACATCTACGGAAGCCTCAACAGATACACCAAGTTCGGAACTACCAAAAGCTATCATAGTTTGAAATTCAAACTGACTGTAATCTCCTGATTGAATGCTTCTCACGTACAGCTATATATCTAAGCCCTCATTCTTCATGTACAGAGTGAAAAAAAAGAGATAATAAAGATCATCCAAGTTATATTACAGTAGCAGTGTTCTTCATATATCTGTTACACCATTTCATTATTTTGTTAATGCATAAGTCACTACGCAAGAAAAGAAAAAATCAACAAACACTATTACTGACATATTTTTCCTTAGGGTGATAAACAGCTTTGGCTCGAGCGAGGAAACCATCCTGGTACAAAAATTCTTCTGAAATGCGGCCATGTTGTTGGCTGGTAGAGAAAATGAGGCGTATGAATCCACTATATAGAGGTTGTGCACATCGTCAAAAGCCAAAAACCCGATTGCAGATGATGACTAATACATGACTACAGAAATAAGGAGCGTATGCATCCACCACCTAAATTCCTTTCATTTCTTTAGGGGTGACAATTTTAGAAACGACACGAAAAAACGACACGGAACAATCCGAAATTGATACGATATTTCGTGTTTGTGTCGTGTTTTTTTGACACGAAGTCGTGTCGTGTCGTATTCGTGCCTTAATTATGAGTCGTGTCGTGTCGTGTTATCGTGTTTTTTAAGCCTGAAATTTAAGAAATTATAGTTGTTGTGTCGTGTCGTGCCGTGTTATTTTTTATTCGGGTCGTGTTCGTGTCAGCTAAAAAAATACGAATTCGTATCGTGTCGTGTTCATGTCCGAAAAAATCTTGCCGTGTTGTGTCGTGTCTGGCCAAAACACGGCCCGTTGACCCGAATTTCCACCCCTACATTACTTGTATTAGAAAAGGAATGTGCTCATCGGGAGGTAGGTACTTCAATTAGCATATTGGCCGCCACTGATTATGCAACTATCAAACGGCGTCATGATCTAATTTCATGACAAAATTCAAGTGCATAAGGTAAGATTGTCAAAACCTTCTTTTTTTTTTTAGAGAGAGGAGGGACATTACCCCCTGATTTTATTAGATCAAATTAAAAAGAAGATACGGAAATTAAAAGAAAAGGACCCGTCAGTAAATGGAATCCAGACGACATCTAAGCTCCCAAGTTAGAATGAATCCTTCTGTATTTATTGAACATGAATAGGGCCTAAAGGCTTTGGTTTGATTGTAATTTACAATATAATCTCAATATAGAATCCTCATCTTCTAATCTTCCAATCCCTCTCCTTCCTTAGTTGGATAAAAAAGCGCATCCAGCGTAAATGCACTATCTCCGAACCCAAAAGGGTATTTGGCAATATAATCCTTCCTCCTCCAATAAATCTTGACGGAAATGGAGATCAAACTTGGGAGAGAATAGAGGCCAATCTATAAGTGAGATTTTTTTATTTTACCATGTATGAAAAATTACACAGGCTTAATGGTCTAAGGCCTAAACAATAGGTCACTTTCTATAATTTTGGAATGAGACATGTAGTTGTACTGGTCCAACTTCTAGGGAAAACTCTGCTTAAAAAAATCTTTCACTGTATATATCAGATCCTCTTTCATGATAGCCCAAACACATAGAAAACCTCATTATATCCATCAGATCCTGGGGAGCTCTCAATCTTTAGGCTCTTCATCAAATATATGGTGATAAAGAACAACAATGTCGTTAGTAATGCTTATACTATTATTGAATAAGAATAAGTAGCGAACTAGAGATTAACGATTTCTCTACAGATTTTCCACCTTTTGAGCTATATTCTAATCCGATGAAGAATGAAGGTTTTTGTCTGGCTAAAAAGAAAAAAATCAATCCAAATCTGCTTCACCTAGATCAATTACGAATAAGCTACATGTAAAGACATTAAGGCAAGTTTTTATATCACTTATACTATGAACTAATGTTGTTATGATCTTAAAAAATTGTACATTGAAATGCCATGGCTTATGTGTTCTATATAGGATAAAGACTATTTTTTGCAAGATCATAAATGATTTTGATCAATTTATCCATTTCACTTAAATTAATATTAATGAAGATCATTTTAAATAAAAAAAAAATGAGTTATGCTTATGTGCACATAAAATCCCCCCTCCCCTCATTAGGGCCAGCTAGCGAGAGAAGAAACATTATTTTTCATTTATTTTGTTAATTTTATTCTTTATCTTGAATAAGGGTTTCTAATTACAGTATCTGATCCTCATTGAACTTAATCAATTATTAATGAGGTGTTGTGTACCAACCCCTATTTTCTCACGTGAAGGATGGTCAGGCACGATTCGTCGAAGATAGGGTTTACTTGTCAATTAATACCATCTTTAGCACAAATGTAATTATATTTAAAGGATGATATTTGAAATTCCATGAATATATCCATAATATTTAAATAGATCCAAACCATCACCAACTAAGTAATAAATCCAACCAGTATGACAAAAATCTCAACCAACATAATGTAAAGAAATCTCGGTCATATGCCTTTACAAATATTTCAAATAAAATAACTAAGTCTGGAAGAAAAGCACCTATGCTTGAATCGATAAATCTGAAGACCGATGCGCAATAGAGATTGCAAGACTATCATAGCATAGTCCAGCTATCCCTATCTAAGAGCACCTAGGGGAGAAAATATTTAAATTTGGCTCAGAGCCCGAGGTGTGCAAGAATTAACTTAATCAATTTAAGATACAATAGTACAGTTGGTGCAAAATAAATATCCCCATCGTCACTCTCATGTGTTTAAAAGCTCACCGCGTATCTATGTTTGATATTATTCACATCCAAGTAAGTTCCAAATAATGACTATGACAACATGCCAAAATTAATAATAATAATAATGGATATATCGATAATTAAACATTTAAGTATACCGACTATATTTAATTACCAATATTCATAATGTCCCCGTTCTATGAGTCTCACATATCAGCGTAAACATCTATTATGCAATTACAGAGTAAGATTTTGCATGTTATGTCCATATTCTTAGACAATTTAATTCATCTCATTAAAGTCAATGGGTAATTAGTTATATATGTCCTTTCATATATTCGGCAAACAAAAGTATTTACCATTGGTGTCTAGTTCGTACTCTATTGGCAAGTCCGGAGGAATCCATTATCCCAACCGGGCATCACAAAACACACATAAGTTGGGGGATGTCCCTACTCAGGATACCTATTCACGGCCAATACCCAGCGGCGACACAGGCTGGTCAGCGTCAACCTACCTCTCGTAGATGACGCCTCCACATAGTACTTATATGACCTACATAATCGCCAAGCCCACTTGTGTCGGCGTGTGGTACCCGGTTCGAATGCATGAATCCTCGAGCCGATGGGACAGTCCACGAACATTTGTATGTCCACACAAATACACTCAAATGCATATTATTATCTCATACAGTATGTATCGGTAACTAGTCCATAATTCCCATAGGGAAGTCCCACATAAAATTCACAATTTTTCATTTATTAATAATTTACCATAATAAGATTATTAATTCAACTACATTGAATAATTACTTAACCAACAAGTTAATTATAATTTTCCAAATTTAATGTGGGTACATTTATATTTTCATAACTTCTCTATTGTCCCAAAGATGGTCCCACCAACTCGCTTAGAATCCTAAAATAACTCTTAACCAAACCCCAGGCCCAACTCGTTCAGTCCTCAGGGTCGAATCGATTTGTTCTAGACCGAATCATTTCACTACCAAATCGAATCGATTCGATTTTAAGAAAAAGCCTAGATCTGCTTACGTGTTCTATTATGGAATTTCTACTTTTCTTTCCAAATTCAATTTTAAAGGTTTAGTCCACTGTATATCCATGTAGTTGAGTCCTAGCAACTTAATTAGTGCTCTTAGGATCATTAATTACATGAATAAATCCCAATTTAATGCCCAATTTCCCCATAATTTATAAACATTAAATTCATATTCAACTCAGAGCAATCCCAATTCCCACACCCACGACATGTTAACTACAGGAATGTCATGTGATTTTTCAAGAAGCGTTGAAAGACTAGCCTTGAGAGGACATTCTCTTTCTTGAGCTTTTGTTGAAGACCATATAGCACATCCAGCTTACTCTATCGACAGCCCAACCAGATGAATGATTAAGGAAATCGGGATCAGTTGACTTTACATTATTTAAGGGTGGTCTTGAATCTCATGTCATTAGCGGCATTTATCATGGGGTTTCCACCAGAATTTCAGTCCATAGTCCAACATTACTATTATCTACATTAAATAATCAAGATGTCCCCATTTAGTATCAAGAACCCTAAGGAATCTAACCTCAATTTCAAGAATATGATACCTAAATTTCTGTGACTAATCCTATATTAAATTCATTTATCAAACCTAAATTCCATAAATTTTAAGGGTTATCATACTGCATAAAGAAAATACATTGAAAAACATAAATTAAACAAGGGAATTCTTGCTTTAGAACTTCGTGGAAGAAAGCACATTTGATTTCTTCTTGATGCCTTGCCCTTTTTTCCCTGTTTTGGTTCTTCTCCTTTCCTCTCCCATAAACGGTTGTGTTTAGGTCTTTTTTGAATAGTAGAGGGGAAGTGGTTTACTCCTATTTAAACACTAATTAATCCTCATTCCGAGTTGGGCTTAAAACCCAATATTTGGGCACCCAAATGGAGCTGAGTCCATACTCAAACTGGCCCAAAAGTTCCTCAACTTAAACACAATTAACCCGGGACTATTTCTAAAGGTCTTAAAAACCTAAACGATCCCACATATGCCTTAAAATTTATCCCAAATTATTTTATGCCAACGTTGGATAATTATTAACTGTGTCACACATAAATTTGTATTTTTTAACAATACATGTGATGTTATAACCATACACATAAAAATCAATCATACACAATATGACTTAATAATCAATAATTAATTTTCTAATTAAATCCAATACACATAAAAATCATACACATAAAAATCAATCATACACAATATGACTTAATAATCAATAATTATTTTTCTAATTAAATCCAATTTCCACAAATTTTTATTTATTTCAAAACTATTATTTATTATTTATTTTTAGAAAATTACGGTGTATTACATGTTGTAAGTGCTTAGTTTATATTCAATGTTCATACCATACGTGGTTTGGTATTGTCCAAGTGGTAGGGCATATTTCACCTCAACATTTCAGTTTCAAGAGAAGTTTCTAAATACATTTCCAATTCTTTGGCCTGTGCTTAAAAAATTGATTTACATCTTAATACAGAAACTTTCTTAGGTCTTTGTCTGTTACACATCCATCATCATGTCTCATACCTTCATCTCAATCTTTTTATGATCACTTAAACAATACAAAGGAGGATTTTGAATTGCAATGCTAAAAAGGCAGTGCTCTCATTTCTAAACTATCCAATTTGGTAAAACTTAAAATGTATGCTAGGACATTAGCAATAGGAAAAAGAACTCAAAAATTACTCCTGCCGTCCCAAATCAATAGTCCCCAATTGAAAATCAAACATTGTAAGAAAAATTCTTACTTTCCAAATTTATTCACCTAAAAATGATGAATATCTTTGAATGCAAGACATATACTTAGGATCATTTTTCTCGGTTCCAATGGGTAACGTTGTAATCTCACCTAGTTTTATACAATATTTTTTAGAAACACGACTATTAATAAGACGACTAAATTAGACCAAAGTTGTGTGGTTTATCATGGTTTTGTTTAAAACCTCATTGAACCCGGGGTCTTGACCGGGGTATTGAAATGCATGTGTACCATGGACCCTATCAAACGAAACGCCTCATTCAGCGACAAAATCTTTTAGTTGATACCTAACAATTATCAGATGAAAGAAAACTAGAGTAGCTGCAACTTCAACTAAAACTACTGCAGGAAAATTAATGTTATAGGGTCCCTAATCTTTTATGAATCTACATAACTAATGTTGCTCGGGGAAAAATAAAGTAAATTTCATAGTTGATACACAATGTTCACATCACTGGTATTCAATAATTTGGACAATTATTTCAAAGAGTATGATAAAACATAATAATATTAAAAGTACAATATTGCGTGCGAGCGTGTCAGTGTATGATCCTACACCAGTGTTATTTTCTATAAATTCAACTCTATAAGTTTAGAGTCATTATACACGGGAAAAAAATCTCGACACAATAGACATGTCCCAACTTCATTCGCTCATGTTCGGGCTCTATAAAGCTTCACTCTTAGTAGGGTCCAGACACGAGTAATTGAGGGCGCGACATGTCAATTGTGTCAAACATTTTTGTCGCCAAATTATGTCTGCCTAGTGTTTTCGATAAGTTAATGGCTCCACTCATTGTATTAACATGTGCGCATTTCTCAAATGGCTCTACTTCATCTTAATAGAGTTCTGCTCTTAAAGTTATGGTTATTTGTACTTTGAGGATTAAATGTTTTTTGCAAATTACGTGGTTGGGGTCTAAAAAATTCCATTTTATGATCCAAACTTTTTTTAGAGTAAATTGAATCAAAACCCCCAAAACTATATCAGTTTTGCATATATCCCCTTATTCTAAAAACCTTGACAAAAAGACCACCTAAATTACTAAATTTTGTCACCAAAAGAATCTCAATAAACATTTAACAATTTTTATGCATAAACTCATGTTTTTATCAAATCATTTTTAATGAAAACGTGTTAAGTATCTGCAACATCAGGGTGCCCTCTATTGTTTTTTTTAAGATTAGGGGGCTATCTACAAATCACTATAATTTAGGGGATTTTGGTGCAATTTACTCTATTTTTTATGACGCGTGTAAACATTTGTAAAACTTATTCTCCAAAAAATAATGGTACCTTTAAATGGAATACATTCACTTGGATCTTTATGCTTTCGTGAACAATGTTCACCTAATTTTATGACGAATGGGTACCCCCAACCTTCCCCAAATCATTATCTTATTTTGTATATTTTTTAACCGACGTAAAATTGATAAAGTTTCCAAAAATTTAAACACAACATTGCAATGGAATGTATATAATCGAAAGAACATGTGGCATGAAAGGTCTGATGTATGGTCATTAGCTGAGAAAAAGCGTTAAAGAAAGTTTCAAAAGGTTATCACTAGCATTTATTTACAAGCATTAATAGAAAGTAGTTGTGTGATTGAACTTTAGTCACTTTGTTAAAGCCAAAAAATAATATAATAGTACACCCCGTGCTGAATAGCGCAACCCTCAATCAAATAAATGCTATCACTAGCATTTATTTACAACGCAATTGCTTAATATGCATTATAAACAACACTTTTTCCTTGAAGATAAGAAAAGTGGAAAACAATTTCTGGATTAATGCAATTGAATGCATTTCAAAACTTATGCCGAAATTTATATCAAGGTCTCTATGACTAGCAAATTAATTTGGTTCTAACAACATATAAAAATGGCCTATTAAGACTCTTGCACTTAAAAGTCTCACGAGATTTGAGTTACGGTCACTTGTTTTTCAAATGACATTATTACGTTGCAAAAGACTATGCGATATTGTTACGTAATTAAAGAATTTGTCAAATATTATAATGTAGATAATAGTGTGATATTACAAAGTGCGAATGTCATATTACGAAATATAACTAATAAAAACGGACCATTGTCACTAAACACTTACAAGAGTTGCACTGGACCGAAATGCCCTCTGTTTTGAGGGGCCTCTCACATCTTAAAAAAATGAAATCAATCAAAACTAAAAGAATTAAATAGAGAATCAACCATTATTGCCCAAGTGTGACACAATTTTACTAACTAATGCATAGTATTTCCGTATTTGTAGCCTACTTTAGACGTTCACCTTTGTGTATTAATCAATTAGAACCCAAAAGGGGCTACTGTCAAAACTATATTTTATAACGTGTTTTGAGCAGTTACAAAATCAATTCACAACATTGGATTCAGGGGCGAAGCTGTGGGTTGGCAGGGGGGGGGCACGGTCCCCTCCAAAGTTTTAAAACCCACCAAAAAAAATACTGATTTTTTTTTATAAAGCCCACAAATTTAAAGCCCATAATTATACCCAAAAATAAGCCTTTTACACTTACTTATTTGTACCCTAACTAACCAAAACACTCACCCACAAAGCAAGCAGCAGCAGCAGTCGTCCCTCTTCTGAAGCTCTTCATTCCAAAAGCCAATTTCCTGTCATGTTATTAACCAAACGCCAACAGCAAGCAGGGGGGCCACCAAGAGCAAGCAGGAGGGGACCAAACGCCAAGCAGGGGGGGCCACCAACAGCAAGCAGGGGGGACCAAAGCCAACAGCAAGCAGGAGATTTTTGTTAACCAAAAATCAAAAGTTGAACTTCAACACAACATCTTAGGTATCATTTTCTTTTCTCCTTTTTTATAAGTATTAATTAGGTAATATTAATTAGGGACTAATTCTGATTACTATATTAATACTAATAGGAATTGATTTAGTATTAATTCTTTCATTAAATTAAAATTAGAATTAATTTGCTTATGTTTAAAGAAAAAATAGGGACTGGTTTTATTAAGGACGGATATTAAAAAATTATTACCCAAATTAATTTTTATTGTTATTAATTATTAGGGTCTCTAATTTAGGGATTGATTTTACTGTTATTAGTATTAATTTTTTATATGCTATTGGAGTGTTCAATGATTATGCTTAATATATGATAATTATATTTTTTTTTTTTTTTGGGGGGGGGGGGGGGGGGGGAGGGGGGGGGGGGGGGGGAATGACAAATTTCAATTGTTTTATTTTTGTGTTGTAGAAATATGGGAAAATCAAAGACACTTGATTCATTTTTCAAGAGAAAACATGCCGAAAATCAAAATGTCGAGGAGTCTCCAGTTCCCCCTGATGCTAATGTTCAAAATTCGGTACCTGAAACACTTGTTCACCGAACTTTAAAATCACCAAGAATTGAAGTTGAGGGGTTTGATATTGATAATTTAGAGCGTGATCCGGGAAAACGTATCGAAATATGGAGGTATCCCGATAAGCTACTTAATGAAGTTCGACGAGCATACATTAACTTTGGTCCATATCAATGCATTGTTTCGAACTACCCTTTATCTGTACATGAAAAATATCCTTGTCGTTTTCAAGCATCATGGTTTAACATATTTCCGTCTTGGTTAGAGTATTCCCCAACAAAAGATGCGGCATTTTGTTTACCTTGTTATCTCTTTAACAAGGAAGGGGCGCATCATGGGCAATATACTTTTTCAAGGGATGGGTTTAATACTTGGAAGAAAGTAAGGAATGGGAAGAAATGTGCATTTTTAAATCATGTAGGGAAAGATCCTAATTCATTACATAAAATTGCTTAAAAATCATGTGATGATTTAATGAATCAATTACAACATATTGATAAAGTTTTCGAGAAACAAACTTCCGAACAAATTACAAACAATCGGTTACGACTCAAAACCTCGATTACATCGGTTCGTTATCTTACACTCCAAGGTTTGCCCTTAAGAGCTCATGATGAAAGTAAAGAATCTATCAATCGTGGTAATTTTCTTGAATTGATTAAGGTTTTGGCCGATAATAATAAAGATGTTGCAAATGTTGTGTTGGAAAAGGCTCCTCAGAATGCCTCATATATCTCTTCCGATGTCCAAAAAGAGATCTTATTTGTTTATGCAATGAAAATTAGAAAGGTCATATGTGAGGAAATTGGTGATTCTAAGTTTTGTATTCTTGTTGATGAATCTCGAGATATTGCAAAAAAGGAGCAAATGGCCATTGTTTTGAGATTTGTTGACAAAAATGGTCTTGTTCAGGAGCGCTTTTTTGGTGTTGTACATGTATCTGATACTAAGGCATTGACTCTAAAAAATGAGATTTTTTCCATGCTTTCTCGTTATGATCTTGGAAAACAAAATATTCGAGGCCAAGGGTATGACGGGGCAAGTAATATGCGAGGTGAATGGAAAGGCCTACAAGCCTTAGTTGCAAAAGATTGTCCGTATGCATACTATGTCCATTGTTTTGCTCATCGTTTACAATTGGCATTAGTTGCAACATCTCGAAAAGTTGGTCATGTACATCAATTTTTTTCAAAATTGAGTTTCATTATTAATATGGTGGGGGCTTCTTGTAAACGTAACGATGAATTGAAAATTGCACATGCCTCTGATATTGCTTATTTAATTTCCATAGAAGAGCTTGAGACTGGTACAGGACTGAATCAAGTAGGTAATTTTCAAAAGGCTTGAGAAACACGATGGAGTTCTCACGTGAGATCTCTTTCTAGCTTGATAAAGATGTTTAGTGCTACTTGTCAAGTTTTATTAAAAATCATTGATGATGGAGGTGGGGAACAAAGTGGAGATGCCGATACAGCTTATAGTTTTTTGACTACTTTCGAGTTTGTATTCATCTTGCATCTTATGAAAGATATTTTTGAAATCACCGATATGCTTTCCCAAGCGTTGCAAAGAAAATCTCAAGATATTCTGAATGCAATGCAACTTGTGAAAACCACAAAGACATTGATTCAGAAGTTAAGAGATGATGGGTGTGACACTTTAATTGATAAGGTGAAGTCTTTTTGTGAAAGACGTGCAATAGAGGTACCAGATATGAATGCTTTATATCTTGATAGACGGGGACGAGCTCGTCATCAACAAGATAATTTTACAATTACTGAGCATTATCGGATTGACATATTTAATGCTACAATTGATTCTCAATTGCATGAGCTAAATTACAGATTTAGTGATCATACGGTGAGGCTACTTGTTCTTAGCTCTTCATTAGATCCTCAAAATGGGCATACTACTTTTAATGTTGATGATATCTGCAAGCTTGTTGATGAATTTTATCCCGAAGACTTCAGTGCGCATGAAAGAGATGACTTAAAAATGCAATTGAAGCACTATGAGGTTGATGTTCTCCAACATTCGGAATTTCAAAAGCTAAACACTCTTTCCGATATATGTCAGTGGTTGGTGAAAACAAGAAAGTCGATTTTTTATCCACTAATTGATAGACTGATTAGGCTTGTCTTAACTCTTCCGGTATCAACTGCAACTACCGAACGTGCATTTTCAGCAATGAGTCATGTCAAATCCGAGCTTCGAAACAAGATGGAGAATGATTATCTTACAAATTCTCTTATTATCTACATTGAAAAAGACATTGCGACACAGTTTAGTGCGGAATCAATCATAGATGGATTTCGGGATTTGAAAGAATGTCGTGTGCAATTTTGATGCATCTCTTTATATTTTTGCTAGTATTTTTGTATTATATTCCAACAATTAGTTTATAATGTCATACCTCTATTTTTGCTAATAATTGTATCTTGTATGTGGTGCAATTATTATATTTTGATGGTGAATATATATGATATTGTTGGGAAAAAAATACTTACGGTTGATATCTTGTATGTGGTGCAATTATTATATTGTTGGTAAAAATATTGCATAAAAGCATTTTTGTGAAAAATCTTACACATTCCCCTTCAAGTGACTCTAGTGAGGACCACTTGTTGGAGAAAAGCATTTTCCAAGTCAATCATTTATTACGGATCTATTTGGCAAATGGTGTGATATGGTGAATTGATTTGAAATATTATTTTAGAGGTGGGTTGTGATAAATGCAAGTCATTTTCTTATTTTTAAATGCACCCTAAGTACCTCAAGCTATGACCTCTCTCTCTCTCTCTCTATATATATATATATATATATATATAATGCTCTTGTGCGGATTAGCCCGCATTTTAAGAATGCGGATCGAACATGTGTCACCTAACGGTGCCCCTAGAAAATATCGCCTAAATTATAGGCACACTCTCTCTCTTTTCTGGGGTCATCGCAAGGTGACACATATCCGGTCCGCATTATTAAAATGCGGACTAGTCCGCACAAGAGCATGACTATATATATATATATATATATATATATATATATATATATATATATATATATATATAAAATTCAAATGATACTCAAACACGTACTAATGTCGAAAAAACATACTTCATTCATCCCAAATTAAGTGTCTCTATTCATTTTTTGTACAGATCAACGATACACGCGATCAATTGTAAAAAGATCAAAACTTGTCGTGTCTTATCGTGCAATTTGATCAGTTGATTATGTCTATAAAAGGAAAATGAAATATTAATTTGGGATAATCCAAAAAAGAATAGTAAACTTTTAATTTGGGACAAAGAGAACATATTTTTGTGTGACACCCACCTTGTGTTAGTGAGTGAGATCCACTTATTATGGATTTTTTAAGGAAGCTTGACAAATAAATCATATTTAGATAAAATATTTCATAATTGATCCTATTAAAATAATATTTTTTATATATGTCATATTTATACATTTAGTGAATATCTAATACATGTATTTTCTTTGCATGGGACACCTCTGAGAAAAAAAAGAAGGTTGGAACTATTTAACTACGTACTTTGTAAACAATAATAATTGATACCACTTTTTTTTATGATGTCTAACAACGGTATCCTTAGAATTACTATACTTGATTATTTATAGTTGATTAATAGTTAGAGACCTTTTGTCTAAATTGGGTAATGGAATCTAGTAGACTGATATGCATGGACCATAGTCCATATTGAGCAACAGCAGTAGATATAAATTCTCTCCCTCAGCCAAATTTTTTTTCCCTAAAAAATATTTTTTTTAGTTATTTGGCATCTCACTGTCAGTAATTCTTTGATATCCACTCTGGCCCCAAAAGTTAAACCCAAAATGACTTTTAGGGAAGAAAAAAATGACTTATTTGGGTTTAGCTTCCAACATCGACTCTGTGACCTTTTGTGCATCGTTAAAAGTTATTTTGGCAATCAAACCCCAATGAATGAAAATTATAGTTTTTAAATTTCTTTAGTGTTAATGACAGTTTTGTTCCAAAAAATTAAAAATATCTTTTGGACTTTTTGTGAAATACCCCTTCTATTTTTATGGCTTTCAAAATGTAATAATCTCTCTCTCTCTCTCTCTCTCTCTCACTCATTATATATATATTTATATATATGTTATGTCTACTATTTATAAATAACAATTGTACAGAATTATGAATTATTAATATAATTACAGAATTAAAACAGAATTACAGAAATGAAACACTTACTTGAATTTGCAGAAATAATATAAGAATAAAAGAAAAAATCCGAGCCCTGTTAAGAACAGTCTCCCTAAGACAATTTATTCTATCTAATGTGCTCCGAGGTTGATGAATACTGTCTCCCAAGATAGAACGGATTTTTCAATTGATTATGTAGCACGACAATAATTAATTACAACGAACTCAAATTTTGTGTCTCATACTCAACAACAATGCAACAGATGCTATGAAAAAAACGAATTTTCAGAAGAGGATATGACAGGAATTTTCAGGAAGAAAAATGACAGCAATTCTGAAGGAAGGAAATTTTTCATTTTTTAAAAACGGAGGGAGGCATCTGTATTTATAGCAAAGTAGGTGACGGTTGGCAAATAACTGTCAAAATAGTAAAACAAATTAACTATTCACGGTTGGCAATAACTGTCAACAGTTTATTAATTAATTAATTAATTTCGTAATTAATTAATAATTAAAGCCCAGAAAGTTAAATAAATTCGGCCCAAAAATGTAGGTGCTTTTTACAAGCCCGAGCCCGAGCCGAGTCGGCCGGCCGGACGGACGCGCGGGCGCGCGCGTGTGGACTTTTGACCGAAAGTCAACCCGTGCATAGCTTAGGTCATCTCCCCTTCAAAGAGTTGGGATACCCAAGGCATCCAAGCCTTAGTCCATACTTGGGGTGTTATTAACTCATCAAATTTCCACTACTCTTCCAATGTGGGACAAGAGTTAAAACACACGCAATTCATTAACTTTCATTACTTTGTGAGTCACTTTGGGGACATATTTATCATTCATAACTTATTAAAATTGGACGTATGAATATACTAAGTTAATCTCCTTGCAGAGGTGAACGCGTTCGTATATGGTCCCACGATTTTCGTAGTGTGGGTCCCACCTAAATTTGAGCTCAAAGTTGCTCAAAATTCTGGAGAGCTTTCTAAAACCCAATTCAAGTCCAATTTTCCAATAATCCCCCACATGAATGATATATCGCTATAAATAAAACCAAACAGATGCTAATGAAGATGCAGACACAAGTTGAGTAAAACTGAAGACTTATTGCATCGAGGGAAGTAGCCCAGTGGCCTTGAACTTTCCTTAGTGATATACTATCTGATTTACTTGGTTAATCAGTAGACTTCACATCCTTGAACCGTCAACTATTTTTGTAAACCTAGACAACAGTATTCACACAACAATTCTTCAACACAGTTGGTTCTCACGTTTGTGTTCATTTTGGTCGTGAACACCACTTGGTTCCGCATGTATTTTAGAGAATATGCCTTTCATTATTCTCATAGAAGTGGCCCCCTTCTTACTCACGTAGGTGACTTCCATAAAGAGTATTCAGCAATACCCCACTTAGACGTACTAAGATATAGATGTCATTAAAAGCATAACTTATCCTAATTTCGCGAAAGATATGCACTGTCTCATCTTTGGAATGGATAGGATGAAATATCCTCCAGTGCTTACTGAATACAACGTAGTTCGATTTTCTCATTGAACCTAGATCTTGGGATCTCCAGTCACCTAGGTTGGGTTGCCACTATATTGATTCTTATTTATTTATAGGCTTTAGACCCATTCCTCTCGATGATCTTTCAACTTGCTCTCGGTTTAAACCTTTCGTTAGTGGATCCGATATATTATCTTTTGACTTTACATAGTCAATTGAGATAATTCCGTTTGAGAGAAGTTGTCTAACGGTATTGTGTCGACGACGAATATGTCGTGACTTTCCATTATACATGTGATTTTGTGCCCTTACAATCGCTGATTGGCTATCGCAATGTATACATATTGCGGGCACAGGTTTAGACCCATTTGGAACATCCTCTAAGAAATTTCGAAGCCATTCAGCGTCTCCTCCAGCTTTGTCTAGTGCAATGAATTCAGATTCCATTGTCGATCTGGCAATGCACGTTTGTTTTGAGGATTTCCAAGATACGGCTGCACCTCTGAGGGTAAACGCATACCCACTCGTAGACTTAGAGTCTTTTGTATCAGATATCCAATTTGCATCGCAATGTACTTCAAGAACAGCTGGATATTTTGAGTAGTGCAGTCCATAGTTTTGAGTATATTTTAAATAACCCAAAACTCTCAATATAGCTTTCCAGTGATCTCTTCCTGGATTACTCGTAAATTGACTTAGCTTACTTATTGAGTATGCTATGTCCGGTCTCGTACAGTTCATGATATACATTAAGCTGCCGATAATACGAGAATATTCTAGTTGAGATATGCTTTCACCATTATTTCTTGCAAGATGTAAATTTACATCTACAGGTGTCTTGGTAGGACTAATATCACACTTCTTGAATTTTTTAAGTACTTTCTCTATGTAATGAGATTGAGATAATATAATTTCATCTGATGTTCTAGAAATTTTAATTCCTAATATAACATCGGCGATTCCCATATCTTTCATGTCAAATTTACTACTCAACATTTGTTTTGTAGTTTTGAAAATTTCCAAGTTACTACCCATGATAAGCATATCATCAACATAGAGACATACAATGACATATCCATTTTGAATGTATTTAAAGTAAAGACATTTATCGCATTCATTAATTTTGAAACCATTTGATAACATTGCATTATCAAATTTTTCATGCCATTGCTTAGGTGCTTGTTTTAATCCATATAGTGATTTAACAAGCTTACATACTTTTTCTTCTTGTCCGGGAGCCTTGAACCCTTCAGGTTGCTCCATATAAATTTCCTTGTCTAGTTCACCGTTTAAGAATGCAGTTTTTACATCCATTTGATGTATTTCAAGTCCATTAATAGCCGCTATTCCTATTAACATCCGAATGGACGTTATTCTTGTTACCGGTGAATATGTGTCGAAGTAATCCAACCCTTCATTTTGCCTATAGCCTTTAGCTACAAGTCTAGCTTTATATTTATCAATTGATCCATCGGCCTTCAATTTCTTTTTGAAGATCCATTTATAACCTAACAGTTTTGAACCTGGTGGAAGATCCACTAGTTCCCATGTATGATTTTGTAATATGGATTCAATTTCACTATTAATTGCTTCTTTCCAATTGGAAGCATCAGGTAAGGATATATCTTCTTTATACGATTGAGGTTCATTTTCTAACAAATATGTTATAAAATTCGGACCGAAAGAAGTCGAGGTTTTTGCTCTTTTACTACGTCTTGGTTCATCTTCTATTGATTCAATAGGTTAATGAGTACCACTTGTAAATACCTTGATTTGTCCTTTTAGAAGAACCAGATTCTCGGGTCATGTTATACGGGAATTCATTTTCAAAAAATGAAGCATCCCTCGATTCAATAACCGTATTTACATGAATATCCGAAATCTCATATTTACAAACTAGAAATCGATATGCACTGCTATTAGTAGCATAACTGATGAATACACAATCCACAGTTTTTGGACCTATTCTTACCTTTTTAGGTTTAGGAACCATCACTTTGGCTAAGCACCCCCACACTTGTAAATATTTATAGGAAGGTCTTCAACCTTTCCATAATTCATAAGGTGTCTTGTGAGTCTTTTTGTGAGGTACTTTATTGAGAAAGTAAGGCTCCCCCCCACAAATTTTGTGGAGCTCCTGAACTTAATAACATTGAGTTCATCATTTCTTTCAAAATACGGTTTTTGCGTTCAGCAACACCATTCGATTGAGGAGAATAAGGAGCGGTTGTTTGATGAATAATCCCATTTTCAGAACAAAATTCCTCAAATGGATATTTATATTCACCTCCTCTATCACTTCTAATAGCTTTTATCGTTTTGCTTAATTGATTCTCAACTTCATTCTTATATTGTTTAAATGCATTAATAGCCTCATCTTTACTATGTAACAAATATACATAGCAATATTTTGTGCAATCTTCAATAAAAGTAATAAAATACTTTTTCCACCTCTAGTTTGAACAAATTTTAAATCACAAATATCGGTGTGAATTAAATCTAAAGGTTCAGTTATCCTTTCAATAGAATGGAAAGGTAATCGAGCTAATTTAGATTCCACACAAATTTCACATTTATGATTTTTATCAATATTAAATTTTGGCAAAAATTTCAAGTTAATTAATCTATGCAATGTATCAAAATTAACATGTCCTAATCTAGCATGCCAAATATTAGATGACTCAATCAAGTAAGAAGAACTAGCAATTTCATTCATTGAAACATATGTTTTTGGGGTTACAGTAAGAACATTGAGTTTAAAGAGCCCCTCATTTAGGTAACCATTTCCTACATACATGTCATTTTTAGACAACACAAAGCGATCAGACACAAACACAAGCTTAAAACCATTTTTAGTAAGGAGAGATCCAGAAATCAGATTCTTTCGGATATCAGGCACATGAAGAACATTGTTAAGAGTAAGTTCCTTTCCAGAAGTCATTTTCAGAGTTATCTTTCCTTGTCCCACCACCTTCGAAGTGGAAGAATTTCCCATAAATAGATTTTCTTCATTTTTCAAAGGCTTATAGGTGGTGAACATCCATTTGTTTGCACAAATGTGTCGTGTGGCTCCAGTATCCACCCACCATTCCTTAGTATTTCCAACCAAGTTACATTCAGAGACCACGACAGAAAGATTCATATCCGCCAAATCATTGGCGATATTCTCACCCTCGGTTACATTTGCTTGAGGGTTATTTTTATTTTTCTTCTTCGGCTTACGACACTCGCTTGAGCGGTGTCCAGGTTTACCACAATTGTAGCATTTTCCTTTGAACTTTTTCTTGTTATGTTTGGAAGTGCCTTCCCCATCATACTTTCGTTTGTTCTTCTTAGGACCTTCAACGACATAGACCTTTGTTTCCATCGGATTCTTCCCACTTTTCTTTTGAGACTCACGGTTGTCTTCTTCGATTCTTCGCCTGACCACCAACTCCTCCACATTCATCTCCTTACGCTTGTGCTTGAGATAGTTTTTGAACAAAGTCCAAGATGGTGGTAACTTTTCAACAATTGCAGCAACTTGGAAAGTTTCACTAATTGACATTCCTTCAGCATGAATGTCGTGGAGGATCACTTGGAGTTCTTGCACTTGCGAGATCACAGATTTAGAATCAACCATTTTGAAGTCCAGAAAACGTCCAACGATAAATTTCTTCATCCCAGCATCTTAAGTTTTATACTTCTTTTCCAAAGAATTCCATAATTCCTTGGATGTTTTGATTGTGCAGTAGACATGGTACAATGTCTTGTCCAAGTAAGTCCGAATGCTTCCAAGCATCGATAGCATCAACCTTTTCAGCGCCATCTCCCTCTTGAATAGAGGGGCAATCTTCATATACAAACCTGCCCAGTTGGCAAGTAGTGAGATAGAAGTACATTTGTCCTTGCCAACGTTTGAAGTCTGTCCCAATGAACTTTTCCGGTTTCTCCCCGTGTGTCATAGATACGGGTGCAGTCACATTTGTGTTGGTGATAATCATTTTCGTAGGAGTTGTGTTCGTACTTTGCGATTCCATTTCTGTTACAAAAACAATTTTTTTATCAATGATAAAATTCATATGTAATGAATTAACCAAAACAGAATACAAAATTATGTGCACCAATTTCCTCCAAATATAATTCACAATAAATGAATTCCAAAAGAATTCCAAATAAAATTCAGAATTAAACTATAAGGGTCCGTTTGATAGCATTATTTGCCATGGCAAATGGCAAATAAGTTGGCAAATATGACATTTGCCTACAATTTGGTGTGTTTGATAGCAAAATTTGCCTACAAGCTATTTGCCAATGTACAACACCTCTTATGCATAACATGTTGGCAAATTTTGCTTTGCTATATGGGTGAGAAATATTTGTCAACAAATTTGCTAACTTCTTAAACGCTTTTAATATTTTAAAAAATTATTTAAAAACTATTTTAAATAATTAAAAAAAACTGTTATGAATATTTTAAAAATTGTTATGAATATTTTAAAAATTGTTTTAAATAGTTAAAAAAACTGCTTTAAATTAAAATCTGTTTTTTCGTAAAAGTCGTTTTAATGTAAAAAACTGTTTTAATGTAAAAAATGTTTTAATGTAAAAAATTAAAAATTGTTTTGATGTGAAAACTGTTTTAATATAAAAAATTGTTTTAATGTAAAAAATTGTTTTAATGTAAAAAATTTAAAAATGTTTTAATGTAAAAACTGTTTTAATGCAAAAAATTATTTTAATATAAAAACTGTTTTAATGTAAAAAAAATTAAAAACTGTTTTAACGTAAAAACTGTTTTAATGTAAAAATTAAAAACTGTTTTAATGTAAAAACTGTTTTTAGTAAGTAGTTTTGGCGTAAAAAACTTTTTTTTATATATAGTTTGTTACATTTTTAATAAATAAAAACGGGAAGTAAAAAAGAAAAGAAAAAACTGTTTTTTTATTAAATAAGACTTGGGACGAAAATTAAAAAAAAAAACATATTTTTTATTATTATATATGTTAATATGGGCGAAAAATGTGTTATTAAAATGTTTTGCCTAAAAAACTTGTTTTACCTTATTTGGTGTTTGATAGTCTAATGTGAGAAAAAAATATTTGTCTAGGCAAATGGCAAAATTTATCCTGACAAATTTTGCCATGCCAACACTTTTGCCCAATATGTATCAAACGGACCCTAATATAAACAGAATTTCGTACAAAATAGAATTAAATATAAAATCTGTGTCACACTAATTTTTAATAATAAAAAGAATTCTGTACAAAACAGAATTATAATTTAAAGATTAAAAACTTTACATAAACAAATTTTAACAAGAATACACAAATAAAATTTTATTTTGTGAAACATAATATAAAAACAGTATAGAAATTAATTATGTACCAAAAATGTTTTTACTAATTTCTACAATAAAGCAATAACTTAATTCATTTTATTCTGTCAAAACAGATTTATTTTCAACAAATAAATTTCTGTAATAAAAAAAAAATATGTACACTAAAAAACAGTAGAACTTAATAAATTGTCTTAAGATTGTTATGTCTACTATTTATAAATAACAATTGTACATAATTATGAATTATTAATATAATTACAGAATTAAAACAGAATTACAGAAATGAAACACCTACTTGAATTTGCAGAAATAATATAAGAATAAAAGAAATAATCTGATCCGTGTTAAGAACAGTCTCCTTAAGACAATGTATTCCCTTCAATGTGCTCCGAGGTTGATGAATATTGTCTCCCAAGATAGAACGAATTTTCCAATTAATTATGTATTACGACAATAATTAATTACAACGAACTCAACTTCTGTGTCTCATACTCAACAACAATGCAACAGATGCTATGCTGAAAAAGAATTTTCTGAAGAGGATATGACAGGAATTTTCAGGACGAAAAATGACAGCAATTCTGAAGGAGGGAAATTTTTCATTTTTTAAAAACGGAGGGACAGCAAAGTAGGTGACGGTTGGCAAATAGCTGTCAAAACAGTTAAACGAATTAACTGTTGACTGTTGGCAATAACTGTCAACAGTTTATTAATTAATTAATTAATTTCATAATTAATTAATAATTAAAGCCCAGAAAGTTAAATAAATTCAGCCCAAAAATGTAGGAGATTTTTATAAGCCCGACCCGAGCCCGAGCCGGTCAGACGCGCGCGTGTGGACTTTTGACCGAAAGTCAACCCGTGCATAGCTTAGGTCATCTACCCTTCAAAGAGTTGGGATACCCCAAGGCATCCAAGCCTTAGTCCATACTTGGGGTGTTATTAACTCATCAAATTTCCACTACTCTTCCAATGTGGGACAAGAGTTAAAACACACCCAATTCATTAACTTTCATTTCTTTGTGAGTCACTTTGGGGATATATTTATCATTCATAACTTATTAAAATTGGACGTATGAATATACTACGTTAATCTCCCTGCGGAGGTGAACGCGTTCGTATATGGTCCCACGGTTTTCGTAGTGTGGGTCCCACCTAAATTTGAGCTCAAAGTTGCTCAAAATTCTGTCCAGAATTCTGGACAACTTTCTAAAACCCAATTCAAGTCCAATTTTCCAACAATATATATACAGAAAGTCTCCTGTAAGGACTCCTTATGGTACATACCTCGGTACATACCATTTTTTTATAAGACTAAAAAAATGAATTTTTTGATGAAACTTCATGGATATGATCTACACGTTGAGAAGATCATCTCCAATTTTTTTCGTCAAAAAATTCAATAAAAAAACCGTTGAGATGAGGTGATATGTAAAAAAATGATATAAATTTGCATTTTTAACCGTTGAAATGTTGGTCGGCGCCAGGTGCTTTATTGACTAAATTTTTTGATGAAACTTCATGGATATGATCTTCTCACTATCGAGATCATATCCATGAAGTTTCATAAAAAAATTCAATCAAAAAGTGGGTGAGATGATCGCCAACATTTCAACGGTCAAAATGCATATTTATACTATTTTTTTACATATCATCTCATCTCAACGGTTTTTTTCTTGAATTTTTTGATGAAAAAAATTGGAGATGATCTTCCCACCATGGAGATCATATCCATGAAGTTTTATCAAAAAAGTCAGTTTAAAAAATGGTATGTACCGGGGTTTGCACCATAAGGAGTCCTTACAGGAGAAGGCCTCTCTCTCTCTCTCTCTCTCTCTCTCTCTCTCTCTCTCTCTCTCTATATATATATATATATATATATATATATATATATATATATATATATATATATATATATATATCCGTCTCCTGAATTCCAAATTCCTTCCACTTTCACTTACCCCTAGAACCAATCTAAAAAATAAAAGGATCAAATATCAAAAAGTCGTTCAAATATTTTTTAATACAGATTTATTCCAAGCCTTTTATTTTGTACCAAAAAGTCCCTTATTCTCTTATCTTTAAAACTCCGCGCTAGTGGCATGGTAAAGTCTTTTTGACATGGTGAAGTCCCTTATTCTCTTATCTATAATGGTTCTCGTCAGCTGGATGGTAAAGACTTTTTGACATGGTGAAAGACTTTTTGGTGCAAAATAAAAAAGTTTGAACTATACATATATTAAAACAAGTTCAAGAGACCATTTGGTATGTGCCCAAAAATAAAATATCAATGGCATAAATACACCTGTAAAAATTAAGTAAAAATATATTTTTTAAAATGTGTATAAATACACATGCATTACCAACCAGTCTAAAAAGTAAACTATCCATGGCATCATCTTCTCCAATAACCCCACAGTCCAATGATGAATAACAAAACTGCTCATATGCCATGCAAATAGTTACCTCAACCACCATGCCCATGGTCTTACACACATCCTAATGCAAAAATCTCACCCTTTAACTTAGCTACCCAACTGGGATTCTCCAGCTATGGATTGGTTCCTGTGGGGACGTATTTTGTGAAAAATGAGGATGGAGAATCTTTGGGTCCCTTGTTGGCTTTGTGTCAAGATAAGGTCATCATTGATAGAATGCTAAGGTTGATAGAATGCAAGTGCACCAGCCATGATTGATAGAATGCTAAGGTCGCTAGCCAGTTTTTATATTGTGACTTGTTCACTGCTTTGGCGCCCATTAAAAGCTGGTAATTTTTTTTCTCTCTCTACATCTCATTTTGTTTGGTTTGGGAATGGACCCTGATTTAATACGGTCAATATTTGTTGTGTCCACAGTGTGGTCTCCACACACAATATTTTGAAAGCTTGTGACCTTTCATTTTTCCCTTTTTAATTAGTGTGGATCCTTGGTCTCTCTATATATATATATAATAAAACTCCCGCATATTAAGAATGCATCGGGTACATTTTTAAAATACGGATTAGTTCGCACATGAACATTACATATATATATATATATATATATATATATATATATATATATGTATACATATATACATATATATATATATATATATATATATATATACATAATGCTCTTGTGTGGTCTAGTTCGCATTTTAAGAATGCGGACCGGAGGGTGGTAATTCGGGTTAGTCGTGTCATTTTCGGGTCGCGTTGATTTTTATTTGAGTATAAGTTTTGGGTACTCTTAAATCTATACAAGTTAATCGTGTCAAGTTCGGGTCATTTCGGGTTATTACCATAAACGGGTTATCGTGTCAAAAATTGTCAGCCCCTACTCCTAGAAATTATCGCTTAAATTATAGACATACTCTCTCTTTTCTGGGCTTACCGCCATGTAACAAGTGTCCCTTGTTGGCTTTGTGTCAAGATAAAGTCATCATTGAAAGAATGCTAAGGTTTATAGAATGAAAGTTCACCAGCCATGATTGATAGAATGCTAAGGTAAGGTTGGTAGCCAGTTTTTCTGTTGTGACTTGTTCACTTGGTGGTGATGGTGATATAACAAGACTTTATGGACATATTTGGTAGTAATGGTGGTGTAATAAAATGTTTGGGTCCCAGAGTTCTTTGGTCCTCATTAAAAGTTGGTTTTTTTCACTCATTTTGCTTGGTTTTGGTCCTCATAAAAAATGTGTGTGTATTGGCTAAAATGAGGTTTACGTTGCCAACCAATTTTGAAAAGATAGTTTGGGTGCTAATTTTTTTAAAGTAAAAAAATAATCTCAAATAATTAGTTTTACTATTTAAGTAAAAAGTCAATATTGCACATTTTTAATGACTGAAAAATAAACTATAATTTTTTTAGAGACTCTCCATGGAATGTTTACATAACCTCTACTGCAAAATAATTTTTATCTATTCTTTCAAAATTGATCGAAAGCTTAGGACCACACGCACACACACACACACACACACACACACACACACACACATATATATATATATATATATATATATATATATATATATATAATGAAAAAATATTTTCAATTTTTATTAATTTCTTTAGGCTTAATTAATGTTTAGTCCTTGAACTTTAAATAAATTATTTATGGTTTTTTTGGGAAATTCCCCTCTCGTTTTTTTATGTTTTATTAGAATCTAATTACTCTCTAACTAGAGAGAGAGAGAGAAATAGATAGATAGACAGAATCTAATTACGCTCCTGTAATTTCATGTTTTGTTTGAGTCGTGTTCGTGTTAGGCGAATCATGAACATTTTGTGCCGTGTTATATTATGTCACACTTTTGTTCGGCCTTAACTGTTTTTCTATGCATTAAATATATAATACAAAAATTTTATTTCACAAAATATTAAAGTGTAAAAATGGCATTCTCATGGGCTAGTCCCATTTAATATGTCAACGATGCATCAAAACCCTTTTACTATTTTCAATGCACCACATATATTTAGAAAAATGTACCCCTCACCTATACCGATTTTAAACCCACTTACTCTCTTTGTCTAAATATTAACACATAACCTCGCTCTCTCTAGCGATCCACCCCACCCCAGACTCGTCGGCGGCCACCGAAATTCTCGCAGAAGTGTTTCTCTCTCCTCATTTCTCTCACTCTCTATTCGTCTATTTTTTTTATGTTTCTGGTCCGTGTCAGCGGCGCCATGCCCGGAAATGAAGAAGAAGGTTCTTTCCCTAAAAAATATAGTTTTCGCAGGAAAAATGTGTGACACCTTGCCAATTTTAATCACAATTGATTAGTCCTTTATCAAAATAAATAGGAATCTCATTTGGTTCATTCTTAGAATCACTATCGAAAAACTTCTTAAATTACTAACCACCTATGTTAAATTCAGTAGGTGTTAATTTTATCTTTCATTAACGAAACACCATGGAGAAAATAGAAATATCATAACTCATCCACACAAATATAAGAGCCTGAAGCATCACATGATAAATAGATAAATAATGAATATCGAATAAACTATGAGTTCCAAACAAAAATCCAAACCGTAATTCTACAAAAATAAAATTGAATCCTAATACATCACCTGATGTGTAACAACTAAAGGGGAAACATGCCCGAATGAAATACTGAGTCCAAATACTAGACTACGAATGAATAACTGAAGCATCTACACAAAATCCTACAAGCTTCCACAAGTACCATATTTGCGCATCCCTGGAATGAGCCCTCAATCTTGATGTCCCGATGGATGGATACCAAAAATATTCTGGAAACTATTATTGACACGGGTTAGAGCCCATTCCTGAATTAAAAATATTCAACAAGTAATTAAGATGCAACAATTAAATATGCATTAACACTTTTCATATTTAAGTTCGTGTCGCACTCTCTTGAGAAATCACTCACCCCTCAACTATTGTGCACACGTAAGTCTTACCTCCTAACCCAACTTAACTAGTCGGGTTTCAAAAAACTTTATATCATCGTATTCTACTAAAAACTTTATATCATCGTATTCTACTAAAAACTTTTCCACATCAATCAATTATTATAAATTTATTTGGGAACTACTAAAAACACGTTATACAAAGATACTTTTGAGAGTAGCCCTTTTTGTATTCTAATTGATTAATACACAAACGCCAAGGCCTAAAGTCGGCTATAAATGTGGAAATACAATGCATTAGTTTGTTAAATTATGTCACACTTGAGCAATAATTGTTGATTCTCCATTTAATTCTTTTAGTTTTGATTGATTTCATTTTTCAAAGATGTGGGAGGCTCCTCAAACAAGAGGGCATTTTGGTCCAATCCAACTCTTGTAAATGTTTAGTGATTGTGGTTTGTTTTTTTAGTTATATTTCTTAATATGATATTCTCAATTTGTAATATCACAATATTATCTACATTGTTATATTTTACAAAATCTTTTATTACGTAATGATATTGCATAGTCTTTTTGTAACATAATAATGTCATTTGAAAAACAATCGACTCGAACCCAAATCTCATAAAACTTTTAAGTGCAAGAAGCTTAATAGGTCATTTTTTATATGTTCCCATCACCTGATTAATTTGATAGTTAGAGATACCTTGGTCTTAATTTGGGAAATAAGTTGAAATGCCTTCAATTGAATTAATCCACAAATTATTTTCTACTTTTCTAGCACATACCTTTTCTTATCCTCAAGGAAAAAGTGTTGTCAATAATAAATATTTAGCAATTGCCTTTATAATGTTGTGGATGCGATTAAGGGTTGCACTATTGAGCATAGGGGAGGACTATGGTATAATTTTTTTGTATTCAATGAAGTGACTAAAGTTCAATCCTAATAATACTTCCTGCTGATGCTTATAAGTACGCGCCATTGAAGACACCCACCATGTGAACATGAATAACTTGGAGGAGGGGGAGGGGGAGGCAAACAAACACCACCGAAACTTTGATTTATTATGAATTTAAGAGTAAATAGTGTCCCTTAAGGGTTTTTTTCACTTGAGGTCCAATAGTTATGCCTATTATATAGTTGGGTTTGTGATCCGTGATATCATAAATACTCAAATAAGTTATAATGAATTATCCTTAGAAATGTTAAAAAGCATTCATAAAAAATACTTTGGATCACAATATGGAATTGTTTAGATCCCAACCTCCTAATTTGCAAAAACATATGATCCCCGAAGTACAAATACCGATCACTTTAATAACTAATGTTTAATGAAATGAAATAGTAGACATTTTTTTTTATAAAAAATAGCTGGAGAGATGAGCCAATGTTAATAGAGTGAGGGGGGCATAAACATATACATATCGCGATGAGTTTGTATAAAATAATACACTCTCACACACATGCACACAATATTGTGCATTTCATATTATGATGTTTTACTATATTGTATGAAAGAATTGTCTAAATTCTTGAATATAAATGATGTTAATATTATGTATCAACTATGGAATTTACTTTATTTTTTCCAAAACTACATTAAGTGTGTTTCTCATGAATGATTAGGGACACTGTAACATTAAATTTGTTGAAAAAGTTTCACTTCAAGTTACAAATGCCTAATTTTCATGCAACTGATCATTGCTAGGTACGAACTAAAAGATTATGTTATGGAAAGTGGCCTTATATTTTATAGGCTCTATGGTACAAATGCATTTGAATACCTTTGTCAAGACCTCAGGTTCAATGAGGTTTTTAACAATGCCATGATAAACCACACAACTTTGGTCATAAACAAAATCTTGGAGTGCTACAAAGGTTTTGAAAATCTTAAACGGGTTTTTGACATTGGTGGTGGTCTTGGAGTCACTCTCAACATAATCACCTCTAAATACCCCACCACTACAGGAATTAACTTTGATTTGCCACATGTTATACGACATGCCCCATCCTGTCCTGGTAAGAGTACTCCCTCGATCCCAAATTAATTGTCTTATTAATAGTTGTGTTTCTAAAAAATATTATATAAAATTAGGTGGGATCACAATGCTACTCATCCTAAAAGAGAAAAATGATCCCAAATACATGAATTGCTTTCAAAGGTGTTCATCATTTTTAGGAAAATACATTTGCAAAGTAAGAGATTTTCTTATAATATTTGACTTTAAAACGACGACAAGTAATTTGGAACAAGAGGAGTAATTTTTTAGTTCCTTTTCTATTTCTTATGTCGTAGACTACTTTTGAAGATTGATCAACTTGGAAAGTTTAGAAATGAGAGCACTACCATTTTAACATTACAATTCAAAAGACTACTATGTGTTGATTAAGTGGTCATAAAAAATTGAGATGAAGGTGTAAGGCGGTTGTAAGGACATTTTTGTCCATTAACAATTTATTATGTCGCACGCCGTTACACCGTTGAAGAAATTCAAGATTCATACATTCATCAACGGATCCGAATATCAAAAGAAGAAGAGGAATCAAAGTCTGACAATCGGACCGGTCCGCCCTCAACCGGATCGATTCGCTTGCTGCAGATCCAGTATACCCCGGACCACAAGCGAACCGATGAAGCCTGGAATAAAAGAACCGATCCGATCACAACCGGACCGATCCGCCTCAGAATAAAAGAACCGATCCGGTCAATTGGAACGATCCGCCCCCAAGCCGGACCGGTCCGCCTGGGATAAACTTCGCCAGATCTGCTCAAGATTTTGTAGGCTCAAAGTTTTCTTATTTAAAGACAACTTTGGGGAGTTGTTTTTTAAGACTTTTCAAGACGATATTCAGAGTCCTAAATACTCTAAGTCTTCACCTATTGAGCCTAAGACTCTAGGTTTTTTATTCACATAATTCTTCCAATCATTTGTGAATCTTTTTGTGCAACCCAAGAACACAACTTTGGTTTGTTCAACCCTTGTGGAGAAGTCGTTCTCTTCTTCATTGCAGCCCTCCTGAAAAGGGAAAATTCCAGCCGACAAACTTGTGAAGAAGCCGTTTCTCTTCTTCATTGCAGCCCTCCTGGAAAGGGATATTTCCAGCCGCCGACTACAGAATCCGATACCTGAGGGTAATTCTTAGTCACTGTATTTTCATTGTAATCCGAAATTTTATGTTACAATATTATAATGAAAATAAAAGGTTTTGCCCCTTTGGGGGATTTTTCCTGAAATTTGTTTGTTTTATCCTGTATGCTATATTTTATTTGATAAATCATCTAGATGCATATTTTAGGGTTTAACTAAAATTTGGGTTTAATTAAAATTGGATTTTATTTGAGAAGTCGCAATATTTCCGCTGTAGCTACTCTCTCAAATTGGTATCAGAGCAGGTTACGCTAATTTATCGCGTATTCCTTTTTTCCGCAAAATCATGTGATATTGATTTTTTTTTAAATCAATTTTGTGAAAAATCGCAATTTTTCAATGGAACGCCCATTTAATGAGGAGCCTATTTTTGAAAAAGTTCACGACCATGCTGAAAATTTAAAAATTTTGAATTTGAAACTTTGCAAAAGAATTAAAGTTTTGGAAAAGGAAAATTTCCGTTTTAAATCTGCGATGGATCTTTTGCAAACGGTTCAAAATCAAAGAGATTTTTATCGTGAAAAACTTATTTCCTTGGACCATGACTTTGTTTCTTTAAAATTGTCCAAGAAGAAGAGTGATGAGAGAGTCCTAGTTTTAGAGAAGGATTTAGAGGACCTTAAAAATTCGATGGTTTGTGTTTGTGCCAAAGATGAAAAAAATATTTTAATCAATGAATTTGTGGCACGTGAAGAGACTCTTAGGGAAAAGTTTTCTTTAATTGAGGGGGAGAGGGATACCCTTTTAGAAATTGTTGAAAATTTGAAAAAGCAAGCCCTGTCTTGAGAAGAGTCTAATTTGTTACTTGAATCAAATATTTTGAAGTTGAAAAATGGTTTAAACGATTCGAGTAGATTTGATTGTGATGGTAATGGCTCATCTTGTTCTCATGCTTCTAGTGCTAAAGCCAAAACCATTATTTGTTTTAGAGGGTCAATTAACCCCAAGGATATTAGAAAAGATCACACTTTAGGTAACATTCCTCCCGTCTACACATGTTCACATTGTGGTAGGAAATCTCACCTTAGGAGGTTTTGTTTTGATCTTGGAAGATGTCCTAGGAAGTTTATGTCTAGCGTTCCCGTGGTTCCCAAAGCCCCCATACGACGTTTCACACCTATTTGGGTTAGGAAATCACTTTTAGAGGCACTAGATTTTAGACAAGTTGATTCTCGGGTGCTTGCACATGACTCTTCTCTTGCCATATCATATAGATGATTGTGTTTGCATGTTTGTCATACGCTAGTTATGCTTTTTGATATTTTTTTGCTAGCGTTGTGACATGTACTTTTTGTATATATTTTTTTTGAAAAATTTTGAAAAATACAAAAAGATTTTATTTTGATAATTTTTGAAAAATCCAAAAAGATTTTTGTTTTTTGTTTACACCGTTTATGGATGAACATTTTGGATGACCGAGTCACAACATCATTTCATTTTTTTCATGTGACTATTTGATAGTGTTTTGAAACAATAGGTCAATTCATCCTTGTGCTTTATAATGTTTGGAGTCATTAAGATGTAATTAAGTGTTACTTCCTACATGTTTGACTCATGTTTCCTTTAATGCACTCTTGCACGGATTTGTTTGATTATTGTGCTTGTCTTATCACATGTTGGTTGGGTGTTTTCACTTCAATCCTGTTCTTAAAATGAACCAAGCGCGATAAATTTTGATAAGGAAATTGTGCATATAAAAACCGTTTTGTGAGTTTGTGTGATTTGTTTGATAACGGGGAGGGGCTGCGAAAGGTAATTATCTATCCTTTGCGCAAAAGCCACCGTTAAAAAGGACCTAAAAAATTGAGAAATTTTATTATCCGAGGTCCAAAGAGGTTAAAAGAGCCCGAAAAAATTTAAAGGCAATAAAAAGATATTCATGCCAAAAAGGGGTCATTTAGATTTTTGCACCAATTCTCCAAAGTTTGAGAATTTAGATCACCTCTAAAAGAAAATATATATGAGGGTGTTTGGTTGGAGAATTTAAAACGGGTTTGCACGTCCTTGAAATTCTTGAAAATGCGCTATATAGTTTTGGACGTTATTGGTGTGGAAATCATTTGACTTTGATTTGTTGATTTGCATAAGACGATGTCATCTAAATTCAACAAACTTTTACACATAAGGATACCTTTGATGTTCATTCGTTAGGGGTACACATATGCATCGTGCACATATGATTGATTGAATTGATTTACCTATCGAATGTGTTCACACCCATTCATTCCATTTCCATGACTTAGTTGTTTGAGTCTAAATCCATGGTGTGATTTTTGTATCATATTTGTTCATATTGGTATCCTATCTTTGTATGAAAAATTTGAAAAATAAAAAATAGTTTGTGTATTGTTTTGTATACCGTGACACCCCGATTTTGCTTATTTGATTCATTCTTCTCATTTGTCTATTTGGGGACATCATAAAAAGGGGGAGAAAGAATTATCTTATTATGGGGGAGATTTGAAAGTTTGAGTTTGCTCATAAATTGGTATATATGTTTATCTCATTTCAAACTCGATATGTCACTTGGTATTTTGCTTTGTCTCATGTGTGTAGGTACTACATGGATTATCATTGGATTGCACACCCTGATGAGAAAAGTGTTAAGATTCCTGAAGAATTGAAGAGCAAACGCTGTAAACTTATTCAATTGTATCTTTCCAGTTTTGGGTTCATGGAAGGGTAGATTTGTATAGGCATTTTTAGTTGTTTGATAATTCGGATGTTTGTTTTTATGTATGTACCGGCATAGACATAGGGGGAGATTTGTAAGGACATTTTTGTCCATTAACAATTTATTATGTCGCACGCCGTTACACCGTTAAAGAAATTCAAGATTCATACATTCATCAACGGATCTGAATATCAAAAGAAGAAGAGGAATCAAAGTCTGACAGCCGGACCGGTCCGCCTCCCTAACGGACCGATTCGCCAACGGACCAGTCCGCCCTCAACCGGACTGATCCGCTTGCTGCAGATCCAGTATACCCTGGATCGCAAGCGAACCGATGAAACCTGGAATAAAAGAACTGATCCGGTCGCAACCGGACCGATCCGCCTCAGAATAAAATAACCGATCCGGTCAATTGGTCCGATCCGCCCCCAAGCCGGACCGGTCCGCATGGGATAAACTTCGCCAGATCTGCTCGAGATTTTATAGGCTCAAAGTTTTCTTATTTAAAGCCAACTTCGGGGAGTTGTTTTTTAAGACTTTTCAAGACGATATTCAGAGTCCTAAATACTCTAAGTCTTCACCTATTGAGCCTAAGACTCTAGGTTTTTTATTCACACAATTCTTCCAATCCTTTGTGAATATTTTTGTGTAACCCAAGAACACAACTTTGGTTTGTTCAACCCTTGTGGAGAAGCCGTTCTCTTCTTCATTGCAACCCTCCTGGAAAGGGAAAATTCCAGCCGACAAACTTGTGAAGAAGCCGTTTCTCTTCTTCATTGCAGCCCTCCTAGAAAGGGATATTTCCAACCGCCGACTACAGAATTCGATACCTGAGGGTAATTCTTAGTCACTGTATTTTCATTGTAATTCGAAATTGTATGTTACAATATTATAATGAAAATAAAAGGTTTTGCCCCTTTGGGGGATTTTTCCTGAAATTTGTTTGTTTTATCCTGCATGCTATATTTTATTTGATAAATCATCTAGATGCATGTTTTAGAGTTTAACTAAAATTTGGGTTTAATTAAAATTGGATTTTATTTTAGAAGTCGCAATATTTCCGCTATAGCTACTCTCTCAGCGGTAGTTTGATCTAGGGTATGAGAGAGGAAGACAATTGAGTAACACACAGAGATCTAAGGAATGTAAGGTATGAAGTATGTAAACACATTCTTCCCCCCATAAATGGAAATATATAGAAGAAAATTCCCTTGCAACTAGAAAGATGAGGTGGCATATGCCTTACCTTTTGAAAAATCGCAATCCAAGTATGATATGAATGTAGAATACAAATAAAACAGTCATAACCCCTAATTAATTATTGATTAAGTGCAATGAAGGTTTGTACTATTCTAAGGAGAAAACCTTGTTAGGAAAGGATTCCCATAAATGAACAAAGATCAAACTAAGAAATACCTAATTTAATTAGGACACATATCCCTTATTCAAGATACATATTAAAATAAAGAGTAATTGAAAAATAATCTCTATTTCCACTCACTAGTCGGCCCCAAGGTTCTGGAAGTTTTGAGGAGTGGCTGAAGCATAGAGGTCAAGCCTTAGGAGCCTAGGCATAAAAAGGCTTTTTTACTTTCTTTTATTATTTTAATTATTCTAAGGCTGGTAATTTAATGAAATAATACATACCTTGAATTTTGAAAATATATTCGTATTTTTTGTAGCTATCATTCTCATAGGCATGCCCCATTATCAATATATAAAATGTATTTCTCAGCATTTAATAAGAAATATACAAAATGTATTTTTCATCATTAAAAAATCAATATACACAGTCTATTTTTCATCATTCAATAACAAATACAAAATTGTTCAGCATAAGAAATGTATTTTTTAGCTTTTAAATGAAATAAATAGACTTTTGGTCGGCAGTTGGTCGGCAATGTTAGTTTTTTTGGACGAGAGCCAGAGAGGATTAGGATACTATTTTTCGTCTCATTATTTTGCACAAGATATCAGTCCAGTTTGTGAAAACATTATGTAAAAGGCGATGTCATTTCAGTAAAGCTTTTTAGTTTTATTTTTAAAAAGAGGTGTTCCTTAAGCCTTTGACCAAGAATAAGGCATAAGCAGAGCGTTTCTCGTAAACATCAAACCTAGGCCCTCCTTTTAGATCACTACTTGGCCCCCAAGGTGGGACTATGTGTCCACATAAAAACACATGTATGATCTTCCTTAACATTAGTTTTAGTGATGTGGATATATTAAAAACCATCAATGATTTTGAAAAAAATTTGGCTTCATCCTATATAAAATACATAAGAGTTTTGGAATTTTAATATAGAGTGTTTAATGATCATAATGATGTTTTTTATTAGTACAATTGATATAAAGACGAGATTTAACCTCTTGTGAGAGGATTTTAAACCCCATTTAGGCATTCTATCTGAAGCTGGATAAGATTTTGAATCACTTTTGGTGCTTTTGTTTTTAACTATACCGAAACCTTCATTCTTCATTGAATTAGAATATACCTCCTAAAGTGGAGAATTTTTAGTGATCTCATCAATCTAGCAGAATTTAAGAGACCGTCCTTATTAGTGACATTATTCGTCTTCGTCACCATAAGGAGAAAGATGTCATGAGCATGCATAATCTTCTTTCCCATTGTTATAAATATTAATTATGCAAGAGCACGAGTTTCAAATATCAATTTTTCACTTTTCTTTTGATTTATTCATTTCTATTGTATAGCCTTCTCGATTGTCGCACACAATGCCTAGCTCTTGTGACATCACAAATGAAATCATCGCGCCCAAGACATTCCCTTGCAACTATAAAACATATTGATTCTTGTCTGTGTATTATACTCATTATTATAAAAGAGTGTCCCCATATCAAATGTTGCTATTATTGTTTTGTATTTTCTCTTAATCGATTCTTCCGTACACTTCAAATTCGTATCAAAATGATGTTCATTTTGAGGGTGGCATTCTTGGATGACAATGATTGGAGTTTACGGTTTGGCACCACCCTGGTATTTATGACTTCCCACTAGCCCCAATGACCATTCTAGTGCGCAATTTTACCTTAGGCCTCGTAGCCCTTCTAATCGAATGCAATATGCCATAAAGATGATTTTCAACCCAGAATCGTTAATTCTAATAGCCCCCTAAGATTTTTCTTTTGTAGTCCATGTCCAACCGATGACAAGGAGCGTTAACGAATCAGTTCGTAACCCAATCATACACCCTTCATTATTACAAAACCAAGAGTCCAATGAAAATCCTAGCGCACATAGTGTGCATCCCATATCTAAGCATCCCGCTTAACTTCTAGCCAATGGCGAGTTTAGAGTTTCAAAAGAATTAATCTTAGCATACAATAATAGATTATGTGGTTTGGACATTAACTATGCCTACATCTACAAGAAGCCTTTAAACCATCTTGATTGCACCCTCTCCTCACAGAGTTACTGTTACAAGAAATGTGACTAAGATACATTGGAAATCTCTTTTACCGGGTTAATACACAATTTATATATAGGCCTTTACTATATAACGACCTAACAAACTTACTAATCGCCAACTCCTGACATAAGTCATCCACTCGTGAGTGTCCCGTTGTCATAGTCAATTAAAAGCCACCAATTCCAACAATTTTCCATCTTGGTTGTATAATCAAGACTTCAATGTAGATACTAGATTCTTTATGTCCTTTTTCTCACATCATGATCAGAAGCAATTTCAGACAATGTCTGAACTTCGCTGTTGGTAAAACCTTTGCCAGCATATCCGAGGGATTATCACGAGTCGAAACATTTTCCATCTTTACACTTCATGTTGAGATGATGTCACGAATAAAGTGAAGTATAACATCAATGTGTTTGGTGAGTTCATGGTACACTTGATTTTTACCTGGATACAAGGCACTTTGACCATTAATGCATACCATCACCGACTCCTGTACCACACCAAGTTCACATGCCAAACCTTCTAACCGTATTTCTTCCTTAATAGCCACAATATATGCTATATATTTTGCAATGGTTTTCGAAAGAGTCACAATTGACTGTAATGAAGCTTTCTGTAACACCCTGTCTAATTAAATACCGGGTAGCTACTCCTTTATAAAATTAATACATGATATCAAGCTGGTTCAGTCTTATCATCACTGTCGAAAATAATTAGTTAATAACTAGCCAACTAATATTTAAAAAGAGAGATGCCAAATTTTATTAATTAAGTTAACCTAATCCAAGTAATTAAGTCAACAACCATTAATCGCATAAACAATCTCAAATGAATAATAACCAAAGAGAAATAAACTGAGTCTGGAGTAAACACTCCAATAATAATACCAGAGTAAAATAAAGTCCCGATATAAGAGTCTGAATAAATAAACCAATATCTGAAACAAAACAAAAAATCTGAGAATGCTATCTCTAAATGGTAATGGGAGACATGCCCTAACAAATGAGTAACCCTGAGTAGAATCAAGTTCAAAATATGAAGGCGTATAATACCGAGATCCTTTAACTTCCACAGTTGCTACAACACGTCAATGTAATGGAACTCCTATGCTTGGCGTCCCTATGGCTGGGCACCTAAAATGTTTTTACAAAATAAAATAGATTTGGAAGAAAACGGGTCAGAGCCCGAGGTGTGCACGCCTAACGTATTTCCTTAGCCCATCCTAGTTATGCCCCTAACTAACTAGCCAGTACCATTCATTATTTCACACTCAATCATAGGGTATCTACTCGTAACACCTAAACAAGTTATATTCATAACCCATATTCACCTTCATTATATTACTTATCTCAAGTATTAATTAAATTCTTACATTCTTAGCCCATTCAAATATCTTAGTTATTCACATCTACTAAGCAACAGTAAACCAGTCACAAGTATATATATGAATCACTCACATTACATATATAGATATATATGGAACCCCTAGGCTAAGCTGCGGTGCACGCATACTGTGCTATCAAATCCATGTACATCACGTACGTAAGGATCACGTGTTTCGAATCACTCAGGAACCGTCTCAAAACAAATCACACATATTGGAGGAAAACATAGTTCACATACCCATGGGTCATGCACATACCTATGCTCCCATGGTCAGCTGACTTATCAACTCAAAAATAAGTCATTCACAGTCCTATGTACTTAAGGTACCAATCTAAATCACCTCTAAGGCACACAAGGATAAGGGGGTCCTTTTACAAAAAAAAACTAACCTCCCATGATAGCAAGTATGGTAGGTATGTCATACAAATAAGAAATACATTCACTAGGCATTCACGCAACCTTAGTAATCATATTTCAATATTGATATTCATATTCTATCTATAAGCCTCGTACGTAGCAAGATTATCCCGAACATCATACGTAATTATATATTTAACATGATAACTCTCTCTCGTCGTATTAATTTGAGTACGTAAACCTACCCCAAAAGGTTACTAGGCCTCCTAATAGTTTTAGTGTTATCTCAGTAACTTAAATCCCTTCTATTACTATTCTTATCCTTACCTCAGCATTTATTCCCATTATAGTTTCAATTTGAATGATTTCTAACCGTACCTCACTCAGTAGTCCTCAGAAGCAATATTATTCGATTCCCTAAGGTAATCCATTTTTCCGGGCTTCAACTAAGACCCTACTAACCTTAACTAAGTCCCATAATATCATATTAATCACCCTAAGAATAATTATCGGAATTGGGATTCTCCTTAAACTTTAATGGGAAACAATTACCAAAAATCAGAAGATGTCGATCGATCGAAGAAAATGGGTCGATCGATCAAGCAGGTATTTGCCCAGAATTTCCTTAAACAGTTACGAGTTTCCTCATTTTACACATCTAATTCTTCATTTCAACACCAAAACTCTCAACTAAATATACTAACCATCATACCAACATGTTTACATAATTTCTAACATTATTAGAGTCATTAAGTCATCCTCAATCAACGGTTTCTTGGATCAAAAGTCATAATTATCATATAAAAACCCTAGTTCTCCTATTTCTTCAAGAACACTATATAATTCATTAAAAATTCATAATTCTCTACACATGGATCATGATTTCGTGGTTGCTAAAATCCCAGAAGTTAATCTTCATGCAAAACCTACCCAGATTACGATTTCAATTCCTCAAATCCATTCAATTATCGCTATTCAAGGTTATTCTTCAATTCTAACCTAACATGGATGATATATGCACTAATTTACTGCAAGTTAAATCACTTGTCTGGTAATGAAGATTCTGATCCTCTAAAGTAGATGTTATATAAATGCTTCTCTCTTTCCGATATATCCGATAGTGGTGACGGTGGTGCAAAAAGTCCAAAAATGGTGGTTCTCCTTTGGTAACTTCCTCCACTTCATCTCTAACGGCCATCTGTGAAACTTGGTGATGGAAACCCTAAGGCTCTAACCTATTGGCTGATAAAGCTTTCTAAATTTCGTGGGTCGCTATTCTCCAAAAATGGAAATGACTAATATACCCCCTCGGGTTGCTGGTTAGGCCTAAAAATACCCCGAGACCCAAACTAAACCCCCAGCTAATGTTTTCTGACTATCTCCACCCTTCCGGATACGTTGGCACACTCACTATGTTCATACGAATGACATAAATATAAAATACTTTTAAATCCATGAAATTGGGTCTTGACACGACTAACACGCGCGTCCCAACTAAATTATCGAAACTGTCGTATTTTTAACTCATGATAATTTTGATAAATTCAAAAATCACATATTACCATAATCACTCAGTAATATTGAACATTATTATCATATTTAAATACTAACTCTCGTCTCGCTAGATATTTAAATCCGAATTAATTTTTGTCCCAAATTAATCCCAAAATTAAAAGCAATTTCATTTAAATAATCTCATAATTAAAAGCCATAAAATTATGGGGTATTACATACTTCCCCCTAATAACGGAATTTCGTCCCGAAATTATAATGAATAGGCATACATGGAAAAATTGGGTATCCTCCAGTACTCATAACAAAATACAAAGAAATGCCCAATCACTACCGCACTCGCTTCACAACAAGTTTGTTGAACACTTTAGACACTATCTCAGTTATAGGGTTATACCTCAATAAATGCACCTCACGTTGTGCTCTTACTAAACAAAATTCGAATAAGAATAGCCTACACATCACTGTCCGTATTATCTTAATATTTGGGAGATCGTACCTCACTTCATGTCAACTCCCGCATTTATTTAAACACAAAACTCTCCTCCTGGGAGTAACCATAAAACATCAGATTACTCTTGTCCGTTCTTTGAATCTCTGTTCCCGGCGTTGTCACTTTTACACAAGGGAAATCCACTTCAGACGGTTAGTTTAACCTATTATAGTCATCGAACTTCAACTCCCGACTGATCGAAAACTCTGATAATTCGCTCACCTATAAGCATTCAGAGGAAGAACGGTAAGGTTTACCACTCTAAACCTCAGTAAGCACCTTATCCATTATAAATAGGTGCGGGTGCTTTCGCACAACTTTCCTATTAGGTAATATCCTCTCCCTATTACCATATTATACTTCACTTACTAAAAATAAAATGATCGCAATGAATCCAAAATTTCTTTCATACGGTTTTGTGAGTCATCAATCACCTTGCACCTATTCCTCGGGCTACCGGTTATACAACTTTCTCAAACGGAACTTTTCCCACTACTTCCTTATGCCCCATATTGAAGGTGTGTTTCGGGTATTTCATCCTCGTTCGGATTAATATAGGGTAGGACCTCATACCGGTGTGGTCACTATCTAATATTATAAATCACCCAAGGATATAACAATTTCTTTCCTTCAAGACAATCGGTTCCATACATTCGAAGGAACTCGTTACTCATATTTATTAATGCAACCCATCAAAGAAATTTACCATCTTGACTCTTTCGCTACTGGAATCATTGGCTCGACAACAAGTTTCTTGTTGGTTCCCTTACTCCAACCGATTTCTATCAATAAGTGGTGCACGTGGGGCTACTAATTATTTCCTGCTCAACACCGACTTCAACTTATATCTCCTCCCATTAGGTGGTTCTTAATAACCCTCTCTTTCTTCGGCGTATATCGAAATTTCTAGCCCATGCACCATTCACCATGTTGTGCACATTTGGACTCCATATACCTTATTTACATCCTCACTTTATTTACGCATAAGCTACCCTCAACCTTCGATTGGGTGGAACTCCGCTTCAAATCACCCATAATAGTTAAATATTTGTCTTCTCAAGGGATACCCCATTTTTATAGGCTTCCCACTTCCCTTCAACCAATTTTGGATATACTACTTTGATTGCATATGAATCTATAGATTGTCGTCCTTCTCACGACGCTTAATCCACTCTACCACTTCCATTTCGTTATTTCCACAACTAAGAATTTCACCCATATATGTCTCTTCTTCCGGCGATCCTGACACCAGCAAACCAAGGTGTCCATACACCATATACATCTTGCAAACAGGTTTAAACATCACATACGCTTCATAAGTTCTCCAAAATCTTTATTGTCCCTACATTTGCAACGTGGCTACACAAATTTGGGTATTATCAATCACCCCTGAATTCGAAATTTTAAATCCTCCTAAACATCATTTCATCCTTCAACCTGCCAAAATCAAATAAAATTATCAGTACTTCCTCACCACACAACTGACTCTACTGGACTTATATCGTAATTTACCCTTTTTAACTTCCGGTTGTAACTACGTACTTCCATAACGATCGAGGTACTCAAATCATGGACGAATGGTCAAACATCTCCTTACTACCAACCTTACGCTAAGTTTCATGTGTGGGATGTCTCGCAAAGCGATATCCAAATAAGGAACCCCCCAATACACTACTTCCTAGCATTGTCGGTCATCGGAATCCGTTAGGCCTTCAGTCCATAAAATGTACCCCTATATTCCCGTCTCTTGACAACAAAGTTACATCTCCTTTCCCAAAATTCTTAAATAAGGAACTTCTTCCGGAAGACACTGTCTCTTAACATTGATGGTAATCACATTCCATAAACATCATGCAAATATAATCGGGATCTCAAAACCCCACCCCAGACATACAACTATGAGTATTAACTCCCTCGTCTCTAAAGGGTGATATAACAATGCACTCTTCTTATTACCACATCCTAAGCGTTAATTATAATAACGAGCTAAATCTTTCCGCTGAACAGTAAACCAAATATACTCCAAATCATACCAATAAACTCCCTACACATATCGGGAACCAATATCCGAGACCATTATATTTTTCTAAGTCTCACAATACATATAGACCTATATACAAATATATAAACGCGAGTCTGGCCCTCTCGCAGATGGGGCCTTGCTATAACAAAAACATTCCACATCAAGGTATTAGCCCCGATGGACTAGCAATAACCGCACAAAATTGATTTAATCATTATCATAAAACCATAATAAGGATAATATCATACTCATATAACACATCACTAAAACGAGTAATTTCAATAAAGTGTATAATACTATCGATACACCCATTCATCCTCCGCGGATAACACTAAAGGTAAGCCCACTATACAGGGGAAATATTCATATAAATAATAACATTGCCGAGATACTCACTAAACTCGTCTCTCATGCAAATATAGCAGACAATAAAAATGTAGTAACTCGTTCCTGACACATACCACACGCATCATCATCTGAGGATATAACACACCTACCCGTTCCTGACACATACCACACGCATCATCATCTGAGGATCATGATTTCGTGGCTGCTAAAATTCAAGAAGTTAAACTTCATGCAAAACCTACCCAGATTACGATTTCAATTCTTTAAATCCATTCAATTATCATTACTCAAGGTTATTCTTGAATTCTAACCTAACATGAATGATATATGCACTAATTTATTGCAAGTTAAATAACTTGCCTGGTAATGAATATTCTGATTCTTTGAAGTAGATAGTATAGGAATGCTTATCTCTTTCTGATCTATCCGATGGTGGTGACGGTGGTGAAAAGAGTCCAAAGATGGTGGTTCTCCTTTGGTAACTTCCTCGACTTCATCTCTAATGGTCGTCTGTGAAACTTGGTGATGGAAATCCTAAGGCTCTAACCTATTGGCTGATAAATCTTTCTAAATTTCGTGGTTCACTATTCACCAAAAATGGAAATGACTAATATACCACATCGGGTTACTGGTTAGGCCTAAAAATGCCCCGGGACCCAAACTAAACCCCCGACTAGTGTTTTCTGACTATCTCGACCCTTTCGGACACGTTGGCGCACTCAAAATGCTCATACGGATGACATAAAAATAAAATTATTTTAAAGCCATTAAATTGGGTCCTAACACGAGTGACACGCGCGTCCCTACTAAATTACCGAAACTGCCGTATTTTCAGCTCACGACAATTTTTATAAATTGAATAATCACATATTACCATAATCACTCAGTAATATTCAACATTATTATCATATTTAAATATTAACTCTCATCTCGCTACATATTTAAATTCAAATTAATTTCCATCCCAAATTAATTTTATTAACCCCACAATTAAAAGAAATTTCATTTAATTAATCTTATAATTAAAAGCCATAAAATTACGAGGTATCCACCTGATAATGAAACTATTTAGTTGAAATACATAATCGTTTTTCGATCTTTTGCCTCCAAATCTCCTACATAGTCATAATATACAAAACCATTAATCTTTTTTCATTCACGAATCATTCCCATATAGAAAACCAACTTCAAAAGTCCCTTAAACATATCTCAATATCCACTTTACCACTTTCAAGTGCTCAATTCTTGGATCTACCATATACCTGCTAACCACACTTACCCCATTACAAGTCAGGTCTTTTACATACCATAATGGACATGATGCTTCCCACCACGCTTGAATAAGGCACTCTCGATATGCATCTTGTATCCACATCATCCTTAGGAGCCTATGTTCTGAGAGTTTCAAACGTTGTGCTATTGGAGCGCTTACTAGATTAACATCTTTAAAAACAAATCTTTCCAATACGCTTTCAATATGACCGTATTAAGTCAAGAACAACTTATGATGTTTCCTATATCTCTTAATCTCAATCCCAAAGATAGTCAATTAGTGGCAAAACAAATGGTGACTAAAAGAATTAATTTTGTCACTAAATGTGTTTGGTGACAAAATTTTTATTGTCATCTCTTTGGCACAAAATTTGCGCTGCAAAAAGTTTCCATGAAGAAATACCACCGTGTCACCAATACAATAACATTTGGTGACAAAATGTAATTTTGTTACATAATAATTAGTTTTTAGTGACTAAATTATTTGCATCCAAATATATTTTCTTTCGTCATTAAATATCAATTCTTGTCACCTAATGTGTGTGACCAAATAACAATGTACCGTAATATGTGATAAAATGTACTATCATTTGGTGATAATGTTGTTGCCACAAAATCGATTTGTATATCATATCTCGCACCTTCCCTTGTGTCATAATATCTGAATATTTTTTTCTCATTTCATCTCCATTACACAAATAAATCATCACAATATAAGTTCCATGCCAAATTATTGATTATTATAAATAAATTAAATTATAAATGCACCTCGTAAATGATGAAATATCATTTTAATAAATTAGACGATTAAAATTAAGGTTAAAAGTATCGTATAATATAATAATATTCATTCATACAAATATCTCAAAACCATTAGCGAATTTCAAAATAGCCTACATAATTGCTTATAGAACATTCATAAATCCAAAATGTACAATTCCCAATGTAGTCTCATGAAGTCTCGATATAATATCATTTCACATTCTACTTCAACAAATCTATTAGCAATTAGCAAATTATATAATATTGACTTTCTTTTAACAATAATAATGCCCAACCGAAGACTCTGTGACACATGCACCAATCTACATACCATAAGAACTACCAAATTCATTAGTCTTTAAACTCTTTAGAATTTTAAAAATTTAGACAAAGTTTCCTTTGTTTATAGATTAAGATCTAACCTGTTAAATTATCAAAAATAACTATTCAACAACCCAACAAGAATCCACTACATAAATTCCTTCCACCGATTCAACAATTATGGTAATAACATCAACATCAAAGTAATTATAGGAATCTTTGGTTCAAAAATAAAGGTAATTGCATCAATAATAAATATCTTCCAACGATCCACTAAATTCACGTAATTTTAGGAAATCCCATATCGAAGTTGATTAAAGCTTACCATACGGTAAATGTGAAAGGAAGAATACCAGATGCCTTTAAAGCATCAAACATATTATCGCATCCATCTTATCGAGCTTCTAAATGCTCCATACGCTCACGATGAGTCTGCAGTTGTTCCCTTAACTCGCGATTAGGTCTATGGGATTCCCTCTGGACCTCTTCCAATTGCATCTCGCGTGATGCTTTTGACTTAGTCACTTTCGGACCATTGCCAAGACCAATTATATTACTTTATTTAGTACCAATTAATTGATCAGATATCTCATCAGGAGTGAAAGGCTCACTACATAACGCGATGCGAACTGTGTGTTTGTGTGAGGACACCGTCGTTGTTAGGTTCACCACCCTCAATGCCAAAAACCTAAAATCTAACAACTTTCGAGAAAGGGAGTATAGCGTCCAGTCTGGGTATTAAAAATCCACACTACACCAAAACACTCTTTTAGTAACAAACTATTTTATTGATTACTAACAGTATTATACCATTACTATTTCTCACAATAAAATAGTGTTAGTAATCTTATATAAGTGTTACTAATATTGATACAATATTTAAAGAGTGATTTTATAAAAAAAAAAAAAATTACGGACAAAGGAAATGCCTCTTAACTAAAATTTACTCCCAAAACTCAAAATCCCCGCTCGCGCACATGAAACCCTCTTAGCTCCTCACCGCCCAAAATTTCTTCCTCCCTCTCTCAGATTTTTCCACCTCCGTAGATCAGTTGTGGTTAGGGATTCTCGTCTTCTGGACAACGAGATTGGAATCCTAAAGGTCATCTGCATAGCTAATATGGAGCTAATAGATACCTATCTTTGAATTTTATTGCTATCGATTGATTGAATGAAAGAATGATTTATAAATAAATGTACAATTTGTATTGTACCAACAGGAAGAGTTGCAGAGAACGAATCTTGGTCTGCAACATTGTTAAGGTATTATTACTTTCTTTCTTATGGAAATCAAATTAGGGTTTTCTTTTCTACTATTTAGTTGCCTATACAAAGAAATTTAGGTATAAACACAAACATGAAGAGGGAAACATGTATAAAAATCACTCTCTCGAACTGTAACCACTAGAGCAAACACATTTATGCTCATCTTCGTATATTTACTCATAGTTCCATGAAATTTCCTTTAATTCGATTACACTAATTTTACTACATTATTAAGACTTAAAATAATTGTTCAAATATTTCCTCCCCTAGCAAAGGTAAACTTGTTTTTTTGTTTTGTTTTTTCAGTTCAGTTTATATTTTGATGTGAATGAGATGAGACTATTTTGAGGTATGGCGTCTATGGCTCAGGCTGAGAGGCCAGCTACATGTGTCGGGTTTAGATTATGATTCGTATATATTATGGTTAATTAAACATTGTATTGATGATGCATATATGTTATGCTTTTGGCTTTTGTAGCTGTTTGTGGACACACATCTATTCACTATTTTATCAGACTCGTGTTTGACAGTCTATGAGAACGGGTACTCTTAAGCATATTATGTTTAATATGTTAAGAGTCAAGAATTCAAGTAACATATGGGAAACAAATAGTTTCAGTTGATAATGATATTTAACACTTAATGATGTAGGTTCTGATGTCTGATATACGTTGATAAAAGTTGCAGTATTTAACATCTAATTTGAATCTTGTACGTTCTAATGCCTTTGGAGGCACTAATATACAGTTGATAAAAGTAGCAACCACATTAGTTGTAAATAATTTCCCCCAACTATAATTTCTCTCTCATAATGGATTTCGTAAACTAGTTGAAGATTTTATTAATTTGTGTATGAGTTGAAGATTTATTAAATTAGTTGTTATGATGAGTAGAAAATATGTTTAGTGTGCCAATGTGTCTAAAGTGGCTTTATGTATGTTGAGGTTTGAGGATATGTTTCATAAACTATTATTGTTCTTAATTGAAGCCAACATATATCAGCTTTGTAGTGCGAACATGTTCCTAATATATTATGCAAGTCACCCTTTTGGTTGAAATTACATTAGATTAGTTGTTGGATTGTTAACGAATATAGAGTATCAATAACTCAAAAGTTGGATCCAAGGATGTAAGATTTGATATACATTTGGTGACTTCATTTTGTTAACATTTCACAGGCCTCCAGTGCAGTGGTGAATTTGTGGATTTTACACATTTGGACTTCTAAAAAGGTAAAATTCTTTACTACAATTTATTAGTTTTTTGCTTACATTTTCTAACTTAGGCCTCTTTAATCTACATTACTTTAAAAAAAATTATAGTATGTTACTGAATATGTAACTGTAAAATTATAATTAGGTAACCGAGATACCAATTAAGTATCCCGTGATATCCCACGTGATGTAGTTTGATTGCTTCATTTTGGCTATAACTCCTTTTCCAAATTATGCTTCTTCCAAGTAAATGTTTCTCGAAGTTAGAGATTTTGGCAGCACAAGGCGCTTTGTGAAATCTTATGGCAAGTAAAAAGGAAGGAAGGTAAACAACGATTGATTTAGTTATTATATCATGCTCTGTTATCTATATATTATTATTTCACCCTTTGTATTGATTAGTTACTCCACATGCGCAACAAAAAACAATGTTTGAAACCACTTTTCCATACAATATGTTATTCGGACACATTGGGGTCTAAAACTTAGTACATAATGTAATTAACCATTCTCTGTGTAAAAACAATGCTCTGTGTAAAAGCCTATCAAAAAGTGCCCGTGCATCGCGCGGAGCTAAAACTTAGTACATAATGTAATTAACCATTCTCAACTCAACTCAACAAAACTGTCCCAACGATTTGGGGGTGCATGGATCGTGCTGAACAACCGATTAGAAGTAGCTGTACAATTGAATTTGTTTAATAATCAAGTTTAAGTTATACAACTGATTAGAAGTAACTACACAACTGAATTTGATTTTTTTATTGAGTTTGTGTTTACTAATAGTTATGATTACGAATTCAAGGTACTGATTTGATTTCTTTATTGAGTTTGTGTTTAAATTACTATTGAAGTCCTAATGTATGTTTTGATTTTTCTTTGGTCACTTATTTTAGGTTTCGGCGATTCGAAAATTGGGAGAAAATATTTTTTGATAAAAAATGTGACAATGATGGGACTGCGGGACATGCATACGAGGCAATGAACAACACAGGATATCTCGACTCTAATATCATAAGCATCATATGTTGAATATTGTTGTGTTATTTTTTTTATTTTTTAAACAGGGCGGATAGTCCTATAAATAAAGGAAGCACTGTTCAATTTTTTTAATATTATTTACAATTATTTGTGTTATGTAATAAATATTTTTGAATTAAGTATTGGTGTTATTTTCACAAATTGAGTTGGCATTTGTTTATATGATGTTTAGGACGAATTATTAGTATTATTTTTGGAGTATTTTTTCTTTCTTAAATAAGTTGTGTAGTTTTATAAACAAAGGAAACTTTCCAAAAAATTTAAATTGTCCGTGTTTATTTTCGAATTGATTAGTTTGAAATATGATTAGGTCACAATTTTTGTATATGTTCTTAGGATTTAATTAGTGTTCCCAATTCAGGATATTGGATCTTGATTTTTTTTTTAAATATGTACTAAGATTAATAACATAATTTTACCGTTACTAATTTTGAATATGATCGTTACTATTAGTAACATAAATTTACTGTTACTAATTTTGAATTTTACCGTTACTATTAGTAACAGAATTTCACTGTTGCTAATCACGACTTTTCCGTGACTATTAGTAACATAAATTTTCGTTACTAATTCTGAATTTTCCGTTACTATTAGTAACACAAATTTAGCGTTACTAATTCTGAATTTTACCGTTACTATTAGTAACAGAATTTTACCGTTACGAATTCTGAATTTTACCGTTACTATTAGTAACAGAATTTACCGTTACTAATTCTGAATTTTATCGTTACTATTAGTAACATAATTTTACCGTTACTAGCTTCGTACCCCACACCTTTTTTCTAACGGAAAAATTTTGTTACTAATATTTTTAGTAACGGTAAAATTGTGTTACTAATGGCGTGTTTTGGTGTAGTGCCATAGGGAATGTTGGGCAGATTGTAATAGAATTATTACTTTTAAAATAAATGTGTAAAAGGGGATATGGCTGGAAATAAAGAAATGGGAAAAATAAGAAGTTAACTATGCAAATAATATTAATAAAATGAGAGTTGGGATTAGATCCCTGCCATGGGCTAAAAAATGCATAATTAGAATTTTTGATTCCAAAGAAATTTAACTGAGCGTAATCCATTAATTATTGAAATCACGCATGAACATGCCTAACCCAAAAATGTGAGATAAAACTTTTAATAAAAAATGGTCACATGTGGATTAAATTCGAAATATCACTTTAAACACCAATGTTGGGTGACAAAGAAAGTTAAACGCATAATATTCAAATTTTAATACACGAGGTTTCAATTAAACTCAATTTTACGCAAAATTTAACTTTCGGAGCTCGAGCCCTATTAATGGTGAATACATGACCCCAACCCTTAAACTAAGGACAATACATAAATTAAACTAATTAAAACAACTACTAAGTGAAGAAAATAACAAATAAACAACCAACAACAAATTAACTAAGCATGAAAATTAACTACAAAGTAAGAAACTAAGTAAATAAAGCATTAACTCAGTAAGGAAGGTAATGGATAGTAGAAATTACTTAAATAAAATGGATAAACACCTAAAGTGAAAGGAGGAGAGGGGATCTCATAAAAAATCCCCAAAGTTTTCTAACCCTAAAAACTAAGAAAAATGAGTTATTTTGGTATTTAAAATGAAGTCCCAACTTAATAGGATGTTTACCCATAAATACCCAACCAAAACCCTCTTAAAATACAAATTTGTGGAGATTCAGACATTCTGAATCCATTTGGAAAATTTCGAATTGATTTGGAACCTGGCAGTCCCATTCCTTCTCCGATCCAATTCTTAGTACCTCGTAGGGAAACGACTATAACTTCTTCATACGGAATTAGAATGATGCATGGTTGGAACCAATGGGAAGATGATTCAATTATATACATGATTATATTTTGAAACCCTCCAAATTGTGTAGTAAGAAATTATCAAAATGCCCTTGAAGTTGTGTCTTGTAATGAAGCTTTCTCAAAACACATCCAACTTTGTACTATGCATGCATAACACCTACAAAAGATCAATTGTACCTTAAAAGCGTATAAACATCAATAACAAAGTTTTTCTAGTTAATGAGCATAAATATAGGAATTAACATACACGATGGGGCTAAAATTAACAAGAATAAAGGGGTTTAAAATAAAATATTCGGGACGAATCTCACCCCCAAACTTACACATTTCTAGTCCCTAACAATGAAGTGAAAAGAAACTAGCTAAGAAGTAAATACCCAAAAGGAAGGAAATATGTAGAAAGGATAAATGCCACTTTCGCGAGGGAACGATTTCATTTAGCATATGCAATATGCTGTTAAACCCCCAGGTTACCCTAGTGGTCGATTTTTTGTCTCGTGAAAGTGTTCAGGGATGAAACCCACAAATATCAAAGTTTCCTCAAAATATGTCCGATCGATTAACAAAAAAATCAACAATAACGAAAGGGATTTTAACATGTTATTGGAAAAGTGAATGAATTCACAGATAATTCTGTAGTTATTAACAATATAGAATGAACTTTATCGAATTGAAACCTTAAAAGTGGGAGGAGAATGATCACATGCATTGTATGATTTGACAAAAACGTTTATAAACTGGACAAACGTTAAAGTGTGCATAAATATCAATCATCACCGGGTATTACACTCAAGAAATGAAATCACTCAGAACAAGAGGTAATACATGGGACATGTGGGAATAAAGAGTAAATGTAAATGGAAACAAGGACATGCACATGTCACTAATGAAGAACACTATATATAAAATGAAAAAGGGGTAATCTCAATGAAATATGTCGTTCATTAAGAGAGATGGAATGTTTTTTCACAGATTATCGCAACTTTTTAAAATTTTGAATTGCATTCACCTTGACATCACATAAGACTTGTATATGGTTGTAAACTAGGTTTGGGGTTAAGGTTATGAAACAAAAGGTATATGTATAGATTCAAAGGTGTTCCGAGATGAAAACATAAAATAATGGAAAATACGGGCACATTCAAAATTCGAATAAAATATTCATAAAAGCATTGAATATAACAACGGAGAGAGTAAGCAAATGTAATTTAACACTATATACAACATATACAACTTTTGCCTTTTTTTCTTTTCTTCTTTTTCTCTTGTTTTTCTTTTGGTTTATTTTGTTTTTCACTTTTTCTTTTCTTTTTCACTACACCTTTTTCTTTACCTTTTTCACTCTCACATGCGTAATTGTAACAACTTAACACAAACATCATTCAATCCCAAGTATCATTCCAAACAAAGGTGTGGAAGGTGATAAATATGGTGTATAACTCCAATATGAAGTTAGTAATTGGATTTTTAGTTATGAAATGAAAGGCTATATTAAGGTTCAAAGGGGTTGACTAGGGAAATATTTAAGGTGAGGGCAAGGTCAATATGGGTAATATAACAAAGATGGCCTATGATCATTTTCTAAAAATTACACAATTCTCGAGTCAAAATAGCTTTAAAAACATGATCAAATAAAATATTTCATAAATGAACTCAATTAATGAATGATCAATGAAAGAATAGTGAGATTACCGACGAATTTAACGTTTTCAATAAGGAAAGAGTAGTGTAAAATACTCAAAAACAAAGAAAAGCCTGAAGCTCATTCAGTGCAAGTATATACAATGCAACAAAACATTACCGAGTTATAAAAATCTTACACCAAATAAATAAAATAAATAAACTATATGTGCTCATAGGCTTAAGGTTTAATTCGTGAATTTATTCATAATATCAATTATTTGAGAACTAAATCTAGTAACTTCTGAAATTGAGAACATGGATCGTTGAATTGTCTATTGGATTGGGTATTTATTGAAATTTATCATCGAAAATAGAGGCAAACTGCCCAAAAAGGGAGAAAAAGAAAGAAAATATTTTTGAAATTATCAAAATTTTAAAAGAAAAACATGCTTAGTAACTAACGTGTGATACGACCAATGAAACTTAAAAAGAAATGGGAAGAATAACCCGTAACCCCCAACCTAAATATTATACTATCCTCATTGCGAATCAAGAACACAACATAAAGCGAGGAAAATAAATATGTTACCCAAAATTGGAGCTATCTTCGATAAGTACGAGTCCCTTAAATATAAAAAAAACATGTTAGAACTAAGCATAACAAAAATTTTAACTAATTATACTAAACTACAATTAAAAAGAGAAAAAAAAGAAAGAAAAAAAATATAAAACAATAAAATATTTACAACCTACAATTTTAACTTCTAACTAGCTATACACTAGAAGTCAAATTTTTTTAAGATCCTCCCAAAATACAATTTCTCCTTGAAGGATCAACGATGGATCCTCCCTCTCATGCATGCATTCCAAAAAATACGAATTCCATTTGAACAATGTAACGCATGTGTAAAGCATAAGAAATGAATCATCAACAATTAAAAATTTGATAAGGGTGATGGGGGATTTGGATACCAAGGGGGACAAGTACAATTGAGATCCTAGAAAAATAGAATCACCTCCCAAAGGTTTCAAGTAGAATGGTAGGTAGGGCACACAAAGCAAAAAAATCCTTCTTGAAAAAGAATTCAAGCAAAGAGTACTTTTCGATAAAATGTTTAAAAGTTTTAAGAGTTTCAACCAAGTCATAGGAATCAAGATGTACTTATAATGGTTTAATAAAGGTAAAGAAAAATGGTGATGAAATAAATTCAATCTCAAGTAATTCATCATCACAAAGAGATTGAATTTCAAGGGAGAGGGACTCATTTTCAATGAAATGTTCTCGAAAAATTTGAAGTGAAACACAAGTCTCAACCTCCTTGTTGATTTACAGATAATAAATAATCTCATTATAAAGTGTTTCGATAGCTAAACCACCACCAATAACGTTATCCACGCTTTGGGTGAAAAGAAGAAGGGTTTCTTCCAAAGTAGGCTTACTTGGCTATAAAACCTCGGATTCCTCATTTGGTTGAAACTCTTCTTCAACTTCAAAAACATTATAAGGAAAATCGTCATTGGATCGAATAATGCATCCAACTCAATCTCCCCAAAATAATTTTCTTGGCGATATATGTTTTCAAGCCTTTCATTCTCACTAGTTCGAAGGCCTTCACGCATAGTATTAGGTGGAGGCGCGAATTCTTGAGAATGTAAAGTTCGACAACCATTCCCAAATAAAGAACCATTAAAATCACCGATATTACTATAAAAATACATTGTAGATGAAAAATTCACGTGGAAGGTGTGCAGATGATAATTTAATTTTTCTTGTCCCTTAAATGTGCAAAGCTGCAAAAAAGGTTAAAATAAAGGATACAAATACAAAGAAAAATAATAAAAAATAATAAAAATAATTATAATCTATAACAAAATAATCCTCGGTAATGACGCCATTTTGACGTGGCGCGAACCGTGTGTTTGTGTGAGGACATTATCGTTGTTGGATTCACCGCCCACCATGCCGAAAACCTAAACACTACCTCCACTCGACAAAGGGAGTATAACGGCCAGTCTGGGTATAAAAAATCCATAGGGAATGTTGGACAGATTGTAATCCATAGTGTAAAGGGTGATACGGCTGGAAATATAGAAAGGGGAAAAATAAGAAGTTAACTATACAAATAATATTAATAAATTGAGAGTTGGGATCACATCCCCTCCATGGGCTAAACAATGCATAATTAAAATTTCGATTCGAAAGCAATTTAATCGAGCATAATCAATTAATTATAAACATCATGCAAGAAGAGACCTAACTTAAAACTGCGAGATAAAACAGTTAATCCAAAATGGTCACACACAAATTAAATTCATAATATCTCTTTAAACACCAGCATTGCTTGACAAAGAAAGTTAAACGCATAGTATTCCAACTTAAATACACGAGGTTTCAATTAAATGCAATTTTACACAAACCTAACTTTCAAATCTCGAGACCCATTAATGGAGGACACATTACCCCAAACCTTAAACTGAGGGCAATACATAAATTAAACTAATTAAGACAACTACTAAGTGAAGAAAACAACAAGTAAACAACCAACAACAAATTAACTAAGCATGGAAATTAACTAAAATTATAAAAATCAAGTAAATAAAGCATTAACTAGGTAAGGAAGACAATGAATAGTAGAAATCACTTACATAAAACGGGTAAAAACCCAAAGAGAAAGGGGGAGAGGGGAGCTCCACAAAAATCGTGAAAGTCTTCTAAATTTTAAGAAAATGAGTTATTTTGGTATCTAAAATAAAGTCCCAACTTAATAGGATGTTCACCCATAAATACCCAACAAAAAGTACACTTAAAAATACAATTTTAAATAGACATTCTGAATCGATTCAGAAAATTCTGAATCGATTTGGAGCCTATCAGTCCCATTCCTGCTATGATCCAATTCTGGGTACATCACATGAAAATGGTTAAAACTTCTTCATATGGAATCGTAATGATGCGTGGTCAGAAACGACGTGAAGATAATTCAATTCTCTACATGATTCTGTTTTGAAACCCTCCAAGTTGTGTAGTATAAAATTTTTGAATCGCCCTCGAAGTTGCGTCTTGCGACGAAACTTTCTCCAAATGCATCCAACTTTGCATTGTGCAGGCATAACACCTAAAAAATCTCAATTATACCTCAAAAGGAATACAAACATAAATAATAGAAGTTGTCTAGTTAACGAGAATAAATATAGCAATTAACTTACACGAGGGGCTAAAATGCACAAGGATAAAGAGGTATAAAATACAATATTCGGGACGAATCACTACTCTTGGGTGCAGGCTCATATTGTAATCATTTCCTCTCATTCCTCAAGATAAATATTTTCAAATGTTTTATAAATGTTTTAAGTATCTTAAAAAACTATTTTAACTGCTTAAAAAAATTATTTTAACCACCATTTAAAAAAAATATTTCACAAATAAACCTTTTTAAAAAGTGTTTTCAAATCGGTTTTAAAAAATATTTTTAATTTTTTTGAAAAATTGTTTTAAAAAACTAATTTAAAAGTTGTTTAAAAAACGGTTTTAAAAATATAAAAAACTATATTAAATATTTTAAAAACATTTTAAATATTTCCTCACCTTTGTAACCAGCGGACGCTAAGGAATTCCTCTAGAATGTAGTATACTTACATACAGTTCCTCAGCTTTAGGAAAAGACCATTTCTTATTTGTCCATTGAGTTTTTTTGTAGAAATAATTAGGAATATCAAGATATTCTTTATAAAACACAAATATACCAAGTGATAATGAGCTGGCGCAAATTCCCTCGACCCTTAACTTGTAACAACCCGCCCTTTTGGAGACGATTAAATTCCATAAAAAAATATAAATTACAATTTGGGGAATTTTCTTAAATAGTAATTTTTGAGATTTTCGAGGATTAAATGATTTTCGAGGGATGTTGTGATTATTTTTGGGACTATATAGGTCGAAATATTTTAATTATATGTCGCCATTGAGTAAAGCGACATGAGGTAAGATTTTTAATTGGAAAACCCGCATTTATTTATTTTGGGTTGGAATAGTGATTTGCGGTCAAGTAACTCGGATGAAAATTTTGACTGCGCCGTGAGTCTCGAAATGTCCGAGATAGTCGGAAAAGAGTGTCCGATAGTCGAAAATGAGTTTCGGTAATTTTAGAGGTAAAAGTAACTCGTAATTGGGTAAATGAGTCGTTTTGGGGTTTTAAGGGGTTAAGCCCTTTTCTTTCTATATAAAGAGAGGGAGAGGGAGAAAAAGAGAAAGAAATAAGAGAAAAGAGAGAGAAGAGAGAGAGGAAGAAGAAAAGAGGAAGAAAAGGGGAGATTCCGGCCTACCTCCGCGGGATTCGGCTCGAGGTCGTCGGATTATATCCACGAGGCAAGTGTTTACTTGCTTTATTTATGTTTTTGCATAAATATCTCATACCGTAGTTTGGTATAAACAAACCCTAATGGTTTTGGGGTGGGTTATCGTGGATAAAACGGGTTTTTGAGAGTTAAAACAATTAAACTCCAAATAATATTTCAATTTATGGAACTTAGGTTTTAACCAAAATTAATTGGTGGTTTTGGGTTCTAGGATGTTTAAAACCCTTAATATATGTGTATTTGTAGTTGGTTGAGGTTGTAGGACGTTGGGTGAGGCGACAAAAGACTGGGAGAAGCTTTAATGGCCGAAATCGTCTCGGAGAAGATGATGAATAGTAACCCGTCACTTTAGGGGGCCTTTTTGGCAAGGAAAAGAATTGATTTAGCTTTCGGCCAAAACATAAAAGTTGTAGATCTTTTCGATACGGTCCGTGGGCACCGACCGCGTATTTTTTTGATTTTTCTACGATTTGATATGATTTTTACAAGATGGCATCTCCGGGTTGAAATCATCAACTCGAAAATCAAATCAGGAATTGGAAAAATTACGTCTAGAATTAATTGCGTAGATGTTCGGGATAATTTTTGGGGTAGTTTAGAAACCCCGATAATGAATTTGGGTTGTTGGAAAATGAATTTGAGGAATTTAGTTTGGGAGACCTACGGTGACCGGTCGACTGCGCCCCTAAGGCCGGTCGACCGCGTCAAGAAGAAAGGGCCTACTGCTTTGTTTCGTAGGCTTATTTACAACCCGCGGTCGATCGTGGGTCCAGGACCGGTCGACCGGTGCCCTGTTTTCAGCCCAAGATTTTGGAGATTAAGATTATTTCTCCTTTTTGAGTTTAATGTTTAAGGGCCTTCCAAATTAGAGTATTATAGAGGGTTATGTCCTAAAGGACTTGATGAATTGGGAATATATGTATATGTGTATATTCACTTAGAGTGAATTAGTATAATTGGAAATATCCAATAAATTCCTTCAGAGATAATTAAGGTGATTATTATCTATCGAAGTGAAGAAATACTTTCGGTTTAATATCATGCTTATATTAATGCATGATTATGATTCTTTGAGAGAATCTTTGGGATTAATGGTCATCGTTAGATATCATTGGCATTAATGGCCATTTATATATTTGAGGAGGAATATAGGGTATATATATATATATATATATATATATATATATATATATATATATATATATGTATATATATATATATATATATATGTATATATATATACTATGTGATTAAGTATATATATGATATGAGATAATGATTTTGAAAATAAAATATGAATATTTTCAAAATGGAAAGAAAAATGATTTTCATAAACGATAAAAATTGAGGATACACACCTCTCTAAATCGCTATCATAAGGGAAGTTGCATGCGTATGGTGAAGCCCCCTGACAAATTAACCCTGGGTGGATATAGTCCTATAGGCCATATGAGCGTTTGTTGTATTTTTCTGCGCTGGTTAGGAGATTCCGGGTGTTGTCTTGACTATCCCGAAGGCATATGGCCGCTTCCCGACGTCTTGCGATGTAGGATCCCAGGTTGTCTTGATTATAGGCCCTGGAAGATGATAGCCATTTAGGGGAGCGCAAAGTGGAGAAATCCAGATGGGCGGTCTTAGAACGTGTTATATATTAAAGCAATTCATGATAATGGATCGTCTTTAATTACATTTCCTGGATATAGAAAGGGAAATGGGATAAAGGTTTGGCTCCGGTAACACTCCCGGATGGAAGAAGGGTTGTGGAAGCATATGATATGATCAAAGCATTTTTATGATAATGAAAATGGCTTTGAATACATTTCCTGAATATAAAAAGGGAAATGGGATATTTTGAAACAGAAAAGCATTTCTATGATAATAAAATTGGCTTTTAAAAAGGTATATGATTTATTAAAGCAATTCATGATAATGAATTGGCTTTTAAATACATTTCCTGGATATGAGAAGGGAAATGGAAAGTTTTGAGATAAAAATGATAAGTATTGATAAATACTTTGTAAATGAATTCTCATTCCGGGAGATAGATCCGGATGTATATGGTAATATGTATATATATGGATAAATCGAGTGTCGAGGGTCTAATGGATCCCGACGATCGACCTTGCCGCATAATAGTGTATCGGGGGGGTTCCTTGTTTGGATTTCGCTTTGCGAGACACCCCACGCACGAATATGGCATTGTGTTGAGACTGGGGAGAAGTTTAATCCTTAGTGCTCTAATATTATAAATGTTTATGGTATATATATATATATTTATATATATCTTTATGTACTGAGGGACTGGAGGATCTCGACGATCGACCGTGCCGTGTAGTAGTGTATCGGGGGGGTTCCTTGTTTGGATTTCGCTTTGCGAGACACCCCACGCACGAACATGGCATAGCGTTGAGACTGGGGTGAAGTTTAGCCCTTAGTACATTGCTTGGACTATCTAGGATTGATAGTGGGTTAGTGATAGACTAGTTTAGCAGGATTGCTTGACTAGGATGCATAGAGGGATGCGCTAGGAGTGCACTGTTAGTGGACGGGTGAGGGGTATCTCATGGGAGTGCGATACCAAACTTAAATATGAGGTAAAACCTTTTTCTAAAAATAAGGCATTTATGCACTTGCAGAATATTTTCAAAACTCGGGCTCTGACTCGTTAATCTACTTTTCCTTTCTTCCTATATTATATATATATATATATAGGTGTCCAGACACAGGGACGCCTGGATGACACATCTTTCGAGTCAGACGTCAGCTGCAGTAGCTGTGGATGCGTGCAGGATTCTTGATAGACGCTTCTATCCTTGTACTCTAGATAAGAGGTACTGTATAAATATTCGGGCCAATGGTCCAAGTGCAATTATTTATTCTTTTAGAGCATCATTCGATATGGTTGTATATTTTGACCGAGTGTTCGGTTATTTTATTTGATTTCAGTTTCATTTCCGCAAAACTGTGTGGATGTTTTATTTACAGTTGTTAAAAAGAGTAGTAAAGTTAAAATTTTGACACCGGCCTAATAGGTTATTAGTAATTAAATGGATTTTCGACAGTGATGCTAAGAATGATCCATATGAGACTCCTATTTTAATTTAATATTGGAGTGATCTCCGGGTATCTTATTAGGCGGGGTGTTACAGATGGTATCAGAGCATCAGGTTCTAGTGTCCTTAGGAATCTGTGCGGACGTACTACGCTTTCAGCGTTGCTCTCGATTTGTTATAGAGCCTCAGGAATAGGATTGTTAATTTCTCTTGTGAGATTTCGTTCTCCCGCCATATTATGAGATTATAGAAATCTTTTGCGCGCTCGTTTGAGAATCGTGTGCGGAGATTGGATGGCAGCAGGAGGTGAGGCTTAGCTGCAGCAGCTGGTAGAAGGTTGGTATGAGGACCTTAGTAGAGGTCACTCTTTCCTTTTTGATTAACAGATGGGGATTAATTCACTAACAGTAATTGTTAAGCATTTCGGTGGCGACTACTAAATAATAAGTAGTTATGAGTACCGCAGTACCGCTGAAGTGGAGAGTGGTACTAAAGTCGAATTCCTCATGGAAATTGAGGGTTCGAAAGGGATCTTATAGATAGTTCTAACCGTGAGTCCCCATGAATCAGCAGGATGAGAAGAATGTTGTTTTGGGAATTATTCGCCTAAGGTTCAGCCAGAGGCCGACGGTGAATAAAGAGTATTATGGCGAAGTGAACCTTGTACCTAAGTGAGTTAGGTGCAATGAATATTAAGTCCATTCCAAGAAGGATTGGCTCACTAAAGAATGGGTATGTTCGAGGACCCCATGGTTGGACATCCACTTGGGGAATTTGTTAAAATGAAGTTGTTGTTATGAGTTTTACCTCAATTGAGGAGGTATATTTCGCGTGACTAGATAAAGTCGCGGTATTAGTTAGCCCTAGAATCGTGTGTGTAATTTGAGTTATGGCAGTCACGATAACATAATAACATGTATGTCTATGTATTTTTTCGCGATAGCGGGATTTTGTTTTCCTTCACTCGTTATAGAGGCGGGTGTTTATATTTTATATATTCTATAAGATGATGGTATTTTTGGAACGATAGCAGGCTAATGATGGCAAGACTATCGTGTCCATGGTTCCTGGAGGGAACGGGTTGTAGTTGCGGTGTCTCACCTAGATATAGGTTGAGTTCACCTTATTTGTTATGGGTTAATGGAACTTCAATGAGAAGAGGTTTCCTTATCATGATTTGGGTTTATGGCGACCTTATATATATGATTTAAGGCCGCAGGATTTTCGTTGAGCTGAACATAAAGCTCATTATTGTTTGCGCAAGGACTTAAAAATAAGTGCGAGCGCAGGGTGGTATGACTCTTAGTTAGAGATAGGAGTTCAGACCACCTTTTTGTTGGATTAGGGGATTGGGATATCCCGGTTGCATGTTGAAATGACGAAACTCCATAACCAACGAAGTCAAGGGTTAATGTGTGGAGGGGTTCCTTGTTTGGATTTCGCTTTGCGAGACACTCCACACATGACTCTTAACGGCGTCGGGAGTGGGGAGCTGTTATGGGATGCAAGGATGTTGATTTTGTGGAAAGGTCTTATAGTGTGGATGAACCACTATAGGCTATGAGCTATATGATGTTGATATACTATGGAAAGATTGTGCTATGGAAAAGCACTAATGTGGTCCCCTCGCCACAAGTGGGTGGGTGAGGTTGGACTTAGAGAAATTGATTTGAGGACAATAGTCAGGCCTTAATGAAAAGGCAAATTTTGAGGAGATAAATTTTGGGTATTATGTTCGTGACACTTTTACAGAAAGTGGGCACTTCGATTGATTAGGTTTCCTTCCGTATGGGCGGAAGGATAAGACAGTAGAAATGCGTTCGTAGTTTAGTGTAGGCAGTATTTAGGACGTCCCGCTGGTGTGCCTTAGGTCGCTATATCTCGATGACCGACTATGCGAGGGAGTAGTGTAACGGGAGGGTTCCTTGTTTGGATTTCGCCTTGGCGATACGTCCCACGCATGAAACCAAGCAATTATCGGGAGTTGAGAGAGGCCTTGGGCACTAGGGACATACTTAGGATTATAGTAGTTTCGCGTATGTAGTACATCGTATAGACCTTAGTATTATTAGGATGTAAGTTTAGTGTAGTTAGTGGCGAATTGAACTGAATTTCAAGGTTTGGGAGGACCCATAGGTGAGTATTTCACCGAAGAAAAGAGATCCTTATTGGGAGAGAGTGTTACGTGTCAGACGCTCACTACGGATGTGCAGATGTGTACAAGTTGGAAAGGTGTATGGGCACCTTGGTAAGATGGTTTTATATACCGCCTGGAATAGAATGGGCGTAGTATATAAGGTTGAAATTCATGCCGATAGGCATTATAGATGATGGGTATTATGTGACGTATTAGAGTCACTTTACGATCGTGGTAGTCGTGTTGCATATGGTTGGGAACCATTGGGTTAGTATCGTTTCCCTTGAGAAATTAGGATTTGGAGTGATCCTAGTTATATGGTGTAGGTTGTATCCAAATTTTGAGGACGAAATTCCGTTGTATGGGGGGGAGTATGTAACAACCCGCCCTTTTGAAGACGATTAAATTCCATAAATAAATATAAATTGGAATTTGGGGAATTTTCTTAAATAGTAATTTTTGAGATTTTTGAGGATTAAATGATTTTCAAGGGATGTTGTGATTATTTTTGGGACTATATAGGTCGAAATATTTTAATTATATGTCGCCGTTGAGTAAAGCGACATGAGGTAAGATTTTTAATTGGAAAACCCGCATTTATTTATTTTGGGTTGGAATAGTGATTTACGGTCAAGTAACTCGGATGGAAATTTTGACTGCGCCATGAGTCTCGGAATGTTCGAGATAGTCGGAAAAGAGTGTCCGATAGTCGAAAATGAGTTTTGGGTAATTTTAGAGGTAAAAGTAACTCGTAATTGGGTAAACGAGTCGTTTTTGGGTTTTAAGGGGTTAAACCCTTTTCTTTCTATATAAAGAGAGGGAGAGGGAGAAAAATAGAAAGAAAGAAGAGAAAAGAGAGAGAAGAGAGAGAGGAAGAAGAAAAGAGGAAGAAAAGGGGAGATTCCGGTCTACCTCCGCGGGATTCGGCTCGAGGTCGTCGGATTATATCCATGAGGCAAGTGTTTACTTGCTTTATTTATCTTTTTGCATAAATATCTCATACCGTAGTTTGGTATAAACAAACCCTAATGGTTTTGGGGTGGGTTATCGTGGATAAAACGGGTTTTTGGGAGTTAAAACAATTAAACCCCAAATAATATTTCAATTTATGGAACTTAGGTTTTAACCTAAATTAATTAGTGGTTTTGGGTTCTAGGATGTTTAAAACCCTTAATATATGTGTATTTGTAGTTGGTTGAGGTTGTAGGACGTTGTGTGAGGCGACAAAAGCTTGGGAGAAGCTTTAATGGCCGAAATCGTCTCGGAGAAGACGATGAATAGTAACCCGTCACTTTAGGGGGCCTTTTTGGCAAGGAAAAGAATTCATTTAGCTTTAGGACAAACACGAAAGTTGTAGATCTTTTCGATACGGTCGCGCGGGCACCAATCGCGTATTTGTTTGATTTTTCTACGATTTGATATGATTTTTACAAGATGGCAGCTCCGGGTTGAAATCATCAACTCGGAAATCAAATCGGGAATTGGAAAAATTACGGCTAGAATTAATTGCGTAGATGTTCGGGATAATTTTTGGGGTAGTTTAGAAACCTCGATAATGAATTTGAGTTGTTGGAAAATGAATTTGAGGAATTTAGTTTGGGAGACCTGGGGTGACCGGTCGACCGCGCCCCTAACGCCGGTCGACCACAACAAGAAGAAAGGGCCTACTGCTTTGTTTCGTAGGCTTATTTACAACCCGCGGTCGACCGGGGGTCCTGGACCGGTCGACCGATGCCCTGTTTTCAGCCCAAGATTTTGGAGATTAAGATTATTTCTCCTTTTTGAGTTTAATGTTTAAGGGCCTTCCAAATTAGAGTATTATAGAGGGTTATGTCCTAAAGGACTTGATGAATTGGGAATATATGTATATGTGTATATTCACTTAGAGTGAATTAGTATAATTGGAAATATCCAATAAATTCCTTAAGAGATAATTAAGGTGATTATTATTTATCGAAGTGAAGAAATACTTTGGGTTTAATATCATGCTTATATGAATGCATGATTATGATTCTTTGAGAGAATATTTGGGATTAATGGTCATCGCTAGATATCATTGGCATTAATGGCCATTTATATATTCGAGGAGGAATATATACATATATATATATATATATATATATATATATATATATATATATATATATATATATATATATATATATACTATGTGATTAAGTATATATGATATGAGATAATGATTTTGAAAATAAAATATGAATATTTTCAAAATGGAAAGACAAATGATTTTCGTAAACGATAAAAATTCAGGATACACACCTCTCTAAATCGCTACCATAAGGGAAGTTGCGTGCGTATGGTGAAGCCCCCTGACAAATTAACGCAGGGTGGATATAGTTCTATAGGCCATATGAGCGTTTGTTGTATTTTTCTGCTCTGGTTAGTAGATTTCGAGTGTGGTCTTGACTATCCCGCAAGCATATGGCCGCTTCCCGACGTCTTGCGATGTAGGATCCCAGGTTGTCTTGATTATAGGCCCTAGAAGATGATAGCCATTTAGGGGCGCACACAGTGGAGAAATCCGGACGGGCGGTCTTAGAACGCGTTATATATTAAAGCAATTCATGATAATGGATTGGCTTTAATTACATTTCCTGGATATAGGAAGGGAAATGGGATAAAGGTTTGGCTTCGGTAACACTCCCGGATGGAAGAAGGGTTGTGGAAGCATATGATATGATCAAAGCATTTTTATGATAATGAAAATGGCTTTGAATACATTTCCTGAATATAAAAAGGGAAATGGGATATTTTAAAACGGAAAAGCATTTTTATGATAATAAAATTGGCTTTTAAAAAGGTATATGATTTATTAAGGCAATTCATGATAATGAATTGGCTTTTAAATACATTTCCTGGATATGAGAAGGGAAATGGAAAGTTTTGAGATAAAAATGATAAGTATTGATAAATACTTTGTAAATGAATTCTCATTCCGGGAGATAGATCCGGATGTATATGGTAATATGTATATATATGGATAAATCGAGTGCCGAGGGTCTAATGGATCCCGACAATCGACCTTGCCGCGTAGTAGTGTATCGGGGGGGTTCCTTGTTTGGATTTCACTTTGCGAGACACCCCACGCACGAACATGGCATAGCGTTGAGACTGGGGTGAAGTTTAGCCCTTAGTACATTTCTTGGACTATCTAGGATTGATAGTGGGTTAGTGATAGACTAGTTTAGGAGGATAGCTTGACTAGGATGTTTAGAGGGATGCGCTAGGAGTGCACTGTTAGTGGAGAGGTGAGGGATATCTCATGGGAGTGCGATACCAAACTTAAATATGAGGTAAAACCTTTTTCTAAAAATAAGGCATTTATGCACTTGCAAAATATTTTCAAAACTCGGGCTCTGACCCGTTTATCTACTTTTCCTTTCTTCCTATATATATATATATATATATATATATATATATATATATATATATATATATAGGTGTCCAGACACAGGGACGCCTGGATGACACATCTTTCGAGTCAGACGTCAGGTGCAGCAGCTGTGGATGCGTGCAGGATTATCGATAGATGCTTCTATCCTTGTACTCTAGATAAGAGGTACTGTATAAATATTCGGTCCAATGGTCCAAGTGCAATTATTTATTCTTTTAGAGCATCATTCGATATGGTTGTATATTTTGACCGAGTGTTCGGTTATTTTATTTGATTTCAGTTTCATTTCCGCAAAACTGTGTGGATGTTTTATTTACAGTTGTTAAAAAGAGTAGTAAAGTTAAAATTTTGACACCGGCCTAATAGGTTATTAGTAATTAAATGGATTTTCGATAGTGATGCTAAGAATGATCCATATGAGACTCCTGTTTTAATTTAATATTGGAGTGATCGCCCGGTATCTTATTAGGCGGGGTGTTACAGATGGTATCAGAGCATCAGGTTCTAGTGTCCTTAGGAATCTGTGCGGACGTACTACGCTTTCAGCGTTGCTCTCGATTTGTTATAGAGCCTCGGGAATAGGATTGTTGATTTCTCTTGTGATATTTCATTCTCCCGCCATATTATGAGATTATAGAAATCTTTTGCGCGCTCGTTTGAGAATCGTGTGCGGAGCTTGGATGGAAGCAGGAGGTGAGGCTTAGCTGCAGCAGCTGGTAGAAGGTTGGGATGAGGACCTTAGTAGAGGTCACTCTCCCTATGGTAATTGTTAAGGATTTCGGTGGCGACTACTAAATAATAAGTAGTTATGAGTACCGCAGTACCGCTGAAGTGGAGAGTGGTACTAAAGTCGAATTCCTCATGGAAATTGAGGGTTCGAAAGGGATCTTACGGATAGTTCTAACCGTGAGTCCCCATGAATCAGCAGGATGAGAAGAATGCTGTTTTGGGAATTATTCCCCTAAGGTTCAGCCGGAGGCCGACGGTGAATAAAGAGTATTATGGCGAAGTGAACCTTGTACCTAAGTGAGTTAGGTGCAATGAATATTGAGTCCCTTCCAAGAAGAATGGGCTCACTAAAGAATGGGTATGTTCGAGGACCCCATGGTTGGACATCCACTCGGGGAATTTGTTAAAATGAAGTTGTTGTTAAGAGTTTTACCTCAATTGAGGAGGTATATTTTGTGTGACTAGATAAAGTCGCGGTATTAGTTAGCCCTAGAATCGTGTGTGTAATTTGAGTTATGGCGGTCAATATAACATAATAACATGTATGTCTATGTATTTTTCCGCGATAGCGGGATTTTGTTTTCCTTCACTCGTCATAGAGGCGGCGGGTGTTTATATTTTATATATTCTATAAGATGATGGTGTTTTTGGAACGATAGCAGGCTAATGATGGCAAGACTATCGTGTCCATGGTTCCTGGAGGGAACGGGTTGTAGTTGCGGTGTCTCACCTAGATATAGGTTGAGTTCACCTTATTTGTTATGGGTTAATGGAACTTCAATGAGAAGAGGTTTCCTTATCGTGATTTGGGTTTATAGCGACCTTATATATATGATTTAAGGTCGCAGGATTTTCGTTGAGCTGAACATAAAGCTCATTATTGTCTGCACAAGGACTTAAAAATAAGTGCGAGCGCATGGTGGTATGTCTCTTAGTTAGAGATAGGAGTTCAGACCACATTTTTGTTGGATTAGGGGATAGGGATATCCCAGTTTCATGTTGAAATGACGGTACTCCATAACCAACGAAGTCAAGGGTTAATGTGTGGAGGGGTTCTTTGTTTGGATTTCGCTTTGCGAGACACTCCACACATGACTCTTAACGGCGTCGGGAGTGGGGAGCTGTTATGGGATTCAAGGATGTTGATTTTGTGGAAAGGTCTTATAGTGTGGATGAACCACTATAGGCTATGAGCCACATGATGTTGATATACTATGGAAAGATTGTGCTATGAAAAAGCACTAAAGTGGTCCCGTCGCCACAAGTGGGTGGGTGAGGTTGGACTTAGAGAAATTAATTTGAGGACAATAGTCATGCCTTAATGAAAAGGAAAATTTTGAGGAGATAAATTTTTGGTATTATGTTCGTGACACTTTTACAGAAAGTGGGCACTTCGATTGATTAGGTTTCCTTCCGTATGGGCGGAAGGATAAGATAGTAGAAATGCGTTCGTAGTTTCGTGTAGGCAGTATTTTGGACGTCCCGCTGGTGTGCCTTAGGTCGCTATATCTCGATGACCGACTACGCGAGGGAGTAGTGTAACGAGAGGGTTCCTTGTTTGGATTTCGCCTTGGCGAGACGTCCCACGCATGAAACCAAGCAATTGTCGGGAGTTGAGAGAGGCCTTGGGCACTAGGGACATACTTAGGATTATAGTAGTTTTGCGTATGTAGTACATCGCATAGACCTTAGTATTATTAGGATGTAAGTTTAGTATAGTTAGTGGCGAATTGAATTGAATTTCAAGGTTTGGGAGGACCCATAGGTGAGTATTTCACCGAGGAAAGGAGATCCTTATTGGGAGAGAGTGTTACGTGTCAGACGTTCACTACGGATGTGCAGATGTGCACAAGTTGAAAAGGTGTATGGGCACCTTGGTAAGATGGTTTTATATACCGCGTGGAATAGAATGGGCGTAGTATATAAGGTTGAAATTCATGCCGATAGGCATTATAGATGATGGGTATTATGTGACGTATTAGAGTCACTTTACGATCGTGGTAGTCGTGTAGCATATGGTTGGGAACCATTGGGTTAGTATCGTTTCCCTTGAGAAATTAGGATTTGGAGTGATCCTAGTTATATGGTGTAGGTTGTATCCAAATTTCGAGGATGAAATTCCGTTGTAAGGGGGGGAGTATGTAACAACCCGCCCTTTTGGAGACGATTAAATTCCATAAATAAATATAAATTGGAATTTGGGGAATTTTTTTAAATAGTAATTTTTGAGATTTTCGAGGATTAAATTATTTTCGAGGGATGTTGTGATTATTTTTGGGACTATATAGGTCGAAATATTTTAATTATATGTCGTCGTTGAGTATAGCGACATGAGGTAAGATTTTTAATTGGAAAACCCGCATTTATTTATTTTGGGTTGGAATAGTGATTTGCAGTCAAGTAACTCGGATGGAAATTTCGACTGCGCCATGAGTCTCGGAATGTCCGAGATAGTCGGAAAAGAGTGTCCGATAGTCGAAAATGAGTTTTGGGTAATTTTAGAGGTAAAAGTAACTCGTAATTGGGTAAACGAGTCGTTTTTGGGTTTTAAGGGGTTAAACCCTTTTCTTTCTATATAAAGAGAGGGAGAGGGAGAAAAAGAGAAAGAAAGAAGAGAAAAGGGAGAGAAGAGAGAGAGGAAGAAGAAAAGAGGAAGAAAAGGGGAGATTCCGGCCTACCTCCGCGGGATTCGGCTCGAGGTCGTCGGATTATATCCACGAGGCAAGTGTTTACTTGCTTTATTTATCTTTTTGCATAAATATCTCATACCGTAGTTTGGTATAAACAAACCCTAATGGTTTTGGGGTGGGTTATCGTGGATAAAACGGGTTTTTGGGAGTTAAAACAATTAAACCCCAAATAATATTTCAATTTATGGAACTTAGATTTTAACCTAAATTAATTTGTGGTTTTGGGTTCTAGGATGTTTAAAACCCTTAATATATGTGTATTTGTAGTTGGTTGAGGTTGTAGGACGTTGGGTGAGGCGGCAAAAGCTTGGGAGAAGCTTTAATGGTCGAAATCGTCTCGGAGAAGATGATGAATAGTAACCGTCACTTTAGCGGGCCTTTTTGGCCAGGAAAAGAATTGATTTAGCTTTCGGAAAAAACACGAAAGTTGTAGATCTTTTCGATACGGTCGCGTGGTCACTGACCGCGTATTTTTCAGATTTTTCTACGATTTGATATGATTTTTACAAGATGGCAGCTCCGTGTTGAAATCATCAACTCGGAAATCAAATCGGGAATTGCAAAAATTACGGCTAGAATTAATTGCGTAGATGTTCGGGATAATTTTTGGGGTAGTTTAGAAACCCCGATAATGAATTTGGGTTGTTGGAAAATGAATTTGAGGAATTTAGTTTGGGAGACTTGGGGTGACCTGTCGACCGCACCCCTAAGGCCGGTCGATCGCGTCAAGAAGAAAGGGCCTACTGCTTTGTTTCGTAGGCTTATTTACAACCCGCGGTCGACCGGGGGTCCAGGACCGGTCGACCGGTGCCCTGTTTTCAGCCCAAGATTTTGGAGATTAAGATTATTTCTCCTTTTTGAGTTTAATGTTTAAGGGCCTTCCAAATTAGAGTATTATAGAGGGTTATGTCCTAAAGGGCTTGATGAATTGGTAATATTTGTATATGTGTATATTCACTTAGAGTGAATTAGTATAATTGGATATATCCAATAAATTCCTTAAGAGATAATTAAGGTGATTATTATTTATCGAAGTGAAGAAATACTTTGGGTTTAATATCATGCTTATATGAATGCATGATTATGATTCTTTGAGAGAATCTTTGGGATTAATGGTCATCGCTAGATATCATTGGCATTAACGGCCATTTATATATTCGAGGAGGAATATAGGGTATATATATATATATATATACACTATGTGATTAAGTATATATATGATATGAGATAATGATTTTGAAAATAAAATATGAATATTTTCAAAATGGAAAGACAAATGATTTTCATAAACGATAAAAATTGAGGATACACACCTCTCTAAATCTCTATCATAAGAGAAGTTGCGTGCGTATGGTGAAGCCCCCTGACAAATTAACGCAGGGTGGATATAGTCCTATAGGCCATATGAGCGTTTGTTGTATTTTTCTGCGCTGGTTAGGAGATTTCGGGTGTGGTCTTGACTATCCCGCAGTCATATGGCCGCTTCCCAACGTCTTGCGATGTAGGATCCCAGGTTGTCTTGATTATAGGCCCTGGAAGATGATAGCCATTTAGGGGCGCACACAGTGGAGAAATCCGGACGGGCGGTCTTAGAACGCGTTATATATTAAAGCAATTCATGATAATGGATTGGCTTTAATTACATTTCCTAGATATAGGAAGGAAATGGGATAAAGGTTTAGCTTCGGTAACACTCCCGGATGGAAGAAGGGTTGTGGAAGCATATGATATGATCAAAGCATTTTTATGATAATGAAAATGGCTTTGAATACATTTCCTGAATATAAAGAGGAAAATGGGATATTTTGAAATGGAAAAGCATTTTTATGATAATAAAATTGTCTTTTAAAAAGGTATATGATTTATTAAAGCAATTCATGATAATGAATTGGCTTTTAAATACATTTCCTGGATATGAGAAGGGAAATGGAAACTTTTCAGATAAAAATGATAAGTATTGATAAATACTTTGTAAATGAATTCTCATTCCGGGAGATAGATCCGGATGTATATGGTAATATGTATATATATGGATAAATCGAATGCCGAGGGTCTAATGGATCCCGACGATCGACCTTGCCGCATAGTAGTGTATCGGGGGGGTTCCTTGTTTGGATTTCGCTTTGCGAGACACCCCACGCACGAATATGGCATTGTGTTGAGACTGGGGAGAAGTTTAATCCTTAGTGCTCTAATATTATAAATGTTTATGGTATATATATATTTATTTATATTTTTCTGTACTGAGGGACTGGAGGATCTCGACGATCGACCGTGCCGCGTAGTAGTGTATCTGGGGGGTTCCTTGTTTGGATTTCACTTTGCGAGACACCCCACGCACGAACATGGCATAGCGTTGAGACTGGGGTGAAGTTTAGCCCTTAGTACATTGCTTGGACTATCTAGGATTGATAGTGGGTTAGTGATAGACTAGTTTAGGAGGATAGCTTGACTAGGATGTTTAGAGGGATGCGCTAGGAGTGCACTGTTAGTGGAGAGGTGAGGGGTATCTCATGGGAGTGCGATACCAAACTTAAATATGAGGTAAAACCTTTTTCTAAAAATAAGGCATTTATGCACTTGCAAAATATTTTCAAAACTCGGGCTCTGACCCGTTTATCTACTTTTCCTTTCTTCCTATATTATATATATATATATATATATAGGTGTCCAGACACAGGGACGCCTGGATGACACATCTTTCGAGTCAGACGTCAGCTGCAACAGTTGTGGATGCGTGCAGGATTATCGATAGACGCTTCTATCCTTGTACTCTAGATAAGAGGTACTGTATAAATATTTGGGCCAATGGTCGAAGTGCATTTATTTATTCTTTTAGAGCATCATTCGATATGGTTGTATATTTTGACCGAGTGTTCGGTTATTTTATTTGATTTCAGTTTCATTTCCGCAAAACTATGTGGATGTTTTATTTATAGTTATTAAAAAGAGTAGTAAAGTTAAAATTTTGACACCGGCCTAATAGTTTATTAGTAATTAAATGGATTTTCGACAGTGATACTAAGAATGATCCATATGAGACTCCTGTTTTAATTTAATATTGGAGTGATCGCCCGGTATCTTATTAGGTGGGGTGTTACATAACTATGTTTCATAGTTTGCTTCGCTCCATTATTCTTGTTAATGTCACACTGATGCTACATTAAGTTTTCATGCATAATTAATATATTGTGCATCAAGTAATAGAACATGACTACTATATTTTACAAACTTGTTATACATGATGTTCAAAATTAGAGAACAAATCATAAAGTTTATTTCATTTTTGCGTACTAATATTTTTTGGCTTATCACATTGTGTGACTTCAACATTGTTATGTTTTTTGAACGTCGAACGTCGATGCCTATATCTTGCACCCATGCTTCGAATCATCAATAATTTTTCAACGCTCTATAACAAACTCATCATTCATTTTAATGTCAAATCTGGACTGAAATATATAACATATATAAATAGTAATTTTAAGTAATCTGTCAAATGTAGACTGGAATCTATATCATATATAAATATAAAATATATTGCTTCACATATATTGACACTCTTGATGGCTTCTTATATGTCCTTTTCAGACATATCCTTCCATTTGGTAGGAACTAGAATGAGATTGCATGCAATGATTCCAAATTCACTTGATAAATTAGAAGAATTTACCACATTTATCAGCCTTCCCTTGTCCTTTGCAATTTTGATAGTCAATTATTTCCCATCCAACCTATTAAACTTCTCAAAACCCTTTCCTTTGGTTGGATCTCAGACTCTTTTTTCCGTGGTGCAAGCTGCAAAATATAATTTAAAAAACTTTATTTGTGTTAAAAATCAGATTTAAAAAACAGTACAATATATAATTTAAAAAAGATTTGTTGTATTAAAAATCAAATTTAGGAAACTTAAAATATGGCATACCAGTACTATTCGCAGGGGTTTCCATGGGGTCATTCATAGGAAAAGATGACATGGGGTTTGAAGGCAAAGATATCATGGGGTTTAAAGCCATTGATGGATTGGGATTTGAAGTCGTTGATGGGGCGGGGTTTGAAGTCGTTGGTGGGGTAGGATTTGAAGCCATTTGTGGATTCACTTATTAAAAAGGTACGATATCTACCATTATCCACTTACTTTAAGGTGACATACTTCCAATCAATACATATTCCATGTTAATATAAATTACCAGATGATATACTGGAAAAATACTACATATAAGAAAACATATTACAAGACAAACAAAAATAGAAAAAAAACAACGTAAATATAAATCATTTTCACCATATCACATAAATAAAATGTAAAAAGTAGAACTATCATATTGTCCATCCTAATAGCTTAATTTGCGGGGGAAAATAAATGTTTCAAATTTCATCATAACAAACTTAAATCAATAACATGATTGTCTAGCAACAAAAGTAAAAAAATGATATTTCATGATCATCATCATCCACAAGATCCTCGCCGGTATCACAATATTCAACCTATTAGGGCATTCATAGGAAAATATGACATGGGGTTTGAAGGCAAAGATATCATGTCACGTAATATGCAAAAGCTTCCCTGAAATGTCACATAAAATGTGCTGTAATTAAACGCCGTGGGAGAATTTGAGAAATATATACTACGCGATACATTTATAGTGAATTTTCGGAAAATACTTGTAGATCCCTAATAGTTAGTCAACTTAGTAAAACTCGTGTAATAAAAAATTGGGCTATTTACACCTTAGGGTCTACTAGTTATGCGTATTTGTAGTCTTTGGTTCAAAGTTTTGCACATAGGGGCCAATTGTTACTTTTCATCGCTTTATAATGTGATTACTATTGCATGATAGTTGATGAAATTGATTTTGGGCCAATAGATATTGCTAGAGAATGTGCATACACTTATAGTATTGTTTCGAATGCTATTACTATTTGATTGTTGATTTATTTTATATTAATTGTTATAGTGGACTTTGCTAGAGAATGTGCATAGACCTAAATTATCATTTCTAGAGAATATGTGAGTACTTTTGTGATAGTGGTTTATGGTATTTCAAAACTTGTTCGATTATTTATTAACTTGTATATTCACGCACTTTTTTTTATGTTGGTTATATAGCCTTTTTTTATGTTTCAACGACTATCTTTTAGGTAATATAAGTAATATATAGTTTATAATATCCTAATTTTTATTATGTTTTGTTGTTGTGCTGTTGTCTTGTGTGTTTGAAAGGGATATAAAAGATCTATTTCAAACATCTTATTAAGCTTCCAATTTTGTTTATCTTTACAAGCCTTCCCCACATTTGTTATCTTGATCTTGCAAATTTTGTGAAGAATTGGTCGATTCCCACCGTATCGCGGTATTTAAGTATATCTGATAGATCGACTCCCAATTCCAATCCCAAATCATTTAACCAACATCCCCCCCCCCCCTCCCACACTCAACTCTACAATGGCATCAATACCACCTCCAGTCTCTAAGAGAAGTGCACACAATGACCCGTGTCCTCCATGAATGCACTGCTTATGAATGCTCTCTCGACCTCTACCTCCGCGATTGCCTCTGCCGCCCCTCCTACCTTGACAAATCCCTTTCCACCCTCCACAAATTATCCCCTACCCTCCACATCATCCAATCCGATGCCTCCCACATCCTCTCCAATCTACGCTCCACCTCATCCCTCGCTGATCAAGTCTCCAACAAAGTTATCCAACTCGACCTCAACCAATCTCGGGTCATTACAACCCTCCGCCACATTAACTCTATCCTCCAACAGAATAATTTTATTCAAGGAGTTCAAAAGTCCCTTCAATCTGAAGATTTCAAATTTCCTACCAATTACATCCAAACTTTCAAAATCATCGAATCCACTTATAAAGACACATATCTAGATGAAAGATAAGAAATGCTCGATCACAAAAACTACCTCATTTCCATCATTCGTAAAAGTTTTCCATTGACCAATGTAATCACATGACTATTTTAAAGATTATTAAACTATTCCCCCTATTAGGGTTATAACTTTACATTTCCTACTAAAAAAAGTGATTTCCATGAGATCCGGATTTGAGCTTGAGGAGGTGACTGAAATAAGTGATAAAAAAAAGATATTTTGTTAATGCCAATGTTGTGACCTGTCTGATGAATTTTTTAGAAAAATAGTTTTGGCTCTTGAGGAGAACACTGAGGTTTTGAGGGGATTATGTTGATAGGATGGGGTGGTGTACGCGATTTGTGAGTTGCAGGAGGAGTGTGATATGCGGGGCTCGATGATTTAAAAGTATCGTGGATTGGTGATGTTGGTGTATGAGATTAATGACTTTAAATGGAATGATGATTTGGAGAAGAGGGTGGGGGGGGGGGGGGGAGCAATCGAGGGAGATATAGGTGTATTTTGAGGAGGTTTAGAATGGAAAGGATTACACGGAGTATGTGGTGTCAAGGATACGGGGTTTGAGCTAGGTGGATCGAGAGTTGGGGTCCAGGGCAATGAGGGAGTTTAGGGTAGGGAGTTTTAACAAGGTTTTCAGGATATCACGAGGTATTATCTGATTGTGGAGGGTTTTTTTATAGTGGAGAATGTGAGGAAGGTGATTAGTATTGATGAGTATTAATAGTTCGATGGTGGATGGTGAGTTTAATGTTTTGTATAGTTATTATTGGAAGTCCGTGTTGATGAGTAATATTAATTTGGTTATCGTAGTTTTGAGTAACATGGTGAATTTGTTGGAGAAAGAGTATAATGATGTGTTGCAGCAGAAGATGAGCGATCAGATTTTGGTGAGGGGGGGGGGGGGGGAGTTATTTTTGGGTTGTGTTGGGGCACAGAAGACTGCAGTTGATATTACTACATCTTTGAATAATATGAATGTGAGTTGCGAGTATGCGTTTGAAGTTGCGACATGAAATTGAAGAGAAATGTGCTGTGGTGAGTGCCTTTTTCATTATGTTACAATTTTGTGGAAGATTTTAATTGAATCTATTGATTGCTTGTGTTTTCATATAATACTTTCTGTTTTTAGCATCTCTAATGGGCTATGAAATCTATAGTTTGTTTATGATTTCATATAATATTGGGTGTTTTGAGCTGTTTTACATAACTTTTATGAAAATATATGTTTTAATATGATCATGTAAAATGTATAAAATAGATATTTAATGCAAAAACCTAAAGACAACAAAGGCGATTACTCTATGCATTCTTTAGTTTGTTTGTGTTTCGTATCACAGTGGGTATCTGAGGCCTTCTACATAGCCCTCAAAATAGGGGTTTTATGATTCATATGAAAAATACAACAGAGACACATTTTTATGCAAAAGATAATGGGGGCATAGTGGCACATGAGGAAATGTCTCTTATTTGTTTATTTAATTTTCAAAGTATATTATCACTGTTATCAGGCTTCATCAATTTTGATAAATAAATTTTAAATCAAACTAGAAATATTGTATTGTTTTGTCGAAAGAATTCCATATAGTCAGAATCTTCCCCATCAATCCTGCCTGCTAGCGCCCTCCCTCACCTATAGTTCCACAGCTGTTTGTTCCATCATCTTCCAGCTTGATCATTCATCGTATACTTGATGAAAAGGAAATCTTCTTCAATATTAAACCAATATTTCAAATTATTGAACACTATATGACCCAACCTCTTCTATGACATTACCACTGAAAATGAACTCCTACTCCTAGCTGCCTCATCTCTCTCGTCACCCAAAAGAATATTGTATGGTTTCGTCAAAATAATTCCATACAACAAGAATCTCCACCATTAATCTTGACCGCCAAAGTACTCCCTCACCTCGAGATTCAGAGCTATTTGTTCCATCGTCTTCCAGCTTGATCATGATCTTACACTTGATGAAAAGGAAATATGATTCAATATTAAATGAATATTTCAAAATATTTATCAATATGAAAAGGAAATATGATTCAATATTAAATAAGTTTTGTTGGGTCCAAGTCCCATCAACCATCAAGATTAGCCACATCAATATGAGGCCATTTGAGTCTTAAAAGTGAGAAACCCATCCCACCCTGATTTGGACTTAGCTTCTTTACCAAACAAAGTCTTAGGGCAAACCGAACGGTCCTTTAATATGCATTGTAACTGGCCTACCTATAAAAAATTGTCATCGAACCCAAGTTTCTTTATTATCCAACGATGATAACCTATGATGCTACGACCTTGCCAAGGTGCCCCGATTTGAACTTCATATCCCCGTTTGTCCTCTTTCACCGACAATAGTCTGAATGTTTTGAAACTCTTAAATAAATATATACGTCCCTTGTTCGGATTTGACAGTGTGATTGTCATCCTAGGTGAAAGATCCTCGCGGGGATGCAAGGAATAATATCAAAGCTCTTGGGGCTACAGGGCAATGGTGACATGCAAATACCATTTGAAAAATGCTACCATCAGCTGTTGACTACTTACAAGTCTAACCACAATGATGACCTGTTACAAGTTGGCTTTGATCACTATTATTGTCAGTGAATGGGATGAATAATGTGCGGGGTTTTACAATTCTCCCCTTCATATTCTTCTTTATAATCGTGGCTTAGGTCTACTCATCCCGTTTTCTAAGTTTGCAAGGCTTTTGGTGGGGTGGCAACGAGATAGGGTGGTAAATCAGGGGTGATGTCCGGAGTGGTGGTGGTGGAAGCTTGGGGTAATAAGTGACAGTGAACTCACTCCATTTATCCAAAATGAACTCCGTGGTAGGTTTGGTGGTGCCTCATTTGAGGATGATTTTTGATCCTCTCTTTGGAACTATAGGTGGTGTCATGAAATCAGGGTTTTACATACAAAATTTGAGCGAGCCTCACTCTAATACGAATTGAGTGATATGTAAGGGGACCAAAAATAATGAATTACAACTTGAGCTCATACTTTCAAGGTAGTACGTATCTTCTTTAAGTGTGCAGTACACCTACCAAATTGTATTATTCAGATATAGTGATGTAATTCCAGCGGACGGTAATTGAAATCACAACAATAACATTTTAGCAATAAGACTTTCTTTCACTCATTCATATTTTAAAATTTATATGATTATAGTGGTTGGTCAAAGCTAAGCTAAGTTATGTTATTATCTATAAAGACTTAAAAAGGTAAAGTGACTAGAATGGGCACTATAATAACATTCCAAGGTATTATTACCCTATGTCTAACATTCTATATAGGGAAATAACTTAAAAGAGATATAAAAAGAAAACATAGCAATACCCCAAGGGGATTTATGGATTTGATGAATCGAGTGTTTAAAGATTATTTGGATCGGTTCGTCATATTGTTTATTGATGATATCTTGATTTATTCTCGGACAATAGAGGAGCACTCACACCATTTACGAGTATTCTTATAGACGCTACGGGACCACCAATTGTATGCTATGTTCGAGAAATAAAGTTTTTGGTTGAGAGAGGTGCAGTTCTTAGGCCACATTGTGTCTGAGAGGGGGATATCAGTGGACCCGAGAAAGGTTTCTGCATTGATGGGGTGAGAGATGACCACTACACCCATCGAGGTACCTAGATTTTTGGGACTGGATGGGTACCACCTTCGATTCATTTTGGGGTTCGCCAAGATAGCTGGGCCCCTAACAAATCTAACAAGGAAGGGAATGATGTTTGTATGTTATTATGTGTGCCTAAAGGTGTTTGATGAGATGAAGAATAGATTGACTACAACAACGATTTTGGCATTACCTCAGGCAGGAATTGATTATGAGGTATTCACAGATGTGTCCTTGAGGGGACTTTGTGGGGTTTTAATGCAGGAGGGGAGGCCGATAACTTATTCTTCACAAAATCTTAAGCCTCACGAGGGGCATTACCCCACCCACAACTTGGAGCTAGCAACCGTGGTTTTTGCACTATGAGTAAGGAGGCATTATCTCCTAGGCGAGAACTTCCATGTATTCACATACCATAACATCCTACAGTATTTGTTCACGCAGTGAGTGTTAAACATGAGGCATAGGAGGTGGATAGAGTTTTTGAAAGACTATCAGTTTGACATTCAGTACCACCGGGGAAATGCGAATTTCGTAGTGGATGATTTTAGCCGCAAGCCAATGTTGGAGTTAGAGATGGTGGGGAAGGTGAAGTGGAAATCACTTCGTGGGGATGAAGATATGACCCGTGCATTTAATGCAGTCCTCACCATCACCCTCGAGATTATTATTCAGGTGGTGAAGGAACAAATGGGAGATCAGCTATGCGAGGAGCGAGTTAGACATGTGTTAGCTGAGGGGGAGAATCATTATTCTATTGGTCGAACGGTGGTTTAAGATTCTAGGGTAGGTCAGTGGTTCGGAATGACGAAGATTTGAGACAAGTTGTCATATCAAAGGCTCATGGTTCATGCTTTACGATGCATCCCAAAGGGAATAAGATGTCCCACGACATGCGACGTCAATATTGGTGGGCTGGGCTGAAAAGGGACATAAAAGATTTTGTGTCCATGTGTGCTACGTGTCAGCTGATGAAGGTTGATGACCAACGTCCTACTGGTGTGTTACATACTTTGGATATCTCAATGTGGAAATAGGAGATAATATCCATGGACTTCATTACTAGGCTACCTACGTAGAAGAGGGTCACGGTTCCCTTTAGGTGATCGTCGAAAGATTGACTAGGGTGGATCACTTTTTACCGGTCCGGACAGATTATAGCTGTTAGCATTATGCCAGAAATTTTCTTACAAAGATTATTAAGTTGCATGGAGTACCACTCAACATTGTGTCACACAGGGACATGACATTTATGTCCCACTTTTGGAGGAGCTTTCAACATTCTTTCGGGTTAGAGGTAAGACTTATCTCCTCATATCATCCTCAGATCGACAGGAATACATAGAGGGTAAATTTGATGTTGGAGGAAATTTTGCAAATGTGCATTATATATGTTAAAGGGAGTTAGGAGCAGTATTTTCCTTTGGTTGAGTTTGCATATAACAACAACTACAAGTTCACGATTGGGATGGCACCATTTGAGGAGCTTTATGGCAGACCTTGCCATTCACCCTCATGCCGATTGGAAGTGGGGGATAACAAGTTACTTGCGACAGATTTCATTCAGGACACGTAAGAGAATGTGGAGATAATTCAAGCTTGGATACGGATTGCAAGAGATATGTAAAACAGTTATGTAGAAACATGCCGGAGACACTTAGACTTTGATGTTGGGGATGAATTTTTGATTAAAGTGTCTCCCGTGAAGTGGGTGATGATATTGGGAAGAAATGGAAGTTAGTTTCCCGATACGTGGGACCATTCCCCATTTTTGAGAGGATTAAACACGTGGCATATTAGTTGGGATTAACGTACCACCCGTAGCGGATGCCCCATGTTTTCTAAATATCTGCATTATAGAGGTTCCTTCGAGATGAGATATCATACCAGCACATTAATATTGATGAGATAGAGCTCCATCCAGACACTACTTACGAGGAAAGAACGGTAGCCATTCTGGACCATTGGGAGCTTAGACTTCGATCCGAGGTTATTCCTTTAGTTCGGGTGAAGTGGAGACACCATTGGGGGAATGAGTCGACATGGGGGAGGGAGGACAAAATGCGCACGAAATATCCTGAACTCTAGATTCTAAGGACGGAATATCGTTATTAGTTGGAAAGAATATAAGACCCCATACTTTTGGGAATAAATAATAAAACTATATTTTTTTGGATAAAATAAAAAAATTGTGGAAAGTGAATTTAATTTATAAATTGTGAACATATAACTCGTTATTATGTCGCAATTATGTGCGGTTAATTTTTGTGATGTTAATGATTATAACAATTGCTTGAATAGTTGAAAATCCATAAAAGATGTGTGACGCAATTTTAAAAATGTAATGTTATGATAAAATCATTAGAACGCATTGGAATGTATTTCGGGAGGTATACAATATCATTTAGATGTTTTAAAGATTTAATAAAAGTCTCGAGGTATAAATATATAAGTTGGGAGACTTTTGGGCTAGTCTAGCTATGAGTTCGGCCCATTTAGGGTCCCAAATTTAGTATATTAACTAAACTCAGGATTACAGGGTTAATCACTCATATTAGAAAGTGAATAAACTCTCAAGAGTTTATCTCTAAGAACGCCATCCTAAACCATTGTGAAAGAGAGAAGATGAAATCACAACAAGGCATTAAAGAGAGGAATTCAAAGGAGGATTTAATCAATTTCTTGTTCAGGAGAGAACTTTCTTGCTCAATTTAATTTCCAATTGGATTCTTGATTCATTGTAATGACCCCATATGATTTCTGGATTTTAGGTAAATTTTGATGATTATACGTTAGGAATTAATCCTGTGCATGTTGAGGATTAATTATAACATAGGGTATTAACCAATAAATATAGGAATCGAATTCTTGAAATCCAGTGATTGATGCTTTAGGGTTCTTGATGTAAATTTGGAGGAATCTGGGAATTCATGTAGAGGATTTTAATAAATTTTTATGATTTGTAGATTTTTGACTTTTAATTCCATGTTATATGACCCAAAATCTGAGATACAATTAATTATTATTGCAAAAGAATTCTAGACTGAAAGTTGTAGTTTAAGTAACATAAATTCTAGAAATTTGTGGAAATGAATCATGTTAATATATGAAATTAATAACTCTAAGATGAGTACTAAAGTGTTAGGAACCTACTCATGTGATTATGCAAAGGATTTAACCATTGGAATGAATTTTGGTTCAGAACTAAAAAATCCCGTAATAAGAAAAACCATCGAATCCGGGCTTCTACAGTATTTCGAATCAATTCGTTCTTGATCCGGATGGATTTAGATGGCAGAATCGATTTATCCAAGAAATTGAATCGATTCGGTCTTGTGGACAGGTTCAGTTGGGGCCATATTAAATCTGGAATACTTTTAGAAGTCCATATGTGTTGGTTGGACGGTGTTTGGGCCAACGAAGAATTTATTAAAAAATGTAAGCGCGACGCATGTATTAATTGGGACATTATATTTAAGTAGATGGTTTAAAAACTTGTTAAATAATATGTAATTAATAATTAACTAGAAGGTCAATTATTAATGAGTGAATGATGGTGGACATCATGTGGGATAATTTAGGTAATTATGGAGTAGTAACCTATTCATATTATTGGGGAATATTAATATATATTTATGTGTATCTCTGTGGACATACAAATGTTCATGGACGGTCCTATCGGCTTGGGGTTTCACGCGTTCGGGACCGTAGCATACTTAGGTACAGGTGGGCTAGATGTTGTGTAGGTCATTTAGTTACTATGTAGAACCTCCATCTACGACAGGTAGGTGTTGATGCTGTGATCCTTTATCAACGATGGGTATGGACCGTGAACTGGTCTACTGCGTATGGATTGCTCCACTTATGTGTATTTTTTTATGTCTAACTTGGATAAGAGATTCCTTCATACTTGCCAATAGATTTTATGTCTCACTTGGTTAAGCTCGAGATTTATTTCTTTCATGTTTTTTTTAGATATTTTTTTTTTATATACAATTGGTGATGGATTGGATTGGATTCTATTATTATTAAATTGTTGAATTAAATACAAATATGCCCTATTAAACTATGATTTATATACTTTGATATTGAAAATGGTATTAATTGACAAACAAACCCATCTTCGGCGTATCGTGCCTGGTCAGCCTTTACGTGAGAAAACCAAGGTGGTTACACATATTTTTTATTACTACTACTATATTATTATTATTATTATTATTATTATTATTATTATTATTATTATTATTATTATTATTATTATTATTATTATTATTATTGTTATTATTATTATTATTATTATTATAATTGTTGTTGTTGTTGTTGTTGTTGTTATTATTATTATTATTATTATTATTATTATTATTATTATTATTATAATTATTATTAGTTTGGTTGTTTGAATTTCCTTCTTTTAACTTGAAGATATTTTAAATTAACCATAAGTGTTATAATATAATTTTTTTCGTATAATCATTTTTGTTATTTAAATAGCATAACTCAATTTAACATGCGCAAGGCAGTACACGACATTTTTGAAATTTTCTCCTTAAGAGTAATTTTATTTAAATATATCCTATTTAAGTTAATTCCATGAATTTCTCATAAATCCAAGTCCATATAATTTGCAAATCAGTTGAGTTCGAAAATATGATGCGACTTTATTAACTCGACAAAATAAAGGTTTTACAATCGACATAAATATTCATCAAGCCACACGACCTAGCTTAATCTCAAAATATTAGTAAAATAATTATAATTGATAATAAAATACCAAATGAAGTGCATCATTTGGTACCGAGGGTGGGGGTGGAGTGTGTGTGTTTGTGGTGGGGGGGGGGGGGTGCTCCTTGTTGCATCAAATAGAGAAAAAAACTCTAGTCTTTATAATTCTTGTAAGGACATATTTTATATTGTCCGTACTTTGTATTGATTATGTCGTATACCATTACACTGTCGACAAATGTTCAAGATCTCATATGCAACAAGACAAATCCGAATATCAAGTATTCTTAAAGAACAAGCCTCGACAAGATTAACTTTGGTAAGGTTGTGTTTTTAATCCCTTAATGGTTCAATATAAGTATTGGGATATTTTTTTGTAAAAAAATTTCTATGTGATGAGCGTTCTTTTTTGTCCAAATATTTTTTTCTAATTATTGAGGCAGACTGCATTAAAATATTATTTTCACGTTGCAGTCGTTTGAGCGAAATTGCCACGTCGTTCGAACGACATAGGCATCTCGCATGAAGTCGTTCGAGTGACATTAGGTTCCGTTCGAGCGACATGCTTGTTTTGTTTGAGAGAATTTCCTGCTGAACTTTTCTATAAATTGGTTTGTCCAACTCAAGTTTTTACTAGAAGACCTATGTTTTTATCAGTTATGAAAACTGCTTTGGCAGAAATATTGTCTTCTTACTATTAAGGTTTTAATCATTTGTTTTCAATTCACAAAAAATCCAATTGCTTTATGTGAAATGTTTTGAAATGCAAGAACACATCTTTGTGAAGTTCCTCTTACATAGAAGATCTCTCGTCCTGATCTAGGTGCCACTTAAGGGAGGTACTAGGATGACTGACTGTGTGTCAATAAGGAGTACTCGTGAGTATTCCTGGGCTATTTGAACTGCGGTTCGTGTGGAGTTGCTTAGTAATTCTATTATTGATTTAGGTTACGCCCTATGACAGTTTGTCGCGATAAATTCTTTAGAGATTTCATTATAATCATTGTAAATATTATAGTGCAATAAAAGGTTTTACACGAAAGGTTTTTTTTCCTAAAATCTGTGTCATCAATTATTTATATTGGTTTGATTTATCCACACTTAGTTGCATGTTTTAGGGCTGAGTAAAATTGGATTAAAAATTGACACTGATTAAATAAGAATTTAAATGGAAACTTGCGAATTTATGTAAATAGATATCACGGGGCATCATGCACTTTTTACAAATTGGTATCAGAGCAAGTTACTCAAATTTACCGAGTATTCCTTTTTTTGCAAAATTTGTGTGATATTGATTTTGTTTGAAAATATGTTTTATGAAAAATCGCAATTTTTCCGATGGAGCACTTATATAATTGGATGCCCCCCTTTGATGACACGCGCCATAGTTTGGATGGCTTAAATAGTTTAAATTTGACGTTTGCTGAAAGAATTAAGGTTCTGAAAAAAGAAAACTCTCATTTCAAACCCACGATGGATAGTTTGGACCATGAATGCAATGCTTTGAAATTGTCCAAAAAGGAGAGTGATGATAGAGTTCTAGTTTTAGAAAAAGAATTGGAGGACTATAAAAATTCTAGAATTTGTGTTTGTGCCAAAAGTGGATACAAATATTTTTCTCGATGAGTTTGTGGCACGGGAGGACACTCTTAGGGATAAGTGTGTGTATTTTAAGAACGAACATGATAACCTTCTAGGATTAATTGAAAATTTAGAGAAGGAGACCTTAAAATTAGAAGAGTCTAATTCTTTGCTTGAGTAAAAAAATCTGGAGATAAAAAATAATCGGATGGACTCGAGTAGTGTTGGTAGCAATGGCAGTGACTCGTCATGTTCTAATACTTCCATTAGTAAAGCCAAGATCATTATTTCTTTTAGAGGGTAAATAAATCCCAGGGGTAGAAAAGGTCAACTCATAGGTGTCATTTCACTCGTTTACACATGTTCATATTGTGGTAGGAAAGGTCACCTTAGGCATTTTTGTTTTCATCTTCGAAAAACTCCTAGGAAGTTGAATTCTAGTCTTCCCATGATTCCCAAAACCTACATGCGTCGTTGCACACCTATTGGTCTTAGGAAATCACTTTTAGAGCCACTAAATATTAGACTAGTTCATTCTCGATTACTCACACATGATTCTTCTCTTGTCATATCATATAGATGATTGTATTTGCATGTTTGTCATACGCTAGTTGTGCTTTATAGTATATTTTTGCTAGTGTTATGACATTTACCTTTTTTGTATTAGATTTTCGGTCTGAAAAATTTTGAAAAATACAAAAAGATTATTTTTTGTAAAAAAATAAAAAAAAAAATTGTATTTTGTTTTGCACCGTTTATGAATGGACATTTAGGATGACCGAGTCACAATTTTTTTCCATATCCATGTGACGATTTAATAGTGTTTTTATATGTGTCATCATTCTATTATGTTCTTTACAATGTTTGTATTCATTGAGGAGTGATTAGTTGTTTCTACCAGCATGTTTGACTCATGAGTTTCTTTATTGCACACATGCACAAATTTGTTTGACTATTGTTCTTGTCTACACATGTTGGTCAATGTGTTTTCATCTCAAGTCTGTCTTTAAAACGAACCAGATGAGATAAAACTTGACAATGAAAGTAGTGCTTGCATACCCCGTTTACCATGAGGAATTAAATTAAAAAAATAATGAATGGTCACGTGAAAGGGCTGCGAGAGTGTAAAAAATTAACTCGTCGTGAAAGCCACTGTTTGAAAAGATCTCGGAAAAATTTAAGGGAAACAAAAAGAAAAAATATGTCAAATGTGGGACAATAGAATTTCTCTAAGGTGAGAATTTAGTTTCATCACCTCTAGAAAAAATAAAGGAATTATTATTTATCAGGGAGTTTCGATGGAATATAAAATGGGTTTGAACATCCTCAGAAAGTCATGAAAAAATATTACATAGTTTTAGACGTTGGTGGTGTGAAAATCATGTTTAACTTTGATTTGTCGATTTGATTAAGACGATGTCATATAAATTCTCATTTTTTCAATACCTAAGGACGGTTTTGAGATTCGTTCATTAGGATTACACAGATTCATCGTGCACACATATTATATTTGATTGATTTGATTTGTCAATCGAATATGTTCACACCCATTCATTCCGTTTTCATGATTTGGTTGTCTTAGTGTAAATTCATGGTGTGATTTTTGTAAAATTATTTTTTCTTTTTTGAGTGAAAAAATTGAAAAATAAAAATAGTTTGTGGAATATTTTGAGTTACTCATTTGCATGAGCGTAGTTTGATCCATATTTGGTACGCAACTTTTTTTCAAGACACTCCATATTTATTTTATTTATTCATTTTTGTGTCTATTTCAGACAAATAAAAAGGGGGATATATTTAACGAATTATGGGGGAGTCTTTACATTATGGTGGGGATTTGATTTTTGATTGATTTATTTTTATATCATTTCAAACTTGATATGTCATAAAGGTATTTACTTTGTCTCATGTGTGTAGGTACAAAATTGAAGATCATTATTTTGCACACCCTGATGAGAAAAGCTAGATTTGATGTTGAAGATTTTGAAGAAAAGTTTGATACTTGCATCTTTAGTACATTTTCAGTTTTTGGTTTGTGCAAGGGTATTAGATTTGTATAGGCATTTTGATTTGATAATTCAGATATTTTTATTTTGTACCCATATAGACATATGGGGAGATTTGTAAGGACATATTTTATATAGTTCGTACTTTGTATGGAGTATGTCGTACACTGTACACCGTCGACAAATGCTCAATATCTCATATGCAGCAAGACGGATTCGAAAATCAAGTATTCTTCAATAATAAGCCTCGACGGGATTAATTTTGGTAAGGTTGTGTTTTTAATACCTTAATGGTTTAGTATAAGTTTTGGGATATTTTTTCAAAAAAAAAATTCTAATCGTTGGGGCATTCTTTTTCATCAAAATTTTTTTTAAGTGTTGAGCCGGACAACATTAAAAAATTATTTTCTCGCTCCAGTCGTTTGAGTGAGATTACCACGTCGTTCAAGCGACAGAGGCATCTCGCGCGACGTCATTCTAGTGAAATCTAGTTCCGTTCGTGCGACATGCTTGTATCGTTTGAGCGACCTTCCGACTTAACTTTCTATAAATTGATTTTTCCAACTCTGTTTTTCAATAGAAGAACTGCATTTTTATCATCTACGAAAACTTCTTTGGTAGAATTATTGTCTTCTCACTTTTATTATTTTAATCTTTGTTTTCAATTCACAAAAATCCCAATTGCTTTATGTGAATTATTTTGGAACCCAAGAACACACATTTGTGAAGTTTCTCTTGGAGAGAAGATTTGTACTGTTGATTCTGGTGCCACTTGTGTGAGGTACTGGGATGAATGGCAGCGCATCAATAGGGAGTACTCATGGGTATTCCTGGTCTGTCTGAACTGCGATTCGTGTGGAGTTGCTACGGAATTCCATTGCTGACTTTGGTTGGGGCCTATGATAGTTTGTTGCCGTAAATTCTTTGGAGATTTCATTGTAATTATTATAAGTATTATAGTGAAATAAAAGGTTTTACCCGAAAAGGGTTTTTTCCTGAAATCTACGTGTTAGTAATTATTTATGTTGGTTTGATTTATCCGCACGTAGTTGCATGTTTTAGGAATGAATAAAATTGGATTAAAAATTAATACCGATTAAATATATATTTAATTGGAAACTTGAGAATTTATTTAAATCGATATCACACGGCATCACGCACTTTTTTTTAATTATGTCATTTGCCTCAACGGAAACATCGGCCTGAACATGATAAAGCTCTTCTTGATTGCGAATTTCACGTTCCTCGGCCTCTTTCCATAATTCGAATTCTCCTTCTTGTAATGTTAATATGATGACGTTGGGCTTGACCTTTTTGCTGTTGGCCGAAGATCTAGTACCATGCATAAAACACGACCATACCTGTCAGGCCCTACCAATTCATCGGATATCTTATTTCTCACTTTCACATTATTTTTTTAATCATCGGATAAATCTTCGAGCAATCCTTTTATTCATTCATACAAATATAGAACAATATTCCAATAAAGTATCAACATAACTTGTTATTCAAATTTATTATTAAAAATAGTTATCATCAACAACATCATCTACAGTTGGCTCGGATGCACATGAAATTGTTTCGTACTCTTTCATGTTAGATTATGAGAGAAAAATAGTTAAAATTTATATACCTCTTTATAGACGGACCCATTAGTATCACTAAAAGATTCATTTATCATACGTGCAAATCCCAAGTTTATCGACTTGCAAACCTTAATGCTTTGGTGAAAAAGGGTATATTACGAACTATTTTGATTTAAACTAAAGACATATAAAAAGAAATATAAATTCAAATGAAATTGCTAACCTTTTCTATGACTATAAGGAATGATTTTTTCCCCGTCTTAGGATAAAAACAAATGTTTCCTGGATTTTGAGAGTTCTGATCTACCAATTCCTGTAAGAGAATGAAAATACATTTAAACTTAGAAATTTGAATAGATGTCACATTATAAGAAATAAAACTTCGAGTCAGATAAAATTGAAGGACAAAAGTAAATTAAAACCTCTGATTTTTTTCTTCCCAAGTGATCCCCTAACTTTAAAATAGGGAAAATTTGAACACATCGATAGTTTATCCTTTTCTAAATCACAGGGGGACATACTCTTAGACTAAACTCAACAACGCATTTTCCTAATTATTTGAGGTCGGTTACATGAATCTTATATTTCCATTCCATTCTGCCCAGTGTAATATCTTCGGTTAAACCACATGACATCATGTCCTTTTTTTTATAATATCCCACCAAGTCAAATTAGGTATACCTCTACCCATTGTGATACCATCAATACTAACTAAATTACTCGTCCATACAGGAGAATCCATTGGTCTACGCTTGACGTGTCCAAACCATCTAACTCAATATTCTCTCAATTTATCTTCTAGAGGAGCTACTTTTACCATTTCACGAATTTGTTCATGTTTAATTTTATCCTTCCAAATTTTACCATAAATCCATCTTAGCATTCGCATCTCCGCCACACTCATTTTCTGCACAATTTGTTTCTTAGTTGGCCAGCACTCTGTCCCATATAATATGGAGGGTCTAATGGTCATCCTATAAAATTTTCCTTTTAACTTCACAAGTATACGTCTATCACACAAAATGCCGGTAACACTTCTCCACTTAACCTGGTCTTTTCTAATCATATGAGAAATATCATCACTAATATCTCCATCTTTTTGGATAATCGATCCTATATAACAAAAATTATAATTTCTAGGTACCTCGTGACCCTCAAATTTCACCACATCTCCATTTGTCCTCATATTACTACTAAAATTGCACTCCATATATTCTTTTTTAGTTCTCCCTTTTTTAAATCCTCTTATTTTTAGAGTTTCTCTCCACAATTCCAACCTAGCATCCCCGTCTTAGTCCCATCCATTAAAACAATATCATCTGCATATAGCATATACCATGACACCTCGTCTTGTATTTGTCCGGTCAACTCATATAAGGACTTAATGCTGAACATTGGTGTAGACCTACAGTAATTGAAAATTCACTACTTTCTCCTCTTGGTATTCATACTCTAATCTTAGACAACGACTTTTAATTTGTCGTAATTTTAAAATAAATGTAAAATGACTACAAATTTGTTAGAAGCATTTTTTGTTACTTTTTGTCTAAAAAGAAAACTCAATAATTCTGAACTAATCCAACTTCATTTTCGTGATGAAATAGTGTGTTTCGTACCTATCTGAATAATCGTTAAAATTTATTTGCCCCTAAAACTTGTGTCAAACTTTTTGTTCTAGCAGCAATTAGATTTCAATAATATGACATCTCCTTTTATTTTGGTATATAGGAATAGTTCAATACGAAATAGAAAATTGGAACTAGTTATTGGAGGCTGTGGTAATGTAGAAATATAACCTGTACCATATTGAGTGATACGTTAAGTAAGTACATGCAGAAGTAAAGATAAATACATAAATTTCCATTGAAGTTGCACTGAAGGTAGGAGCAAAAATAATAGACACAATATAATTTGTTTTAAAACTCACATGATATGTCGTGTTCATGTTAGAGTATTTGAAATGAAATCATATTATGATAAAATTATGACTCGTATTAGTCATGTCTTAGGGTGTTATTGATGCGTTCAGTTACATATTAATATTACTGTGTTTAATTGGAATGTCAGATAATAAAACTACAATTTTCTGTCGCATTGTATTTATATCTAAATAATATTTGTTGAGTAGTCTAATGACAAGCCTAAACACAATCCCAATAAAACAAGTGATTATAAAACACACACACGGTGTTTGTTATGAATCCCGAGAAATTGTGTATAAATATATTTCCGGCTTGGTTTGTTGGGCTGTTGGGGTAAACTCAATCACCATGACTATGAACTTTGCACGACGCTAGCCAACTCAATGTCTTAAAAACTATATGAAAAGCAAGTCCCAGTGCCCCAATTTTAGCTTTTGATATAACAACCCAGTTGCGTTAGGACGATATTGATCCAATATGTCGGGCGCTTAATGAATTTTTTATACGAAATTGTGTCATGTCAAAATTATGTCTCTTCTTAGTCGTTTTATCGCACTATTCGTATTTTTACTTGTATTATTGTGTTGAATTGAGTGTAAAAATTATTACTCGTGACTGTTTGGTAAAAAAGTACAATTCTTGTCGAGTTTTTTTGTGTTTAAATAAATTTTCATGTTGTGACGTGTTGGTCGAAACCCCTACCCAAAAAAACACAAATATGCAACCTTCACTAAAGGTGACCCGATATGTCGTGACCATGGTTTTTTTTTTAACAGAAATTCTCATTCGCACCAAAATTATGACTCATCATATTTTTGTTATCGTGTCTCATTGTATTTAATTGTGTGTGAAAATAATAATTTTTTACGTGTTAGGTAAAAATATAATTTTTATCCTTAATTTTCTTAAGACCGAACAAAGAATTTCCAAAATGATTTTCCTTTCCCTCAAATAATTTTTATCCTTTTATTTTCCCGTCCCTCTCAACATTTTTTCACCATTACGAACACAGTGTTCAAACAGCTCTTTCTCGGATTCCAAAACCTCACTTGCACGCTTCAAACCCATTGCCACAAAAGTCACTGGCATGCTTCACACCCCACTTGTCTATTTGGTATATGCACTATTAACCAAGATTTAAAGCTTTCAAACTCTACCCAAACAACAAACAAAAAAGAACTAAATTCGTTAAAAAATTCCAGTTTTTTTTTTCTTTTAATTTTTATAACGCCTGTTTTATTGAAATTTAGTTTAGAGTCTATAGGGACAAACATAATTAAATCTATTTTTTAAATTTTAAAACAGTTTTTTTAACGTTGAAGAGTTACATTTTTTTTAATAAGAGTTAAATTGGCGTAACTTGTTTAGTTTATGACCATAGAGTTTGTTTACTCCTCCCAATTTGTCATTTATTTGATGGAAAATGTGTATAAGTATATCTCCCCAAAATAATAAACGTACCTACCATTGGGGGGTTGATATTGAAGGTTTGCTAAATGCTGTCTGTTATTGATATTGAAGGTTTGCTAAACGTACCTATCATTTGTTATTGATAAGTATATCTCCCCAAAATAATAAACGTACCTATCATTTGTTATTGATATTGAAGGTTTGCTAAATGCTGTCTGTTACTGTATATTTGGATTGGGTGAGTGCTACCGACACAACTCAACTCAGCTACCGGTACTCTATCATTATTCATAAATATATCTTCAAAATCCTTCCACTTTCCACAACCCCTAGAACCAGTCTAAAAAATAAACCATCCATGGCATCATCTTCTCCAACAACCCCACACTCCAATGATGAAGAACAAAACTGCTCATATGCCATGCAACTAGCAACCTCAACCACCCTGCCCATGGTCTTACACACAGCCATCCAACTCAACATTTTAGAGACCATCTCAAAAGCAGGTCCTGATGCAAAAATCTCCCCATCTAACATAGCCACCCAGCTGGGATTTGTTGATAAAAATCCAACTTCACCAGCTATGATTGATAGAATGCTAAGGTTGTTAGCCAGTTTTTCCGTTGTGGCTTGTTCACTTGGTGGTGATGATGGTGTGACAAGAGTTTATGGGTTGGGTCCTGTGGGGAAGTATTTTGTTAAGAATGAGGATGGAGTTTCTTTGAGTCCCTTCCTGGCTTTGCTTCGAGACAAGGTCGTCATTGATAGCTGGTAAGTTTTTTGTCTCTCTCTCTCTCCTCATTTTCTTTGGTTTTTCGAATGGACCCTAATTTAATTTGGTCAATATTTGTTGTGTCCACACAAAATATTTGTTGTGACCTTTCATTTCTCCCTTTTTAATTACTGCCTATGGTCTAAATATATATATATATATATATATAATCATGCTCTTCAACATATCTTACCTAACATACCTATGAATATACCCATTTTAAAAAAGGGTAAAAAAAAATGTCTGTTCGACCCAATTTGGTATACATGATTTACAGTTAGGGCTCTTTTAGAGGCCTGGAATCCTCCATGGAGGTGGGGGGTGACAAAAGGGTTTGGCGCATGGCTCCTCACTGCATCTGGTGGACGATATGGATGGAGAGAAACGCGCGCTGCTTCGAAGGTATTGAGATGGTGCCATCGAGACTTGGTTATCTATTTTTAAGCACCCTTCTCAGTTGGTCAAAGAGGAAGATTTACGCCACGTCCCACGATTTGTTTAGCTTTATAGGCGAAATTCTCTCAGTATTGTAATTTGGGAGGTTGTTTGGAGGGCGTATGTGTATGTTTATTTTCTTCTTTTTATTCTCTTTGCTTTGTATACTCCCTGTATACGGGTTCGCTCCCTTAGCGGTTGGCTTTATAGATACATTTAATTATAAAAAAAAATATAATAAGGAGATCATCTGCAAAAAATATATAAAAAATTTCACCCCGAAAGTGAATGAGATGATGGAAAAAAATTCAATGGTGTATACTAAAATATTAGTATTGGAGTATACTAAAATATTAGTTTAGGAACTAAATTGCCTAACTTGTTTAGTTTATGACCATAGAGTTTGTTTACTCCTCCCAATTTGTTATTTATTTGATGGAAAATGTGTAGAAGTATATCTCCCCAAAATACTAAACCTACCTATCATTGGTGGGTTGATATTGAAGGTTTGCTAAATGTTGTCTGTTAATGTATAGTTGGATTGGGTGAGTGCTACCCACATCCAACTCAACATTTTAGACACCATCTCAAAAGCAGGTCCCAATGCTCAAATCTCCCCATCTAACATAGCCACCCAGCTGGGATTTGCTGATAAAAATCCAAGTTGACCAGCTATGATTGACAGAATGTTAAGGTTGTTAGCCAGTTTTTCCGTTGTGACTTGTTCACTTGGTGGTGATGATGGTGTAACGAGACTTTATGGATTGGGACCTATGGGGAAGTATTTTGGGATGATTCAAAAAAGGAATAGTGACCCCTTAATTTGGGACAAAGAGAGTATATTTTTGTGCGACACTTACCGTGTGTTAGTGAGTGAGGTCCACTTATTATGATTTCGTTAAGAGAGCTTGAAAAATAAATCATATTTAGATAAAACATTTCATAATTTGTCCTATGAAAATAAAATTTTCTCAATACATCACAATGATACATCTAGTGAATGTTCACTACGTGTTTACAACTGAGACTTTTTGGACCATCTTTTTTTCAAGGGACATTTCTGAGAAAAACAAATTGATTGAACCTATATGACTACGTACTTAATAAACAAGATTAATCGGTATCACATTTTTTTTTATTATGTCTAACAACGGTATCCTTGGAATTACTATAATTGATTGTTTATAGTTGATTAATAGTCACACGTCTTTTCTCTAAATTGGGTAATAGAATCTAGTAGACTGATATGCATGGGCCTTAGTCGATATTGGGCAATAACAGTAGAAATAAATTCGCTCCCTCCGGCATTTTTTTCCCAAAAAAATATTTCTTCTAGTTATTTGAGATTTCATCGCCACTAATTCTATGATATCGACGTTGCCCCAACATTTGCACCCAAAACGATTTTTAGGGAAGAATAAAAAGACGGATTTGGGTTTAGCTTCAGCCATTGACTCTGTGACCTTTTTTGCATTGTTAAAAGTTATTTGGGCAATCAAACCCCCATGAATGAAAATTACAGTGTTTAAATCCAATTACAAAAAACTAATGGGATCAAATTCTAAATAACCCTTTTATTTGTTTTAATTTCCGTAGTGTTAATGACGCTTTTGTTCCAAAAAATTAAAAATATCTTTTGGGCTTTTTGTGAAATACCCCTTCGCAATATATGTGATTGAATTTTAACTACACCTTTATTTCCACCACGCTATCGGCACGCGCACACACTAGTATCTCTCTCTCTCTCTCTCTCTCTCTCTCTTACACACACACACACACCCTATATATATATATATATATATATATATATATATATATATATAGGGTGTGACTATCCACACCCTAAACATCTTCCCCCAAACCCTTTTTAATACAAAGACAAAAATACACTTTCACATTTCATTAAAACGTAACATTAGTTTAAGAAAAATAAAATTTACATTTTAAGATAAATTGTAATTTTATTATTACTATACTATTATTTTAATTTTTTACCCTAAATTAATACTATTTTTTTTTATTAGATTATAATACATTTCATAAATTTATTGGACTTTGCTACATATTTCGTTGCTAAATTTGGAACTTTCTCTACAAAAAATGATATTTGGTGATATTTAAAAATTTTAAAAGGAAAAGAAACTAATAATGGAAAAAACAGCTTTTTAACCACAAAAAAAAAAAAAAAAAAACAGTTTTTATACATAAAACAGTTTTTAACATAATAAAAGCAGTTTAAACGATTTTTTTAAAAAAATTAAAACTACTTATAAGAAGAAGAAAAAACAGGTATAAAAATTAATTTATAATCAAACAAAAGAGTTTTTAGCAATTTCTATTAAAACAAAACAGTTTTTAACAAAAATAAATAACTGTTTATAAAACAAAAACAATATCTTAAAAAATAACTTTTTAAAGAATAAAATTATTTAAAAATTGTTATTAAAAAATAAAAATACTTTAGTGAAAAAAGAGAAGTTTTTAACAAAATTATATTTTCAACAAAAATGTTAAAAACTGTTTTGTTTTGTTAATTTCTTTTTTCTTTTTTTTTTTTTGATAAGTAAATGATTCAATAAAGCAACCCGCCTAAGGGGGCGGAATCCCGTATACAGGAAGTATACAAAGCAAACAAGCGAAGGACCGGGCCCCAACACAATCAACTCAAGCCCTTAGAATTCCTCCAAAAACTCAATAAGGAAAGACAAAGACGAATCCTGTCGTTTCCTATACCAGGTAAGAAGAAGGCATAGAAAACTGTATCGAATTCGAGGAGGGTCAAGATCGACCCCCTCGAAGCATCTCATGTTCCTCTCCAACCACATAGTCCAAAAGATACAGTGGGGGACCAACATCCAGACCACCCTCGGACCAGACCAACCCCTAGGCCTTCGCCACGCCGCTAGCACTTCGCACACCGAACTAGGCATAACCCAAGCAATCTGGCATAAAGAGAAAAATAAATCCCAAAGACCCCTAGTAACCTCACAGTGTAGAAGAAGGTGATCAGTCGTCTCCTCCTCCTTTTTACACAACCAACATCTACTGGCCATCCTCCTACCTCTTTGCTGAAGCCCTTTAACAGTCAAGATGGCCTGTCTGGCCGCAGTCCACACAAAGAAGCACACCTTGGGAGGCGCATGGCACTTCCAAATAGCCTTCCACGGGAAGAAAGCACCACCACGACCCCTTAGGACAGAATAGTAACTCCGAACTGAAAACAAGCCATCATGAGAGTACGACCACCTCAACCCATCAGCCCCCATAGACGGGACCGGTGCCAACCTCAGCCATTCGAAGAACACGTCTGCCTCCTCCAGTTCCCAATCACGGAGCCCCCTCCTAAACTTAGGGTCCCACACCTCACTAATCCCTTCCCGCCGCCTATGATTCTCAACTAACCCATCTTTGTCAATCCCAAGCCTAAACATCCTCGGGAAGAGGACCTCCAAAGATCCCTCCTCGCCCCATATATCCTTCCAAAACCTGATCCTACTCCCACTCCCAAGGTGGAAAGAGGTGAGCAAGGAGAACCTCCCCCACCCAAGCGCAATAAACCTCCACCACCCCACCCCATGCGCAGCTCGCCCCAACATAGGCTCCCACCCATACGTTCCAGCCCCATGCCTAGCTACCATGTGTCGTATATTTTTATTACCACGTTTTTTCAATCATGTTTTGTTAATTTCTTTTTAAAAACAACTCTTTTTATAAACTATTTTTATTTTGTAAAAAAATGTTTTTTTTTGTTAAAACTGTTTTTAATTTGTTCAAAACAGTTTTATTTTTAAAAATCATTTTTTGTTTAAATTTTTTTTTCTTATATATTTGTAGTTCAATTTGGAATAAGAAAAAAAAATAGTAAAATGTTCAGGTAATAAAAAATCTTTAATTTTGTATTATAATATTCAAAACATAAATGTTGATATTATCAACCTAATGTAGTGGTTATTACAATAACCCACTAGGGCCAATTGTCCACTTCTCCAATTCTAGTTGGAAGTTATGCAGGTTAGGCATGTATTCTACCCTACGTGGTTATTACCACCTATATGTCACTTTCCTATAAAGGATTGTATTATACTCAGTTGAAAGCTAAGATAAGAATTACAATGTAGTTCATTAGGTAATAAAAATTCAAAATTCATAACACCCTTTAACTTTGAATTTTAGTAGGACATAACACCCTTCATATTATAAAATCTATAAAAAAAAAAGTTTTTTTAAAAAAAATATTTGTTTAACAAAGCAAAACAATTTTTAACATTTTTGTTGAAAATACAATTTTGGTAAAAACTGCTATTTTTTCACTTGAGTATTTTTATTTTTCTAAAAAAAAATTTAAATATTTTTTTTATTTGAAAAGTGATTTTTTAAGATATTGTTTCTTCCTTATCAACCGTTTTTATTTTCGTTTTAAAACTGTTTCATTTTATTGGAAATTGCTAAAAACTCATTGTTTTATTAGAATTTTTTTTATATTTTTTTTTTCCTTATAAATATTTTTAATTTTGTTAAATTTTTTTTTGTTAAAAATGCTTATATTATGTTAAAAACTGTTTTATGTATAAAAGATTTTTTTTTGTTCAAAAAACTGCTTCTTTCATTATTAGTTTTTTTTGGGTTAAAAACTTTTTAAATATCACAAAATATCATTTTTAGAGTAAGTTTCAAATTTAGCGACGAAATATGTAGCAAAATCTAATAAATTCATGAAATGTACTATAATCTAATTAAAAAAAATTAGTAACATGTTACAGTAAAAAATTAAAATAATAGTAATAATAAAATTATATTTTATCTTAAAATGTAAATTTTGTTTTACTTAAAATAATGTTATGTTTTAATGAAATGGAAAAGGGTATTTTTGTCATTGTATTAAAAAGGGTGTGGTTTAAGATGTTTAGAGTGTGGGGATAGCCACACCATATATATATATATATATATATACTAGGGTATGCCCGTGCGTGAAGGCACGATCATAATTTTTCAAAGTACGTAATCACAAAACAACAATAATTTCCAAATTACGTAATTGCAAAACGTAAAAAATTTGTTGCCTAACATATTAGATTAAACCCAAACCTTCTAAACAAATGAAAATGCAAACCACGAATTTCTCATCAATAATGAATTAGGAATAATGATATTCTTACCGATTCATCCTTACCCATTTCATACCGAAAGCCAACACAAGAGTTCATCTATATCCCCCATCTTTCCTTTTACCTTCTTGAAGTTAAAACATGCACTTTCTAATAAATAATTATTTTGGTTAATAATATTATTTTAAATATTTTAAATTGATATCTAAATAGAATCAAAGTTCTTTCATAATAAAGTATTAACTAATAAAGTGCCAAAACAAAATTAAAGGATATTCTCTTAACTTTTTTAAAATTTATTTTAAATTGTTAAATTATTAGAATTATCATTTATTTTAGGATCAATTATTAAAAAGTCATACAAATATTTTTTTATACACATTTAACTCAAGTCTTTTTATTTTGTTTTAAAAAGTCACTCAAACACTCATTTAATCAATATTTTCTTATTTTTAAATGTCAGCGATAACAGCTCTCCCACCCCACCCTCCACTGTCGGAGCTCCGATGACCCTTAAATGTCAGCGCTAGCGCCCGTGCCTGAAGGCACGATGACAATTTTCCAAAGTACTAATCGTCATCAAGTCATATAAGTTTTGTATTATAATATCAACGGTGGTACAACGAATACTTCCAAAGTATTGAATTGACTAAATTATTTTGTAAAATACTTTATTATAATAAAAAAAATGTAAGTTGTTTTAAAATATTTGGGAAAAACTTCCTTTATATTTAGGACTATTCACATGTATTAAGGACCAAGAAATAATCCAACACTACTAAGTAGAAAAAACAAAAACTATTTTATTATAAAGTTAAAAATAATAATTTCTCACAAAGTAGTTATTACAATTCTCACAAACTATTTTATTACAATTCTCACAAAGTAGTTATTAAAAAAATAATTTCTAAAAATATAATTTGAGAAAGAATTGTAACCCTGATTAATTGTTAAACATACAACACTCATTAGTAAATATAACTATCATTTTTTTAATTAACGATTTTTTAAAAAAAAAAATAAGTTATATCCAATTGTTTTTTTCAAAATATGTCCATTTAAAAAAAATAATGATTTAAAAAAAAACTGTTTATAATTTGTTTTTTTTAAAAAGTCCAATTTTATTTAATAAAAAATGTCTATTTTTTAAAATTTATAATAAAATATTTTTTGTAATTATTTAATTAAAAAAGTTATTGAGAAGGTTTGATATTTGTTTGATATTAGGGTGAGGATAATAATCTTTTAACAAAAATTTGGAGTGCCATTAAAATCGATGGAGTGCCATTAGTCATGCCCATGAGAAAAACCTAATAGCAACAGTAAAGGAATAATGAAATAAAACCTCAAAAAATGTCATCTGAATAAATAATATTACGACCCAACCAAAAGTACATAAATAATTAAGCTCGTGAAATTAAACACAAAATAGTGTTAAAAACCTCATGAGCTGAATCATAAAACCATCTAAACAAAAACCTATACCCGTGTTAAAAACAGCCCATAGTTAGTAACACAACATCTAAATCTATTTAACACGCATGTTCAATAAAACAAAAGAGCAAAAAATGAAAAAGCACAAAAAAATTTAAGACAAGTACTCACCACCACTGTAAAATAGTCATTACCTAGTGTTTTGGACAAACCATATGCACTAATCTCGAATATTACAAACTAATAACAACCCACATAGCCTCTTGGTTATTTTATCAAACACCTCATATGTACTCATGTAGCTGTAGGAGACTAAAAAAATAAGGGCCATGGTTCCATCGCCATCGTCATGGAGAGAGAGAGAGAGAGAGAGAGAGAAAAGCTATTGGACATGTAGTACTCTTAAAGAGAAGAGTTGTCTACCTACTGTGAAGATGGGGAGCTTCAGAACTCTTGAACATCTTTTTTCTTGAGCCATGCACATCAGGTGAGAGACATCAGAGGTGAGTGGGGGTTTTGTGGGTCTGTGATTGCATTGATATTGCTATTCCTTGGTTCTATAATTGACCGGAGATGAGAGATATCAGAGGTGAGTGACCGGAGGTGAGAGAGGATAATAATCTTGATGTTGAGATGACGTTTTTTTGTTGGGACCAAATTTCTCGTGAGATGAGGGAGATATAATGATATTGGGTCTTGCCATGCTCCACTTGGGACTCACCTCCGCCAAACGCCGCTTCTAACGCTGCGCTTCCAACACATCTATACAGCAGCCACCACAAACAGAAAAGAGATAGCCATGGACAACCACCACGGATTTGAGAGGGAAAAAAGATCTTGAGAGAGAGAGAGAGAGAGAGAGAGAGAGGAGTATTTTCAAAGGGGACCGGAAGTATGGGTTTTAAGAAATCACGGGTGCATGACCGGTATGCCTATTCTTTTAGACATCCTGCCTTGGGCAGACATTGTCAGCTCCCTAGGGCCCCGCATTTGGATATTGGGAAATTGAAATGAGGTTGGCAATGTATTAATTAGCTTGTCTTCTCATCTTTTTGAGCCACGCCAGTGTACCTTTGGAAATGAGGTTGGCGTATCTATTTATTATAAATTGAATAGCAGTTGTCTTTCAATGGCAGTTTTCTTTCAAGACCACATCTTGTCAGCTTTTCCCTACTCACGAAATGTGCCTGTTGGCAGTCAGCCATAAATAAGGCAAGATAATCTTAACCCTTTTATTTGTCAAGGGAAAAATATGTACATAATTCAAAAATTTTAAGGGTAAAATCGCTATTGCATGATAAAATTTTCTCATGACATCATTATTCAATCTTATGACATATATAAATTTTATACTTTATTATATACATATATATATATATATATATAATAATGCTCCTGTGCACACTAGTCCGCATTTTAAGAATGCGGACCGGACATGTGTCACCTAACGGTGCGCCGAGAAATTATCGCCTAACTTAAAAGCACACTCTCTTTCTTTTCTGGGCTCACCGCCAAGTGACACATGTCCGGTCCGCAATCTTAAAATGCGGACTAGTCCCCACAAGAGCAGGACTGTATATATATATATATATATATATATATATATATATATATATATATATATATATATATATATATATATATATATATATATATAATGCTCTTGTGCATACCGGTATGTATTTTAAGAGTGCATACCAGATATGTGTCACCTGGTGGTGATCCCAGAAAAGAGAGGTTAAATTATTGGCACACTCTCTCTCCTTTCTAGGCTCACCGCCAGATGACACATGTCCGGTATGTACTGTTAAAATACATACTGGTATGCACAAGATCATTTTTGTGTATATATATATATCCATATAATATGGAGCCATATGGGATGGCCAAAATTCATGTATGATATTTTTGACATTTCATGCTCATGAATGAAATGACATGCTAAAAGTTGTTTTTTTTTTTTAAATACATATAGATTTTTTTGAACTATTTTTTTTATTTTTATTTTTTTATGAGCTAGATTTTTTTATTACGGGGACAAATTTATCACCGTGCCCTCAGCACAGGTATCCGCTAGTGTATATATATATATATATATATATATATATATATATATATATACACACACACACACACACACGTAAGCTGAATTCAAAATTCCATCCACTTACACTTGCCCCATAGAATCAATCTAAAAATAAGAGGATCAAATATCAAAAAGTTCCTCAAATATTTTTTAATACATATTTAGTCAACGCCTTTTATTTTGTATCCAAAAAGTCTTTCACCATGTCAAAAAGGCTTTACCATGTTGCTGGCGGGGACCTTAAAAGATTAGAGCATATATATATATATATATATATATATATATATATATATATATATATATATATATATATATATACACACGTAAGCTGAATTCAAAATTCCATCCACTTACACTTGCCCCATAGAATCAATCTAAAAAATAAAAGGATCAAATATAAAAAAGTTCCTCAAATATTTTTTAATACATATTTAGTCAACGCCTTTTATTTTGTATCCAAAAAGTCTTTCACCATGTCAAAAAGGCTTTACCATGTTGCTGGCGGGGACCTTAAAAGATTAGAGCACTATTTTTTTTATTTTTTTTTAAATACATATAGATTTTTTTGAACCATTTTTTTTCTTTTTTCTTTTTATTTTTTTATGCGCTGCGTTTTTTTATTACGGGGGCAAATTTATCACCGTGCTCTCGGCACGGGTATCCGCTAGTATATATATATATATATATACACACGTAAGCTGAATTCAAAATTCCATCCACTTACACTTGCCCCATAGAATCAATCTAAAAAATAAAAGGATCAAATATGAAAAAGTTCCTCAAATATTTTTTAATACATATTTAGTCCAAACGTTTTATTTTGCATCAAAAAGTCTTTTATTCTCTAATCTTTTAAGGTCAATATTGTAAAGCCTTTTTGACATGGTGAAAGACTTTTTTGTGCAAAATAAAAAGGCTTGGACTATACATATATTAAAAGAAGTTCAAAAGACTGTTTGATATATGGCCCAAAATAAAATATCAATGGCATAAATACCCTTGTAAAACTTAATTAAAAATATATTTTTTTAAATGTGTATAAATACACCTGCAAATTCCCCCCACTTTTCATTACCAATCGGTCAAAAAAGTAAACCATCCATGTCATCATCTTCTCCAATAACCCCACACTCCAGCTATGATTGATAGAATGCTAAGATTGTTAGCAAATTTTTCCGTGGTGACTTGTTTACTTGGTGGTGATGATGGTGTAACAAGACTTTATGATTGCTAGAATGCTAGGATTGGGTCATTTTGTTTGGTCCTCATTAAAATCTTGCCCATGGTTTTTTTCTCTCGTTTTGTTTGGTGTTGGTCCTCATAAAAAGTGTGTGTGTGTATTGGCTAAAATGAGGTTTACGTTGCCAACCAATTTCGAAAAGATAGTTTGGGTGCTAATTTTTTTAAAGTAAAAAAATAAACTCAAATAATTAGTTTTACTATTTAAGAAAAAGGTCAATATTGCACATTTTTATGACTGAAAAATAAACAATAATTTTTTTTAGAGACTGTCCAAGGTATGTTTACATAGCCTCTACTGCAAAATAATTTTTATCTATTTTTTCAAAATTGTGTGAAAACTAAGGAACTCAGCGTGATTTGGCGCGCGCGCGCGCGCGCACACACACACACACACACACACACATATATATATATATATATATATATATTCAATTAGTCATTGAACTTTAAATAAATTGTTTATGGTTCTTTTGTGAAATGCCCCTTTCATTTTTGATATTTTGTTAGATGCTAATTACTCTCTAACGAGAGAGAGAGAGAGAGATACTAGTGTGTGCGCGTGCCGATGGCCCGGTGAAAATAAAGGTGTAGATAAAATTCAATCACATATATTGCGATAGCAAATGAAAAAATGAATGGAACATAAGCCCATTTTTTCCAAGGATAGTAAAATCTTCAACTTTGTACACATATTTAAATTCAAAACTCCAAACAAACACGTTTAATATTCAGAGTTACAAAAAAGATAAAGCATAACATGATTGATGAACATCTCCAAAACTTAATTACATTCCAAATGAAGCATAACACGATTAAAGAGCATGTAGTAAAACAATGATTTGATTCTATTCCCGAACAAAATGGACATAGTTAGAACTCCAAACCAACGTATTTAATATCAAAATACAAAAAAGATAGAGGAAAACATATTTGATTTCCATATGGATAACAATGATTTGAATTCAATACTAAACAAAAAATGCATATTAAAAACTACAAAACTATATGTTTAATATCGTATTACAAAAAATGTAGAATATAATGTTTAATAGGTGTTGTTTGTGTCCGGCAAAAAATTACGAATACTCGCCATATATCTTTTATTACGGCTATTTATGTTTGGTAATTTTTTTTTCTGTGTTGCTGCACTTTTATTTAGATCATGTTTATGTTAGATAAAAAAAAAAGCATGTCGTATTGGATTTTACTCGTGTTGTGTTTATTTGATAAAAAATAGAAAATCTTGTCGCGTCGTGTCCATTTCATTTGGGGCGTGTTCGTGCTGTTAAAAAATATCTTGTTTATTGAGTCATGTTTATATTTAGTTAAATAAAAACATCTCATTTAATTTCATTTTTTTGTTTGAGTCGTGTTCGTGTTAGGCGAATCATGAACATTTTGTGTCGTGTTATATTATCTCACACTTTTGTTGGGTCATAATTGTTTTTCCATGCATTAAACATATAATACAAAAAATTTATTTCACAAAATATTTAAGTCTAAAAATGACATTATTATGGGCTAGTCCCATTTATTGGGTCAACGATGCATCGAATCCCTTTTACTTTTTTTTAATGCACCACATATATTTAGAAAAAGGTACCCCTCACTTATACCCACTTTAAACCTACTTACTCTCTTTGTCTATATATAAACACATAACCCCACTATCTTTAGCAGCCCCAGACCACCCCACCCCACCCCAGACTCGTCGGAGGAGTCGAAATTCTCGCCAAACTGTTTCTCTCTCCTCATTTCTCTCACTATCTATTCGTCTATTTTTTTTTAGGTTTCTGGTCCGTGCCTGCGGCAACACTGGCGGAGATGAAGAAGAAGGTTCTTTCTCGAAAAAATAAAGTTTTCGCAGGAAAAATGTGTGACACCCTGCCAATTTTAATCACGATCAATTAGTCCTTTATCAAAATAAATAGGAATCTCATTTGGTTCATTCTTAGCATCACTATTGAAAAGCTTCTTAAATTACTAACCACCTATGTTAAATTAAGTCGATGTTAATTTTATTTTTTCATTAACGCAACAACATGGAGAAAATAGAAATATCATAACTCATCCACACAAATATAAGAGTCTGAAGCATCACATGATAAATAGAAAAATAATGAATTTCGAATAAACCATCAGTTCCAAACAAAAATCCAAATCGTAATTCTACAAAAATAAAATTGAATCCTAATACATCGTCTAATGTGTAACAACTGAAGGGGCAACATGCCCGAACGAAATATTGAGTCCAAATACTAGGCTAGGAATGAATAACTGAAGTATCTACACAAAATCCTGCAAGCTGCCACAAGTGATGTATTTGCGCATCACTCGAATGAGTCCTCAATCTTGATGTCCCTATGGCTGGACAACTAAAATATTTTGGAAAATATTATTGACACGGGTAAGAGCCCAAAACCTTTTAAAAATATTCAACAAGTAATTAGCATACAACAATTAAATATGCATTAACACTTTTCATATTTAAGTTGGCGTCGCACTCTCTTGAGAAATCACTCACCCCTAAACTATTATGCACACGTAACTCTTACCTACTAACCCAACTTAACTAGTCGGGTTTCAAAAAACTTTCTATCATCGTACTCTATGACGAGTACTTCCTCTATTTGATTCATAAGTTACTTTACTCATTAAATTACTTAGTCATTCCTACTTTAATTAATTATATAACATTATAAACAGTTATATAAAATGCATTCACACTTCATGTATTTGACCCGTATATAATTATCTCCTCCATTATATACGTACAACTCTGCTACAACAATCACATATATTCCGCGTATAATAACCATCCTTTTGAGCAATAACTCCCTAGATGTTTTTCTCTAAAATGCCATCATATCCAAGGTATACTCACTCTAACCCGGTCACCACAAGTCGGACTAGCTCACACCCAACTTTGATAAAATTATCAAAGACGTAGTAGAGTCGGCCATATTCCCCTGAAAGTGAGACTGAATGACTCCCAAAGCATCTCACCTTGAAAAAATCACACAATAAAATACTAGGCGATATGACTTGGGACTATGCTATCCCTGCATTCACTGGCCAAGGGATTGACCAACATCGCTCAACCTGTTATGATAGAACTAGAGGAGTATGTTTACATATAAATATCATACACACCGATATTTATAAAGTATACACACACACACACACACACACACACACACATATATATATATATATATATAAAGAAATTCAAAAAAATCGTGCCTAACACTCGTAGTACTGGCCCACAATCCCCGAGTCTATCCCTCAACTTTTAATTAATTATACTCTTATTAATAAAATAATTAACCTAGCGTCACTCTGCTAGAGTATTCGAGCTTATCTACCGATCCCGTTCATCAACTATTTCTTAACTCATCTCACTGAGTTCATAATTAATAATTAATTTTCAATTATCTATCTCGCTATAATTCATCTAACTTTTAATGACCCTATCATCCCCAGGTAATATAACCTCTTTTACACTACCATAATAATAGTCACTAATTATTATAGGTTTTTGAATTGTCTTGAACCTCTCGAAAATCACCCGAACCATAAATAAAACCCAAATTAGCGCCTGCAAGAAAACTAAAGTTGTTTTTCTACTATATCGAATCAGTTTGCATGCCAAGAACTCTAAACCGGTTTGGTTCTGTAGCTAAACGATTCGTTGCCCAAGACAACAAACCCAAGCCAGACTTTTTAATCCCAAATCTGATCATATATCCTTCTAAATGATAATAAACATTCGTCAAGATGTAGAGAACTTAATGGGATGTAACTATGATGCTTCTAACATTCAGAAATCATTCTAACATTATAGCCCTCCCAAACCCCCTTTGATTTTGGCTCCTAAAGCTCTCATCTTTCTTCCTTCCCTCTTATTTCAATCTCTTAGGATTTAGAATATGAGTTACGGCTGCCTTAAACTCATAGACTTAGATTTTTAACCTCCAATCCAAAAATTAGGCTAATGGTCTAAGCCTAAATGACCCAAATACCCCATGTGTGCTCGATTATGTCTAAAAAGGCACTCGGACCCAATTACTACCCCTCAGTACACTATTTTTACTATCTCGGCTCATCCGGGTGACATTAAAATCGCCATTCGAGTCACCCTACGTAAATTTTCTATCTCGACCTCATATAGTAGAGATATGACATAGTCCCGTCGCAATTACTCACTCCAACGTATAATTATTTACTATATTTTATTTACTGCACACTTAGTAAATTTACAACATAAATATTAATCTCGATCTCATCAGATTAATATTTTTTAAATACATAATATTTCATTTAAATTAAATTACTGCACACGTGCATTTAAAAAAATAAAAGAAATAATTAAATCCATAATTATCCAAAATTTTGGGTTGTTACATACACCCCATTGCAAAGGAATTTCATCCTCGAAATTCGGATATGCCCAGTGCTAAAAACTTCGAATACTTGCACTCGATGCATCTGAACGTATTCAAAGTTACTTCGCAATAATATTTTGGTACTCTATGCACGGTGGTACCATTACGACTTGAGGTATGCTCCCTTCAACCCAAAATTAGCGACAAGTCCATTCAAACTCTTACATACCGATATATTCCTTTAGGCATTGCTTATATAATGAATCATAAAACTATTGTGATTCCACTAATAATGCTTCAAAAAGATGAGCTAACACTCCACTGGCTCTATTATCTCTGTGTTGAAAAAGGGCCCACTTCCATTGGTGTCAATTTTCTTTGATGTCAAACCACGTAACTCCCTTCATGGGAGACACCCGTAACAACCCCTGACCCCTCATTTCAGAATCCAAACTTTGAATTACAGTGACATACATTGTTGAATTATACGAAAATGACATATATTAACTCAATCATTATCGATGGACCATGAATCACTTCGGGTACAAGAAGTTTGCTATTCCCAACTCTTAACCAACCCAAGGGTGTATGACAATATCTTCGTATAAAGCCTCAAAAGGTGCTTTGCATATAACATTCTACTACGAGCCATCACATGTAGCTCTACCGATTGTAATTTATACTCCCAATTACATAAATATTCAAAACACGCATTTCTCGCATTCTCCCACATTTTAGTCACGTCTCTCATCCAACCACCTGCCTGCGGGTGACTCGTCTATCTCAAATAGAAACCATTTCCCCATCGCCTCCTGACACTCCCACTCGAGTGTGGGACCCGCGAGTGAATAACACTTATCCCATTTTGGTCAATTCATTCCACAAACCATAAGGAAATTTGGACATGTCCGTGATTTTCATAACCCAAATATGAATTTTATCAGCCTACGTATCCATTTCGTCACTAGAATCATCAATTTATTACAAAATCCTAATTGATAACCTTGGACAAATCTTTTGCACCTACAAGTGGTGCACCTAGAGACAAATTCACTATGCCTCACTCAACACCAATTCACATGCTAAATATTTCACATTTTGTAGCATATCTTACTCATTTTTTTTAAAATGTACCTAAACCGTGGCCCGTGTGTCTACTGCAAACCAATGCACTCCCTAGCCTTTTTCTTTTGTCTTATTGAAATCAACATATTATCTATGAGCAAGCCACTTTAGGCATTTGACTAAGTAAGACTCCGCTCTACTTTCCAAACTCTGTGGGGTCCTCCATTGTCAAGTTATATCTTTTACAATCTCCCCATCGTCTTTTAACCCACATCAGTTGTGATAGTTCTCCTTGATGTACATACATTCAGACTATCTCCTTTTTCTCAAACGGAGTTCAATCCATCGTACCATTCCACTTATGTTTCTAACTGCCCCACAGCCACACATTCAACCCTTTTATTTCCACACCCCCTAATCTTGGATGATTTTGAAAACCAAATAATCTAGAGCTCTCATGCACCCTATATCCCATGTACTCCTGCACAATAATCACTCACGTTTTACACGTAACATTCTTATTTCAACTCGTCCCCTCACTCTCATTGTGGCTATATAGTAAGGTTGTAGTCAGTTTCCCTACTAATTGTGACTTATTTTCCCTCGAGACTACCCCACTTATGAACTAGCAGTACAAAAGTTTCCAAGTACTTTCCACACGACACCTACTGGATCCACTAGTCGTATATAGTATAAGAGCTCTTAGCTCAAAGTTTTTTCTCTACACGTTCAATGATTAACCTTAAAAATAGCGGCCCTAGCATCCAACAACATCTCCTCACTCTCGATGTTTGTAAGGGTTCATGGGTAGAACATCCCACAAACAAAACTCAAGCAAAGAACTCTCCCGATGTACTATCACTTAGAAATATGATCCATTGAGTTCAGTAGGTCTAAAGCATATATCCAAGATACTCAAAATTCTGTCCTCGGATGTATAAGTCTAATCGTCCACCCCCACATCACTAAAGGATTCATACAATATAGCTCTCTCAATATCACTAAGCACTCAGTGCTAAATCAATAACGAGCTAAATCTCTCCACTCAATAGAAAATCCCATATACCCTTAATCACATCAGTAAACTCCCTACACATTGAGATCAAATATAAAAAGACAACTATTCTCTCCTAATTCTCCTTCATAATATAATATAAACGAAAGATCGACCCTTTCTTAGGTGAGACATCGCAAATAACACATCTGACCCTCGAACAACAAACATGATAGCCTTGCTGTAATAACCCACCATCGCTCAAACCATCTGTGACACCCCCATCCCCCCATTTTAATCACGGGTGATTTGTCATTTATCAAAATAGATAGGAATCTCATTTGGTTCATTCTTAGTGTTGATACCAAAAAATGTCCATCTACATGGAAAAATCATAAGTGAACACCTGTCCTCTTACATAGCTAAAATACTAACCAGTTGATAATAACTCGAAAAGAATGCCGACCAACACAAAGAATGCCAACCATCAATACCAATGTAGGGTCACCTCCTCAAAGGTCTTATGAAACTTGGTTAGCATAATCAACTATCATGTTCACTATTTATGATTGTAAATGCCTAAATATATAAAGGAATTCCATCCCTCAGAATTCCAACTCTTGACCTCTGGGTCACTATAAATATGTTGTATCCCTTTAATCATGGGCAAGGTAGAACAGACTCTAGGTTGTTCTTAATGACAAAAGTACCTAGCTTTCTATAATCTCCGAAATCAATACAATAACAGTGGACGTTGGCTTTCTTACATAGCTGAACAACTTTAAAAGCCTCGTGTCTCTCTTTTATTTAGCATTGAAATTATATATTTTATCTGTGATTATAAAATTGTAGCAAGTCCAATTTTTTACGACAACACTTAGCATCACTATCATTTTTTTTATTACTAAGTGCCTATGTTAAATTAAGTCGATGGAAGTTTTATCTTTCATTAATAAAACATGCGAAAAATATAAATATCATAAGACATCCACATATATATGAGTCTGAATCATCACATGATAAATAGATAAATAATGAATGCCGAATAAACAATCGGTTCAAAAAAAAAATGCAAATCATAATCTATAAAAATAAAAATGAATCCCAATATATAGTATGATAAATAAAAATATAAGTGTATCAACTGAAGAGGCAGCATGCCGAAATGAAGTACTGAGTCAAAATCCTAGTCTAGGAATGAATAACTGAAGCATCTACACAAAATCCTGCAAGCCTCCACAAGTGCTGCAACTACGCATCCCTGGAATGAGTTCTCAAGCTTGACATCCCTATCCATGAAGATCTAAAATGTTTTGGAAAATATTTTTTACATGGGTAAGAGCCCAAAACCTTTTGAAAATATTGAGAAAGTAATTAAGATGCAACAATTAAATATTCATTAACACTTTCCATATTTAAGCTGGTGTCGCATGGTCTTGAGATATTATTCACCCCTCAACTTGAGATAATTATATGGGTAAACTTCTCTCAATTCCTAACATTACAAAACTTTTTTTAGCAAGCCTAAACATCGAAATAGACACCCCAGAAACAAAAACATTTAATACAAAAATCCATCTCCTAATAAAATAAGACAACGAAATAGATTACAAACAAATATAATAAATTTTAATTTATAATCTAAAAAGCAACAAACACCCGCAACAGCTTAGAAATTTACCAAAAAAATGTAAACTTGAAAACGATTGACACATTCATTCTTAAGATAAAGACAACACACATATAATCGGAAGAGAACACACATATAAACTTTCAGTTTATGCAGTCAGAAAATAACACACACAAAAATAATTGGTAACTTTTTTCACTTATAAACTTCATGATGAAGACGGTTAGAAATAGAGCGAAAATGGGGAGAGGATGAGGGTCCAAATATTGAAGGAGAAATAAAGTACAGTTAAGAGCAATCAATTAATCATTTCGAATTGGAGAGAGGGAGAGAGAGAGAGAGCGAGAGAGAGAGAGATGGGGTGGGGTGGGGATTATATTACACTTGAATGACGGGTTTCACTAGGTGCCACATGGAACTCTGCAAACTTTATTGTAGTAGTCCATGTTATAGTTTTTATATCGGTATATATACATATATATCCCTATACTTATTTTCATCTAGTTATAATTGATTTCATTTTTTCAAAACAAAACCACATACAAATGATTGTGTTAGTATCACCCCCATCTTTTGAGAGGTCATAGCTTGAGGTACTTAGGGAGCCTTTAAAAAGAAGTGTTGTGGTGTTGAGAACAAAAAAATGGCATTAATTTATCACATCCCACCTCCAAAATGACGTCTTATATCAATTAAAAATATCACGTAATGTCCCAATTAGATCCCCAATAAATGATTGACTTGGAAAAACTTTTTTTTCCAACAAGCTATCCTCACTAGAGTCACTTTAAGGAGAATGTGTAAGACTTTTGCAGATCAATCAATTATTATAAATTTATTTGAGAACTGCTAAAAATATGTCATACAAATATAGTTTTGAGAGTAGAGCCTTTTGTATTCTAATTGATTAATACATAAAGGCCAAGGTCTAAAGTAGGCTATAAAAATTCAATGCATTAGTTTGTTAAATTATGTCACACTTGAGCAATAATTGTTGATTCTCCATTTAATTATTTTAGTTTTGATTGATTTTATTTTTTAAAGATGTGGGATGTCCCTCCAACAAGAGGGCATTTTGGTCCAGTCCAATTCTTGTAAATGTTTAGTGATGGTGGTTTGTTTTTCTTAGTTATATATCGTAATATGATATTCTCACTTTGTAATATCACAATATTATCTACATTGTTATATTTTACAAATTCTTTTATTACATAACAATATTGCATAGTCTTTTTATAAGATAATAATGTCATTTGTAAAACAATCGACTGGAACCCAAATCTCATAAGGCTTTTAAGTGCAAAAGGCTTAATAGGTCATTTTTTATATGTTCCTAGAACCTGATTAATTTGATAGTTGGAGAGACCTTGGTCTAAATTTGGGCAATATTGGTCGAAATTCATCCAATTGAATTAATCCATATATTATTTTCTACTTTTCTAGCACATACCTTTTCTTATCCTTAAGGAAAAAGGGTTGTCAATAATAAATATTTAGCAATTGCCTTTATAATGTTGTGGATACGATTAAGGGTTTCACTATTGAACATAGGGGAGGACTATTGTATATTTTTTTTGTCTCCAATGAATTGACTAAAGTTCAATCCTAATAATACTTCCTGTTGATGCATATAAGTATACACCATTGAAGACAGCCACCCTGTGAACATGAATAACCTGGTGGAGGGGGGGGGGGGGGGGGGGGGGGGCGGGGAGGCAAAAAACCACCCCTGAACTTTGATTTACTATGAATTTAAGAGTAAATAGTGTCCCTTCAGGGTTATTTTCACTTGAGGTCCATTAGTTATGCCTATTATATAGTTGGGTTCGGGATCCATGATATCATAAATACTCAAACAAGTTCTAATAAATTATCCTTAGAAATGCTAAAAAGCATTCATAAAAAACCATTTGGTTCACAATATGGAATTTTGTAGACCCCAACCTCCTAATTTGCAAAAACATATGATCCATGATGTACAAATAACAATAAATTTAATGAAATGAAATAGTACACATTTTTTTTTATTGAAAATAGCTGGAGAGATGAGCCAATGTTATTACAGTGAAGGGGACATAATTGTATGCATATCGCGATGAGTTTGTAGATAATAATACACTCTGACACACATGCACAGAATATTGTGCTTTTCATGTTATGATGTTTTACTCACTGTATGAAAGAATTGTCTAAATTCTTGAATCTAAATGATGTTAATATTATGTATCAGCTATGGAATATAATTTAATTTTTCCAAAGGTACATTAGGTGTGTTTCTTCACGAATTATTAGGGACAGTGTAACATTAAATTTGTTGCAAAAGTTTTACTTCAAGTTACAAATGCTCTAATTTTCATGCATCTGATCATTGCTAGGTACCAATTAAAAGATTCTGTTATGGAAGGAGTCATTCCATTTAATAGGCGCCATGGGACAAATGCATTTGAATACCTTGGTAAAGACCTCATGTTCAATGAGGTTTTTAACAATGCCATGATAAACCACACAACTTTGGTCATAAAGAAACTCTTGGAGTGCTACAAAGGTTTTGAAAACCTTAAACGGGTTGTTGACGTTGGAGGTGGTCTTGGAGTCACTCTCAACCTAATCACCTCTAATTACCCCACCATTACAGGAATTAACTTTGACTTGCCACATGTTATACGACATGCCCCATCCTATCCTGGTAAGAGTACTCCCTCGATCCCAAATTAATTGTCTTATTAATAGTTGTTTTTCTAAAAAATATTATATTAAATTAGGTGGGATTACAATGTTGCTCATCCTAAACGAGAAAAATGATCCCAAATACATGAATTGCTTTCAAAGGTTTTCATCATTTTTAGGAGAATGCATTTGCAAAGTAAGAATTTTTCTTATAATATTTGACTTTCAAACGACGACAAGTAATTTGGAAAAGGTGGATTAATTTTTTAGTTCTTTTCCTATTTCTTATGTCGTAGCTTACTTTTGAAGTTTGACCAACTTGGAAAGTTCATAAATGAGAGAACTACTATTTTAACATTACAATTCAAAAGACTACTCTGTGTTGATTAAGTGGTGATAAAAAATTGAGATGAAGGTGTAAGGGGGTAGTTTGATATAGGGTATGTGAGAGGAAGACAATTGAGTAACACACAAAGGTCTAGGGAATGTAAGGTAGGAAGGATGTAAACACATTCTCTCCCCCCTCTCCCCCCCCCCCCCCCCCCCCAATGGAAATATATATAAGAAAATTCCCTTGCAACTAGAAAGATGAGGTGGAATATGCCTTACCTCTTCAAAAATCGCAATCCAATGATGATATGAATGTAGAATACAAATGAAACACTCATAACCCATCATTAATAATTGATTAAGTGCAATGAAGGATTGTACTATTCTAAGGAGAAAAATTTGTTAGGGAAGGATTCCCATAAATGAACAAAGATAAAACTTAGAAATACCTAATTTAATTAGGACGCATATCCCTTATTCAATATACAAATTAAAATAAAAAGTAATTTAAAAATAATCTCTCTTTCCTCTCACTAGTCGGCCCCAAGGTTCTTGAAGTTGTAAGGAGTGGCCAAGGCAAAGAGGTCAAGCCTTAGGAGCCTAGGCATAAAAAGGCTTTTTTATTCCTTTCTTTTATTATTTAAATTATTCTAAGATTGGTAATTTAATGAAATAATACATACCTTGAATTTTGAAAATATATTCGTATTTTTTATACCTACCATTCTCATAGGCATGCTCCATTATCAATATAGAACATGCATTTCTCATCATTTAATAAGTAATATAGAAAATGTATTTTTTATCATTCAAAAATCAATATACACAATCTATTTTTCATCATTCTCTAATAAATACAAAATTATTCAGTTTAAGAAATGTGCTTTTCAGCTTTTAAATGAAATATATAGATTTTGGTCGAATGTTGGTCGGCAATGTTAGTTTTTTTTGGGACGAGAGGCAAAGAGGATTAGGATACTATTTGTCTTCTCATTGTTTTGCACAAGATATCGGTCCAGTTTGTGAAAAATTTATGAAAATGGCGATGCCGTTTCACTAAAGCTTTTTAAAAAAAAAAAAGAGGTTTGTCTTAAGCCTTTGACCAAGAATAAGGCATAAGTGAAGCGTTTCTCACAAACATCAAACCTAGGCCCGCTTTTTAGATCACTACTTGCCACCCAAGGTGGGACTCTCTGTGCACATAAAAACACATTTGTGATGTAGAATTATCTTCGTTAACATTAATTTTAGTGATGTGGATATATAAAAAACCATCAATGATTTTGGAAAAAAAGGGGTTCATCCTATATAGAATACATACAAATTTTGAAATTTTAATGTACAGTGTTTAATGATCATAATGACATTTATTATTGGTACAATTGATATAAGGACCAAATTTAACCTCTTGTGAGAGCATTTTTAACCCATTTAGGCATTCTATCTGAAGTTGGATAAGACTTTGAATCACTTTTGTTGCTTTTCTTTATAACTAGACTGAAACCTTCATTCTTCATTGAATTAGAATATACCTCCTAAGGTAGAGAATTTGTAGGGATCTCATCAATTTGTAGTTGTCTACCAATTCTTACCCAATAATAGCCGAATTTAATAGATCGTCCCTATTAGTGACATTATTCGTCTTCATCACCATAAGGAGAAAGATGTCGTGAGCATGCATAATCTACTTTTACATTGTTATCGATATTAATTATGCAAGGGCATGAGCTTCAAATATTAATTTTGCACTTTTGTTTTGATTTATTCATTTATATTGTAGTGCCTTCTGGATTATCGCACACAATTCCTAGCTCTTGTGACATCACAAATGATGTCACCACCCCCAAAACATTCCCTTGCAACTACAAAACATACTGCTTCTTGCCTATCTTTTATACTCATTATTAGGAGAGAGTGTCCCCATATCAAACGTTGTTATGGTTGTTTTGTGTTGTTTCTTAATCGGTTCTTCCCTATGCTTCAAATTGGTATCAAAACGATATTCACTTTCAGGGCGGCCTTCTTAAATGACAACGATTAGAGTTCAGGGTTTGGCACCTACCTGGTATTTCTGACTTCCCACTATCCCAATTAACCATTCTAGTGAGTTATTTTACCTTAGGCCTCGTATCCCTTCTAATCGAATGCAACATGCCAAAAAGACGATTTTCAACCTAGAACCATCAATTCTGATAGCCCAAGATTTTTCTTTTGTAGTCCAAGTCAAACCGATGACAAGGGGCGTTGACGAATCGGTTTGTAACCCAATCATACACCCTCCATTATTACAAAACCAAAAGTCCAATGAAAATCCTAGCGCGTATAGTGTGCATCCCATATCTAAGCATCCAGCCTAACTTCTGGCCAATGGTGAGTTTAGAGTTTCAAAAGAATTAATCTTAGCATACAATAACAGATTACGTGGTTTGGCCATTAACTATGCCTACATCCACATGAAGGCTTTAAACCATCTTAATTGCACCCTCTCCTCACAGAGTTACTGTTACAAGAAATGTCACTAAGATACATTGCAAATATCTTTTTTCGGGTTAATACATGATGTATATATAGGCATTTACTGTATAACAGCCTAACAAACTTACTAACCACCAACCCCTGGCATAAGTCATCCACTCGTGAGTGTCACATTCTCATAGTCAATTAAAATCCACCAATTCCAAAAAACTGCCATCTTAGTTGTATAATCAAGACTTCGATCTAGATACTGGATTCTTCTGTCCCTTTTCTCACATCATGATCCGAAGCAATTTTAGAGAATGTCTAAACTTCGCTGTTGGTAAAGCCTTTGTCAGAATATTCGAGGGATTATCACGAATCGAAACCATTTCTAGCTTCACACTTCCTTCTGAGAGGATGTCACGAATAAAGTGATGTTTAACATCAATATGTTTGGTGAGTTCATGGTACACTTGATTTTTAGTCGGATACAAGGCACTTTGACTATCAATGAAAGCCATCACCGAGTCTTGTACCACACCAAGTTCACATGCCAAACCTTTTAACCATATTTCTTCCTTACTAGCCACAATACATGCTATATATTTTGTCACAGTTTGGAAAAAGTCACAACTGAATGTAACGAAGCTTTCCACATGACAATGAAAATATTCTGTTGAAATACATAACCCTTTTTTGATCTCTTGCTATCCAAATAACTTACATAGTCATAATATACAAAACCAATTAACCATTTTTTATACATGAATCATTCCCATATAGAAAACCAACTCCAAAGGTCCCTTAAACATACCTCAGTATCCACTTTATAACTTTCCAGTGCTTAATTCTTGGATCTACCATATACCTTCAACCACACTTACCCCATGACAAGTTAGGTATTTTATATACCATAATGTACATGATGCTTTCCACCGTTCTTGGATAAGGCACTCTCGATATGCATCTTCTATCCTCATCATCCTTAGGACCATGTTTCAAATGTTGTGCTATTGGAACGCTTTCTGGATTAACATCCTTAAAACAAAATGTTTCTAATACCCTTTCAATATAACCGTGTTCAGTCAAGAATAACTTCTGACGTTTCCCATCCCTCATAATCTAAATCCCAAAGATAGTAAATTAGTGGCAAAACAAATTGTCACTAAAAGAATTAATTTCATCACTAAATGTGTTTGATGACAAAAATTTTATTTCATCTGTATATCATAAAATTTGCGTCACAAAAAGTTTCCACGAGTAAATTTCGCCTTGTCACCAATACAATAACATTTGGTGACAAAAATATAATTTTGTTACGTAATAATTAGTTTTTAGTTACTAAATTATTTGCATCTAAGTATATTTTCTTTTGTCATGAAATATCAATTCTTGCCACCTAATGGATGTGACCAAATAGCAATGTACCGTAATATGTGATAAAAAGTAATATCATTTGGCGACAATGTTATTTCCACAAAAGCGATTTGTATATCATATCTCGTACCTTCCCTCGTGTCATAATATCAGAATTTTTTTCATTTCATCTCCATTACACATATAAATCATCACAATATAAGTTCAATGCCAAAATATTGATTATTATAAATAGATTAAATTATAAATGCACCTCGTAAGTGATGAAATATTATTTTAATAAATTAGACGATTAAAATTAAGGTTAAAAGTATCTTATAATAGAATAATAATCATTCTTACAAATATCTCAAAATCATTAGTCAATTAAAAAATAACCTACATAATTCTTTTAAAACATTCATAAAATCCAAAATGTACCATTCCCAACGAAGTCTCGTGAAGTTCTCCCACCATCTTTATCAAGATTGCAACTTGCAAATGTTCCACAAAGCAACTTAAAACTAATTCTCGATATAATAGCATTCTACAATACAAAACATTAAAGATATTAGTTCACATTCTACTTCAACAAATCATTTAGCAATTAGTAAATTATATAATATTGACTTTCTTTTAACAATAATAATGACCAACTGAAGACTCTGAGACACATGCACCAATCTACATACCATAAGAACTACCAAATTCATTAGTCTTTAAACACTTTAGCATTTTAAAATTTTAGGCAAAGTTTCCTTTGTTTATAGATTAAGATCTAACCTTTTAAATTATCAAAAATAACTATTCAACAACCCAACAAGAATCCACTACATAAATCCCTTCCACTGATTCAACAATTATGGTAATAACATCAACATTAAAGTAATTACAGGAATCTGTGGTTCAAAAATTAAGGTAATTATATCAATAATAAATATCTTCCAGCGATCCACTAAATTAACATAATTTTAGGAAATCCCATATTGAAGTTGATTAAATCTTACCATATGATAAATGTGAAAGGAAGAATACCAGATGCCTTTAAAGCATCAAACATCTTGTCACATCCATCATAAGAAGCTTCTAAATTCTCCATACACTCAGGATGAGTCTGCAGTTGTTCCCTTAACTCACGGTTAGCTCTATGAGCTTCCTTGAGGACCTCCTCCAATTATGCATCGCGCGTGATGCATTTGACTTAGTAACTTTTAGACCATTGCCAAGACCTATTATATTACTTGACTTAGTACCAATTAATTGATCAAATATCTCATCAGGAGTGAATGGTTCACTACATAACGGTAATGACACCATTTTGAAGTGGAGCAAATCGTGTGTTTGTGTGAGGACACCGCTGTTGTTAGGTTCACCTCCCGCAATGCAAACAACCTAAACTCTAACAACACTCGAGAAAGGGAGTCTAGCAGCCAACCTGGGTATAGAAAATCCATAGGGAATGTTGGGCAGATTGTAATAGATTTATTACTTTTAAAATAAATGTTTAAAAGGTGATATGGTTGGAAATAAAGAAATGGAAAAAAAGAAGAAGTTAACTATGCATTTAATATTAATAAAACGAGAGTTGGGATCACATCCCTCCTATGGGCTAAACAATGCATAATTAGAATATTCGATTCCAAAGCAATTTAACTGAGTGTAGTCAATTAATTTTTAAAATCATGCATGAATAGGCCTAACCCAAAAATGCAATATAAAACACTTCATCAAAAATGGTCACACGTGGATTAAATTCGGAATATCACTTTAAACACCAATGTTGGGTGACAAAGAAGGTTAAACGCATAATATTCAAAATTTTATATACGAGGTTTCAAATAAACTCAATTTTACACAAAATTTAACTTTCGGAGCTCGAGACCTATTAATGGCGAATACATGACCCCAACCCTACAACTAAGGAAAATACATAAATTAAACTAATTAAAACAAATACTAAGTGAAGAAAAGAACAAATAAATAACCAACAACAAATTAACTAAGCATGAAAATAAACTATAAAGTAAGACACCAATTAAATAAATCATTAACTCGGTAAGGAAGGCAATGGATAGTAGATATTACTTAAATAAAATGGATAAACATCCAAAGAGAAAGGAGGAGAGGGGATCTCCAAAAAAATCCCCAAAGTCTTCTAACCCTAAAAACTAAGAAAAATGAGTTCTTTTGGTATCTAAAATGAAGTCCCAACTTAATAGGATGTTTACCCATAAATACCCAACCAAAAACCCTCTTAAAATACAAATTTGTGGATATTCAGACATTCCGAATCCATTTGGAAAATTTCGAATTGATTTGGAACCTGGCAGTCCCATTCTTGCTTCGATCCAATTCTTAGTATGACGTTGGGAAACAGCTACAACTTCTTCATACGGAATCGGAATGAAGAATGGTCGAAACCAATGGGAAGATGATTCAATCATCTACATGATTCTATTTTGAAACCCTACAAATTGTGTAGTATGAAATTATCAAAATGCCCTTGAAGTTTTGTCTTGCAATGAAACTTTCTCGAAACACATCCAACTTTGCATTGTGCACGCATAACACCTACAAAAGATCAACTATACCTAAAAAAGAGTATAAGCATCAATAATAAATTTTTTCTAGTTAATGAGTATAAATATAGGAATTAAGATACACGACGGGGCTAAAATTTAAAAGAATAAAGGGGTTTAAAATAAAATATTCGGGTTGAATCTCACCCCCAAACTTACACATTTCTAGTCCCTAACAATGAAGTGAAGAGAAACTAGCTAAGAAATAAATACCCAAAAGGGAGGAAATATGTACAAAGGATATATGCCACTTTCACGGGGGAACGATTCCATTTAGCATATTCAATAAGCTATTAAACCCCTAGGTTACCCTAGTGGTCGAGTGTTGTCTCGTGAAAGTTTTCATGGATGAAACCCACAAACATCAAAATTTCCTCAAAATATGCCCAGTCGATCAAAAAAACAAACTCAACAATAACGGAAGGGATTTTAACATGTTACTGGAAAAGTGAATGAATTCACACATAATTCTGTAGTTATTAACATTATAGGATGAACTTTATCGAATTGAAAACTTAATAGTGGGAAGGGAGTGAGCACATGCATTGTATGATTTGTCGAAAATGTTTATAAATTGGACAAACGTTAAAGCGTGCATAAATATCAATCTTCACCGGGTATTACACTCAAAAAATAAAATCACTCAGAACAAGAGGTAATACACGGGACATGTGGGAATAAAGATTAAATGGAAATCGGAACAAGGAAATGAACATGTCACTAATGAAGAACGTTATATATAAAGTGAAAAATGTATAATCTCAATGAAAGATACCATTCATTAAGAGAGATGGAATGTTTTTTCACAAATTATCGCAACTTCTTAAAATTTTGAATTCCATTCACCTTGAGATCACATAAGACTTGTATATGGTTGTAAACTAGGTTTGGGGTTAAGGTTATGAAACGAAAGGTATATGTACAGATTCAAAGGTGTTCAGAGACAAAAATTTAAAATAATGAAAAATGCGGGCACATTCAAAACTGGAATAAAATATCCATAAAAGCATTGAATATAACAATGTAGAGACTAAACAATTGTTATTTAACACTACATAAAACATGTACAACCTTTTCTTTCTTTTTTTTCCTTTTCTTCTTTTCCTCTTGTTTTTCACTTTTTCTTTTCTTTTTCACTGAACTTTTTTCGTCACCTTTTTCACTCTCACATGATTAATTGTAACCATTTAATAGAAATATTATTCAATCCCAAGTATCATTCTAAACAAAGGTATGAAAGGTGATATATATGGTGTATAACTCCAATATAGAGTTGGTAATTGGATTTTTGGTTATGAAATGAAACGCTCTATTATGGTTCAAAGGATTTGACTAGGGAAATAGTTAAGGTGAGGTCAAGGTCAATATGGGTGATATAACAAAGATGGCCTATGATCATTTCCTCAAAATTACGCAATTCTCGAGTCAAAATAACTTTGAAAACATGACCAAATAAAGTATTTCATAAATGAACTCAATTAATGAATGATCAATGAAAGAATAGTGAGATTACCAACGAATTTAACGTTTTCAATGAGGAAAGAGTAGTGTACAACACTCACAAACAAAGAAAAGCCTGAAGCTCATTCGGTGCAAGTATATACAATGTAACAAAATACTACCGAGTTATAAAAATCTTACACCAAATAAATAGAACAAGACAAATATATGTGCTCATAGGCTTAAAGTTTAATTCGTGAAGTTATTCATATTATCATTTATTTTGAGAACTAAATCTAATAACTTCTAAAATTGAGAACATGCATCGTTGAATTGCCTATTGGATCGGGTATTTATTGAGATTTATTATCGAAAACAAAGGCAAAACTGCCAAAAAGGGAGAAAGAGAAAGAAAATATTTTTGAAATTTTCAAATTTTTAAAAGAAAAACATGCTTAGTAACTAACGTGTGATTCAATCAATGAAACTTAAAAAGAAATGGGAACAATAACCCATAACCCCTAACTTAAATATTGTACTATCCTCATTGCGAATCAAGAACACAACATAAAAAGAGGAAAATAAAGATATTACCCAAAATTGGAGCGATCTATGATAAGTACGAGTCCCTTAAATATAAAAAACATGTTAGAACCAAGCATAACAAAATTTTTAACTAATTACACTAAACTACAATTAAAAAGAGAGAAAAAAGAAAGAAAGAAAAAATATAAAAAAACTAAATATTTACAACCTACAATTTTAATTTCTAACTAACTATACACTAGATTTCGAAATGTTTTAGGATCCTCCCAAAATAAAATTTCTCCTTGAAGGATCAACGATGGATCATCCCTTGCATGCATGCCTTCCGAAAAATAAGAATTCCATTTGAACAACGTAAAACATGTGTAAAGCATAAGAAATGAACCATCACCAATTACAAATTTGAGAAGGGTGATGGGGGATTTGGATACTAAGGGGTACAAGTACAATTGAGATCCATGAAAAATAGAATCACCTCCCAAAGGTTTCAAGTAGAATGGGAGGTGGGGCACACAAAGGAGAAAAATCCTTCTTGAAAAACAATATAAGCAAAGAGTACTTTTCGATAAAACGTTTAAAAGTTTCAAGAGTTTTAATGAAATCATAGGAATCAAGCTTTACTTCTAATGGTTTAATAACGATAAAGAAAAATTGTGATGAAATAAATTCAATCCCAAGTAATTCATCATCACAAAGATATTGAATTTCAAGGGAGATATACTCATTTTCAATGAAATGTTCTTCAAAAATTTGAAGTGAATAGAAGTCTCAACCTCCTCATTGATTTAAAATAAGAAATAATCTCATTATAAAGTGGCTCGATAGTAAACCACCACCAGTAACGCTATCCACGCTTTGGGTGAAAATAAGCAGGGTTTCTTCCAAAGTAGGCTTGCTTGGCTATAGAACCTCGGATTCCTCATTTGGTTGAAACTCTTCTTCAACTTCAAAAACATTGAAAGGAAAATCGTCATTGGATTCGAATAATGCATCCAACTCAAGTTCCCAAAAATAATTTTGTTCCCGATATATGTTTTTAAGCCTTTCATTCTCACTAGTTTGACGGCCTTCACGCACAGTAATAGGTGGAGGCGCAGATTCTTGAGAATGTAAATTTTGATAACTAGTCCCAAATAAAGAACCAGTACAATTTCCAATATTACTATAAAAATACATCATTACCGAATAGTTTGTTGATGAAAAAATCACGTGGAGAGGTGTGAGGCCGATTATTCAATGTTTCTTGGCCCTAAAATGTGCAAACCTGAAAAAAAGGTTAAAACAAAGAATACAAATGCAAAGAAAAATACTACGAAATAATAAAACAATTACAATGTATAACAAAACAATCCTCGGTAACGACACCATTTTGACGTGGCGCGAATTGTGTGCTTGTGTGAGGACACTGTCCATGTTGGATTCACCACCCACCATGCCGAAAACCTAAACTCTACCTCCACTCGATAAAGGGAGTATAGTGGCCATCCTGGGTATAGAAAACCCATAGGGAGTGTTGTACATACTGTAATAGATTTACTACTTTTAGAATTTAAGTGTAAAAGATGATATGGATGGAAATAAAGAAAGGGTAAAACTAAGTTAACTGTGACAACCCGCTATTCGAAATAAGGGGTGGCCAGCCCGATACCTCGACATAACGGAATCATGGATGGAAATCATTCTCCGCATCATAACAATAAAATAGGTATATGGGAAAACCACCCAATAAATCAGAACATGGGTTGCCAAAATTTGGTTTGGTTACAAGTTAAGAAAATAAATTTAAGAACCCAAAACTGATGAGAAAGTGGAGTTCCAAAGAAACATATAAATATATATGAAAATGACATACAATAAAAAGGACCGAATAATCTGTCGGCCCACAGTTACATTCAGTGTGTTTCAATAATTCAATACTTTACATAATACATTCATTAACAAGTAAAAAAGATGGGCCACACACCCGAATGAAAGACCCGATCATATCTAGAATCTAAAACTGAAGGCGTCTAACAACATCCTATAATAATATGCAAAATCATACAGCTCGTCAAAAGCATATGAAATAGGAATATAACAACGGGCGCCCTTGCGGAGGAGCACCTGAGCAGATACAATAACATGCACAACATAAAAAATAAACGGGTCAGGGCCCGATTTATATATGATTCCCAGCAGAACAGGAAGCATGATAGGTATGGACAATTAATCATGAATGATGTAGATGAGAATCTAACAACCTAATCATCAAATATGATAATGCAGTTTAAATGTTTTTAACAGTAATTAATTAAGCAAGAGAAATTTAAAATTTAAATCTCATCTCTTCTTACATCTTATTGTTTTCCATTCCTTAGCAGGATTATAATTACCATCTCATTTTCTTATGGCAATTTACATATCTCAAGTCCCACTTGAGTTAGAAAGGTTATATTCTTATACATATAACGTTTCTAAGACCGCCCCTCCGAGTTTCCCCACTGGGCGCGCCCCTAAATGACTATCATCTTCCAGGGCCTATCTATAGAAGACAACCTGGGCACCTAACACACGTCGGGAAGTGGCCATATACTTGTGAGTGAGTCATAACCACACCTAGAATTACCTCACTAGCGAATAAAAACATATAAAAATCCCGCATATGGCCGAGGATTATAGTCAGCCTGCATTCAATAGCCAGGGAACATCACCTCATGCGCGAGCTTTCCTTATGATAGCATTTAGAGAGGTGTGTTTAAGTAAATTAACATTTACCCAACTAGTCTCATTATCATATTCATTACCAATAATCACATGCGTTTCATTTTATTTGAAACCATAATCCTTGAATATTTTCATTAATATTATTCGTATTTTTAAGTCCCGAAGTATTCTCCCAATGGTCACCATAGTCTTACGAGTCCCCAGGGTGCTATATACCTTAATAGGGCCTCTAACGTTTCCAAATGTGGGCTTATAACTCTTACTTTCCAAGTAATTTACCAAATTGGCAGTGATGCCTAACCATCACTTTAAGTACCCATGAATTAACCCCAAGTGATCCCATTCAACTATAGGGTAATGACCAAACTCAACTAAAACTCTAAAACTCTATGTTTACTTCATGCAAGAAGGTTCCTATTCCCTAATTTACAAGAAGAACCTAGGAAACAAAAATAAAGTTTAAGAGTGAAAAATAGGGGACCGGTCGATCGATCCTCAGATCGCGGTCGACCGCGTCTCAAGATTTGGCCTACGAAGAAAAGCATAATGTCCAGGTAGGAGGGGCCTGTCTACCGGTCACGGACCGCGGTCGACCGCACTCCAAAATTCAGACTTTGGTAGGAAAGCAGTGTGCCCTCCCCCGAAGATCCGGTCGACCGGTCATAGCAGACCTAAAACTCCTATCTTCTTCCAACAACCAAAAACCCTCTTCATTTATGACCATCAATAGAATTTAGTTACATCCAATAACCATAAATTACACCATCATCAATTCAAATCAATCTCCAAGGATTTATAGCCCATACATCCAACCAAAACCTAACTTTCTTAAACCATAAATAAACCACAACTATCAACACTAATTGTTCAACTTAAATCACATAATAACAAGTAGAAAACTTACCTCAAGTTTGCAAGTTCAGATTTTGATGAAGTTGTATGCAAGAACAATCACCCAAGCTTCAATCTTTCACTTTCTCCACTTAGGTTTTCTTCTTCTTCTCTCTCTTTCTCTAGTCACTAATCCCACTTAAGGGAAATAAGTGGTTTTCAAGACATAAAACATTCCTTAGTTTATAATTACTAACTCAAATAATAAACACCGCGATAAAATAATACGCAACTACACATTTAAGGTAAAACCAGTCAAAAGTGCCCAAATCCTCAAAATACAAAATGGCACATAATTTGACTATCTCGTACCTCCCGGAACTAACTACGCCATCCAAATTATCATTTGGAAATTCTATAATTCATTTTAGGTTCCGGTTTCATTTTAAGTCAAAATGTCATTTTATATCTATGACATTACAAAACACCACATGACAATATTCACCTATACTTACGGTAAATATGTAACATCATAGTAAATATTATCCTTTCTTTCTCAAATTCATACTTACTCCACATGCCAACATTTTATATCTAATTACTATACATAGTAAATAAATATAAAAATAGGGCCTCAAAAGTCAGGGTTGTTACATTAACTATGCAAATAATATTAATAAAACGAGAGTTGGGATCACATCCCCTCTATGGGTAAAACAATGCATAATTAAAATTTCGATTCAAAAGAAATTTAATGGAGCATAATCAATTAATTATAAACATCACACAAGAAGTGACCTAACCTAAAAATGTGAGATAAAACATTTAATCCAAAATGGTCACACGCGAATTAAATTCATAATATCTCCTTAAACGCCAACATTGCTTGACAATAAAAGTTAAACGCATAATATTCCAACTTAAATACATAAGGTTTTAATTAAATATAATTTTACACAAAACCTAACCTTCAGATCTCGAGACCCATTAATGGAGGACACATGACCCCAAACCTTAAACTGAGGACAACACATAAATTTAACTAATTAAAACAACTACTAAGTGAAGAAAATAAAAAATAAAAAACCAACAACAAATTAATTAAGCATTAAATTTATTACAAATCAAAAGATCAAGTAAATAAATCATTAACTAGGTAACGAAGACAATGAATAGTAGAAATTACATACATAAAATGTGTAAACACCCAATGAAAAAGGAGGAGAGGGGAGCTCCACAAAAATTGCCAAAGTCTCCTAATCGTTATGAAAATGATTTATTTTGGTATCTAAAATAAAGTCCTAACTTAATAGGATGTTTACCCATAAATACCCCCCCAAAAAAAAGCAAACTTAAAAATACAATTTTCTAGACACTTAGACATTCTGAATCGATTCTGAAAATTCTGAATCGATTTGGAACCTGTTAGTCATATTCCTGCTCTGATCCAATTCTGGGTACATCACATGAAAATGTCTAAAACTTCTTCATATGGAATAGGAATGATGTGTGGTTAGAACTGACGTGAAGATAAATGAATTATCTACATGATTCTGTTTTGAAACCCTCCAAGTTTTGTAGTATAAATTTTTTGAATTGCCCTCGAAGTTGCATCATGCAACGAACTTTTTCGAAATGCATCCGACTTTGCATTGTGCAGGCATAACACCTGCAAAATCTCAATTATACCTCAAAAAACATACAAAGATAAATAATAGAAGTTTTCTAATTAATGAGCATAAATATAGCAATTAACATACACGAGGGGGCAAAAATGCACAAGGATAAAGGGGTGTAACATACAACATTTGGGATGAATCACTACCCTTGGGTGCAGGCTCATCTTGTAATCATTTCCTCTCATTCCGCAGGATCAATATTTTCAAATGTATTATAAATGCTTTAAATATTTTAAAAAACTATTTTAACTATTAAAAAAAATTATTTTAACCACCATTTAAAAAAAATATTTCAGAAATTAACCTTTTAAAAAGTCTTTTAAAATCTGTTTTCAAAAAATATTTTTAATCTTTTTTTGAAAAACGATTTCTAAAAAATTGTTTTAAAAAACTTATTTAAAAGTTATTTAAAAACTTTTTAAATATTTGCTCACTTTTGTTTCAAATGGACCCTAAGGAATTCCTCTAGAATATAGTATACTTACACATATTTCATGAGCTTTGGGAAAAGACCATTTCTTATTTGTGCATTAAGTTTTTTTGTAGTAATCATTTCATTCATCTCATCATTCTCCACCTCACTCTACATGATCAATGAAGAAAATCATTATCACAAACAAATATTATCATAAATAATTAGTAATATCAAGATAATTTTTATAAAACACAAGTATACCAAGTGATAACGAGATGGTGCAAAATTCCCTCGACCCTTAACTATGTTTGATAGTTTGCTTCGCTCGATTATTCTTCTTAATGTCACATTGATGCTGCATTAAGTTTTCATACATAATTAATATATTGTGCGTCAAGTAATAGAACATGACTACTATATTTTACACACTTGTTATACCTGGTGTTCAAAATTAGAGAACAAATCACAAAGATTATTTCATTTTTCAATATCTTTGGCTTATCACATTGTGCCACTTAAACATTGCTATATTTTTTGAACCTTAGTCGATGCCTATATCTTGCACCCATGCTTCTACTCATCAATAATTTTTCAACGCTCTATAACATACTTATCATTCATTTTAATGTCAAATCTGGACTGAAATATATAACATATATAAATAGTAATTTTAAGTAATATGTGAAATGTAGACTGAAATCTATATCATATATAAATATAAAATATATTAGTTCGCATACATGAACACTCTTAATGGCTTCTTATATGTCCTTTTCAAACATATCCTTCCATTTGGTAGGAACTAGAATGAGATTGCGTGTAATGATTCCAAATTCACTTGATAAATTAGAAGAATTTACCACATTTATAAGCCTTCCCTTGTCCATTGCAATTTTGATAGTCAATTAGTTCCCATCCACCCTGTTAAACTTCTCAAAACCCTTTCCTCTAGTTGGATCTCAGACTCTTTTTTCTGTGGTGCAAGCTGCAAAAACCAGATTTAAAAAAATGTACAAATTATAATTTAAAAAAGAGTTGTTGTATTAAAAATTAAATTTAGAAAACTTAAAATATGGCATAGTAGTACTATTAGCAGGGGTTTCTATGAGGGCATTCATAGGAAAAGATGACATAGGGTTTGAAGGCAAAGATATCATGGGGTTTGAAGCCCTTGATGGATTGGGATTTGAAGCCGTTGATGGGGCGGGGTTTGAAGCCGTTGGTGGGGTAGGATTTGAAGCCATTTGTGGATTCACATATTGAATAGGTATGATATCTACCATTGTTCGCTTACTTTAAGGTGTCATACCGCCAAGCAATATATATTCCATGTTAATATAAATTACAAGATGATATACTGGAAAAATACTACATGTGAGAAAAAGTATTACAAGACAAAAAAAAAGAAAAAAACTACGTAAATATAAATCATTTTCACCATATCACATAAATAAAATGTAAAAATTAGAACTATCATATTGTCCATCCCAATAGCTTAATTTTCGGGGAAGAAGAAATGTTTCAAATCTCGTCATAACAAACTTAAAGGAATAACATTAATGTCTAGCAACAAAAGTAAAAAATAATATATGTCACAATCATAATCATCATCATCCACGAGATCCTCGTCGGTATCACAATATTCAAGCAATGTTGAATCTTCTTCGTCATTATCGTATTGAATGAAATTGGTTTCATCAAAAGCTAATTCGTTTATGTGAACAACATCGACTTCAATATCCTCCAAATCAACATCATCCCTATACAATGACACAACATAAATCTCAATAACTTGGACAATGCGGATGGCTCATTCTCTTAACCAACAACATCGTTGGAGACATCATTTGTATCCACATGAACTTTTTTCCACATCGGGATCATACATATGCTGATGTTGAAACTTTATCATGACTTTCCAATTTTTTCCCAACTTTGTGTCGTTGAGTTAAAAAAACTTTCTTCGCTTGCACCCCTAGGACATAAGGATCATTATTAAACCACTATTCATGTTGATTCTCGTGAAGTGGTCATCAATTTGTATTCCAATTTTTTTCTTCTTGTCTTCTTTGAACCACTCACACTTAAATAGAACAACCTTATTGTCTTTGATATATTCCAACTCAAAAATATTATTCAAAACTCCATAAAAGTCTATTTCAATATCATGGTGATCCCTTTTGAAAACTAACTCGCTACTTTGACTTTTATGGTGACTTTCACACTCCTTGGTGTGAAACCTTACTCCATTAACAATGCAACTTTTGTACATCCTTTCTTGAATGTCAAGAACCCATGTTAATGCATATAGGTGCTCAGTAGCTTCTAAAGAATTTTAGTGGTACAACTTTTCATTTGTGAAGATATACGAGTCAATTACATTACTAGATTAATTTCATAAATTATTGTGACATTAATGTGACACCCCACTTAATAAATACCGAGTGACCGGTCATATACCAAATTAAATCGGAATCTCATATGGTTCATTCTTAGCAGGACTATCGGATAACTTTTTAATTACTAATCACCTAGCCTTAAATTAATAAAATGTCAAATTTTATATTATGAATTAAATCAAACCCAACCAACATATAAGGAAACCAAATTAACTATAACAAAAAGTAAAGTAAGCATGCCACAAAACAAGTACAAGTGTTTGTCAAGCAACATCAACTACAAGCAATCCACAAAGTGCAAGTATTAAAGATTACCGATACATGCAAATACTGAATATCGGAGTACAAACCTAATCGTACAACTAAAAAAGCCCCTATATCAATATAGAATGAGACAATTGTCTAAACAAATGTCCCACAGCAATCCACATATGCTGCATCTACGCACCCTATAGGAAGAATCAGGCCTGACGCCCCTATGGTAGGACACCTAAAAGGTTTTTGAAAAGGTTTTATAACAAGGGTTAGAACCCAAAACATTTGAAAATATTTATCAAGTGTATTTAAATTCAAGAAATTAAAATGCAAATTCTCTTCATATTTAAGTTAGTGTTGTACACTCCATGAGTACACCTCACCCCTCAACTAATGTGCACGCCTAACAGATTATACATAACACACCTAGCCACTTTCCCCGTAACTAGCCTTGGACCAAATATTAAACTAATTAACCCACTATTATACCCCGAGTGAGTTTATCATACACATTATAAGTTGTTATGCACATTAACTTATTTGAACTAATTCTCATCCAATACCATCTAACCATTTCACAAGTTACATTAATTATACATTTACACCATGTATATCTATATCTGTATATAATTCTGCACTTTATATGCGTATAATATCAACATTCCCACACATGTAGAATATAAATGCTATCAACCAACGCGTAGGAGGCGGTCATAGTTCCCCTCGTAAGTGGCCGTTCCATACCAAAACGGCCCGCCCTAATAAATAGACGCTATGACCTGGTGAATATATCCTGCCCTGCATTCGCTAATCGGGGGACTCACCCACATCGTGTAACCTTCTAAGATAGCATTAATATTGGTATGCTTTACCATAAATATTATTCACACTAATATTTATATCATATATATACCACACATCACCATCTATATATAGAAATCTAGGACACTGGTGTACTATGCACATACACATAGCCTAAAACATTTAAGTCTATGGACCAAATTTATTTTAATTAATTATAAACAAATTAGTTTTCATTATTTTAGTGAAGCCCTACCGAGTGTACCTGCACTCTCTATCTCTTAGCCCGCATTCAATTTCATGCAATTTCATTCAATTTCATGCAATCAAGTCAAATCACTTAAACAATAAGATTACAATATGATAAATCTTGAACTTACATCTTCAATTTCATTAATTCTCTAATTAATTCAAGGTTAGGTATTCAAAAATTAAACCCAAGTTCATACTTGATTTCAAAATTCAGTCGGGGCAGGAATGGTGAATGTCCAACACAACAGGTCTGAATCATAGAAACTACAGAAATCTTGCAGACCTAACAGGTGGTTAAAAAAAATAGTCCTGTCGTTCGAACAACAATGGATCTTATTTAAATGAAATACTAGATCGTTAGAACGACCTTGGTATTTATGTTTCTCTTTCTTATGCTAAAAACCCAGTCCGCCATTAACAAGTTTTCAACCTCTATTATGTATCGGTTTCTGCATCAAAACGTCCCCAAATTCATTGTAATTACATACTTATATCATATTCAATCTAACCCTAACTATTTTATCAATTAGAACATCAATTTTCATCTGATCTTAGCCCCTCTACAGATTTATTATTTCACATTAAAGAAATCCCCAATTTATAATTAATACATCCCTAACATTTTTATTGAGTCCCACCTCCTTTAATATGAATAAGTAAGTACACATTAACAATTTGAAATTTAAACCACTCGGCTCAATATAGATCAAGGTCTTTGATGAGGGAGATGGATTGAATCCAAGGGTTTCTTCTTATTCTTGAAGCTCCTTCCAATATCCCCAAATTCTTCTAAAGGCTTTCCTCTAAAGCTCCCCAAACTTTTAATTTTCTAAAATGACTTTTGGTTGTCTTACCCTTACCTAATTTGGGTAAAAAGATTAATTCCGATTTTTGGGCCTATGGCTTTCCTCAAAAGGACCCAAACTCATCTTCAGATACATTAATTCTCTAATTAATTTAAGGTTAGGTATTCAGAAATTAAACCATAATTATACTCGATTTTAGAATTCAGTCGGGGCAGGAACGTGAATCTCCAACACAACAGGTCTGAATCAGGGGAACTGGATAAATCTGAAACACCTAACAAGCGATTCAAATGAAGAGTCCTTTCGTTCGAACAACAGTGGATCTGGTTTAAACGAAATACCAGGTCGTTCGAATGACCCTAATATTTCTCCTTCTCTCTCTTCTGCTAAAAACCCAGTCTGCCATTAACAAGTTTTCAACCTCTATTCTGCATAGGTTTCTACATCAAAACATCCCCAGATTCATCCTAGTTCCATACTTATATCATACTCAATCTAACCCTAACCATTTCATCAATTAGAACATCAATTACATCAAATTTTGGCCCTCTACATATTTATAATTTCACATTAAAGAAATCTCCAATTTCTAATAAATACAACCCTAACATTTGAATTAAGACTCATTAACAATTTAAACCACTTGTCTCAATGTGGATCAAGGTCTTGGATGAGGGAGATGGGTTAAATCCAAGGGTTTCTTCTTTATTTTGGAACCTCCTTCCAATATCCCCAAATTCTTTTAATGGATTTCCTTTCAAGCTCTCCACACTTTTAATCTTCGAAAATGACTTTTGGTTGTCTTACCCTTACCTAATTAGGGTGAAAAGCTTAAATCCCATTTTTGGGCCTATGGGCTTCCAAAAAGGGTCCAAACTCACTATTTGGAGATCAAACGTGTTTAATTAAGACCCGAAACCCATTATATACATATGGCCACTCAATTTGGAATATCTCGACCCTAGTGGACTCAATCGCGCACTCAAAATCGCCATTCGAATGATAATATTTAAAGTTAACTTCCATTAGTCAATTTATTTAAATATATCCACTTTTAAATATCCCAATTAATTAATTCTCATTAATTTACGACACAAATAAATTACAAAATTACCGAATTAATTAATAAAGAGAAAATCCAGAAATTACAAGATGTTATAAGTAAACTCTTTGTAGTATCTTACATGTTGTTCGAACCATCAAGGGAATTGCATTTGTGTGACACCCCGCCTAATTAAATACCGGGCGATCACTCCTTTATTAAATTAAATCAAGCTAAACAGTTGGTTCATTCTCAGCATCACTGTCGATAAAAATAAATTTTCCAATTTAGCACCCTAAATAATTAAGCTAAATGTCAAAACCATTTTCGTACATAACTTTCCAAATTTTATTTAAAGAAAATCATTTATTTTATTAACAACATTCAATAAGTAAGAATCACACCACATTAAATATCTGCAACATAGTCCAATTGATTTAAAACATTCGTCAATCGAATGTCAACATGCGAAATATAAAGTAACATAATCAAACTGAATAAAACCCATAGTAACAATACTGGAAATAACTGAAATACATATGTCCAATAACAATGGAGTAATGGAAAGAGCTACACATGCTTAACTAAAGGAAAGTACTAAGAGTGGATCCGAATGAACGAAGTCGTCTAATCAAGAGACCTGCAACTCCCACCTAAGCTGCAGCGCGTTCCTTCTTAGAGATCCTAAGCAAGACGCCCCTGTGGCTGGGCACCTGTAATACATACATATATATACAAGAGAGAGAAAGAGAGAAAAACGGGTCAGAGCCCGAAAGTGTGTTTGATTTAAAATACGTTTAGCAAGTATTTAAATTGATACAGGCCAATGCAACAACATATTAGAGCGACACTCTCTTGAGAAATTCTCACCTCTCTTCTAATGTGCACGCCTATCGTATTAACCTTCCCAACGGTTTATTTTATCATTTCATCATACTAACCTTCCCAACAATTTAGCTTATCTTAACTTACTCATAAGATTTCAAAACCGAACAATATCATTGTTTAAAAAGAATACTTCCAACTAGCAGCACAACTCTCGTTTTAGCTTTATTAATTTATAAAGTTTCATAGTATCATATTATAATTTCACAAAACAAGTATTTACTATTTGAGTCATCAACCATGTCCTACTTATCAAATCACAGTAGGCAGGTTCAAATTTCCAAATCTCATATATATATTAACTACTCGTATAATATATATAAAATAACAGCACCCCAAATAAAACTATGGTGCGTGCATACTTCTACTATCCAAACCCCATACCACTCATATCAAGGGGAATACAAATTCGGAATCACTCTCGAATTGTATTAACACATACACAAACAATATTGAGGCGAAGCATAGATTCCAAGTCTCTAAGAGGATGGCATATACTCGCGTCTCTTAGGACCGTCTGAACTATCAATTCGATAGCCTGTACCAAGGATATCTATCTTCTAGGGTACAAGTCAATATCCCCCATAAAGGTCCCATCGAGATAAGACTGTCCCAGCGCGGTAACCTCAAGGATAGCAAGTAGCGCGGTATGTTTTTCACATGTATATAATATATGCACACACAATCATATAAATATACCACTTTTATCATATTAATATAGGTTCCTCTCGTCACCCATAATGACAACATTTATCCTTAATTTCACATTATTAGTATTACGTATAAGGTTTCATCTCTAACCTTAACTCGAAGGGTTTTCTCACTTATTACGTGACACTCGTAGACTCTATCCTTCCAAGTAGAAAATTCAGTAGGTATACCTCTATTCACTATCGTAGCTATTCGCCGTAATCTCTCACTTGAAATATGTAGTTTCATCGTTCATTATATAATTATCCCCAAAGCAAAATTCTCGTCTTATAATAAAGTTCCCAACACTTATTCATATGTCCTACTGGTCTTTCCTATTTCCCAAAACATTTATTAAGAACATCCAAGAATTTATTTAACGATAAATTTAATTTAACTAATTAAACAAGGGAAATAGGAGTCTGCCAGGAGGGTTCGATCAATCGAGGTTTGGGGCTCGATCGATCGAAGCCCTATGCTCGATCGATCGATCAAGCAGGTATTTTGATTTTTACAGAATTGCAGTTACGGGTTCTACCACTTATCTTCATCCAAATCCATATTTTTCAACTCCAAACGTCCCAAAATTCTACTACTAACATTATAACATTATACCAGATGATTCTAACGTAAGGCATGTACATATTCATCATTTAGACATGGATTTTCAACCCAAAATTATATCTAATATCAAGAACCCTAGAATTTTCTTAAACATATTTCTAACCCATTTTTCTGCAGAATTTCTTTCTTATAATCATCAAAATTTCGTGGTTAATTTCCTCTCCATGGCAAGGGTTTCCAGAATCATCATACAAACCAATACTACATGGATTTTCCTATCACAAATTGGGTTTTCTTCCACATATTTCATCCCTAATCATTCCTAAACTAATATGAAAATTGCACCAACGAAAATAGCAAGATAAACACTTGCCTGAGATTTTTGACGTTCTGATTTGCAGATGTTTTTGGTGTGGTTGCGTAGCCCGTTGCGCGATCTACGCGTTGGTGGTGGTTGTGGTGCAAACGGATGACTTTCGGGGCCTTGGATTGCCTTGGAAGATTTCTTCTTCCCTCTCCTATGGCCGTCACTTGTGTTTTTATTTTCTAACCCTAGCTGACTAACCTAGATGGCTGATATATGTTTCTGATTTTCGTGGGTTTAATTACCCAAAAAGGTGAAATGTCCAAAACGCCCTCCTGGGGTACCAATTAGGCCTAAAAACGCCCGAGACCCAAACTACACCCCTGGGTACACTTTTCTGACTATCTCGACCCTTCCGGACGCGTTGGCGTACTCAAAATGACCATACGGGTAACTTATAAAATATTCACTTTTTATTTATCAAAATTTAGTCCCGACGCGACACGGGCACGTTCCGACTTAAATTTCCAAAATTATCATTTTATTCTCTCGTGACATTCAATATAATCAATATCATATATTACTTTGCTCTTTAGTAATATTCAACAAATTTTCCATAATTACTAACTCTCGTCACGTTAATAATTATAACATAATTAATTTTCGGATTTTTATTAAATAAATCATTCACATTAACTTTAATAAATCCCCAAATTAATATAGCATAAAAATACGGGGTATTAAAATTTGTTGTCATTGTTCTAAATTCAAAAGGCTTTCTTTCATAAGTTCCTCCCCATGACCACTACATAACAATCGACTATATGTTTCACATCCAAATAATAATCATAAATATATAATAATAAATAGATTACAAAGAATAATTGACGACTTACAATAGGTATAGCTCCATCTTGTCACCGTTAGTCAAAACATATCATTGACTCATTTCTCATTTTTCTCGGAAGGATCAAATGAAAATGCGTCAAAAGGTCGTACCTTTTGAGAGAACATATCAAATCCATCATCCTCCATCATAGTTTCATTATGCACGATTAAATTTAGTTTCAATCCTTTCAAGGTACATAGAGCAAAATGTCAAACGTTCGTTAACTCTGTATTCCTCTTCTAAGGAACATTCGAGACGAGCTATGGTACAGACTTGGACCTTAAGGGTTCCTAAGTACCTATGCACAATATACACAAGACCAAATATTACATGTTAAAAATATGTAATCAACTTAGGGAAAAATAAATTAAGGGAAAAAAACCCATCACCTTTTAATAGGGTACATCCACTTATACTGCACCGGCCCTCCAAGCATCGCCTTTTACGACAAATGAACTGCTACATAGACCATTATGTCAAAGTATGATCGTGAATAAATCATTTCAAGTTTAAACAAAATCACGATAATGACTCTTTCTAATCTCTCAAGTTCCACAACTTTTAAGGTTCTAGAACACAAATCTTTAAAAAACTTTCCAAGCTCCACTAATGCAGTATATACATCCTTGGATAAATACCCACGTATACCAATTGGTAGAAATCGGTAAAAAAGAATATGATAACCATGACAATTTAACCCTGATACTTTTCCATCACTTATGTTTACACATTGGGAGATATTATAGGCGCAAGCATCTAGCAATTTCACCGATTTTAAAACGAAAAATCCTTATTTTTCCATCTTAGACAATGTGTAACATGCTTATGGAATCTTACACACATCATCATATGGCTTCAAATGAAGTTCTTTCCATATTTTCATACCCTCTAAATCTTGTCTTTCTTTATAATTGTCATTTGTCATCCCTTCTACATTAAGTAATGTTACCAACACACTTTTGCATATATTCTTCTCAATGTGCATGACATCTAAGTTGTGTCATAACTTTAGTGTCCGCCAATATGATAATGCAAAAAATATGCTCTTTCTGGTGCAATTTAACTCTTTAGATGTATTCTTTCTCTTGTGATTATCTGCATGCTTCACCGGTTTATAGTTGTTAACATGGTTCAGTTGTCTCAACATATCATCACCATTTAATTCCACAAGTTTTGATCGATGCTCTTGCATTTTTTCAAACCTTTTACTCATTTGCCAATAATTATCGGTTGGTAAATAACGTCCATGGCCAATGTAACAAATCATATTACGTGACTGGTATGAAGAAGTATGGTATTTACAAATTGGATATGCATGTATCCTTCTGTGCTCCACCCAGATAAATTAGCATATGCAGGAATGTCAATTATAGTCCATAATACTATTTCATGCAGTCGAAAAATATTTTCTTTAGATGTGTCATATGTCTCTACACCGACTTCCCGAAACTTATTAAGTTCATCAATTAAAGTTTTTAAATATACATATGTAACTTTACTAGGTGAAGTAGGGCCCGAAAAAAGCAACGACATCATAAAGAATGGTTCTTTCATATATAACCAAGGAGGCAAATTATATGGCATAAGTATAATCGGCCATAAGCTATATGATTTGTGCATGCTACCAAAGGGGTTTAACATATCACTTTCTATTCCAAGGATTAAATTTCAAGGTTCTTATGAATACCATTTATACTCCTTGTCAAATTCCCTCCATGTTTTGGAATCAACTGAAAGTCTCAATACATTTTCATTATTTTCACTTTCTCTCTGTGGCACCTCATATCGTCACCCGATATCTTTGAAAAGAATAATATTTTAAGTCTTGTTTTAATTAAAAAGTAATATAATACCATGCGAGGTATCTTTTTCCCTTGGGATAATTAATTTTCCATCTAGATTCCGCACATATCAAACACTCTTGTCGATTTTTAAACTCTTTCCAAACTAGCACACAATCATTTCTATAAGCATGAATAGAGACATATGTTAGGCCCAAATCTAATAACATGTTATTCACTTTGTAATGTGACTTGGGCAGTGTCTCACCCTCATGTAATGCTTGTTTCGATAAATCAAGAATCATATTGAAAAATTATTACTGCATCAGTTAATAAGTTTCAAGTAAAGCAACTTCATAAGATATGACAACATTGAAAACTTCATACAATTAGGATACAATTGACGCTCAACCTCTTTCACTAACTTGTCAATTTTTTTCATTTACCTTATAATATTTTCTTAAGAAACCTAATTCCACATTGATTCATGGAAGGTTCCCCTATATAGGTCGTCCAACATTTCATGTACTCCATCACATTGTTATTCTTCATCATCATCATTGATGTAATTATCAAAGACACAATATCCCCCCTAACTTAGATCATTCTCCATGATGAATTCGATGAGTATAGCTCGTAGAAATTCCCTTGAAGAAGAAATGGTCCTCAACTTTATCAATAGATCTAATATCAATATATAAACAATCGATTCAGGGACATAAAACATAACTAATTAGTCCCATGTTTTTCTTAACATATTGAATGTAATACCTAACCCAATTTACATATTTATTGCAGAATCTATTACTATCTTGGATCTTACTCCTACCCATCTCCATTTTGAAATTCTATTAAATATTAAAACAAACATGTTATGTCTAATATGTCATTAACTAGAAAAATTCATTCTTTCACACAAAAATGGTATGGAAAGTACTCCTAAATAATATAAATGATGAAGACATAGGGATAATTTTTTTTAAATTTGTTTCCATAAGAAATATTTACTTGTAAAAAGATGAAGACTTACAATTTTATATGTTGCTACAATGAGTGCAACCCTGAAAAACAAATACCAATACAAATACTTAAAGTAAGTTCAACAATGGAAGTTAAGTGGATGTAATCACACATATATTGTACCGAGTTACCTAATAATTCATATTTTAATTGTATGTAGTTTCATGTTCGTATACATAATCACACACATTGATATAATTATGTGCTAATACAAACAAATAAACCCCAAACAAATTATTCTTCAAAATCTATAAAGGCATCAATCTGAAATACGTTTAACCAAAATGCAAAAGAAAGTCACGTTCATGATATAAATTATTCCCAATGACCATTAATATTAGAAATATACTCAACAACAAATTAAGTCAAAATTTCTTTTAAACTACTGAAACAATAAATTGATATATATATTCAAACATTTGGTTTGTATACGCTAAACTAAGAATGATGACTCCTTTTGGTGCGACGAGATCCCAACTTGTTTTGACAATACACATTTCAACAACAATACGGATTACACCAAAATTTAGCGAAACGCCAAAATTTTCAATGCCCAAAGACCAATAATTAATTTTTAAGACCATATAATAACCAATTTAGCCATACACCAATAATAAATTTCTAACACCAAGATATGCAATGACTAAACACCTATACGAAGTATAATTGAGTCCCACACAATAATTTGGCTAATCAACAGTTTGCACGGAATTAAAATTTAAGTTTCAAATGAGGTAGATAAAGGAAGTGAAGTACAAACTTAAATGAAAATTTTAACATAAAATTATGATTGAAGTATTTTGTCAAATATTAGTGAACATAATTATATAATGGCTATAAAGATCAAATTCAAAAGAAGGAAGTCCAAAAATTTTGTCAACAACAGCACCCAACTACATTCAAGAATCTATTCTCAAACATCAATATTAAAACAACGTCAGTCAATAATCTATTCTAAACAACAACATTCAACAATATTCAATAATATAATAATTCTAAAATTGGGACTAAATAATATTACCATGAAAGCCATCTGAACATAATAACATTTACTATGTCATCAAACTCAATAATATCTCCTGAAAAATAGAGGATAAAATATACCAATAAGCTATGGGCGTTTAATTATAATTATGAAATCAATGAATGTAAATTATAATTATGCACCAGTGAAATTAATCACCCCCAAACCCACGACCCTTGTTGAAAACCAGTTGCTTTTAACCATGTAATGATTTAAGTTATTTTCTTTTGGTATTGATGATTTTGAGTTTTTAGTGAAAATCCATTGGATCATTATTGAAATTCATGCATTTGGAGGGTTACAGTTCATGTATGTACTCAATTTTAGAACTAGTGATGATCCATTGGATCTTTTTTTATGATCCATTGCGATGCATCCCTAACACAATAACAAAATACATGGAAGAATAGGAATATGAACATGAGATATTTAGTGAGAGAATGAATGAGGATAATCTTTGTTTCGGCTGTGAAAGATGTAGATCTATTCGGGCAGAACAATGGTGGAGGGTGAGGAATTCAGAGGGTGGAGCGACGGAGAGAGAGAAGTGGGGTAAATTGGTTTTAGGGGAGTTTTCTAGGAGTGGGTTTTTTGTCAGTGTTTTAAGTTATTTTTTTAAAATATCTCATTTTAGTATTAGTGAGGGAAAGATCTTTTCATCAATAATACATTTATTTTATGAAAAAAAAATTTATTGTCAAATGATAATTAGTTTGTCATAAATAATGAAGCGCAATTCCCCCAAGGAGGGAGCGTAGATAGCTAAATTTTTATGGCCATATGGTGAAAATTTTAATTAATTTGTCATCCATTTAACTTGCCACTCTGCTTTGAATGATGAAATTTATTTCTCTCACTCAATAGCAACTTTTTATCGAAAAAATAATTTTTTCATAATTGTTTTTCTCACTAATTAGATATTCTACTATGATATATATATTTTTTTTTTGCAAACCCAAGTTACTTCATTTCGAACTCTGTTAGCAAAACTGACTTCATTGTTGATCTCACTCATGTGTTTGCATGCTATCAACATGTCATCCATATACAACATAAAGTAAACAAAAACACCATGGCCTGAGTTTTTAACATAAACACATTTGTAATCATTAGTCCTCTTAAATCTATATTTAACCAAAAACTCATCAAACCACTTATACCATTTTTTTGATGATTTCTTCAGTAGACACACTTGTAGTTCTTTCCCTATCACCACAAAACCCTCTGGTTGACTCATATAGATTTTCTCTCCCAATTACCCATGTATAAAAGGAGTCCTAACATCCATATGTTCTAATTTAAGGACCTAAGTTGCTATTAAAGCTAATAACAATCGGATAGAGCTATGTTTAACCACGGGAGAAAATATCTCATTGTAATGAATCTCCTATCTCTATTTGAGCCCCTGTGCCACAAGCCCAACCTTGTATCTTAGTTTCTCCACCCCTCTAATCCCATATTTTTACTTGAAGCCACACTTGCAGCCTATAATCTTTTGTTTTGCAGGATTGTCAACCATAATCGAGGTTCTCTTATTAGGTAGGGAATCAATTTCTTCTTCTCTAGCAGTTATCCATTTTCATTATCTTTCATACCTATTTCTTCCTCGTAGATTCTTAGTTATTTATCAACTATTTCTACAAACTTCAAGGTAAAAGAGAACATGCCAACATTATCATATATGTTAGGCTATTTTAGATGTCTCTTTTGCTTATCCTTTGCTAAATGATAACTATCCATTGATTTGCAATTATTTGGCTCATCTACCGATGCACAATGATCTTATTGTGGTTATTAATCATTAGGATCAATCTTCGAGTTCTCTGATTGCTCCACCTGAAACTCCGATTTATCACTTGTGTGTGCTTTTATAGCTTTTCATGTTTGGCTTCTCTTAACATCATTGTACATCTCATTTTCTATGAATATAATATCCCTTATATTAGAAGTCCATGAATTTTCAAGATAGAGACTCCACACCTTATAGCTTTACACTCACTTTGGAAACCCTATAAAAAGACACTTTATATCTTAAAGATCAAGATTTCCCCTGCCTTTTATGTGTATATGCAGTGCACCCCAAAACTCTCAAGTTTTCAAACTTCGCAGGATAATTGGACCACATTTCTATTGGAGTTTTGAAGTTAATAGTATATGAAGTTCACCTACTGATCAAAGAATAGGCAGTAACTCCGTCTACCCACAACACATTAGGCAATCCATAATGGAATAACATGTGCATCACTCTTTCCATAACTACCCTATTCATTCTCTCAGATAGCCCATTTTTTTTACGTGTGCCTATTATTAACAAATGTTTAATAATTCCTTCTTCTAAAAAATATTCAGGGACAATGCCATTACAAAATTCCCAACCATTATTAGTTCTAAGCCTCTTAATTTTCTTCAGAGTTGAAGTTTTTAACACACATTTCCATTCTTTAAATCTCTCAAACGCATCATTTATATTTTTGAGGATATATATCGAAATTCTTTTGGAATAATCATCTACAAGACATAGAAAATACTTGTCCCCACCTTTTGTAGTTACCCTTACTGGCCCCTACAAATCAGAGTGTATACTAGCACCAAATTTGTCCCTTCTTGACTTTCCCATAACACATTGTTCATAAAAGTTCAAATCTTCAACTTAATCCCCAAAGAGAAATAAGATTTTTGAGACACATGTGAAAAGAGCAACATGATGCCAAAACCCACTAACTTTCTGATGCCTTATTTATGAGAACCAAGACCTAAACAGTTTCATACCCTTTTGTAACCACATCTGCATCACCCGAGTATCTATGTTTCTCATTGAAATTATTTCTCTTCTCGGGGGATTCTTTCTTAAAATGTCATTATTCGTAATAGATAAAACACATTTTTCTTGAATCTTGACTTTTACCTTCTCTTATTCATTCCTTTTTTATTTTCTCCCTGTTTAGATCTTCCCTTGATCATAAAACCCTCTCCCGATATTTCTTCCTTCATCTCTTATTTCTTCTTCATTTTTTAGAATTCAATGCATTATGAACCTCCTTCAAAGACAAAGAATCATGTCCATATAACATTGTATTGAGAAAATGTTCACATGGATTCGAAGGTAAAGAATTTAGGAGAATAATCGCTCTATCTTCATCCTCAATCTGAACCTATATATTTTCATGATAAAGAATTATCTTGTTGAAATCATCGAAGTGATCCTCCACTGATTTTTGAGGTTGCATTTTGCATGGGTATGAGTTTTTCTTCAAAAATAGAAAATTTTCCAATTACTTAATCATGTTGAGATTCTCTATCTTTATCCATACTCCAATAGTAATCTTTTCCTTTGAAGCTTCTTTCAGAACTTTATCCCCAAGACTAAGAATGATCGCACTATGTGCTTTTTCCTAAAGATCATTCTTCTCTTTCTCAGTAAATGTCGATACAAATTCCTTTCCCCCTCATCTTTACTCGTCATAATCCGAAGTTATTCTTCCTAATAAATTTACCAATTCCCATTTTCGATGTAACTGTTGGAAATAAGCTTTCAAATACACTCACACAACTATCTTGTATTTATCACTCAAATATTATTACAAAGAAGAAAACACTCTTATAACTTAACTTCTCTCTATTACAACTAATAAGCTTTGCTTATTATCTTCCTTGTTGTTTGATTATTCTAAGTACTCAAGGATGACGAGTATTTATAGTAGAAGAAAATCAATTTTTACCACACAATGTGGTTTAAACTAAATTAATACACATATTCATAAGCCACACAATTTGCTTCCACTTATTTAGCCACTATGAAGCACTAATAATAAACACACCTTACCTAACTTAAGATGCTTCTAGAAAATTGATTGAGAAATATAAAAATAAGTTTATATTGCAACACCCCCTCTTAAACTTGTTTTGTTATGCTAGAGAATTTCTTAATCTGACAAAGTCCTCATAATTCAGTTGCTTGGTAAAGATATCGACAATTTCGTCTCGAGATTTTACGTACCTCAGTTTCACATCTTTTCTTGTAATACATTCTCTTATGTAATGGAAATAAGTATCGATATGCTTGCTTCGATCATGAAAAAATAGATTCTTTGCTAGGGCTATCGTTGACTTGTTATCAACAAAAATCTCTATTGGCTCCTCGTGTGACAAACCCAATTCCTTCAGCATATTTTTGTGCCAAGTTGCATGACAAACACATGATGTAGCGGCTATATATTTAGCTTCACATGTAGAGAGTGTGATAATTTGATTCTTCTTTGACATCCATGTGAAAACGGTATCTCCCATGAAGAACATGAACCCTCTGGTGCTCTTTCTATCATCTGTATCTCCATCCCAATCGCTATCGCTATAACCAATAAGCTTGTAATCATTAGAAAAAGATTATAACAGACCAAAGTCAATTGTACCTCAGAGATAGCAAAGAATTCTTTTTACAGCCTTAAAATGCGAGGTTATTCGGGTTTCCATGCATCGACTTACTGTCCAACTGCATAGAGGATGTCAGGTCTTGTAAACGTTAGATAGCATAAACCTCCAACCAAACTCTTGAAGAAAGTTGAATATACGCTTTCGCCTTCATCATTCTTTGATAGCTTAGCTCTGCACTCCACTAGTGTGTTAATTGGTTTGCAGTCATTCATCTTAAACTTCTTGAGGATCTCCTTTGTGTACCCTTCCCGTGAGATGAAAATTCCATCTTCTTATTGTTTAACTTCAATGCCAAGATAGTACGCCATTAGCCCAATATCTGTCATCTCGAACTCTTTCAACATTGCTTTCTTGAAGTCATTGAAAATCAAATCATCCACATATAAGCACACGATCAAAATATCTTCATTTTTTATCTTGATATATAAAGCGTGCTCGTATGGACATTTTTTGAAACCATTCTCTTGAAAGTATTTGTCAATACGACTATTCCACGCATGCTTTAACCCATAAAGAGTTTTCTTCAGCTTCAAAACTTTATCTTCGTGTCCTTTTAATACATATCCCAAAGGTTGCTCGATGTAGACTTCTTGTTCAAGTATTCCATTTAGAAATGCAAACTTTACATCCAATTGATGAATCTTCCACCTATTTTGAGCTGTTATGGAGATAATTAATCTCACAGTTTCTAAGCGGGCAACGGGAGCAAATACCTCTTCATAGTCAATTCTAGATCTTTGACTATATCCTTTTGCCACTAGACTCGCCTTGTGTCTTTATATTTCTCCTATAGCATTCCTCTTCATTTTGTATACCCATTTGACACGGATAACCTTCTGACCTTTTGAAAGTGAATCGACTTCCCAAGTGTCATTATTCTCAATGGCCCTGATTTCTTCGTTCATCACGTCTCTCCACTTCTTGTCTTGTGCAGCTTCTTAGAAATTTACTGGTTCACAATCAACAAAGATACAGGGGAGTGTAAGATTATCATATCATTTGGTTACTTCATAGAGATCTCGTAGACTTCTTGTGCGGGGAACAACTTGTTCATTTAAACTTTCATTTGACGATGGTGATGAGTCTCCATGAGTTGTTGATGTTGTTGAGGTATGTGGAGTAGTGGTCTCTTGTTGAACTTCTCCTTCTTGCTCTATCATGGTTTCTTCATTCCCTTTTTCAAAGTCGGGAAAGAATTTGAAATCATCTATATTTAAGACGAAATCAAATTCTCCTTCTTCATCAAATATCACATCTCGGCTAATTAAAATATTCCCATTGTTAGGATTGTACAATTTATAACCTTTGGAGTTGTTGTCGTAGCTAATGAAGATGAACTTCTCACTTTTGTCATCAAGTTTGGTTCTTTTCTCGTCTGGTACATGTACATGTGCTATGCTCCCAAAAAATCTCAAGTGGGAGATACCCAGTTTTCTTCCACTCCATGCTTCTTGCAGTGTCTTTCCCTAAACACTTCTTGTTGGAGATCGGTTGGATAAGTAGACAGCACACGCCACTGCTTCTGCCCAAAATTCCTTAGGTACTTTCTTGCTTTTGAGCATACTCCAGGCTATGTTGAGGATAGTTCGATTCTTTCTTTTTGCTACTCCGTTTTGCTGAGGGGATCAAGGAACTGTCATTGGTCAATGAATTCCATTTTATTCATAAAATTCTTGAAATTCACTCGAAGTTAATTCTCCTCCTCGGTCAGATCTCATTGCCTTAATCTTACGACCACTCTCCTTTTTCATGGCAGCTTTGAACTTCTTGAATATTTCAAAAACTTCTGATTTCTACTTAAAGAAATATACCCAGGTTTTTTTTTGAAAAATCATAAATGAAGAGAAGGAAATAATTACTTTTACCAAGAGAGCTTGGCCTGATCGGACCGCATATATCGGTATGGATTAGCTCGAGTGGATTCTTAGCTCTTGAGTTTGACTCCTTTGGAAAGCCTTTTCTGAATTGCTTCCCAAGTAAACATCCTTCGTATAGTTTGTCGAGGTGATTAATACAAGGTAAGCCTCTCACCATTTCCTTCTTGGATAATAGATCCAATCCTCCAAAGTCGAGATGCTCAAATCGAAGATGCCATTGCCACGATGCATCTTTGTAACATACCTTTAGACACTTTGAAACATCGTTTTTAATATTCAAAGGGAACATTCTATTCTTTGACATTTTTACCTTAGTAATTAATTCTCCTTTGCCATCTCTTATAAAAAGACTACAATTTTTCATATGGATATCATAGCCTTTTTCTAAGAGTTGACTCAAACTCAAGATGTTGCTTTTCATATTAGGCACATAGTAGACATTTGAAATGAATTGGTGACTTCCATCTTTTGCACGAATACTGATGTTACCTTTTCCTTTCACTATTATTGTGGAATCATCTCCAAATGAGACATTTCCTCTTATTGACTCGTCCAACTCCACAAACATGTCTTTCCTTCCAACGTGTGATTGCTTGCATCGCTATCAAGAAACCAAGAATTTTCTTGGCTACCATCAGTCTCCTTCCATGCTAGAAAAGAAGATTTTCTTTCTCATTTTTCTTCTCCTCCTCATAATTGGCCTTCTCCTCAAATCTATTATTGTGCGCTCTGTAGTCTGAAGCCTAATGTCCAAACTTCTGACAATTATAACATCGAACTTGAGATTTGACATACCTCGACTTCGAATCGCCTCTTCCACGACCTCGTGTTGAGATTTCCCCTCTCTTGTAGTTGTTATTAGAATTGTAGTTATTGGAATTGCAGTTGTTAGAATTCTAACCTCTTCCACGACCTCGTGTTGAGATTTCCCCTCGTCCTCAGCCATGGCCTCTTCCACGTTAGCTTCTATCGTTATTGAAACTTTCTTTTTTCTTTGTCGGATACAGTGCTGTCTTAAGAAGTTGTTCCATAATCTCCTGCTTCTTCTTTTTCTTATCTTCGTATGCTTGCAATGACCCCATTAGTTGTTTGATTGTCAACTCATTCAAGTCTTTAGTTTCTTCGATCGTCGTAATGATGTAATCGAATTTTGGATCTAATGAGCAGAGTATCTTCCCCATGATCATCACATCTTCTAACTTCTCGCCATTTCTTTTTAATTGATTTGAAACAACTAAGACTCTTGAAAAGTAATCAGAGATAGACTCGTAGACTTTCATATGTAGAGATTCGAAATCACCTCTTAAAGTTTGAAGATGAAATTTCTTCACTAGTTCGGCTCCTTTGTAAGAGATTTGCAGTTTCTCCCATGCTTGCTTAGAGGATATTGCACTTGAAATCTTCTCAAAACCATCATCATCTAATGCTTGATAGATGAAATAAAGAGATTTCTTATCTCTCTTTCTTGAGTCTTTCAAACTCTCCTTCTGAGTTTGGTTTAAGACAACTTCATTTTCTGGCTCACTGTAACCTCTCTCCACGACTTCCAAAACATCGTGTGCACCCAAAAGTGCCTTCATCATAATACTCCAATTATCAAAATTATTGTTGTTGAGTATTGGGACTTGAAAGGATTCCATATACCATTTGCCATAATTCTAGTGAGAATTTGGAAATTTTGATTGCGCGGATGGATTTGGAATGGCCAAAAACCTTAAGAACAACGTGGACCCAAAAAAAAGGGTCAAAGTCAACGATCAACAGTCAATAGTCAAAGTCAATGGTCAACCTTCAGTCAACGGTTAACAGATGGGTCAACACTCGATAACTCGGTCAAGCAGCTCAAACAGTGCAGTTAATAGGCTTCACGACTCGGTCAACTCGGCTCCAACTCGGATTATTTGGCTAACTCGGTGAGTTAACTCACTTTCTAGCAGCAACGTTCTGGTGGCACGTGGCGGTGCATCAGACCTCCGATTGGGACGAATCTAGTGGCGTTTGATTCGTCTCGTCGACAACTTCGATTTGATATGCTAGAGTGTATACTTTGAAACAAATTTTCAATTGCTCTGATACCACTTTGTTAAAAATAAGCTTTCAAAGACACTCACACAACTGTCTTGTATTTAGCACTCAAATATTATTACAAAGAAGAAAACACTATTATAACTTAACTTCTCTCTATTACAACTAATAAGCTTTTCTTATTATCTTCCTTTTTGTTTGATTATTCAAAGGACTCAAGGATGATGTGTATTTATACTAGAAGAAAACCAATTTCTACCACACAATATGGTTCAAACTAAATTAATACACATATTCATAAGACAAACAATTTGCTTCCACTTATTCAGCCACTATGAAGCACTAAGAATAAATACACCTTACCTAACTTAGGATGCTTCTAGGAAATTGATTGAGAAATATAAAAACAAGTTTATATTTCAACAGTAACTCTGATACCAGTTTGTAGAGTTTTACACTAAGACTCAATCAAAATAATCACTCATAAGAAAAAGATCAAAATAATTAATTTCATAATACAATTACAGATTGCGTGGTTCGGCCATTACTATGCCTATATCCACAAGAAACCTTCTCTCCAGTAAATCTTAATAATAAACAATCTTGATTACACCCTGTCCCTACAGAGCCACTATTATAAGAAGACTCACTCAAATATTTCGAAAATATTTTTTACGGACTTGATAATCGAGCTATATATAGCCTTTACTATTTAACAACTTATTGGAATGTGTTTATCTTATTTGTGTATTATTTATGTAATTGACCATATGGGTAATTTATTCCCCCAATGTATGTTGTCCTTCATATAGATACAAGCCCTTAAACTAGTAGGGGCAATAGTAGAATTGTGTCATTCTAGTTAGTATTAGAATAGAAAAGTAAAGAAAAAAAGTGTACGAAACCTTCTGCTCAGTAAAACCAACCTCAATCCTCCTCAACTTGGCCACCCCAACCACTATGCACCATCGGACACAACCCCCAACGACGCAAACCCTGGGAGAACAATCCTAGGGTTGCATAATCACTTATGGGCCTCTTTAAGGGTTCCCGCCTCCCCTTAGGTTTTGAATTTTTGAGCGGGTTTCTTCATTTTTAGTGGCAGACTTCTCTTAACTAAATAGACTCTTATTATCTACCTGTGACGTTGTAGATTGCTAATATGGTTTTTCATCATTTAGAGCAGCAATCTTTTCTGGGCATTTGGTTGTATCCGAAACAAAGATTGAATTACTTAAAGTGGGGTTTAAAAAGGAAAGATGTTTGAACTAATCAAATGAGGGGGATCATAAGGAGGGTGTCTTCTTACTTATATATTACCAGTGTGTGGCCTAAGTATTATTCATAAAGGTAGGTGTAGTGGTGAAGATTCCAACCACCAAGCCAAATCCCTCCCCCCCCCCAAGGCTCCCAATTATGGTTGAAAACATCAATCGAAAATGCTAAAATTCCATTGAGTTCAGTTGAGTCTAGTCATGAGTTGTGAAATACATGAAATAATAATAAATTGGTCTATCTCATTCTAAATATCAATGAATCAACTTAAATAGGATAAAATATTGAAGACAGTTAAAAATTGAGTCTTCAACCTAAATATCGTCTTCCACTCGTGACTTGTTTGGTTGTTTTTTATGTAATTTGTGTCATTTAGATATAGGCGTTTCAACTACGGGTAAGATATAATTGTATATATAATCTTATAATTTGCAATTTCTTTTGTTATTTTTTTAATTAAAATATCTGGAGACTGTGTGCTCATGATTTTTGGAACAAATTAATTGACAAGTGCACCATAGGCAAGTATATCAGTTTGACAATGCTATGCAGATTAAATGATAATTTTATCATTATCTAATTAATCCAAATTATTATACTTCTTTTTTTATACTTTAAATACAAAAATATTTGGCTCTCTAAATAGCATATCATTGGGTGTTGGCTGAAAAAAGATACCAACACCGAGTTAAAAATTGGCTACTCAATGGATTTCTTGGTTAGACTATGGAAGACTTGTGGGTCTTGCCATCTCCATGACAACAATTTAGCTGTCTAGCTACTTGGGTAGAAAAACACACTTAGGAAGAGAAATAATTTTTTTTATAAACAATTAGGAGAAAAGGCCTCCCCTAGGGGCTCTTTCAACCGAAAATGAAAAATAAAAAAATAACGAGAATTTATAGAAACTTGAACAAGAAGCAAGAGGCATTAAAATATATTTAAGCGCCTATTTCTCATTAGTTAAGGTCGAGAAGGAATTACATTTTTCAATCCACCTCATCTTGATTGAAAATTGTTGAATATTCAATGTTGCCTAAAATATCAAAAGACTTGCAAACTTAAGAATTGAACATTTGATATTGATTTTTTCCACATTTTTCCCGACCAAATCTTCAATAAAAGTGCGATATTTTACCGAATTTGAAGAGATTCCTAAATCATAAGTTGGTATCTCTACATTTAATTAATTTTAGGGCCATCCTCTTTCCGCAAGGAATCTTATGTGTGAGCCAATAAATTTGGAATGTCCTCTAAAGGAGTCATATGATCATAAGAATTAGACTCAACATTATAAAAAATATTCTGAGATGAGGAATTCTAATTAGTTTTTTAATCATATTTATTGGGGTATGTTGACTATTCTCATCAATGTGAATTTTATCATTTTGAGTTTCCAAATTTTTTTCCACTAATCCCAAATCTAAACATACTGGGCCTGTTTTGATTTATATGGAGTCAATGAACTTTCATTATTTTCTTCAATCTCTTTTGATTTATTACTAGCCAGATTATGTGGGATTGCCTACATCTGATTTGATTGAGATTCTAAAGTAAAAGCCTTTGACTATTTTGGATGCTCTTGTGGAATGGGTAGGCATGGAATAATGTTTGGTTGTCCCTCTTGATCAGGTCGGTTGGTAGTCTGCTTCCCATGATTCTTAAGATTTTTACTTTGCTCAAATCTAACTTTTATTGCTGGAGAATGCACTCATTTTTTTACTAATTTACAAGCAGATATATGTTGTCCAATTAATCCACAAAGAAGTCACAAAATGTTTGGGTATTTTCAATTAATAATTTGATTGAAATCTTAACATCATCATTCGTAATAATCACAATAGAAGTCAAATAATATGAGAAATTAATGTCCACAAGAACCCTTGCTTACATACCAAAATTTTGTTCCAATGTTGACTTATCAATTCTAATAGGGACACCCACTCCTTTAGAAATTTTTAGAAGTAATCTTAGACGCTAGAATTCATCCGGAAGATCAAAAAAATGCACCCAAGGATGGGCATTTGGTGAGAAAAAACATGATGGAGAGAAATTTGAACACCATATCATAGGCGTAAAAAGAAACTAATTCCAATTTAATGGTGCCTCGCAACCAAGCCTTTGTGCAGGTTCTCAGTGGATTCAAAAATAAACTCTAATAACCCTTACCTTTAGGAGTTAGTCTTTATGTCTTTTGTGGATCCAAAATTGATGAGAGAGCAATCTTCAATTTCTTAGTAGTGAATCTTTTGTCGTTCTTTTCCAATATCAAACTTCCCAAAAGTCTAGACTTGCAAGTTTGTATTGAATATTGGTATATCTCCTTTTGATGATGTGATTGTCATCTTGCTAGTATTGTTCCAGAAGGTTAGCAAAATGATGAGATGTATTCCGAAGTTTTTTATCATGATGGGGTGATATTTTGAAACATAAGGACTATTCCCCATGCTTAAAAACATTAGTGTAAGAATTCATAGGATCATCACAAGAGGAATCCATTAAAACTCATAATTTTTAAAGAGAAGTAAGAGATTCTCTCTACTCTCTAATGTTTTTATTTTGGGACAACATAACCTTTGAACTCTAACCAATCTCTCAGCACTCGTGTGCTTATCCTTGAGGTCATGGGTCTTTTAATCGGTGTCTTGACATCACTATCCTGTTGCATTTTTTGATAGACTAATTTCTTTGCCATGTGCTCATGGTGGTGTATACCATACTATGAAAGACCTTTCGCTAATCTACAAATGTTTTTGTTTTAATTACCTGTTCAAAAAACATTATATCTAAAATATGATCAAGTTCTTTGCATTTTCACAATTTATATTTTCAATAGGACATAGTGTGATGTTATGTGATGCTCCTATAATATTCTTATGCTGTAAAGGAAGCTTTACTGATGGATAATCTTTAATAGTTTTAATTCTGTTACTACTAACAAGGTATTTGACTGCTAAATGATCAGCAAATATGTCGCCTTCATGAAAAGTGTCTAACATCTTGATAGTTAAGGGGTTATGAGGGAGGCTTTTGACTTTGTAATTGGATTCAATATGTAGTTCTCCATGTTCCACTGAAGTATTATGTAATTTAGTTTATTAAAACAAAGGAAGCTATTTTTAGTCATTTAAAATAGATAAATATCTCAACACCCTTAATTGGTGCTATAATGATATGTGACAATAGAGAATGATAATGACTGCAATGCAGGTGTGGAACATGTTATGGGAGATATGTTTGAAAGTGTTCCTAGTGGAGATGCCATTTTGATGAAGGTAATTTTAAATCTTGCAGTAACTAACTCTTAGGTTGTGTTTGATAGGGGAAATTTGAAATTTGTTCCAATGGTAAAAAAGATATTTGATATTTCCCAACCTTTTGATGTGTTTAATATCATGTATATACGTTGGAAATGTTTACGAACTTACACCATGGTATGATTAGGATAAGCACATTGTAGAAATTTCCTTAGTAAACTTTTTTTGGGGGGAGAGAGGTCAGAAAAAATGTCCAAAAAAATATTTTCGTATCAATGTTTCCATCCCTCCCTATCAAACATAGCCTTATATATAAGTGTATGTGTGTGTGTGTATGGAGGCATGTATACATGAGTTAAACAATACTACACACATCTTATAACGGATTTTTGGGTATGTGTTGTGCACTGGAGGATATTAAGCAATGGCAATGTGGGCAGCTTCCCACCGTAATTGTTTTGGGGAAATAAAACTAGGCACTAAAGTTTGGTATGTAAATAAAAACTATACAACTTTGATCACCTTGAAGCGAAAAAAAAATGTAATTACCTATTTGTATTTGCTATAACTATTGTAATTTCTCAACTGAATACGTTAAATACACATAATTACATTCATTGTAATTGTAGGTGTTACTTATCAAAATAAGATGCGTTTGTGAAACTGCTTCTATAGTAGAATTAATTGTTTTATCTAAGTGCTTTTATAGTAAACTTTTAAGATCACTCCTCAAATATTTTCTCTAGCGCTTTCTAAAATATTTAAGGGATGTTGTTATTAATATAAAAAAGTTACGAGTTTCTGGATGCATCCCTGGTCTTGCGACGGTATTGAAAATTATTGTTTTGTCATTCGACAATGTAATATGTTGTAACTTGACAATATTTTTTTGATAGTGGATACTTCATGACTGGAGTGATGATCATTGCATGAAACTGTTAAAGAACTGCTACAAAGCATTACCGTACAACGGTAAGGTGATAGTTATAGACGATATTCTTCCTGTGATTCCCGACGCTAGTACATCTGTAAAAAGCACTACACAAATGGATCTTCTTATGATGAATTTATGCCAGGGAGGAAAAGAGCGCACCGAACAAGAGTTTTTTGCTTTGGCAAAAGGAGCTGGATTTGCTGGCATTAGATTGGAGTGCCTTGTCTTCAACTTATGGGTCATGGTGTTTTACAAATAGATGACTTGTTAATGTCCATGGTTCATATTAAAAAGTTTTATTCTTCATATGATAATAAATAATTTCGTATGAGTAATTTCGGAGAGACTCACAAATCATATGAGAAATCAGACCCGCTGAGTTGTCAACAGGGCATTGGTTAGTGTTATTAGTAGATCTCAAAGTGGATCTCACACATTAACAAATATATGACTAAAGCATCATCTTGGTCGGATTTCTTAATTTGTGGGTCTTTCTAAAATTAATTATTTTATAAAAGCTTTGTTGTTGTCTTCCATTTGAGTTTGAATCAAAGTTGGCATTTTGTGTTTGCAAGAGAAACATCATCCCATTTTATAACTTACTTCGTAATTCTCCTAAACATATACTGATTTATTATTATGGTGGGTGAGAGTGGAATGTGTGTTGTGTGGGAGTGTAAGTGATGATAAAGATCATTTTTTTTTCTTTCTCTCGTGTCCCTTCTCGAGTGACATTTGGAGAGTCGTCCCCTAGAAATGTGTTTTGTGACTAGATATTATGCTTTCTCGGAATACCATAATGGTAAATTCACATGTGAAGTTAAGTTACGGGCAATGTCTCAATATATTTTTTTTTAACTCTTGACGTGAATTATAAGATGTTATTACTTGTTTTAAACTTCTCGGAAAGTGAAAAAACTCCATCGAAATGGGCATATAGAAGAACATAGTGTAAAGTAAGGATATGGAATGGTTTTTTCCATTATTCTTTCTACTGCGTCTGGCATTAAAGCGTTCCTAGTATTTTTTTATATATGTGGATGTAAGGAAAATAGGTTATAAAGGGAGTTCAAGCTCAGATATTGCCCTGCAAAAGTGAAAATCTAGAAGATCTTTTGATCATTGATCAGCATGGAAGAATTACGCTTAATTATCTGAGAAATACTAAAGGTCCATTTGGCTATAATCAGGGAAATTTTTATTTAAAAAATATTTTTTAGACTAATTTTATAAACTAGTTTTTAAACATTTTTCAAAATTTATTAACATTTATCAACATTTGTGTGGTTGGATGGCTATTTACAATATATGTGAGCCTTCTCTTGGTTACATTATGGTTGTAATTGGGGTATGCCCCTTTCATATAATTAATCCTTGTTTCATGATATAAATTCACATTCCCCCCCCCCCCCCCTCTAATTCAACCTAAAAAAGGAATTATAAAAACAATGTTAAAAGTGGGGAATATAATGAGTTCAGAAATTGGTGAATAATAAGAAAATAAAGAAATCAATTAGGTGAAAAGGGTTCCTGAAATAAAAAGATAGGAACATATAATGAAGATTTGGATTAGATGTTGAACATCTATTAACGCCTATACTCAACACTATATTTTTTGGATTAGGGCTTGTTATTGTTAGTTTAAGGGTCACGTTAAAGCTCGAGGTGCATTTTTTATCTGAAATCTGAATGGACGTGTATAGTTTGATTAAAATTTAGAGACACTTTGAGGAAGAGTGCGCTTGCGTTCCAATAAGGAAGTTATTTAATTAAACACAATTTTTAACACTCAAGTCCTAAACATGCATCTATATGTGATTAAATACGATGATGAAACATGCAAGGACACATATATGAGGAAAAATCCTCCAAAGGGGCAAAACCATTTATTTTCACAATAATTTTGTAAGAGTACGGCTTACACGGATGACAATGAAAATATATGACACCAAAATACCCTCGGGTGTCGGTTCTGTTGTCGGCGGCTGGAACAATCCCTTTTCAGTAGGGCAGCAGTGAAGAAGAGAGCGGCTTCCTCACAAATTACTCCAGATGAGTAAATGATCTTCTTGAAGGTTTAAATATTTACACACATATATGGGAATGGTTTTGTGAATCAAAAAGGTTTAGAAAACCTTAAAAAGTGAAGTCTTATTCTGGGCTATTTTCGCAGAATTTTGAGATTGCAGAAAGACTTGAAAAATGTGTAGAAGGAGATCAGATATTTATACAAAAATCGAGGAGTGATTCGTTCAAACAGAATAGCCATGTCGCTCGAACGAAGGACAAAAGTCATTCGAACGACATCGCGCGACATGCCTATCTCGCGCGAACGACTTCCAAAGTCGTTTTAGCGATCTCGTCGATCGAGGTAATTCTCTTCTACACTTAGAAAAATTCTTCTTTTCATAAAAAATAAAACCAGACTTCAAAAATAATTTTCAAAAATATTTCCCAAATATTTATGCAAATATTTAAAGCTCCAATAAAACATATTGCTGATAGAGCGTAGTGGAGTAGTGGGAATGAGCTGAGCAGCATATTGCATGTAGCATGATGCACGTGATGAAAGTGGATGCATTGAATTCGGATAAAGGCCGTCGAGGATGATCGTGTTGACGTGCCGAATGTAGCGGTATCAGACATATGAACCGTGATCTAGGAGAAAACAAAAATTTCTTAGAATCTACCCCGGACATTTATAAAATTATGTCCTTACAAATCTCCCCCTATGTCTATGCCGGTACATACATAAAAAAAATCCGAATTATGCAATCAAATGACATACAAGATAGTATCCCCATTAAACCCTCAAACTGATAATACTACATGACATGTCTTCCAAAACTTCAGCTCTCCGGTGGCTTCCAAAGCTTTTCTCATCAGGGTGGGTAATCAAATAAAGAGCAATGATGTACCTACACACATGAGATAAAGAAAAAACCTGTGACAAGTAACAGATTGAAATATAATGATATGCAAAAATTGATGATCAATTAAATCTTAAGAAAATCATTCATGCAGCCAAACAACCAAAACTAATTCTCCCCCATAATTCTCCTCCCCCTTTTTATGATGTCCCCAAACAGACAAATATGAGAAGTAGAAATGAATGCACAAGGAGAATAACACACGGGAATAAACTGCTATTTTTGTATTTTTCAAAATTTTTCATACATAGTATACAATAAAGAATCACACCATGAAAGATCACAAAAACAACCAAGTCAATGATAGCGAAAATGAAGGGGTGTGATCAAATTCGATAGGAAAATCAATGCATACAAACATGACATATGTGCACGATGAATATCAGATACTCCTAACGAATGAACTCAAAGTCTTCCTTTTGTGTAAAAAAGATGTGGTAATATGAGATATTGACTCAATCAAAGCTCAAAGTGATTTCAATACCAATAACGTCCAAAACAGTTTCATGCTTTTTCAGGACTTTCAAGGAAGTGCAAACCCGTTTCTATTCTCGAACCAAACTCCCTCAGATTTTAATTTTGAATAGAGCTTTTCTAAATTCTCAAACTTTGGAGAATTAATGGTGAAACCTAATGGCCCATATTTAGCATGAATCGCTTTTTATTTCCTTTACATTTTTTTCGGGGCTCTTTTAACATCTTTGGACCTCGGATAAAAAAATTCCTCCATTTTTTAGGTCCTTTTGAACGGTGGCTTTTGCGCAAAGAATATATATGTACCTTTCACAGTTCCTCCCCGTTCTTAAACAAACATTCAGTCTCACAAAAACGGTTTTTACATACATTCCAATCCTGTCAAGTTTTATCGCATATTGCTAGTTGTATAGACAGAATTGAGATGGAAACACTCAAGCCAACATGTGATAGACAAGTACAATAATTAAATAAAGTCATGCATGTGTGCAATAAAGAAGATAGGAGTCAAACATGTAGGCAAGATATCACGAATCACATCTCAAAGACACCAAGCAGTGTGAAGCACATGGATGAAATGATGTAGCGTCTCAAATCTCTATCAAACAGTCACACGAAAAGATGGAATGAAATTGTGACTTGGCTATATTAAATGCTCATCCATAAAAGGTGCATAAAAAATACAAAAATCTTTTTGGATTTTTCAAAAGAAAAAATAAATAACTATAAAACAAAGAAAAAATACATATGAAACAAACTAGCAATAGGAAGCATATGATATGAACATGAAAAAGCATCATATCCAAGATATAGACCAACCCCTCAGTCAACTGTGCAAATCCCCAAAGACTTCCTAAGACTCTCAAATCTAAGGGCATCTAAAGGTTTCATAAAAATATCGGCTAACTGACGGTCGGTGGGAACAAAACTCATGGATACGACTTTCTCCTCAACTAAATGTCGTATAAAGTGCTCACGTATCCTGATGTGCTTTGTGCGCGAATGCTAGACTGGATTACGGGATATGTGTATTGCGCTCTTGTTATCACAGGAAATGGTCATGGTGTCCTGTGAAATCCCATAATCCTCCAGCATTTGCTTCATTCACAACAGTTGTGTGCAACAACTCCCGAAGGCTATGTACTCAGCCTCCGCAGTGGACAAAGAGATGTAATTTTGTTTCTTGCTCAGCCAGGAGACAAGAGCAGAACCAAAATAGAAATTCCCACCAGAAGTGCTCCTACAACCATCTACATCCCCGGCCTAATCGGCATCTGAATAGGCGGACAAATGGTCATTAGTATCAAAGGAATACCAAATACCGTATGAGAGAGTCCCACTCACGTATTTAATAATACGTTTTAGAGAAAGTAAATGTGACTCTTTTGGGGACGCCTGATATCACGCACATACTCCAGCACTAAAGGCTATATCGGGATGACTGTCAGTCAAGTAGAGAAGACTACCTATCATACTCTGATATAAGGTTTGCTCTACGTCCTTTCCTGAAGTGTCCTTACTAAGCTTGGTAGTGGTACTCATAGGTGTACGTGCATGCTTAGCGGATTCTAACCCAAATTTCTTCACTAGGTCTCTAGCATACTTGGATTGGGAGATGAACATCCCATCCTCTAGATGATGAACCTGGAGACCAAGGAAGAAAGTAAGCTCGCCAACCATGCTCATATCAAACTCACTTTTCATCTCCTCTTCAAAGTGATGAGCATGTTGAGAGCATGTGGATCCAAAGACTATGTCGTCCACATAGACTTAGGCAACTAAAATTGCACCGTCATCTCTCCTGACGAACAACGTCATATCAACTCCCCCTCTCTTGAAGCCACGGGCTAAGAGATAGGAAGTAAGCCTCTCGTACCAAGCACGGGTGATTGCTTCAAACCATACAAGGCTTTCCTTACATAGTAGACGTGTTTCGAGTGTTGAGGGTCTTCAAACCCTTTTGGTTGTTCCACATAAACCTCCTCCTGTATAATGCCATTCAGAAAGTCACTCTCGACATCCATCTCATATAACTTGAAATGAAGATGACATGCGATGGCGAGTAGTAGACGGACGGACTCAAGCCTCGCAACAGGAGAAAAGGTCTCCCCAAAGTCTACACCTTTTATCAGTGTGTAGACTTGAGCGACCAACCTAGCCTTGTTTCTGATTATGGTACCATTTTCATCCATTTTATTCTTAAAGATCCATCTGGTACCTATCACATTTATCTCACTAGGTCGGGGGACAAGTTGCCAGACATTATTCTTTTTAAACTTAAGCAACTCATCCTGCATAGCCAATATCCAGTGTTCATCCTTGAGTGCTTCTTTATGATTATTGGGCTCGACTTTGGATGTGTAGCATAAATGGCTAACAACGTTCTCGAGCTGAGCGTGAATCTTGACCCCTAGAGTGGGATCACAAACAATGGCATAAGGGTCATGACTCTTGCGAACCCAAGCGCGTGTGTCCCCTAACACAGGAATAGGGTCCACAGAGTGTGGGTGAGGTACAAGTAAATCACTGCTAGAAATATCGTCATCCTCACACTGAAGTTTAGAGTCAATAAATGTCGAAGGTTCTTCATCTTGCACGGTGACGTTTATTGACTCCATAACCTTAGAGCTCTTTCGGTTGAAAACTCGGTACGCTCTACTATTCGATGAATATCCCAGCAGTATTCCCTCATCGCTTCGAGAGTCAAACTTTCCAAATTTCTCTCTATCCCGTAGGATGTAGAATTTACTCCCAAAAATACGAAAATAAGCAAGGTTGGGCTTCTTTCCAGTCCACAACTCATAAGGAGTCTGAATTGTGTGTGGACGAAGATAAACCCTATTCACCGTGTGGCATGCAGTAGACACTGCCTCCACCCAAAATCTCCTAGAAACTTTACGACCTAGAAGCATAGATCTAACCATCTCCTGGATCGTTCTATTCTTTCTCTCAATAATCCCATTTTGCTGAGGAGTCTTCACAGCAGAAAACTCATGTTTGATCCCAATGCTATCACAATAAGAATCTACCGTTGCTTCCTTAAATTCAGTGTTGTTGTCACTACGTATCCTATTAATAGTGACTCCGTGTTGATTTTGCAGGACACGGAACTTGGTCGTTAAAAACTCTACAGCATCGGATTTCTCTCTCAAAAAATCTACGATGGAATATCTGGAGAAATCATCCACCATCACGAGGATATACCTCTTACCACCCATACTCTCAGTACGAGTGGAACCCATAAGATCCATGTGTATAAGCTCAAGAACACAAGAGGTGATAATGGAATGAAACTTCCTATGGGGACTACGAATTTGTTTTCCCAACTGACAGGGTCCACAAACCGTCGAAGTTGGCCTTCCAAGAGATGGTAAGCCACGTACTAGGTATTTTTTAGCTAACCGAGTTAGATCTCTAATATTTACGTGACCTAGATGTTGGTGCCACAGATCCACAGGATTGATCGTGGCACTGTTACAGACAAGTGAGGATGTGGGCTCAGTCCCATAGCAGTTATCCTTTGTCCTCACCCCTTGCACTAAAAGTTTACCGACTTGATTATAGACTTTACAAGTATCCCGATCAAACTTTACGACAAAGTCAGCGTCGCACAGCTTGCTAATGCTGAGAAGGTTTGCTTTCAAACCTTTGACGTACAAAAATTTTTCTAGCTTAGGAAATCCAGGTAACTCGAAAGTACCACGTCCTATAATGCTAGACTTGCTCCAATCTCCAAAGGTGACTCTGCCATCCTAATAATCCTCAAGATATGTAAAAAATAAGGCATCACCTGTCATATGTCCGGAGCACCCACTGTCAAAATACCACTGTGAGGTATTATGTGCTTTGAGAGCGACATGAACAACAAAGGCCTTTTTATCTTTCTTAGGTACCCAAGAAGTGGTGACCTTTTGTTTGCCTTTGTTGTTGTTGGTTTTAGCTGGAATGTGAGAAGCATTCACTAACGACAAAGACATCCATCGGAACTCCTCCATCAAACACTGAGACGTGGCAGCTAACAAATCAACTCTCTCTCTCAGACTGGTAAAATCATCAGTATGCTGAGGTAGAGCAGTAGTATGTCATGTCCGACCCATACTATAGCAAAACTCCCTGAGGTGACCTTTTCTTTTGTAATAAGTACAAAAGAACACAGTCAAAGGCGGACCTTGGTTTGCTTTTCTTGATCGAACTCTCCTTCGAGGTTTTTGGAGATGGCCATAAGGAGTCGTAGTAAACTCATGAACTGGTCCGGGTACAATTTGGGACGTGGAGGCACCATCATAACCAATTCCCTACCTATCACCAAAACCTAAAGCGGGTCCGTGGAGCATCTTTCCCATTCTCCCAGATCTGTCCTCGATTTGTACCTTGACTTCCCGTGCTCTCTCCAGATCATGAGTAAGCTGGGAAAAAAGGGCTTCAAGTTTCTTTTGAGTCTCCATGGAGGAATGAAACTCAGTCGTAAGACTAGCAACTTGTTTAGTCAAGTCCCCTCTCTCTTTCTCAAAAAAACTCTCTCTCTCTCTAAACAGACTTTCTTTCTCAACACATGCAGACTCTCTCTCTCTCAGGGTGGAGCAGGTGGAGAACTCTCTCTCTCTCTCGCTTTTCTTAAGTCTCCCTCTAAGCAGGTGATCTTAAGAACTAACGCTTTGTTACACTTTTTAGTTTTAAATGACTCAGAATATAACTCAGTGTAGGCGCGTTGAATATCACTCTCGCTCTCACTTGTGTCATCCTCCCCCTCACTCACATCGCTCTCACTGTCGAGGTGTCCCTGTGATGCATCATCCTCATCGTCGTGAGGAGAACTAGAAGTGCTCACATGACTAGCCATGAATGCGGTGAAGTTACACTCATGTAGTGACTCGACTCCAGAATCCACCGACTCGACCTCACCATCGCTCTCTCACTTTCTTTCTTAGGAGGTTATTTAAAATCTTTTTCAGTTTTCTTTTCAAACTTATTTTTCTCAAATTTCTTTTTATCTTTAAAATTGCCATTTTTCTTAAATTTGAGAGTTCTGTTGAATATTTTTGCAAAAAGAGCCAAATCATCTAAGTCAAAATCACACTCAGAATCAGACGAATCTGTCTCTCTTTTTCTAGTTGACTCTCCCCTCTTTCTAGTCGACCCCTCACTCTTTTTCTCTTGGTCATTAAGTGCAATTCCCTTATCTTTAGACCTAGCAGTTTTAGGGATCATATCAATTTCATATGTTTGCAAGTCTCCTACAAGTTCTTCCAATTTTAGCGTATTTAAATTACCCATAGAATTTAGCACAGTGACTTTAGGTATAAAACACTTAGGCAAAGAACGAAGAATCTTTTTGACAACTCTAGCATTAGGAATATGTTCACCAAGATTAAAGCTAGTATTAACAATGTCAGAAAGCCTAGCATAAAAATCATCAAAACATTCAGTCTCATGCATGGTGATGGTTTCAAATTGAGTTGTCAAATTTTGCAATTTAGACTATTTCATAGCATTAGTTACTTCATGGGTGAGTTGTAAAACATCCTAAGCCTCTTTTGACGTGGTGCACGTCATTATGCGTTTGAACTCATCAGGTGTGACAGACCCAGAAATAGCACTTAGACCCTTAGAATTGAATGATGACCATTTAAATTCTTCTTCAGTCCAAGAAGTGCCAGGTTTTAAATTGATCACATTTTCAACAGTGACGGAGGGAGGAGTCCACCCTCTTTCTACCAAAATCCAGACACGTTCATCAATAGATTTTAATGTAGATCTCATGCAGGCTTTCCAATATCCATAGTTTGTCCCGTCAAAAACTGGCATTTTATTATATAACTTCTCCATTATGAACACACTCGTTTTCAAAAGTTAATTTTTCAGAAAATTGATATCTTAGAAAAAATTTGCCAAAAATTACACGGTAACTTTTTGTAACTGGCTCTGATACCAATTTAAGGAAGAGTGCGCTAGCGTTCAAATAAGGAAGTTATTTAATTAAACACAGTTTTTACCACTCAAATCCTAAACATGCATCTATATGTGATTAAATACGATGATGAAACATGCAAGAACACATATATGAGGAAAAATCCCCCAAAGGGGAAAAACCTTTTTATTTTCACAATAATTTTGTAAGAGTACGGCTTACATGGATTACAATGAAAATATATGACACTGAAATACCCTCGGGTGTCAGTTCTTTTGTCGGCGGCTGGAACAATCCCTTTCCAGTAGGGCAGTAGTGAAGAAGAGAGCGGATTCCTCACAAATTACTCTTGATGAGTAAATGATCCTCTTGAAGGTTTAAAAATTCACACACATATATTGGAATGGTTTTGTGAATCAAAAAGGTTTAGAAAACCTTAAAAAGTGAAGTCTTATTCTAGGCTGTTTTCGCAGAATTTTGAGATTGCAGAAAGACTTGAAAAACGTGTAGAAGGAGATCATATATTTATACAAAAATCGAGGCGGTGGCTCGTTCGAACGAGATAGCCATGTCGCTCGAACGAAGGATAGAAGTCGTTCGAACGATATCGTGCGACATGCCTATCTCGCGCGAATGACTTTCAAAGTCGTTTGAGCGATCTCGTCGATCGAGGCAATTCGCTTCCACACTTAGAAAAATTCTACTTTTGATAAAAAAAAAACCAGACTTCAAAAATAATTTTCAAAAACATTTTCCAAATATTTATGCAAATATTTAAAGCTTCAATAAAACATATTACTGATAGAGCATAGTGGAATAGTGGGAATGAGTTGAGCAGCACGTTGCATGTAGCATGATGCACACGATGAAAGTGGATGCATTGAATTCGGATAAAAGCCGTCAAGGATGATCGTGTTGACGTGCCGAATGTAGCGGTATCAGACATATGAACTGTGATCTAGGAGAAAACAGAAATTTCCTAGAATCTACCCCGGACATTTATAAAATTATGTCCTTACACACTTTTATCTCTTAATAGATAATCTCTAAAAGTATTACAAAATGAGCACTATTTCTTACCCCTAATCTCGAAATGTTAAAAACAAGTAACCCTTAAGTGTGTGAAAAGAATGTCAAAATCATGATACAAACTCCTTTTGTACTAAAATAAACATAATTACCCATAGTACATATACAACATGATGAAGGACTCACAATTCACAAAATATTGATGATTATGAACATAAGAAAGGGCTAAAGAAGTTGAAGGGGAAGCGGAGTTATAATACATATAAATACATGTCTCTTGGAGATATAATGCATTACATGGGTTTATCCTTCTTAGGGTCTTTTGAAAAATAAGAAAAGAAGAAGCATGATCTATTTTTTCCAAACAACACTGCAAAATTAATGCTTCATCAAATGAAACTTCACCTTAGCAACACTTTTAGTTGAGTTCCTTTTCGCTTTTCCCAAGTATTTCAGCGTACGTGACTTTGACTTTTTGTATCAAAGCTTCCCTAAAATGTCACATAATATGTGTTGTAATTAAACGTCGTGGGGAGAATTCGAGAAATATATACTACACGATACAGTTATAGTTAATTTTGGCCAAAAACCTATAAATCCATACAAGTTAGTCAACTTAACAAAACTCGTGTAATAAAAAATTGGGCTATTTACACCTTAGGGTCTGCTAGTTAGGTCTATTTGTAGTCTTTGGTTCAAAGTTTTGTACATTGGGTCCAATTTTCACTTTGCATCGCTTTATAATATGATTACTATTGCATGATAGTTGATGAAATTGATTTTGTGTCAGTAGATATTACTAGAGAATGTGCATGCACTTATAGTATTGTTTTGAATGCTATTATTGTTTTAATTGTTGATTTATTTTATATTTGATTGTTTAAGTGGACTTTACTAGAGAATGCACATAGACCAAAATTATCATTTCTAGAGAATGTGTGAGTACTTTTGTGACAGTGGTTTATGGTATTTCAAAATTTGTTCGATTATTTATTAACTTGTATATTCACACACTTTTTATACGTTGCGTATATAGATTTTTTTTATGTTTCAACGACTATATCTTAGGTAACATATATACTATATAGTTTATAATATCCTAGTTTTTATTATGTTTTGTTGTCGTGTTGTTTTCGTGTGTGTTCGAAAGGGATATAAAAGATCTATTTCAGAACATCTTATTAAGATTCCAATTGTTGTTTATCATTGCAAGACTTACCCTCTTTTATTTTCTTGATCTTGAAGATTTTGTGAAGAAACGGTCGGTTCCCACCTTATCGTGGCATTCAAGTATATCTGATAGATCAACTCCCAATTCCAATCCCAAATCATTTAAACCATCATCCCTCCCGACACACACATACACACTCAACTATGCAAAGGAATCAATACCACCCCTAACCTACCCCCATCCCACCCACCCCCTGACCCTCCAATTCGGCACCCCCGACGTTTTACCTCTCATACATTCTCTAAGCGACGTGCACATAATGACTCGTCTCCTCCATAAATGCACTGCCTACGAATGCTCTCTCGACCTCCACCTCAGCGATTGCCTCTACCACCGCTCCCACCGCGACAAATCCCTCTCCACCCTCCACAAATCATCCCCTACTCTCCATATAATCCAATTTGATGCCTCCCACATCCTCTCCAATCTATGCTCCACCTCATCCCTCGCCGATCAAGTCTCAAACAAAGTTCATCAACTCGACCTCAACCATTCCCGGGACATTACAACCCTCCTCTCCAAATTAACTCTATCCTCCAACGTAATAATTTTATTCAAGGAGTTCAAAAGTCCCTTCAACTTGAAGATTTCAAATTTGCTACCAATTACATCCAAACTTTCACAAGCATCGAATCCACTTACAAAGACACATTTCTAAATGAAAACTAAGAAATGCTTGATCACAAAAACTACCTCATTTCCATCATTCGTAAAAAACTACACTTTGCCATTGACCAACGTAATCACTTGACTATTTTAGAGTTTATTAAACTATTCCCCCTATTAGGTTTAGAAAAAGAAAGCTTATAACTTTACATTCCCTACTAAAAAAAAGTTATTCCATGAGATCTGGATTTGAGCTTGATGAACTGACTGAAATAAGTGATAAAAAAAGATCTTTTGTTAATGCCAATGTTGTGACCTGTTTGATGAATTTGTTTAGAAAAATAGTTTTGTCTCTTGAGGAGAACGCCGAGGTTTTGAGGGGATTGTGTTGATAGGATGGGGGTGGTGTATGCGATTTACGAGTTGCAGGAGGAGTGCGATATGCGGGTTTCGATGATTTTAAAAGTATAGGGGATTGGTGAGGTTGGTGTATGAGATTAATGACTTTAAATGGAGTGAAGATTTTTTTTTTGGGGGGGGGGGGGGGGGAGGAGCCGAGGGAGATAGAGGTGTATTTCGAGGAGATTTTAGCATTGACGCAGTTGGGGAAGGATTACACGGAGTATGTGGTGTCCAGGATACGGGGTTTGAGTGAGGTGGATCCAGAGTTGGGGTCGAGGGCAATGAGGGTGTTTAGGGTAGGGATTTTTAACAAGTTTTCCAGGATATCACGAGGTATTATCTGATTGTGGAGGTTTTTTTCATAGTGGAAAATGTGAGGAATGATTAGTATTGATGAGTTTGTGGGGGATGGTATTACGAGTTAAATGGTGGATGATGTGTTTTATGTTTTGTATAATTATTATTGGAAGTCGGTGTCGAAAAGCAATACTAATTTGGTTATCGCAATTTTGAGTAACATGGTGAGTTTGTTGGGGAAAGAGTATAATGATGTGTTGCAGCAGAAGATGAAGGATTTGATATTGGTGAGGGGGGCAGGGGAGAGTTGTTTTCGGGTGGTGTTGGGGCACAGAAGACTGCAATGGATATTCTTACATCTTTCAATAATATGGATGTGAGTTGCGAGTATGCATTGAAGCTGCAACATTAAATTGAATAGCAATGTGTTGAGGTGAGTGCCTTTTTCATTATGTTACAATTTTGTGGCTGATTTTAATTGAATCTGTTGATTGCTTGTTTTTTCATATAATACTTTCTGTTTTTTAGCATCTCTAACGGGCCATGCAATCTATAGTTTATTTATGATTTCATATAATATTGGGTGTTTTGCGCTATTTTACATAGTCTTTATGAAAATATGTGTTTTAATGTGAGCATATGAAAATATGTGTTTTAATGTGAGCATGTGAAATGTATAAAATAGATATTTAATGGAAAACCCAAAAGACACCAAAGGATATTACTCCATGCATTCTTTAGTTTGTTTGTGTGTTGTATCACTTTGGGTATTTGAGGCCTTTTACATAGCCCTCAAAATAGGGGTTTTATGATTAGTATGGAAAATACAACGAATACACATTTTTATGCAAAAGATAACGGAGGCATAGTGGCACACGAGGCAATGTCTCTTATTTGTTTATTTAATTTTTAAAGTATAATATCACTGTTATCAAGCTTGATAAATTTTGATAAATAAATTTTAAATCAAACTAGAAATATTGTATTGTTTCATCAAAAGAATTCCATATAGTCAGAATCCTCTCCATCTATCCTGACTGCTAAAGTCCTCCCTCGCCTATAGGTCTAGCTTAATCATTCATCGTATACTTGATGAAAAGGAAATCTTCTTCAATATTTCAAATTATTGAACAATATATGCCCCAACTTCTTCTATGACATTACCATTCAAGATGCACCCCCACTCCTAGCTGCCTCATCTCTCTCGTCACCCAAAAGCATAGTGTATGGTATCGTCAAAAGAATTCCATACAGTCAGAATCTTCCCCATTAATCCTGACTACCAAAGTCCTCCCTCACCTCGAGGTCCAGAGCTATTTGTTCCATCATCTTCCATCTTGATCTTGATCTTACACTTGATGAAAAGTAAATATGATTCAATATTAAACCAATATTTCAAAATATTGATCAATATATGACCTAACCTCTTCTATGACATTTCCACTCAAAATTCACCCCCCACTCCTAGATACCTCATCTCTCTCGTCAAATGGTTGAAGAGGTAGGAATGACATATTCAAAACCTAGAGTAATTAAAAAAATGTAGTCTCTAGAAATCCCCCCCCCCCCCCCCCCCCCCCAACACCTAAATTATGCTACAGAAAGTAACTTTTTTTAAGCAAGACTATGTAACTTTTGTAGCTAGTATTACAATTCAATATATTGGTGTTCTACTAAGGTGGATCGTTGGGTCAGTTAGATCAAGACTAATTTTAATTCTATTAAGATAGTGTTCTATAGTTAGTTTGATCTAATATATGATCTACAATGTGGCGGTAGTTCATGATCTAATCACTTTGATCATCTGTTTGGGTGAGGATCATAACTTTAATTATATGAAGCCCAACTTTAGTGGAAGGATGGGTTCACTTATTTTATTGGCTCCACGTCTACTTGGTTTGGAAATGTGGGTTATAGAGCCCTTTCGTATATAGTTTGTGTTTCCATGTCTAAGAGACCGATGATCTCATAGGAGAAGGGCTACCATAGATTGTTGGTATAGAAGTGCAATTGGGACTTTCTAAATCTCGGTAGTGAGATCCTTTGGATGGAAAGAATGTTGGACAGAGTGTGAGCACCAAGTGTGCGAAATAGTTTCAATGCCGATAGCGTGAATAGTGTGTTGGAATATCAAGAGAGTGGGTGACGTGACACACCAATTGCACCGAAAAATAGAATATCACGTTAAGCATAAACTCTCATAAATTTATTGATTGATTCACCCTTAAGATGAATGGTTACATTTATTGGCCTACAAAGGCTATATTCCCTTGAGTGTGCTACTCAATATATTCTGGAAAGTGCTAGAATTAGTGAGATCATGCGTGATGTCATCCATGTAACGTCCCTCATGACAACAATAATTATACCTTTTAAATTTCTTAATAATAACTATTACTAAAAGCATAATATAAAGGTACACAAATAAAATAATATAAGTAATAAATATTGCAAAATTTCCCTCCTATTCTCAATTCATATCAAACTCCCCCCATTAAAAGAGTTCGTTCACGTAATCAAAAGATGGTAGTAGTATTTTGTAAAGTTATTGTCAGAGGTCGGTATAAACGGGGAATATAAATTCGGTTATCGCAGCTTTAATTAGCGCGGTGAGTTTGTTGGGAATGAGTATAATTAGGTGTTGCACTAGAAAATGAGAGAGATGAATTTTGTGGTGGTAGTGGAGAGGGAGTTATTATTGGGTGGTGGTGGTGTACATAAGACTGCAATGAAGATTACTACGACTTTAGGTGATATGGATGTGAGTAGTGAATATACACTGAAACCAAGGTATGAAATTGAGGAGTAGTGTGCTGAGGTGAGTGCCATATTTTATTTTGTTATATTTTTATGGATATTCTTAATAAATTCTATTGATTTTTTTTGTTTTCATATTATATTGTCTATTTTTTAGTATCTCTACCAGGGCATGCAATCTCTAGTTTGTTTGTGTTTTCATATACTATTGAGTGTTTCGAGTTGTTTTACATAGTCTTTTCCCAAAATCCATGTTTTAATGTAAGCATGCGATACACATAAAACAAATATTTAATGCAAAGCCCAAAAGTCATTGGAGGAGGTTAGGCGATCCAATATTTAGTTTATTGTGTTTTCATAACATAGTGGGTGCTTGAGACCTCTTACATAGTCATATGTAATTATGCATTCTATTGTGTTCATGTAAAATGCATAATATTTTTTTTTACACAAAAGATGACGGGGACACATTATTTTGCAAAAGACAATGGAGAAATAGTGGTACATGCGACGATGTCTCTTATTTGTTGATTCAGTTTTCAAATTACAATATCACTACTATCAAGATTGATCAATTTTGAAACATAATTTTAAAACTAAAAAGGAGAAATATTGTATTCTTTCATCAAAGATTTGAACATGTTAAGTATATCCCCATATATCCTTACTACGAAAGGCCTCCCTCACCTTGAGGTCTAGAGCTGCTTGTTTCATCCTCTTCCAGCTTAATCATTCATCTTATACTCGATGAAAAGGAAATTTTCTTCATTACAAAACCAAATTTTCAAATTGGAACAATATCGACCTCCAACCACTTCTACAACACTACCATTCACAATGCAACCCCCTTTCCTAGATGCCTCATCTTTCGTCAAACGATTGAAGCGTCTAACAAGCAAAGTGATGGCCATAACCAAGAGTAATTTATAAAGATTCCAATTAAAAGGAATTTTAGTCTCTAGAAATGAGTCCAAATTAAAATTTGGCACACACTATCTTATTCTTTAGATACTCTTTAAACAACTGGATATAGGAGCCCTGTATAAAACCTACCACACACTATTCATGACTGACCTAAACTCTGCTATAGCCTACTGGGAGACGATATTATAACTTTTGTGGCTCGTATTACGGTTTGGCAGATTGGTGTTCTACTAGGGTGGATCATCATGTCAGATGAATTTGGATGGTGTAAGATAGTCTTCAATGGTTCAGTTAGAGCATTAGTTGTAATACCCCTTAATTTTGAGGACTAGGAATTTAAACTACTTTGGTTAAGAATCTTCCATTGGATGTTGTAAGATAGGACCAAACATGATAAAGCTCTTTTTGATTGCGAATTTCACGTTCATCGGCCTCATTCCATAATTCGAATTCTCTTTCTTGCAATGTTAATATGATGATGTTGGGCTTGACCTTTTTGGTGTTGGCCAAAGATCTAGTCCCACGCATAAGACACGACCATACCTGTCAGGCCCTACTAATTCATCGGATATCTTATTTCTCACTTTCACATTATTTTGTTAATCATCTGATATATCTTCGAGCAATCTTTTTATACATTCATACAAATATAGAATAATATTATAAACATAACGTGTTATTTAAATTTATTATTAAAAAAAGTTATCATCAACAACCTGATCTACAGTTGGCTCGGATGCACATGAAATTGTTTCGTACTCTTTCATGTTAGATTATGATAGAAAAATAGTTAAAATGTATATACCTCTTTATAGATGGACCCATCAGTGTCACTAAAAGATTCATTTATCATACGTGCAAATCCCAAGTTTATCGGCTTGCAAACCTTATCTAATGTATTGTTGAAAAAGGGTATATTACGAACTATTTTGATTTAAACTAAAGACATATAAAAAAGAAACATAAATTCAAATGAAATTGCTAACCTTTTCTATGACTCTAGAGAATGATTTTTTCCCTGTCCTAGGATAAAAACAAAGGTTTCCTAGATTTCGAGAGTTCTGATCTGCCACTTCCTACAAGAGAATGAAAATACATTTAAACTTATAAATTTGAATAGATGTCATATTATAAGAAATAAAACTTCGAGTCAAAGATAAAATTGAATGACAAAAGTAAATTAAAACCTTTGATTTTTTTTCTTCCCAAGTGATCGCCCAACTTTAAAATAGGGCAAATTTGAAATCCGCGATAGTTTATCCTTTTGCAAATCACCGGGGGGCATGCTCTTAGACTCAACTCAACTCAACTTAGCAAAACATTTTTTCAATTATTTGGGGTTGGTTACATGAATCCTATATTTCCATTCCACTCTGGCCAGTACAATATCTTCGGTTAAACCACGTGACATCATGTCCTTTTTTATAATATCCCACCAAGTCAAATTAGGTATACCTCTACCCGTTGTGCTACCATCAATACTAACTAAATTACGCTTCCATACAGGAGCATCCATTAGTCTAAGCTTAACGTGTTCAAACCATCTAACTCAATTTTGTCTCAATTTATCTTCTATAGGAGCTACTTTTATCATTTCACGAATTTGTACATGTTTAATTTTATCCTTTCAAGTTTTACCATAAATCCATCTTAGTATTCACATCTCCGCCACACTCATTTTCTGCACATTTTGTTTCTTGTTACCAAACACTTTCTCCCATACAACATGGAGGGTCTAATGGTCGTCCTATAAAATTTTCCTTTTAACTTGAGATGTATACGCTTATCACACAAATCCCGGTAGCACTTCTCCACTTAACACAGCCATCTCTAATCCTATGAGTAATATCATCACCAATATCTCCATCTTTTTGGATAATCGATCCTATATAACAAAAATGATCATTTCTAGGTATCTCGTGACCCTCCAATTTCACCACATCTTCATTTGTCCTCATATTACTACTAAAATTGCACTCACTATATTCTGTTTTAGTTCTACCTATTTTAAATCCTCTTGTTTCTTGAGTTTCTCTCCATAATTCCAACTTAGCATTAATCCCCGTCTTAGTTTCATCCACTAAAATAATATCATCTACATATAACATACACCATGGTACCTCATCTTGTATTTGTCCAGTCAACCCAGATAAGGACTTAATATTGAACATTGGTGTAGACCTACAGTAATTGAAAATTCACTACTTTCTCCTACTGATATTCTTACTGTACTCTTAGACAACGACTTTTTATTTTTCGTACTTTTAAAAATAAGTGTAAAATTACTACAAATCTGTAAGAAACATTTTTTGTTATTTTTTTCCTAAAAAGAAAACTCAATAATTCATAACTAATCCAACTTTATTTTCGTGACGAAATAGTGTGTTTCGTACCTATCTGAATAATAGTTAAAATTTATTTGTCGCTAAAAATTGTGTCAAACTTTTGTTTTACCAGCAATTAGATTTCAATAATATGACATCTCCTATTATTTAGGTATATAGGAAAAAATAAATAACAAATAGAAATTGGAACTAGTTATTGGAGACTGTGGTAATGTAGAAATATCGCTTGTACTATATTGAGTGATACGTCAAGTAAGTAAATGCAGAAGTAATGATAAATACATAAATTTCCATTGAAGTTGCACTGAAGGTAGGGGCGACAATAATAGACACAATATAATTTGTTTTAAAACTCACATGATATGTCGTGTTCATGTTAGAGCATTTGAAATGAAGTCATGTTATGATGAAATTATGACTCGTATTAGTCATGTCTTGGGGTGTTATTGAAGCTTTTAGTTACATATTAATATTATTGTGTTTAATTGGAATGTCAGATAATAAAAACATAATTTTGTGTCACATTGTATTTATATCTAAATAATATTTGTTGAGTAGTTTAATGACAAGCCTAAACACAATCCTAATAAAACGAGTGATTATAAATCACACACACGGTGTTTGTTATGTATCCCGGGAAAATGTGTATAAATATATTTTCGGCTTTGTTTGTTGGGTTGTTGGGGGTAAACTCAATCACCATGACTATGAACTTTACACGACGCTAGCAAACTCAATGTCTTAAAAACTATATCAAAAGCAGGTCCCAGTGCCCCAATTTTAGCTTTTGATATAACAACCCAGTTGCGTTAGGAAGATATTGATCCAATATGTCGGGTTCTTAATGAATTTTTTATACGAAATTGTGTCCTGTCAAAATTATGACTCGTGTTAGTAGTATTATCGCACTATTCGTATTTTTACTTGTATTATTGTGTTGAATTGAGTGTAAAAATTACTCGTGAGTGTTTGGTAAAAAAGTACAATTCTTATCTACTCTTGTTTGTGTTTAAATAATTTTTCTTGTTGTGGCGTGTTGGTCGAAAACCCAATCCAAAAAAACACAAATTGACAACCTTCACTAAAGGTGACCCGATATGTCGTGGCCATTTTTTTAACAGAAATTCTCGTTCGCATCAAAATTATGGCTCACCATAGGCTTGTTATCGTGTTTCCTTGTATTTAATTGTGTGTGAAAATAATAAATTTTTACATGTTACATAAATATAATTTTTATCTTTAATATTCTTAAGATCGAACAAAGGATTTCCAAAATAATTTTCCTTTCCCTCAAATAATTTTTATCCTTTTATTTTCCCCTCTAATTCACCAACACAGTGTTCAAACAGCTTTATCGGATTCCAAAACCTCACTTGAACGCTTCAAACCCATTGCCACAAAGGTCACTGGCATGCTTCACACCCCACTTGTCTATTTGGTACATGCACTTTTAAACAAGATTTAAAACTTTCAAACTCTACCCAAACAACAAACAAAAATTAACAGAGTTTGTTGAAAAATCCGAGTTTTTTTTCCTTTAATTTTTATAAAGCCTGTTTTATTGTAATTTAGTTTAGAGACTATAGGGACAAACCAAATTAAATCTTTTTTTTTTAATTTTAAAACAGTTTTGTAAAAAAGTACAATTCTTGTCCAGTGTTTTTTGTGTCTAAATAATTTTTCACGTCGTGACATGTTGGTCGAAAACTCTACGTAAAAAAACACTAATATGCAACCTTCACTAAAGGTGACCCGATATGTTGTGACCATTATTTTTTTTAAGAGAAACTCTCATTCGCATCAAAATTATGACTCATCACAGGCTTGTTATCGTGTCTCATTGTATTTAATTGTGTGAAAATAATAAATTTTTACGTGTTAGGTAAAAATATAATTTTTATCCTTAATATTCTTAAGACGGAACGAAGAATTTCTAAAATAATTTTCGTTTCCCTCAAATAATTTTTATCCTTTTATTTTCCCGTCCGCCCCCCCCCCCCCTATAATTTACCATTACGAACGCAGTGTTCAAAAAGATCTTTCTCGGATTCCAAAACCTGACTTGCATGCTTCAAACCCATTGCCACAAAAAGTCACTGGCATGCTTCAAACCCCACTTGCTAATCTCAGCAATGTGTATACCTGGTATATGCACTTTTAAGCAAGATTTAAAACTTTCAAACTCCACCCAAATAACAGACAAAAAATAACTGAGTTTGTCAAAAAATCCGAGCTTTTTTAATTTTTTAATTTTTCTTTTTTGTTTTTATAACGCCCATTTTATTGTAATTTAGTTTAGGGTCTATAGGGACAAACAAAATTAAATCTTTTTTTTAATTTTAAAACAGTTATAAATTGTTTTTTAAAAACAGTTTGAAACTTTTTTTTCAAGTTGGGGAGTTACTCTTTTTTTAATAAGAGTTAAAACCTTCGAAATGTAGCTCGAATAATTAAAAAAAATGAATTGAAAAAAAAACCTGGGTTTTTTTACTTAGAAAATGGGATAAAACATATAAACATTTCCTAAACTTTCTTCAAATTTTATTTCTTTATATAGAATTTTTTATTAAAGCAAAGAAAAACAGTAAAAATATTTAGTCGCCAAATTTTTAAAATTTTGCCTTCGTTATTTATTAAAAAAATAAAATGGATGTTGTAAAATTTGGAAAAAGATTTTTTTTAAAATAAAAACTATGTTTTTTTTGGTGTACATTTCGGAGTTCTCAACTCTTATTAAAAAGGAGACTAAGTCTTCAACTTTTACAAAAAAAAAATTAAAATTATCTTAAATTAAAAAAAAAAAAAATTAATTTTTTATCCCTGTAGTTCGTAAACTATTGGTGTATAATAAAATATTAGTTTAGGAATTAAATTGGCCTAACTTGTTTAGTTTATGACCATATTGTTTGTTTACTCCTCCCAATTTGTCATTTATTTGATGGAAAATGTGTATAAGTATATCTCCCCAAAATATTTAGATAAAACATTTCATAATTGGTCCTATTAAAATTAATTTTTCTCAATACGTTACATTTATACATCTAGTGAATATTCATTACGTGTTTAGAACTAAGATTTTTGGGACCAATTTTTTTCATGGGACACTTCTGAGAAAAAAAAAATTATTGAACCTATTTGACTACGTACTTAATAAACAAGATTAACGGGTATCACTTTTTTTTTATTATGTCTAACAATGGTATCCTTGGAATGACTATATTTGATTATTTATAGTTGATTAATAGTCAGACACCTTTTCTCTAAATTGGGTGATAGAATCTAGTAGACTGATTTGCATGGATCTTAGTCGATATTGGGCAACAGCAGTAGAAGTAAATTCGCACCCTCTGCCCTTTTTTTCCCTAAAAAATAGTTTTCATGGTTATTTGGGATTTCATCGCCACTAATTCTATGATATCGACTCTGGCCCCAACATTTACACCCAAAACGAATTTTAGGGAAGAATAAAAGGACTTATTTGGCAATCAAATCCCAATGAATGAAAGTTACGGTGTTTAAATCCAATTACCGAAAATTAATGGGATCAAATTCCAAATAACCCTTATATTTGTTTTATTCAAATCCAACTACAAACAATTAATGGGATCAAATTCCAAATAACCCTTTTATTTTTTTTAATTTCCTTAGTGTTAATGACGGTTTTGTTCCATAAAATAAAAAATATCTTTTGGGCTTTTTGTGAAATAGCCCTTCTATTTTTATGGATTTCAAAATGTAATAATCTCTCTCTCTCTCTCTCTCTCTCTCTCTCTCTCACACACACACACACACACACACACACTATATATATATATATATATATATATATATATATATATATATATATATATATATATATGGGAGAGGTTCTGTAGTGGACCAAAAAAATGAACTTTTCAATGGACCTTAATAAAAAACACATAATAACACATTAATTTTAATTCCTATAGTGTAATTGCTCTGCGCTAGCGGCACTCGAGACCCCACTACCCCTCCCCCCCCACCCACCCACCACCACCACCATAGCAGCCCTTATGACAGCAGCGCTGCCATGGGGTGGGGGGCGGTTGGGTAGGGGGGGTTGGGGGTCAATCGACACGCGTGTTTGGTGCCGCTGACGCGGACCAAACTACCCTAGAGGAATCAAAATTAATGTGTTATTATATGTTTTTTGTTAAGGTCCATTAAAAAGTCCATTCTTTTGATCCACTAGAAAACCTCTCCCATATATATCTATATATATATATATATACACGTCGGCTGAATTCTAAATTCCTTCCACTTTCACTTAGTCCTAGAATCAATATAAAAAATAAAAGGATCACATACTAAAAAGTCCCTCAAACATTTTTTAATATACGTTTAGTCCAAACCTTTTATTTTGTCTCAAAAAGTCTCTTATTATCTTATCTTTAAAGGTCCGCGCCAGCGGAATGGTAAAACGTTTTTGACATGGTGAAGGACTTTTTAATGCAAATTAAAAAGACTTGGACTATACATGTATTAAAAGAAGTTCAAGGGACTATTTAGTATATGCGCCAAAATAAAATATCAATGGCATAAATAGACCTGTAAAAATTAAGTAAAAATATATTTTTTTAAATGTGTATAAATACACCTGCAAATTCCCCCTACTTTCCAATACCAATTGGTCTAAAAAGTAAACTATCCATGGCATCATCTTCTCCAATAACCCCACACTCCAATGATGAAGAACAACACTACGCATATGCCAGGAAACTAGTAACCTCAACCACCCTGCCCATGGTCTTACAAGTTACACACATCCTAAGCAAAAATCTGACCCTTTAACTGAGCTACCCAGCTGGGATTCTCCAACTATGATTGATAGAATGCTAGCTAGTTTTTCGGTTGTGACTTGTTCACTTGGTGGAGATGATGGTGTAACAATAGTTTATGGATTGGGTCCTATGGGGACGTATTTTTTGAAAAATGAGGATGGAGTATCTTTGGGTCGCTTGTTGGCTTTGTGTCAAGATAAAATCATCATTGATAGAACGCTAAGGTTGATAGAATGAAAGTTCACCAGCCATGATTGATAGAATGCTAAGGTAAGGTTGCTAGCCAGTTTTTCTGTTGTGACTTGTTCACTTGGTGTAACAAGACTTTATGGACATATTTTGTGGAAAATGGGGTCTTTGGGTCATTTTGTTTGGTCCTCATTAAAAGTTGGTTGGTTTTTTTCTCTCATTTTGTTTGGTTTTGGTCCTCATAAAGAGTGTGTGTGTGTATTGGCTAAAATTAGGTTTACGTTGCCAACCAATTTTGAAAAGATAGTTTGGGTGCTAATTTGTTTAAAGTAAAAAAATAAACTCAAATAATTAGTTTTACTATTTAAGAAAAAAGTCAATATTTCACATTTTTTCTGACTAAAAAAAAAACAATAATTTTTTTTAGAGACTGTCCAAGGAATGTTTACATAACCTCTACTGCAAAAATATTTTTATCTATTTTTTCAAAATTGATCGAAAACATAGGACCTCAGCCTGATCCGGCACACACACGCGCGCACATATATATATATATATAATGAAAAAATATTTTCAATTTTTATTAATTTCTTTTGTCTTAATTAATGTTTAGTCATTGAACTTTAAATAATTTGTTTATGATTTTTTTGTGAAATGCCCCTTTTGTTTTTTATGTTTTGTTAGAGAGAGAGAGAGAGAGAAAGATAGATAGATAAATAGACAGACTAGAGAGAGAGAGAGAGAGAGAGAGAGAGAGAGAGTAGTGTGTGCGTGTACCGATGGCACGGTGGAAAGAAAGGTGTAGTTAAAATTCAATCACATATATTGTGATAGCAAATGACAAAATGAATGGACCATATGCCCATTTTTTTCAAGGATATTAAAATGTTCAACTCTGTACACATATTTAAACTCAAAACTCCAAACAAACATGTTTAATATTCGAGTTACAAAAAACATAAAGCATAACATGTTTGATGAACATCTCCAAAATTTAACTACATTCTAAATTAATCATAACATGATTAATGAGCATGTACTGAAACAATGAGTTGAATCTATTCCCAAACAAAATGTACATACTCAAAACTCCAAACCAACGTATTTAATATCAAAATACAAAAAAGATAGAGGAAACATATTGGATTTGCATATGGATAACCATGATTTGAATTTATTACTAAATAGAAAAGGCATAGTCAAAACTGCAAAACTATATGATTAATATTGTTTTACAAAAAATGGAGAATAACATGTTTAATAGATTTTGTTTGAGTTCGGAAAAAAGTTAAGAATATTTGTTATATATCTTTTATTAGGACTGTTTATGTTCGGTAAAAAAAAAATTGTGTTGGTGCACTTTTATTTAGATCATGTTCATGTTAGATAAAAAAAGCATGTCTTATTGGATTTTACTCGTGTTGTGTTTATTTGATAAAAAAAAAATAGTAATTCTTTTCGCATGGTGTCCATTTCATTTGGGGCGTGTTCGTGATGTTAGAAAATATCGTGTTTATTGGCTCATGTTTATATTTAGTTAAATAAAAATATCTCTTGTAATTTTATTTTTTGTCTGAGTCGTGTTGGTGTTAGGCGAATCATGAACATTTTGTGTCGTGTTATATTATGTCACACTTTTGTTGGATCGTAATTGTTTTTCTATGCATTAAATATATGATACAAAAATTTTATTTCACAAAATATTAAAATATAAAAATGGCATTATTATGGGATAATACCATTTAATGGGTCAACGATGCATGAAATATCATTTACTTTTTTTAATGCACCACATATAGTTAGGAAAAGGTACTACTCACCTATATCAATTTTAAACCCACTTACTCTCTTTGTCCAAGTATAAACACATAATCCCACTCTCTCTAGCAGCCCCACCCCACCCCACCCCACCCCAGACTCATCGGACGCCGCCGAAATTCTCGTCGAAGTGTTTCTCTCTCCTCATTTCTCTCACTCTCTATTCATCAAGTTTTTTTGTGCTTCTAGTCCGTTCCAGCGACGCCATTGCAGGAGATGAAGAAGGTCCTTTTCCTGAAAAAATAGAGTTTTCGCAGGAAAAATGTATGACACCCTACCAATTTTAATCACGATTAATTAGTCCCTTATCAAAATAAATAGGAATCTCACTTGGGTGATTCTTAGCATCACTATCGAAAAACTTCTTAAATTACTAGCCACCTATGTTAAATTAAGTCGGTGTTAATTTTATCTTTCACTAATGAAACGACATGGAGAAAATAGAAATATCATAACTCATCCACAAAAATATAAGAGTCTGAAGCATCACATGATAAATAGATAAATAATGAATACCGAATAAACCACTAGTTCCAAACAAAAATCCAAGCTATAATTCTACATAAATAAAATTGAATCCTAATACATCGTCGGATAAATAATCTAAAAATGTAACAACTGAAGGGCGACATGCCCGAATGAAATACTGAGTCCAAAACTAGACTAGGAATGAATAACTGAAGAATCTACACAAAATCCGGCAAGCTTCCACAAGTGTTGTATTTGCGCATCCCTGGAATGAGTCATCAATCTTGACGTCCTTATGGGTGGACGCCTAAAATATTTCAGAAAATATTATTGACATGAGTTAGAGCCCAAAACCTTTTAAAAATATTAAACAAGTAATTAAGATGCAAGAATTAAATATGCATTAACACTTTTCATATTTAAGTTGATGTCGCACTCTCTTGAGAAGTCACTCACCCCTCAACTATTGTGCGCACCTAACTCTTACCTCCTAACCTAACTTAACTAGTCGGGTTTCAAAAAACATTCTATCATCGTTCTTTATGACGAGTACTTCCTTCATTTGATTCATAAGATATTTTGCTCATTAACTTACTTAGTCATTTCTACTTTAATTAATTATATAACATTACAAATAGTTATATAAAATGAAATCACACTTTATGTATTTAACTCGTATATAATTATGTATTCCATTATATACGTAGAAATATACAATAACAATCACATATATGCCATATATAATAACTATCCTTCTGAGCAATAACTCTATAGATCTTTTTCTCTAAAATGCCATCATATCCTAGGTATACTCAGTCCAACCCGGTCACCGCAAGTCAGATTAGCTCACACCGAACTTTGGTAAAATTATCACAGGCATAGTAGAGGCGGTCATATTCCCCCAAAAGTGAGACTGAAAGATACCCAAAGCATCTCACCTCGAAAAAACACATATAATAAAATACCAGGCGATATGAATTCGGACTATGCTCTCCCTGCATTCAATGGCCAGTGTATTCACCCACATCGTGCAACCTCATATGATTGAACTAGAGGAGTATGTTTACACATAAATATCATACACACCGAAATTTATAAAGTACACACATACACACACACACACATATATATACTATCTTTATTTTCGTATGTATATATATATATATATATATATATATATATATATATATATATATATATATATATATATATATATATATATAATTAAATCAAATCAGAAAAAACTGTGATTAACACTCGTAGCACTAGCCCGCAATCCCAAAGTCTATCCCTCAACTTTTTATTTAATTCTAATCTCATTAATGAAATAATCAACCTAACACCAATTTGCTAGAGTATTGGAGCTTATCTACCCAGCCCGTTCATCAACTATTTCTGAACTCATCTCACTTGGTTCATAATTCATAATTCATAATTAAATGTCAATTATCTATCTCACCCCTCTTTTTTGAGAGGTCATAGCTTGAGGTATTTGGAGTGCATTTAAAAAGAACTGTTGTGGTGTTGAGTATAAAAAAAGGGAATTAATTTATGACATCCCACCTCCAAAATGACGTCTTATATCAATTCACAATATCACGTATTTTCCGAAATAGATCCCTAATAAATGATTGACTTGGAATTTTTTTTTTTCCAACAAGCTATCCTTACTATAGTCACTTGAAGGAGAATGTGTAAGATTTTTTTACATCAATCCAATGTTATAATTGATTTGGGATCTCTTAAAAACACGTTATAAAAAGATAGTTTTGAGAGTAGCCCTTTTGTATTCTAATTGATTAATACATAAAGGCCAATGTCTAAATTAGGCTATAAATGTGGAATACATTGTATTAGTTTGTTAAATTATGTCACACTTGAGCAATAATTGTTGATTCTCCATTTAATTCTTTTAGTTTTGATTGATTTCATTTTTTAAAGATGTGGGAGGCCCCTCAAATAAGAGGGCATTTTGGTCCGGTCCAACTCTCGTATATGTTTAGTGATGGTGGTTTTTATTAGTTATATTTCATAATATTATATTCTCACTTTGTAATATGATAATATTATCTACACTGTTATATTTTACAAGTTCTTATATTACATAACAATATTGCATAGTCTTTTTGTAACATAATAATTTCATTTGAAAAATAATCGATCGTAACCCAAATATCATAAGACTTTTAAGTGAAAGAGTAAGAGGCTTAATAGGTCATTTTTTATATGATCCTAGAACCTGATTAATTTGATAGTTGGAGAGACCTTGGTCTGAATTTGGGCAATAATTGTTGAAATGCATTCAATTGAATTATTCCATATATTATTTTCTACTGTTCTAGCACATACCTTTTCTTATCCTCAAGGAAAAATTGTTGTCAATAATAAATATTTAGAAATTGCCATTATAATGTTGTGGATGCGATTAAGGGTTGCACTATTGAGCATATGTGAGGACTATTTTATACTTTTTTTTTGTCTTCAATGAAGTTACTAAAGTTCAATCCTAATAATACTTCATATGGATGCTTATAAGTACACACCATTGAAGACAACCAACTTGTGAACATGAATAACGTGAAGGGAGGGGAGGGGGAGGGTGAAGGCGAGGGGAAGGGGGAGGCAAATAACCACCTCCCTGAACTTTGAATTATTATGTATTTAATAGTAAATAGTGTCCGTTCTGGGTTATTTTCACATGAGGTCTATTAGTTATGCCTATTATATAGTTGGGTTCGGGATCCATGATATCATATATACTCAAATAAGTTATAATAAATTATCCTTAGAAATGTAAAAAAGCATCATAAAAAATACTTTGGATCACAATATGGAATTGTTTAGACCCCAACATCCTAATTTTCAAAAACATATAATCCCCGAAGTACAAATAACAATAACTTTAATAACTAAAGTGTAATAAAATGAAATAGTAGACATTTTTTGAAAATAAAAAATAGCTGGAGAGATGAGCCAATGTTTATACAGTGAGGGGGACATAAACCTATACATATCGCGATGAGCTTATAAAAAATAATACACTCTGACACACACTCATAAAATATTATCCTTTTCACATTATGATGTTTTATTGTATGAAAGAATTGTCTAAATTCTTGAGTATAAATGATGTTAATATTGTGTATCAACTACGGAATTTACTTTATTTTTTCGAAAGATACATTAGGTGTGTTGCATCATTAATTATTAGGGACACTGTAACATTAAATTTGTTGTAAAAATTTTACTTCAAGTTACAAATGCTCTAATTTTCATGCATCTGATCATTGCTAGGTACCAGCTAAAAGAATATATTATGTAAGGAGGCCTTCCATTTAATCGGCTCCATGGTATAAATGCATTTGAATACATTGGTCAAGACCTCAGGTTCAATGAGATTTTTAACAATGCCATGATAAACCACACAACTTTGATCATAAAGAAAATCTTGGAGTGCTACAAAGGTTTTGAAAACCTTAAATGGGTTGTTGACGTTGGAGGTGGTCTTGGAGTCACTCTCAACATAATCGCCTCTAAATATCCCACTATTACAGGAATTAACTTTGACTTGCCACATGTTATACGCCATGCCCCATCCTATCCTGGTAAGAGTACTCCCTCAATCCCAAATTAATTGTCTTATTAATAGTTGTGTTTTAAAAAAATATTATATTAAATTAGGTGGGATTACAATGTTTCTCATCCTAAACGAGAAAAATTATCTCAAATACATGAATTGCTTTCCAAGGTGTTCATAATTTATAGGAGAAGACAATTGCAAAGTAAGAACTTTTCTTGCAATATTTGACTTTCAAACGACGACAAGTAATTTGGAACAGGAGGATTAATTTTTTAGTTCTTTTCCTATTTCTTATGTTGTAACTTACTTTTGAAGTTTGACCAACTTGGAAAGTTTATAAATGAGAGAACTACCATTTTAACATTACAATTCAAAAGACTACTAAGTGGTCATAAAAAATTGAGATGAAGGTGTAAGGGGGTAGTTTGAGCTAGGGTATGAGAGAGGAATATAATTGATTAACAAACAAAAATCTAAGGAATGTAAGTTAGTAAGGATGTAAACACATTCTGCCCCCCCCCAAATTGAAATATATATAAGAAAAATAACTTGCAACTAGAAATATGAAGTGGGATATGCGTTACCTCTTAAAAAATCGCAATCTATGTATGATATGAATGTATAATACAAATCAACCACTCATAACCCATCATTAATAATTGATTAAGTGCAATGATGGTTTATACTATTCTAAGGAGAAAACCTTGTTAGGAAAGGATTCCCATAAATGAACAAAGATAAAATTAATAAATACCTAATTTAATTAGGAAACATATCCCTTATTCAAGATACAAATTAAAATAAAAACTAGTTTTAAACTAATCTCTCTTTCCTCTCACTAGTCGGCCCCAAGGTTCTTGAAGTTGTGAGGAGTGGCCGAGGTATAGACATCAAGCCTTAGGAGCCTAGGCATAAAAAGGCTTTTTTCCTTTCTTTTATTATTTTAATTATTCTAAGGATGGTAATTTAATGAAATAATACATACCTTGAATTTTAAAAATATATTCGTATTTTTTGTACCTATCTTTCTCATATGCATGCTCTATAATCAATATAGAAACTGTATTTCTCAACATTTAATAAGCAATATACAAAATGTATTTTTCATCATTCAATAATCAATATAAACAATCTATTTTTCATCATTCAATAATAAATACAAAATTATTCAGTATAAGAAATGTATTGTTTAGCTTTTAAATGAAATAGATAGACTTTTGGTCGAAAGTTGGCCGACAATGTTAGTTTTTTTTGGACGAGAGGCAGAGCGGAATACAATACTATTTGTCTTCTCATTGTTTTGCCCAAGATATTGGCCCAGTTTATGAAAATATTATGTAAAAGGCGATGTCGTTTCACTAAAGATTTTTTTTAAGAGGTGTGCCTTAAGCCTTTGACCAAGAATAAGTCATAAGCGGAGCGTTTCTTGCAAACATCAAACCTAGGCCCATCTTTTAGATCACTACTTTCCCCCCGAGGTAGGACTCTCTGTGCACATAAAAACACATGTAGAGTTATTTTTCTTAACATTAATTTTAGTGATGTGGATATATTAAAAATGATCAATGATTTTGAATTTTTTTTTCTTCATCCTATATATAATACATAAAAGTTATGGAATTTTAATATACTGTTTTTATGACGTTTGTTTTTAGTAAAATTGATAGAAAGACCAGATTTAACCTCTTATGAGAGCATTCTTAACCCAGTTAGGCATTGTATCTGAAGTTGGATAAGATTTTGAATCACTTTTGTTGCTTTTGTTTTTTAACTAGATTAAAACCTTCATTCTTCATTGAATTTATATATACCTCCTATGGTGGGGACTTTTTAGGGATCTCATCAATCTGTAGTTGTCTACCAATTCTTACCCACTAATAGAAGAATTTAAGAGATTGTCCTTATTAGTGACATTATCCGTCTTCATCACCATAAGGAGAAAGATGTCATGAGCATGCATAATCTTCTTTCCCATTGTTATCAATATTAATTATGCAAGTTCATGAGCTTTGAATATTAATTTTACACTTTTCCTTTGATTTATTCATTTCTATTGTAGAGCCTTCTCGATTATCACACACAATACTTAGCTCTTATGACATCATAAATGACATCACCGCGTCCAAAACATTCCCTTGCGACCGTAAAACTTATTGCTTCTTTTCTGTGTACTATACTCATTATTAGGATAGAGTGTCCCCATGTCAAATGTTGTTATTATTGTTTTGTATTTTCTCTCAATCGATTCTTCCCTACACTTCAAATTGGTATCAAGATGATGTTCACTTTCAGGGCAAAATTCTTGGATGACAAAGATTGGAGTTTAGGGTTTGGCACCTAAACTCCAATAACTCAAAAACTTTTCTTGTAATATTTAACTTTCAATTGACGACTATTAATTTGGAACAGGAGGATTAATTTTTGAGTTCTTTGCCTATTTCTTATGTCATAGATTACTTTTGAAATTTGACCAACATGGAAAGTTTAGAAATGAGAGCACTACCATTTTAACATTGCAATTCAAAAGACTACTCTATGTTGATTAAGTGGTCATAAAAAATTGAGATGAAGGTGTAAGAGGGTAGTTTGAGCTATGGTATGAGAAAGGAAGACAATTGAGTAACACACAAAGATCCAAGTAATGTAAGGTAGGAAGGATGTAAACAAATGCTTCCCCCCAAAAATAAAAAAATATATAAGAAACTTCCCTTGCGACTAGAAAGATGAGGTGGAATATGCCTTACCTCTTGAAAAATCGCAATCTAAGTATGATTTGAATGTAGAATACAAATCAAACACTCATAACCCATCATTAATAGTTGATTAATTGCAATGAAGGTTTGTACTATTCTAAGGAGAAAACCTTGTTAGTAAATGAATCCAATAAAGGAAAAAAGATAAAACTCAGAAATACCTAATTTATTTAGAATACAGATCCCTTATTAAAGATACAAATTAAAATAAAAAATAATTTAAAAATAATCTCTCTTTCCTCTCACTAGTCAGCTCCAATGTTCTTGAAGTTATGAGTCGTGGACGAGGCATAGAGGTCAAGCCTTATGTGCCTAGGCATAAAAAGGCATTTTCCCTTTATTTTTTTATTTTAATTATTCTAAGGTTGGTAATTTAATAAAATAATACATAACTTGAATTTTGAAAATATATTCATAGTTTTTGTAGCTATCTTTCTCATATGCATGCTCCATAATCAATATAAAAATGTATTTCTCATCATTTAATAAGCAATATACAAAATTTATTTTTATCATTCATTAATCAATATGCACAATCTATTTTTCATCATTCAATAATAAATACAAAATTATTCAGTTCAATAAATGTATTTTTCAGTTTTTAAATGAAATATATAGACTTTTGGTTGGAAGTCGATCGACAATGTTAGCTTTTTTTTTGGGCGAGAGGTAGAGAGGATTAGGATACTATTTGTCTTCTCATTGTTTTGGACAAGTTATCGGTCCGGTTTGTAAAAAAATTATTTAAAAGATGATGTCGTTTTACTAAAGCTTTAAAAAAAAAAGAGGTGTGCCATAATTCTTGACCAAGAATAAGGCATAGGTAGAGCATTTCTTGCAAACATTAAACCTAGTCCCATCTTTTAGATCGCCGGTGGGCACCTAAGGTGTGCACATAAAAACACACTTATGATGTAGAATTGTCTTCCTTAACATTAATTTTAGTGACGTGGATATGTTAAAGACCATCAATGATTTTGAAAAAAAAATTGGCTTCATCCTACATAGAATATGTACAAGTCTTGAAATTTTAATATAGAGTGTTTACTAATCATAATGACGTTTGTTCTTAGTACAATTGATATAAAGACCAGATTTAACCTCTTGTGAGAGCATTTAGGCACTCTATCTTAAGTTTGATAAGATTTTGAATCACTTTTGTTTCTTTTCTTTTTAACTAGACTGAAACCTTCATTCTTCATTGAACTAGAATATAGCTCCCAAGCTGGAGAATTTGTAGGGATCTCATCAATCTGTAGTTGACTACCAATTCTTACCTAATAATAGCAGAATTTAAGAGATCGACCTTATTAGTGACATTATTCGTCTTCATCACCATATGGAGAGAGATGTAATGAGAATGTAGAATCTTCTTTCCTATTGTTATCAATATTAATTATGCAAGAGCATGTGCTTCCAATATTAATTTTGCACTTTTCTTTTGATTTATTCATTTATATTGTAGAGTCCTCTAGATTGTCAAACACAATGCCTAGCTCTGCTGACATCACAAACGACATCACCGGGACTAAAACATTCCCTTGCAACTATAAAACAGATTTCTTTAAATGTTGTTATTGTTGTTGTGTATTTTTCCTTAGTCGATTATGCCCTCCACTTCAAATTAATATCAAAATTTCAGGGCGGCATTCTCAGATGACAACGATTGGAGTTCAGGGTTTGGCATAACCCTGGTATTTCTGACTTCCCACTAGCCCCAATGAGCATTATAGTGACAAATTTTACCTTAGGCCTCGTAGCCCTTCTAATCGAATGCAGTATGCCATAAAGAAGATTTTTTACCCAAAACCGTCAATTCTAATAGCCCAAGATTTTTCTTTTGTAGTCCAAGTCCAACCGATGACAAGGAGCATCGACGAATCGGTTCGTAACCCAATAATACACCCTCCATTATTGCAAAAACAAGAGTCCAATGAAAATCCTAGCGCACATAGTTTGCATACCATATCTAAGCATCCCGCCTAACTTCTGGCCAATGGCAAGATTGGAGTTTTAAAAGAATTAATCTTAGAATACAATAAAATATTACGTGGTTTGGCCATTAACTATGGCTACATCCACAAGAAGCCTTTAAATTATCTTGATGGCACCCTCTCCCAACAGAGTTACTGTTTCAAGAAAATTCACTTAGATATATTGGAAATCTGTTTTATCGGTTTGATACACGATGTATATATAGGCCTTTACAATATTACGACTTAACAAACATACTAACCGCAAACCCCTAGCATAAGTCATCCACTCGTGAGTGTCCAATTGTCATAGTCAATTGAAAGCCACCAATTCCAACAATTTTCCATCTTGGTTGTATGATCAAGACTTCAATATAGATTCTGGATTCTTCCATGTCCATTTTCTCACATTACGATCAGATGTAATTTTAGAGAATGTCTGAACTTCGTTATTAGTAAAGCCTTAGTCAACATATCTAAGGGATTATCATCAATTAAAAACTTTTCTAGCTTCACACTTCTTGCTGAGATGATGTCATAAATAAAGTGAAGTATAACATCAATATGTTTGGTGAGTTCATGGTACACTTGATTTGTATTCAGATACAAGGAACTTTGACTATCAATGTATACCATCGTCAAGTCCTGTACAACACCAAGTTCACATGCCAAACCATTCAACCATATTTCTTCCTTAATAGCCGCAGTACATGCTATATATTTTGCAACGATTTTGGAAAGAGTCACAACTGACTGTAACGAAGCTTTCCACCTGACAATGAAACTATTTTGTTGAAATATATAACCCTTTTTCAATCTCTTGCAATGCAAATCTCCTACATATTCATAATCTACAAAACTATTAACCTTTTTTCATTCATGAATCATTCCCATATAGCAAACCAACTCCAAAAGTCCCTTAAACATATATCAGTATCCACTTTACCACTTTCAAGTGCTGAATTCTTGGATCTACCATATACCTGCTAAACACACTTACCCCATGACAAGTCAGGTCTTTTACGTACCATAATGTACATGATGCTTCGCACCACGCTTGAATAAGGCACTCTCGATATGAATCTTATATACACATCGTCCTTAGGAGCCTGTGTTTTGAGTGTTTCAAACGTTGTGCTTTTAGAGAGCTTACTGGATTAGCATCCTTAAAACCAAATATTTCCAATACCCTTTCAATATAACCGTGTTAAGTCAAGAACAACTAAAAAAGGAAAATTATTCTCTCCAAGAAAGCATCAAGAACCTAGGGAGAATTCTCTTTCTCCCTTAAGTCTAAAAACATTCTCTTTTCATGGCAAACTCAACGATCCCTCCAATAGACACTTTGATCCAACCAAAAACTCCTGATCCAACAAATGTCTGGGCTAAGTCTTTTGCGAGTGTTCTTAAGAATTCATCATCAAAAGAACCAGAATTAAAGAGGCCAACAACATTTAAAGCGGAACCAACTATCATATTTTCTAAAGAAGACATTCAATCTCTTGTGGAACCATTTAAGGTCTCCATCATTGGGAAATTTTCTCATGGAAAACCTCCAATGGATTTCATCAGGAAATCTTTTCATACCTTTTCTTTAAAATCATAGTTTTCTATTGGTCTAATCGATTAAAAACATATTCTAATTCGTCTCAATTGCGAGGAAGATTATGTGCGACTATGGTTTATGGAACTCTGGTATATTGGAAAGTTCCCCATGCGCACCTTGAAATTGTCTGTTGACTTTAAGCCTGATGAGGAGAGCCCATTGGTTCCGGTGTGGATAAACCTCCCAAATCTACCTATACACTTCTATGTGGAATCAACCTTGTATTCAATTGCACAGCTAATAGGAAAATCTCTAAAGATGGATGCATCTACAGTTTATTTATCAAGGCCTAGCATTGCAAGAATGTGTGTGGAAATCAACATTCTGAAAACATTCCATCTTTCGGTGATTTTTGTAAGAAGAAAGGGCATCAAGAAGAGAAATGTTTGATCAAGAATCCTGCGCTTAAAAACACTCAAAAACCTCTTGCAAAACCTCAAAATTAAGAAAACATAACCATGGTACAGTATCAAGATCCCCTAAATAAGCAACAAGAACCTATGCAAAATATTTCAAAAAATGTTTCTAAATGAATTGACCCCTCAAAACAGTTGTAAAACCATTTTGAAATTTTTCAAGGAAATAATTTAGAAGATGTTGAAGAGGAGCTAGAGCCTCAAAAGGAAAGTAATGATCAAATAACCTTAACTTCTCCTGTCATAAGTTCAACTCAGAGTCAGAAGCCTCAACCTATCCTCAAAATCAAGCATGTGGGCTACAGTTCAGATGAAAAAATAATAGTGGATCAGTATAGTCTATCTCCTAAAGGTTCTATTATACCAACATATGGGAAATATCCAGCTACTGATAAAGATCGTCACTCGGATAAGGAAGACACAAGGCTAGATGTGCTTGTGATTGAGGACTTGCAGAATTTTGCATCGTGGATGGATGTTAAGTGGAAGGATATTCAAGATTCAAAAGCATTCAAGAACAAAAAAATCAAAGAAGCTGGAAACAATATCTCAAAAATCATGAACCTCAAATCAGAAAAAATATCAAAATCAGATCCTCTATTTAAAAGATTGACAAGATCTTCAGGTAAGTCTCTAACTCTCAATCCTCCTATTTAGTTTTATTATTAATCTCATTTACTGGAATGCTAGAGGTGTAGGAAATAGAGCTACAAGTAGAAGAATTAAAAATATGATCAGAACATACAATTTGCCTGCCATTGCAATTTTAGAACCTAAAGTAGATAAAATTAAACTAAAGAAATGTCTGATGAAATGGAGATTTAACTATAGCACTGCAAGATCTTCAAACAAAATATGGTTCTTATGGAATAATGAGCTTAAGGTTCAAGAAATTTTCAACTCTGAGCAAATGTTCTACCTAAAAATTGATGTTAAGCTCATAAACACTTCCATATTCATCATATTAGTGTATGCAAAATGCACTGCTATAAAAAGGAGATCCTTATGGGAAGACATTGTAAATTATACTTCTACTTTTTCATCATTCTCATGGATCATAATGGGTGATTTTAATGTGGTTTCTAGATAAGAAGAAAAAATAGGTGGAAATCAAATTGATTTCCATGCTATGGAAGATTTCAATGAAATGATTGCTAGTTGCTCCTTAATTGATTCAGGATACATAGGATCTAGATTTACCTGGTCAAATAATTGAATTGAAGGCTCAATATTTTGTAGATTAGATAGAGGATTAGTAAACAATCATTGGATTATTTTATTCCTAAATTCTTCTATAACTCATTTGCATAAAACCTATTCAGATCTTAGTCCTCAGCTATTTTCTGTAAAAAGTAGCTCAGATAATTATCCTAAACCTTTTAAATTTTTATCCATGTGGTGTATTCAATAAAATGTGCAAGACGTCATTGAAAATGCTTGGATTAGAGATATTAAAGCTTCCCATATGACCAAATTTTCTCTCAAATTAAAGTATTTAAAATGTGTTTTGAAAAATTGGAATAAAGACACTTTTAAAAATATTTTTCAATCAGTTAGTGGCTTTGAGGATAAGGTTAAATTAGCTGAATATTCTTTTGAAATTTCTCCAAATGAGAATACTAGGGAAGATTTATTTGCAGGGAGAGCTCATTTAAGCCTAGCTTTGAAAAGACAAGAGAGTTATTGGTCTCAAAGAGCTATGTAAAATGGATTAGACTAGGAGATTCTAACACTAAATTTTTTCATGCTTCAGTTAATCATAGGATAAGAAAGATGAAAATTCCCAAAATAAAGACCAGTGATAACACATGGGAAGAATCCCCTGATGGTATTGTAAATCTCTTTATGGTTCACATTAAACAAATTTGGTCTGCAGATCTTAAAGAACTTTACAGTAATTTCTTAGAAGTTATTGAACGTTCTGTAACTGAAGATATGAATAAAAAATTAACAGTTTTTCCAACAGAATCTGGAATTTTGTCTTCAATTCAAAGTCTAGATTCATCTAGTGCCCCTGGCCCTGATGGATATGGGGGTGAATTCTACATAAAACTTTGATATATTATTAAAATAGATCTGATTAATGCAATTTATGCTTTCTTTGCCGGTGATGAGCTTCCTAGGAGCTGGACATCCATAAATATGGCTCTTATTCCCAAAGTTAATACTCCTACAACATGTGCTCAATATAGACCAATAAATTTCTGCAACTTCTCTAATAAAATTATATCTAAAATTCTAAATGATAGACTACCCATTATTCTCCCATCTTTTATTTCCCCTAATCAAAGTGGTTTTGTCAAATGTAGAAGTATACAAGATAATATTCTCCTTGCCCAAAAAATGGTTCATCTGATAGGGAGAAAATCTCATGGAAACAATGTTATAATTAAACTAGACATGGAAAAGGCTTATGACAAAGTCTATTGGCCTTTCTTATGTCAAGTGCTTAGAAAATTTGGTTTCAATGAGCTGTTTATAGACATGGTTTGGATAATTATCTCTACTAATTGGTTTTCTATCAATATTAATGGTCAAAGTAAGGGATTTTTTTAATTCTACTAGAGGTCTTAGACAAGGTGATCCATTATCTCCAAGTCTATTCATTCTAGCTGCTGAAAGCCTTAGTAGAAATATTGACAATCTTTTTCAAACTAAGAAAGCAATCCTTATTCTCACCCGAATAAGTGTAGGCTAATTTCTCATTTAGGATATGCTAATGACATTATAAGTTTCTCTAATGGTGGTTATAAAAGTATTCGAGCTATAATTAAGTTACTTAAGGTTTATAAGGCCACTTCTGGCCAATTTATAAATTATTCCAAAAGTTCTTTCTATGTTGACAAAAAAACTAGCCCTGTCAGGAGAAAAGCAATAGAAACATGTTCATGATTACATCAGAAAAATCGTTCGCTTAAATACCTTGGTTTTCTTATAAATAAAGGGAGAAATAAAATTCTTCAATTTTCAGATCTTATGGCTAAAATTAGAGACAAAGTAAACATTTGGTCATCTAAATTAATATCTCAAGCTGGTAGAGCTGTGCTGATTAGACATGTTCTTCTCTCTACTCCTGTATATGCCTTCTCTATTCTTAACCCTCCTAAAATTATTTTGAAAAGACTAAACAATATATTTCCTAAATTCTACTGGGGAGGTGCCAACAAAGAAAATCCCTTTCAATGGATGAAGTGGAAGGAAACATGCTTTCCTTTTGAAGAAGGGGGCCTTAACTTTAGAACCTTAGACGACATAATAGCTGCTTCTAGTATTAAACTTTATTAGAAATTTAAATTTAAGGATGGTATATGGGCCTCTTTTATGAGACAAAAGTATAATAAAGGTTTGAACATTAGAAATAGTTAAAATACAGGCAAAAGATTGGATAAAATTTCATCTATAATAGATCCTTTCATTCGAGAAGAAAAAAATATATGGACTCCCTCCTCAACGGGAGAATTTTCTATGAAATCTGCTTTGGATGTTTGTAAACAATCGAGGCCTATTTCTATAAGTTAGAAAGTCAATTGGTCCCCTGAAAGTCCAATAAAAATCTCTAATTTTGTTTGAAAACTTCTTAATAATTCGGTGCCATTTGATACTCAAATTCAGTAGGCTGGTATAAGACTAGCATCAGTCTGCAGATAATGCTTTTTAGATGTTGACAGTGCCCAACATGTCATCCTTGAATGTAAAATTTTCATGGAAGTTTGGAGTTACTTTACTCAAATGTTTAGTGTGGTTCCGAATTATACTTCTTGCAGTTATATGTTGCTCTCATGGTGGATGACACATAACAAAAAAGATTTCTTAAAATCCTTTTGTCAAATTATTCCAAGGATTATTATATGGGAGTTATGGAAGGCTAGAAATAAAATTGTTTTAGAAACTTATAAAGCGAATTCTGCTTCTATAATTTATCAAATAATTTTCCTTACCACTTCCATAATGAACAACAACAAATTTTATGATAAAAGCTCTTCTGAAGACTCCATCATTCTCAACACATTTAAAGTTAAAATTTCTCATAGTATAGTTCAAATCATTAAATGTGCGTGGGAAAATCCTCCTGAAGGTTACTTTAAATTAAATATTGATGGAGCCTCTAAAGGTAATCCTGGTCCAAGTGGTATTGGGGGTGTTATTAGAGATTCTACAGGTATGTTTATTGCAGGTTTCGAGAAATCCATTTGGATTCAATCTTTCTTTTTTGCCAAAACAATGTCGTTAAAGGAAGGTCTAAATCTTGTGTCTATTTTAGATATTCAAAATATCATTATTGAAACAGATTGCAAGTTTCTTATTGAAGTTATTGGGACGAAATCAAAACCTCCAGGGCAAGCTTTAGAGACCTTAAACAACATTTGTGCTATAAAACAAATTAAGCTAACTCATGTTTGGAGAGAAAAGAATTCATTAGTAGACCATCTAGCTCCAATAGCATCTATGAGCGACATTGACGTTATATATTGGAACTTTGAATCTCTTCCCCAAATGGTCAAAGGTCTTCTTAAATTGGATAGGATCCATTCTCCTCAAATCAGACATAGAAGAATAAAATTGTAATGGGGTCATAAATCCCCAAGTTTAAATTTTCAAGGTCTCTCTCATTGTAATGGGGATATTTATAAATCCCCAAATTTTCTCGCATTTCATCTAGAGTATTGGGCCCAACCTCTAGATTTAGGCAAGTTTTTTTCTGGGTTTGTTAAGCCACGGAGAGGCTGTTTCTCTATTATCAAAAATTAATAAAAGTTGTGGGGGTACCGTCCCTCTTTGATAAAAAAAAAAGTCAAGAACAACTTCTGATGTTTCCTATCTCTCTTAAACTCAATCCCAAAGATAGTCAATTGGTGTCAAAACAAATGGTCACTAAAAGAATTAATTTTTTCACTAAATATGTTTGGCGACAAAAAAATTATTGTCATCTATTTGTCACAAAATTTGCATCGCTAAAAGTTTCCCCGAAGAAATACCGCCTTGTCACCAATACAATAACATTTGGCAGCAAAATCTAATTTTGATACATAATAATTAGTTTTTAGGGAGTAAATGATTTGCATCCATATATATTTTCTTTCGTCATGAAATATCAATTCTTGTCACCTAATGTGTGACCAAATAACAATGTACCTTAATATGTGAAAAAAAGTAATATCATTTGGTGACAATGTTTTTGCCCCAAAGGAGATTTGTATATCATATCTCGTACCTTCCCTTGTGTCATAATATCTAAAAAACTTCATTTCATCTCCATTACACAAATAAATCTTCACAATATAAGTTCAATGCCAAATTATTGATTATTACAAATAGATTAAACTATAAATGCACGTCGTAAAAGATTAAATATCATTTCAATAAATTAGACGGTTAAAATTAAGGTTAAAAGTATCTTATAATATAGTAATAATCATTCATACAAATATCTCAAAACTATTAGTCAATTTCAAAATAGCCTATATAATTACTTTGGGAACATTCATAAAAAATCCAAAATGTACAATTCCTAATGAAGTCTCGTGAAGTTCTCCCACCACCTTTATTAAGATTGCAACCTGTAAATGTTCCACAAAATAACTTGAAACTAAGTCTCGATATAATATCATTCTACAATACAAAACATGAACTACATTAGTTCACATTCTACTTCAACAAATCTATTAGCAATTAACAAATTATATAATATTGATTTTCTTTTAATAGTAATAATGCCCAACTGAAGACTATGTGACACATGCACCAATCTACATACCATAATAACTACCAAATTCATTAGTGTTTAAACTCTTTAGCATTTTAAAAATTTAGGAAAAGTTTCCTTTGTTTATAGATTAAGATCTAACCTGTTAAATTATAAAAAATAATTATTCAACAACCCAACAAGAATCCACTACATAAATCCATTCCACCGATTCAATAATTATGGTAATGACATCAACATTAAAGTATTTACATGAATATTTTCTTCAAAAATTAAGGTAATTGCATCAATAATAAATATCTTCAAATGATACACTAAATTAATGTAATACCCCTTATTTATGAGTAATTGTTTTTATATTAAATATGCCATGCGGGTTAATTATATAAAATAAAGAAAGTCGGAGTAAATATTACTTTAATTGATTTAAGAGATAATATTTACTAAGTTTTGCATATTTACTTTTATGTGATTGTAAATAGCATCATACTATGTTTTTGTGGTGTCGTTGTGCTTTAAGCGACGAGTATGTCTTAAATTCCAATTGAATCATTATTGATAAATTAAAATGTTGTTGGAACATAAAATAGTTTATGTTATCCTGGATGCCAATTTAGAGGGTGCGGTTAGTACGAAAATGGTTAAGATAGTAAAAATAAGTACCAAGTTGTATTTTTGGGTTTCGGGTATTTTTCATCGATTATGACTTAATTATGTTGTTACAAGTCATTTTAATTATATGTAGCATTTAAAATTTGAGTTAGTGTAGTTGGGAAATTAAGTATTCCAAGAACAGTTTTTTCTCATTTACGTGTTCCTAAACTTAGAGAGAGAGTTAGAGAGGAGAGAGAGCCTGGGAGAAAGAGGTGAGAAAGAGAGAAAATTGAAGACTGGAGCTTGAATTTGTTGCTATAGGAAAATAATCCAAGACTACAATCCTAGGGAAATTTTTTAACTTGCAATTATATATGATTTAGTGTGAATAATTTGCGTTGATGGTTAGGTTTTTGGAGGTGTGAACCATTTATGGGTTTTGATGAATTTTGATGTTTAATCCCTTAAATATTATATTAGATATGATTTGAGTTTGATTTATTAGTTAGTGGTGGTGTAGGAAGGATTTGGGGTGAGTATTAGTTGATCATGATGGGATTTAAGGGAAGAAAAATAAGTTTTGGTGTATTTAGGGTTCTCATGACCCATTGCCAAAATTGGGCTATCTGACCTAGGTGAATCGATTTACCCCTAGCGAATCAATTCCCTAAAATGGTAGGCTATAGGACTGTGTTTGGCGAATCGATTAGGACTGTCTGAATCAATTCGGCAAATAAGCAGAAAGGTTGGTTCTCTTAACCAAATCGATTCGGCCAAGGAAAATTGATTCTCTTCCAAGACCGAATCGATTCGGCTAGGGCGAATCAATTCGAAAATCCTGTTATTTTAGGATATTTTTCTAACTCAGTTTTTAGCCATTTTCTTTTAGGTTTAAGGCTTAGGAACCTTCTCTTATGAAGTAAAATAGAGTACTCGAGTCTCATATTAGGGTGATGACTACCTTGGAATAAAATGGTGATAATTAGGCTTATTTTAGGGGCCATTTAATAAGAGTGGTGTAGTTCTTCTTCTAGCAAGCTAGCCTAAGACTAAAAGATAGTTACGTGGTATTGTTTTGGGACTCCTAGAGAATAAATGAGGAAAATTACACTTGGTATCCCTTAGTGTTGTTATAAATTCTCGGAGGTTAGTATGGGGGAAAATTAAACTTGGTAACTTATGTCCTTAGACACACACGGTTCCAGATATAATAAAATGTACTTTTAGTTGGCATATCTTGTGAGTTATGACTTTCAGATACATACCTCTCTAAATGCTGTCATAAGGGAAGTTACGCGAATGACGTGAAGTCCCGTGGCTAGTGCATGCAGGGTGAATATAGTCCTCGGCCATAGGACCGATGGTTATATTGTGTTGTTATTTTATTCGAAGTGAGGTAATTTCGGGTATGGTTATGACTCACTATCCAAGAAATATGGCCGCTTCCCAGGAGACGTGATTTAGGTTGCCCAGGTGGTCTTGGTTATAGGACCTACAATATGATAGCTATTTAGGGGCGCATCAAGTGGGGTGACTCCCGGAAGGATGGTCTTAGAATCGTTATATTGTGATTATAACAATTCTCATGAAAGTGGTATTTTATAAATGGCTAAAGAATTTTATAAATCAACTGTTCGGAATAAGTTTTGTAATGAGGAATGGACTTGTGAAGTCATTTTGTTCAAAATTAAAATGTAAGCTTAAGTTGGAATTGAGCTATTTCTCTTGCTTTGACGAATCGTTAATACTTTAAAGGTTATTACGCTACAATTCTCACTTAGATGAGGGGTGAGTATATTTATTAATTATAAGAGAGAGTTAAACTTGTTTATGATATTAGAAATTCATAACTGTCATGCATTTTATTCACATGAATATCATATCAATCCAGGACCTCACCCATTTATATCTTTTTGTTTTATATGGATCTCATTTATGCCCTGGTGCTCCGCTGCAAGGACACCCGTGTTGATCCTTCCATCCTAGTGCCCAAGGACTATCGCATTTTTACGGATATTATATGACTTTTGTGATAGACGCATCAATCTTTTGTACACTCTAGTTATGATCATTCTGGACATTCGGGTTTTTTACTTGCTTATATACTTTTATATTTATTTATAATAAGTGGTGTAACCATTTGTATTGGTTTGTTAACCAACAACTTATTTGGTTATTATTTTGTGAATGATTGTTAATATGTTATCTATCTGTATTTATATCCACATTCTTTTCAAATTGGATTGTCTATATGGTTTTATTTAAACTTACAAAATTTATTTGACATCCGTTTTCTAAAATAATTGGTGGTTATCTCGTACTATTATTTTCACGACAGCGATGTTAAGAATGGACAATCTATGATTCCTATATTTATTGGAGTATCGGGATGGCCACCTCTTATTTTAATAAGCAGGGTGTCACGGATGGTACCATAGTAACAGGTTCTAGAGTCCTTAGGATCTATGAGGACGTATCACATTCTACCGTAATGTTCTTTGATATAGAGCCATATTGTTAGAACTGTTTTGTTTGTGCATGCTTGCGATCTTCTGCAAAAATAAATTATTTCAAATTGTATTCTGATCCAGTTGTTTCTTCGTCTCATATGCCTCCTAGAAGAGGTTGCCCATCAAAGAGAAATCGAGTTGTAGAAGATAATGTAGAACCACTACACCAAAAACAGCATTTTGGCACACCCTGATATTAAAAATCTGGCATAGTTTAAAACTGTGCCAGATTTTGGCACGATTTATTAGAAATTTAGCACACTTTAAAACAGTGCCAAAATTGAGTACACTTTACTAGGATATAAAAAACCTCAAAATTTTGGGACATTTTAGTTTCCCTCTTCTCTCTCCTCCCTCGTCTTCTCCCCCGCTCTACCCTCTCTCTCCACCAAAAACCCAAGCCCTACCCCCTGCTGCGTCGCCCCTATTCCTCCTCGGGTCACCTCCCCCCTTAGGGTTATCCCTTTCCGTCGCCCCTATTTTCCGGGTTTATCCTCCTACGATCACCTCCCTCGCTGCCCCTGGTTTCGGGTTTTTATTTATCCGGTGTCGTGGTGTCCCTTCCGGCGACCTCGTGTTTTCTCAGTTTGGGAGTTCCGATCTTGAAGGGGTTTCCGGCCTGGTTTGTCGGCAACATCAATTTTTTGGTTGCTGTTTTGGGATCTTAAGTTGAGGTAATTTCTTTCCTTCTTTATATATATATATATATATATATATATATATATATATATATATATATATATATATATATATTAAACTCTAGAATTAGATTTAACATAGAATTATTTAGAATTATATAGAATTAAATCTAATATATAAATAAGATTTAACATAGAATTATTTAGAATTATATAGAATTAAATCTAATATATAAATAATTCTATATATTAGATTTAATTCTAGATAATTCTAAATAATTCTAGATTAAATCTAATTCTAAAGTTTAATCTAATATATATATATATATATATATATATATATATATATATATATATATATATATACATATATATATATACATATATATATATATACATATATATACATATATATATATACATATATATATATATATACTGAGGTGGAATTAAATCTAATATATAATGATTTTTGGAATGTGGAGATAACTTTTCAATAGTCCAGTTTAGGAAAGAGAAAGCCATGTGCAGCTAACATTTGCAGTCTTGGGGTGGGTGATATAGGAGGTGATTGTATTTTCTTGGCAAGATCTGATGGGGGTGATGGAATTTTCAAGCACGTGAGGTGATTGTGTTTTCAAATGCCCACTCAGGGCACACTCCCTCCAAGGCTGTTGCCGCCCCTCTGAGGTATTTCTCATATTAATTTTTTGAATGGGGTTTTTGTTTTGCAACAAAATGCATTTTTTTGGGCACAAAAATGGTTCATTGTGCACAAAATGCATTTTAGGGCATAATAATCTCATTAATATTTAAGTGTTTAAATGCTGATTGTGCCTATTCATGTTTGTGACAATGTTAATGTGCACATAGAGGGGTAAATCTTGGATAGTACAATTGTTAGTTGTGTCCTGTTTCTCGCTAGCAACAAAAATAGAGGAGATTTAAGTGCCTCCCATTGTTGATTTACAGGTGAGAGAAAAATTAATGTGAATATTTACTTATTTCAATATACATTGAACCATTTTACTTTCTGATATGTTCTTATATGTAATGTACATATGGATCTTCATGAGTAGGTAGGAGATCCCAAGTTTTTATTAGAAGGCAAAACCATACAAAGAATGGCGCTTCTTGTTTTGAGAACCTTGAATGGAGATCCCAAGTTCTTTCATAGACTACTTTCTTAAAAAGATTAACCATGATCATCTTCCATCACAATATTTGATCTCTAGATCAATTCAATACATCTTAAGCACAATAAAAGGTAGATTATTCACTATATGGAAAAATGTGTTAATTTATATAGATACATATCCATATAATAAAGCACAATATAACGCGTGTCCTAATGGCACATAATGATACCCAATTATACTCATAAAAGGGAAATGTCATCAATTTCACACATGTGTGTGTATAATTATATATGGGTACTGTAATATTAAAGAGTTTGATCCAGTACTCGGTCGGAATTGAATGCAGGTATTGGGGAGGTTTGGAGATCAAAAGGCCAGCATAGGCTACCAGTGATTTGTTTGATTTTATTTTACAAATGTTCAACTCAAGCCAGTTCCATCCAATCTTAATCAAGTTACTACAGGTAACTATTATTTAGTACCCATTTATTAACCTTTTAAAATGCAATGAATTATTTCTACTCAATATTTATAGTTTATCTTTTTCATTCTATATCTGATCATTCCTTTTAGTGTTTGAAAATCACTTCATGGCTTACTTTATGAGCTTATTTAGTTAAATTGGTGGAAGGGACTTGTTGGTGGTTTGGTTTTGGAATTTTCTGTTGCTGTTGAGTTTATTTTAAATGTTAAAACATGTTGGATTTAACGAATAAACAAATGAAACTATGTTAAAATTTTCTAAAATCCATAAACATCCTAAATTGATCAAAAACATATCGTTAGAGAATATGACGATATAGGATGATATAGGAGGCACGAACACCTCGCACGGGACCAATGTAACTGTCAGGAACTGACCGCGTAGTCTCGGGTCTCTCGGTTTGATAGTATGACGATAATTTGCAAAAATCACACTCAGAGTTAAAAACATGCCGTTAAAGGGTGAAAACCCAAATCAACCCCCAAACGACCCCGTAGGAGGCACGAACACCTCGTACGGGACCAATGTAACTTGAAGGAACTGACCGCGTAGTCCAGAGTCTCCCGATTTGAGAGTATGATGATAATTTGCAAAAATCACATTTAGAGTTAAAAACCTGCCGTAAAAGGGTGAAAACCCAAACCAGCCCCCAAACGACCCCGTATGAGGCACGAACACCTCCCACGGGACCAATGTAACTTGTAGGAACTGACCGCGTAGCCCCGACTCTCTCGGTTTGAGAGTATGACAATAATTTGCAAAAAATCACATTTAGAGTTAAAAACATGTCGTTAAAGAGTGAAAACCTAAACCAGCCCCCAAACGACCCCGTAGGAGGCACGAACACCTCACACGGGACCAATATAACTTGTAGGGACTGACCGCGTAGTCCAGGGTCTTCCGGTTTGAGAGTATGACGATAATTTGCAAAAATCACACATAGAGTTAAAAACATGCCGTTAAAGGGTGAAAACCCTAACCAGCCCCCAAACGACCCCATAGGAGGCACGAACACCTCGCACGGGACCAATGTAACTTGTAGGAACTGACCGCGTAGTCCCGGGTCTCCCGATTTAAGAGTATGACGATAATTTTCAAAAATTACACTTAGAGTTAAAAATATGCCGTTAAAGGGTGAAAACCCAAACTAGCCCCCAAACGACCCCGTAGGGGACACGAACACCTCGCACGGGACTAATGTAACTTATAGGAACTGGTCGCGTAGTCCCGGGTCTCTCGATTTGAGAGTGTGACGATAATCTACTAAAATCACACTTAGAGTTAAAAACATGTCGTTAGAGGGTGAAAAGAGAAACCAGCCCCCAAACGACCCCGTAATAGGCACGAACACCTCGCACGGGACCAATGTAACTTGTAGGAACTGACCACGTAGTCTCGGGTCTCCCGATTTGAGAGTATGATGATAATTTGAAAAAATCACACTTAGACTTAAAAACAAGCCATTAAAGGGTGAAAATCCACACCAACACCCAAACGACCCCGTACGAGGCACGAACACCTCCCACGGGACCAATGTAACTTGTAGGAACTGACCGCATAGTCCCGGGTCTCTCGATTTGAGAGTATGACGATAATTTGCAAAAATCACCCTTAGAGTTAAAAACATGTCGTTAAAGGATGAAAATCCAAACCAACCCCCAAATGACCCCGTATGAGGCACGAACACCTCGCACGGGACCAATATAACTTGTAGGAACAGATCGCGTTGCTCCGGGTCTCCCAGTTTGAGAGTATGACGATAATTTGCAAAAATCTAACATAGAGTAAAAAATATGTCATTAAAGGGTGAAAGCCCAGACCAGCCCTCAAACGACCCCGTTGGAGGTAGGAACACCTCGTACGAGACCAATATAACTTGTAGGAACTCACCACATAGTCCCGGGTCTCTCGGTTCGAGATTATGACGATAATTTGGAAAAATCACACTTAGAGTTAAAAACATGTCGTTAAAGGGTGAAAACCTAAACCATCCCCCAAATGGCCTCATAGGGGTCACGAACACCTCGCACGGGACCAATGTAACTTGTAGGAACTAACTGCGTAGTCCTGGGTCTCCCGGTTGGAGACTATAACGATAATTTTTAAAAATCACACTTAGAGTTAAAAACATGTTGTTAAAGGGTGAAAACCCAAACCAACACCCAATCGACCCCGTACGAGGCACGAACACCCCCCACGGGACCAATGTAACTTGTAGGAACTGACCGCGTAGTCCCCAGTCTCCCGAATTTAGAGTATGACGATAATTTGCAAAAATCACACTTAGAGTTATAAATATGTCGTTAAAGGATGAAAACCTAAACCAACCCCCAAACGACCCCGTATGAGGCACGAACACCTCGCACGGGACCAATGTAAAATGTAGGAACAGATCGCATTTCCACGGGTGTCCCAGATTGAGAGTATGACGATAATTTGCAAAAATCACACTTAGAGTTAAAAACATGTCGTTAAAGGGTGAAAGGCCAAACCAACCCTCAAACGAACCCGTTGGAGGCACGAACACCTCGCATGGGACCAATGTAACTTGTAGGAACTGACCGCATAGTCCCGGGTCTCTCGGTTTGAGATTATGATGATAATTTGCAAAAATCACACTTAGAGTTAAAAACGTGACGTTAAAGGGTGAAAACCTAAACCATCCCCCAAACGACCTCGTATGATGCACGAATACCTCGCACGGGACCAATGTAACTTATAGGAACTGACCGCATAGTCCCGGCTCTCCCGGTTTGAGAGTATGACAATAATTTGCAAAAATCACACTTAGAGTTAAAAATATGCCATTAAAGGGTGAAAACCCCAACCAACCCTCAAACGACCCCGTAGGGTGGATGAACACCTTGCACGAGACCAGTGTAAGTTGTAGGAACTGACCGCGTAGTCCTGGGTCTCTCGGTTTGAGAGTATGATGATAATTTGCAAAAATCACACTTAGAGTTAAAACACAAGTCGTTAAAGGGTGAAAACCCAGACCAGCCACCAAACGACCTCGTAGGGGTCTCGAACACCTGGCACGAGATAAAATGTAACTTGTAGGAACTGACCGCGTAGTCCCGACTCTCCCGGTTTGAGAGTATGACAATAATTTGTAAAAATCACAGTTCGAGTTAAAAATATGCCATTAAGGGGTGAAAACCCAAGCCTGCCCCCAAACGACCCCGTAGGAGGCACGAACACCTCACACGGGACCAATGTAACTTGTAGAAACTGACCGCGTAGTCCCGGGTCTCCCGGTATGAGAGTATGATGATAATTTGTAAAAATAACACTTAGAGTTAAAAACAAGCCATTAAAGGGTGAAAACCCAAACCAACACCCAAACGACCCCGTAGGAGGCACGAACACCTTGCACGGGACCAATGTAACTTGTAGGAACTGACCGCGTAGTCCCGGGTCTCCCGGCATGAGAGTATGATGATAATTTGTAAAAATAACACTTAGACTTAAAAACAAGCCATTAAAGGGTGAAAACCCAAACCAACCCACAAACGACCCTGTAGGAGGCACGGACACCTCGCACGGGACTAATGTAACTTATAGGAACTGATCGCGTAGTCTTGTGTCTCCCGATTTGAGAGTATGACGATAATTTTCAAAAATTACACTTAGAGTTAAAAACATACCGTTAAAGGTTGAAAACCCAAACCAACGCCCAAACGACCCCATATGAGGGATGAACACCTCGCACGGGACCAATGTAACTTGTAGGAACTGACCGAGTATTCCCGGGTCTCCCGATTTGAGAGTATGACTATAACTTAAAAAAATCACACTTAGAGTTAAAAACATGCCGTTAAAGGGTTAAAACCCACACCAGCCCCTAAACGACCTCTTAGGGGGCACGAACACCTTGCACGGGACCAATGTAACTTATAGGAACTGACCGCGTAGTCCTGGGTCTCCTGGTTTGAGAGTATGACGATAATTTGCAAAAATCACACTTAGAATTAAAAACATGCCGCTAAAGGGTGAAAACCCAAACCAGCCCCCAACGACCCTGTAGGGGGCACGAACACCTTGCACGGGACCAATGTAACTTGTAGGAACTGATCGTGTAGTCCTGGGTCTCTCGATTTGAGAGTATGATAATTATCTGCAAAAATCACACTTAAAATTAAAAACATGTCGTTAAAGGGTGAAAATCCAAACCAACCCCCAAACGACCCCGTAGGAGGCACGAACACCGCGCACGGGACCAATCTAACTTGTAGGAACTGAACGCGTAGAGTCGGGTCTCCTGAAATGAGAGTATGATGATAATTTGAAAAAATCACACTTAGAGTTAAAAACGTGCCGCTAGAGGGTGAAAACCCAAACTAGCCCCCAAACGACCCCGTAGGGGGAACGGACACCTCGCGCAGGACCAATGTAACTTGTTGGAACTAACCGCGTAGTCTCGGGTCTCCCAATTTAAGAATATGACAATGATTTAAAAAAATCACACTTAACTTAAAAACAACAGTTAAAGGGTGAAAACCCAGACCAGCCCCCAAACGACCCCATACGGGGCACGAACACCTCATGCGGGTCCGATGTAACTTGTAGGAACTGACCGCGTAGTCATGGGTCTCCCAGTTTGAGAGTTTGACGATAATTTGTGAAAATCACACTTAGATTTTAAAACAAGCCTTTAAAGGGTGAAAAACCCTAACCATCCCCCAAACGACCCCGTACGAGGCACGAACACCTCGCACGGGACCTATGTTACTTGTAGAAACTGACAGCGTAGACCCGGGTCTCCTGATTTTAGAGTATGACGATAATTTGCAAAAATCACACTTAAGGTTAAAAACATGCCGTTAAAGGGTGAAAACCAAAACCAGCCCCCAAACGACCATGTACGAGACAGAACACCTCGTATATGACCAATGTAACTTATAGGAACTAACCACGTAGTCCCGGGTCACCCAATTTGAGAATATGATGATAATTTGCAAAAATCACACAGAGTTAAAAACATGCCGTTAAAGGGTGAAAACCCAAACCAGCCCCCAAACGACCCCATACGAGGCAAGGACACCTCGCACGGGACCAATATAACTTGTAGGAACTAACCGCGTAGTCCCGAATCTCTCTGTTTGAGAGTCTGATGATAATTTGCAAAAATAACACTTCGATTTAAAAACATGCCGTTAAAGTCTAAAAACCCAAACCAACCACCAAACGACCCCGTATGAGGCATGAACATTTCGCATGGGACCAATGTAACTTGTAGGAACTAACCGTGTAGTCCCGGGTCTCTCGGTTTTAGAGTGTGACGATAATCTTCAAAAATCACACTTAGAGTTTAAAACATGTCGTTAAAGGGTGAAATCCCAAACCAACACTCAAACGATCCCGTACGAGGCACGAACACCTCCCACGGGACATATGTAACTTGTAGGAAATGACCACGTAGTCCCGAGTCTCCCAATTTTAGAGTATGACGATAATTTGCAAAAATCACCCTTAGAGTTAAAAAATGTCGTTAAACGATGAAAACCCAAACCAACCCCGTATGATGCACGAACACCTCGCACGGGACCAATGTAACTTGTAGGAACATACCGCGTTGACCCGGGTGTCCCAGTTTGAGAGTATGACGATAATTTGCAAAAATCACACTTAGAGTTAAAAACATGTCGTTAAAGGGTGAAAACCAAAACCAGCCCCCAAACGACCCTGTACAAGACAGAACACCTCGTATATGACCAATGTAACTAATAGGAACTAATCGCGTAGTCTCGGGTCACCCAGTTTGAGAATATGATGATAATTTGCAAAAATCACACAGAGTTAAAAACATGCCGTCAAAGGGTGAAAACCCAAACCAGCCCCCAAACGACCCCATACGAGGCAAGGACACCTCGCATGGGACCAATGTAACTTGTAGGAAATAACCGCGTAGTCCCGGATCTCTCGGTTTGAGAGTATCATGATAATTTGCAAAGATAACACTTCGATTTAAAAACATGCCGTTAAAGTGTAAAAACCCAAACCAACCCCCAAACGACCCCGTATGAGGCATGAACACCTCGCATGGGACCAATGTAACTTGTAGGAACTAACCGTGTAGTCCCGGGTCTCTCGGTTTGAGAGTGTGACGATAATCTTCAAAAATCACACTTAGAGTTAAAAATATGTCGTTAAAGGGTGAAAACCCAAACCAACACTCAAACGACCCCGTATGAGGCACGAACACCTCCCACGGGACCAATGTAACTTGTAGGAAGTGACCGCGTAGTCCCGAGTCTCCCGATTTTAGAGTATGACGATAATTTGCAAAAATCACCCTTAGAGTTAAAAACATGTCGTTAAACGATGAAACCCCAAACCAACCCCCAAACGACCCCGTATGACGCGAGAACACCTCGCACGGGACCAATGTAACTTGTAGGAACAGATCGCGTTGACCCGAGTGTCCCAGTTTGAGAGTATGATGATAATTTGCAAAAATCACACTTAGAGTTAAAAACATGCCGTTAAAGGGTGAAAGCCCAAATCGACCCTCAAAAGACCCCGTTGGAGGCATGAACACCTCGCACGGGACCAATGTAACTTGTAGGAACTTACCGCATAGTCCCGGCTATCTCGGTTTGAGATTATGATGATAATTTGCAAAAATCACATTTAGAGTTAAAAACATGCCGTTAAAGGATGAAAACCTAAACCATCCCCCAAACGACCTCGTATGATGCACGAACACCTCGCACAGGACCAATGTAACTTGTAGGAACTGACCGCGTTGTCCCGGATCTCCCGGTTTGAGAGTATGACAATAATTTGCAAAAATCACACTTAGAGTTAAAAATATGCCATTAAAAGGGTGAAAACCCCAACCAGCCCCCAGACGACCCCGTAGGGGGGATGAACACCTTGCACGAGACCAGTGCAAGTTGTAGGAACTGACCGCGTAGTCCCGGGTCTCCTGGTTTGGGAGTATGATGATAATTTGCAAAAATCACACTTAGAGTTAAAACACATGTCGTTAAAGGGTGAAAACCCAGACCAGCCACTAACCGACCTCGTAGGGGTCACGAACACCTTGCACGGGACCAATGTAACTTATAGGAATTGACCGCGTAGTCCTGAGTCTCCTGGTTTGAGATTATGACGATAATTTGTAAAAAACACCTTCGACTTAAAAACATGTCGTTAAAGGGTGAAAACTGAAACCAGCCCCCAAACGACCCCGTATGAGGCTGGGACACCTCACATGGGACCAATGTTACATGTAGGAACTGACTGCGTAGTCCTAGGTCTCCCAATTTAAGAGTATGACGATAATTTTCAAAAATCACAATTAAAGTTAAAAACATGCCATTAAAGGGTGAAAACCAAAACCAACCCCCAAACAACCCCGTATGTGGCACGAACACCTCGCAAGAGATAAAATGTAACTTGTAGGAACTGACCGCGTAGTCCCAACTCTCTCGATTTGAGAGTATGAAAATAATTTGTAAAAATCACAGTTCGACTTAAAAATGTGCCATTAAGGGGTGAAAACCCAAACCTGCCCCCAAACGACCCCGTAGGAGGCATGAACTCCTCGCACGGGACCAATGTAGCTTGTAGGAAATGACCGCGTAGTCCTGGGTCTCCCGGTTTGAGAGTATGACGATAATTTTCAAAAATCACACTAAGAGTTAAAAACATGCCGTTAAAGGGTGAAAACCCAAACCAACACCCAAACGACCCCGTAGGAGGCACGAACACCTCGCACGGGACCAATGTAACTTATAGAAACTGATCGCGTAATCCCGGGTCTCTCGGTTTGAGAGTATGACGATAATTTGTAAAAATCACACTTAGACTTAAAAACAAGCCGTTAAAGGGTGAAAACCCAAACCAACCCACAAACGACCCCGTAGGAGGCACGGACACCTCGCACGGAACTAATGTAACTTGTAGGAACTGACCTCGTAGTCTCGTGTCTCCCGATTTGAGAGTATGACGATATTTTGCAAAACTTACACTTAGAGTTAAAAACATGCCGTTAAAGGTTGAAATCCCAAACCAACCCCTAAACGACCCCATATGAGGGACGAACACCTCGCACGGGACCAATGTAACTTGTAGGAACTAACCGCGTAGTCCCTGGTCTCCCGATTTGAGAGTATGATGATAACTTACAAAAATCACACTTAGAGTTAAAAACATGCCATTAAAGGGTTAAAACCCAAACCAGCCCCTAAACGACCCCGTAGGGGGCACGAACACCTTGCACGGGACCAATGTAACTTATAGGAACTGACTGCGTAGTCCTGAGTCTCCCGGTTTTAGAGTATGACAATAATTTGCAAAAATCACACCTAGAGTTAAAAACATGCCGCTAAAGGGTGAAAACCCAAACCAGCCCCGAACGACCCTGTAGGGGGCACGAACACCTTGCACGGGACCAATGTAACTTGTAGGAACTGATCGTGTAGTTTCGGGTCTCTCAGTTTTAGAGTATGATAATTATCTACAAAAATCACACTTATAGTTAAAAACATGTCGTTAAAGGGTGAAAATCCAAACCAACCCCCAAACGACCCCGTAGGAGGCACGAACACCGCGCACGGAACCAATCTAACTTGTAGGAACTGACCGCGTAGAGCCGGGTCTATCGGAATGAGAGTATGATGATAATTTGCAAAAATCACACTTAGAGTTAAAAACATGCCGCTAAAGGGCGAAAACCCAAACCAGCCCCCAAACGACCCCGTAGGGGCCATGAACACCTCGCACAGGACCAATGTAACTTGTTGGAACTAACCGCGTAGTCTCGGGTCCCCCAGTTTAAGAATATGACTATAATTTAAAAAAATCACACTTAACTTAAAAACAACAGTTAAAGGGTGAAATCTCGGACCAACGCCCAAACGAACCCGTAGGGGGCACGAACACCTCGCGCGGGTCCAATGTAACTTGTAGGAACTGACCGCGTAGTCACGGGTCTCCCAGTGTGAGAGTTTTGATGATAATTTGTAAAAACCACACTTAGATTTTAAAACAAGCCGTTAAAGGGTGAAAAACCCAAACCAACCCCTAAACGACCCCGTACGAGGCACGAACACCTCGCACGGGACCAATGTAACTTGTAGAAACTAACAGCGTAGACCCGGGTCTCCCGATTTGAGAGTATGACAATAATTTGCAAAAATCACACTTAGAGATAAAAACATGCCGTTAAAGGGTGAAAACCCAAACCAGCCCCCAAACGACCCTGTACGAGACCTAACACCTCGTATATGACCAATGTAACTTATAGGAACTGACTGCGTAGTCCCGGGTCACCCAGTTTGAGAGTATGATGATAATTTGCAAAAGTCACACAAAGTTAAAAACATGTCGTTAAAGGGAGAAAACTCAAACTAACCCCCAAACGACCCCATACGAGGCACGAACACCTCGCACGGGACCAATGTAACTTGTAGGAACTAACCGCGTAATCCCGGATCTCTCGATTTGAGAGTATGATGATAATTTGCAAAAATAACACTTCAATTTAAAAACATGTCGTTAAAGTGTAAAAACCCAAAACAACCCCCAAACGACCCCGTATGAGGCACGAACACCTCGCACGGGACCAATGTAACTTGTAGGAACTAACCATGTAGTCCCGGGTCTTTCGGTTTGAGAGTGTGCCGATAATCTTCAAAAATCACACTTAGAGTTAAAAACATGACGTTAAAGGGTGAAAACCCAAACCTTCCCCCAAACGACCCCGTAGGGGGGATGAACACCTTGCATGAGACCAGTGTAAGTTGTAGGAACTGACCGCGTAGTCCCGGGTCTCCCGGTTTGAGAGTGTGATGATAATTTGCAAAAATCACACTTAGAGTTAAAACACATGTCTTTAAAGGCTGAAAACCCAGACCAACCACCAAATAACCTCGTAGGGGTCACGAACACCTTGCACGGGACCAATGTTACGTATAGGAATTGACCGCGTAGACCCGAGTCTCCCGGTTTGAGATTATGATGATAATTTGTAAAAATCACCTTAGACTTAAAAACATGCCGTTAAATGGTGAAAACCGAAACCAGTCCCCAAACGTCCCAGTATGAGGCACGGACACCTCGCATGGGACCAATGTTACATGTAGGAACTGACCGCATAGTCCTAGGTCTCCCGACTTGAGAGTATGACGATAATTGGCAAAAAATCACAATTAAAGTTAAAAACAAGCTGTTAAAGGGTGAAAACCAAAACCAACCCCCAAATGACCCCGTATGAGGCACAAACACCTCGCACGAGATAAAATGTAACTTGTAGGAACTGACTGCGTAGTCCCGACTCTCTCGGTTTGAGAGTATGACAATAATTTGTAAAAATCACAGTTCGAGTTAAAATATGCCATTAAGGGGTGAAAACCCAAACTTGCCCCGAAACGACCCCGTAGGAGGCACGAACACCTCGCACGGGACCAATGTAGCTTGTAGGAAATGACCGCGTAGTCATGGGTCTCCCAACTTGAGAGTATGACGATAATTGGCAAAAATCACAATTAAAGTTAAAAACAAGCCGTTAAACGGTGAAAACCAAAACCAACCCCCAAATGACTCCGTATGAGGCACAAACACCTCGCACGAGATAAAATGTAACTTGTAGTAACTGACCGCGTAGTCCCGACTTTCCCGGTTTGAGAGTATGACAATAATTTGTAAAAATCACAGTTCGAGTTAAAAATATGCCATTAAGGGGTGAAAACACAAACCTGCCCTCAAACGACCCCGTAGGAGGCACGAACACCTCGCACGGGACCAATGTAGCTTGTAGGAAATGACCGCGTAGTCCTGGGTCTCCAGGTTTGAGTGTACGATTATAATTTTCAAAAATCACACTTAGAGTTAAAAACATGCCATTAAAGGGTGAAAACCCAAACCAACACGCAAAAGACCCCGTAGGAGGCACGAACACCTCGCACGAGACCAATGTAACTTGTAGAAACTGATCGCGTAGTCCCGGGTCTCCCGGTTTGAGAGTATGACGATAATTTGTAAAAATCACACATAGAATTAAAAACAAGCCGTTAAAGGGTGAAAACCCAAACCAACCCACAAACGACCCGGTAGGAGGCACGAACACCTCGCACGGGACTAATGTAACTTGTAGGAACTAACCGCGTAGTCTCGTGTCTCCCGGTTTGAGAGTATGACGATAATTTGCAAAAATCACACTTAGAGTTAAAAACATGCCGCTAAAGGGTGAAAACCCAAACCAGCCCCAAAACGACTCCATAGGGGGTTCTAACACCTTGCACGGGACCAATGTAACTTGTAGGAACTGACCGCGTAGTCCCGGGTCTCCTGATTTAAGAGTATGATGATAACTTACAAAAATGACACTTAGAGTTAAAACATGCCGTTAAAGGGTTAAAACTCAAACCAACCCCTAAACGACCCCGTAGGGGGCACGAACACCTTGCACGGGACCAATGTAACTTATAGGAACTGACCGCATTATCCTGGATCTCCCGGTTTGAGAGTATGATGATAATATGCAAAAATCACACTTAGTGTTAAAAGCATGCCGCTAAAGGGTGAAAACCCAAACCATCCCCAACGACCCTATAGGGGGCACGAACACCTTGCACGGGACCAATGTAACTTGTAGGAACTGATCGTTTAGTCCCGGGACTCTCGGTTAGAGTTAAAAACATGCCGTTAAAGGGTGAAAATCCAAACCAACCCCCAAACGACCCCGTAGGAGGCACGAACACCGCGTTTGGGAGCAATCTAACTTGTAGGAACTGATCGCGTAGAGCCGGCTCTCCCGGAATGAGAGTATGATGATAATTTGGAAAAATAACACTTAGAGTTAAAAACATGCCGCTAAACGGTGAAACCCCAAACCAGCCCCCAAACGACCCCGTAGGGGGCACGAACATCTCGCACATGACCAATGTAACTTGTTGGAACTAACCGCGTAGTCTCGGGTCTCCCAGTTTAAGAATATGATGATAATTTAAAAAAATCACACATAACTTAAAAACAACAATTAAAGGGTGAAAACCCAGACCAGCCCCCAAACGACCCCATAGCGGGCACGAACACCTCGCACGGGTCCAATGTAACTTGTAGGAACTGACCGTGTAGTCACGGGTCTCCCAGTTTGAGAGTTTGAAGATAATTTGTAAAAATCACACTTAGGTTTTAAAACAAGCCGTTAAAGGGTGAAAAACCCAAACCAACACCCAAACGACCCCGTACGAGGCACGAACACCTCGCACGGGACCAATGTAACTTGTGGAAACTGACAGCGTAGGCCCGGGTCTCCCGATTTGAGAGTATGACAATAATTTGAAAAAATCACTCTTAGAGTTAAAAACTTGCCGTTAAAGGGTGAAAACCCAAACCAGCCCCAAAACGACCCTGTACGAGACAGAACACCTCGTATATGACCAATGTAACTTATACGAACTAACCGCGGTCCCGAGTCACCCAGTTTGAGAGTATGATGATAATTTGCAAAAATCACACAGAGTTAAAAACATCCCGTTAAAGGGTGAAAACCCAAACCAACCCCCAAACGACCCCATACGAGGCACGAACACCTCGCACGGGACCAATGTAACATGTAGGAACTAACCGCGTAGTCCCAAATCTCTCGATTTGAGAGTATGATGATAATTTGCAAAAATAACAGTTCGATTTAAAAACATGCCGTTAAAGTGTAAAAACCCAAACCAACCCCCAAACGACCCCGTATGAGGCATGAACAACTCGCACGGGACCAATGTAACTTGTAGGAACTAACAGTGTTGTCCTGGGTCTCTCGATTTGAGAGTGTGACGATAATCTTCAAAAATCACACTTAGAGTTAAAAACAAGCCGTTAAAGGGTGAAAACCCAAACCTTCCCCCAAATGACCCCGTAGGAGGCACAAACACCTCGCACGAGACCAATGTAACTTGTAGAAACTCACCGCATAGTCCAGGGTCTCCCGATTTGAGAGTATGATGATAATTTGTAAAAATCACACTTAGACTTAAAAATATGCCGTTAAAGGGTGAAAACACCAGCCGACCCACAAACGACCCCGTACGAGGCACGAACACCTCGCACGGGACCAATGTAACTTGTAGAAACTGACCGCGTAGTCTTGGGTCTCCCGATTTTAGAGTATGTTGATAATTTGCAAATATCACACTTAGAGTTAAAAATATGCCGTTAAAGGTTGAAAACCCAAACCAATCCCCAAACGCCCGGTATGAGGCACGAACACGTCGCACGGGACCAATGTCACTTGTAGGAACTGACCGCGTAGTTCCGGGTCTATCGCTTTGAGAGTATGAAGATAATTTGAAAAAATCACACTTAGAGTTTAAAACATTCCGTTAATGGGTGAAAACCCAAACCAACCCCCAAACGACCCCGTAGGAGGCACGAACACCTCGTACGGGAGCAAATGTTACTTGTAGGAACTGACCGCGTAGTTTCGGGTTTCTCGATTTGAGAGTACGACGATAATTTACAAAAATCACACTTAGAGTTAAAAACATGCCCGCTAAAGGGTGAAAACCCAAACCAGCCCCAAAACGACTCCGTATGGGGCCCGAACACCTCGCACGGGACCAATGTAACTTGTAGGAACTCACCGCGTAGTCCCGAGTCTCACGATTTGAGAGTATGTCAATAATCTACAAAAATCACACTTAGAGTTAAAAACATGCCATTAAAGGGTGAAAACCCAAACTAACCCCCAAACAACCCCGTAGGAGGCACGAACACCTCGCACGAGACCAATCTAACTTGTAGGAACTGACCGCGTAGACCCGGGTCTCTCGGTATGAGATTATGATGATAATTTGCAAAAATCAGCACTTAAACTTAAAAACAAGCCATTAAAGGGTGAAAAGACAAACCACCCCCCCAACAACCCCGTATGTGGCACGAACACCTCGCACAGGACCAATGTAACTTATTGGAACTAATTGCGTAGCCTTGGGTCTCCTAATTTATGAATATGATAATAATTCAAAAAAATCACACTTACCTTAAAAACAAACAGTTAAAGGGTGAAAACCTAGGCTAACCCCCAAACGACCCCGTAGGGGGCACGAACACCTCGCGCGGGACCAATGTAACTTGTAGGAACTGACCGCGTAGTCCTGGGTCTCCCCATTTGAGAGTATGATGATAATTTGTAAAAATCACATTTAGACTTAAAAATAAGTCATCAAAGGGGGAAAACCCAAACCAACCCCCAAACGACCCCGTACGAGGCACGAACACCTCGCACGGGACCAATGTAACTTGTAGGAACTGACAGCGTAGTCCTGGGTCTCCCGATTTGAGAGTATGATGATAATTTGCAAAAATCACACTTAGAGTTAAAAACATGCCGTTAAGGGGTGAAAATCGGACCCAGCCCCCAAACGACCCCGTACGAGGCACGAACACCTCGTACAGGACCAATGTAACTTATAGGAACAGACCGCGTAGTCCCGAGTTTCCCAGATTGAGAGTTTGACGATAATTTTTAAAAATCACACTTAGTGTTAAAAACATGCCATTAAAGGATGAAAATCCAAACCAACCCCCAAACGACCCCGGACGAGGCACGAACACCTCGCACGGGACCCATGTAACTTGTAGGAACTAACCGCGTAGTCTCGGGTCACTCGATTTCAGAGTATGATGATAATTTGCAAAAATCACACTTAGAGTAAAAAACATGCCGTTAAAGGGTGAAAACCCAAACCAACCCCCAAAACGACCCCGTAGGCGGCACAGACACATCGCACGGGACCAATGTAACTTATATGAACTGACCGCGTAATCCCGGGTCTCTCGATTTGTGAGTATGATGATAATTTACAAAAATCATACTTAGAGTTAAAAACATGGCGTTAAAGGGTGAAAACCCAAACCACTCCCCCAACGACCCCGTAGGAGGCACAAACACCTCTCACGGGACTAATCTAACTTGTAGGAACTGACCGAGTAGTCCCGAGTCTCTCGGTTTGAGAGTATGACGATAATTTGAAAAAATCAACACTTAAACTTGAAAACAAGCCGTCAAAGGGTAAAAACCCAAACCAGCCCCCAAACGACCTCGTCCGAGGTACGGACACCTCGCACGGGACCAATGTAACTTGGAGGTACTAACCGCGTATTCCCGGGTCTCTCGATTTGAGAGTATGACGATAATTTACAAAAATAACACTTAGAGTGAAAAACATTTCATTAAAGGGTGAAAATCCAAACCAACCCCCAAACGACCCCGTAGGAGGCACGAACATCTCGTACGGGACCAAATGTTACTTGTAGGAACTGACCGCGTAGTCCCAGGTCTCTCGGTTTTAGAGTATGACAATTATTAGTAAAAATCACACTTAGACTTAAAACAAGTCTTTAGAGGGTGAAAATCCAAACGAGCCCCCGAACGACCCCGTAGGGGGCACGAACACCTCGCACAGGACCAATGTAACTTGTAGGAACTGACCGCGTAGTTTCAGGTTTCCCGATTTGAGAGTATGACGATAATTTGCAAAAATCACACTTAGACTTAAAAACTATTCGTCAAAGGGTGAAAACCCAAACCAACCCCCAAACGACTCCGTAGGAGGCACGAACACCTCGTACGGGATCGAATGTTACTTGTAGGAACTGACCGCGTAGTCCCGGGTCTCCCGATTTTAGAGTATGACAATTATTTGTAAAAATCACACTTAGACTTAAAAACAAGTCGATAGAGGGTGAAAATCCAAACCAGCCCCCAAACGACCCCGTAGGGGGCACGAACACCTCGCACATGACCAATGTAACTTGTAGGAACTGACCGCGTAGTTTCGAGTTTCTCGATTTGAGAGTATTACTAATTTGCAAAAATCACACTTTGACTTAAAAATAATCCGTCAAGGGGTGAAAACCCAAACCAACCCCCAAACTACCCCGTAGGAGGCAGGAACACCTCGCACGGGACCAATGTAACTTGTAGGAACTAACCGGGTAGTCCTGGGTCTCGCGATTTGAGAGTATGACGATAATTTGAAAAAATCAACACTTAAACTTAAAAACAAGCCGTCAAAGGGTAAAAACCCAAATTAGCCCCCAAACGACCCCGTAGGAGGCACAAACACCTCGCACGGGACCAATGTAACTTGTAGGAACTAATCGCGTAGTCCCGGGTCTCCCAATTTTAGAGAATGGTTATAAATTGTAAAAATCACACTTAGAGTTAAAAACATGCTGCTAAAGGCTAGGAGGCGCGAAGACCTAGTATGGGACCAATGTAATTTGTAGGAATTGACCGCGTAGTCGGGTCTCTCGATTTGAGAGTATGGCGATAATTTGCTAAAATCATACTTAGAGTTAAAAACATTCCATATAAGGGTGAAAACCCAAACCAACCCCCAAACGACCCCGTAGGAGGCACGAACATCTCGTACGGGACCAAATATTACTTGTAGGAACTGACCGCGCAGTCCCAGGTCTCTCGGTTTTAGAGTATGATGATTATTAGTAAAAATCACACTTAGAATTAAAACAATTTGTTAGAGGGTGAAAATCCAAACGAGCCCCCGAACGACCCCGTAGGGGGCACGAACACCTCGCACAGGACTAATGTAACTTGTAGGAACTGACCGCGTAGTTTCAGGTTTCCCGATTTGAGAGTATGGCGATAATTTGCAAAAATCACACTTAGACTTAAAAACTATCCGTCAAAGGATGAAAACCCAGACCAACCCCCAAACGACTCTGTAGGAGGCACGAACACCTCGTACGGGATCGAATGTTACTTGTAGGAACTGATCGCGTAGTCCCGAGTCTCCCGATTTTAGAGTATGACAATTATTTGTAAAAATCACACTTAGACTTAAAAACAAGTTGATAGAGGGTGAAAATCCAAACCAGCCCCCAAACGACCCCGTAGGGGGCACAAACACCTCGCACATGACCAATGTAACTTGTAGGAACTGACCGCGTAGTTTCGAGTTTCTCGGTTTGAGAGTATTACTAATTTGCAAAAATCACACTTTGACTTAAAAATAATCCGTCAAGGGGTGAAAACCCAAACCAACCCCCAAACTACCCCGTAGGAGGCAGGAACACGTCGCACGGGACCAATGTAACTTGTAGGAACTAACCGGGTAATCCTGGGTCTCCCGATTTGAGAGTATGACGATAATTTGAAAAAATCAACACTTAAACTTAAAAACAAGTCGTCAAAGGGTAAAAACCCAAATTAGCCCCCAAACGACCCCGTAGGAGGCACAAACACCTCGCACGGGACCAATGTAACTTTTAGGAACTAATCGGTAGTCCCGGGTCTCCCAATTTTAGAGAATGGTTATAATTTGTAAAAATCACACTTAGAGTTAAAAACATGCTGTTAAAGGCTAGGAGGCGCGAAGACCTCGTATGGGACCAATGTAATTTGTAGGAATTGACCGTGTAGCCGGGTCTCTCGATTTGAGAGTATGGCGATAATTTGCTAAAATCACACTTAGAGTTAAAAACATTCCATATAAGGGTGAAAACCCAAACCAACCCCCAAACAACCCCGTAGGAGGCATGAACACCTCGCACGGGACCTAATGTTACTTGTAGGAACCGACCGCGTAGTCCCAGGTTTCCCGATTTGAGAGTATGACGATAATTTGTAAAAATCACACTTAGACTTAAATATAATTCGTTAGAGGGTGAAAATCCAAACCAACACCCAAACGACCCCGTAGGGGGCACGAACACCTCGCATAAGACCAATGTAACTTGTAGGAAATGACCGCTCAGTTTTGGGCCTCCCGGTTTGAGGGTATGACGATAATTTGCAAAAATCACACTTAGACTTAAAAATAAGCTGTCAAAGGGTGAAAACCCAAACAGCCCCCAAACGACCCCGTAGGAGGCACGAACACCTCGCACGGGACCAATGTAGCTTGTAGGAACTGACCGCATAGTCCCGAGTCTCCCGGATTGACAGTATGAGGATAATTGGCAAAAATCACACTTAGAGTTTAAAACGTACCGTTAATGGGTGAAAACCCAAACCAACCCCCAAATGACCCCGTAGGAGGCACGAATACCTCGCACGGGACCAATGTAACTTGTAGGAACTGACTGGGTAGTCCCAAGTCTCCCGATTTGAGAGTATTACGATAATTTGCAAAAATTAACACTTAAACTTAAAATCAAGCCGTCAAAGGGTAAAAACCCAAATCAGCCCCCAAACGACCCCGTACGAGGCACGAACACCTCGCACAGGACCAATGTAACTTGTAGGATCTAACCGCGTAGTCCCGGGTCTCTCGGTTTGAGAGTATGATGATAATTTGCAGAAATCACACTTAGAGTGAAAAACATTCCGTTAAAGGGTGAAAACCCAAACCAACCCCCAAACGACCCCGTAGGAGGCACAGACACCTCGTACGGGACCGATTGTTACTTATAGGAACTAATCGCGTAGTCCCGGGTCTCCCGATTTGAGAGTTTGATGATAATTTGCAAAAATCAACACTTAAACTAAAAAAAAGCTGTCAAAGGGTAAAAACCGAAATCAGCACCCAAACGACCCCGTAGCAGGGACAAACACCTCACGTGGGACCAATGTAACTTATATGAACTGATCGCGTAGTCCCGCGTCTCCCGGTTTGAGAGTATGACCATGATTTGCAAAAATAACACTTAGAGTTAAAAACATGCCATTAAAGGGTGAAAACCCAAACCAACCCCCAAACGACCCTCTAGGAGGCGCGAACACCTCATAGGGGACCCAAGTAACTTGTAGGAATTGACCGCGTAATTCCGGGTCTCTCGGTTTGAGAGTATGGCGATAATTTACAAAAATCACACATACAGTTAAAAACATTTCGTTAAAGGGTGAAAACCCAAACCAACCCCCAAATGACCCCGTAGGAGGAACGAACACCTCGCACGGGACCAAATGTTACTGTAGAAACTGATCGCGCAGTCACGGGTCTTTCGGTTTGAGAGTATGATGATAATTTGTAAAAATTATACTTAGACTTAAAAACAAGTCGTTAAAGGGTGAAAATCGAAACCAGACCCCAAACGACCTTGTAGGGGGCACGAACACCTCGCACAGGACCAATGTAACTTGTAGGAACTGAACGCGTAGTTTCGGGTCTCCCGGTTTGAGAGTATGACCATAATTTGCAAAAATCACAGTTAGACTTAAAAACTAGTCGTCAAACGGTGAAAATCCAAACCAGTCCCCAAACGACCCCGTAGACGGCACGAACACCTTGCACGAGACCAATGTAACTTGTAGGAACTAATCGCATAGTCCCGGGTCTCTCGGTTTGAGAGTATGATGATAATTTGCAAAAATCACACTTAGAGTTAAAAACATGCCGTTAAAGGGTAAGAACCAAACTAACCCCGAAACGATCCCGTCGGAGGCACGAACACCTCGCAGGGGACCAATGTAACTTGTAGGAACTGACCGGGTAGTCCCGGGTCTCCCGATTTGATAGTACAATGATAATTTGCAAAAATCAACACTTAAAAATAAAAAAAAGCCATCAAAGCGTAAAAACCCAAATCAGCTCCCTAACGACCCCGTAGGAGGCATAAACACCTCGCACGGGACCAATATAACTTGTAGGAACTGACCACGTAGTCTCGGGCCTCTCGGTTTGAGAGTATGATTATAATTATTAAAAATCACACTTAGAGTTAAAAAGATGCCGTTAAAGGGTGAAAACCCAAACCAACCCCCAAACAACCCTCTAGGAGGCGCGAACACCTCGTACGGTACAAATGTAACTTGTAGGAACTGACCGCGTAGTCTAGTGTCTCCTGGTTTGAGAGTATGACAAAAATTTCCAAAAATGACTCTTAGAGTTAAAAACATAACGTCAAAGGGTGAACACCCAAACCAACCCCCAAACAACCCCGTAAGAGGCACGAACACCTCGCTCAGGACCGAATGTTACTTGTTGGAAATGTTCGTGTAGTCCTGGGTCTCTCGGTTTGAGAGTATGATGATAATTTGTAAAAATCACACTTAGACTTAAAAACAAGTCATTAGAGGGTGAAAATCGAAACCAACCCCCAAACGACCACTAGGGGGCACGAACACCACGCACATGTCTAATGTAACATGTAGGAACCGACCGCTTAGTTTCGGGTCTCCCGATTTGAGAGTATGACGATAATTTGCAATAATCACACTTAGACATAAAAACAACCCGTCAAAGGGTGAAAACCCAAACCTGGCCCCAACAACCCCGAAGGAGGGACGAACACCTCGCACGGGACCAATGTAACTTGTAGGAACAGATCGCGTAGTGCCGAGTCTCTCGGTTTGAGAGTATGACGATAACCTGCAAAAATCACACTTAGAGTTAAAAACATGCCGTTGAAGGGTGAAAACCCAAACCAACCCCAGATTACCCCGTAGGAGGCACAGACAACTCGCACGGGACCAATGTAACTTGTAGGAACTGATCGGGTAGTCTCAGGTCTCCCGATTTCAGAGTATGATGATAATTTGTAAAAATTAACACTTAAACTTAAAAACAAGTCGTCAAAGGGTAAAAACCCAAATAAGCCCCCAAACGACCCCGTAGGAGGCACAAACACCTCGTACGGGAGTAATGTAACTATAGGAACTGACTGCGTAGTCTTGGGTCTCCAGGTTTGAGAGTATGGTGATAATTTGCAAAAATCACACTTAGAGTTAAAAACATGCCGTTAAAGGGTGAAAATCAGAACCAACCCCCAAACGACCCTCTAGGAGGCACGAACACCTCGTACGGAACCAATGTAACTTGTAGGAACTGACCCCATAGTCCCGGGTCTCCCGGTTTGTGAGTATGATGATAATTTGTAAAAATCACACTTAGACTTAAAAACAAGTGGTTTGAGGGTGAAAATCAAAACCAGCCCCCAAACGACCCCGTAGGGGGCACGGACACCTCGCACAGGACCAATGTAACTTGTAGGAATTGACCGCGTAGTTTTGGGTCTCCCGTTTTGAGAGTAGGATGATAATTTGCAAAAATCACACTTAGACTTAAAAATAAGCCCTCGAGGGGTGAAAACCCAAACCAACCACTAAACGACCCCGTAGGACGCACGGGACCAATGTAACTTGTAGGAACTGATCGCGTAGTCCCGTGTCTCTCGATTTGAGAGTATGATGATAATTTACAAAAATCACACTTAAAGTTAAAAACATGCCGTTAAAGGGTGAAAACCCAAAATAAACCCCAAACGATCCCGTAGGAGGCACGAACACCTCGTACTGGACCAATGTAACTTGTAGGAACTGACCGGGTAGTCCCGGGTCTCCCAATTTGAGAGTATGACGATAATTTACAAAAATCACACTTAGAGTTAAAAATAAGCCGTTAAAGGGTGAAAACCTAAACCAATCCTCAAACGACCCTTTAGGAGGCGCGAACACCTTGTACGGGACTAATGTAACTTGTAGAAACTGACCGGGTAGTCTCGGGTCTCTCGGTTAGAGACTATGGTGATAATTTGCAAAAATCACACTTAGAGTTAAAAACATTCCATTATAGGGGTGAAAACCAAAACCAACCCCCAAACGACCCCGTAGGAGGCACGAACACCTCACACGGGACCAAATGTAACTTGTAGGAACTGACCCCATAGTCCCGGGTTTCCCGGTTTGAGAGTATGACGGTAATTTGTAAAAATCACACTTAGACATAAAAACAAGTCATTAGAGGGTGAAAAACCAAACCAGCCAAAAACGATACCGTTGGAGGCACGAACACCTCGTACGTGACCAATGTAACTTGTAGGAACTGACCGGGTAGTCCCGGGCCTCTCGGTTTGAGAGTATGATGATAATTTGCAAAAATCACACTTAGAGTTCAAAACATGTCGTTAAAGGGTGAAAACCCAGACCATCCCCCAAACGATCCCGTAGGAGGCACTAACACCTCGTACTGGACTAATGAAACTTGTAGGAACTGATCGGGTAGTGTCGAGTCTCCCGATTTGAGAGTTTGACGATAATTTGCAAAAATCAACACATAAACATAAAAATAAGCCGTCAAAGGGTAAAAATCCAAATCAGCCCCCAAACGACCTCTAGGAGGCACAAACACCTCGTACGGGACCAATGTAACTGATAGGAACTGACCGCGTAGTCCTGAGTCTCACGGTTTGAGAGTATGGCGATAATTTGCAAAAATCACATTTAGATTTAAAATCATGGCGTTAAAGGGTGAAAACGCAAACCAACCCCCAAACGACCCTCTAGGAGGCGTGACCGCCTTGTACGGGACCAATGTAACTTGTAGGAACTGACCGCGTAATCTCGGGTCTCTCGGTTTGAGAGTATGGCGATAATTTGCAAAAATCACACTCAGAGTTAAAAACGTTCCGTTATAGGGTGAAAACCCAAACCAACCCCCAAATGAGCCCGTAGGAGGCACGAACACCTCGTACGGTACCAAATGTAACTTGTAGGAACTGACCCCATAGTCTCGGGTCTCCCGGTTTGAGAGTATGACGATAATTTGTTAAAATCACACTTAGACTTAAAAAGAAGTCGTTAGAGGGTGAAAATCCAAACTAGCCCCAAACGACCCCGTAGGGGGCACAAACACCTCACACAAGATCAATGTAACTTGTAAGAAGTGACCGCGTAGTTTCGGGTCTCCCGGTTTGAGAGTAGGACGATAATTTGCAAAAATCACACTTAGACTTAAAAACAAGCCGTTAAAGGGTGAAAACCCAGACCAGCCTCTAAACGACCCCGTAGGACGCACAGACACCTCGCGCGGGACCAATGTAACTCGTAGGAACTGCCGCGTAGTCCCGGGTCTCTCGGTTTGAGAGTTTGGCAATAATTTGCAAAAATGATACTTAGAGTTAAAAACATTCCGTTAAAGGGTGAAAACCCAAACCAACCCCCAAACGACCCCGTAGGAGGCACGAACACCTCGTACGGGACCAATGTAACTTGTAGGAACTGACCGGGTAGTCCCGGGTCTCCCGATTTGAGAGTATGACGATAATTTACAAAAATAAACACTTAAACTTAAAAACTAGTCGTCCAAGGGTAAAAACCCAAATCAGCCTCCAAACGACCCCATAGGAGGCATAAACACCTCGCACTGGACCAATGTAACTTGTACGAACAAACCGCGTAGTCTCGGGTCTCCCGATTTGAGAGTATGATGATAATTCGAAAAAATCACACTAAGTGTTAAAAACATGTCGTTAAAGGGTGAAAACCCAAACCAACCCTCAAACGACCCTCTAGGAGGCGCGGACACTTCGTACGGGATCAAAGTAACTTGTAGGAACTGACGGCGTTATCTTGGGTCTCCTGGTTTGAGAGTATGGCGATAATTTGCAGAAATCACACTTAGAGTTAAAAACATGCTGTCAAAGGGTTAAAACCCAAACCAACCCCCAAACGACCCCGTGGGCGGCACAGACACCAAGCACGGGACCAATGTAACTTGTCGGAACTGACCGCGTAGTCCCGGGTCTCTTAGTTTGAAAGTACGATGCTAATTTGTAAAAGTCACACTTAGAGTAAAAAACATGCCGTTAAAGGGTGAAAACCCAAACCAGCCCCGAAACGACCCCGTACGAGACACGAACACCTCGCACGGGACCAATGTAACTTGTAGGAACTATTCGCGTAGTCCCGGGTCTCTCGATTTGAGAGTATGATGATAATTTGCAAAAATCACTCTTAGAGTTAAAAACATTTCGTTAAAGGGTGAAAACCCAAACTAACCCCCAAACGACCCCGTAGGAGACACGAACATCTCGTACGGGACCAAATGTAACTTGTAGGAACTGAACGTCTAGTTTCGGGTTTCTCGTTTTCAGAGTATGACGATAATTTTCAAAAATCACACTTAGACTTAAAAATAAGCCGTCAAAGGGTGAAACCCCAAACCAACCCCCAAACGACCCGTAGGAGGCACGAACACCTCGTACGGGACCAAATGTTACTTGCAAGAACTGAACGCGTAGTTTCGGGTTTCTCGGTTTGAGAGTATGACCATAATTTGCAAAAATCACAGTTAGACATAAAAACAAGTCCTCAAATGGTGAAAATCAAAACCAGCCCCCAAACGACCCCGTAGGCGGCACGAACACCTTGCACGAGACCAATGTAACTTGTAGGAACTAATCGCATAGTCCTAGGTCTCTCGGTTTGAGAGTATGATGATAATTTGCAAAAATCACACTTAGAGTTAAAAACATGCTGTTAAAGGGTAAGAACCAAACTAACCCCGAAACGACCCCGTCGGAGGCACGAACACCTCACATGGGACCAATCTAACTGGTAGGAACTGACTGGGTAGTCCCGGGTCTCCCGATTTGATAGTACAATGATAATTTGCAAAAATCAACACTTAAACATAAAAAAAGCCATCAAAGGGTAAAAACCCAAATCAGCTCCTTAACGACCCCGTAGGAGGCATAAACACCTCGCACGGGGCCAATGTAACTTGTAGGAACTGACCATGTAGTCTCGGGTCTCTCGGTTTGAGAGTATGATGATAATTATTAAAAATCACACTAAGAGTTAAAAAGATGCCGTTAAAGGGTGAAAATCCAAACCAACCCCCAAACAACCCTCTAGGAGGAGCGGACACCTCGTACGGGACAAATGTAACTTGTAGGAACTGACCGCGTAGTCTAGGGTCTCCTGGTTTGAGAGTATGACAATAATTTCTAAAAATGACTCTTAGAGTTAAAAACATAACGTTAAAGGGTGAACACCCAAACCAACCCCCAAACAACCCCGTAGGAGGCACGAACACCTCGCTCGGGACCGAATGTTACTTGTTGGAACTGTTCGTGTAGTCCTGGGTCTCTCGGTTTGAGAGTATGATGATAATTTGTAAAAATCACACTTAGACTTAAAAACAAGTCATTAGAGGGTGAAAATCGAAACCAACCCCCAAACGACCCCGTAGGGGGCACGAACACCACGCACAGGTCTAATGTAACTTGTAGGAACTGACCGCGTAGTTTCGGGTCTCCCGATTTGAGAGTATGACGATAATTTGCAAAAATCACACTTAGACATAAAAACAGGCCGTCAAAGGGTGAAAACCCAAACCTGGCCCCAACGACCGCGAAGGAGGCACGAACACCTCGTACGGGACCAATGTATCTTGTAGGAACTGACCGCGTAGTCCCGAATCTCTCGGTTTGAGAGTATGACGATAATTTGCAAAAATCACACTTAGAGTTAAAAACATGCCGTTGAAGGGTGAAAACCCAAACCAACCCCAGACGACCCCGTAGGAGGCACGAACACCTCGTACGGGACCAATGTAACTTATAGGAACTGACTGCGTAGTCCTGGGTCTCCCGGTTTGAGAGTATGGTGATAATATGCAAAAATCACACTTAGAGTTAAAAACATGTCGTTAAAGGGTGAAAACCGGAACCAACCCCCAAACGATCCTCTAGGAGGCACGAACACCTCGTACGGAACCAATGTAACTTGTAGGAACTGAGCCCGTAGTCCCGGGTCTCCCGGTTTGGGAGTATGATGATAATTTGTAAAAATCACACCTAGACTTAAAAACAAGTGGTTTGAGGGTGAAAATCAAAACCGCCCCCCTAACGACCCCGTAGGGGGCACGGACACCTCGCACAGGACCAATGTAACTTGTAGGAACTGACCGCGTGGTTTCGGGTCTCCCGATTTGAGAGTAGGATGATAATTTGAAAAAATCACACTTAGACTTAAAAATAAGCCTTCGAAGGGTGAAAACCCAAACCAACCACTAAACGACCCCGTAGGACGCACGGGACTAATGTAACTTGTAGGAACTGATCGCGTAGTCCCGTATCTCTCGATTTGAGAGTATGATGTTAATTTGCAAAAATCACACTTAAAGTTAAAAACATGCCGTTAAAGGATGAAAACACAAACCAACCCCCAAACGACCCCGTAGGAGGCACGCACAGCTCGTACGGGACCAATGTAACTTGTAGGAACTGACCGGGTAGTCCCGGGTCTCCCGATTTGAGAGTATGACGATAATTTACAAAAATCAACACTTAAACTTAAAAACTAGCCGTCCAAGGGTAAAAACCCAAATCCGCCCCCAAATGACCCCATAGGAGGCATAAACACCTCGCACGGGACCAATGTAACTTGTACGAACAAATCGCGTAGTCTCGGGTCTCCCGATTTGAGAGTATGATGATAATTTGCAAAAATCACACTAAGTGTTAAAAATATGTCTTTAAAGGGTGAAAACCCAAGCCAACCCTAAAATGAGCCTCTAGGAGGCGCGGACACTTCGTACGGGATCAAAGTAACTTGTAGGAACTGACGGCGTTATCTTGGGTCTCCTGGTTTGAGAGTATGGCGATAATTTGCAAAAATCACACTTAGAGTTAAAAGCATGCCATCAAAGGGTGAAAACCCAAACCAACCCCAAACGACCCCATGGGCGACACAGACACCGCGCACGGGACCAATGTAACTTATAGGAACTGACCGCGTAGTCTCGGGTCTCTTAGTTTGAGAGTACGATGATAAATTGTAAAAGTCACACTTAGAGTAAAAAACATGTCGTTAAAGGGTGAAACCCCAAACCAGCCCCAAAACGACCTCGTACGAGGCACGAACACCTCGCACGGGACCAATGTAACTTGTAGGAACTAATCGCGTAGTCCCAGGTCTCTCGGTTTGAGAGTATGATAATAATTTGTAAAAATCACACTTAGAGGTAAAAACATTCCGTTAAAGGGTGAAAACCCAAACTAACCCCCAAACGACCCCGTAGGAGGCACGAACACCTCGTATGGGACCAAATGTTACTTGTAGGAATTGAACTCGTAGTTTCCGATTTCTCAGTTTGAGAGTATGACGATAATTTTCAAAAATCACAGTTAGACATAAAAAGAAGCCGTCAAAGGGTGAAACCCCAAACCAGCCCCCCAACGACCCGTAGGACGCACGAACACCTCGCACGGGACCAATGTAACTTGTAGGAACTGATCGCGTAGTCTCGTGTATCTCTATTTGAGAGTATGCCGATAATTTTCAAAAATCACACTTAGGGTTAAAAACATGCCGTTAAAGGGTGAAAACCGAAACCAAACCCCAAACGACCCTCTAGGACGCACGAACACCTCGTACGGGACCAATGTAACTTGTAGGAACTGAACGCGTAGTCTCGGGTCTCTCGATTTCAGAGTATGGTGATAATTTGCAAAAATCACACATAGACTTAAAAACATTCCGTTAAAGGGTGAAAATCCAAACCAACCCCCAAACGACCCCGTAGGAGGCACGAACACCTCGTACGGGACAAAATGCTACTTGTAGAAACTGATCGCACGGTCCCGGGTCTCCCCGTTTGAGAGTATGATGATAAATTACAAAAATCACACTTTGAGTTAAAAACATGCCGTTAAAGGGTGAAAACCCAAACCAACCCCCAAACGACCCCGTAGGAGGCACGAACACCTCGTACGGGACCAAATGTAACTTATAGGAACTCACCCCATAGTCCCGGGTCTCCCAGTTTGAGAGTATGACGATAATTTGTAAAAATCACACATAGACTTAAAAACAAGACGTTTGAGGGTGAAAATCCAAACCAGCCAAAAACGATCCCGTAGGAGGCACGAACACCTCATACGGGACCAATGTAACTTGTAGGAACTGACCGGGTAGTCCCGAGTCTCTCGGTTTGAGAGTATGATAAAAATTTGCAAAAATCACACTTAGAGTTAAAAACATGCCATTAAAGGGTGAAACCCAAACCATCCCCCAAACGATCCCGTAGGAGGCACTAACACCTCGTACAGGACCAATGTAAATCGTAGGAACTAATCGGGTAGTCTCGGGTCTACCTATTTGACAGTTTGACGATAATTTACAAAAATCAACACATAAACTTAAAAATAAGTTGTCAAAGGGAAAAAACCAAAATCAGCCACCAAACGACCTCTAGGAGGCACAAACTCCTCGTACGGGGCCAATGTAACTTATTGGAACTGACCGCGTAGTCCCGAGTCTCCCGGTTTGAGAGTATGGAGATAATTTGCAAAAATCACACTTAGAGTTAAAAACATGCCGTTAAAGGGTGAAAACCCAAACCAACCCCCAAACGACCCTCTAGGAGGTGTGAACTCCTCGTACGGGACCAATGTAACTTGTAGGAACTGATCGCGTTGTCCCGGGTCTCTCGGTTTGAGAGTATGGCGATAATTTGCAAAAATCACACTTAGAGTTAAAAACATTCCGTTATAGGGTGAAAACCCAAACCAACCCCCAAACGACCCCGTAGGAGGCACGAACACCTCGCGTGGGACCAAATGTATCTTGTAGGAACCGACCCCATAGTCCCGGGTCTCCCGGTTTGAAAGTATGACAATAATTTGTAAAAATCACACTTAGACTTAAAAACAGGTCGTTAGAGGGTGAAAATCCAAACCAGCCCCAAACGACTCCGTAGGGGGCACGAACACCTCACACAAAATCAATGTAACTTGTAGGAACAGACCGCATAGTTTCGGGTCTCCCGGTTTGAGAGTAGGACGATAATTTGCAAAAATCACACTTAGACTTAAAAACAAGCCTTCAAAGGGTGAAAACTCAGACCAACTCCTAAACAACCCCGTAGGACGCATGGACACCTCCCGCGGGACCAATGTAACTCGTAGGAACTGTCGCGTAGTCCCGGGTCTCTCGGTTTGAGAGTTTGGCAATAATTTGCAAAAATCATACTTTTAAAAACATTCCGTTAAAGGGTGAAAACCCAAACCAACCCCAAAAGGACCTCGTTGGAGGCACGAACACCTCGCACGGGACCAAATGTAACTTGTAGGAACTGACCCTATAGTCCCGGGTCTCCTAGTTTGAGAGTATGATGATAATTTGTAAAAATCACACTTAGACTTAAAAATAAGTCGTTAGAGGGTGAAAATCCAAACCAGCCAAAAATGATCCCGTAGGAGGCACGAACACCTCGTACGGGACCAATGTAACTTGTAGGAACAGACCGGGTAGTCCCGGGTCTCTTGGTTTGAGAGTATGATGATAAATTGCAAAAATAACAATTAGAGTTAAAAACATGCCGTTAAAGGGTGAAAACCCAAACCATCCCCCAAATGATCCCGTAGGAGACACTAACACCTCGTACGGGACCAATGTAACTTTTAGGAACTGACCGGGTAGTCTCGGGTCTCCCAATTTGAGAGTTTGACTATAATTTGCAAAAATCAACAGATAAACTTAAGAACAAGCCGTCAAAGGGTAAAAACCCAAATCAGCCCCCAAATCACACTTAGACTTAAAAACAAGTCGTTAGAGGGTGAAAATCCAAACCAGCAAAAAACGATCCCATAGGAGGCATGGACACCTTGCGCGGGACCAATGTAACTTGTAGGAACTGATCGGGTAGTCCCGGGTCTCTCGGTTTGAGAGTATGATGATAATTTGCAAAAATCACACTTAGAGTTAAAAATAAGTCGTTAGAGGGTGAAAATCCAAACCAGCCAAAAACGAGCCTGTAGGAGGCACGAACACCTCGCACGAAACCAAATGTAACTTGTAGGAACTGACCCCATAGTCCCGGGTCTCCCGGTTTGAGAGTATGACGATAATTTATAAAAATCACACTTAGACTTAAAAATAAGACGTTAGAGGACCAAAATCCAAACCCGCCAAAAATGATCCCGTTGGAGGCACGAACACATCGTACGGGACCAATGTAACTTGTAGGAACTGACCGGGTAGTCCCGGGTCTCTCGGTTTGAGAGTATGATGATAATTTGCAAAAATCACACTAAACGACCCTCTAGGAGGCGTGAACACCTCGCACGGGACCAATGTAACTTGTAGGAACTGACCGCATAGTCCCGGGTCTCTCGGTTTGAGAGTATGGCAATAATTTGCAAAAATCACACTTAAAGTTAAAAACATTCCGTTATAGGGTGAAAACCCAAACCAACCCCCAAACGACCCCGTAGGAGGCACGACCACCTCGCACGGGACCAAATGTACCTTATAGGAAGTGAACCCATAGTCCCGGATCTCTCAGTTTTAGAGTATGACGATAAATTGTAAAAATCACACCTAGACTTAAAAACAAGACGTTAGAGGGTGATAATCCAAACCAGCCAAAAATGATCCCATAGGAGGCACGAACACCTCGTACGGGACCAATGTAACTTGTAGGAACTGATCGGGTAGTCCCGGGTCTCTCGGTTTGAGAGTATGATGATAATTTGCAAAAATCACAATTAGAGTTAAAAACATGCCGTTAAAGGGTGAAAACCCAAACCATACCCCAAACGATCCCGTAGGAGGCACTAACACCTAGTACGGGACCAATGTAACTTGTAGGAACTGATCGGGTAGTCTCGGGTCTCCCGATTTGAGACTATGACGATAATTTGCAAAAATCAACACATAAACTTAAAAATAAGCCGTCAAAGGGTAAAAACCCAAATCTGCCCCCAAACGACCTCTAGGAGGCACAAACACCTCGTACGGGACCAATGTAACTTATAGGAACTGACCGTGTAGTCCGGAGTCTCTTGGTTTGAAAGTATGGCGATAATTTGCAAAAATCACACTTAGAGTTAAAAATATTCCGTTAAAGGGTGAAAACCCAAACCAACCCCAAACGACCCTCTAGGAGGCGTGAACACCTCGTACGGGACCAATGTAACTTGTAGGAACTGATCGCGTAGTCCCGGGTCTCTCAGTTTGAGAGTATGGCGATAACTTGCAAAAATTACACTTAGAGTTAAAAACATTCCGTTATAGGGTGAAAATCCAAATCAACCCCCAAACGACCCCGTAGGAGGTACGGACACCTCGCACGGGACCAAATGTAACTTGTAGGAACTGAGCCCATAGTCCCGGGTCTCCCGGTTTGTGAGTATGACGATAATTTTTTAAAATCACACTTAGACTTAAAAACAAGTCGTTAGAGGGTGAAAATAAAAACCATTCCCAAGCGACTCCGTAAGGGGCACGAACACCTCACACAAGATCAATGTAACTTGTAGGAACTGACCGCGTAGTTTTGCGTCTCTCGGTTTGAGAATAGGACGATAATTTGCAAAAATCACACTAGACTTAAAAAGAAGCCTTCAAAGGGTGAAAACTCAGACCATCTCCGAAACGACCCCATAGGATGTACGGACACCTCGCGCGGGACCAATGTAACTTGTAGGAATTGTCGCGTAGTCCCGGGTCTCTCGGTTTGAGAGTTTGGCAATAATTTTCAAAAATCATACTTAGAGTTAAAAACATTCCGTTAAAGGGTGAAAACCCAAACCAACCCCAAAACGACCCCATTGGAGGCACGAACACCTCGCACGGGACCAAATGTAACTTGTAGGAACTGACCCTATAGTCCCGGGTCTCCCAGTTTGAGTGTATGACGATAATTTGTAAAAATCACACTTAAACTTAAAAATAAGTCATTAGAGGGTGAAAATCCAAACCAGCCAAAAATGATCCCCTAGGAGGAACGAACACCTCGTACGGGACCAATGTAACTTGTAGGAACGAATCGGGTAGTCCCGGGTCTCTCGATTTGAGAGTATGATGATAATTTGCAAAAATCACACTTAGAGTTAAGAACATGCCGTTAAAGGGTGAAAACCCAAACCATCCCCCAAACAATCCCGTAGGAGGCACTAACATCTCGTACGGGACCAATGTAACTTGTAGGAACTGATCGGGTAGTCTCGGGTCTCCCGATTTGAGAGTTTGACGATAATTTGCAAAAATCAACACATAAACTTGAAAATAAGCCGTCAAAGGGTAAAAACCCAAATCAACCCCCAAACGACCTCTAAGAGGAACAAACACCTCGTACGGGACCAATGTAACTTATAGGAACTGACCGCGTAGTCCTGAGTCTCCCGGTTTGAGAGTATGACCATAATTTGCAAAAATCACACTTAGAGTTAAAAACATGCCATTAAAGGATGAAAAGCTAAACCAACCCCCAAACGACCCTCTAGGAGGCGTGAACACCTCGTACGGGACCAATGTAACTTGTAGGAACTGATCGCGTAGTCCCGAGTCTCTCGGTTTGAGAGTATGGCGATAATTTGCAAAAATCAAACTTAGACTTAAAAACATTCCGTTATAGGGTGAAAACCCAAACCAACCCCCAAACGACCCCGTAGGAGGCACCAACACCTCGCACGGGACCAAATGTAACTTGTAGGAACTGACCCCATAGTCTCGGGTCTCTCGGTTTAAGAGTATGACGATAATTTTTGAAAATCACACTTAGACTTAAAAACAAGTCGTTAGAGGGTGAAAATCCAAACCAGCCCCAAACGGCTCCGTAGGGGTTACGAACACCTCACACAAGATCAATGTAACTTGTAGGAACTGACCGCGTAGTTTCGGGTCTCCCGGTTTGAGAGTAGGACGATAATTTGCAAAAATCACACTTAGACTTAAAAATAAGCCTTCAAAGGGTGAAAACTCAGACCAGCTCCTAAACGACCCCGTAGGACGCACGTACACCTCGCGCGGGACCAATGTAACTCGTACGAACTGTCGCGTAGTCCCGGGTCTCCCAGTTTTGAGAGTTTTGCAATAATTTGCAAAAATCATACTTAGAGTTAAAAACATTCCGTTAAAGGCTGAAAACCCAAACCAACCCCTAAACGATCCCGTTGGAGGCACGAACACCTCGCACTGGACCAAATGTAACTTGTAGGAACTGACCCTGTAGTCCCGGGTCTCGCGGTTTGAGTGTATGACGATAATTTTGTAAAAATCACACTTAGACTTAAAAACAAGTCGTTAGAGGGTGAAAATCCAAACCAGCCAAAAACGATTCCGTAGGAGGCACGAACACCTCGTACGGGACCAATGTAACTTGTAGGAACTGACCGGGTAGTCCCGGGTCTCTAGGTTTGAGAGTATGATGATAATTTGCAAAAATAACACTTAGAGTTAAAAACATGCCGTTAAAGGGTTAAAACCCAAACCATCCCCCAAACGATCCCGTAGGAAGCACTAACACCTCGTACGGGACCAATGTAACTTGTAGGAACTGACCGGGTAGTCTCGGGTCTCTCGATTTGAGAGTTTGAAGATAATTTGCAAAAATCAACACGTAAACTTGAAAATAAGCCGTCAAAGGGTAAAAACCCAAATCAGCCCCCAAATTAAACTTAGACTTAAAAACAAGTCGTGAGAGGGTGAAAATCCAAACCAGCCGAAATGATCCCATAGGACGCAAGGACACCTCGTGCGGGACCAATGTAACTCGTAGGAACTGCCGCGTAGTCCCAGGTCTCTCGGTTTGATAGTTTGGCAAAAATTTGCAAAAATCACACTTAGACTTAAAAACAAGTTGTTAGAGGTTGAAAATCCAAAGCAGCCAAAAATGATCCCGTAGGAGGCACGAACACCTCGCACGGGACCAAATGTAAGTTGTAGGAACTGACCCCATAGTCCTGGGTCTCCCGTTTGAGTGTATGACAATAATTTGTACAAAGCACACTTAGACTTAAAAATAAGTCATTAGAGGGTGAAAATCCAAACCAGCCAAAAATGATCCCGTAAGAGTCACGGGCACCTCGTACGGGACCAATGTAACTTGTAGGAACTGACCGGGTAGTCCTGGGTCTCTGGATTTGAGAGTATGATGTTAATTTGCAAAAATCACACCAAATGACCCTCAAGAAGGCGTGAACACCTCGTACGGGACCAATGTAACTTGTAGGAACTCATCGCGTAGTCGTGGGTCTCTCGATTTAAAAGAGTATGGAGATAATTTGCAAAAATCACACTTAAATTTAAAAACATTCCATTATAGGGTGAAAACCCAAACCAACCCCCAAACGACCCCGTAGGAGGCACAAACACCTCGCACGTGACCAAATGTAACTTGTGGGAACTGACCCCATAGTACCGGGTCTACCGGTTTTAGAGTATGACGATAATTTTTAAAAATCACACTTATACTTAAAAACAAGTCTTAGAGGGAGAAAATCAAAACCAGCCCAAAACGACCCCGTAGGGGGCACGAACACCTCACACAAGATCAATGTAACTTGTAGGAACTGATCGCGTAGTTTCGGGTCTCTCGATTTGAGAGTAGGATGATACTTTTCAAAAATCACACTTAGACTTAAAAACAAGCCCTCAAAGGGTGAAAACAAAGACTAGCCCCTAAACGACCCCATAGGACGCACGGACACCTCGCGCGGGACCAATGTAACTCGTAGGAGCTGCCGCGTAGTCCCGGGTCTCTCAGTTTGAGAGTTTGGCAATAATTTTCAAAAATCATACTTAGAGTTCAAAACATTCCGTTTAAGGGTGAAAACCCAAACCAACCCCCAAACGACCACGTAGGGGACACGAACACCTCGTACAGGACCAATGTAACTTGTAGGAACTGACTGGTTAGTCTCGGGTCTCCCGATTTGTGAGTATGACGATAATTTACAAAAATCAACACTTAAAGTTAAAAACTAGCCGTCCAAGGGTAAAAAGCCAAATCAACCCCCAAACGACCCCGTAGGAGGCAAAAACACCTCGCACGGGACCAATGTAACTTGTAGGAACAAACCGCGTAGTCTCGGGTCTCCCGATTTGAGAGTATGATGATAATTTACAAAAATCACACTAAGTGTTAAAAACATGCCGTTAAAGGGTGAAAACCTAAACTAACCCTCAAACGACCCTCTAGGAGGCGCGGACACTTCGTACGGGACCAAAGTAACTTGTAGGAACTGACGGTGTTATCTCGGGTCTCCTGTTTTGAGAGTTTGGCGATAATTTGCAAAAATCACACTTAGAGTTAAAAATATGCCGCCAAAGGGTGAAAACCCAAACCAACCCCCAAACGACCCCATGGGCGGCACAAACACCTCGCACGGGACCAATGTAACTTATAGGAACTGACCGCGTAGTCCCGGGTCTCTCAGTTTCAGAGTATGATTATAATTGGTAAAAATCACACTTAGAGATAAAAACATGCCATTAAAGGGTGAAATCCAAACCAGCCCCAAAACGACCCCGTACGAGGCACGAACACCTCGCACGGGACCAATGTAACTTGTAGTAACTAACAGCGTAGTCCTGGGTCTCTCGGTTTGAGAGTATGATGATAATTTGTAAAAATCACACTTAGAGTTAAAAACATTCCGTTAATGGCTGAAAACCCAATCCAACCCCCAAACGACCCCATAGGAGGCACGAACACCTCGTATGGGACCAAATGTTACTTGTAGGAACTGACCACGTAGTTTGGGGATTCTCGATTTGAGAGTATGACGATAATTTTCAAAAATAACACTTAGACTTAAAAATAAGTCGTCAAAGGGTGAAACCCCAAACCAGCCCCCAAAAGACCTGTAGGACGCACGAACACCTCACACGGGACCAATGTAACTTGTAGGAACTGACCGCGGAATCTCGTGTCTCTCGGTTTGAGAGTATGATGATAATTTGCAAAAATCACACTTAGGGTTAAAAAAATGTCGTTCAAGGGTGTAAACCCAAACCAACCCCCAAACGATCCCGTTGGAGGCACGAACACCTCGTATGGGACCAATGTAACATGTAGGAACTGACTGGGTAGTCCCGGGTCTCTCGATTTGAGAGTATGACAATAATTTGAAAAAATCAACACTTAAACTTAAAAACAATCCGCCAAAGGGTAAAAACCCAAATCAGCCCCCAAACGACCCGGTTGGGGGCATTAACACGTCGCACGGGACCAATGTAACTTGTAGGAATAGACCGCGTAGTCTCGGGTCTCCCGATTTGAGAGTATGATGATAATTTGCAAAAATCACACTTAGAGATAAAAACGTGCCGTTAAAGGGTGAAAACCTAAACCAACCCCCAAACGACCCTCTAGGAGGCGTGAACACCTCGTACGGGACCAATGTAACTTGTAGGAACTGACCGCGTAGTCTCGGGTCTCCTAGTTTGAGAGTATGGCGATAATTTGCAAAAATCACACTTAGAGTTAAAAACATGCCGTCAAAGGGTGAAAACCCAAACCAGCCCCCAAATGACCCCTTAGGCGGCACGGATACCTCGCAGGGGGCCAATGTGACTTGTAGGTACTGACCGCGTAGTCCCGGGTCTTTTGGTTTGAGAGTATGTTGATAATTTGCAAAAATCACACTTAACTTAAAAACATTTCGTTTAAGGGTGAAAACCCAAACCAACCCCCAAACGACCCTATAGGAGACACGGACAACTCGTACAGGACCAATGTAACTAGTAGGAACTGACCGGGTAGTCCCGGGTCTCCCGATTTGAGAGTATGACGATAATTTACAAAAATCAACACTTAAAGTTAAAAACTAGCCGTCCAAGGGTAAAAACCCAAATCAGCCCCCAAACGACCCCGTAGGAGGCAAAAACACCTCGCACGGGACCAATGTAACTTGTAGGAACAAACCGTGTAGTCTCGGGTCTCCCGATTTGAGAGTATGATGATAGTTTACAAAAATCACACTAAGTGTTAAAAACATGCCGTTAAAGGGTGAAAACCCAAACCAACCCTCAAACGACCCTCTAGGAGGCGCGAACACTTCGTACGGGACCAAAGTAACTTTTAGGAACTGACGGCGTTATCTCGGGTTCCTGGTTTGAGAGTATGGCGATAGTTTGCAAAAATCACACTTAGAGTTAAGAATATGCCGCCAAAGGGTAAAAACCCAAACCAACCCCCAAACGACCCCGTGGGCGGCACAGACACCTCGCACGGGACCAATGTAACTTGTAGGAACTGACCGCGTGGTCCCGCGTCTCTTGGTTTGAGAGTATGATCATAATTTGTAAAAATCACACTTAGAATTAAAAACATGTTGTTAAAGGGTTAAAACCCAAACCAGCCCCAAAACGGCCCCGTACGAGGCACGGACACCTCGCACGGGGCCAATGTAACTTATTGGAACTAACCGCGTAGTCCCGGGTCTCTCGGTTTGAGAGTATGATGATAATTTTTAAAAATCACACTTAGAGTTAAAAACATTCCGTTAATGGGTGAAAACCTAAACCAACCCCCAAATGACCCCGTAGGAGGCACGAACACCTCGTACGCGACCAAATGTTACTTGTAGGAACTGACTGCGTAGTTTCGGGTTTCTTGATTTGAGAGTATGACGATAATTTTCAAAAATCACACTTAGACTTCAAAACCATTCGTCAAAGGGTGAAACCCCAAACCAGCACCCAAAAGACCCGTAGGACGCACGAACACCTCGCACGTGACCCATGTAACTTGTAGGAACTGACCGCGTAATCCCGTGTCTCTCGTCTTGAGAGTATGATGATAATTTGCAAAAATCACACTTAGAGTTAAAAAGATGTCGTTCAAGGGTGAAAACCCAAACCAACCCCCAAAGGATCCCGTAGGAGGCACGAACACCTCGTACGGGACCAATGTAACCTGTAGGAACTGACTGGGTAGTCCTGGGTCTCCCATTTTGAGAGTATGATAATAATTTGAAAAATCAACACTTAAACTTAAAAACAATCCGTCAAATGGTAAAAACCCAAATCAGCCCCCCAAACGACTTCATATGAAGCATTAACACATCGCACGGGACCAATGTATCTTGTAGGAATAAACTGCGTAGTCTCGGGTCTCCCGATTTGAGAGTATGATGATAATTTGCAAAAATCACACTTAGAGATAAAAACATGCCGTTAAAGGGCAAAAACCTAAACCAACCCCCAAATGACCCTCTAGGAGGCGTGAACACGTCGTACGGGACCAAAGTAACTTGTCGAAACTGACCCCGTAGCCTCGGGTCTCCTAGTTTGAGAGTATGGCAATAATTTACAAAAATCACACTTAGTTTAAAACACATGCCGTCAAAGGGTGAAAACCTAAACCAACCCCCAAACGACCCCGTTGGCGGCACGGAGACCTCGCAGGGGGGCAATGTAACTTGTTGGAACGGACTACGTAGTCCCGGGTCTCTTGGTTTGAGAGTATGTTGAAAATTTACAAAAAACACACTTAGACTTAAAAACATGCCGTTAAAGGGTGAAAACCCAAACCAACCCCCCAACGACCCCGTAGGAGGCACGAACACCTAGCATGTGACCAATGTAACTTGTAGGAACTGACCGGGTAGTCCCGGGTCTCTCGGTTTGAGAGTATGATGATAATTTGCAAAAATCACAATAAGTGTTAAAAACATGTCGTTAAAGGGTGAAAACCCAAACCAACCCTCAAACGACCCTCTAGGAGGCGTGGACACTTCGTACGGTACCAAAGTAACTTGTAGGAACTGACGGCATTATCTCGGGTCTCCTGGTTTGAGAGTATGGCGATAATTTGCAAAAATAACACTTTAAGTTAAAAACATGCAGTCATTGGGTGAAAACCCAAACCAGCCCCCAAATGACCCCATGGGCGGCACGGACACCTCGCACGGGACTAATGTAACTTGTAGGAACTGACCGCGTAGTCCCGCGTCTCTCGATTTGAGACTATGATGATAATTTGTAAAAATCTCACTCAGAGTTAAAAACATGCCGTTAAAGGGTGAAAACCCAAACAATCCCCAAAATGACTCCGTACGAGGCACGAACATCTCGCACAGGACCAATGTAACTTGTAGGAACTAATCGTGTAGTCCCGGGTCTCTCGATTTGAGAGTATGATGATAATTTGCAAAAATCACACTTAGAGATAAAAACATTCCGTTATAGGGTGAAAACCCAAAGTAACCCCCAAACGACCCCGTAGGAGGCACGAACACCTCGTACGGGACCAAATGTTACTTGTAGGAACTGACTGTGTAGTTTCGGGTTTCTCGATTTGAGACTGTGACGATAATTTTTAAAAAATCACACTTACACTTAAAAATAAGCCGTCAAAGGGTGAAACCCCAAACCAGCCCCCAAACGACCCGTAGGACGCACGAACACCTCGCACGGGACCAATGTAACTTGTAGGAACTGACCGCGTAGTCCCGGGTCTCTCGGTTTGAGAGTATGATGATAATTTACAAAAATCACACTTAGAGTTAAAAACATGCCGTGGAAGGGTGAAAAGCCAAACCAACCCTCAACAACCCCGTAGGAGGCACGAACACCTCGCACGGGACCAATGTAACTTGTAGGAACTGATCGGGTAGTCCCGGGTCTCCCGATTTGAGAGTATGACAATAATTTGAAAAAATCAACACTTAAACTTAAAAATAATCCGTCAAAGGGTAAAAACCCAAACCAGCCCCCAAACGACTCCGTAGGAGGCATTAACACGTCGCACGGGACCAATATAACTTGTAGGAATAAACCATGTAGTCTCGGGTCTCCCGATTTGAGAGTATATGATAATTTGCAAAAATCACACTTAGAGATAAAAACATGTCGTTAAAGGGTGAAAACCTAAACCAATGTAACTTGTAGGAACTGACCGCGTAGTCTCGGGTCTCCTAGCTTGAGAGTATGGCGATAATTTGCAAAATTCACACTTAGAGTTAAAAACATGCCATCAAAGGGTAAAAACCCAAACCAGCCCCCAAACGACCCCGTAGGCGGCACGGATACCTCGCAGGGGGCCAATGTAACTTGTAGGAACTGACTGCATAGTCCCGAGTCTATTGGTTTGAGAGTACGATGATAATTTACAAAAATCACAGTTAACTTAAAAACATTCCGTTTAAGGGTGAAAACCCAAACCAACCCCCAAATGACCCCGTAGGAGACACGAACACCTCGTACAGGACCAATGTAACTTGTAGGAACCTACCGGGTAGTCCCGGGTCGCCTGATTTGAGACTATGACGATAATTTACAAAAATCAACACTTAAACTTAAAATCTAGCCGTCCAAGGGTAAAAACTCAAATTAGCCCCCAAACGACCCCGTAGGAGGCAAAAACACCTCGTACGGGACCAATGTAACTTGTAGGAACAAACCGCGTAGTCTCGGGTCTCCCAATTTGAGAGTATGATGATAATTTACAAAAATCACACTAAGTGTTAAAAACATGCCGTTAAAGGGTGAAAACCCAAACCAACCCTCAAACGACCCTCTAAGAGGCGCGAACACTTCGTACGGGACCAAAGTAACTTTTAAGAACTGACGGCGTTATCTCGGGTCTCCTGGTTTTAGAATATGGCGATAATTTGCAAAAATTACACTTAGAGTTAAAAATATGCCGTCAAAGGGTGAAAACCCAAACCAACCCCCAAACGACCCCCTGGGTGGCATAGACACCTCGCACGGGACCAATGTAACTTGTAGGAACTGACCGCATAGTCCCGTGTCTCTCGATTTTAGAGTTTGATGATAATTTGTAAAAATCACACTTAGAGTTAAAAACATTCCGTTAATGGGTGAAAACCCAAACCAGCCCCCAAACGACCCGTAGGACGCACGAACACCTCGTACGGGACCAATGTAACTTGTAGGAACTGCCCGCGTAATCCCGTGTCTATCGGTTTGAGAGTATGATGATAATTTGTAAAAATCACACATAGAGTTAAAAACATGTCGTTCAAGGGTGAAAACCCAAACCAACCCCCAAACGATCCCGTAGGAGGCACGAACACCTCGTACGGGACCAATGTAACTTGTAGGAACTGACTGGGTAGTCCCGGGTCTCCCGATTTGAGAGTATGACAATAATTTGAAAAAATCAACACTTAAACTTAAAAATAATCCGTCAAAGGGTAAAAACCCAAATCAGCCCCCAAATGACCCCATAGGAGGCATTAACACGTCGCACGGGACCAATGTAACTTGTAGGAATAGACCGCGTAGTCTCGGATCTCCCAATTTGAGAGTATGATGATAATTTGCAAAAATCACACTTAGAGATAAAAACATGCCGTTAAAGGGTGAAAACCTAAACTAACCCCCAAACGATCCTCTAGGACGCGTGAACACCTCTTACGGGACCAAAGTAACTTATCGAAACTGACCCCGTAGTCTCGGGTCTCCTAGTTTGAGAGAATGGCGATAATTTGCAAAAATCACACTTAGATTAAAAACATGCCGTCAAAAGGTGAAAACCCAAACCAGCCCCCAAACGACCCCGTAGGCGGCACAGATACCTCGCAGGGGGCCAATGTAACTTGTAGGAACGGACCGCGTAGTCCCGGGTCTCTTTGTTTGAGAGTATGTTGATAATTTGCAAAAATCAAACTTTGACTTAACAACACGCCGTTAAAGGGTGAAAACCCAAACTAACCCCCCAACGACCCCGTAGGAGGCACGAACACCTAGCACGGTTTGAGAGTATGATGATAATTTGCAAAAAACACAACAAGTGTTAAAAAACATGCCGTTAAAGGGTGAAAACCCAAACAAACCCTCAAACGACCCTCTAGGAGGCGCGAACACTTCGTACGGGACCAAAGTAACTTGTAGGAACTGACGGCGTTATCTCGGGTCTCCTGTTTTGAGAGTTTGGCGATAATTTGCAAAAATCATACTTAGAGCTGAAAACATGCCGTCAAAGTGTGAAAACCCAAACCAGCCCCCAAATGACCCCGTGGGCAGCACAAACACCTCGCACAGGACCAATGTAACTTGTAGGAACTGATCGCGTAGTCCCGGGTCTCTCGGTTTGAGAGTATGATGATAATTTGTAAAAATCACACTGAGAGTTAAAAACATGCCGTTAAAGGGTGAAAACCCAAACCAGCCCCAAAACGACCCCGTACGAGGCACGAACACCTCGCACGGGACCAATGTAACTTGTAGGAACTAATCGTGTAGTCCCGGGTCTCTCGGTTTGAGAGTATGATGATAATTTGCAAAAATCACACTTAGAGATAAAAACATTCCGTTATAGGGTCAAAACCCAAACTAACCCCAAATGACCCCGTAAGAGGCACGAACACCTCGTACGGGACCAAATGTTACTTGTAGGAACTGACCGCGTAGTTTCGAGTTTCTCGGTTTTAGTGTATGACGATAATTTTTAAAAAATCACACTTAGACTTAAAAATAAGCCGTCAAAGGGTGAAACCCCAAACCAGCCCCGAAACGACTCATAGGACGCACGAACACCTCGCACGGGACCAATGTAACTTGTAGGAACTGACCGCGTAATCTCGTGTCTCTCGGTTTGACAGTATGATGATAATTTGCAAAAATCACACTTAGAGTTAAAAACATGTCGTTCAAGGGTGAAAACCTAAACCAACCCCCAAACAATCCCGTAGGAGGCACGAACACCTCGTACGGGACCAATGTAACTTATAGGAATTGACTGGGTAGTCCTGGGTCTCCCGATTTCGGAGTATGACAATAATTTGAAAAAATTAACACTTAAACTTAAAAACAATCCGTCAAAGGGTAAAAACCCAAATCGACCTCCAAACGACCCCGTAGGAGGAATTAACATGTCGCACGGGACCAATGTAACTTGTAGGAATAGTCCGCGTAGTCTCGGGCCTCCCGATTTGAGAGTATAACGATAATTTGCAAAAATCACAGTTAGAGATAAAAACATGTCGTTAAAGGGTGAAAACCTAAACCAACCCCCAAACGACCCTCTAGGAGGCGTGAACACCTCGTACGGGACCAATGTAACTTGAAGGAAATGACCGCATAGTCTCGGGTCTCCTAGTTTGAGAGTATGGCGATAATTTGCAAAAATCACACTTAGTGTTAAAAACATGCGGTCAAAGGGTGAAAACCCAAATCAGCCCACAAACGACCCCGTAGGCGGCACGGATACCTCGTAGGGGGCCAATGTAACTTGTAGGAACTGTTCGCGTAGTCCTGGGTCTCTTGGTTTGAGAGTATCTTGATAATTTTCAAAAATCACACTTAACTTAAAAATATGCCGTTAAAGGGTGAAATCCCAAACCAACCCCCCAACGACCCCGTAGGAGGCACGAACACCTCGAACGGGACCAATGTAACTTGTTGGAACTGACCGCGTAGTCCCGGATCTCTTGGTTTGAGAGAATGGTGATAATTTGAAAAAATTACACTTAGAGTTAAAAATATTTCGTCAAAGGGTAAAAACCAAAATCAGCCCCCAAACGACCCCGCAGGAGGCATTAACACGTCGCACGGGACCAATGTAACTTGTAGGAACAGACCGCGTAGTCTCGGATCTCCCGATTTGAGAGTATGATGATGATTTGCAAAAATCACACTTAGAGATAAAAACATGCCGTTAAAGGGTGAAAACCTAAACTAACCCCCAAACGCTCTAGGAGGCGAGAACACCTCGTACGGGACCAAAGTAACTTGTCGGAACTGACCCCGTAGTCTCGGGTCTCCTAGTTTGAGAGTATGGCGATAATTTGCAAAAATCACACTTAGATTAAAAACATGCCATCAAAGGGTGAAAACCCAAACCAGCCCCCAAACGACCCCGTAGGCGGCACGGATACCTCGTAGGGAGCCAATGTAACTTGTAGGAACGGACCGCGTAGTCCCGGGTCTCTTGGTTTGAGAGTATGTTGATAATTTGCAAAAATCACACTTAGACTTACAAACACGCCGTTAAAGGGTGAAAACCCAAACCAACCCCCCAACGACCCCGTAGGAGGCACGAACACCTACCACGGGACCAATGTAACTCGTAGGAACTGACCGGGTAGTCCCGGGTCTCTCGATTTGAGAGTATGATGATAATTTGCAAAAATCACACTAAGTGTTAAAAACATGTCGTTAAAGGGTGAAAACCCAAACAAACCCTCAAACGACCCTCTAGGAGGCGTGGACACTTCGTACGGGACCAAAGTAACTTGAAGGAACTGACGGCGTTATCTCGGGTCTCCTGGTTTGAGAGCATGGCGATAATTTGCAAAAATCACACTTAGAGTTAAAAACATGCCGTCAAAGGGTGAAAACCCAAACCAACCCCCAAATGACCCCGTGGGTGGCACGGACACCTCGCACGGGACCAATGTAACTTTTAGGAACTGACCGCGTAGTCCCGGGTATCTCGATTTGAGAGTATGATGATAATTTGTAAAAATCACACTTAGAGTTAAAAACATGCCGTTAAAGGGTGAAACCCCAAACCAGGTCGCACGGGACCAATGTAACTTATAGGAATAGAGCGCGTAGTCTCAGGTCTCCCGATTTGAGAGTATGATGATAATTTGCAAAAGTCACACTTAGAGATAAAAACATGTCGTTAAAGGGTGAAAACCTAAACCAACCCCCAAACGACCCTCTAGGAGGCGTGAAAACCTCGTACGGAACCAATGTAACTTATAGGAACTGACCGCGTAGTCTCGGGTCTCCTAGTTTGAGAGTATGGCGATAATTTGCAAAAATGACACTTAGTGTTAAAAACATGCGGTCAAAGGGTGAAAACCCAAACCAGCCCCCAAACGACCCCGTAGGAGGCACGGATACCTCGCAGGGGGCCAATGTAACTTGTAGGAACTGTCCATGTAGTCCCGGGTCTCTTGGTTTGAGAGTATCTTGATAATTTTCAAAAATCAAACTTAACTTAAAACCATGCCGTTAAAGGGTGAAATCCCAAACCAACCCCCCAACGACCCCGTAGGAGGCTCGAACACCTCGCACGGGACCAATGTAACTTGTAGGAACTGACCGGGTAGTCCCGGGTCTCTCGGTTTGAGAGTATGATGATAATTTCCAAATATCAACACTTAAACTCAAAAACAAGCCGTCAAATGGTAAAAACAAAAATCAGCCCCGAAACGACCCCGTAGGAGGAACAAACACCTCGAACAAGACCAATGTAACTTGTAGGAACTAATCGCGTAGTCCCGGGTCTTCCAGTTTGAGAGTATAACGATAATTTGCAAAAATCACACTTAGAGTTAAAAACATGCCGTTAAAGGGTGAAAACCCAAACCAACCCCCAAACGACCCTCTAGGAGGCGCGAAAACCTCGTACTGGACCAATATAACTTGTAGGAACTGACCGCGTAGTCCCGGGTCTCTCGGTTTGAGAGTATGGCGATAATTTGCAAAAATCACACTTAGACTTCAAAACATTCCGCTAAAGGGTGAAAACCCAAACTAACCCCCAAACGACCCCGTAGGAGGCACGAACACCTCGAACGGAACCAAAAGTTACTTGTAGGAACTGATCGCGTAGTCCCGGGTCTCCCGGTTTGAGAGTATGATAATAAATTGCAAAAATCACACTTAGAGTTAAAAACATGCCGTTAAAGGGTGAAAACCCAAACCAACCCCCAAACGACCCTCTAGGAGGCGCGAACACCTCGTACGGGGCCAATGTAACTTGTAGGGACTGTCGCGTAGTCTCATGTCTCACGGTTTGAGAGTTTGGAAATAATTTGCAAAAATCATACTTAAAGTTAAAAAACATTCCGTTAAAGGGTGAAAACACAAACCAACCCCCAAACAACCCGTAGGAGGCACGGACACCTCGTACGGGAGCAATGTAACTTATAGGAACTGACCGGGTAGTCCCGGGTCTCTCGGTTTGAGAGTATGATGTTAAATTCCAAATATCAACACTTAAACTTAAAAACAAGTCGTCAAAGGGTAAAAACAAAAATCAGCCCCCAAACGACCCCGTAGGAGGAACAAACACCTCGCACAGGACCAATGTAACTTGTAGGAACTGATCGCGTAGTCCCGGGTCTCCCAGTTTGAGAGTATGACGATAATTTGCAAAAATCACACTTAGAGTTAAAAACATGCCGTTAAAGGGTGAAAACCCAAACCAACCCCCAAACGACCCTCTAGGAGGCGCGAAAACCTCGTACTGGACCAATGTAACTTGTAGGAACTGACCGCGTAGTCCCGGGTCTCTCGATTTGAGAGTATGGCGATAATTTGCAAAAATCACACTTGGACTTAAAAACATTCCGCTAAAGGGTGAAAACCCAAACTAACCCCCAAACGACCCCGTAGGAGGCACGAACACCTCGTACGGGACCAAATGTTACTTGTAGGAACTGATCGCATAGTCCCGGGTCTCCCGGTTTGAGAGTATGATAATAAATTGCAAAAATCACACTTAGAGTTAAAAACATGCCGTTAAAGGGTGAAAACCCAAACCAACCCCCAAACAACCCTCTAGGAGGCGCGAACACCTCGTACGGGACTAATGTAACTTGTAGGAACTGTCGCGTAGTCTCGGGTCTCACGGTTTGAGAGTTTGGAAATAATTTGCAAAAATCATACTTAAAGTTAAAAAACATTCCGTTAAAGGGTGAAAACCCAACCAACCCCCAAACAACCCCGTAGGAGGCACGAACACCTCGTACGGGACCAATGTTACTTGTAGGAACTGACCGGGTAGTCCCGGGTCTCCCGATTTGAGAGTATGATGATAATTTGCAAAAATTAACACTTAAACTCAAAAACTAGCCGTCCAAGGGTAAAAACCCAAATCAGCCGCCAAACGACCACGTAGGAGGCATAAACACCTCGCACAGGACCATTGTAACTTCTACGAATAAACCGCGTAGTCTCGAGTCTCCCGATTTGAGAGTATGATGATAATTTGAAAAAATCACACTAAGAGTTAAAAACATGCCGTTAAAGGGTGATAACCCAAAACCAACCCCCAAACAAACCTCTAGGAGGCGCGGACACTTCATACGGGACCAAAGTAACTTGTAGGAACTGACGACGTTCTCTCGGGTCTCCTGGTTTGAGAGTATGTCGATAATTTGTAAAAATCACACTTAGAGTTAAAAACATGCCGTCAAATAGTGAAAACCCGAACCAACCCCCAAACGACCCCGTAGGCGGCACGGACACCTCGCACGGGAACAATGGAACTTGCAGGAACTGACCGCATAGTCCCGGGTCTCTCAGTTTGAGAGTATGATGATAATATGCAAAAATCACACTTAGAGTTAAAAACATGCCGTTAAAGGGTGAAAACCCAAACAAGCCCCCAAACGACCCCGTACGAGGCACGAACACCTCGCACGGGACCAATGTAACTTGTAGTAACTAACCGCGTAGTCCCGGTCCCTCGATTTGGGAGTATGATGATAATTTGCAGATATCACACTTAGAGTTAAAAACATTCCTGTAAAGGTTGAAAACCCAAACCAACTCCCAAATGACCCCGTAGGAGGCACGAAGACCTCGTACGGGACCGAATGTTACTTGTAGGAACTGACCGCATATTCTCGGGTCTCCCGGTTTTAGTGTATGATGATTATTTGGAAAAATCACACTTAGACTTGAAAACAAGTCGTTAGAGGTTGAAAATCCAATCCAACCCCCAAACGACCCCGCAGGGGGCACGCACACCTCGCACATGACCAATGTAACTTGTAGGAACTGACCGCGTAGTTTCGGGTTACCGGATTTGAGAGTATGACGATAATTTGCAAAAATCTCACTTAGACTTAAAAACAAGCCGTCAAAGGGTGAAACCCCAAACCATCCCCCAAATGACCCCATAGGCGGCACGGACACCTCGCACGGGGCCAATGTAACTTGTAGGAACTGACCGCGTAGTCCCCGGTCTCTCGGTTTGAGAGTATGATGATAATTTTCAAAAATCACACTTAGACTTAAAAACATGCCGTTAAAGGGTGAAAACCCAAATACAACCCTCAACGACCCCGTAGGAGGCACGAACACCTCGCACGGGACCAATGTAACTTGTAGGAACAGACCGGGTAGTTCCGGGTCTCTCGATTTGAGAGTATGATGATAATTTGAAAAAATAAACACTTAAACTTAAAAACAAGCTATGAAAGGGTAAAAACCCAAATCAGCCCCCAAACGACACCGTAGGAGGCACGAACACCTCGCACGGACCAATGTAATTTGTAGGAACTGATCGCGTAGTCCCGGTTCTCCTAGTTTAATAGTATGATGATAATTTGCAAAAATCACACTTAAGAGTTAAAAACATGTCGTTAAAGGGTGAAAACTTAAACCACCCAAACGACCCTCTAGGAGGCGCGAAAACCTCGTACTGGACCAATGTAACTTGTAGGAACTGACCGCGTAGTCCCGGGTCTCTCGATTTGAGAGTATGGCGATAATTTGCAAAAATCACACTTAGACTTAAAAACATTCCGCTAAAGGGTGAAAACCCAAACTAACCCCCAAACGACCCCGTAGGAGGCACGAACACCTCGTACGGGACCAAATGTTACTTGTAGGAACTGATCGCATAGTCCCGGGTCTCCCGGTTTGAGAGTATGATAATAAATTGCAAAAATCACACTTAGAGTTAAAAACATGCCGTTAAAGGGTGAAAACCCAAACCAACCCCCAAACGACCCTCTAGGAGGCGCGAACACCTCGTACGGGGCCAATGTAACTTGTAGGGACTGTCGCGTAGTCTCATGTCTCACGGTTTGAGAGTTTGGAAATAATTTGCAAAAATCATACTTAAAGTTAAAAAACATTCCGTTAAAGGGTGAAAACACAAACCAACCCCCAAACAACCCGTAGGAGGCACGGACACCTCGTACGGGAGCAATGTAACTTATAGGAACTGACCGGGTAGTCCCGGGTCTCTCGGTTTGAGAGTATGATGTTAAATTCCAAATATCAACACTTAAACTTAAAAACAAGTCGTCAAAGGGTAAAAACAAAAATCAGCCCCCAAACGACCCCGTAGGAGGAACAAACACCTCGCACAGGACCAATGTAACTTGTAGGAACTGATCGCGTAGTCCCGGGTCTCCCAGTTTGAGAGTATGACGATAATTTGCAAAAATCACACTTAGAGTTAAAAACATGCCGTTAAAGGGTGAAAACCCAAACCAACCCCCAAACGACCCTTTAGGAGGCGCGAAAACCTCGTACTGGACCAATGTAACTTGTAGGAACTGACCGCGTAGTCCCGGGTCTCTCGATTTGAGAGTATGGCGATAATTTGCAAAAATCACACTTAGACTTAAAAACATTCCGCTAAAGGGTGAAAACCCAAACTAACCCCCAAACGACCCCGTAGGAGGCACGAACACCTCGTACGGGACCAAATGTTACTTGTAGGAACTGATCGCATAGTCCCGGGTCTCCCGGTTTGAGAGTATGATAATAAATTGCAAAAATCACACTTAGAGTTAAAAACATGCCGTTAAAGGGTGAAAACCCAAACCAACCCCCAAACAACCCTCTAGGAGGCGCGAACACCTCGTACGGGACTAATGTAACTTGTAGGAACTGTCGCGTAGTCCCGGGTCTCACGGTTTGAGAGTTTGGAAATAATTTGCAAAAATCATACTTAAAGTTAAAAAACATTCCGTTAAAGGGTGAAAACCCAACCAACCCCCAAACAACCCCGTAGGAGGCACGAACACCTCGTACGGGACCAATGTTACTTGTAGGAACTGACCGGGTAGTCCCGGGTCTCCCGATTTGAGAGTATGATGATAATTTGCAAAAATTAACACTTAAACTCAAAAACTAGCCGTCCAAGGGTAAAAACCCAAATCAGCCGCCAAACGACCACGTAGGAGGCATAAACACCTCGCACAGGACCATTGTAACTTCTACGAATAAACCGCGTAGTCTCGAGTCTCCCGATTTGAGAGTATGATGATAATTTGAAAAAATCACACTAAGAGTTAAAAACATGCCGTTAAAGGGTGATAACCCAAAACCAACCCCCAAACAAACCTCTAGGAGGCGCGGACACTTCATACGGGACCAAAGTAACTTGTAGGAACTGACGACGTTCTCTCGGGTCTCCTGGTTTGAGAGTATGTCGATAATTTGTAAAAATCACACTTAGAGTTAAAAACATGCCGTCAAATAGTGAAAACCCGAACCAACCCCCAAACGACCCCGTAGGCGGCACGGACACCTCGCACGGGAACAATGGAACTTGCAGGAACTGACCGCATAGTCCCGGGTCTCTCAGTTTGAGAGTATGATGATAATATGCAAAAATCACACTTAGAGTTAAAAACATGCCGTTAAAGGGTGAAAACCCAAACAAGCCCCCAAACGACCCCGTACGAGGCACGAACACCTCGCACGGGACCAATGTAACTTGTAGTAACTAACCGCGTAGTCCCGGTCCCTCGATTTGGGAGTATGATGATAATTTGCAGATATCACACTTAGAGTTAAAAACATTCCTGTAAAGGTTGAAAACCCAAACCAACTCCCAAATGACCCCGTAGGAGGCACGAAGACCTCGTACGGGACCGAATGTTACTTGTAGGAACTGACCGCATATTCTCGGGTCTCCCGGTTTTAGTGTATGATGATTATTTGGAAAAATCACACTTAGACTTGAAAACAAGTCGTTAGAGGTTGAAAATCCAATCCAACCCCCAAACGACCCCGCAGGGGGCACGCACACCTCGCACACGACCAATGTAACTTGTAGGAACTGACCGCGTAGTTTCGGGTTACCGGATTTGAGAGTATGACGATAATTTGCAAAAATCTCACTTAGACTTAAAAACAAGCCGTCAAAGGGTGAAACCCCAAACCATCCCCCAAACGACCCCATAGGCGGCACGGACACCTCGCACGGGGCCAATGTAACTTGTAGGAACTGACCGCGTAGTCCCCGGTCTCTCGTTTTGAGAGTATGATGATAATTTTCAAAAATCACACTTAGACTTAAAAACATGCCGTTAAAGGGTGAAAACCCAAATACAACCCTCAACGACCCCGTAGGAGGCACGAACACCTCGCACGGGACCAATGTAACTTGTAGGAACAGACCGGGTAGTTCCGGGTCTCTCGATTTGAGAGTATGATGATAATTTGAAAAAATAAACACTTAAACTTAAAAACAAGCTATGAAAGGGTAAAAACCCAAATCAGCCCCCAAACGACACCGTAGGAGGCACGAACACCTCGCACGGACCAATGTAATTTGTAGGAACTGATCGCGTAGTCCCGGTTCTCCTAGTTTAATAGTATGATGATAATTTGCAAAAATCACACTTAAGAGTTAAAAACATGTCGTTAAAGGGTGAAAACTTAAACCACCCAAACGACCCTCTAGGAGGCGTGAACACCTTGTACGGGACCAAAGTAACTTGTAGGAACTGACCACGTAGTCTCGGGTCTCCTGGTTTTAGAGTATGGAAATAATTTACAAAAATCACACTTAGAGTTAAAAACATGCCGTCAAAGGGTGAAAACCCAAACCAGCCCCCAAACGACCCCTTAGGCTGCATGGTCACCTCGCACGGGGCCAATGTAACTTGTAGGAACTGACCGCATAGTCCCAAGTCTCTCGGTTTGAGAGTATCATGATAATTTGTAAAAATCACACTTAGACTTAAAAACATGCCGTTAAAGGGTGAAAACCCAAATACAACCCCCAACGACCCCTAGGAGGCACGGACACCTCGCACGGGACCAATGTAACTTGTAGGAACTGACCGGGTAGTCCCGGGTCTCTCGGTTTGAGAGTATGATGATAATTTGTAAAAAACATCACTTGAACTTAAAAATAAGCTGTCAAAGGGTAAAAACCCAAATCAGCCCCCAAACGACCCCGTAGGAGGCACAAACACCTCGCACGAGACCAATGTAATTTGTAGGAACTGATCGCGTAGTCCCGGGTCGCCCAGTTTGAGAGTATGATGATAATTTGCAAAAATCACACTTAGAGTTAAAAACAGGCCGTTAAAGAGTGAAAATCCAAACCAGCCCCCAAATGACCCCGTACGAGGCACGAACACCTCGCACGGGACCAATGTAACTTGTAGGAACTGATCGGGAAGTCCCAATTCTCCCGATTTGAGAGTATGATGATAATTTGCAAAAATCAACACTTAATCTTAAAAACAAGGCATCAAAGGGTAAAAATCCAAATCAGCCCAGAAACGACCCCGTAGGAGGCAAAACACCTCGCACGGGACCAATGTAACTTATTGGAACTGACCGCGTAGTCCTGGGTCTCTTGGTTTGAGAGAATGGTGATAATTTTCAAAAATTACACTTAGAGTTAAAGACATTCCGTTAAAGGGTGAAAACCCAAACCAACCCCCAAACGACCCCGTAGGAGGCACGAACACCTCGTACGGGACCAAATGTTACTTGTAGGAACTGACCGCGTAGTCCCAGGTATCCCGATTTGAGAGTATGAAAATAATTTGAAGAAATTGCACTTAGAGTTAGAAACATGCCATTAAAGGGTGAAAACCTAAACCAACCCCCAAACGACCCTCTAGGAGGCGCGAACACCTCGTACGGGACCAATGTAACTTGTAGGAACTGACCGCGTACTCTCGAGTCTCTCGATTTGAGAGTATGGCGATAATTATCACACTTAGAGTTAAAAACATTCTGTCAAAGGGTGAAAACAAAAACCAACCCCCAAACGACCCTGTAGGAGGCATGAACACCTCGCACGGGACCAAATGTTACTTATAGGAACAGACCGCGTAGTCCCGGGTCTCCCGGTTTGGGAGTATGACGATAATTTGTAAAATTCACACTAATAGATAAAAACATGTCGTTAAAGGGTGAAAACCCAAACCAACCCCCAAACGATCCCGTAGGGGGAAGGAACACCTCGTACGGGACCAATGTAACTTGTAGGAAGTGACCGGATAGTCCTGGGTCTCCCGATTTGAGAGTATGACGATAATTTGGAAAAATCAACACTTAAACTTAAAAACAAGCCGTGAAAGGGTAAAAACCCAAATCGGCCCCCAAACGACCCCGTAGGAGGAATAAACACCTCGCACGGGACCAATGTAACTTGTAAGAATAAACCGCGTAGTCTCGGGTCTCCCGATTTGAGAGTATGACGATAATTTGCAAAAATCACACTTAGAGTTAAAAACATGCCGTTAAAGGGTGAAAACCCTAACCAGCCCCAAACGACCCTCTAGCAGGCGCGAACACCTCGTACGGGACCAATGTAACTTGTAGGAACTGATCGCATAGTCTCGGATCTCCTAGTTTGAGAGTATGACAATAATTTGAAAAAATCACACTTATAGTAATAAACATGCCGTCAAAGGGTGAAAATCCAAACCAACCCCCAAACGACCCCGTAGGCGGCACAGACACCTCGCTCGGGACCAATGTAACTTGTAGGAACTGACCGCGTAGTCCCCGGTCTCTCGGTTTGAGAGTATGATGATAATTTACAAAAATCACACTTAGAGTTAAAAACATGCCGTGGAAGGGTGAAAAGCCAAACCAACCCTCAACAACCCCGTAGGAGGCACGAACACCTCGCACGGGACCAATGTAACTTGTAGGAACTGACCGGGTAGTCCCGGGTCTCTCAATTTGAGAGTATGACGATAATTTGCAAAAATCAACACTTAAACTTAAAAACAAGCCGTCAAAGGGTAAAAACCCAAATAACCCTCCAAACGACCCCATAGGAAGCACATACACCTCACACGGGACCAATGTAACTTGTAGGAACTGACCGTGTAGTCCCGGGTCTCCCTGTTTAAGAGTATGACGATAATTTACAAAAATCACACTTGGAGTTAAAAACATGCCGTTAAAGGGTGAAAACCCAAACCAACCCCCAAACGACCCCGTACGAGGCACGAACTCCTCGCACGGGACCAATGTAACTTGTAAGAACTAACCGTACAGTCACGGGTCTCTCGGTTTGAGAGTATGACGATAATTTATAAAAATCACACTTTGAGTTAAAAATATTCCGTTAAAGGGTGAAAACCCAAACCAACCCCCAAACGACCCCGTAGGAGGCACGAACACCTCGTATGGGACCGAATGTTACTTGTAGGAAGTGACCGCGTAGTCCCGGGTCTCCCGGCTTTAGAGTATGATGATTATTTGTAAAAATTATACTTAGAGTTAAAAACAAGTCGTTAGAGGGTCAAAATCCAAACCAGCCCCCAAACAACCCCGTAGAGGGTACGAACACCTCGAACAGGACCAATGTAACTTGTAGGAACTGACTGCGTAGTTTCGGGTCTCCCGATTTGAGAGTATGATGATAATTTGAGAAAATCACACTTAGACTTAAAAACAAACCGTCAAAGGGTGAAAAGCCAAACCATCCCCTAAACGACCTGTAGGACGCATGAACGCCTCGCACGGGACCAATGTAACTCGTAGGAACTGACTGCGTAGTCCTGGGTCTCTCGGTTTAAGAGTATGATGATAATTTACAAAAATCACACTTAGAGTTAAAAACATGAAGTTAAAGGGTGAAAACCCAAACCAACCCCCAACGACCCCATAGGAAGCCCGAACACCTCGCAAGGGACCAATGTAACTTGTAGGAACTGACCGTGTAGTCCCGGGTCTCTCGGTTTGAGAGTATGACGATAATTTCCCAAAATCAACACTTAAACTTAAAAACAAGCTGTCAAAGGGTAAAAACCCAAATAAGCCCCCAAACGACACCGTATGAGGCACAAACACCTCGCACAGGACCAATGTAACTTGGAGGAATTGACCGTGTAGTCCCGGGTCTCCCAGTTTAAGAGTATGACGATAATTTGCAAAAATCGCACTTAGAGTTAAAAACATGCCGTTAAAGGGTGAAAATCGAAACAAACACCCAAACGACCCCGTACGAGGCACGAACTCCTCGCACGTGACCAATGTAACTTGTAGGAACTAATCGCGTAATCACGGGTCTCTCGATTTGAGAGTATGACGATAATTTATAAAAATCACACTTAGAGTTAAAAACTTTCCGTTAAAGGGTGAAAACCCAAACCAACCCCCAAACGACCCCGTAGGAGGCATGAACACCTCGTACGGGACCGAATGTTACTTGTAGGAACTGACCGCGTAGTCCCGGGTCTCCCGGCTTTAGAGTATGATGATTATTTGTAAAAATAACACTTAGACTTAAAAACAAGTCGTTAGAGGGTGAAAATCCAAACCAGCACCGAAACGACCCCGTAGGGGGCACGAACACCTCGCACAGGACCAATGTAACTTGTAGGAACTGACTGCGTAGTTTCGGGCCTCCCAGTTTGAGAGTATGATGATAATTTTAAAAAATCACACTTAGACTTAAAAATAAGCCGTCAAAGGGTGAAAACCCAAACCAGCCCCTAAACGACCCGTAGGACGCACGAACACCTCACAGGGGACCAATGTAACTTGTAGAAACTGATCGCGCAGTCACGGGTCTCTCAGTTTGAGAGTATGATGATAATTTGAAAAAATCACACTTAGAGTTAAAAACATTCCATTAATGGGTGAAAACCCAAACCAACCCCCAAACGACCCCGTAGGAGGCACGAACACCTCGCACGGGGCAAATATAACTTGTAGGAACTGACCGGGCAGTCCCGAGTCTCCCGATTTGAGAGTATGACCATAATTTGCAAAAATCAACACTTAAACTTAAAAACAAGCCGTCAAAGGGTAAAAACCCAAATCAGCCCCCAAACTTCCCCGTAGGAGGCATAAACACCTCGCACGGGACCAATGTTACTGGTAGGAACTGACCGCGTAGTCTCGGGTCTCTCGGTTTGAGAGTATGATGATAATTTGCAAATATCACACTTAGAGTTAAAAACAAGCCGTCAAAGGGTGAAAATCCAAACCAACCCCCAAACGACCCCGTAGGCGGCACAGACACCTCGCTCGGGACCAATGTAACTTGTAGGAACTGACCGCGTAGTCCCCGGTCTCTCGGTTTGAGAGTATGATGATAATTTTCAAAAATCACACTTAGACTTAAAAACATGCCGTTAAAGGGTGAAAACCCAAATACAACCCTCAACGACCCCGTAGGAGACACGAACACCTCGCACGGGACCAATGTAACTTGTAGGAACTGACCGTGTAGTTCCGGGTCTCTCGATTTGAGAGTATGATGATAATTTGAAAAAATAAACACTTAAACTTAAAAACAAGCTATGAAAGGGTAAAAACCCAAATCAGCCCCCAAACGACACCGTAGGAGGCACGAACACCTCGCACGGACCAATGTAATTTGTAGGAACTGATCGCGTAGTCCCGGTTCTCCTAGTTTAATAGTATGATGATAATTTGTAAAAATCACACTTAAGAGTTAAAAACATGTCGTTAAAGGGTGAAAACCCAAACCAACCCCCAAACGACCCCGTAGGAGGCATGAACACCTCGTACGGGACCGAATGTTACTTGTAGGAACTGACCGCGTAGTCCCGGGTCTCCCGGCTTTAGAGTATGATGATTATTTGTAAAAATAACACTTAGACTTAAAAACAAGTCGTTAGAGGGTGAAAATCCAAACCAGCACCGAAACGACCCCGTAGGGGGCACGAACACCTCGCACAGGACCAATGTAACTTATAGGAACTGACTGCGTAGTTTCGGGCCTCCCAGTTTGAGAGTATGATGATAATTTGAAAAAATCACACTTAGACTTAAAAATAAGCCGTCAAAGGGTGAAAACCCAAACCAGCCCCTAAACGACCCGTAGGACGCACGAACACCTCACAGGGGACCAATGTAACTTGTAGAAACTGATCGCGTAGTCACGGGTCTCTCAGTTTGAGAGTATGATGATAATTTGAAAAAATCACACTTAGAGTTAAAAACATTCCATTAATGGGTGAAAACCCAAACCAACCCCCAAACGACCCCGTAGGAGGCACGAACACCTCGCACGGGGCAAATATAACTTGTAGGAACTGACCGGGCAGTCCCGAGTCTCCCGATTTGAGAGTATGACCATAATTTGCAAAAATCAACACTTAAACTTAAAAACAAGCCGTCAAAGGGTAAAAACCCAAATCAGCCCCCAAACTTCCCCGTAGGAGGCATAAACACCTCGCACGGGACCAATGTAACTGGTAGGAACTGACCGCGTAGTCTCGGGTCTCTCGGTTTGAGAGTATGATGATAATTTGCAAATATCACACTTAGAGTTAAAAACAAGCCGTCAAAGGGTGAAAATCCAAACCAACCCCCAAACGACCCCGTAGGCGGCACAGACACCTCGCTCGGGACCAATGTAACTTGTAGGAACTGACCGCGTAGTCCCCGGTCTCTCGGTTTGAGAGTATGATGATAATTTTCAAAAATCACACTTAGACTTAAAAACATGCCGTTAAAGGGTGAAAACCCAAATACAACCCTCAACGACCCCGTAGGAGGCACGAACACCTCGCACGGGACCAATGTAACTTGTAGGAACTGACCGGGTAGTTCCGGGTCTCTCGATTTGAGAGTATGATGATAATTTGAAAAAATAAACACTTAAACTTAAAAACAAGCTATGAATGGGTAAAAACCCAAATCATCCCCCAAACGACACCGTAGGAGGCACGAACACCTCGCACGGACCAATGTAATTTGTAGGAACTTATCGCGTAGTCCCGGTTCTCCTAGTTTAATAGTATGATGATAATTTGCAAAAATCACACTTAAGAGTTAAAAACATGTCGTTAAAGGGTGAAAACTTAAACCACCCAAACGACCCTCTAGGAGGCGTGAACACCTTGTACGGGACCAAAGTAACTTGTAGGAACTGACCACGTAGTCTCGGGTCTCCTGGTTTTAGAGTATGGAGATAATTTACAAAAATCACACTTAGAGTTAAAAACATGCCGTCAAAGGGTGAAAACCCAAACCAGCCCCCAAACGACCCCTTAGGCTGCACGGTCACCTCGCACGGGGCCAATGTAACTTGTAGGAACTGACCGCATAGTCCCAAGTCTCTCGGTTTGAGAGTATGATGATAATTTGTAAAAATCACACTTAGACTTAAAAACATGACGTTAAAGGGTGAAAACCCAAATACAACCCCCAACGACCCCTAGGAGGCACGGACACCTCGCACGGGACCAATGTAACTTGTAGGAACTGACCGGGTAGTCTCCGGTCTCTCGGTTTGAGAGTATGATGATAATTTGTAAAAAACATCACTTGAACTTAAAAATAAGCTGTCAAAGGGTAAAAACCCAAATCAGCCCCCAAACGACCCCGTAGGAGGCACAAACACCTCGCACGAGACCAATGTAATTTGTAGGAACTGATCGCGTAGTCCCGGGTCGCCCAGTTTGAGAGTATGATGATAATTTGCAAAAATCACACTTAGAGTTAAAAACAGGCCGTTAAAGAGTGAAAATCCAAACCAGGCCCCAAATGACCCCGTACGAGGCACGAACACCTCGCACGGGACCAATGTAACTTGTAGGAACTGATCGGGAAGTCCCGATTCTCCCGATTTGAGAGTATGATGATAATTTGCAAAAGTCAACACTTAATCTTAAAAACAAGGCATCAAAGGGTAAAAATCCAAATCAGCCCAGAAACGACCCCGTAGGAGGCAAAACACCTCGCACGGGACCAATGTAACTTATTGGAACTGACCGCGTAGTCCTGGGTCTCTTGGTTTGAGAGAATGGTGATAATTTTCAAAAATTACACTTAGAGTTAAAGACATTCCGTTAAAGGGTGAAAACCCAAACCAACCCCCAAACGACCCCGTAGGAGGCACGAACACCTCGTACGGGACCAAATGTTACTTGTAGGAACTGACCGCGTAGTCCCGGGTATCCCGATTTGAGAGTATGACAATAATTTGAAGAAATTGCACTTAGAGTTAGAAACATGCCATTAAAGGGTGAAAACCTAAACCAACCCCCAAACGACCCTCTAGGAGGCGCGAACACCTCGTACGGGACCAATGTAACTTGTAGGAACTGACCGCGTACTCTCGAGTCTCTCGATTTGAGAGTATGGCGATAATTATCACACTTAGAGTTAAAAACATTATGTCAAAGGGTGAAAACAAAAACCAATCCCCAAATGACCCCGTAGGAGGCATGAACACCTCGCACGGGACCAAATGTTACTTATAGGAACAGACCACGTAGTCCCGGGTCTCCCGGTTTGGGAGTATGACGATAATTTGTAAAAATCACACTAATAGATAAAAACATGTCGTTAAAGGGTGAAAACCCAAACCAACCCCCAAACGATCCCGTAGGGGGAAGGAACACCTCGTACGGGACCAATGTAACTTGTAGGAAGTGACCGGATAGTCCCGGGTCTCCCGATTTGAGAGTATGACGATAATTTGGAAAAATCAACACTTAAACTTAAAAACAAGCCGTGAAAGGGTAAAAACCCAAATCGGCCCCCAAACGACCCCGTAGGAGGAATAAACACCTCGCACAGGACCAATGTAACTTGTAAGAATAAACCGCGTAGTCTCGGGTCTCCCGATTTGAGAGTATGACGATAATTTGCAAAAATCACACTTAGAGTTAAAAACATGCCGTTAAAGGGTGAAAACCCTAACCAGCCCCAAACGACCCTCTAGCAGGCGCGAACACCTCGTACGGGACCAATGTAACTTGTAGGAACTGATCGCATAGTCTCGGATCTCCTAGTTTGAGAGTATGGCAATAATTTGAAAAAATCACACTTATAGTAATAAACATGCCGTCAAAGGGTGAAAATCCAAACCAACCCCCAAACGACCCCGTAGGCGGCACAGACACCTCGCTCGGGACCAATGTAACTTGTAGGAACTGACCGCGTAGTCCCCGGTCTCTCGGTTTGAGAGTATGATGATAATTTACAAAAATCACACTTAGAGTTAAAAACATGCCGTGGAAGGGTGAAAAGCCAAACCAACCCTCAACAACCCCGTAGGAGGCACGAACACCTCGCACGGGACCAATGTAACTTGTAGGAACTGACCGGGTAGTCCCGGGTCTCTCAATTTGAGAGTATGACGATAATTTGCAAAAATCAACACTTAAACTTAAAAACAAGCCGTCAAAGGGTAAAAACCCAAATAACCGTCCAAACGACCCCATAGGAAGCACATACACCTCGCACGGGACCAATGTAACTTGTAGGAACTGACCGTGTAGTCCCGGGTCTCCCTGTTTAAGAGTATGACGATAATTTACAAAAATCACACTTGGAGTTAAAAACATGCCTTTAAAGGGTGAAAACCCAAACCAACCCCCAAACGACCCCGTACGAGGCACGAACTCCTCGCACGGGACCAATGTAACATGTAGGAACTAACCGTGCAGTCACGGGTCTCTCGATTTGAGAGTATGACGATAATTTATAAAAATCACACTTTGAGTTAAAAATATTCCGTTAAAGGGTGAAAACCCAAACCAACCCCCAAACGACCCCGTAGGAGGCACGAACACCTCGTATGGGACCGAATGTTACTTGTAGGAAGTGACCGCGTAGTCCCGGGTCTCCCGGCTTTAGAGTATGATGATTATTTGTAAAAATTATACTTAGAGTTAAAAACAAGTCGTTAGAGGGTCAAAATCCAAACCAGCCCCCAAACAACCCCGTAGAGGGTACGAACACCTCGAACAGGACCAATGTAACTTGTAGGAACTGACTGCGTAGTTTCGGGTCTCCCGATTTGAGAGTATGATGATAATTTGAGAAAATCACACTTAGACTTAAAAACAAACCGTCAAAGGGTGAAAAGCCAAACCATCCCCTAAACGACCCGTAGGACGCATGAACGCCTCGCACGGGACCAATGTAACTCGTAGGAACTGACTGCGTAGTCCTGGGTCTCTCGGTTTAAGAGTATGATGATAATTTACAAAAATCACACTTAGAGTTAAAAACATGAAGTTAAAGGGTGAAAACCCAAACCAACCCCCAACGACCCCATAGGAAGCCCGAAAACCTCGCAAGGGACCAATGTAACTTGTAGGAACTGACCGTGTAGTCCCGGGTCTCTCGGTTTGAGAGTATGACGATAATTTCCCAAAATCAACACTTAAACTTAAAAACAAGCTGTCAAAGGGTAAAAACCCAAATAAGCCCCCAAACGACACCGTATGAGGCACAAACACCTCGCACAGGACCAATGTAACTTGGAGGAATTGACCGTGTAGTCCCGGGTCTCCCAGTTTAAGAGTATGACGATAATTTGCAAAAATCGCACTTAGAGTTAAAAACATGCCGTTAAAGGGTGAAAATCGAAACAAACACCCAAACGACCCCGTACGAGGCACGAACTCCTCGCACGTGACCAATGTAACTTGTAGGAACTAATCGCGTAATCACGGGTCTCTCGATTTGAGAGTATGACGATAATTTATAAAAATCACACTTAGAGTTAAAAACTTTCCGTTAAAGGGTGAAAACCCAAACCAACCCTCAAACGACCCCGTAGGAGGCATGAACACCTCGTACGGGACCGAATGTTACTTGTAGGAACTGACCGCGTAGTCCCGGGTCTCCCGGCTTTAGAGTATGATGATTATTTGTAAAAATAACACTTAGACTTAAAAACAAGTCGTTAGAGGGTGAAAATCCAAACCAGCACCGAAACGACCCCGTAGGGGGCACGAACACCTCGCACAGGACCAATGTAACTTGTAGGAACTTACTGCGTAGTTTCGGGCCTCCCAGTTTGAGAGTATGATGATAATTTGAAAAAATCACACTTAGACTTAAAAATAAGCCGTCAAAGGGTGAAAACCCAAACCAGCCCCTAAACGACCCGTAGGACGCACGAACACCTCACAGGGGACCAATGTAACTTGTAGAAACTGATCGCGTAGTCACGGGTCTCTCAGTTTGAGAGTATGATGATAATTTGAAAAAATCACACTTAGAGTTAAAAACATTCCATTAATGGGTGAAAACCCAAACCAACCCCCAAACGACCCCGTAGGAGGCACGAACACCTCGCACGGGGCAAATATAACTTATAGGAACTGACCGGGCAGTCCCGAGTCTCCTGATTTGAGAGTATGACCATAATTTGCAAAGATCAACACTTAAACTTAAAAATAAGCCGTCAAAGGGTAAAAACCCAAATCAGCCCCCAAACTTCCCCGTAGGAGGCATAAACACCTCGCACGGGACCAATGTAACTGGTAGGAACTGACCGCGTAGTCTCGGATCTCTCGGTTTGAGAGTATGATGATAATTTGCAAATATCACACTTAGAGTTAAAAACATGTCGTTAAAGGGTGAAAACCCAAACCAACCCCCAAACGAGGCGCGAACACGTCGGACGAGACCAATGTAACTTGTAGGAACTGACCGCATAGTCTCGGGTCTCCTGGTTTGAGAGTATGGTGATAATTTGCAAAAATCATACTTAGAGTTAAAATCATGTCGTTGAAGGGTGAAAACCCAAACCAACCCCCAACGACCCCGTAGGAGGCACGAACACCTCGAACGGGACCAATGTAACTTGTAGGAACTGACCGGGTAGTCCCGGGTCTCTCAATTTGAGAGTATGACGATAATTTGCAAAAATCAACACTTAAACTTAAAAATAAGCCGTCAAAGGGTAAAAACCCAAATAAGCCGCCAAACGACCCCATAGGAGGCACATACACCTCGCACAGGACCAATGTAACTTGTAGGAACTGACCGTGTAGTCCCGGGTCTCCCAGTTTAAGAGTATGACGATAATTTGCAAAAATCACACTTGGAGTTAAAAACATGCCGTTAAAGGGTGAAAACCCAAACCAACCCCCAAACGACCCCGTACGAGGCACGAACTCCTCGCACGGGGCCAATGTAACTTGTAGGAACTAACCGCGCAGTCACGGGTCTCTCGGTTTGAGAGTACGACGATAATTTATAAAAATCACACTTAGAGTTAAAAACTTTCCGTTAAGGGTGAAAACCCAAACCAACCCCCAAACGACCCCGTATGAGGCACGAACACCTCGTATGGGACCGAATGTTACTTGTAGGAACTGACCGCGTAGTCCCGGGTCTCCCGGCTTTAGAGTATGATGATTATTTGTAAAAATTACACTTAGACTTAAAAACAAGTCGTTAGAGGGTGAAAATCCAAACCAGACCCCAAACAACCCCGCAGGGGGCACGAACACCTAGAACAGGACCAATGTAACTTGTAGGAACTGACTGCGTAGTTTCGGGTCTCCCAGTTTTATAGTATGTTGATAATTTGAAAAAATCACACTTAGACTTAAAAACAAACCATCGAAGGGTGAAAACCCAAACCAGCCCCTAAACGACCCGTAAGACGCATGAACGCCTCGCACGGGACCAATGTAACTTGTAGGAACTGACCGCGTAGTCCCGGGTCTCTCAGTTTGAGAGTATGATGATAATTTACAAAAATCACACTTAGAGTTAAAAATATGCCGTTAAAGGGTGAAAACCCAAACCAACCCCCAACGACCCCATAGGAGGCACGAACACCTCGCAAGGGACCAATGTAACTTGTAGGAACTGACCGTGTAGTCCCGGGTCTCTCGGTTTGAGAGTATGATGATAATTTCCAAAAATCAACACTTAAACTTAAAAACAAGCCGTCAATGGGTAAAAACCCAAATAAGCCCCCAAACGACCCCGTAGGAGGCACAAACACCTCGCACAGGACCAATGTAACTTGTAGGAACTGACCGTGTAGTCCCGGGTTTCCCAATTTAAGAGTATGACGATAATTTGCAAAAATCACACTTAGAGTTAAAAACATGCCGTTAAAGGGTGAAAAGCCAAACCAACACCCAAACGACCCCGTACGAGGCACGAACTCCACGCACAAGACCAATGTAACTTGTAGGAACTAACTGCGTAGTCACGGGTCTCTCAATTTGAGAGTTTGACGATAATTAATAAAAATCACACTTAGAGTTAAAAACATTCCGTTAAAGGGTGAAAACCCAAACCAACCCCCAAACGACCCCGTAGGAGGCACGAACACCTCGTACGGGACCGAATGTTACTTGTAGGAACTGACCACGTAGTCCTGGGTCTCCCGGCTTTAGAGTATGACGATTATTTGTAAAAATAACACTTAGTCTTAAAAACAAGTCGTTAGAGGGTGAAACTCCAAACCAGCCCCGAAACGACCCCGTAGGGGGCACGAACACCTCGCAGAGGACCAATGTAACTTGTCGGAACTGACTGCGTAGTTTCGGGTCTCCCGGTTTGAGAGTATGATGATAATTTGAAAAAATCACACTTAGACTTAAAAATAAGCCGTCAAAGGGTGAAACCCCAAACCAGCCCCCAAACGACCCGTAGGACGCACGAACACCTCGTACGGGACCAATGTAACTTGTAGGAACTGACCACGTAGTCACGGGTTTCTCAGTTTGAGAGTATGATGATAATTTGAAAAAATCACATTAAAAACATGCCATTAATGGGTGAAAACCCAAACCAACCCCCAAACGACCCCATAGGAGGCACGAACACCTCGCACGGGACCAATGTAACTTGTAGGAACTGACCGGGTAGTCCCGAGTCTCCCGATTTGAGAGTATGACGATAACTTGCAAAAATTAACACTTAAACTTAAAAACAAGTCGTCAAAGGGTAAAAACTCAAATCAGCCCCCAAACTTCCCCGTAGGAGGCATAAACACCTCGCACGGGACCAATCTAACTGGTAGGAACTGACCGCGTAGTCTCGGGTCTCTCGGTTTGAGAGTATGATGATAATTTTCAAATATCACACTTAGAGTTAAAAACATGCTGTTAAAGGGTGAAAACCCAAACCAACCCCCAAACGAGGCGCGAACACCTCGTACGAGACCAATGTAACTTGTAGGAACTGACCGCATAGTCTCGGGTCTCCTGGTTTGAGAGTATGGTGATAATTTGCAAAAATCATACTTAGAGTTAAAATCATGCCGTTAAAGGGTGAAAACCCAAACCAGCCCCCAAATGACCCCGTAGGAGGCATGAACACCTCGCACGGGACCAATGTAACTTGTAGGAACTGACCGCTTAGTCCCGGGTCTCCCGATTTGAGAGTATGACGATAATTTCCACTCATATATGTAATTTTTTAGTTGGAGTAGATTTTTTTTTTATAAATAATTGGGTTACTAATTTCGTATCTTTTTTGCATCCTATTTTTATTGCAGGATAACCATTTATCGTTGGCCTTTATTCACGTGAAACACACAAAGAACTCAATGATTTACAACAAGGGGTTTATTCATGATTTCATTTTTTATGTCATGGACGTACGGTCTTTTGTTGCTTTATTATTGACTTTTTATGGCCGTGTAGGCTTTTGTAAGTTAATTGTTATATTTTTTGTCCATGCGGGATTTATGTTAGGCGGGTTTTGTATTAACAGGTTTTGGAATGTCCAGAAAATAGAGGAAACTCTGCCCAATTTTTTTTGGGAGTGTGAGCTGTTGAAGACTTGTAATATTTTGAAGTTTGTATGTACACTAGTTTATTAAAAACGCGCAATATTATTAATTTGTGAATTTTGTGTTTTCAAATAATTAATTTTTTTTTATATAAAAAAATTGGTACATTTCAAAACTGTGTCAAAAGTGTATCATAGTTTGGCACGGTTTTAAACTGTGCTGAATCTGGCACAGTTAAAAACTGTGCCGAAAGTGTGCCAGAAATATCAAATTCTGGCACGGTTTAAAAGTGTGCCTGAAGTGTTCCTATTTAGCTGAATCTGGCACAGTTAAAAATTGTGCCAAAAGTGTGCCAAAAATATCAGATTTTGGCACAGTTTAAAAGTGTGCCAAAAGTGTTCCTGTTTCACCAAATCTGGCACACTTTTGAGTCGTGCAAGAAAAAAAATGCCATTTTGGATCACCTGATTCTGACACAGTTCAAAATTGTGCCAGATTTGATTTGGCACAGTTTTAAACCGTGCGAGATTCCTATTTTTGGTGTAGTGAACCCATACCACCGCAAGGAACGATTTATGCAGCGGAGGTAGCTAACATCGTTGCCCAGGAAATCAACACTGCAATGACATATATGGCCCAACAGTTTCCCCAAGCCCAACAACCGGTAATACCGAAAGTCCAAGCCCATGTGGGAACCTCCCCATGGGAGATATTTAGAGAATCTTTTTTAAAAGCCCCCCCCCCCCCAGAATCTCAGGGTGGTGCTGATGTGATAGTAGAAAACCAGTGGAAGAATGATATGCAACATCATCTCCGAATGGTAGAGTGTAGCGGGCAACATAAATAAATCCTTGCCACTTTCAAACTAGTAGGAACAACTTTACACTAGTGGGAGTCGGTGACCACTCCGGAGCAGAGGGATACCCTATCTATCTCAGATTTATGGTCTTTTTATCGAAAGTATTTTCCTCCCGCAGTCTAAATGGAGATGCGTAGTACAAGGGGAACGGTCAGTTACAGAGTATGAAGAGGAATTCACTCGTCTAACGAGTTTTGCGCCGGATGAAGTAATTATGGAGGAGAGGAGAATATCGAAGTGTATTGGGGTTTTGAATTGGAGGATAAGGCAACACTTTTTGGGAAATCCAGCTTTGCAAACATTTGGGAAAGTGATGAATGAAACCTTGCTCCACTACGAAGATACTCATCTTCATATGAACGAAAATAATAAGTGTACGAATTCAGGTCAAGCCAGTAAGCAGGGAGGTAATGGTGTTGGTGGAGCACTACCCTCACTACAATAGCCAAGAAGTAAACAGAAAGGGATGAACACCCAGCAGGGCAATTCGTCCAAGAAACAATGTTTAGGGGGTTTTAATTTTGGCGGAGGTGGTTTTAGGCACGGTCAGGGTGCCCAACAGTAGCAACAAGTGGGCTAGTAAGTCCAAGTAGGCCGAGGTAATAATGGGGGTCGAGGCCATCCGAGCTAAGGTAAGGGAAAGTTTTGAAATAATAATCAGGGTCGTTATCCAGAGAATATGGTGGTTCGCTATTTTCAGTGTGGGGAACTGGGTCACTTTAGGAAAGATTATCCACAGTTGATCGGGGGAAAGTTGCCTAGGGGTCCTCAGCATTATCAGGCACATTTATACCCACTAGTGCCTATTCTAGTTGTTCCTCTACAATATGGACAACTTCAATACGGGTGTGTTTATCATATTTAGGATGCTTTACTTCCTTCAGCCCCGCCCTCACTGCCAGCTATTGAGGGTAAGTTTCCCATTCATGGGTATGTGGGTCATGTGTTATTTGTTACGAGCGTAATGCACTCGTTTATTGCTAGATATTTTACTCAATTGATGGGGTTGATTAAGTCTGCTGAGAGTACCTTTACTAGTGTCAAATCTTTCAGGGGTGATGGTTAACTAATATTATATGTTTGTAAAAGGGTAGTAATAGACCTTGGTAATTTACGTATTGAGGACGATTTACTCATCCTGGATATGGTCGGGTATGATTTTATTTTGGGTATGGACTGGTTAGTTAAATACCGTGCCATGGTAAAATCTTTTGGGAGGAGTATAGTCTTCAAGAATTTTTTTTAGTGGCTATGACTCTTTCGGAGGGAGGTTCTACCACGTACTTATATTATATTACGGAGGACATTTCACGCAATATAGTCATTTCTTTAGATTCGATTCCCATTGTTAGATAATTTGAGGATGTTTTTTGGGAGATTTTGGGTTTACCCCCATGTCGTGAGATCGAGTTTATAATTGATTTAACGTCGGGAACTCAGCCGATTTATAGAGCTTCATACCGTATGGCTCCCGTGGAAATGAGGGAGTTAAGGGATGAAATTCAACAATTGTTTGAGCAAGGGTTTATTCGGCGTATCACGTCACCATGGTGTGCTCAAGTGTTGTTTGTGAAAAAAAGATACGGTTCCCTTCGGTTATGCATTGATTATCGGGAACTGAATAAGGTCACCATTACAAACAAATACCTATTACCTCGGATCGATGATTTCTTTGATCAATTAAGGGGAGAGTCGTACTTCTCCAAGATAGATTTGAGGATTGGGTATCATCAGTTGTGGATTTGAGAGCAAGACGTGTTGAAAATTGCATTTTTGATTAGATATGTGTCCCATGAGTTTTTGGTCATGCCTTTTGGGCTAACCAATGCTCCTGCTGTATTTATGGACCTTATGAATAGAGCCTTCTGGGACTTCCTAGACCAAATTGTCATTGTGTTTCTCGATGACATTCCAGTATATTCTCAGACAGAAGCCGATCATTCTAAACATTTACGATTAGTCCTGCAAATGCTATAGGATCATTAATTGTATGCCAAGTTCGAGAAGTGTGATTTCTAGTTACACGAAGTGCGATTTTTGGGTCACATTGTGACAGCTGAGGGCATTTCATTAGACCTAAGTAAAGTTACCGCGATGAGGGAATGGGGTCATCCCACGATGCCCACAAAGATTCGTAGTTTTTTGGGTTTAGCATGTTATTATCGTCATTTGATTAAGGGTTATTCCAAGATTTCTAGCCCTTTGATGAACTTGACCCGGAAGGGAGTGAAATTTGTTTGGGATGATTACTGTCAGCTAACTTTCGTTCAGCTGAAGGATAAGTTGAATTTTACTCCTGTACTAGCGTTGCCAAGATCGGGGGTGGACTATTCGTCTTTACTGACGCGTCTCTACAAGGATTGGGAGGTGTCTTACAATAACAACATCGGGCCATTGCTTATGCTTCTCGCAAGCTAAATCCCCATGAGAAGAATTATCCCGTGCATGATCTGGAGCTTGTTGCAGTAGTGTTCGCCTTGAAGATATAGAGACATTACCTCCTGGGGGAGAAGTTTAGTCTTTTCACGGACCACAAATCGTAGTAATATTTATTCTCGCAGAAGGATCTGAACATGCCACAATGTCGATGGTTGGAGTTTATGAAGGACTATCAATTTGATATTCATTATCACCTAGGCAAGGAAAATGTGGTGGAGGATGCACTCAGTCAAAAAACCTTGGGGGAGTTAGCGAAGGTATGGAAGGCTAGATGGGAAGAAATTTTCCAGGAGGATGCTGTAGCAAGGGCATTTATTTTAGTGTTGACCGTTACACCTATGATTGTGACAAGAGTCATGGTAGCACAAGTAAGGAACAAAGATTCCCAAGACCGAATACACCAGTTGTTAACCGAGGGAGCAGAGTCCTACTCTATAAGTTCTGAGGGTGGGTTACATTTCCACGGGAGACTTATTATCCCGGATGAGGGAGATTTGAGGCATGCTGTAATGACTGAATCTCATGGGTCTAGATTTATAGTACATCTAGGTGGAGACAAAATGTACCAAGACACGAACCATCAATATTAGTGGGCACGTATGAAAAGGGACATCTCTGAATTTGTTTCCTAATGTACTACTTGTCAATTGGTGAAGATAGACCACCAATGACCAACGGGATTGTTACTGCCGTTAGAAATACCGGTATGGAAATGGGAGAGTATCTCGATGGATTTCATTATGGAATTTCCAACATCACAAAGCGGTCATGATTTCATTTGGGTTATCGTTGATCATCTGACCAAGTTAACGCATTTCTTACCGGATATACGAATTACAATACGGCTCATTACACCCGACTTTTTAATGCGGAGATTGTGAGACCCCATTAGGTGCCCATCAATATAGTCTCCGATCGAGACAAGATCTTTGTCTCCCATTTTTTATAAAGTTTACAAGAAGAATTGGGGACCGAATTGAAGTTGAGTACTTCCTACCACCCACAAATAGATGGGCAGATGAAAAGAATCAACAAAATGTTGGAGGACATGCTTAGAATGTGCGTACTTGACTTTAAGGGAGGATAGGATCAATACCTTCCATTGGTGAAATTTGCTTATAATAAGTCGTTCCAATTCACAATAGGTATGGAACCTTATGAAGCATTATATGGATGGCCGTGCAGATCACCTACTGGTTTGTTGGAAGTAGGAGATAATAAGCTCCTTCGACCTAAAATCATCCAAGACACCTCTTCAAAGATTGGGCTTATTCGAAACGACATCCGAATCGCCCAAGACCGTCAAAAGAGCTATGGAGATGGGAATAAAAGGCATGTGGACTTGGAGGTAGGAAACTAAGATTTGGTACGGGTGTCACCAATGAAGGGTATAAAACAATTTGGGAAGAAAGGTAAGCTTGCACCCCGCTATGTTAGCCCTTTTCCCGTTATTGCAAAGGTAGGCCCCGTAGCATATCAACTCGCTTTGCCATAATGCCTACAACGAATTCACGACATGTTTTATGTTTCATCATTGAAGAAGTACAAATGGTGTGACGAATCTCACTGGCACATTCCTTTGGATGACATCGAATTGCAACCTGATATTTCATACGAGGAACAACCAGTTGCAATCTTAGATCACAGAGAGCGCAAGCTAAGGTCGAAGGTGGTCCCCTTAGTTCGTGTCCAATGAGGGCATCACAAAATCGAATAATCGACATGGGAGAATGATGAAGATATTCGAGAGAAGTATCCACACCTCTTTTTACAAGGTACGCCTGAATTTTGAGGGCAAAATTCCATTGTAAGGGGGGGAGTATGTAATACCCCTTATTTATGAGTAATTATTTTTATATTAATTTTCCATGCGGGTTAATAATATAAAATAAAGTAAGTCGGAGTAAATATTACTTTAAGTGATTTAAGAGATCATATTCACTGTGTTTTGCATATTTATTTTTATGCAATTGTAAATAGCATCATATTATGTTTTTGTTTCATCATTGTGCTTTAAGCGACGGGTATGGGTTAAATTCCAATTGAATCATTATTGATAAATTAAAATGATATTGGAACATGAAATAGTTTATGCTATCCCAGATGCCAATTTAGAGGGCACGGTTAGTCCGAAAATGATTGAGATAGTCAAAATAAGTACCAAGATTTATTTTTGGGTTCCGAGTATTTTTGATCGGTTATGACTTAATTATGTTGTTACGAGTAATTTTAATTATGTAGTAGCATTTAAAATTGGAATTAGTGTAATTGGGAAAGTATGTCTTCCAAAAACATTTATTTCTCATTTATGTGTTCCAAAACTTATAGAGAGTTAAAGAGAAGAGAGATCTTGGCAGAAAGAGGTGAGAAAGAGAGAAAATTGAAGATTGGAGCTTGAATTTATTAATACCGAAAGATAATCTGAGACTAGGATCCTAAGGCAAGTTTCTAACTTGCAATTATATATGATTTAGTGTGAATAATTTGTGTTGATGGTTGTGTTCTTGGAGGTGTAAACCATTTATGGGTTTTGATGAATTTTGATGTTTAAACCACTAAAATTATATTAGATATGATTTGAGTTGGATTTATTAGTTAGTGGTGGTGTAGTAAGGATTTGGGGTGAGTATTAGTGGATCATGTTGGGATTTGAGGGAAGAAAAATTAGTTTTGGGGTATTTATGGTTCTTATGACCCGTAGACGAAATTGGGCTATATGACCCAGGCGAATCGATTCGTACTATCCGAATCGATTCGGTAAACAAGAAGAAATATTGGTTATCTTGACCGAATCAATTCGGTCAGGGCGAATCAATTCGCTTCCAAGACCGAGTCGATTCGTCCAGGGCGAATCGATTCAGAAATCCTGCTATTTTTGGATATTTTTCTAACTCAGTTTTAGCCATTTTATTTTAGATTTAAGGCCTAGGAACCTTATCTTATGAAGTAAAATAGAGTACGAGAGTCTCATATTAGGGTGATGAATACCTTGGAATAGAATGGTTATAATTAGGCTTATTTTAGGGGTCATTTAATAAGAGTAGTGTAGCTCTTCTTATAGCAAGCTAGACTAGGACTAAAACAAAGTTAGGTGGTATTGTTTTGGGACTCCTAGACACTAAAATGAGGAAAATTACACTTGGTAGCCGTTATTATTGTTATAAATTCTCGGAGGCTAGTATGGGGGAAAACTAAACTTGGTAGCTTATGTCGTTAGACACACATGGTTCCGGATGTAATGAAATGTACTTTTATTTGGCATATCTTGTGAATTATGACTTGCACATACATACCTATCTAAATGCTATCATAAGGGAAGTTACACGAATGAGGTGAAGTCCTGTGGCTAGTGCATGCAGGGTGAATATAGTCCTCACCCATAGTGAAGTCCTCGATGGTTACATTCTATTGTTTTATTCAACGTAAGGTAATTTCGGGTATGGTTATGACTCACCGTCGAAGGTATATGGTTACATCCCATGCGACACGATTTAGGGTGACCAGGTGGTCTTGGTTATAGGCCCTGAAAGATGATAGCTATTTAGGGGTGCATCCTGTGGGGTGACTCCCGAAAGGATGGACTTAGAATCGTTATATTGTGATTATAACTATTCTCACAAAAGTGGTATTTTATAAATGGCTAAAGAATTTTATAAATGAACAGTTTGGAATAAGTTTCCTAATGAGGAATGGAATTGTGAAGTCATTTTGTGCAAAACTAAAATGTAAGCTTAAGTTGGAATTTAGTTACTTCTCTTGCTTTGATGAATCGTTAATACTTTAAATGTTATTGTGCTAGGATGTGCACTTAGATGAGAGGTGAGGATTATTATTAATTGTAGGAGAGAGTTAAGCTTGTTTTTGATATTAGCAATTTATAATTGTCATGCATTTTATTCTTATGAATATCAAATCAAACCGGGCCTTGATCCGTCTATACCCCTTTGTGTTGTATGGATCTCATTTATGCCCAGGTGCTCTGCCGCAAGGACGCCTGTGTTGATCCTTCCTTCCTCGTGTCCATGGGCTATAGCATATTTACGGATGTTATAGAACTTTTGTGATAGACGCATCAATCTTTTGTAAACTCTAGTTATGATCAGCTTGAACATTCGGGTGTGTAGCCCAAGTTTTGTACTTGCTTATATACTTTGATATTTATTTGTAATACTTGGTGTAACCGTTTGTATTGGTATGTTAACCAACAGCTTATTCCGTTATTATTTAGTGAATGACTGTTAATCTGTTATCTGTCTTTATTGACATCCACCGTCCTTTTCAAATTGGATTGTCTAAATGGTTTTATTTAATTTTTCAAAATTTATTTGACATCCTTTTTCTAAAATAATTGGTGGTTATCTTTATTTGACATACTACTATTTTCACGACAGTGATGCTAATATTGGACCATCTATTATTCCTATATTTTTTGGAGAATCGGGATGTCCACCTCTTATTTTAATAAGCGGGGTGCCACAATTAACTTAATTTCAGGAAATCCCATATCGAAGTTGATTAAATATTACCATACGGTAAATGTGAAAGGAAGAATACTAGATGACTTTGAATCATCAAACATTATGTCACATCCATCTTAACGAGCTTCTAAATGCTCCATACGCTCATAATGAGACTGCAATTCTTCCCTTAACTTGAGATTAACTCCATCAGCTTCCTTGAGGACCTCCTCCAATTGTGCATCGCGCGCGATGATTTTGACTTAGTCACTTTTGGACCATTGCTAATTATAATAATTGATTTAGTAACAGTTAATTTATCAGATATCTCATCAGGAGTTAAAGGTTCACCACATAATGCGGGGCTATATGTGTGTTTGTGTGAGGACACCGCCGTTGTTAGGTTCACCGCTCGTGATGCAAAAATCCTAAACTCTAACAACACTCGACAACAGGAGTATATCGGACAGTCTGGGTATAAAAAATCCATAGGGAATGTTGGACAGATTGTAATAGATTTATTGCTTTAAAAATAAATGTGTAAAAGGTGATATGGCTCGAAATAAAGAAAGGGGAAAAATAGGAAGTTAATTATGAAAATAATATAAATAAAACGAGGGTTGGGATCACATCCTTGCCATGGGCTAAGCAATGCATAATTGAAATTCTCGATTCCAAAGCAATTTAACTGAGCGTAATCAATTAATTATTAAAATCAAGTATGAAGAGGCCTAACCCAAAAATGCAAGATAAACGCTACAAGAATTTGCACCATTCGCAACATACAAATTATGTTGCTAAAGTTAGAAATATGTTGCTAAAAAGTATTGGCAACATATGTTGCTATGTTGCTAGCTTGTTGCCTATTGTCTGCCTAGGAAACCCTTTGGCAACACAGCAGGCTTGTGTTGCTGGAGGTATACTTTTGGCAACACGCAATTATGTTGCCAAAAGTATTTTATAATTTGTCAAATTTATAATAAAAAATATTATTTGTCTTGCCAAAAGTAACTCAACAGCGACAAAAATAGTTGTGTTGCCAAAAGGTTTTGTGTTTCCAAAAGCTATACCTTTTGGCAACATAAGAGCTATGTTGCCAAACGGCTATACCTTTGGCAACACTGGTCTTGTTTTGACAAAAAGGCTATACCTTTGGCAACACATCAATTGTATTATCAAAAGCTATACCTTTGGCAACACGCTCTTGTTTGTGTCGCCAAAGGTATAGATTTTGGTAACAAAAGAGTTGTGTTGGCAAAGGTATAGCTTTTGGTAACACAAGAGCTCTGTTGCCAAATATTATACATTTGGCCACACAACTCTTGTGTTGCCCAAAGTTATCTTTCGGCAATAAAACATTTTTTGCCATATACAAAGTTATATATATAGAAAGTAACTTTTGGCGGCAAAAAATTGTGTTGCCAAAAGTACTATATTTTTTATTGGAAGCACTTTTAGACCTGCACTTTTTTTCATTAAAACTCCACGCTATATAAAACATGCAACCTTATAATCCAAAATCACATTGCGCATTTTTCATACAATCGTAAGTAATAAAAAGTTCCACAATTTTCAACCAAATGTCGTAAATATGAATTACAAAATAATATTTCATTGTAACCCAAGTATAAAGGGAAAAAATAAATGCCTCACAAATAAGAACATAACCAATCCTAAAAATTCAAAAGATGTAAACATGATCTAACCTATTACATTAACACATCAAAAGATGATAAAAAAATCCACGTAAACTAAAATGACGACGACAATATGACTCCCCTACACTATAAGAAATCGCAACTCCAAGACATAATGAATATAATAACTCCAAGAAAAATCCATCATCCGCCTGCATAAGATATAAAAATAAATGACTATATGGGTTTGTATAACTTCAAATGCATCTTGACTTAATCAATTTAAAACACTATTTAGTTTCAGAAAATTGCGATAGAGTTTACTTTATTATTCATGAAATCCAACATGTTTTAACATTAAAATAAACCCAACAACAACAAAAACCGTAGCTAAACCACCAAAAAATCCCTTCCACCGATTTAACATCTAAAAATCGTATATACAAGCTCGTACAACCATAGTATCCGAGTAGCTACATACCTGGCTCCTCCGTATCCATTGACTTTTCCATGTGTTGCAAATCCATTTTCATTCTACAAAAAATACAAAATAAATTATTATCAATCCGACTTCAAAAGATAATAACAATTTATAATATAAAGCAGTATTTGTTGGGTTTTATTGGAGTAATAACAATTTATGCTTAAGTCTATATTTTTTGCAAATTTATATCGTACACTCAAATCATGAGCGCCGTGACGATGTGGTCGGTTCCTACGAGTTACATTGGTCCCGTACGAGGTGTTCGTGCCTCTAACGGAATCGTTTGTGGATGTATTATGTTTTCACCCTTTTATGGCATGTTTTTATGTTTAACTCAACTTTTTACAAATTTACACCGTACACTCGAATTGGGAGCATCGTGACTATGCAATCGGTTCCTATTACGAGGTGTTCGTGCCTCTTACGGAACATTTTTGTGTTTATTTTACGTTTTCACCCTTTAATGGCATGTTTTTATGCTTAAGTCTAACTTTTTGCAAATTTATGTCGTACCCTCAAACCGTGAGCGCCGTGACTATGCGATCGGTTCCTACGTTTTACATTGGTCCCGTGTGAGGTGTTCATGCCTCTTACGGGACCATTTTCTAGTTGTTTTACATTCTCATCCTTTAATGGTATATTTTTATGCATAAGTAATATTTGCAAATTTAGGTGGCACACTCAAATCGGGTGCAACGAGGGTACGCAATTGGTTCTTACAAATTACATTGGTCCTGTTTGAGGTGTTCGTGACTCTTTCGGGACAGTTATGTGGCTGTTTTATGTTTTCACCCTTTGAAGCATGTTTTTATGCTTAAGTCTATCTTTTTGTAAATTTAAGTCGTACACTCAAACCGGGAGTCACATGACTATGCGATCGGTTCCTACGAGTTACATTGGTCCCGTGCGAGGTGTTGGTGCCTCTTAAGGCATATTTTTATGTTTAAGTCTACATTTTTGTAAATTTAGGTCGTACACTCGAACCGCATTCAATAAGACTACGCGGTTGGTTCATACGAGTTGCATTGGTCCCGTGTGAGGTGTTTGTGACTCTTTCGGGACCGTTATGTGGTTGTTTTACGTTTTCACCATTTAAAGGCATGTTTTTATGCTTAAGTCTATCTTTTTGCAAATTTAAGTGGTACACTAAAATCGGGAGTCACACGACTACGCGATCGGTTCGTACGAGTAACATTGATCTAGTGCGAGGCATTCGTGCCTCTTACGGGACCGTTTTGTGGTTGTTTTACGTTTTCACCCTTTAATGGCATATTTTTATGCGTAAGTACTTTTTGAAAATTTAGGTTGTACACTCAAATAGGGTGCATCGAGACTACGCGATTGGTTCCTAGTAATAACATTGGTCCAATGTGAGGTGTTCGTGACTCTTTCGGGATCGTTATGTGTCTGTTTTACGTTTTCACCTTTTGAAGTCATGTTTTTATGCTTAAGTCTATCTTTTTGCAAATTTAAGTCGTACACTCAAATCGGGAGTCACATTACTATGCAGTCGGTTCCTACAAGTTACATTGATCCCGTGCGAGGTGTTCGTGCCTCTTAAGGCATCTTTTTATGCTTAAGTCTAACTTTTTATAAATTTAGGTCGTTGACTCGAATCGGGTGCAGCGAGACTATGCGGTTGGTTCATACGAGTTACATTGATCCCGTGTGAGGTGTTCGTGACTCTTTCGGGACCGTTATGTGGCTGTTTTATACTTTCGCCCTTTGAAGGCATATTTTTATGCTTAAGTCTATCTTTTTGTAAATCTAAGTCGTACACTCAAACTGGGAGTCACACGACTACGCGGTCGGTTCCTATGAGTTACATTGACCCGTGCAAGGTGTTCGTGCCTCTTAAGGGACCTTTTCGTGGCTATTTTATGTTTTCACCATTTGATGGGACATTTTATGCTTAAGTCTTACTTTTTGCAACATTACGTCGTACACTCAAATTGGGAGTCACGTGACTACACGGTTGGTTCCTACGAGTAAAATTAGTCCCGTATGAGGTGTCCGTGCCTCTTAAGGGACCGTTGTTTTGCCATTTTACGTTTTCACCATTTGAAGCCATGTTTTTATGCCTAAGTCAATCATTTTGTAAATTTAAGTCATACACTAAAACCGAGAGTCACATGACTACACGGTCGGTTCCAACGAGTTACTTTGATCCCGTGCGAGGTGTTCGTACCTCTTAAGGGACCATTTTGTGGTTGTTTTACATTTTCACCCTTTGATGGGATGTTTTTATGCTTAAGTCAAACTTTTTGCAAATTTACGTCATACACTCAAACGAGGAGTCACGTGACTATGCGGTACGTTCTTACGAGTTAAATTAGTCCCATATGAGATGTCCGTGCCTCTTAAGGGACCGTTTTGTGGTTGTTTTACTTTTCACCCTCTGATGTCATGTTTTTCTGCTCTACTGTAATTTTTTACAAATTTAGGTCGTATACTCAAACCGGGAACCCCGTGACTGCGTGGTCGATTCCTACGAGTTGCATTAGTCTCGTGCGAGGTGTTCGTGACTCTTATGGGGCCATTTTGCGGCTGTATTATATTTTCACCCTTTGATGGCATATTTTTATGCTTAAGTCTCACTTTTGAAAATTTATGTTGTACAGTCAAACCAGGAGCATCGTGACTATGCGATTGGTTCCTATGAGTTACATTGCTCCCGTGCGAGGTGTTCCTGACTCTTACTGTAAGGACACAAATTTCCAATTGAGTCCATATATAGTTTTGGCTCAATTCCGGACAAAAACATTTTTTCATAGGATAGTATTTATTGTAATATTCTCAAGCCTATGAAGTGTATGTTGAAGACGTAGCGGCAAAGAATTTAAAGCTTCATCAAAATGCCGATTTGTGTGCCTCATTTCTATGTCATCAACTAAGGTTCCATGCTCCCAAGGTATGAATGTAATTATATGTATATAGGAGCTTGGAACAATTTGTATTGGGTTTTAGGTGAAATAAAAACTGCATTTTATTTTTCAGAAAGAATAAATTAGAACTTTAATATAAGTATATAAAAGTTTCTGGGCCAAAATCGAATTTTTCAATCTTTCTGGTTGTTCGTTTGAAATGTCGTTCGAACGAGTTTTTTTCGTTCGAACCAGATTTCGTTCGAACGAGTTTTGTCGTTCGAACCTGTTTCGTTCGAACGAGTTTTGTCGTTCGAACCAGGTTCGTTCGAACGAGTTTTGCCAACGACCCTAACTGGACAGTCGTTCGATATGTCGTTCGAACGAATGGTCGTTCTAACGAGGTATCTAACGAAATTCTAACGAGCCCAGGCTGGTCAGTCGTTAGAAGTCTCGTTCGAACGAGAATCACGTTCGTTCGAACGAACTTCCAGCGGGAACAGTTATTTGGCAGTTTTTTTTGCAGTTTTTCCCCACTCCTCCACTTGGTTTTCAACCAACTTTTTTCATACAATATTATGTGCGGGAAACACATTTTCCAAGACAACTTTTCCAACCTTGTTTATCTCCTAGAGAGAGTTTGAGAGCAAAATGAGTTTTAGGAAAATGTTCAAGTTTTGAGTGTAATTCTTTCAAGAAAAATCTTATACACACTCTGGTTTACACCCAATTGTTTATCCAAGTTTCTATATAAATATTAATTGCTTGGAGATTGTTTTGGCACCGGTTTTTCTCTACACCGAATTGAAGAGAAGTTTGTTTCATTTCTACCCATTTGGAGAAAGGCTCCATGTTAGGGTGACGGTGTGCCTAATTGCCCGATCGATGAATTTCGAGACCACGGTGGAGCTCCGTTGGTTATCCTCTAATTGGAGGTTGATACAAGAAGAAGCATCACGGCTTGAGAGGGTTCGAGTTTAGGAAGTAAGTCTTTTGTCTTGTATTTTGTAATACCGTTTTTAGTGGATTTGAGGCTAGGGCCGTCCCGAGGTTTTTTCCCGTTAGTGGGTTTTTCCTCGTACATCGCGGTGTTGTGTGACTGTTGATTTTATCTTGCTCTATATCACTTAGAACGCATGCTAGATTAATTTCAAGATAAAATTTAGTTTTACAATCACACTAATTTAAATTGGGACTTTAATTTTATATTGGGTAAAATTTGGTTTATTCAAGTCACTTGCATTAATATGGTTTCGCCTAACTTTGGATATTTGCTAATGATGACTTAGGCAAATTCTAGGACTTGAATTATGCTTTAATTCGTTTTTGAAGATATTAAAATTTAGTTGTTTTATTTGAAAGTTAAAACCATCTCAACGCTTCCGCATTTATTTAAAAAGAAATTATATAAGAATATGTGTTCAGTAAAACCCGGGGATTCTGCTTTCTCACTTACGACACCATTTTGTGGTCGTTTCACGTTTTCACCCTTTGATGGCATGTTTTTTTGCTTAAGTCTATGTTTTTGCAAATTTGCGTTGTACACTCAAACCGAGAGTCAGGTGACTACGCAGTCAATTCCTACGAGTTACACTGGACCCATGCGAGTTGTTCGTGCATCTTACGGGACCGTTTTGATATTGTTTTACACCATGTATATCTATATCCATATATAATTCCGAACTATATATACATATCATATCATAATATTATCGCACATGTCGGATATAAATGCTATCAACCAACGCGTAGAAGGCGGTCATAGGCACCCCCGTAAGTTCCCGGTTCATACTGAAACGACCCACCCCTATAAACAGACGCTATTTTACTCAACCATAAATATTATTGACACAAATATTTATAACATATATATACCATACATCACCATATATATATTTATATATATGCTATTGGTGAACTATGCGCATAAATAAAGCCTAAAACATTTAAGACTATGTCCCGACTTCATTTTAATTTACCATAAACAAATTAGTTTTCATTATTTTGGTGTAGCCTTACGAAGTGTACTCGCACTCTTTATCTATCGGCCCGAAATTCAAGAGTTTCAATCCCTCATTCAATTTCATGCAATCAATTTTAATCACTTAAACAACAAGATTACAATATGCTAAATCATGAACTTACATCTTCAATTTCATTAGTCCTGTAATTAATTCAAGGTTAGATATTCACAAATTAAGCCCTAATTCATATTCGATTTTAGAATTCAGTCTGGGCAGGAACCGTGAATCTCTAACAGAACATGTTAGAATCAGGAGAACTGCAGAAACCTGACAGACCTAACAGGTGGTTTAAACTAATAGCCATGTCCATCAAATGATAGTGGATCTCATTTAAATGAAATACCTGGTCGTTCGAATGACCCTGGTATTTATCGTTCTCTCTCTTCTTCTAAAAACCAAGTCCTCCATTAACAAGTTTTCAACCTTTATTCTGTATCGGTTTCTGCATCAAAACGTCCCCAGATTCATCCTAATTCCATACTTATATCATATTCAATCAAACCCTAACCATTTCATTAATTAGAACATTAATTTCGTTAGATCATAGCCCCTCTATAGATTTATAACTTCGCATTAAAGAAATCCGCAATTTATAATGAATGAAACCCTAACATTTTAATTGTGTCTCACCTCCTTTAATATGTATAAGTAAGTACCCATTGACAATTTGCAATTTAAACCACTTGCCTCAATGTTGATCAAGGTCTTGGATGAGGGAGATGGATTGAATCCAAGGGTTTCTTCTTGTTCTTGAAGCTCCTTCCAATATTTTCAAATTCTTCTAATGGCTTTCCACTCAAGCACTCTATACTTTTAATTTTCTAAAATGACTTTTGGTTGTCTTACCCTTACCTAATTAGGGTAAAAAGAATAAAACCCGTTTTTGGTCCTATGGGTTTCCTAAAAAGAGTCCAAACTCACTATTTGGAGCTCAAACGTGTCTAATTAAGACTCGGAACCCATTATATACATATGGCCACTCATTTTGGACTATTTCGACCCTACCGGACTCAACTGCGAGCTCAAAATCGCTATCCGAATGATAATGTTTAAAATTAACTTCCATTAGTCAATTTATTTGAATATACCAACTTTTAAATATCCAAATTAGTTAATTCTCATTAATTTACAACACAAGTAAATTACCAAATTACCGAATTAATTAATAAAGATAAAACCCCAAAAATTACGTGGTGTTACATACTCCCCCCCTTAAAAAGAAATTTTGCTACTCGAAATTCGGACATACCTGTAACAAACATCTCTTGATATTGTTCCCGCATGTGCTCCTCACGCTCCCAAGTGGACTCGTCAGCACTATGATGACCCCACTGAACATAGACAAGCGATACGAATTTATATCATAACTTACGATCATTGCGATCCAAGATACCTACTGGTCTCTAGTCATAAGAAATATCAGGTTGCAAGTCTATCTCCTCAAGTCGAAGATGCCAAAACGCCCTTGGGCTCCTCTTGTATTTCTTCATTGATGCAACATGAAACACATCATGGATACATTGTAGATGATCTGGAAAACCCAAACGATACGCTAGCAGTCCACCTCTCTCAATGATGGAAAAGGACCCACATACCTTGGCACTAATTTTCGGTTTTTACCAAATCTCATCACTCCTTACATAGGGGATACCCTCACTAATACCTGATCCCCGACCTCGAACTCCATATGTATCCTATTCACATCCGTGTAACTCTTTTGCCTATCTTAGTCTATATGAATATTCCCCAGAATTAACTCAATCTTCGAGGACGTGTCCCAAATCATCTCCAACCCTAATAGTCTTTTGTCCCCCTCATTCAACCAATAAGCTCGTGAGTGACAAGGTCTCCTGCACAACGCCTTGAATGGGGCCATGATAATAGTGAATTGGTACGAGTTGTTATTTCGCGAAGACTACCAATGGAAGGTACTGCTCCCACCCTCCCCCAAAATCAAGGATCTGTAGCATATCTTCGAGCATCTGATTCATGCGCCCCATTTTCCCATCCATGTGAGGGTGATATGTGGTGCTCAACTTCAACTCGGTTCCCATTACCTCCCGGTGTCTATGCTAAAAATGCAATACAAAAATCTTATCCCTATAGAATATTATATTGATTGGAACACCATGCAATCTGACTATCTCCCTGATGAACAGTCTCGCATATTGTATAGTCTTAAAGTCTGTACGAACATGGAAAAAGTTGGCCACTTTGGTCAATCGATCTACTATGACCCATATAGAATTATGACCCCTCTGTAAATAGGGAACCCCGTAATGAAGTCCTTAAAGATTCTCTCCCACTTCCACACCGGGATCTCAAGTGGATGAAATATGCCTGATGATTTCTGGTGATGTACCTTCATAAGTTGACACGTGGAACACTTTGAGACAAACTCCATATTATCTCGTTTCATCCCCGTCCACCAGTACATCCTCATCATATCTTGGTTCATTTTGTCCCCACCGGTATGTACCACAAATCTAGAGACACAAGCCTGAGTTAGAACGGTGTGTCTCAAGTCCTCGTCCTGTGGTACAACCAACCTTCCATTAAAGCCTAGCCCACCCTCGGAGCTAACGGAGTAAGACTCTGCACCCTTTACTAGAAAATAATTCACCCTATCTAGACAAAAAGGATAATACACCCGAGCCCTCACCACCCCCATAACAATCTCGGGTGTGACTACTAGAACCTCCATACATGCCCTAAAAATCTCATCATCGTGCCTAAGTTTGCTCCATTTAGCCTTCTAAACTACCGCCAAATCTTCCTTGGGTCGTCGTCTCAACGCATCAGCACCTAAGTTAGCCTTTCCAGGGTGATACTTAATATCAAACTGGTAATCTTTCACAAACTCCAACCACCTCCTTTTCTCATGTTGAAGTCCTTCTGAGTGAACATATATTGGAGTGATTTGTGATCAGTGAATAAGGTGAATTTATCTTCCAAAAGGTAATGCCTCCAAATCCTCAAGGCAAAGACCAACGCGACCAAATATAGATCATGAGTGATGTAGTTCCTCTTTTGGGGATTTATCTTTCAGGACGCATAAGCTATCACCCATTCCTCTTGTTGCAACACACCTCCAGTCCCGGTAAGGACGCATCAATATAAACCCAATAGTCCAACCCTGCCTTCGAAAACACCAATACGGGGGCTGAAGTCAGCTTGTCCTTTATCTCATTAAAAGCCAACTTATAAAAATCGATCTAAACAAAGGGAACCACTTTATGGGTCAAATTAGTCAGCGGTCTAGCTATAATAGAGAAACCTCTGATGAAACGACGGTAGTAACCAGCTAACTCCCAAAAGCTCCTGATCTTCGTCGGTGTTGTAGGATGACCCCACTCCCTCACCACTGACACCTTTCTTGGGTCCACGACAATCCCCTGCTCCGACACAATATGGCCCAAAAACTTCACTTCTAGAATCCAGAACCCACATTTTACATACTTGGCATATAATTGGTGATCTCGCAATTTCTGTAAGACTATATGGAGGTTCTTGGCATACTCCTCCTCCTTGAACGATCAAAATTTCTTCTACGAACACTAAGACGAATTGATTGAGAAAATATCTAAAAACTCGATTCATAAGGTCTATGAATATCGCCGGTTGATTGGTGAGCCCGAATGGCATCACCCAAAAATTTTAAGAACCATTTTGATATAAAAGGCAGTTTTTGAAACTTATTCCTCTCTAATCCTCAACTGATGGTCCCCCACCATAAATCAATTTTGGAGAAATATGCTTCCCCTCGCAACTGGTCAAAAAGGTCATCAATCCTAGGCAGTGGATGCTTGTTTCGGATCGTGACCTTATTCAACTCCTATAGTCAACACATAAGCGAAGTGAACCATCTATTTTATTCACAAATAACATGAAAACACCACGTGGAAATGTGATCCATCGAATGAACCCTTGACCAAAGAGTTTCTAAATTTGTTCCCTCAACTCACACATCTCCGAAGGGGCTATGCGGTAAGGCAATCGGTCTATCGAACTGGTGCCCCGATACTTGATTAATGATGAACTCAATCTCCTAACTAGTTGAAAACCCCGATATGTCCTAGAATATGTCCTCAAAGTCACTCATTATCGGAATTAAATGTATTAGAATCACAACCTCATGTGAGTGATCCTCCTTAAGATAATGTAAATGAGTGTCCAATCCACCTTCTAGAAAGGCCATCATCACTAAAAACATCTACGGTCCTAGTATGTCGAACACTAAGGCTCTTTCATAACAATCAACCAACACTCTATAACCGACTAGCCAATTTTTACCAAAAATAACATCATACCCCTCGAAATCCAAAACTAAGAGATCCGATGCAAAACTCAAACCCCCAATCAGAATGTTTGCCCCCTAAAAATTTAGAAAATAAGAGATCCACCCCTATAGGTGAATCCACACACATGAGTAGGCTATAATCTGTGTGTAGTAACCCAACCCCTCTAGTAAAATGGGTCCTAACAGATGAATATGATGCACCCGTATTAAAAAGTATCCTACCAACATGAACATGGATAGGGAACGTACCCTCTGCTTCCGGTGGTGCTGGGGGAATTGGAACATATCGAACGTTGTACACACATCCGTACTGTAATTGTCCTAACTGATGTAAAATCTATGGAGGTGGCTCTACTAGAGGCACCTGCTACTGATGACCCTACGGGGCACCGTGTTTTCGACCCCTAACTAGTTGTGGGAAATTCTGCCTGAAGTGGCTTGATTGATTGCAAATGAAATAATTTTTTTAATTGTCTCCCTGATACTCGACGTGCTGACCATGAAGTTGCGATCCCTGAGGTTAGCCTTGATGACCCTTACGAGGTTGTCCTGGCTATTGGCCCTGACGTCCACCCCTATTGTTTCCCTAGCCCTGGTGGCCTTCAGGAACTTGATGGCCCTTCCTAAACCTATGTCCTCCATATCTAAATATCTTGGTGGGATTCCCCTGACAGGTATCCTTCCCTTGCGGCGCACCACTAGAAGAACCTCCGTCGGCCTTACCCCGCTGGCATGGCTCCCCATATCTCTTGCTCCACTTAAGGTGGAATCGGTGGTCCTGATAATGAAGTAAGGTCGTGTTAACAACATCAGTGTATAACATAAAAGATGGGTTCCATATCAAATGTTGCTTGATCCTCCAGGCCAAACCATCAATAAACATAAATTTCTTCCTTTACTCGTTGCTCACCTCATCCGACATAAGAGTGTCCAGACGAGTGAACTCCTCCTCATACTCGGTAATAGATCTATCTCCCTGAGTCAACTCCCTAAGACTCATCCTCATCTCCGGGTAAAAATACTTGCGGTAAAACCACGCCCAAAACTCTACAAAAGTAATAGAATCCCTTTCTGCAATAGTGTAGTGGACTCCCACTACTGCAAGGAGGCTCTTGTCAACCTAAATGTCATAAGAATCTGCCTTTGTACCTTGCTACACTCCACCATCTGTAGGTTCCTCTGCATATCGCATCTCCATTTGTAAGATTCAATCACATCCACACTACCATGGAACTTTGAGAGATGACCCTTCTTGAAGGCATCTTGAACCCATTGCCACTCTTTTAGCCCTGGGTGGACCTTCCCTACTGGAGCCATGTGCTGAGGTGGATGATGCTGAGGAAGGTGAGATACCATCGCGGTCGTGGTGACATTTACCTCCTGAGCCACTACACCTGCTACCGGCTCGATAGAAATAATCCCCTGCGACGGCTGTAGCTGTAGTACATCAGGGTCCTGAGGAGCCTCAACCTCTCCTCCTCGAGCGTCCGCCCTCGCGGGTCTACCTTTTGCTCTCTTGGGAGGCATCTGAAACATTGAACGAGTTATATTAGTCATAATTTATAGAAACCTTAACATAGAAGAAGAGCGATAGAAAGTAAAAATGAGTCAACAGTCCTAATAATAGCGCTCTATGCCAAAGAACGCAACACCGAAACTAAAGTAAGCCGTACAGATCCGAGGGAGACTAGAACCTCTTGCTCTGATACCATCTGTGACACCCCGCTCAATAAAATACCGAGTGATCACTCCTATATCAAATTAAAAAGGAATATCATTCTGTTCATTGTTAGCATCAGTGTCCAATTTTTTTTAATACTAATCACCTAGTCTTAAATTAAGCTGATGTCTACTTTTTATTATGAATTAAATCAAACCCAAATGACATACTAGGAGACAAAATTAACTATCACAATAAGGGAACTAAACATGCCACCAAACAAGTACTAGTGTTTGTCGAGCAACATCGACTACAAACAATCCAAAAAGTGCAAGTATAAAAGAATACCTATACATGACAAGACTGCATATAGAAGTAAAAATATAATAGTAAAACTAAAAAAGTCCCTATCTAAAGATAGAATGAGACAAGCATCTAAATAAAGATCTCGCAGCAATCGACATATGCTGCAGTTGCGCACCCTGTAGGAAGAATTAGGCCTGGCGCCCCTTTGGTAGGACACCAAAAAGGATTTTAAAAAGGTTTTATAGCAAAGTTTAGAACCCAAAACATTTGAAAATATATAGCAAGTACATTTAAATACTAGAAATTAAGATGCAAATTCTCTTCATATTTAAGTTACTACCGTACACTCCGTGGAGTACACCTCACCCGTCAACAATTGTGCGTGCCTAATGAATTAAACATAACACCTATCCACTCTCCCCGTAACTGGACTCGACCCATATATTACACTAATTACCCCACTATATACCACGAGTGAGTTTAGCATACACATTATAAGTTGTTATGCACATTAAATTATTTAAACCAATTGTCATCCAATACTATATAACCGTTTCACGAGTTATATTAATTATACATTTACACCATGTATATCTATATACGTATAGAATTATGCACCATATATACGTGTCATATCATAACATTCCCACATATGTCGAATATAAATGCTATCAACCGACGCGTAGGAGACGCTCATAGGCCCCCCATAAGTGCCCATTACATACCAGAATTGCTCACCACTATAAACAGACGCTATGACCCGGGGAATATTCTCGCCCTGCACTATCTAGTCAGGGGAGTCACCCACATCGCGCAACCTCCTAAGATAGCATTAGTATTGGTATTCTTTACTATAAATATTACTCACACCAAAATTTATATCATATATATATCACGCATCACCGAATATATATAGAAATCTAGGCTACCGGTGTACTTTGCCCATACATGAAGCCTACAACATTTAAGTCTAAAGACCAACTTCATTTCATTTAATTATACACAAATTAGATTTCATTATTTTGGTGTGCCCCTATCGAGTGTACCCGCACTCTCTATCTCTCGGCCCGAAGTTCAAGAGTTTTAATACCTCATTCAATTTCATGCAATCAAGTCTAATCACTTAAACAACAAGATTACAAATATGCTAAATCATTCACTTAAATCTTAAATTTCATTAATCCTTTAATTAATTCAATTTTAGGTATTCAGAAATTAAACCCTAATTCATACTCGATTTCAGAATTCAGTCGGGGCAGGAACGATGAATCTCCAACACAAGAAGTCTGAATCAGGGGAACAATAGAAATTTCATAGACCTAACAGGTGTTTCAAACGAAGATCCTTGTCATTCGAACGACAGTGGATCTCGTTTGAACAAAATACCAAGTCGTTTGAATGACCCTGGTATTTCTCCTTCTCTCTCTTCTGCTAAAAAACTAGTCTGCCATTAACAAGTTTTCAACCTCTTTTCTGTATAGGTTTCGGAATCAAAACATCCCCAGATTCATCCTAATTCCATACTTATATCATATTCAATCTAAACCTAACCATTTCATCAATTAGAGCATCAATTTCATCAAATTTTAGGCCCTCCACAGATTTATAACTTCACATTAAGGAAATCCCCAATTTCTAATAAATACAACCCTAACATTTTAATTAAGTCTCACCTCCTTTAATATGAATAAGAAATACACATTAATAATTTGCAATTTAAACCACTTGCCTTAATGTAGATCAAGGTCATAGATGAGGGAAATCGATTAAATCCAAGGGTTTCTTCTTGTTCTTGAAGCTCCTTCCAATATCTCCAATTCTTTTAATGGCTCTCCTCTCAAGCTATCCATAGTGTTAATCTTCTAAAATGACTTTTGGTTGTCTTACCCTAACCTAATTAGGGTAAAAAGCTTAAATCCCGTTTGTGTGCCTATGCGCTTCCTAAAAAGGGCCCAAACTCACTATTTGGATCTTAAACATGTCTAATTAAGACCCGAACCCATTATATACATATGGCCACTCATATTGGAACATTTCAACCCTACTAGACTCAACCGCGTGCTCAAAATTGCCATCTGAATGATAATTTTAAGAATTAACTTCCATTAGTCAAATTATTTAAGTATGCCCACTTTTAAACATCCCAATTAATTAATTCTCATTAATTTATGACACGCATAAATTACCAAATTACCAAATCAGTTAATAAAGAGAAAACCCATAAATTACGAGGTGTTACAATTAAACTCTTTGTAATATCTTACATGTTGTTCGAACCATCAAGGGAATTGCATTTGTTATCGTTGTTCTAAATTCAAAAGTCTTTCCTTCGTAATCTCCTCCCTATGCTCACTACATAACAATCGACTATATGTTTCACATCCAATTAATAATAATAAATATATAATAATAAAAAGATTACAAAGGATAATTGACGACTTACAATAGGTATAGCTCCATCTTCCCACAGTTAGTCAAAACATATCATTGACTCATTTGTCACTTTTTCTCAGAAGGATCAAATCAAGATTCATAGAAAGGTAGTACCTTTTAAGAGAACCTATCAAATCCATCATACTCCATCTTTCCCTCATAGTTTCGTTTTGCATGATTAAATTTAGTTTCAATCCCTTCAAGGTACATATAGAGCAAAAGGTCAAACATTAGTTAACTATGTATGTTTCTTCTAGTGAACCTTGGAGACGGGCTTTGGTACAAACATGGGCCTTAATGGTTCCTAAGTAGCTATGCACAATATACAGAAGACCAAATATTACATGTTAAAAATATGTAATCAAGTTAGGGAAAAAAATTCAGGGAAAAAATAAATCATCACCTTTTAATTGGGTACATCCACCTATACTGCACTGGCCCTCCAAGCATCACCTCTTGCGACAAATGAACTGCTAGATAGATCATTATATCAAATATGATTGTGGATAAATCATTTCAAGTTTAAACAAAATCATGATAATTTATCTTTCTAATCTCTCAAGTTCCTCATCTTTTAAAGTTCTAGAACATAATCCTTTAAAAAACTTTATGCCGTATATACATCCTTGGGTAAATACCCACATATACCAATAAGTAGAAATCAGTATAAAAGAATATGACAATCATGACAATGTAATCCTGATACTTTTCCATCACTTATGTTTACATATCGGGAGATATTATAGGAGCAAGTATCTAGGAATTTCACCGATTTTAAAAACTAACAAAATCCTTTTTTTTCCATCTTAGGCAATGTGTAACATGATTTTGGCATCTTACATACATCATCATATGGCTTCAAATGATGTTTTTTACATATTTTCATATCCTCTAAATATTGTCTTGCTTTATAAGTGTCCTTTGTCATCCCTTCTACATTAACTAATGTTAACAACACACTTTTGCATATATTCCTCTCAATCTGCATGACATCTAAGTTCTGTCGTAACTTTAGTGTCCGCCAATATGGTAATGATAAAAATATGCACTTTTGGGTCCAATTTAACTCTTTAGATGTATGCTTTCTCGTGTGATTATATGCATGCTTTAGTAGTTTATAGTCTTTAACATGGTTCAGTTGTCTCAACACATCATCGCCATTTAATTCCACAATTTTGATCGATGCTCTTGCATTTTGTCAAACCTTTTACTCCATCGCGAATTTTAATTGGTTGGTAAATAATGTCACTGGCCAATGTAACAAATCTTGTTAAGTGACTAGTATGAAGAAGTATGTTCATTACAAATTGGATATGCATGTATCCTTCTGTGCTCCACCCAGACAAATTAGCATATGCAGGAAAGTCATTTTAGTCCATAATACTATTTCATGCGTTCGAAAACTCTTTCCAGTAGATGCGTCATATGTCTCTACACCGACTTCCCAAAACTCTTTAAGTTCATCAATTAAAGTTTTTAAATATACATATGTAAGTTTACCAGGTGAAGTAGGGACAGGAAGAAGCAACGACATCATAAAGAATGGTTCCTTCCTATAAAACCAAGGCGGCAAATTATATGGCATAAGTATAACCGACCACATGATGTATGATTTGTGCATGCTAGCAAAGGGGTTTAACCTATCACTTGCTATTCCAAGGTGTACATTTTGAGGTTCTTTTGAATACCATTGATACTCCTTGTCAAATCCATTCCAAGTTTTGGAATCAATTGAAAGTCTCAATCCATTGTCATTATTTTCACCCTCTTTGTGACACCTCATATCGTCACCCGTTTTCTTTGGAAAAAAATATTTTAAGTCTTGTTTTAATTAAGAAGTAATGTAATACCATGTGAGGTATTCTTTTTCCCTTGGGATCATTGATTTTCCATCTAGATTCCGCACATATCAAACACTCTTATCTATTTTTAACTCTTTCCAAACTAGCATACAATCATTTTTATAAGCACGAATAGAGACATATCCCAAGCCCAAATCTAATAACATGTTATTCTCTTCGTAATGCAACTTGGGGAGTGTCTCACCCTCATGTAAAGCTTGTTTCAACAAATCAATAATCATATTGAAAAATTATTGCTCCATCGGTTAACAACTTTGAAGAAAAGCAACTTCATAAGAAATGGCAACATTGAAAACTTTGTACAATTAGGATAAAATTCACGCTCAACGTCTTTCAATAACTTGTAAAAAATTTTCATTTACCTTATAATATTTTCTTACGAAAAGCTAACACCCAATTTAACATTGATTCATGAAAGGTTCCCCTATATAGGTTGTCCAACATTTCATGTACTCCATCACATTGTTCTTCTCCATCATCATCATCATCATTGATGTAGTTATCAAAGACACAAAATCCTCCCTAACTTAGAGCATTCTCCATGATGAATTCAATGAGTATAGCTCGTAGAAATTCCCTTAAAGAATAAATGGTCCTCAACTTTATCAATAGATCTAATATCAATATATAAACAATCTATTCATGGACATAAAACATAACTAGTCAGGCCCATGTGTTTCTTAACATATTGAATGTAACACCTAACCCCATTTACATATTTCTTATAGAATCTATTACCTTCTTGGATCTAACTCTGACCCATCTCCATTTCGGAATTCTATTAAATATTAAAACGAACATGCTATGGATACTATATCATTCACTAGAAAAATTCACCCATTCACACAAAAATGGTATGGAAATTACACCTAAATAATCTAAATGATGACGTGATAGTGATAATTTTTTTTAAATTTGTTTCCGTAAGAAATATACACTTGAAAAAAGCTAAAGACTTAAAATTTTGTATGCCGTTACAATGAGTGCCACCCTTAAAAACTAATACCAATACAAATACTTAAAGTATGTTCAACAATGGAACTTAAGTGGATGTAATCACACATTTATTATACGCAGTTACCTTAGAATTCATATTTGAATTGTATGTAGTTTCATGTTCGTATCCATAATCACACACATTGATATAATTATGTGATAATACGAACAAATAAACCCCAAACAAACTGTTCTTCAAAATCTACAGAGGCATCAATCTGAAATACATTTAACCAAAATGCAAAAGAATGTTATGTTCATGACATAAATTATTCCCAAAGACCATTAATATTAGAAATATACTCGACAACATATTAAATCAAAATTTTTTTTAAACTATTGAAATAATAAATTGGGATATATATAAAAAAATTTGTTGTGTATACACTAAACTAAGAATGATGACTCCATTTGGTGAGACGAGATCCCAACTTATTTTGTTTTAAGGACATTACACATTTCAACAACAATACGGATTACACCAAAAATTAGTGAAACATCAAAATTTTCAATGCCCAAAGCCCAATAATTAATTTTTAAGACCATATAATCACTAATTTAGCCATACACCAATAATAAATTTCAAAAACCAAGATATGTGTTGATACCAAATTTAGTCTGCTGAGATGGCTCAATTGAGTGAAGACACATGGCAATCTACGTGGCAACAACAAACACTTTCGAGGAACTCAGACGCTCCGAGGAACCGTATTACAATGAGGAACACTGCTTCCCCGAGGAACTCAGACTCTTCGACCAACAAGAACTCTACGAGGAACTTTTGAGTACCGAGCAACTCTTGAGTACCGAGCAACTTAGGCGGTCCGAGCAGCTTAGGCGGTCTGTGTTGCACCTCGAACAAAGTATTAATAGAAGGATAACCAACAGTTTGACTGTTCATTAAATGCTTATCATTCAGATCTATACACTTAAGGGGCATTGAATGTATTACCCTTTCACATGTACATCATTTAATGTATTACCCTTTCACATTACAGCCTCAGGGCTATAAATACATTGTATTACCCTCATTGTAAGAGGGCTCGGAATTTCTTGAGAAAACTTGTAATCGAGAATTCCCAAACAGTCAGCAATAACATAAACAGTGGACGTAGGCCATTCTTATAAGGCTGAACCACTTTAAAAGTTCTTTATCTCATTTTATTTATCTGTGATTAAATAATTAGATATAATCTAATTTTTTACATCAATAGATTGGCGTCGTCTGTGGGAAACGAATGGTAATATCGTTTTTCATCAAAAATAACTCATCTGATATTCCAGAACCCAGCCATCGAAATGCTGGAAGCCCTCCACATCCATCTGCTCCGCCTAATATTCCAGATCAGGCTAGAATAATGACAAATCTGGCCTAAGGCCAGACAGTCATGCAAGAAATGATGCGACAACTCCTACAAACCCTTCATGGCGGTGCACCAACCCATTCAGGACTGCGAAGTATTCAAAGAAATAACCGTTTACCTTCTTCACATACTAGGCGTACTGATTCATATCGTACTGAGGAATCTGATGATTTTTCTTATCAACCTGGACGAACTTTGACAGTACAGGCCACAGATACTGAACAACGTATCATTCTCTCTCCAGAAAGGACTAGTGCACTAGAGAGGTTAAGCAGGGTATCACCTTTTGATAAATTAGGACCCAGAAGGAGTAGAAGTCCTCCTGAAGTCGTATCGAGGAGTTTTTGATGACCATCAGATTTAAGGGAAGGATATGCCCAGTCGCGACCAGCTGCTTGTCAAGATAGATCCTAGGAAGCCACATCAATGCGATCAGTTGCTCGAACCAACAGGCCCGAGGAAGGAAATGATGCATGGAAAGGCTCTATTAAAAGGCTGGAGGATAGATTAGGGGAAATGGCTAAAGCCAAGAACCCTCTACAATGAACTTTTGTTCGAGGAACACCTTTTTTCCAGGACATTGTAGATTTTCCAACACCATCAAAGTTCAAAGCACCTATTGTGACCCCCAAATATGATGGAAAAACCGACCCTGTCCTTCATATAGAACAATACCAAGATGCAACCGACATCTATGTTGTACCAGATGAGATGAGATGCAGAGCATTCTCGGGAACTCTTACCGGATCTGCTCAAATGTGGTATAATAATCTTCCTTTGGGTAAGATCTCAACTTTTCTTTAACTGTCCAAGTTATTCATTGGGAATTTCTATTTTGGGGAAAAGCGAGTTAAACGAGTAGCACATTTGTTAAGTGTTAGACAAAAGGCTGGTGAGAGTAACAGAGATTATATAACTCGTTTTAATAACGAGAAACTCGAAGTCATTGATTATGAGGAAAAGACAGCGATTACCGCCTTGATGAGTGGACTACTGCCCAACAAGTTGTACTACACTTTGGCCAAAGATCCACCTAGAACCATGTCAGACCTGACGGGAAAAGCGTCCAAGATTATGAATGCCGAGGAGGCTATAGCTGTGAAGAAGAATATGGATGCCAAATAAACCAAGGTGGAAGGTGATAAAGCTTAGAAGAAAGAGCGTAAGAACAATGGTAATGACAAACACTCAAAAAATAGGTCGACACGGGAAGTAATGAAGAAATTCGATAATTATACTCCTTTGAAGAAGGACATCAACCATGTTCTAGAAGAAATCAAGAACAACGAGGAATTAAACTATCCAGAGAAAATGAAGGCAGACCCTGACAGGAGGAATAAGGCAAAGTATTGCGAGTTTCATAAAGATCATGGCCATATGACCAAAAATTGCATAGCTCTTCAAAATGAGATTGAAACACTCAACAGACGAGGAAAACTGGCAAAGTATGTTAATCGTGGAAGCGAAATAAGAAACAACGACCGAACAAGAGAGGGGTGTGGATCTCCTTGCCGAGCAGAGGAGAACAAGAAAAGAAACCATGAAGTTAATCCAGAAGATGACCTCGATCTTCCTAAGAGACCAAGGCATCCAGAACGAGAGGTATTTTCAATATGCTTTGGGTCATTTGACTGTAATGTTATTACATGAGGAGATGCAGTAGGAGGAGACCTTACTGCAGAGAGAAAAGCTTACCTCTGTGAGGCTCAAGCTTGCTCGTACATTCAACGAATAAATCTAGATGAGGAGGATCGCTCGAGAAAGGTGAACAAAGAGAAATTGGTCATTGGTTTCTCAAAGAACGACCTCGCAGGAGTTTTGTATACTCATGATGACCCATTGGTGATCAAAATGAGGATGAAGGAGGTAATAATTTCAAGAGTACTAGTAGACAATGGTACCTCGGCAGACATCATATTCTACTCGTGCTTCGATAGTTTAAATCTAAAGCTATGGAGCCTTATCATAGACCACTCCTCGGTTTTACTGGCGAGAAAGTATTTCCACTTGGGACGATCAAATTGGATATATTCATTGGTACGTTGCCTGCTTGTCGAATAGAAAGAATACGCTTCTTCGTGATGGATAAGAATGTTCAATCATCATACAATATCATCATGGGAAGAGTAGGATTGAAGAAGTTCGAGGCTATATCATCTACGGTACATCAGTGCCTAAAATTTCCAACAAATTTTGGAATAGGATTTGTGAAAGGTGATCAGAAAGTAGCTCGGGAATGCTATTATTCATCCGCCGAGCAAGAGGAACTGAAGGAATCAAGGAAAAAGACTACTACCTATCAAGTTGATGAAGGTGCTGAAATTGAAACATTGGATCCTAGAGATGAGTCGCAACTCGTGTAGGGTCAAGTGGTGGAAGCTACTGAAAACATCAATCTGGATGACGAGCACCCTGAATGAACTACTCAAGTAGGTTCGTCGTTGGAAGCCTCACTAAAACAGGAATTGATAACTTTCCTAAGAAGCAGAAAGCAAACCTTTGCGTGGAGTCATGAGGATATGCCATGGGTAGATCCAAATTTCTTATGTCACGAACTCAATGTGAATAAGGAGATCAATCCTGTAAAGCAGAGAAGAAGAGTATTCAGTCCCGAGAAGAATCAATCTATGTATGAGGAAGTTGAGAAGCTCCAGAAAGCCTTCTTTATTGAAGATGTTAAATATCCTAACTGGTTAGCAAATGTGGTGATGGTGAAGAAGAAGAACAACAAATGGAGGATGTGTGTAGACTTTACCGACCTCAATAAAGCATGCCCAAAGGATCACTTTTTGCTGCCCCGAATTGATCAACTAGTGGATGCTACCTCGGGACACGAGTTGTTGAGCTTCATGGATGCTTATTCTGGTTATATCAGATTAAAATGAAACCTGAAGACAAGGAGAGTACTTCTTTCATTACCCCTAGGGGAACTTATTGTTATAATGTTATGCCTTTTGGTTTGAAAAATGCAGGTGCGGCATATCCGCGGCTGATGAACAAGGTATTTGCTGAACAAATCAGTTGCAATATGGAAGTCTATGTTGATGATATGCTGACAAAGAGCAAGAAAGCTGACGATCATTTTGTTGACTTAAGTCAAACTTTTGATCAACTATATAAATACCAAATGAAGTTGAACCCGACGAAGTGCATATTTGGAGTACGAGAAGACATGTTTTTCGGATACATTGTCAATCAGCGAGGCATTGAAGCTAACCCTGAAAAGATCAAAGCTCTGCTAGGGATGCGATCTCCAACGACGACGAAAGATGTGCAAAGTCTTATAGGACGAGAAGAAGCACTCAACAGATTTGTATCGTGAGCAACTGATCGATGTCTCCCATTCTTCAAGACACTCCGAAAGACTTTTGAGTGGAATGATGAATGTGAGAAGCCTTTTTAAGACTTGAAGAAATACTTGGGAGCGCCTCCACTGTTATCCAAGCCAATGATGGGAGAAAAATTATACTTGTATCTGGCAGTGTTCGAGAATGCAGTCAGTTCGACATTGATAAGAGTGGATAATGGAGTACAAAAACTCATCTACTACACAAGTAAGGCCTTTCGAGGAGCAGAGATCAGATATCCAAAGCTGGAAAAATTGGCACTAGCATTGATCAAGGCAAGTAGAAGAATGAAGCCATACTTTCAAGCTCATACCATAGTAGTATATACTGATATGCAATTGAGGCAAGCCCTTCACAAACTAGAAAAGTCAGGAAGATTGATGTGCTGGGCAATAGAACATGGTGAATATGATATAGTTTATGAACCCAGATCATCGCTAAAAGGGCAAGATGTAGCAGATTTTATAGCAAAGTTCACCTATCCTGATACCCCCGAGGAGCAAAAGTTGCTCGCTGAACCTGTGGATGTTACAGGATCATCAAACACAAGCTCAGACCAACTTAGGTTGGTAAAAGGACAAGTGGATGTTACAGGATCATCAAATTTGAGCCCAGACCAACTTAGGTTGGTAAAAGGGCAAGAAAAGATGATTGACGAAGAGAAAGAAATATCAAGGGAGGATGAAAGGAAGCAACAAATATTTCACCGAGTAATTCTGTCAGATCAGAAATTTGAAGACGAGTTACCTATATGGAGTCTGTATGTTGATGGTTCATCTTGCACTACAGGATGTGGCGCAGTGATAGTTTTGAGCAGTCCAGACGAGGTCGACATGGAATACGCCCTACGTTTCCAATTCAAAGCTTCCAATAATGAGGCCGAGTATGAGGCCAGGATTGCAGGTCTTAATTTGGCAAAAATTATGGAGGCGCAGCAAGTTATTGTCTTCAGTGATTCTCAATTGATCGTAAATTAAATATTGGGAATATATGCAGCCAAAGGAGAATTAATGATCAAGTATCATGCAAAGGTGATGGAGTTGGTATCAGAATTTGCTGCTATTCAGCTGGTCAGAATACCAAGAATGGAGAATGCAAGAGCAGACGCCCTAGCTCAATTAGCATCAGCTACTCGTACCGAGCTATGAAGAACAATCCCAATTGAACTGTTGGCTAGTCGAAGCATAGACGAAGATCTGATGATGAATTTTATTACCCTTAATTTAGGACCATCTTGGATGGATCCCATCAGGGCATATATTGAGGAGGGAGAATTACCAATTGACAAGCTCGCAGCCAAGAAATTGAAGTTTGAAGCTGCTCCGTATGTATTAACTAACAATATTCTATATAGATGAGGAATTATGGCAGGTTTGCAAATATGTGTACATCCCTCCGAGGTGAAAGAATTGATTGAAGAGATCCATGAAGGGTCATGTGGAGCCCATGTAGTAGGTCGGACGCTTTTGCAAAGGGTGATGACACAGGGATACTACTGGCCAATGATGAGGGCTGATTGTATAGCCTATGCCAATAAATGTGACAAGTGCCAGCGCTTTTCCTCCATCCGAAGAACTCCAAAAGCATTGTTGACACCCATCACTTCCCCTTGTCCATTTGCCATGTGGGGAATAGATTTGGTCGGGCCACTGTCAACGACTAGAGGAAGGTTCAAATACCTCATCATCGCAGTGGATTATTTTACTAAGTGGGTAGAAGCTGAGCCTCTCATTGATATGAAGTACGACAAGGTGTAATAATTTATTTGGAAGAACATCATTTGTCAATATAGTCTTCCTCATGCCTTCATCACAGACCATGGAACACAATTTGACAACAAGGAGTTCGCTGCCTATTACCATCAGTCCAATATCTTGAAGATCCACTAGGAACTAGGACATCCCTAAAGCAACTAACAGACTGAAGTGACGAATAAAACACTGCTAAATGGCTTGAAGAAAAGACTAAGTGACGCAAAAGTAAACTGGATCAACGAGATACAGTCAGTACTCTGGGCTTATCATACCACTCCTCGAGCAGCAACTGGAGAATCACCATATATGTTGGCATTTGGAAGTGAAGCTGGTATACCTACTGAGTTGGGCCTCCCAACACACAGAGTACTAAATTTCAATTACCCTGTCAGTGACTTAATGAGAAGATTGGATTTAGATATGCTCAAGGAAGTTAGAGAATAAGCATCCATCAGGAATGCTGCATACCAACAACGAACATCTTTGTTCTACAATAATAGGGTGAAGAAGTGCAACCTGAAAGAAGGAGACTATGTGCTAAAGAAAGTGATTCAAAAGCACAACAAACTGGAGGCAAAATGGAATGGACCATACCGAGTTACAGAAGTTGTTCGACCAGGAACTTATCGAATAGCAACTTTAGAGGGGGATGAGTTTAAGAACGCATGGAACGCAGAGCACCTGTGCAAGTATTATCAGTGATGTATATTCTCACGTAACGCAGTTCCGTCAGTATGAATAAAATGAAGATATTCTGCCAAATTCTCTCCTTTTATTGAAAGTTTTTCGGGGAATACTAGTGCTACACACTACTCGGCAAAACTCGGACTACTCAAATTTATTCTCGAAAATGCCAACTAAGGTTGGTCGGGAAACAAATGTATTCCTACGGGAAGTAAAACTATGTATTCCTAAAAATGCCAACTTATGTTGGTTAGGAAGTAAATGTATTCCTACGGGAAGTAAAACTATTCCTAGAAATGCCAACTTATGTTGGTTAGGAAATGTATTCCTAAAAATGCAAACTTATGTTGGTTAGGAAGTAAATGTATTCCTACGGGAAGTAAAGTATTCCTAAAAATGCCAACTTATGTTGGTTAGGAAGTAAATGTATTCCTACGGGAAGTAAAACTATTCCTAAAAATGCCAACTTATGTTGGTTAGGAAATGTACTCCTAAAAATGCCAACTTATGTTGGTTAGGAAGTAAATGTATTCCTATGGGAAGTAAAACTATGTATTCCTAAAAATGCCAACTTATGTTGGTTAGGAAGTAAATGTATTCCTACGGAAAGTGAAACTATGTATTCCTAAAAATGCCAACTTATGTTGGTTAGGAAGTAAATGTATTCCTAAAAATGCCAACTTATGTTGGTTAGGAAGTAAATGTATTCCTACGGAAAGTAAAACTATGTATTACTAAAAATGCCAACTTATGTTGGTTAGGAAGTAAATGTATTCCTACGGGAAGTAAAACTATTCCTAAAAATGCCAACTTATGTTGGTTAGGAAATGTATTCATAAAAATGCCAACTTATATTGGTTAGGAAGTAAATGTATTCCTCGGGAAGTAAAAGTATTCCTAAAAATGCCAATTTATGTTGGTAAGGAAGTAAATATATTCTCGAAAACGCCAACTAAAGTTGGTCGGGAGGTAAAATTATTCCAGAAAGTGCCAAAATTGCTTGCTAAGAAAAAATCCACTAACTATGGCTGGTCGGGGATAAAAACTCACTAACTGTAGTTGGTCGAAAAGGAAAATTTACCGACCTTGGTTGGTCGGAAACATTTTATGAATACGAGAAAGTGATCGAGCATAATTTTTTATACTCGTAACTTTTTAAAATTATTACTAAGTTGGTCGAGAAACAAAACATCATTTTTGCCAAATGACTACCACAAATTCAAACTACTCGACAATAAGTTGATCGACAAATAACACAATATTGTTATCTTTTAACAGAAACACATGCACAGATGTAAAGTGTTACAAGACAATAGCAGTCAAGATTTGCAAATAAAATTATTTCATTAAATGTAGAACAAAATACATCAGGAATGAAATGCAAATTTATTACATCAATATTTCTATTCTATTGGTTGTTCCCCTCTGCTTTTGAAACAGGTTCCTCGCCAGCAGGAGGATCATTTAAAGCAAGAGGACAATTTATGAAGTTAAGATCTTTTAACATCCTGATATTCATCACAGATGGTCGATCTAGTAGATGCTCAGGACGAGATATCTCAACATTTGAATGGAGATTATAATCGCCGAGGTATTTGGAAATCAGAAATCGAAGGATGGCCCGAGCAGGGATCCAACTCATATCAAGATTGAATGGTGGCACTGGTAGGTCGAGCAGCCCAGGATTATGGTAATCCCACAGGTAATGACCCTGTTCCAATTGCAGCACACCTAAGGCATTCAACCATCCATGATTGTAGCCCTCATTATTGGCATTTTGGATACGATCGTCCAAGTGGTAGAGAGCCTCGTTGTAACCAACCATCCAGAACTCCCTGGGATGCTTGTGGAATTGATATGTCAATCTTTCCAGCTGTTCATGGATATTTTTGATGAAGAGTTCTTTATTCTCTAAGATATATTTCTGCGCAGAAAGTTGCTCTTCCATACCCCTGATGTTCTTAGACATCTCAGCCAATGCCTGGTTCTTCGCCATCAGCTAGAAGGCCTGGTTCTCTATAGGAGATTGAGTCCTATGTTCCTCGACAGGAATCCGAGCAGCTCTTGCTCGTCCCCGAGGAACTCTTGCTCGTCCACGAGCAGAAGAAGAAGGGCCACACCTTTTCAAGGGTTCCAATTCATCCCTCAGGTTGGCATTTTTGACCTCCAAGAACGAGAATACCTCATCAGTCACTGGGACCAAAGCATTTTAGGTGGAGGCTCTTCTCTTTGCAAGTTGTTATTTTCCTGCTCCAATAGCTCGGCTATTTTCCTGTGCTCCTCGACCCCGGCTTTCAAAGTTCTTTCCCTCACATCGTAAGCAGCAAATCATTTATCATATCCCTTGTCGGCACTGATTTGCTGATAGTTCTTTTCATACCCCTCGTGCAAAAGGGCAATGGATTCCTTATATTGTTGTGGAAGTTCTTCTAGAGTGCCTTGGACATCCGCAATCATATCATAATAAGCTACATTATTGGCCACTTCACGATTAAGCAGACACTTCAAATATTGGTAGGCTTCAATTGCCTGTTCTGAAGCATCTTGGACGAGGATGTCGACGATTTGTGTTGCACTCAGATCTGTGTGACCAGACTTAAAATATTCATTGCATTGTCGTAACAGCTTTGTATCATGAGCAGGCAATAATTCCATCCTGGACAGAAACTAGTAGAGGAAGAAAAAGCAATAATCAATAAGAGTACCAACAGAGCATGAAGAGGAGAAACAACAGTATGCATAAACAAAAGTTTAAATTTTATTATATCACAAAGTTTAGAGTTACATGTTCAGGGTAACATTTGACAAAGAAAAATAAAATAGAGAGAAACCCAAACAACTCTACACCTTTTCCTTGTCTCCCAAAACTTTCTTGGGAGGCTGGGACGAGGAGGTAAGTTGATCGGAGGGAATAGAGAGTTGCTCCGGGAACGCTGGCAGTTGCTCGGATGAAGTAACGAGTTGCTGAAGTTCCTCATTAGTAGGCTGGATGGATGGGGGGTGAGAAACTTGATCTCCCATCACCATGGAACACTCTTCAGAGGCAGCTTCGTCCTCTTCTTCGTCTTCAAGAGTTGGAGGGGGACCAGGGATGTGTCGCAGGAAGAGTTCGGAAGTTTCATCAACCTTCATCTCCTGAAGAACTGCGACCCACCCATCTCTAAAGTATTTTAGGCTGCCATATTCGACTTATGACATCATGTCAGCCAAGCCTTTGTTCCACCCCTTATCCCAGTCAGCGCTAAAAGATTTCTTCACAGCCAACTTCCTCTTTGTCTTCTCTGAGGAAAGCTTCTCGGAAAGAAGGTTATCAGCAGCTTTTAATTTATTCTTAACCTCCTCCTTCTGACGACTTACTTCCTGAAGTCGACCTAACTCCTCCTCAGCAACCTTGAGTTTATCTTCAAACTCCTCAGCATTCTTGAGCTTCCCTTCAAGCTCTTTATTCTTCTCCTCCAGAATATTTAGTTTTTTCTCCACATCCTTGGAGACCTCAATAACTTGAGCTTTTTCCTGCTCGGTCGAAGCAAGCTTCTTCTCCCAAGTTGCCTTATCATCAGCATATTTCTGGCGAGATTCTTTAAGAGACTTCCCCAAGCCCATCAAAGCTTCCTCTACACTAGACGAGGAGCTTGAAGCTTTAATAGCTTCATCTTTCTTCAAAATTGTGTTAAAACAGCTCACCAAATATGAAAAGAAAATGAAAGCAAATCAGTACACAGATACCAAAAGGAAAGAATGAAAATTTAAGACTATGGGACTTATAAAAGCAATGTGACGAGCTGCTAGTGTAGTAACAGTGTCCCGAGAAAGGTTTTCTTCAATACCTTGGATCTCGATAATGATCCAAGTCTTCACCGAGCTCATAGCAGAGCTCGGGGGAACAAAAGTGGGAACTCTACTAGTCGGGGGCTGATAGACGGTGTCAGCCAAATTTACCAAGTATCTCTTCTTCAGCCTCTTCGGAGGAACAGAAATAGTTTCGACCAAGGAAGAACTCTTGGTCAGTGATATGACAATCACTTCTTTTGGAGCATCAGTCTTGCTCGGGGCCACTGGAGGCTTCTCGACAACATTCACAGGAGCAGCCGTAGGGGTTGCATCAATTTTCTTTGTCCCTTCTGGGAAATCATGTTTACTTCTTTTTGCCTCTCCAGCACCAGAGGCAGGTTTCTCGAAAAGGGTGGGAGGTCTTCTCTTCTTCATCCTTTCACTCAAAGGAATGTGTGACTCAGGTGAAGAACTTGTAGAGGCTGGTATGGGTTCTGTGTCGCTTATCACCAGATGAGCAGTAAAAGAAGTTTTGTAACTCTTGTACTGAAGTAGATATGAAGCTAACCTAATATGCTCATCGGCAACAATCTGATGCAAACTCCAGATAAGTTTTAAGTGCCTTATATTAACGTCTGCCTCTTTTTGACACTTTCTTTTGTTGTCAACTGCAAATAAATCAAAATTAAAATATCAGTGGCACATTTTATCAAACATAAAAGAAGCATAATTTCAAAATAAATAAAATGAAATAAAAATAACCTATCCCATTGCCATAAGGAGGGCATCTAGGACCCTGATACACTTCATCTCCAGATAAAGGAGCATGTTGCCAATTTTTTATAACAACCTCGTGCTCAAAATAGTCCCTATTGGCATTCGGGAGATTGACCACTAAAGCCCTATTTAAAAATCTAGTTTTTAAATAAAAAGTATTATCACCAACATCCCATTTATAACAAAACATGATTTCTGGAATTCCTATGCGAGTTCCATGAATTTGATTTAGTCTATGAACCCCATTAACTATTCTCCATGTATTGGGGGCTATTCTTGCAGGAACAACGTCAAAATATTGACAGAATTCCAGACATAAAGGATTTGGCGAAAAAGAAAAGCCACATTCAGTAATAAAGAGACTGGGGAACCAATGTCCCTCAGCCAAACGGAAATAATCGGAAGGTTCAAAAAGTTCCTCCAGAACAACCCATGAAGGAATAGAAAAATTAGAACGAAATTTATCAAGAGATTCAACAAGGTAAACCATGATGAATAAAGGAAATGAAGAAGAAGGAAGAAGATCTTACAGAAAAAGATTGGATCTGTTGACAACGAACGATGAAAAGGATGAACGCACAAGAGAGTAAGACAATGGAAAACTCGAAGATACAAATTTGAAAAAGTAGAAGACGATGGGATTGTCTGTGACATTTAAATACCTTATCTTGGGAAACGGTAAAGTTAATGATTATAAAAAGAAACGATTACGCTACCGGAGGCTAGAAGGACAAAAAGTACGCGGAGATCAAGGCAGTTATGAAAATTCAAAAAAGATCAATTTTACGAATTTGGGAGGAGAAACAAATACAAAAGAAAAGACTCCTAAATTTCAGGATGACCATTTAAAACCATTATATTTCAAGAAAGAATGTTCCACACTCCTCAAATTTTGAACTATGAAACATTGGGGGCTTCTGTTGATACCAAATTTAGTCTGCTAACATGGCTCAATTGAGTGAAGACACGTGGCAATCTATGTGGCAACAACAAATACTTCCGAGGAACTCAGACGCTCCGAGGAATCGTACTACAACGAGGAACACTGCTTCCCCGAGGAACTCAGACTCTCCGACCAACAAGAACTCTACGAGGAACTTTTGAGTATCGAGAAACTCTTAAGTACCGATCAACTTAAGTGGTCCGAGCAGCTTAGGCAGTCCGAGATGCACCTCGAACAAAGCATTAATAGCAGGATGACCAACAGTTTGACTATTCTTTAAATGCTTATCATTCAGATGTATACACTTAAGGGGTATTGAATGTATTACCCTTTCACATGTACAACATTTAATGTATTACCCTTTCACATTACATCCTCAGGGCTATAAATACATTGTATTACCCTCATTGTAAGAGGACTCATAATTTCTTGAGAAAACTTGTAATCGAGAATTCCCAAACAGTCAACAATAACAGAAACAGTGGACGTAGGTCATTCTTATAAGGCTGAACCACTTTAAAAGTTCTTTGTCTCATTTTATTTATCTGTTATAAAATAATTAGATATAATCTAATTTTTTACATCAACAATATGGAATGCCCAAATACCGATACGGAGTATAATTGAGTCCCACCCAACAATTAGATTAAACAACATTTTGCACGGAATTAAAATTTGAGCTTCAAACGAGGTAGATAAAGGAAGTGAAGTACAAACTTAATTGAAATTTTATAAATAAAATTATGATGGAAGTATTTTGTCAAATATTAGTGAACCTAATAATATAGTGGTTATAAAGATTAAATTCAAAAGAAGGATGTCCAAAAATTTTGTCAACAACATTGTCGAACTACATTCAAGAATCTATTCTTAAACATCAATATTAAAATAACGTCACTCAATAATCTATTCTAAACAACAACATTTAACAATATAATAATTATGAAACAGAGACTAAATAATATTACCATGAAAGCTATCAGAACATAATAACTTTTACTATACAAACTCATTAATATTGCCAGAAAATAGAGGATAAAATGTACTAATAAGCTATGGGCGATTAATTATAATTATGAAATCAATAAAGGAAAAATATAATTATGCAACATGGAAATTAATCACCCCCAAAATCATGACCCTTGTTGAAAAAAAGTCACTTTTAACCCTGTAATGATTTTAGTTATTTTCTTTTGGTATTAATGATTTTTAGTTTTAGTGACAATCCATTGGATCATTATTGAACTTCATGGATTTGGAAGGTTATAGGTTCACGTATGTACTCAATTTTAGAACTACTGACGATCCATTGGGTCATTTTTTATGATCCATTGCGATTCATCCCGAACATAATAAAAAAATTACATGCAAGAATACGCATACGAAGATGAGATATTTGGTGACAGCATGAATGAGGCTAACCTTTGTTTCGGATATGGAAGATGTAGATCTATTCGGGCTGAACAATGGTGGAGGGTGAGGAGTTCAGAGGGTGGAGCGACGAAAAGAGAGATACAAGTGGGGCTACTTGGTTTTAGGGGAATGGGGGAGTTTTCAGGAACTGAGTTTTTTTTCAGTGTTTGAAGTTTTTTTTAATATCTTAATTTAGTATTAGTGAGGGAAAGATCTTGTCATCAACAATACATTTATTTTATGACAAAATTTTTTGTTGCCCAATGATAATTAGTTTGTCACAAATAATGAAGCGCAATTCCCCCGGGGCGGGAACGTAGATAACAAAATTTATATGTCCATATGGTGACAATTTTCATTAATTTGTCACCAATTTAACATGCCACTCTACTTTGAATGATATAATTTATTTCCCTCACACAACAACAACATTTTATGACAAAAAAAAATTTTCATAATTGTTTTTATAACTAATTATATAATCTATTGTGATATTTTTTTTTTTTGCAAGCCCAAGTTACTTCTTTTCGAACTCTGTTAGCAAAACTGACTTCACTGTTGATCTCACTCATGTGTTTGCATGCTATCAGCATGTCGTCCATATACAACATAAAGTAAACAAAACGACCACTTCCTGAGTTTTTAACATAAACACATTTGTCATAATTACTCCACTTAAATCTAGATTTAACCAAAAACTCATCAAACCTCTTATACCATAGCTTTGATGATTTTTTCAAATCATACAAGGTTTTCTTCAGTAGACACACTCTTGCATCTTTCCCTATCACCACAAAACCCTCTGGTTGACTCATATACATTTTCTCTTATGATTACCCGTGTATAAAAGCAGTCTTAACATCCTTATGTTCTAATTTAAGGTCCTAAGTTGCTACTAAAGCCAATAACAATCGGATAGAGGTATGTTTAACCATGGGAGGTTGCTACTAAGGTGCTATCTCTATGTGAACCCCTGTGCCACAAGCCCAACATTGTATCTTGGCTTCTCCACCCCTCAAATCCAATATTTTAACTTGAAGCCTGACTTTCACCCTATAATCTATAGTTGATCAATTTCTTCTTCTAGAGCAGTTATCAATTTTTCTTTATCTTTAGTACCTATTGCTTCCTTGTAGATTCTTAGTTATTTATCAACTATTTCTACAAAATTCAAGGTAAAAGAGAACATGCCAGTATTATCATATCTATTATGTTGTTTTAGATGTCCCCTTTTCCTATCCTTTACTAAATGACAACAATCAAATGAATTGAAATGATTTGGCTCATCTTTCGATGCACAATAAATTGCAATCATTAGGATCAATCTCCGAGTTCTTTGATTTCTCCACCTCAAACTCCAATTTATCACTTGTGTCTACTTCTCTAACTTTTCATATTTGGCTTCACTTAACATCTTTGTACATCTCATTTTCTCTGAATAGAATTTCCCTAATATTGGAAGCCCATGAATTTTCAGGATAGAGACTCCATACCTTATAGCCTTACACTGACTTTGGATACTGTATAAAAAGACACTTTATAGCTCGAAGATCAAGATTTCCCTGTCGTCAGCATGGTTGTTCTGTCGTCTAGGAAATTGCTGGACACTGACTTCCTTAAAGCTGGCCATTAGCCTCTTTGGCAAGGCGTGGTAGGCTGCCATTCTTTCATCTTTTTCATTGTTGTCCCCACTTATCTGATTGGAGACTAATTGTGAGTCGTCGAATACCTATAAATGCTTTGCCCCCAAAGTGTGTGCCTTTTGGAGGCTGCCAATCAAAGCCTCACACTCTGCCTTATTGTTGGAGTCTTCAAATCCATGCCTAATTCCCTGCTCGAGGATTGTATCTTCTGGAGTAACAAGCACAATGCCCACTCTTTCCCCCTTTGAGTTGGAGGCTCCATTAACAAATAACTGCCAAACTCCCTCTGTTGTGTGGTTTTCTCTTTGCTTCATGGGTTGAATTTGGCCTAGAGGATGCTCGCCTGTGAATTCAGCTATGAAATCAGTAAGGACTTGTCTCTTGATTGCATTCCTTGGTTAAAATTGGATGTCAAATAATCCGATCTCAATCGACCATTTAGTCAGTCTTCTAGATAAATCCATTTTCCTCTGGATTGCTTTAAGGGGGTACGATGTAAGGACGATGATGGTGTGAGCTTCAAAGTAGTGCTTCAACTTCCTTAAAGTTACTACAAGTGCAAAGGAGAGCTTCCCTAGTGGTAGGTACCGCTGCTTAGCCTCCAATAAGGTCTTTCTCGCTTAATAAACGATGTGCAGGATTCCTTCTTTCTCGCACACCAGCGCAGAACTGACAACGTGGTTGGAAACGACGAGGTGTAAGTACAAGGAATCTCTTTCTTGAGTTATGAAGAGCAGGGATTGTGACATAAGGTAATCCTTAAGCTTGTTCAATGCTTTCGAGCAATCTTGATTCCATTCTACTGTCTTATTTCCCTTCAAGAGCTGGAAGAATGGCTTGCATTTCTCGGAGAACTTTGAGATAAAACGGTGTACTTCCCGAATTGTGCAAGGTGGCTTACCCTATTAATTGCATCGTTCTGGTCTGAATTAGCCTCGATGCCTCTCTTACTCACCAAGTACCCTAGAAAATTTCCAGACTGGATACCGAAAGAACACTTGCTTGCGTTGAGCATAATTCGGTATTTCCTGTGGATTTTAAAGGTTGTCGATAGGTTTGAGAGGTGGTCTTCTTTGTTCCTGCTCTTGACGAGCATATCTTCGATGTAGATTTCCACGGTGTCTCCTATTTGGTCTTTAAACATATTGGTGACCATCCGCTGGTAGGTTACCCCTGCGTTTTTTAGCCCGAAGGGCATGACTTTGTAACAATATAATTCGACGGCGGTGATGAATGTTGTCTTATCCTGGTCTGGTGCATACAGAGGGATCTAGTGATACCCGAATATGCATCCAGAAAACTCATTCTTTTGTGAGATGCTGTGGCGTCCACCAATTGGTCGATTTTTAGGAGAAGGAAACTGTCTTTAGGGCAAGCCTTGTTAAGGTCAGCAAAGTCAATGAAAAATATCCATTTCCCGTTATTCTTTGGAACTACTACTAGGTTGGATAACCATTTAGGGAATTGAACCTGCCAATGGATCCTCCATCCAGCAATTTTTTAACTTCTTTTTCTATGGCTTTTGCCTTCTCGGACGCAGTTCATCGTGCCTTCTGCGCTATAGGTTTGAAAGTGGGGTCGATATGTAACCGATGACAAACCACACTGGAATCAATTCCGAGCATCTCGTATGGTTCCCATGTGAAAACGTCTGTGTTGCTTCTTAGCAGAATCGTTAATTCTTTCTTTTCTTGATCTGTGAGAGAAGCTCTAATCAAGAGTATCTTGTCCTTCTCGCTACCACCAGCTGTAACTTCCTCCAAGTTTTTGATGACCCGCTTAGAGGGGATGAGCCTGGTCTCTTCCACTCTGGGTCTTTCGTACCTTAACTGCTATTTTGAAGGTATCAGACCTTCTGGTGCCTCGATCTTCTCATTGGGTTTTTTGGCCCTCTTCTCTGGTTTTGGGCGGATGGCCGCTATGAAGCACCTTCTTTCCATCGTTTGATCTCCATGGATCTCCATTACTCCTCGCTCATTCCCATATTTGAGTTTCTGATTACAGGTCGAGGGGACTGCCTTCTTCGTATGTAGCCATCCTCTATCGAGGATAGCTGGGTATGGCAAGTCAATGCTGACTACCAGAAACTCAATCATCATGGAGATACTTCTTGCCCTTACCGGTAGCACAATCTTTCCCAGTGGTATTATCACTTTTCTAGCGAAGCCAACTAGAGGGATAGTGGCCTGCTTCAGGTTGGCGACGCTCAACTTCAATTTTCTGAACAGGTCCACATGCATTACCTCGGATGAGCTTCCTTGGTCGATGAGCAACTTATTGACGTCATAGTTGGCTATCCTGAGCGTAATGATCAAGGCATCATGGTGTGGGGTTCTCACTCCCACCAGATCTTCATCTGTGAACACGATATGTTTGCTATAGTCGACATCATCTGCTCACCGATGCTTTCCTAATTGTGTCTTTGGTGGATAGATCTGAAAAGCTTGCATTACTGCTATAATCTTTTTTACCTCCATCCGAGCTGAATTCCCCTGAATCTGATTCATATCAGATGCTCTATGAATTACCGTGAATTCATGGCCAGCATCGTCTTTAAGTATGTTATCAGGCCTTGTTTCTCCAGTGGCAGTAACTTTCTATGCCTTCTTCTTCACAAACTCGTTCAGGTGCCCAGACCGAGCTAGTTCTTCGAGGTGAGACTTAAGAGCTTTGTAGTGCTCAGTCTTATGTCCTCCCTCTTTATGAAAAATGCATCTCAACACGTTATTTCTCTTTGATGGATCTCCTCCCATCTTTCTGGGCCACTTAATAAATGGATCGTCTTTGATCTTCGCCGAAATCATGTAAATTGGTTCTTTGAAGATAGTGTTGACTACCTGAAATGCTTTTGAAACATCATTCCTGCCTCCGTTCTTGGAGCCATTCTTTCCCCCATTCTTTCTCCCTTTCTTATGGTTCTTAGCTTTGTCATTTTCCTTGGCAGCGAGATTAGTTTGATCGTTCTCCCCTGTGTTGAGGTGGGTTACATCCTCCACTTTGGCGTACTTTTCGATGCTAGCCATCAGGTCATCGATGGTCGTGGCCTTTTTCTTTGTCAGGGATTGGTGCAAAAGGCAAGAGCTGGGTAGCCCAATTTTAAAAGAGGCCACTGCTGCCTGCTCGGAGAAGTCCTCGACCTCATTGAACAACTCCAAGTACCTCTTTACGTAGTCTCAGAGGCTCTCTTAAGGCATATTTTTCATTGTTAGTAAACAATTCATCCTCTTGGGATGGGAGCTACTACCAATGAAATGGGTCGTAAAGAGCTCGACCATGGACTCAAAGCTCTTAATAGACCTGTGAGGGAGCCTCTCGATCTATTACTAGGCCATATCATGTAGGCTCGAGGGAAAAATACTACACATCAGTGCATTCCGATGGTTCCAGAGAGTCATGGCTTGCCTTTACTGCCTAACGTGATCAATGGGGTCAGTTTTTCCGTCATACATCCTGAATATTGGAATAGAAAATTTCTTAGGTGCTTCCTCTTCTTCAATCTCCCTTGAGAAAGGAGATTTCATCTGGGTCTTGAGAGCTCGTCTAGCAAGCTCCCTGGTCGATCTTTTGCCGCGGTGTGCTGGTTGTTGGTCCATCTCTCTTCGGACCAAATTTTGTATGTTCTCATTACTGTGAGATGGGATCTTGTAATGGTGAGACGATCTCTGGTGCTCGAGAGAGTCGTCGCTTGACTCGTGCTTCTCACTCTTTTGGGATCCACGCCTTGGGATCCTTCCTCGTCTGCAAGACTTGCATGCCTGAGGGCTGGGAGTGCGTTATTGACATCGCCTAGTGCTGCGATGGAGCTCTTTTTCCATCCTTTCTAATTTCCTTTTGAGGCGAGCATTCTCATCCTCTTGCTTGCGAGTAGACTCCCTTTGCTCTTGGAGCCTTGCCTCGTAGGCATCAATCAGTCTGGAGATTTGTGTGGACTTTGTTGGTCCTTGGATTTCCTGTGAGGCTGGTCTCTCTGGGCGAGCCCTCTAATCTGAATGCCAAACTTCGGATCTGATCCTACGAGGAGCACGTTATTCTTGGATATCTCCTGCCTGAGGGGCATTACTGCTGTGACCATACATTTCAAACTTTTTTTGTTGGTGTGGGCTTTCTCAGGGAAGACAAACGTTCCCACAGACGAAGCCAATTATGGTGACAATTATGTTCAACACAAATAAATGAGAAAAGTTCAATCACCAAGGAAAATAAAGAACATAAAATGCCAATCACCCAATACAGTATATACGTGGTTCAACAAGAATGCCTACGTCCATGGTGGTGCAGTCAGTATTATTTCTATATAGTTCGGGGAGCGTTTATAGAGAATATAGTGTGTGCCTTTTGCCCCAGGCTTAGGGTTTATTTTATACATTTTTATCTTTAGGTAGTGGGAGTGTTGGAATCCCCCACGTCCATATTTCTCTCCTGGAATATCTCTATACGAGATTCTAGGAGAAGACTAAGTCATAACTGAATTTATTGAAGGTGGGGGATCCGGACATTGGGCCATTTTTATTAGGATACTAGTTCGGGACCATGATGGCAAATCCAGGTACCAACAATTAGTGTGTCATTATGATTCCACAAAGTCATAGCCTGGCTATACTTCTAAACATGGTTAATAGGACCAGTCTTGCCATCGTAGACCTTGCACTTGGGGGTTAAAAACTTCTTAGGGGTTTCCTTCTATTTAATGGTTTTTGATAAGGGAGACTTGATTTGGGTTATGAGGGCGGTGTTGATCCATTTCCATTCTAACCAAGATCTTAATATCATTTCTTTGGCACTCGTCATCCAAGTGAAGCCTTTCTTGATAACTTCCACGCCGTGAACGTTCCTTATCATGCCTAGAGCTCCTTCCTCGACTACGAGTCTTGCTCAAATAAGGTCTAGGAGTTCGAGGTCGGCACTTTCGATTCTGGCAGATTTATTTCTCTATCTTGTCTAGTCGTTGTTAGAGGTGGGAAGTCTCTTCAACTTGGAGGTGAGCTACTTCCTCATGCTGCTGAAGAACTACTTTATAGGCAGAAACCGGGCGTGAGATCTAAGTGGACCTAGGTTGCCCGTGGATTTCCTCTAAAGTGTTTTTGCTCTGGTCGAAACCTTGGGTTTATATCTTGGTGACCCTCAGAACTAATTCTCAGCAGAGCCAAATCATCATGCATGTCTTCGGCTAGAGTGCACTATTTAGTTTGTGAGACATCATAGTTGTTCTTTGTCGGGAATTCTTTCATGGAAATGAAAATCGTTCCCACAGACGGCGCCAATTGTGAGTACAAATTAATCTCAAGAAAAAGGATTTTAGAAAACAATAAAAATCGAAAATAAGATGCCAATCACAAAAGAAAAGAATATATGTGCTTCTATAAGTTTTCTACATCCACGGAGAGGTCACTGTATTTTATTAATTTCTTTCAAAGTTTTGAAATTAAATCCCCCTTGGCCCAGGGGTGTGGACTGTATTTATAATGGTGTAAAATCGTAGTGTTATTATTGTTTAAGGAACTCTCCCAGCTTATTATTGTCTCATGTGGTGATTACTGAATTTCTCGTCCCAGATTATAGGTAACCAACTTGAGCTTATCAATATGGGGTAACACCTCGTATTTCTTTGCATTTAAATATTTAATTAATTCCGCTAAATTTTAAATTACTTGCGTGTCGTAATTTAATTGAATTAATTATGGTAATATTAATCGGAGAGTAAATGGTTAATATTTATCAAATATAACTACAAAGTGAATACTAATAATTTAATTACGTCATAACGTGTATTAGTGACGTGGTATTTATTTATCTAAACTCGGAGTCAGGTATAGACAAATTAAGGTGTGAGATAAGGATTTTATAAATTAATTTAGATGTCGATTATGAGTGCACGTTTGAGTCTTAATGGGCTGAGGAAGTCGAAAAAGTTTACTCGGGGGTGGTAAATGGGTCACGAGGTATTTTTGACATAATCAGGCCCCCATGTGAGTATTTAGGCCATTTTAATTAGGCCCATGTGACTAAAAACGGGATTGGGAGATAAAAAAACTAAGTTTAGGAGTTGTGGGAAGACATAACACAATGGAGGGAAATCTAAGAGTGTAGAGGAACAAAAGAGAGAACTCTTTGGAGCCAAAAAACAATTACAAGGGAAGTGTTCTTCAACAAGGCAAATCTCTATAGCAAATGATTAATCAGACTCTACGAATCATAAGGAAAGTGGTTGAACTTACTTTTATATAAATTACTGATTTCAATTCATATCATGGTAGGTGTTAAACACATGATTTTGGGTTGGGTTGATACAAATTGGGTTTTTAAAGTTGTGGATGTTACGAATCAAGTTTTGGGGATTTATATGATAGGGCTTATGAATCCATATTATACTATGAATAATCTAGAAGGTTATAGATATTTTGATTGCAATAGTTGGGGAAAAAACATTTAGATTCATGTCCTGTAACAGTTAGTGTATCCAAATAGAGACACGCGGCGTGCTACTGCGATAAAACTAAACTAAATCATCCATAAAGTAAAGAGCATCTAAATTACATGATTTATATATAGTAAAGCCACAACTCTTCTATTTCCATAATAATGATTACAATCAAGTTTCTCTCAAATACAAAATTCTCCAACTACAATTACACCACTAATTTATACATCAAAATACATCTTCTAATTCATGCTCGAAAATTATTCTCCAAATAGTCCATAGCGTCCCAACCACGCTAACCTACTAACTAAAAGAAAAAATGGGGAAGTACACATATGATAGGAATAGATGCTCAAAGATAATTACCGCGGTGAATAAATCGCAACAATACGAATAGCATATACAAATCAAATGCAATACTCCAGCATTATATCAATACTAATTTCTCAGTAACACATCAATGGGTCACTAGGTGTCACCTCACCGCGCCTATGCATTCTTAAGCATATCCCGATTTGGACTATTGGCGGGTGCCCATTCTCCGTGCCATATTAAAATATCATGACACGATGCTCAAATCATAATATAATATGTCACAATGAATCAATACCAAGATTCCAACATTTTCCAGATTTCAAATGAATATCATAATTCAACACGAGTGCAATCGACACAGAAAAACAAATGGAATACTCTCAAGATAATATAGGAGAATATTGTGTAAGTCCCGTACCTTAAAATCATCACATGAATCGACACATAAAAATAAGCCTCTAAATCTGATCGCACCTTCACATTCCTCTCGCAAAAATAATCAAATCTCGTTCTAGTCCAAACTCGAGAAAACACCAAATAAGCCTTCTAATCTAAGGTTTAAATATTGAATATGTATAGGGCTCTGGTTTGTAGTTGACAGGGGGTAATTTTAGAGAGGACTTATGGTTGAAAAGTTTGAGAAAAAGTGATTTGAAAAGCCAAGCCACGAATTTGTTGATGTATAAAGGATTATGAGTTTGATTAAGAAAATAGTTCTAATTAGATACAAACACTACAAAATTTATTCTGGATGATCGGACCGCTGGAGTTGGATGAAATTTGGGGAAAAATTAGCTGAAGATGAAGCCTCCACAAAAAATTTCAGCTCGATCCGACGGTCCAATATTTTTAAATATTTTTATTTGTAGAGAGTTTTATGTTCTAAGGACTCTTATAGAGTTTTATATTTTGAGGACTCTTCTATATAATAAAAATTTAATTAAAACTCCATTTTAATTTCGATTCCAATTTCGTTCGAAAAAATATTTTTCAAATATAAAAAACAACATTTTAAATTATAAAATTTAGAAAATATGAAATTTCATTTTTCTCCGATTTCCAAATTTAATTTAAAAATTTCCATTTAAAAAATTCGGGTTGTTAGAGTTGGTGTAGCCTGATTTTTAAGTGTTAGGATTCGTTAAAAATTTAAATTAATTTTGGAAATTGGAGAAAAATAATTTGTTCCTATTTAATTATTTTTAATACTTAAATTTGTTGAGTTTTTATAATAAAAAGTGGGATTTTAATCGAAATTAAAAGCAGAGTCTAAATGGGATTTAAAAAAACAAATTGTCACGATTTAGGCTGTGACTAATGGAAAATTTGATTTTTAGTTAAATGGAATTAAACAAAGGGAAATGGCAAAGGCGACGTACCTAATTGATTGATCGATCGACCTATGGAGTCGATCGATCAACTATGCCAAATTTGATGTGGTTCGGTGATTTTATTTGTAACGTTAGAGTGGGCTTATGATTCCTAATTGGTATTTAACCATTCTAATTCATGGGGGGACTTCTCATAATCACTTTTCTCAAGTTTTTCACTAGAGAGCTCTTCCAAAAGTTTTTTCTCTCCACCATATTCATCAAACTCCTACATAATCAAGTTTTTATCACAAGATTTGGAAGGCTTAAATGGGGTTTAGTCAAGTTTGTTCAAGAACACTTATATGTTAATTTTTCGAGAGGTATCCAACCGTGCTACCATATTTTCTTCATCTAAATCACATTCATGAATAATCTATTATTTTTCTTTAGTATTATGCGTTTTAAGTGTCACATAAACACTTAATTATATCTTTCTGATTAAAATCAATTAGCAGCTAAATTAGAAAAGGTGGCCACTAATTATGGGACTATTTTTATTAAATATTTTAGTCTGAATAATATTCATAACCCTTGGGTACATAGGATTGATGAGTAGATTTTGTGTTTTATTGGTGTAGGTTGCATGTAGAAAAATTGTGATTTTGAATTAAATGAATTTTGGGGACGTATGACTCATGTAATTTGTGTAAATATAATGTTTTAATGATGAAATCTCTGTGTATTTGATTTAAAATAATTAAAGGGGGTTAATTAGGCGTTTATGACGATGTCATAATTAAATTTAGATTTAATTGAATTGGACTATTATGCGTAGTCTTATACGTTGAATAATTATGCTTGTTTGTGTGTCTTGTTGGTATTATTATATTTCCATTATGACGACGAATTGTGGGGTATATTTTATGTCCCTATATTTCAGGATGTCTTCTAGGTATGGGACTAGTGGGTAGGCCTTTTGATGATTTACACCTTCTAGGTATGGGACTAGTAAGGGTAGATTATTACGACTTTATTACGTTAGGGGTTGGCTGATTTTTGATACTTTATCGTCGTTACGCTAACCTAGGTGTAAGACTAGGTCGAGGTTTATATTAGAAATTCATCATATACATAGGGTAATACATATTGATAACATGGGGACCCTTAGGTATGGGACTAAGGGGTATTTTAATGATCCCGCAACAATTAAAAGGGTGGGGTAATTTATAAATTATGAAATTGAGAACTAATGCCTAAGATAAAAATGGGTATTAAAATTGGTGGCGACATAAATTGTGGGTGATCGATAGTTTAACCGGATTAGGCTGTTGTTTTATGTCGTATCGTGTGTGAAACCTTGTCAAATTACGGGGGATCGACAATTTAATTAAATTAATTAACATCGTGGGACTTGGGAATTTAAAATCATATTGGGGTGCCTTTTAAATGTGGATCTCTGCGGGTAGTTAGTGATTTATATTTATCACGTTTAATTATCTTGTTTAATTTAAAAATTCTCACACCCTGCGCAATCCGACTGACGGGGTGGCCAGCCACCGCTGCTGAACTATGCCGGGCGTGAACTAAATAAAATATCATTCTTAGCATGAGACATATATTAGACATATATAAATCAATCCACACGATAAGTAATTGAATCAATCCCAAATAATAATAACTCAACGATAAAGGATCCATCAGATGCTAAAACTGCAATTTAAATCCAATATCCAATAATAAATTTTATTAAAAATTGAAAGAAACCCATTGAAATCCTCTAATAACTTTGGAACTGAATAGATCAATAAAACTCAAAAGGTGTCTCGTAATCGAAATATGACTGAAAATGAAAGTCTAAAGTAAAGTAAAGAAATAAAAGAATAAGTCCAGCTGCACCTCCAAACGACATCCAATAAATCCTATGCTGCTAACGATATCCAATAAATCATATGCTGTTACTCCAGCACTAATACCTTAAAAAGTTAGTCAATGCACAAGGTCAGAGCCCCGATTATCAATACACATTACTCCCCTCGAATTTGATCCTTGAATCTAGACGGTAGAATTATACACAATGAATATCACAATAGAGTATTTTTAATGTAAGCGAGATAATTAAACGTGATAAATATAATTCATTAACTACGCACAGAGATCCCCATTTAAAACACACACCAATATGATTTTAAATTTCCATGTCTCACAATGTTAATTAATTAAATTAAACAACTTTTATTATTGTTGTCACTTTTTATTATGATGGTCCTCCCATCCCGGGTGGTAATTTTCATCAAAGTGTCACACTTCCCCTTGCCAAAACGCCAGCCGAATCTGTTTAAATTGTCGATCCCCTACAATTTTACAAGGTTCCACACACAAAACGACATCAAATGCCAGTCGAATCCGATTAAACTACCGATCCCCCGCAATTTATGTAGCCACCAATTTTAATACCCATTTTTATCTTAGGCGTTAATTCTCAATTACTCAATTTCATAATTTATAAATTATCCCTCCCTTTTAATAGATGTAAGATCCTTAAAATACCCCTTAGTCCCATACCTAAGGGTCCCCATGTTATCAGTACGTCCTATCCTATATATAGGATGAATTTCTAATATTAACCTCGACCTAGTCTTATGCCTAGGTTATTGTAACGATGATAAACTATCAAAAATCGGCCCACCCCCGACAAAATAAAGTCGTAATAATCTACCCTCACTAGTCCCATACCTATAAGGCGTAAATCATCAAATGCCCTACCCACTATTGACGTGACTACGAATTTGTCTAAGAAGTGCATTCTCTCTAGGCTCAAGTGCAAGCCTGTGGCATTAGTAATAATCCGACGAGTCGGGATCGTCTCCACTGGGATCAGAAATTGGCAATTGTGAATTACGTAGGAAAAGCTTATTTAATCATCACATGTTTACTCAAAAGAAAAGAAAAGATGATTGATGGGTTGAAATTTCTAATTGGTGATGAAATAAAAATGAACTACGTGCACAAAAAAACACTAAGAATTATAAAGAAAATAGATATGAGTATAAGAGAAAATAGGTTGGAATACAATCCCCAAATCCCTAGTAATTTACCGTATAGAATACTAGAATTGTAAATTAAAATAATGACTGAATCCAGTCTTTATAGATCCTAAGCATTACATATATGAGGGAACTAGCCTACATCAAATGAAATCAAAGGTAAATACAAAGGGGTGTAGAACAATTACACTTGCATAGTATTCTTAAACATCCCAAGTACCTATGGCAAGAGAGATTAAATGATCTACTATGTTTGTATAATCTCCATACATTATTCGGTCAATTTTTAATTTACACTCTATTTTCTACATGGGTAATTTACCTCAGGATGGGTTCATGTATCCCAAACCTTAAAATTTTAGCTAGACATGGTTTTATGAGAAGAAAACAGATTCATAACTATGCATGGAATTATGTATCTAAGAAACATTATTTCAAAAGAAAATTGCAAAACAATTGAGAATTGAATTGAAAATAAAATTTAGAATAAATAAGAGAATGGAAATTGATACTTTGATTGAAAAATTGAAACTTGTAATCAGTACTAGGGAAAAGAGATGAACTTGAATCCAGAATACTCCTTCTTCCTTAAACTTACAAACTAGGGTTTTTCTAAGAATATGAAATTGTCTACTAAAGAAAAAGAACTAAAAAAATACTCTAAAAAAGGCTCTCCTCCAAAAAGGACTATAGGGTTTGGCCTTTTATAACACCAACCAGCATGTTTTGACAGCTAATAGCGATGAGTTGTATAAGATATTCCAAGATTTTCACCTCTTCAACTCCATAATAAATTCCAGAATTTCGAATAGTCGGACCGCTCCGGATCCTATCGGATCGGTTCATTTTTCTGTAACCGGATCGGTTCTTTTTTATTTCTATCGGATCGGTCGAGATACCATCGGATCGATTTGGTTTTCATCGGTTCTGCATCAATCAGGGGGCTACTGGAATGGTGACATTTCAGATCGACCTGAGATCAACCGGATCGGTTCGAATTTCTTCAATTTTAACTTTTTCTTTCCAACTTTAACTTGTCATAACATTTGATCCAGATCTCCGATTTGATTGCCGTTTCTTCCCACACTCTTATGAAATGATGATCTTTAACTTTCCTTTCTTCCGATTTCTTTCTTTCTTTTCTTGCACTAAATACCTATAAAATTAATAAGAAATACATGAAACGCGGGGTACTCGTTAGAAATAGTCAGTAGCAATGATATGGGATAAAAGCGATTCAATTACATTATTTTAGATATTAAAATTACTAAATTAAGGGGATAAATTCAGAAGAATTTATGCTTGGTCAACTAATCCTATACCTAGAAGGCATCCTAAAATATAAAAGATAAAAAATACCCAACAACTCGTCGTCACAATGGCAATATAATAATACCAACAAGACACACAAACAAGCATAATTATTCAACGTATAAAACTATGCATAATAGTCCAATTCAATTAAATCTTAATTTAATTATCACATCGTCATAAACACCCAATTAATCCCGTTTAATTATTTTAAATCAAATACACCGAGATTTCATCATTAAAACATTACATTTCCAATTTCATTATCTCTACACAATATACATGAGTCATGCATTCTCGAAATTCATTTAATTCAAAATCAAGGTTTTTCTACATGCAACCTACACCAATAAAACCAAAAATCCACTAATCAATCCTACGTACCCAAGGGTTATGAATATTATTTAGATTAAAAGAGTTAATAAAAACAATCCCATAATTAGTTTCCATTTTTTTCTAATTAAGTTGCTAATTAATTTTAATCAAAAAACAAATAATTAAGTGTTTAGACGACATTTAAAATGCATAATACTAAAGAAAAAGAATAGAATATGCATTCCTATGATTTAGATGAAGAAAAGATGGTAGCACGGTTGGATTCCTCTCGAAAAATTAACTAAGAAGTGTTCTTGAACAAACTTGATTAAACACCATTTAAGCCTTCCAAAACATGTGACAAAAACATGATTATGTTGGAGATTGATTAATATGGCGAAGAGAAATTTTTTTGGAAGAGCTCTCTAGTGAAAAAGTTGAGAAAAAGTGATTATGATAAGTCCCCCCACGAATTAGAATGGTTAAATACCAATTAGGAATCCTAATCCCACTCTAACATTACAAATAAAATCACCGAACCGCCTCAAATCTAGCATAGTCGATCGATTGACTCCATCGATCGATCGATCGATCAAGTACGTCGCCTCTCCTTCATTTAATTCCATTTAACTAAAAATCAAATTTTTCATTAGGCACGGCCTAAATCCGTGACAAATGTTTTTTGATTTTTATTTTTTGAAATCCCATTTAGACTCTGATTTTAATTTCGATTAAAATACCACTTTTTATTATAAAAACTAACATATTTAATTATTAAAAATAATTAAATCCAAAAATTTATGTTTCTCTGATTTCCAAAATTAATTTAAAATTTTCTATTTAAAAAATTCGGGTTGTTACATACTTCTCCACTAGCAAAGAATTTCGTCCTCGAAATTAGATGAAGCATACACATCAAACATAAATCTCGCAAAAAAAAAATAATGCTCACATATGCCTACCCGTAGAATTCCAAAATTGGGCGCCCATATACCCGATCCTACGCACACCTACCCCGTGAATAAAATAATATATATATATATATATATATATATGAGAGGAGGGTGTTTTCCTGTTCCAAAAAATCTACGGCTTACATTGGTGCACCAGCTTCAATATAATGGTCTTAGATTGTGACATGTAGGATTATGCCATTCCACGTAGGATTGTGAAATGGAAAATGAAGAGAAAAATGCTTAACCCTCAACACACATCCCGTCTCCTCTCATTCACTCCCCTCTCTCTCACTCACTGTTGCTCTCTACGCTTTCAAGACAAACCCCTCCCAACAACACAAACCTTACCCACATCCTCCCCCACATCCTCCCCCTCCACCACCGCCCTCCACCGCCGCCCTCCACAAACCCCTCCCAACTTAAGGTGGTCTCTCTCTCTCACACACGCACACAAAGATCTGGAAGCTCAATCGCACACACGCACACACAGTTTTGGGAGATTTATTTTTACAGATCTAATGTTTATTTTGCAGATCTACTATTCTTGGAAGTATGAACATAATCCATAACTTTCACAAGCAAATGTATGTGATTTTTACATTCAAACCTAGGGTTTCTTGAAAATGTGGGTTTTATGCATATGGGTTTCTTGAAAATATGGATTTTATGCATATAGGTTGAAAATATACAATTGAATGTAAAAAGCACATACATCTAGAAAATTTTGGACTTTTGAGAGTTATTGAATTTTTACATTCAGACCTAGGGTTTTATGAGTTATACAATTGAAAATATACAATTGAACCTAGAGTAACTCTACTGTTTGAAAATACATTCAGACCTAGAAAATCTTTGATTTTTGAAAATATACATTCAGACCTAAAGTAACTCTACTGTTTCGAGTTTTTATTTTGATGTACTAAGCAATGTTGTTATTTGTATTTGTGTTGTTGTTTTAATCCCCTGTTTTTTGTTGGAAATGTTTATTTAAGTTTACGTGTTGATTTAATGCCCCATTTATGACATTAATATTACTACTAATTTGATATATATGTCATGTAATCTTGATTTGAACTAATTTATATTTTACTAGGTCTGAAGTGAAGTTCTCATGTGATCTAGATTGAATTTTTGTACACGGGCTCTATTTTACGTGTTCATGTATTCAAATTGCATATTTTTATTTTTTTTCTTTAATGAAATTTTATATACCATTTATGGTGTTGCAGGTGAAGTTTCTCTCTAGCACTGCGACATCACTTTATGGTTATTCGTGATTATCTGGAATGCATACATATTTAGAAAGAACAATGGTATACTCTGAACTCTATAATTGACAAAGGTAGAGTTGTCAAAGGTAGTTAAGCCACCAGTTTTGATATGAGTAGTCTCCTTTACAGAACTTTGAGGAGATATATGACTGAAAGGATCAACAATAGCTATGCACGAGGTGGGTTGATCAGCACCTGTACACGCGACTAAGCAGGAAGCAAGTTGTACTAAATCTGAAGCCACGTGGTCTGTCTCATCAACTAAGAGACTAAAGGGTACATAGGTGGTGTTTCCCAAAACTTAATTCATGGAGTAAACTACTTTGAGTTTTTCTTTTAGTAACACCATGTATTTTCTTTTAAAATTTTGTTGGTCATTATATCAGTTTATATCTTAAGATTCATGTTAAGTTGCATTTGCTATTATTTTTCTCTTAGTAGAGGTATTATACATCAGATTTCACTTCATATATTAGCTTTTAGTGACAAAATATTTAATTATATTTTGGATTGGTCGTTTTGTGGTTTGATGGTGGGAGGTGGTGTGGGTGGGTGTTTTATTTAAAAATATGTTTCATGTTATTCCAATAGGTTTGGTGTTATTTCAATAGGTTTGATGTTTCTTTTTCATTGGTAATGAGTTTTTTCTTCAAAGCTCATTAAAGATTTAAACTATATACTGCATTTTGGTTCTATTTGTGCGATTTATGTTGGAGTTTCTTATATTCAAATCTATGAATTGATCCTGAGTTTTTTCTTTTTCACAGGTTTGGATTACACAGTTAGCCAATTTGTTTCCCTAACACTCTGTTTGTTATAGTCTAGGTTTGCTTATCCATTCATTTTGATTATTATTTATTAAACAAGGGTTCGTTATGGTTGATTGTGCAATGGTTTAAAATGCTTTATGTCTCACTGAGTACCTAGTTCAAAGCAATCGCAATCTCACCATTTTAGTTACATATCTATGTTTTTATGTGGTTAATAAAATGCCCATTTCATAATCGATTATTTTTCTTAAACGAGTTACTTTTTTTTTGTACTAGATGTACTTAATCTGGGAGATTTGTTTCTATGAGATAATGCTTTGTTTTGTTTCATTAAAATCTTTTGCGATGGTTTAGAGCTACTCTGTTTGGTTTGGTAGCAAAATTTTTGTTGCGATATTTTTATAAAGGTAGTTTGACAACAGATTTTGGATGGTTTTGGTTGATATGAGCTTTATTATGTTTGTAGGTTTTTTGTTGGACGGTTTTGATGAGTTGATCACAGAGAACCCGAAATACTCGAGCCCCACCATTTTTCTACTCATGTCATTGTCTGGTAAGTTGGTTGTTTTTCTTTTCTAACTTTGTTCTTTCATTATTGAACAATTTATACATCTTTGTTTAGTTGTTTATTTTTTGTCTCATTATATAGTTTAAATTGATATTAACACTGAATAATATCAACTGGTAGTTCAAATTGCAGCTGTTTATAACTGATATTCGATAATATTCAATTTGAATTGATATTATTCAATAACTATATAGCTGTCAGTTGTATAGTTATTGAGTAATATCAATTCAAATTGAATATTATTGAATAATATTAGTTCTTACATAAGTTACATACAAAACGATGTCAATATTAATGGATTCGGGCGGGACAATAAGCATGATGGTGAGCTACTAATTCTTTTGGATACTAGGTGGAGTAGTTGTCGGTTAATGATACTAATATGGGCCATATACTAAAGCTCCACATAAATGGACATAGCTTCGTGTATAACTTATTTGTGTGCTTTAATTGAAGTTTAAGTAAACCGTTATCCTCTCAAATGCTCTTTTAGTTTTTGTACAGTCCATGTTTCTTATGGAAATAATTATATGGTTACCCTACATTTTTTTTCTAAATTAAGTTCTCTTTAATTTTGTGTTTGCTGAGAATCAGGAGCTGCAAATACTAGAAAGAGTTAAAAGCAAAAAACATAAAATTGGTTTAGACTATTTTCTGTGAGATTTAGGAATGATGAACGGTTGCATGTCTGATATGTTAAACCTATACGTGTTAGGAACATATATTTTTAATTTTAGAATGATCTGATGGTTGGATCGTGATTTACAATCGACTTTATACAAGTTCGTAGGTTAAATTTTCAGCAGATTATGTAATTATTTATCTGGTTTAGGATGTTTTTTTTGTGATTTCGGTATTATGAACTGTTGAATTTCTGATATGTTAAACCTTTACATGTTAGGAACATATAATTTTCATTTTAGAATGATCTGATGGTTGGATCGTAAGTTATGATCGACTTTATACAAGTTCATAGGTTAAATTTTCAGCAGATTATCTGATTGCTTGTTTGGTTTAGACTGTTTTCTGAGATATTTAGGATGATTGACGGTTGAATTTCTGATATCTTAAACCTATAAGTTTTAGGAACATATAATTGTAATTTGAGAATGATCTGATGGTTGGATCGTGAGTTATGATCGACTTTATACAAGTTCGTAGGTTAAATTTTCAGCAGATTATCTGATTATTTGTTTGGGTTAGGCCGTTTTCTGTGAGATTTGGGAATGATGAATAGTTAAATTTATGATATATTAAATCTATATGTGTTAGTAACATATACTTTTAATTTGAGAATGATCTGATGGTTGGATCGGGAAGTATGATCGACTTTATACAAGTTCACAGGTTAAATTTTTAGCAGATATCTGATTGAATCTAGAGATTTAGGGACCATTCCGTAGACCAACGACCACGAGAGTGTTCGCTACACGAAAGACCAACTGTTACAGCTATTATATGAAGTTGAGAGTGAATTTTTTGGTGAAGATCAAAACTGGGTTGGAGTATTTATGTTGAATTGGGATGAGGCGCAGTCCATCTCATGGTGGGGGTGCAGAATGGGCTTGCATATATGCACATATATGCATATATGCTGCATATATTGCATATGTATCTGCATGTATACACGCATATATTCAGATATATGCATATATGATTGCATATATGCAGCATATATGAATATATCTGCATATATGCTTGCATATATGTTGCATATATGCAGATATATGCATATATACCTGCAATAAAAATCATCGTTGAATGTCAACATAGGAAACCTATCCTACTTGGGATTCAGAGGTGCAAGTAGTGGCTTGTATCATCTCCCCTGCCACCGGCACACACGATGAGGTTTTTCTCTTTAATATCTTAAGCTATAGTTTTCTCTTTAATATCTCAGGTTTTTGTATGGAATAGATGGATCAGGGAGCTGAAATTTCGTAGCATAAGTTGATTCTGACCTCTGTCTTGGAACCTCTAATGTACTCTCTCTACCTCACATTCTCATACTTTGTATTCTATTTGCATTTGTTGTGAGTGTTCATTTCATATTTCAACAGTGGAAGATGGATTAAATATCTTAAAGCTAAAATCAAGTGCACATAGGCCATAGTAATTTCAGAGGAACATTTTTTTCCATTTGTGTAGTCAATCTTCTTTATTAAAATTATGTTTTGAGTTTTTTGAAGTTGATGTGAAATTCTCCTACACTCAACTGTTTTGTTTGTTCCTTTAAATTCTCCCTTGAGCATTCTAAATTTGAGCATTCTAAATTGGTTTGATGCGCATGTTAGTATTGCCAAATTGCATAATAGGGTGGTAGTATCGCATACGTGCATAATAGCATGGTTGCGATGTCTTTCTTTCCTGTAGTACAAACAACATTAGTAATGAAAAAATTATGCGCTGACTACCTCGCCCTTGATCTTACTCCTACCTCAACTTCTGTTATATTTTTCTCTGTTTTGCTTCTTTTCTGACTACGTGTGGAAAATAATTTTTTGCGGAGATAGAATTCGACCCTATCACAACTTTAGAATTTCTATGTTGATTTGCAATTGTTATATATTTAAAAACTATTATATACTTAAAAACAATCATATAAATATAAAAACAGTTAAATAGCAGTTATTACTAATATTTAACATTCGTATAAATAATAGTTAACTATATTATAAATATTTATATGTATTATGTAACAGTTAATACATATATTTATTATAATTTTTTATATAACAGTTATATTTATATGTATTATATTATATAACAGTAAGAGTTATATTTATATTTATAGGACTAAAATATAATTGTTATTTATAGGACTGAAATATAATACATATAAATATTTAATTGTTATTTATAGGACTGAAATGTTTATATGTATGATATAACGTCATATAAATAACAATTAAATATACAATCCTTGCCTTTTTCCTGTGAGTGATAGATAATGAAAAGGATTAATCACAACTGTATCTTTTAACTTTTATTTGAAAATAAATTGACTAACCATAGTTTTTGTTTTGTATCAGGTCACATTTGGAAAACTACGGACAACTCTTATAATGACGGACGATTTCAATTGCTATATATGTGATTGTTTTACGAAGTTTGTTTCGTTGTAGTATTTGTTATATGAATTTTGATATATATGTGAATTTTTTTACGAAGTTTGTTTCGTTGTAGTATTTGTTGGATTGGTTGGTATCCCTTAAGAGGGTGGATTGTCCAATAAACGAAGGAGGTTATGTCCAATTTTTTTTAAATGGACACTTTGTATTTTTGAGGCACAATGTGAATACAGATGGTGAATATTATATATATTTTATGTTATATATGAATTTTTTTGATAAATTTAAACTATTTCAAGAATGTTGGACAATTTGTTTTTTGTAAAACAGGGTGAATAAGTCTATAAACAAAGGAGATTATGGCCAATTTTTTTAAAAATTACAATTTGTTTTATTGGGGAACGATATTTTTGTCGTTTTATAATTACGTACTTTCGAAATTTTTGCGTGCTTCTAGGCACGTGCTAATTTTTTTAAAATTACAGTTTATTTTGTTGTGGAATGATAATTTTTTCATTTTACAATTACGTACCTTAAAAATTTTCGTCGTTTAGCAATTGCGTACTTTTGAAATTTTCGTTGTTTCGCAATTATGTACTTTCGAAATTTTAGTCGTACCTTCAGGCACGGGCATTTCCCTAGTATATATATATATATAACAACGAAAGTAAAGGCGCACCACGCGCTCTCGCAAATCAGCACTAAATTCTATTTTCGATAATCTTTGCAACACATAAATCCTCAAATCAAATCACATCGCCGCATCGATGAAAATTTATACTAATGATCTTCCAAATAAATATCATCTCCGAAATCAACTCTAAGGATTCTCACATCAAGCTTACTAATTTTAAACTCAATGCTTACAACATCCTTAACACAAAATTATATATCATCAAGAAACACATCTATCACATATGATAGACCCTCTACCTTAAGGAGTATGGATCAATAAAGATAATCAAAGATCAATAATGCGAAAGATAAACGGACTCACAACCTACGTGACCCCAAACCATGCTCTGATACCATTTGTAACACCCTGCGTTCCTGAAAAGAGACATGCGGTATGCTACTGTGATAAAAACTAAACTAAACCATCCTAAAAGTATAGAGCATCTATATTCCGTGATTTAAATATAGTAAATCCACAATTCTTCTATTTCCACAATAATGATTATAATCAAGTTTATCTCAAATAAATAATTCTCCAACTATAATTTCACCACTAATTTATACATCAAAGCACATTTTTCAATCCATGCTTTAAAATAATTCTCGAAACAGCCCATAGTGTCCCAATCCACGCTAACCTGCCAACTAAAAGAAAATACTGGAAGTACACAATACGACATGAATAGATGCTAAAAAATAATTAGCACGGTGAATAAATCACAGCAATACGAATCGCATATACAAATCCAATGCAATACTCCAGCATTATATCAATATTAATTTCTCAATAACACATCAATGGATTATCAGCCCTCACCTTATCGCGCCTATGCATTCTTAAGCATATCCCGATTTTGCATTATTGATGGGTGCCCATTCTCCGTACCATATTAAAATCTCATGACACGATTCTCAAATCACAATATAATATATCACAATGACTCAATATCAAGATTCCAACAATTTTAAGATTTCAAATGAATATCATAATTCAACACGAGTACAATCGACATAGAAAAACAAATGGAATACTCTAACGATAATATAGGAGAATATTGAGTAAGTCCCGTACCTCAAAATCATCACATGAATCGACACATAAAAATAAGCCTCTAAATCTAATCGCACCTTCACATTCCTCTCACAAAAATAATCAAATCTCATTCTACCCCAAACTCAAGAAAACACCAACTAAGCCTTTTAATTTATGGTTGAAATCTTGAATAAGTTTGGGGCTATGGTTTGTAGATGGAAGGGAGTAATTTTGGAGAGGTCTTCTGGTTGAAAAATTTGAGAAAAAGTGATTAAAAAAGCCAACCCACGAATTTGTTGATATATAAAAGATTAAGAGTTTGATTAAGAAACGAGTTCTAATCAGATACAAACACTAAAAAATTTATTCCGAACGATCGGACCATTGGAATTGGATGAAATTGGGAGAGAATTAGCAGAAGACAAGAGAAAGCTGCACAAAAATTTTAGCTCAATCGAACGGTCCAATATTTTTTTTATAGAGTTTTATGTTTTTAGGACTCTTCTATATAATAAAAATTCAATTAAAACTCCATTTCAATTCTGAATCCAATCCCGTTTGAGAATTTATTTTTCAAATATAAAAACCAACATTTTAAATTATAAAATTTATAAAATCCAAAATTTCATTTTCTCCAATTTCAAAATTTAATTTAAAAATTACCATTTAAAAAATTCGGGTTGTTACATGTCCTCAATTAAAATTGGTGATATAAATTGGGAATTAAAGATTTTGGGATTGTATTGATTTAGACTGTATAAATTCTGGGTTGGTTTCTGCGTAAGAAAGGTTTTTAAGGTTTTGTTAATGGCAGAGGAATAATTATGAATGAAAAGAAGGAAAACGTTGAAGGTCGTTCGAACGAACAGGACTCTGGTTTGAATGACAGTGATTGTCGTTCAAACGACATCACTTGTCATTGGAAAGACGTCTTTTCTCATTCGAACGAGATGGAAAAATTCAACCCATTTTTGGTTTACTGTACTGATCGACCTAGGTGGGAGTTTAAAGGTGAATTTGGTATAGTAAGGAAGCATCTTAATTTGGGATTGTTTGGGATTTTAAGATCAAACAGTATATGGTTGTTTTTAGATTTAATGTGAGAGATACATCAAAGTTTGAATTAATGAATAAGTGTGTGTAAAACTTATCAAGGGAATTTGTGCAATTGAATTCTTATTAATGATCGGGCCAAGTGACCGAGTCCGGGTATATTGGTTGAGTGACGCCAAGGGATTTAATTAACTATTATGAGGAATAACTTAATTTAGAGTTGGACCATAGAATCGTGAAGGTAATAAATTAATTAATGAGTAAATTAATTAAATTAGAGTCGAACCATAGACTCGAAAATATTTTAGGCTAAGTGTTACGGACATTGTTCACGGTAAAGTTGGGATTAAACTTAAAGTATATATATGGTAGTATGATAGTATATATATAGTGTGTGCTTAAATATCAGTGATTAGATATTCATTTAATTCATATACTCTAGTGCTATCGAGGGAGGTTGCGCGATGTGAGTAAATCCCCTAGATTGAGGAGTAGTGTGAGTAGATCCTCATGTCATAGCGTCCGTTATATGGGTGAGGGGATTATCTCACTTTCAGGATGAAATTATGACCGCCTCAATTATGTTTATTATTTATGTTCTGATTCAACGGATCGTAGTTGTCTCGGAACTCCAGGTGGGACTGAGTAGCCTGGGTTGATAGCAACTTAGATAATACATCCGGTGAGTTATTACTCGGGAGGATGGGCTATTATTATATTCGACATATGTGTGAATGTTGTAATATGGTTTTACGTATATAATGTGATTAATAGTTATATATGGGTAATTAAACACATGGAGTAAGTTGTATTAATTATAACTAGTTTAAATGTTGTATGGACAAAAAGGGGAGATAATTATTTAAGTTAAAGTGATGAATAACTTATGTATATATCTTATTTTATACATACTCGGGCTAGAGTAGTACGTCATGAGATTATTATATAAAGGATCTAGTTACGGGGTAGAGGACTGTAATACCCCATATTTTTGACGATTTAAATAATTATGTGATTAATTATTATTATGGGAATAAATATGCGATTAATTATTGTTGTTGAATTAATTAAATTAAAATGTGAGAAATTAATTTATTATTAATCCGGATTTAAATAATTATTAACTAGCGTGCCAAGGGTTAATACTTATTGTTGTGAACTATTGAATATTACTATGTGATATGTAATATGGAATTATGGCATTGGATAAATTGTCGGAAGTGAGAGATACGGCAGTTTGGTAATTTAAGTCTGACACGCGTATGAGTCGTGTCGGGACTAATTGAATGGAATAAAAAGATAATTTATGTTTGGTAACTTTTATGGTCATTTCGAGTGCGTCGTTAAGTCCGGGAGGGTCGAGATAGTCAAAATAGTATACCCGAGTGTTTAGTTTGGGTCCTGGGGTGATTTTAGGCCAAACCGGCACCTCATAGGGGTAGTTTTGTAATTTTGGATTTCTGGGCTAAATTAATGGACGAAAATTGGGATTAATTATATCATATAAGGGAAGTTCATTATGTTTAAGAGGTTACATAAATCAAGAACGACCATGGAGGGTGTGAGGGAGAGCCAAATTCCAAGAGAGATGGCTCGTTTAACGTCACCTTGCACAACCGTGACCACCAACGCGTAGATCGCGAAGAGAGGAACGCGTGTATACCAACATCACCAATGGATCATACCATCATATTCGAGGCAACTGTTTATTACTTGCATTATTTTAGCAATAATCATGCTCATGTTAGTATATGTGGATTTAATCATGATTTATATGTTAATTGGGTGAAAGTTGGAGAATTAAATTATGATTAAGGATTGGTTTAATTAGTGGCTGAATTTCCTTCATGTATGTAGAGGATTAATCACGGAATTTTATTATGTATTGATGAACGAATCTGGGTTGATTATGTTCCTTAATTGGAATTTTGGAAACTAGGGTTCATGTGAATTAATTTGGGGGTTTTGTGAAATATTGATGATTAATGACGAATTAAGGATCCTAGGATGATAGAAATGATCTATAACTTGTTAGGGGTTGATGGGTATTGATGATGAGTTATTAGGAATTTAATCTTAGAGGTTTTAGGTTCAAAAATGGAGGAAAAACGCTGGAATTTGGCGAAGAAGACGAATAGTGCAATCTCGCGCGATCTCGCGTGAAGTGGTTCAAACGAGATGGGGATATCGCGCGAAGTGGTTCAAACGAGATGAAGATATCGTGCGAAGTCATTCGAGCAAGATGGAATCTCGCGCGAAGCCGCTCGAACGACACGTGAAAGTCGTTCAAACGACAACCTTTCTGGTTCGAGCGACAAAAGGAATTTTTGGGGATTTTTCTCAAAGCCTAGTTTTGAGTTTGCCGATTTATTGGAGTGAGGGAAACTGCCAAATAGTAAATTTAAATAAGATGGAATTTCGGGAAAGTGTGTGAGAATAAATACTTTAATTAATTTGTCATAGAGAGAATGTACCTTGGAGATTACGAGAGAGATAGTAATCTAATTATTTATATCATACGTAGTATGCGTATGGGGAGTATAAATGTAGGTTGTAGAGATACCTATAAATTATAATAGGATGTGTGTATGCCTATTATGTGCTATTATAGTTAAGAGCACTAATGAGTGATAACTAGGGGGTGCATAAACTCTATTATTAAGTGTACTAATGGGTGATAACCCGGGGGTACAAAGATGATTATTATTTGGCGCACTAATGGATGATAACCCGAGGGTGCTGGATTAATATTGACAGGTGCATTAATGGGTGCTAACCCGGGGGTGCTGAATTATTATTGATAGTTGCATTAATGGGTGCTAACCCGGGGATGCATGATTTTCTAGAGATATGCACTAATGGGGCTTAGTCGGGGGTGCAGGATTAGTATATATATATATATATATATATATATGGACTTGTGAATATTGCTACTGTGTGAAATTAGTAGACTTGGTAATAATAATAATTGTTAGCACCAAGCGGCCTTAACCAAAGGTGGCAAAACTAGGGTATATATATAGGGATGATGAGACTATATATATGTATGAGTGTACTTGGGTAATTTTCTACTTTGTGAGACTAGTAGATAAAATGAAAATGAGAAGTAAAATAATCTTAGTGAATAAAAAATTAACCATTTAATCGCTGAATAATAAAATTTAGTATGTGACATACACTATCGGAATAGCTTATTGTATGGGTGATACGGGAATACTACTAGTGAGCATAGTTAGTTTTAGTATGGTTTCTGACTTGTTAGACTGTGATGTATAACTAGGGGGAGATTAGATGTACGTTAGGCATGCACAATAGACGAGGGGTGAGAAACTCATGTGAGAGTTCGATAACTAACATGCGTATAAGACTTGTTTTAAGAACCAGTTTTAAATACTTGCTAAAATATATTTACACATCGAGCTCTGACCCGTTTCTTGTATCTCTTCTCTCTTTTGCTATATATATGTATTATATTAGGTGCTCAGCCACAGGAGTATCAAATTTAGAGATTTGGATTGCTTGACGTGCTACAACTGTTGTGGAAGATGTAGGTCCTTGCAGTAGACGCATCTATCCTTTCCATTCAGTTTCATCCAGACTTCTTGTTTAGGGCATATGTCGACCACTTCTAGTTCTTTCATCAGAGATATTGTATTCAGTTTATTATATGGTTTGGAGTTTTGAACTGGGAAGTTTTATCCAGTCTTATTTATTTCAGTACTTGATTCACGTTCAGTATTTATTTACATTCCTATGTGTGGTGAATGGTTTATATTTTAATATGGAAAGAAATGCATTTACTTGGTTTTATTAAAATTGGAAATGTTTTGACACCTAGCTTAATTATATATTATGTGATTAATATGTTAAAAAGTTTTTCGACAGTGATGCTGAGAATGAACCAACTAAATAACTTGTTTTAAATTGGTAGAGGATTGATCACCCTATATTTAATTGGGCGGGGTGTCATAGGTGGTATCAGAGCATCAGGTTCTAGTATCCTTAGGATCTTTGAGCGTATCGTTCTTTGATGTAGAGCCTTATGATAGGATTGTTGTGTTCCCTTATGTATGAGACTTACGTTCTCCTGATGCGAATTATAATGGATGTGGCTCATTATACAAAATTCGGTGTGATTTGAACCCCAAACATTTTAGAACGACCAACGAGGACCGTAAGAAGAACCGCAGGAAAAGTGTATCAAAAGAAGACATAGAGTAATAGGGTAAGAGTGATTGGGATAAAAATCACCACGAGAATTACTTAAACTAGAGATAGAAAAATCGTCATTCAGGAACTGTGGGTTCCCAGGACACCGTCATAGATAATGGTGGAGTGAATTCAGGACCACCTAGCATAGTCAATAAAAAGGGAAATCAGAGTAACTCTTTTGAAAACCCATCGGTGAAGAAGCAGAAAAGAAAATGAGAAAGTGTAACAGACCAGCGAAGGTAGAAAATCAGAAGGAAATTATGTAGAGTGGGGCGTGACGACACTCAGAATTTAATTTGGAGCTAAAAGCTACAGCTCTTAGGAGCATCATGTAGTGATTAGAGACAATCACCATACATGAAGAAGTGTGTTTGAAATTTAGAGAGAAATTTAGGTACGATTTGACTGTGAAGTTTTCCATTCAATGTCATAAAAAACTGTGAGTGAAATTTTGATGTTTAGCACAATGGGTAAGATAGAAACCGATTGTGAGAGAAAGGTTGAATTTCTTAATGAACTTCGTACCTGGCAGAGGGGTATAAATTATCCAAAGGGTTTATAGTTGATAAAGGACCCGTGAGTAGAATACCAGTATGGATGAGAAATACATCTAGGATGACTAATGTGGATGTCATCAAAGTTATACGGTTGCTAGTTATTGCAGTTCTTCCAAGAGAAGGGAGTAAAGAGGGTTAACGAACTTACTGAAGAGCAGAATCTGAATTTAACGGTGTTAGTGAAATCCCACATGAGAGTATACCTAATAGGGAACTCAGTTAGATGATGTTAAGTGATTAAATTCAAGATGACGATGAAGTCAATTAGGCTGTAGAGGCCAACCATAGTTCCGAATAGCTAGCGTAGCCAAAGGGACAATGGAAGAATAATAGTGAGTTGAGACTGTCGGTCCGAGAGAAGGGCATTCCCAAAATGATCAGTGCGACCAGTGATGGGAAATAGTTCTTGAAGTTTTCCTTATATGAAGGAAGTAGGACTATAAGTGTTGAATGTGTCCACAATTGAGAAGTGAGACCGAAGATATTAGAAATGGTAAACCGTGCTAGTTAAGCATAACGACTGGAGGAGCGAGACTTCGATTAAAAGAATTCGGGGTCAAAAGAATTAGGCCCAGGAAATTTATAGCTCGAGAATGATGGGTTCAGTCTAGACCAGTAGAGTCCTCATTATTAGTAGCATACAGTATGTCAGAGTCTACGGGACCCAGGATGTAAACGAGAGTTTTGTAAAGCTATAATTGAGGTCTGGAGAGTTTGGGCCAACATTTTAATAATGGGTCTAAAATATACAAGATGGAATAAATTGTCCATAATGAGAGAGGACAACCAAAGGATGAAATCCTATAATGTCTGACAACGGCAGATGCTCATGGGTCGTGATGGCAGCCATGTGCTGAGACCCTGTGATTTGGCGAGACTGGTGAGGTTTGGCCTTTTCCTTGTGAGTAAAGGATAGATTCTAGTGACATGGGTGTGCCACAACTTTTATGTAAATTGTAAACCCTAAACTTTTCATGCGGGTCGAGTTTAGTGGGAACATTAGTTTTAATAGTCGTGTTACACGCATATTTCTCGTTGTTAGCAGGGCATTTTGATGATTGCTCGTGAGTGAACCGGGTGGGCCCTAAGAATGTGTTTTGTTGTTATAATTTACTACTTCATTGAGTCAGCTTTAGTAGAGTTTATTATGGTAATGTGTAGTGATTAATTACCGTATGGTTAAAAGATAGTAAAAATGTAGTGTTATGGCTGTCGTGCCGGATACTCCGAGAGGAGTGATCTTAGTTTTGTGCAGGGCCACCTGAAATAGGGTTGGGCCCAGATATGAGTATATATGAAACGTTCATGGTATTATAAACCTCAACGGGTATAGTGTCTAATTATATGTGATTCCCGAGCATAGGGATTTATTTGTCTGTTAAGACATAGAATACATTGTGTTTTTATCGAGCGGCAAAATATAGCTCGTTATATATTTATAGCGCTAAGTACTTGGGATAGTTAGGGCCCCATGCTTCATGTTACATTTATAGAGACATGAGAGTGGACAAGTAAACTTAAAAGTCAAAATACGTAGATTGTGGGAAAGTACATAGTAGGTATTGAAGGCCTTACGGACCTCAACAACCGGCTAGGTTAGATAGTAGTGTATCGGGGGAGTTCCTTGTTTGGATTTCACTTTGCGAGACATCCCACGCATGAAACTAGCGAACGTTGGGAGTTGGAGAGAAGTTTGGTCGATAGTACATAAGTTTTGTATGTTGGTTATTGTACCTATAGGAGAATATATTTGAGAGTTGATAATTCTTTCATAACTTAAGGTTAACAGAGTAGCCTGTCCTTGGTATTTTTCGGAATAGAGCAATGATACCATTGAAGGATTGATTAAGTTATGACTAGTGGGGCGGTTGAGTGCACCCCTACCACATCAGCATACTGAGTGTGCAAGAATTGAGGTAAGAAAATTTTATGCCTTTTGTATAATGATGCGTGAGGTATAGGGTGTTTGGGTGCCCTAAGGGATTGAATCAGGTAGTGGATTATGATTAGCATGTGAATTCGATAACATGTAGTCGGGTAAGCCGGAGCTTATTCATGACATTTTGTCAGAGACTTACGTTTTAAGATAAATTGAAATTTATTCAAGAAAGACAAGATGTGTCAGAATGCAAACAATAGTAGTGATGAGTTTAATGTAGAGTAACCTTCAAAGTTATCCTGCAGTGGGTCAGCTAACTGTTAGAGAAAGGGCGAACAATTCGAAACCGGTAGGGGCTACTTACACTCGAGAATGGAAGAATATCCCCAATGATCTTCTCATGTAGTTGAGATGGTGAGATTATAGGTCCTAAGAAGTGATTAAGTACAGCCTAATACCCACAGAGGGATGGGTAAGGACAAGCGGCCTAATCGGATCCGGGAGAGAAAATTTTATGTGAACCCTGAGATCTTAGGGGAGGACGAGAGTAGCACCTTCCACTAGTGGAGTTTGTGTCCAAATAACTCCTATAAGTTCACGTTCGGGCAGAGTTCCAGTAGAAGTATGGCATGGTGAACTTTGTTGTTGTCCTACTTGATAGTTAAAGGTGAAGGACCAGTTATGGTTACAAATGTCGGAGAAGAATCGATATTATCATATATATTTTGTGTGAAATATATATTGCACGATCAATTTACTTGTATGAACGACACGAGAAAGAGTCGTATGTATATGGAAAGAGGATAAATCTACTAAAGTGTAAGTAGTAGAAGGCTAGATAGTGAATATCTAAAATAATGTTAAATTAGTGAAACTAAAGCATAAAGGCATGGGCAAGAACCTACATCACAAGGTAACCTGGAGTTTAAAGCAAACACATGTGTAGTGTTCATTATTAAGGGTATTTGATAGCGTACTATATGGGTGGTACGGAGTATATTACTTGTGAGCGTCGGGATGCGATGCACAATATTTTTACAGCATTGCCCGTACCTGGTATACTTTTTTCGAATTTCGGGATGAAATTCCTTTGTAAGGGGGGAAGTATGTAATACCCCGTATTTTTGACGATTTAATAATTATGTGATTAATTATTATTATGGGAATAAATATGCGATTAATTATTGTTGTTGGATTAATTAAATTAAAATGTGAAAAATTAATTTGTTATTAATTCGGATTTAAATAATTATTAACTAGCGTGCCAAGGGTTAATACTTATTTTTGTGAACAATTGAATATTACTATGTGATATGTAATATTGAATTATGACATTGGATAAATTGTCGGAAGTGAGAAATAGGACAGTTTGGTAATTTAAGTCTGACACGCGTGTGAGTCGTGTCAGGACTAATTGATTGGAATAAAAAGAGAATTTATTTTTGGTAACTCTTATGGTCATTTCAAGTGCGTCGTTGAGTCCGGGAGGGTCGAGATAGTCAAAATAGTATACCCAGGTGTTTAGTTTGGGTCCCAGGGCAATTTTAGGCCAAACCGGCACCCCGTAGGGGTAGTTTTGTAATTTGGATTTTTGGGCTAAATTAATGGACGAAAATTGGGATTAATTATATCATCTAAGGAAAGTTCATTAGTGTTAAGAGGTTACATAAATCAAGAACGGCCATGGAGGGTGTGAGGGAGAGCCAAATTCCAAGAGAGAAGGCTCATTTATAGTCACCTTGCACAACCGTGACCACCAACGCGTAGATCGCGAAGAGAGGAGCGCGTGTATACCAACATCACCAACGGATCAGACCTTCATATTCAAGGCAAGTGTTTATTACTTGGATTCTTTTAGCAATAATCATGCTCATGTTAGTATAGGTGGATTTAATCATGATTTATATGTTAATTAGGTGAAAATTGGAGAATTAAATTATGATTAAGGATTGGTTTAATTAGTGGCTGAATTTACTTCATGTATGTAGAGGATTAATCACGGAATTTTATTATGTATTTATGAACGAATCTGGGTTGATTAGGTTATTTAATTGGAATTTTGGAAATTAGGGTTCATGTGAATTAATTTGGGGGTTTTATGAAATATTGATGATTAATGACGAATTAAGGATACTAGGATGATAGAAATGATCTATAACCTGTTAGGGGTTGATGGGTATTGATGATGAGTTATTGGGAATTGAATCTAAGAGGTTTTAAGTTCAAAAATGGAGGAAAAACGTTGGAATTTCGTGAAGAAGACGAACAGTGCAATCTCGCGCGATCTCGCGCGAAGTGGTTCAAACAAGATGAAGATCTCATGAGAAGTCGTTCGAGCGAGATGGAATCTCGAGCGAAGACGCTCGAACGACACGTGGAAGTCGTTCAAACAACAACCTTTCTGGTTCGAGCGACAGAGGGAATTTTGGGTGATTTTTCTCAAAGTCTAGTTTTGAGTTTGCCGGTTTATTAGAGTGAGGGATACTGCCAAATAGTAAATTTAAATAAGATAGAATTTCGGGAAAGTGTGTGAGAATAAATACTTTAATTAATTTGTCATAGAGAGAATGTACCTTGGAGATTACGAGAGAGATAGTAAATTAATTATTTATATCATACGTAGTATGCGTATGGGGAGTATAAATGTAGGTTGTAGAGATACCTATAAATTATAATAGGATATGTGTATGCCTATTATGTGCTATTATAGTTAAGAGCACTAATGAGTGATAACTAGGGGGTGCATAAACTCTATTATTAAGTGTACTAATGGGTGATAACCCGGGGGTACAAAGATGATTATTATTTGGGGCACTAATGGGTGATAACACGGGGGTGCTGGATTAATATTGACAGGTGCATTAATGGGTGCTAACCCGGGGGTGCTGAATTATTATTGATAGTTGCATTAATGGGTGCTAACCCGGGGATGCATGATTTTCTAGAGATATGCACTAATGGGGCTTAGCCGAGGGTGCAGGATTAGTGTATATATATGTATACGGATGATGGTACTATATATATATGGACTTGTGAATATTGCTAGTGTGTGAAATTAGTAGACTTGGCAATAATAATAATTATTACATTGCACCAAGCAGTCTTAACCTAAGGGTGCAGAATTAGTGTATATATATAGGTATGATGAGACTATATATATGTATGAGTGTACTTGGGTAATTTTCTACTTTGTGAGACTACTAGATAAAATGAAAATGAGAAGTAAAATAATCTTAGTGAATAAAATATTAACCATTTAATCGCTGAATAATAAAATTTAGTATGTGATATACACTATCAGAATAGAGTATTTTATGGGTGATACGGGAATACTACTAGTGAGCATAGTTAGTATTAGTATGGTTTCTGACTAGTCAGATTGGGAGGTATAACTAGGGGGAGATTAGATGTACGTTAGGCATGCATAATAGACCAGGGGTGAGAAACTCATGTGAGAGTTCGATAACTAACATGCGTATAAGACTTGTTTTAATAACCAATTTTAAATAGTTGTTAAAATATTTTTACACATCGGGCTCTGACCCGTTTCTTGTATCTCTTCTCTCTTTTGTTATATATATATGTATTATATCTGGTGTTCAGCCACAGGAGTATCAAATTTAGAGATTTGTATTGCTTGACGTGCTGCAACTGTTGTGGAAGTTGTAGGTCCTTGCAGTAGACGCATCCATCATTTCCATTCGGTTTCATCTAGACTTCTTGTTTAGGGCATATGTCGCCCACTTCTAGTTCTTTCATCAGAGATATTGTATTCAATTTATTATATGTTTTGTAGTTTTGAACTGGGAAGTTTTATCCAGTCTTATTTATTTCAGTACTTGATTCATGTTCAGTATTTATTAACGTTCCTATTTGTGGTGAATGGTTTATATTTTAATATGGAAAGAAATGCATTTACTTGGTTTTATTAAAATTGGAAATGTTTTGACACCTAGCTTAATTATATATTAGGTGATTAATATGCTAAAAAGTTTTTCAACCGTGATGCTGAGAATGAACCAACTGAATAACCTGTTTTAAATTGGTAGAGGACTGATCACCCTATATTTAATTGGGCGGGGTGTCACAAGGACTAGGTTGGACATAAAGAAAGAGTTAGGTGGGAACATTAGTTGAGTGGTGAGGTTGTCCTCAAGGGAGTGCGACATTAGCCTAAATATGAAGCGCATTCATTCATTTTTAAATTTATGCAATTTAATCGCTTGTTAAATATTCTCAAAATGTTTTGGGTTCTAGCCCCTGTTATCAAATATTTTTCAAAACCTTTTAGGTGTCCATCCACAGGGACACTAGTCCTACTATCATTCCACGTATTTGCATCTACAGTACATGTGGATGTTGAAAGATTTGGATACGCCCTTCTATCTTTCTATTCCTATTGTAGGGTTTTACATCAGTTACTTCGAGCATGTTTCTCTCGGGGTTGTCTCGCTATTTTCCTTCTGATTGTATGTGATTTATTTGTTTGCTTTACACTGGTTTGGATTTAGCCGATGGTTTATTCGACAAGACTTTTTATTACTCTATGTGATGATGGATTCTATCGGCATTGTTTTTATTTTAATTCCGTACTTAATTTATCTTGGATTAATAAAGATAAAATTGGCACCAGTTTTTTGAATACCAGGTGGTTAGTAAGTTTTTTTTAAAGTTTTCGACAGTGATGCAAAGAATGAACCATATGAGATTCTTGTTTTAATTTGATATAGGACTGATCACCCGGTATTTAATTAACCGGGGTGTCACATATGGATATTATAAGTGTCCGTGTTTATCCACGTGACAAATACTTGTGTTGACTTCTTGAGGAATTTGTCCAGTTGTGCCTTTCGTACTGCTAGGATTGGTCGGCCAGTATAAATTGTGCATAACTCATAATTTAGGTCCCCACGAGTTTATAAAAATTAATGCATGTGTAGAATCATACACTAACACACTCGCACACAATATTGTACTTTTCATATTATGATGTTTTATCTACTTTTTGAAATAATTATTCAAATTCTTGAATACAAGTAATATTAACATTGTGTATCAACTATGAAATTTACTTTATTTTTCCTAGAGAAACATTAGTTGTGTAGCTTCATGAAAGATTATGGACACTATAACATTAAATTTGTTGTACTAGTTTTAGTTGAAGTTGAGTTTCTCTAATTTTCAATCATTTGATCATTGCTAGGTACCAAGTAAACGATTATGTTGATGAAGGAGGCATTCCGCTTGATAGGGTCCATGCAACACATGCATTTGAAAACCTTTATAGAGACCTCAGGTTCAATGAATTTTTCAATAAGGACATGATCAACCACACAACTTTGGTCGTAAAGAAAATCTTAGAGTGCTACAAAGGTTTTGAAAACATCAAACGGGTAGTTGACATTGAAGGTGGTTTTGGAGTTACTCTCAACATGATCACTTCTAAATACCCCAACATTGCAGGAATTAACTTTGACTTGCCGCATGTTATACGCCATGCCCCATACTATGTTTGTAATACATACTCCCTCGATCCCAAATTAATTGCCTTACTAATAGTCGTGTTTTTAAAAACTATTATTTAAAAAACTAAGTGAGATTAAAATATTATCCATACTAACTGAGTAAAATGATCCTAAGTATATGTTTTGCACCCAAAGGTATTGATCGTTTTTAGGGGAATAAATTTGTAAAGTAAGAATTTTTATTATAATTTTTGACTTTTAAACAATGAGTATTTATTTGGGACAAAGAGAGTAATTTTTTAGTTATTTTCCAATTTTTCATGTTGTAGCTTACTTTTTATTTTTGACTAAATTGGATAGTTTAGAAATGAGATCACTACCTTTTTAACATTGCAATTCAAAAGACCACTCTATGTTGATTAAGTGATCATACAAATTAAAATGAAGGTGTAGGAGGTTAGTTTGAGCTAGGGCGTGAGAGAGGCAAAGACATGAGTAAGGAAACTCAAGTAGGAATGATGTAAACACATTTTCCCTAGATAATTGGAAATATATATATGAGGCTTCCATTGCAACTAGAAATATGACGTAGATTATGCCTTACCTATCGAAAAATAGAAAACCAAGTTTGGTACAAACATAGAATACAGATTAAACACTCATAACCCCTCATTAATAACCGAGTAAGACCAATAAGGGATTGTACTAAGTTAAGGACGAAACCTTGTTAGGAAATCATTCTCATAAAGTGTAAGGACACAAATTTCTAATTGAGTCCATATATAGTTTTGGCTCAATTCCGGACAAAAACATTTATTCATAGGATAGTATGTAATTGTAATACTCTCAAGCCTATGAAGTGTTTGTTGAAGATGTAGCGGCAAAGAGTATAAAGCTTCATCAAATATGCCGGTTTGCGTGCCTCATTTCTACGTCATCAATCATAGTTCCATGCTCCCAAGGTATGAATGTAATATTAAATATATAGGAGCTTGGAACATGTTTATTGGGTGATTAGGTTTTATAAAAACTACATTTTGTTTTAAGAAAGAATTAATTCAAACTTTAAATAAATGTTTATAAAGTTTTCTAGGCTAAAATTGAATTTTTCAATCTTTCTGGTCGTTCGTTAGATATGTCGTTCGAACGAGTTTTTTCGTTCGAACCAGATGCTGTTCGAACGAGTTTTGCCAACGAGTTCCCACTAAAGCATACTGGTCCGTCATTAGAAATGTCATTCGAACGAGATTGTCTTTCTAACGAGATTTCCAACGAGCTTCTAACGAGTCCATACTGGAGCGTCGTTATAAGACTCGTTCGAACGAGATTTGGTTCGAACGAAATGTCGTTCGAACGAGATGCCAGGCGGGAACAATTATTGGCAGTTTTTTGGCAGTTTTGCACCCACTTCCCCACTTGGTTTTTAACCAACTTTTACAAACTTTAATATGTGCAGGAATGACATTTTTCAACTTAACATTTCCATAACTTTTCAAATTATTTCCTTCTCTTAGAGAGTGTTTAAGAGCAAAAATGGTTTAGGAAAATGTTCATGTTTTGATTGTTATTTTTTCAAAGAGAAAATCCTTCACACTCTAGTTTACACCCAATTGTGTTTAGTCCAAGTTCTTATATACATATCAAATTTGCTTGGAGTTTTGGCACCAGTTTATCTCTACCGAATTCAAGAAGAGAAGTTTTGGTTTGCTTCTACATCCATCAAAGAAGAAGATTTTTTGTTGCGATTCTACCCACTTGGAGAAAGGCTCCTTGCTCGGGTGACGGTGACCATAGAAAGCCCCATCGGTGGATTCCAAGACCGTGATGGAGTTCCGAGGTTGTCCGCTAGGAAGAGGTGTCTACAAGAAGAAGCGTCGAGGCTTGAGAGGGATCGAGTCAGTCGTTGTAAGTCTATCTGTCTTGTAAGTATAATTCCGTATCTAGTGGATTTGTGGCTAGGGCCGTCCGAGGTTTTTTCCCGTCTTGGGTTTTTCCTCGTACATCGCAGCGTAGTGTGATATTGTTTATTTTATCTTGCTTCATAATTTAGAACGCATGCTTAGGATAAATTCGAGATAAAATTCGATTTAAATTATCACACTCAATTTAATTAGGACTTATCTTGAATGTTGGGTAATGTTTAATTAATTCAAGTCAGTTGCTAAAATTTGGTTTCGCCTAATTTTCTAATATTGATAAATATGACTTAGGCAAATTCTAGGACTTGGATTAATGAATCGGCTTAATTTTGTTCTATTAAATTAAAATCCGGTGTTTAAAAGTTGAACCATAATCCTTACGCTTCCGCATCGTGTTTGTTGTTTTACAAATACAAAGGAAATTACAAGAGAAGCCCTTTTCAAATTGGTATCAGAGCCAAAAATGATAAATTATTTCGTTAAGATCCTTTAAATTTTTGGCTAAAATGGAATTTTCCCCATTTTCAAAATTTCCTAATTTTGATGGTTCAAACTACGCGTATTGGAAAGCGCGAATGAAATCGGCACTAAAATCTATCGATGAAAGAGTTTGGATGGCTGTTGTTAACGGGTGGTCCCCACCAACTTATTTTGTTGAAAATGAACGTGTTATCAAACCCGCCGATAGATGGACTAAAAATGAGTTTAAACTTGCTAATTTCAATTCCCGTGGTTTAAATGCCTTATTTAGCGCTGTCACACCGGATGAATTCCGTCGTATTATGACAAGTGAAACCGCTAAAGAAGCTTGGGATATTTTACAATTAACTCATGAAGGAACTAGTGTCGTTAAAGCTTCAAAACTCCAAAACCTCACCACTCAATTTGAAACTATCAAAATGAATGAAAAAGAAACGTTTGATGAATTTTATGCTAGACTTTCTGATATTGTTAATTCATCTCTTAACTTGGGAGAGAAAATACCTGACGACCGTTTTGTAAAGAAAATTTTAAGGTCCCTACCCGATAGATTTATTCCAAAGGTGACCGTTTTAAATTCTTTACCAACTTTAGCCTCTACGAAATTAGAAGAGCTTGTAGGTGATTTACAAACCTATGAACTAGATATGTTTCCCTATAAAACTGAAAAGAAAATCGAAAAAGGTGTTGCTTTAAGATCCCGAAAAGAGGTCAAACAAGTAGTAGAGAGTGAGAGTGATAGTGACTCGGAAGACATGGCTTTATTTGCACGTGAATTTAGAAAATTTCTTAAATTTAACAAAGATAAATTTAAAAATGATTTTAAGAAATTTGATACTTCTAAATATGATAAAAGCGAGAAGATTTCTAAAGCCGAGAAGATCCCTAAACCTAGCAATGACAATTTAGATAGGGACGAGTCTGATAAGTGTTTTGGTTGTGAAGGTTATGGCCATAGGGCGTTTGAGTGTCCCACTAAACTAAGGAAAGAGGATAAGCGACCCGTTTCATATAATGCGACCCTTAGTGATAGTGATAAGGAAGAGAAACCCGAATCCCCCACTAAGAAAAATTTTGTGGCTTTTATGGCTAGTCATGTGAGTGACAGTGAGAACTCATCGTTTGATGAAACAATAGCACATGCCACTTCCAAGGTCATTGTACATGATTCTCTTGTTTTTGGTGATAGTGAGAGTGAAGAAGAAAGAGAGAGTGAAAATAAAGAAGAGGTTAATGAGAGTGAACTTCAAAATGCTTTTCAAGAACTTTATAAAGAATCTATTAAATTGAAAAGAGCTAATTTGAAGTTAGAAGCTAGTTTAAGAGAAAGTGTCAAGGTCATTGATGAAAATGTTTTAATAGAAGACCTTAGGACACATGTGAGGACTCTTCAAGAGAAGCTTGAATATGTAGAAGGCGAAAGAGATAGTCTTAGGGGTTTAATGAAATCCTTGAAAAAGGAGCTTCTTTCTTTTGAAGAGCGAAATGTTTTACTAGAATCTATCATTGTTGAATTGGAAAATAAATTAAAAGATTCTAGTAATGTCAAATTTGATTTGGAGTGTCGTTCGGAAAAACTAGATAAAATGTTAGGAACGGTCCAAATTAAAAATGACACTTGTGGTTTAGGCTTCAATACTTGTAATGATTTTTCTCATAATGCCCAAACCAACGTTTTAGGAGAATCTACTAGGAATGCATTTAAAGATCACTCCTCAGGTAAATCTTTTCGACATGCTCTTACTTGTACACATTGTGGTCGACAAGGTCATCTTAGGAAATTTTGTTTTGATCTTAAACGAATTTCTATAAAATCCCATAGTAATTTAACCACGGTAGTTAAAGTTCCTACACCCCAAGATAGTCATTCTCCATTAATTTGGGTTAGGAAATCCGACTTGGTTGCCTTGCAAAATAGGGTTGCTGATTCTCATTTACTTTCACATGCTTCCTCCCTTGCTAAATCTAAAGGATGAATGTGTTAGTGTTTGCATACTTTAGCGTTTGTACTTTATGCTATATTTACATGCTAAATGTATGCTTGTTTAGTCAATTTTCTAATCATTGCTTTATTTGATATCACATGCTAGAAATTATGACTTGTTTATCTTTTTGTATTATATTTTGTGTTTGAATTAATTGAAAAATATAAAAAGATTTGTGTTTATCATTTGTGTTTTATTTATTTCATTTAAGCTCAATGAAAATACAAATGATTTTTGTTTGTCCTTTTGAGTAAATATTTATTTTTGATTAAAAATGTTAAAAAACTCAAAAAGATTATACTTTGTGTGTATTTTAGTTTGACACACTTTGTGTGGCATATATTTGTGTTTGAATCCCATATTTTACGCTCCCACGTGGCTAGAACTTTTGGTTTAGATTTTCAATCCTTAAAATGTTCTTTACCATGCTTTATATGGAGTAGTTGGATTTTGTATTGTTTAAATGGATTCTATTTTTATATGCCTCTATTCACACATGCACGAGCTCTTTTGAAATCTTAATGTTACATGTTATATTTGAGCTTTTTGAAGTGTTCTCCTACCAATCTAGTCATCTACATATCTATGACCTAGGAGGACTAGTGCCTGTCAAAATCCGTTGCATGTGAGATTAGTGTGAAAATGAAAACATGATAAATAAAAATGTGCACGAGGAAGGGCTCCGAAAGGATGAATTAAATCCTTTGCGATAGTAAGCCACCGTTTATTGGATCTAAAAGAAATACGTGATCCAAAGGCCTAAAAACAAAATATTTGGCATTAAAAAGAAAACAATTGCCAAGGCCTATGTTTGTTTTATATATTCATTCAAAAACAAAATAATATATATGCTTATTGAGGGAGAATTGGATGGTATATCAACGGTTTGCACAATGTCCGTTTATCCTAGTTGTCTTTAATGTCATGACTCTATTTGGTTTGCAGAATCATCATCATTCTAGGCTTGTATGCATTGTGTATGTTTGTTTACTGAGTTCAATCTTCATATTGTCACATGAGGTTATAGTTAAATGTGATAAAGTTTGCAATCAAATGAGAACTCCGTGAATGTTTATTAAGTGTTTGGGTCTAAATTTAATTGTTTCTAGTTCACACCCCTACACTTCCCTTTCCATATGACACATTTTTGCCATACGAGTGTGCAAACTTATTGTATTTTGTGTCATGTGTGTGTTTATATCTATATATATATGCAAGTACTTATTGGTATATTTATAGTATATATATATATATATATATATATATGATATTTGTTTGTCTTTGCCTTGCTTTTATTGCCCACATGCTTTAATGTCTTAACACTTTAAGCTTCAATGTGTTTATTAGTTCTTTATCCTTTGCCTATTCCTGAACAAAAAGGGGGAGAAAATGATAGGGGGAGAAATGGTATCTAATCCTATTATTATCGTATCTTAGTTTGGGGGAGATTTATCTTAGGGGGAGACGTCTTTCTAAGTAGGTCATGTGTTTGTTAAAGGGGGAGTAATTAATTAATTGCATTTAATACTTCGATATTCCCTATGCATTTGATGAGTTTGCTTAAGTGTGCAGGATTTCTTCGAAAGCGGCATTGTTTAAACGGCAAAGAGTTTGATCCTTGGGTTGAGTCAAGTTTGGGTGGGTTATGTTTTGAGTCTAGTAGAGCTTGACGGCCCTTTAGGATTTTTGTTTGGTTTTTGTCTCGGAAAGCCAAAGGGGGAGATTTGTAAGGACACAAATTTCCAATTGAGTCCATATATAGTTTTGGCTCAATTCCGGACAAAAACATTTATTCATAGGATAGTATGTAGTTGTAATACTCTCAAGCCTATGAAGTGTTTGTTGAAGACATAGCGGCAAAGAGTATAAAGCTTCATAAAATATGCCGGTTTGCGTGCCTCGTTTCTACGTCATCAATCATAGTTCCATGCTCCCAAGGTATGAATGCAATATTAAATATATATAAGGTTGGAACATGTTTATTGGGTGATTAGGTTTTATAAAAACTGCGTTTTGTTTAAAGAAAGAATTAATTAAAACTTTAAATAAATGTTTATAAAGTTTTCTGGGCTAAAATTGAATTTTTCAATCTTTCTGGTCGTTCGTTAGATATGTCGTTCGAACGAGTTTTTTCGTTCGAACCAGATGTCATTCGAACGAGTTCTGCCAACGAGTTCCAACTAAAGCATACTGGTCCGTCGTTAGAAATGTCATTCGAACGAGATTGTCATTCTAACGAGATTTCCAACGAGCTTCTAACGAGTCCATACTGGAGCGTCGTTAGAAGACTCGTTCGAACGAGATTTGGTTCGAACCAAATGTCGTTCGAACGAGATGCCAGGCGGGAACAGTTATGGGCAGTTTTGCACCCACTTCCCCACTTGGTTTTTAACCAACTTTTACAGACTTTAACATGTACGGGAATGACATTTTCCAACTTAACATTTCCATAACTTTTCAAATTATTTCCATCTCTTAGAGAGTGTTTGAGAGAAAAAATGGTTTAGGAAAATGTTCATGTTTTGAGTGTTACTTTTTCAAAGAGAAAATCCTTCACACTCTAGTTTACACCCAATTGTGTTTAGTCCAAGTTCTTATATACATATCAAATTTGCTTGGAGTTTTGGCACCGGTTTATCTCTACCGAATTCAAGAAGAGAAGTTTTGGTTTTCTTCTACATCCATCAAAGGAGAAGATTTTTTGTTACGATTCTACCCACTTGGAGAAAGGCTCCTTGCTCGGGTGACGGTGACCATAAAAATCCCCATCGGTGGATTCTGAGACCGCGGTGGAGTTCCGAGGTTGTCCGCTAGGAAGATGTGTCTACAAGAAGAAGCATCGAGGCTTGAGAGGGATCGAGTCAGTCGTTGTAAGTCTATCTGTCTTGTAAGTATAATTCCGTATCTAGTGGATTTGTGTCTAGGGCCGTCCGAGGTTTTTTCCCGTCTTAGGTTTTTCCTCGTACATCGCGGCGTAGTGTGATATTGTTTATTTTATCTTGCTTCATAATTTAGAACGCATGCTTAGGATAAATTCAAGATAAAATTTGGTTTAAATTATCACACTCAATTTAATTGGGACTTATCTTGAATGTTGGGTAATGTTTAATTAATTCAAGTCAGTTGCTAAAATTTGGTTTCGCCTAATTTTCTAATATTGATAAATATGACTTAGGCAAATTCTAGGACTTGGATTAATGAATCGGTTTAATTTTGTTCTATTAAATTAAAATCCGGTGTTTAAAAGTTGAACCATCATCCTTACGCTTCCGCATCGTGTTTGTTGTTTTAAAAATACAAAGGAAATTACGAGAGAAGCCCTTTTCATAAAGGAACAAAGATAACACTAGAAAATACCTAATCTAAGTAGGACATAAGTACCTTATTGAAGATACAAATTAAAACCACAAAATAATTGCAAATTAATATCTCTCCGTCCTCTCACTAGGCGAGCCCCCAAAGTGGGACTTTGTGTGTATATAAAAATACACTTATGATGTAGAAGGATCTTCCTTAATATTAATTTTAGTGAAATATATATATTCAAAACTATCTATGATTTTTGAAAAAAGGCTTGATCCTATATGAACACATATCAAGCTTGGACTTTCAATTTACATTCTTTAAAGATAATAATGACGTTTGCTCTTAGTACACATGGTACAAAGACCAGATTTAACCTCTTTACTTATGAGAGAATTCTTAACCCATTTAGCCACTGTATCTGAAGATGGAGAAGATTTGGAATAACATTTTTATTTTTTTTATTTTTTTTATTTTTAACTATAGATCTAAGATGGATAATTAATTTAGAGATCATTAATCTCTAGCTGTCTACCAGTTCGTACCCACTAATAGAATAATTTAAGAGATCTTAATTATTAGCAACATTATTAGTTTTTTATCACCGTAAGGAGAGATATGTCATTAGCATCCTATGAGTTTGAGGTTTGGTGGAGTGATTTCGGTAGAAGCAATCTTCATTTCCATTGTTAGAAATATTAATGATGCAAGAGCAAGAGATTCGAATATTATTTTTTCTTTTTCTTTTAAGTTAATCATTTTGAATGGAGAGCCTTTTGGATTGTCACACAAGACGCATTGCTCTCGAGAAATCACAAATGACACCATGAGGCTAAAAACATTTCATTGCAACTATAAAAGGGATTGCCTCTGGCGAGTGTATCATACTCATTATTGTTACGTTGATAATGAATGTAATTTCATAAGATTCCCTTTTGCCTTAATATCATACAAATTAGTAACACTTACCTCTAGGAACATATCTCACAAACTCACAATTTGTTTCACAAAATAAAATTTATTTCACACAATTCTTTACAAAAGCAAGAAATAAAATTTAATCTATACCAAACTAAACCAACCTACTACTAAAAGAGTGTCTTGTGACTAGATCTTAGCTCTCCTAAAATTAGTAAATAAAAATGAAGAGAAAATGCCCCTTAAATAGTTGGAATTTAGGGTTTGGGGGAATTTCAGGAATTTTACAAAATTATGTTCTATTTAATAGAATAATAAAAGGGTTATGGGTAAGGAAATATTTTATTAAAAGGCTTGTGCTATAGAAAAATAGAGGGTTGGGAGGAGTTATTTTAATTTGGTTTGTTTTTAGAAAATAAATGAAAAAGAAAAGAGTAGAAAAGGTGAATAATTGAAAAAGATATTAAAGAAATAAAGCTTTTGGGGTGTAAAGTGCAATAAAATAAAAAGGGAATCTTGGTTGAACTGCTGGCACACGTGCAAGCACGCATGTAATTTCATCGACATCTCTAGACGCACATGGGTGTTGCATTGATCGGAGTGTCCATTGGCATCCACGTGGCTGGCCCAGATGGCACCACGTGAAGCCCATAGAATTTAAACAAAACGGGAACTTCCCCTCCCTAGTTTCGAACCTGGGTTAGATTTGGCATGCAAAACCTTAGTTACCACTGAGCCACATTGTTGCTCAGTTTTATATATGCACAAACAAGTATATATCTTTTACCATTTTCCTTTTTTCTCTAAATTACAAATCAACGCCAAATCTCAATACGTTTTTCATACGACCTCCAAATGACAAACTGTAAAAGTTGACGTGACCTTGATTTTGATGCCGATAATATTTTAATAAGAACGGGTCATGGGATTTGACTTCGAGTATGACATGGGGCTTTGATTTTGAGTTTTCTCAATTTTGAACTTTACACAGTAATAACTTCTTCATTTTAAATCCGATTAACCCACGCGTCCCTTGATTCAAGGCCTATAAATTTTGTATTTTGTCAGATTCCAAAATTACTCATCAGAATTTACCATTTTTCTTTGAAAGTACATATGCATCCGTTTGTGCTCAAATTTCCTTCAACTTATGTGTTTGAAATCGTAAGTATGTTTTTTTTCCTACAAGATAAACAAAATACCCACATAAGACCAATTTTACCGAGAACTAGCAATTAAAATATATATATTTGAGGTATAAATATAAATATTTTTGGTTCTTATCACTTTTTTAATTGTACACATTATTATTAATTTGAGAATGAATGGGAATTAGTGACAGTTATCCCATAAAGTCATGCGTGATTCCTCACTCCTATCATAACATGCATAATGTCACTAAGCCTAGAACATTCCCTTTAATTGTACCTATAAAAGGGACTACTTCCCCTTGTATTGTACTTATTATTATTATTATTAATTTGATAATGGATTATAATTAGAGAGAGGATTTTTCCCATATTATCTCCTGTTGTTATGTAGTTCACTACACCAAATTAGGCGAACAGCCGCGGACATAGCCGTGACTAGGCCCAAGGGTCACGGACCTGTGTCATGACTTCTAGCATGACGAAAACTAAGGGACATGGATGAACTCATATACTAATATAAATGTCCAGGGACCACTGCGTCAAGGAAAACAGTCAAAGATAAGGATCGTGAGCCGTTGGTCACGGACAAAATCCCTAACCCATGCGTGACTATATGGTAGATTAGTCACAGTCCAACCGTGACTGCTTCTAACCGCCCATGATATCCGTATCCCTTGTGACACGTTTTCAAGTCTAACTGTTCCTACTTTCAAATTCGGTTCCTATTCTCAAATCGGGAGTCCCGCGATTACGCGAACAGTTAGTACGTGTTACGATGGATGCATACAAGTTTTTCATGTCGCTTGTACTAATATTGGGGGGGGGGGGGGGTCCTCCCCCTCGTGGCACATTTTCAAGCCTAAGTGTTCTTATTTTCAAATTCAGGTCCTATTCTCAAATCGGGAGTCTTGTGACTGCGCGATCGATTTCTACAAGTTATGTTGGATGCGCATGAGGTATTTTGTGCTGCTCGCAGTGCTATTTTTTTAAGGATGGTGAGGGTGTGGATGGTGGTTTATATGACCTATATGTACCCAACAGCTCAGAGACACAAACCTTGGTCTGAGAGATGGCCGAGATTAGAAGGGCCCTAGGTTGGCGACCAGCGGTGTCGTCCTAAGTAAGGTCAGCCATGGCCGACGTTACTAGTTGCCTCATAGCCAAGCAACAACTGAGGTCCTCATGGTCAATGCAGATAGATCCATCAGGCCGACATCATGCCTACACCATACATCAACCTCGATTGGGTGTAAGCTGAGGAAGCAGAGACTACACAATCATCATAATTAGCCTCGGCTGGGAATTGACCGACGTTCCTGCTACTCCACCATTACCTTGGCCCAGGCCGGCATTACAACTCCACCTGCCTTACCTCGGCTCTCCCACTGAGCCAAGATCATCGCTAATAACCTCTGATCGATCAGTTGCCCAACCTCACTAACCTCGTACTCTTCCAGGTCGAGGTTGGTATCACCCGAGAACACACAAGATTCTACACGTTCTTGTATAACTTGGAACATGTGGACAAATCATTTATAACCGAATTATTCCCTCCACCTGAGGGAATATTGAGGTCATCATTAATTAGTTGAGAACGGTCAGGTGTCATTCTCGTACTGGTTCGATGCTCATGCACATGCTCATTGTATGCTTGGGGTGTACATTACACCCCCCCAAGCACTATATATAGAGGTGATCTTCTACCTTGTAAAAGGATCCAAAATTACAACCCTTGCTGAAACTCTCTCAAAGTATACAGTAGAGAGAGAAAGCTTTAGAGATTGTATCCATATCCATTAGTGCCTTATTTTAGTGACCTTACTCACTCACTTACACACTGGACGTAGGCCTAATTCACTGAACCACTTATATATTGATGTTCATCCTCTTCTCCTCATCTCAATCTCTTATGTTTAGCATACACTTGAGTTGCCATTATTATAACTAATTTGAGCTTACAAACACCTTGAAGTGTGTTGCTATTTCCAGCATCATCATTTTAGCACCGTCTGTGGGAACGAGAAGCTACCTATTCCTCATTTTCTGCACAACCTCATCACAGACTCTGGTGGTGAACCAGGCGTCACCCCTTTTGTGGAGTTGTTTCACCATTGAAAGAGGTCCATTAAGCTACAAAGACCATTTACACTACAAACTCTTTAGTGTTAACGCATGACGCTGGAACTTCTTCCACCTCTTCCACCGCCTAGTGCTGGAAGGCTTAGTTCCAGCCAGGCACCACCTCAGTTCAAAATAGCGGAAGTGGCAGCAGCCTTGAAGTCGTTGGCTGCAACTCAACAAGCAATGAAGGAGAAATTTGCACAACTCGGTTAAAATATAATGAGACCACCTGGTGTCTCACCAAAGATGATTACTCCGGTGGCTGTTCAGCCTCATCCTGAGTATGTTGCTGACCCTAGACACTTGCATCTGGGGAGGCAAGGACACCCTTTCCCTGAGGATAGGTATGATGATTTAGAGGCAAAAGATGCCCCAGAAGATTGTTGGTAGCCATACGAGGTTTCAAATAACACAATATGTTCTATCTAGCAGAGCCGAGGTTGCGGAGGCAGAAGAGGTGAAGAAGCCCAACAAAGACGGTCAGCTTTTGATCGATTAAGTAGAGGGTCAGCCTTTGAAAGGCTCGGCCAAGCAAACGACATGCGACATAAGTTATTCAGGTCGAGAAGTGTATCCGTCTCACAAAGGGAAGAGGGGCAACATCGGCATCATCAAGGACGACCTAACACATGACGAGGTAGGGACCAGGAAGAGGTCAACAACTGACGTTGTCATGCGGCTCGGTAACCCTCAGTCCACCCCACGGAGGTGGAAGGGGACAACCTCGTCCAAGTCGACATTTCAACACCATGGAATGACTCCATCCAACATCTTGAGGACAACATAGGAGACCTCATCAAAAGTCGGGACCCACTACAAAGAGGTTTCTCAGAAGGCTCCCCGTTCGTGGCTAAGATAGTGAGCTTCCCTACCCCTGCCATGTTTAAGCTACCTATAGTGTCTCCCAAGTATGATGGTAGCACCAACCCTGTACAAGATATTGAGATGTACCAGTCTGTGGAGAACATTTACTCAACACCAGAAGAGATGAAATGTCGGGCCTTCTTCGGGACTTTGACGGGAGTTGCACACATCTGGTTTACCTCTCTTCTAAAGAACTCAACAGAGAACTTTAAGGGTTTGGCTGGACGATTCATTCACAACTTTTGTTTGGGGGTAAGACCTGAAAAGAAGACAACCCATTTATTATATGTCAAGCAAGTCAAGAACGAGAACCTAAGGGACTACATTGTTAGATTCAACAAAGAAAAATTCGAGGTTGAAGACTACGAAGAGAATATAGCCATAACCGTCGTCATAGGAGGACTACAGAAATGGATGTTGTTATGGAAGCTTGCGGAAGACCCTCCCAAGTCCATGGCACAACTATTGGCAACTGCGGCCAGCGTTGTGAATGCTGAAGAGGCCATGGTTGTAAAATACGAGGATGAGAATGGCTATAGCAGCGGGAAGTTCGAAAAAAATAAGGATGGAAATAAAAGGTCAGCCGATGATAAGTTCGTACGCTACACCCCTCTAACTGTGAGCTGCGAACACATCCTGAATGAGGTCAATAATGACCGGTCACTGAGATGTCCAGAGAAGCAGAAGGCTCCTCCACATAAGAGGAATAAGAACTTGTGGTGCGAGTTCCACCAAGACCATGGCCATATTACAGATAAATGCTTTGCCTTGAAAGATGAGATCCAGAATATGTTGAAATCAGGAAAGTTGAGGAGGTATGTTTATGGCAAGGCTCCTAAAAGGGGAAGAGATGACCCTAGAAAGAAGAGAAATGACAGATTGTAACACCCCGCCCGCCCGGGGAGAGCGAATGGAGCCCTAATGTGATAAAATAAATCCAAATCCACAAGTGACAAGGTATAGAGCATATAAATAAACCCACAATAATACAAATCCACTAATCTCAATCTCTTCAATTACAACAAGTCTCTCGAATTACATATAACAACTAACTCGAAAATAAAATACAAATATCCAAAGCTCTATACATCAAAATAAAACAAATCTTTCCCAAACAATCCTCACTAAAATCAATCTCCATAGCGCCCCAAAATCCGCACTAACCTGCCACTAAAAGAAAATATGGGGAAGTACACAATACGACAGGAAAGATGCTCAATAAATATAAGTTAGCGATGAATAAAACGTAACAACACGAGTACGTATATTCAAATCAAAATGCAAATCTCAAAGCATTTATCAATATAATTTCTCAACAACACTTTAATCGGGTCACCAGGCCTCACCACATCCGTATATGCGTTATCAAGCCATAGCCCGGGAAACAGGAATTTTGGCAGGTGCCCAACATCTGTGCCATATTAAAATCTCATGACAACGTGCTCAACAACAATATAGTGATACCACATGAATCAAAATAATTCAATAATTATTTCTCCAGATTTCAAAGAATTTATCAATTCAAATATGAGTTCAATTAACAAGAATTCAAACAGAATGACACTCGCGAGATTTAAGGAGCATATTGTGTAAAACCCCATACCTCAAACCATGATGAGAAACCAATGATAAGATCCTCAAGATCAACTCAAAAGATCTACAAAAGCTCCTCCAAGAACAACCTCAGAAATAGCCCCAAGAACACCTCTAATCTAAGGTTGGAACTCAGAAATCTAAAGGGTCAATGTGTATATAAAAAGAAGAGGAATATAAAATATATTTTCTGCCAAAAGTTGTGCCAAAAATAGGTTAAAAGGGTTGCCCATGACTTCCTTTTATAATGAAAAGAAATGAAGAGTTGGAATCCAAAATACACCTTTAAATAAGTCAAAGAAATGAAGAGTTGGAAGTTAAAACAACTCCAAGAGTAAAAAACATTTAAAAATCATTTTAAAATTCGTTTTAACTCGGTTTTCGAAACCGTTTGAAATTCTCGCCTTTAAAAATAATAGCCAACATATTTGAGCAATAAAAATAATTTTATCAAAAACTTTATTTTCCTCCATTTTCAAAAAATTAATTAAAATAACCCAAAATTACGCGGGTTGTTACACTTCCCCACTAACAATGGAATTTCGCCCTCGAAATTCGCCGAATGCCTAACTCTAAAAAATCAGGCTAAAAATCTCCAAAAATAAACTCGTCTCCAAAAAGAATTCCTCACCTCTAATCTCGAACCTTATCGCGAATATCACCTAAAATTTGCTATCTCCAAAAATTGCTAACCACACAATGAACCCCAAACCCAAGCCCCGAGGGTTGCCGTATACCTAAGCTGTGATACCATTTGTAACACCCCGCCCGTCCGGGGAGAGCGAACGGAGCGCTAATGCTATAAAATAAATCCAAATCCACAAGTGACAAGGTATAGATCATCTAAATAAACCCACAATAATATAAATCCACTAATCTCAATATCTTCAATTACAACAAGTCTCTCGAATTACATACAACAACTAACTCGAAAATAAAATACAAATCTCCAAAGCTATATACATCAAAATAATACAAATATTTCCCAAAAAATCCTCGCTAAAATCAATCTCCATAGCGCCCCAAAATCCACACTAACCTGCCACTAAAAGAAAATATGGGGAAGTACACAATACGCCAGGAAAGATGCTCAATAAATATAAGTTAGGGATGAATAAAACGTAACAACACGAGTACGTATATTCAAATCAAAATGCAAATCTCAAAGCATTTATCAATATAATTTCTCAATAACACTTTAATCGGGTCACCAGGCCTCACCACATCCGTATATGCGTTATCAAGCCATAGCTCAGAAAACAGGAATTTTGGCGGGTGCCCAACATCCGTGCCATATTAAAATCTCATGACAACGTGCGCAACAACAATATAGTGATACCACATGAATCAAAATAATTCAACAATTATTTCTCCAGATTTCAAAGAATTTATCAATTCAAATATGAGTTCAATTAACAAGAATTCAAACAGAATGACACTCGCGAGATTTAAGGAGCATATTGTGTAAAACCCCATACCTCAAACCATGATGAGAAACCAATGATAAGATCCTCAAGATAAACTCAAAAGATCTACAAAAGATCCTCCAAGAACATCCTCAGAAATAGCCCCAAGAACACCTCTAATCTAAGGTTGGAACTCAGAAATCTCAAGGGTCAATGTGTATATAAAAAGAAGAGGAATATAAAATATATTTTCTGCCAAAAGTTGTGCCAAAAGTAGGTTAAAAGGGTTGCCCACGACTTCCTTTTATAATGCAAAGAAATGAAGAGTTGGAATCCAAAAGACACCTTTAAATGAGGCAAAGAAATGAAGAGTTGGAAGTTAAAACAACTCCAAGAGTAAAAAACATTTTAAAATCATTTTGAAATTCGTTTTAACTCCGTTTTTGAAACCGTTTGAAATTCTCGCCTTTAAAAATAATAACCAACATATTTGAGCAATAAAAATAACTTTATCAAAAACTTTATTTTCCTCCATTTTCCAAAAATTAATTAAAATAGTCCAAAATTACGCGGGTTGTTACACAGATGTCGTGACGATACTCCAGCAGGAAGAGACGATGACTAGGAGGTTGACGATGAGGATGATTCGGACCTCCCATCAAAAGATGACACTGCCCCGGTGAAGAGGGTCGGTATTATCTCCTTTTGTGTTAACACCATATGCGGAGGACTCACAGGGGGCAGTTCTGAAGTTGTTGATTGAAAAGCTCATGTGGCAGAAGCCAAGTCAGTGGCTAACCTAGAAGTAGTATATCTGACGTCTTCCGAATCCAAGCAGAAGAGAAAGAAGGTGGATATGGACAATCTTGTAGTTGGATTCTCCCAACTTGACTTCAAAGGCATCCTAGCTCCGCATGATGACCCTTTAGTAATCACAACAAGGGTGTATGGGTTCAAGGTACAAAGAATTCTTGTAGATGGAGAAAGTACAGCAGATGTGATGTTCTGTCCCTGCTTCAAAATCCTTGGCCTTAACAGAGCTAGGTTGGTACCTTATCATTATTTGTTAATGGGATTCAGCGGTGAAAAGGTCCACCCGTTGGGCATGTATGAGATGGACGTGCGAATGGGAGATGAGTGGCCTAAGAGGTTGACCCGAAAGATCAATTTTTTTATTATGGACGAAAACATCTTCTCGGCCTATAACGTCATCATAGGAAGAGTGGCCCTTAAGGAGTTTGAGGCCGTGCCATCGAAAATCCACTAGATGCTAAAATTCCCGACCCCCTATGGGGTAGCGGAAATGAAGGGTGACTAGACCATAGCACGGGAATGTTACTTCAACTCAGCCGAAGAGAGAGAAAGGCCCATAAGAGAGAAACTACCACATATAACATTGATACACTTGACCTGAGAGATGAAACGAAGTTTGAGAAATGAGAGGTCGTCGAAGAGGTAGAATCCATCATCCTCAATGAGGACGAACTGAAAAAAACCATCCAGGTCGGGAAAGCCTTAAAAGCGGAGATCAAGGAAGAGCTTATAAGTTTCTTGAAGAAGAGGCAGAGTGTCTTCGCTTGGAGCCACACGGACATGCCTGGCATTGACCCTGAGGTTATGTACCATAAACTCAATGTAACTAAGGATGCTAAGACAATCAAACAGAGACAAAGAGTTTACTCCAGGGAGAAGTACGACATCATCCGAGAAGAAGTCAGAAAGTTGGAAGAGGCCGAGTTTATAAGGTAAGCCATATATCTAGAGTGCTTGTCAAATGCAGTCATAGTGCCCAAAGCCAATGGGAAATGGAGGATGTGCGTAGACTTCACCCACCTGAACAAGTCTTGCCCAAAAGACAACTATCCCTTGCCTCGGATCGACCAGATGGTATATGCCACTGCAGGGTATGAGCTCATAAGATTTATGGACACATATTCAGGCTACAACTAGATCTTCATGGATGCCAAAGACTTAGAGAAGATAACCTTCATCATGAATAAAGGGACATATTGCTATAAGGTTATGCCCTTCGGCTTGAAAAATGCGAGAGCGACGTACCAACGTATTGTGAATAAGATATTTGAAAATCAAATAGGTAAGACTATGGAGGTGTACGTAGAAGATATGTTGACGAAGATATTAAAGGCCTGCACTCACGTGGCAGACCCCGGACTTGTATAGAATGAAACTCAACCCTGCGAAGAGTGTCTTCGAGGTAGGGGATGGGAAATTCCCCGAATTCATTATCAATCAGAGAGGAATAGAGTCAAACCCTGGGAAAATCAAGGCTTTGCTGGACATGAAGATGCCAAGGAGTATCAAAGACGTTCAGAGGCTCACTAGAAGAGTAGCTGCACTCAGCAGATTTGTTTCCAGAGTGACAAACAAATGTCTTTCGTTCTTTACAGTGCTTAGAAAGGCCTTCGAGTGGGATAAAGAGTATGATGAGGATTTTAACCAGCTCAAGTCCTACCTTGGGTCTCCCTTGATCTTATCTCGGCCCATGGTGGGAGAGAAGTTATATGTTTATCTAGCAGTCTCTGAATCTGCTATAAGTGCAACCATAGTACAGGAAGATGTTGGGGTCCAAAGGCCTATATACTTCAACAGTAAGGCCCTTTAAGGGTCTGGACAGAATTATCCTCGGATGGAAAAGTTAGCTTACGCCTTGATACATGCTTATAGGAAGATGAAGCCCTACTTCAAGCCCATCCTATCGTCATCCTCACTAACTCCCCACTAAGACAGTTCATCCACAAACCTGAGAAGTCGGGTAGATTAATGACATAGGCCATTGAGTTGGGGGAGTATGACCTTACTTATCGACCTAGGGTGGCCATTAAAGGGCGGGCACTTACAAATTTTGTTGTTGAGTTAACATGGGAAAAAATTGAGGTTAAGAATAACCTAGAGGCTGTAGAGGGACCAAACAACAATGTCTTACAAAACCTGGAAAAGGTTGTATCTGAGAAATCTAGAAATGGGGTAGTCGAGAATGAGGAAGACCGATACCACTTCAAGTAGGTAATTATGTTAGAAGGGGCCTTCTCATCAGATAAGGATGACTGGAACCTCTTTGTTAATGGGTCTTATTGCAAAAGTGGAAGCGGTGCGGGGATGATACTCTCAGCCCCGGATGGTACCAGCATTGAATATGCCCTAAGGTTTAACTTCAAGGCATCAAAAAATGAGTCCATGATAGCAGGCCTCTCCTTAGCAAAGACCCTTAGAGTAAGACGACTATTGCTTCACAGTGACTCAAGGCTGGTTGTTAAGCAAGTATTGGGGGTTTATGAGGCCAAGGATGAAAGGAGAGACAAATACCTGAAGAAGGTAAGAGTATTATTAGAAGGTTTTAAAGAGGTAAAGATGAAGATAATACCTCGAAAAAATAACAGCCACGCAGACGCACTGGTAAGGTTGGCTTCAATAACAAGGATATACATCAGAAGGACCATTCCAGTCAAGATCCTGCCCAAGGCAACCATTAAATAATAGGAGGTTAGCAACCCTTGCCTCAATTTGAACTTAGGAGACTCATGGATGGATCCCCCTATCAGATATATTTGAGAGGGAGAGGTGTCGAAATCGAAGCTAGAGAGGAGAAAACTAAGCTACAAACCTGTAAAGTTCTCAATAGTAGCAGATGTCCTATATAAGAAAGGATTTCTACTACCTCTCCTCAGATGTGTCCATACCACAGAAGTTCTTCGCGTCTTAAAGGAGGTGCACGAGGGTTCTTGCTCCATTCATATAGGAGGAAGACCTTTAGCCAAGCATTATCACACAGGGATACTGGTGGTCGACCTTGGCTAAAGATGCTGCAGCCTATGTGAAGAGGTGTGACAAATGCCAAAGATTCTCCACTATCCCCCATCAACCTCATCATCTTATGATGCCAATAATTTCTCCTTGGCCATTCGCAGTATGGGGAATCGACTTGGTGGGTCCCTTACCAAGAGCGACGGGCAACTACAGGTTTTTGATAGTCGTCATTGACTACTTTTACAAATGGGTAGAAGCCAAGCCGATGATAACTATTAAAGAGCAGAAGACCTTCCAATCTATCTGGAAGAATGTCATATACATATATGGTCTCCCAAACACCCTCATCTCGGAAAATGGCACCTAGTTCAAGAATTCTTCCCTAGAAAAATACTGCGAAAGAGTTGGGATAAAGCAATTTTTCTCTTCTCTTGGACGACCTTGGGAAAATGGTCAGATCGAAGTCACCAACAGAAATATCCTCGACAGGATTAAGAAGAGGTTAGAAAATGCTAAGGGAAGATGGACTGAAGAGGTTTATGTTGTGTTATGGGCCTATAGAACAACAGCTAGGACACCGACGGGGGAAACCCCATTTATATTAGCACATGTCTCAGAGGTCATCATACCAACAGAAGTAGGACTCCCTACTCATAGGGTTCAGACTTATGAACCTGAGAGGAATGGGGAGGAGAGAAGACTTGACCTCGATTTGAATGAAGAGAGAAGGGAAGATGCAGAGGTCAGACATGTAGGTTATCAACAAAGAACAATAAAGTTCTACAATCAAAGGTTAAAATCAAGACCCATAGCCGTGGGAGACCTCATGCTGAAGAAGAATTTACAGAAGGTAAACAAGCTCCAGCCAAATTGCCATATCTCTTACAAAGTAACCGAGGAGGTTGTACCTGGGACCTATAAGCAAGAAAACCTTGAAGGGGAACCTTTCTCTAATCCTTGGAATGTTGATCATCTAAAAAAGTATTACATATGATGTTATAAGATTTTCTTTGAAAATGTATCATCTAATGAAGAGATTACTAATGAGAAGATCAGTTTTTGTGTCAACTCTTAGTTTATTATGCTCTAATGGTAGAATTTATGAGGATAACATCTTAATTGATGACCTCAGACCTTATACATCATAATTTGGTGACGGTGTCTGAGGTAAGACATCACACTTGGATGACCTTGGACCTTAAACATCATTAATTCGGTGACAAGGTCTGAGGTAAACATCATACTTGGATGACCTCGGACCTTAAACATCATAATTTAGTGAATAATTAATGGGGGTGACATCTTAGTTGATGACCTCAGACCTTAAACGTCATTAATTTGGTGACAAGGTCTAAGGTAAACATCATACTTAGATGACCTCAAACCTTAAACATCAATAATTTGGTGAGAAGGTCTGAGGTAAACATCATACTTGGATAACCTCAGACCTTAAACATCATAATTTGGTGAATAATTAATGGGGGTAACATCTTAGTTGATGACCCCAGACCTTAAAACATCATTAATTTGGTGAATATTATTATACTAATTTACCTAAAATACTGATTAAGAATGATTTAAAACTTTAAACTATATGATGAAGAAAAACATGAGGGGAATACAATCCCCCAACCCTAGTGTATTGTAGGTAAAATACTAATCGTAAATTTAAATGATTAATTAGAACCAAAATTTTGTACTCCCAAGTATTACGTATATGAGGTTGAAGCTCATACCATACTTAATCAGAGTACGAGTAAATCGATATTGCGATAGTTACACTCTCATTGCATTCTAAAGCATCCCGGTTACCCAGAAGCAAACGAGATCCAAAGATCTACAATTGTCTTGTTCTTATGCAATACGGCCTTAATAAATAACTAAATTCAGAGGATTAATGTTATACACATGCAACTATCACAACAGGCTGGGTTCGTGTATCTCGACCTTAGAAAATCTACCTAACATGCTGAAAGTAACGAAAATAACTTTTGAATTGTAGAAAACCATAATTCAACTAAGGAAATTTTTTGGAACGATGTAGAAAGGAATTTGACTGAAGAAAAGTAACTCCTAATCTTACCAAAGCAGCACAAGAAGTAATTAAGAACACTTGGAATCATAGAAATCTGAATAATCTTCAATCTTGGAATTCAAATTGTAAACTATCTCTAAACTAGGGTTTTACAGAAAGAATTGGAAGATTATATTAATTCTCCGTCCTACAAATGAAAACATTCGGGTTTATATACCCTACAAAGTTTCAGGAGTTTTAGCTGCACTAGGACTCCCCATTGGAGAAGGATAAGAAATTAAAACTCGATAGCCGGACCGGTCCGAGTGTCCAACGGATCGGTCTGCCCTGAATGCGGGTCGGTTCTTTTATTTTAGGTACTGATCGGTCCGGGGCTAATTGGTTCGTTTATTTTTCCTCCCTCTTCGGTTTGCTTTCGGTCTGGGGTTCTCTTGAATATGCACTGCGGATCGATCCGGGGCTACTGCGGATCGGTCTGCCTCTTTGACTTTTTCTCCAACTTTGATTGCTCATAACTTTTAATCCGGGACACCGATTGAGGTGTCGTTTTTTCCTATGTCCTCATGAACATGATATGTTCAACTTCTCTTTAGGTGCCTCATCCAAATTCTAGTTTAAAATTACAATTTTACCCTTTTTGACTTTCCTTCTTTTCTTTCGAATTCTTCTGGTTTCTTTCTTCCTTTAATTGACATCAAGTACCTGTAAAATCAATACAAACCACCAGAAACTCGGTGTACTCGTTAGGATAAGTCAGTATCAAGATTATGAGATAAATTCAAATTGATTACGTTGTTCGAGGTGCTAAAAGTAACTAAATGAAGGGATAAATTAGGATGAATTTATGCCTAATCAACCCCCCCTAACTTAGAACTTTGTACTTCCCGAGAAATGTAAAAGAATCCTAGCATGGCTCAACTCTTGAGAAAAAATTTATTGGGATAGAATACCTTTTTCGTGGGCAAGCGATTGCATTTAGTGTATGCAACAAGCCTTTAAACACCTAGGTCACCCTAGTAGGATGAGTTGTGTCTCGTGAGGGTTTACAGTGAATATACCCATAAAATTATACTCAAAGAAGATTCAAAGTATGCAAAAATTATGTAATTCAAACTTTCCCAGAAAATAGTCATCATCAAGTCATATTTACAAGTCTCAAACCGTAGTGTGTGTGCGCGAAGCCGGAAATATAATCACCAATTTTCACCGATTGATCATCACGATACTTACCCGAAAATTCGTTTTGATTTCAACATCTCACGGAATGCTCTCACAAATGAATCTCTCGGATTATGGCTATTCTCTCGGTATGCGTGATATAAAGAGTAAATATAATGGACACAAAGTCACGGATACAAGTATAAAGACGGAAATTTTATAGTGATAGGATCTCATCAACAGATTATAGTTTTAAAAATGGGAACATTGCCTCTTTTTCGCTCATTGAATCTCTTTTATTATCTTTTGGTGTATTAGCTCTCCACGCGGTAACCAATTTCGTAATTTAGACTCGGTTAGGACTTATCCAGGTTTTAAGGTATATTGGGTAAAATGAAAGAGGTAGGGAAGGTTGGAATTGGAAAAGTCATTTAAGATGTCCATTTGTGCTGTTTCCGGGCTATTGCTCATTTTTTTTCTTCTTTTTCTCTATTTTTTTTCCTATTTTTCACTTCATTAATTTTTTTGCTATTTTTTGTTGAGCATTCTTCTATTTTTTTCTTGCCCCTTTTATTGCACTTTTCGGACTTAAATTCTGAATTTTTCCAGTCTTCACAATTCCGGGCTATTTGGGTTTTTTTCGAGTTGTCAAACGAAAGGATAAATTTTATTCGGCTCAATTGGGTTACAAAATGGATGATTTTTTCACAACTTTTTCTGGCCAATATTTTTGGGTGACAAACGAGGGCATACTTCATTGTCCAAAATACCAATTGCGTTACCATATGCGTTTTGAGATGGATTTAAGTTTAGAGATCAATTTTGGCATGTTTATCAAAGCAATATCATACACGTTTTTCATAACCGATCAAAATGAAAGGGTTTAGATCCTCGACGACTTTTTAGGCGCTGAAAAGAACTTTGAGTTAACAATTAACTCGAATTGATTTAAAAATTCGCAAAAAGTGATAGGCTCGAATCTCACTGGGTTTGTTAATCTCCACACTTATTCGTTAAGTCGTTAATTTTCGCTTGATTTCCATCTTTTGTCAATTTCGACTTTGTGTATATTGAATTTTACAACTTGAGACTTTAAACTCACTTTTAATGATATTTTTGAAAATTTTGAATTCCAATTTTTATTTATTTTGAACAGAAATATTTTGGGATTTTTCAAAATTTTATGATTTTTTTGGAAATTTCAGGGCATTTTTGAAAATGTGTGAAGTTTTAGAAATATGCACATGTCACCCCTCTAACTTAGACTTTTGCATTGTCCTCAATCAAAAAGGACTAAAATCTAACTCAAAGTGAATAAAAAGTGTGAGAAAATAAAATAAATAACTTATTAAAATGCAACTAGACACTGTATGACACTCACGCATGACTCAAAAAATACAACAACAATCACCCCATACGCATCGGGGGTGCGACGACCTCTCATCTCTACAAAAACTCACCTGACCCCACTCATGGGGTTCGATGATGCCCTTGTCACTCCCGTCTTCCTGTCATATACCAACAATCGGAATAAGTTGGGACCTCGTCCATAAATAAAGGAAATATCGGGAGACTCATCATGACTACTCGAAAAGGGATCCTGTGATGCTTACTCAAAGCATAACTTGCGTGCATCGAATCAAAGGGAACACCTAATTTTCTTTCAATTTTTGGAATGCATGGGTCGGATTCTAAATCGGCCGAGACACAAGTTTTCTCCTTTATCGCCTTCGGGCCATTAAATGGTATGGGTGGATGGTCATTGCGAAGAAACTCATCAGTTTTATCTTTCCACCCGCCCTCTCCTAAATGACTACATGAGTCCAATAGAGGTTGGACTTTGTTGTGAAGGCTCTCATCCACCTGCTCGAATTCTCTCTCAACTCCAGTTAGGCTCAACTCCTCTAGCTCTCTCTCTTGCTTTGTTTCCACATTCTTTCTTCCTCGCTCCATCTCAAAATTATTAGGTGGTGTGGGTGGGTAGCACTCGAGGAGAAAAATTTCTATCGTGTCTTGCCATTCGCTCTCCTTTAAACACTCATGGGAACTTCTCCCTATGCCGTCTAAATTGTTGCTCTCACTTGATGTAACAAGGCATACCCCTATCGGTTCTCATGTGTGGGTCCTCCTATGCTCGTGTTCTTCTCCTGAAAGATTCGTCTCTCGCGGTTCTCCTTCGTCACCCTCGTTCTTTATATTGTTAAATATATTCGTATCGCGGGTCATGTTCCCAAATGTTAATTGCATCCGCCCACTCTAAGTATTGATGAGTGCATTAGCCGTGGCTAAGAATGTGCGACCAAGGATAATGGAACATGATTGCTCAGGAGAATGGAGGGCTCCTCGTCCCAAATGACAGATTCCACCGGGAAGTAGAAAGTGTCTATTTGGATGATCACATCCTCAATGATTCCCCACGACATCTTCACAGAATGATCCGCGAGCTGGAGAGTCATATTTTTGGGCTTGAGGGCTCCCAAATCGAGTCTCTTATAGAAGTAATAGGGTAGAATGTTAACACTCGCTCCTAAATCTATTAATGCTCTTTCAATTAAGTTCTTCCCCATGATGAATGAAATGGTGGGTGATCCCGAATCTTTATACTTTAACGGAAGGTCACTCGATAAAACTGGATTGACATTGTGGGCCAAAAAAACATCCTTATTTACCTTTAGCTTGCGTTTCACCATGAGTAAGTCCTTAATGAACTTAGCGTATGCGAGAATTTTCTTTATGGTCCCGAGAAAAGGTAAATTAATCTTTACTTCTTTAAGGAAATGCAAAATATCGTCCTGAGAAGTCCCTTTGGAGTGCGGGACCAACTGTTGAGGGTATGGGGCAGTAGTGGGGGTTTTCAATACTACCTCGAGCTCACTAGTGCCTTCTTTATCACTTTCATTCAAGGGGGCATCTTTGGCCTCTTTCGTGCCGGGCGAAGTCTCCTTGTCTTTAGTTGCATCATATGGGGGAGGTGACAATTCATCTACTCTCCCACTACATAGAGTGGTAATTGCGCTACATTGCTCTAGCTGGTCATGGGGTGTGGAGCTTACACTAATTTGACCTTGGGGAGGTCTTTGGCCCTGGGCAGGAAACTTGTCCTTCCCTTGGATACTCAATGATGATTGTAACTATGAAATGTTTGCATTTATGTTGCTGATCATGCGATCATATCTACCATTGGTTGCAGTCTAGCTATTGATAAATTGATTCATAGTATACTCGAGAGTTCTCCGCGATGGAGGGATATATGCTCCTTGAGGTGGTGGTTCTTGCACATGTCCTTGCATGTGTGGATCTTGTTGAAAGTGTTATGGTGGAGGAGGGGCAACATGTAAAGTAGGGTTCATCGCAGCATGTTGTTTCCCATAGCTAAAACCTGGATGGTTTTTCCACGAAGGGTTGTAAGAATTCTCGTGCGGTGCACCAAAATTACCCTTAAATTCTCCTATACAAATAACTTTCTCTTGAAGCATCACTTTGTAGGCGGGTATAGTCGGACATTCCTTAGTTGAATGACCCTCCTTACAAATCGCACACACCTTCTTGACGGGATTTGGAATGGATCCAGTTGGTCCTCTTTCCAATACCTCACATAGGTCTCGAAATCCTTTCTCAAGTGTATCCAATTGACTATCCGTCATAGAATTCTTATCTACGTGAAATAGATCGGAAGTCACTAGAGTGGTGGTAACTTGACGATTTCAATTTTGAGCATTAGGATCAGATGTATCCCAGGATTGGGTAGTCTCAGTGACATACCTCAGGTGAAGCTCAGCATCGTGGGCGTCTAGTTCGACAAAAGGACCACTACCCATGGTTTAAACGAGTTTTCTGGAATTAAGATTCATCCCATTATAGAGAAATGAAATGATTTGTGATGTATCAAATCCATGATGGGGGCATGAATTAATTAACTCATTGAAACACTCGTAACATTGATGAAATGGCTCATTTTCCGATTGTCTGAAAGCTTGAATTTGAGCCTTTATGAAGATTATTCGATGCGGTGGAAAGAATTTATTGAGAAATATAGATTGTAACTCGTTCCAAGATGGAATCGAGCTTGGAGATAAAGACCATAGCCAAGTCTTAGCTTTATCTTTTAGCGAAAAAGGGAAGAGTTTGAGCCGGATCACCTCTTGTGTGAAAGTTTGATAATTGAGAGTATCACACACATCCTCAAATTCCCTGATATGGAGATATGGCTTTTCAGAATCCATACCATGGTAATGGGGTAACATATGTACCATCCCATTTTTTAAACGAAATTGCTAGGCATTATACGAGAGTATAATGCATCCCGGAGTGACAGTGCGCTCGGGATATAAGATTTCTCTCAGCGGGCAATATGGGGCCTCTTCCTCATCAGTGGTTGCACTAATGTGTTGCGATCTCTCTCTCTCTCTCTCTCTCTCTCTCTTATCGACTCGATGTCCTCACTTGGTGTGCTCGAAGTGTGCTCGGAGGTGTGTCCTAAGAAAAAAACGGAGTGTTTTTCGAGATTGAGTGTGACGGTATGGGAGGTGGAATCTAGAACTCTGGGGCGTTAGGATTGTGGAGGCTATCGGGGTTGTACTCAACTATTGGATTCTCGTGAATACTGGTTTGAGTATTATGGGGTGTGGTAGTGAGTTCCGAATTTTTCATTAATAGCTTGTGAGAGATGATGATGAATCTTTTTGTGCTTTTTTGAATATTTTTATTTTTTTGCATTTTTGGAAATTTTTGGTCAAAGTTTTAGATTGACTCGATCTAATCCCAAGTCTACCTAATTCCCCGACAACGGAACCAAAAACTTGACGCGACTCAGAAAGTATCTCTAATGTGAGTTCACTGTAGGCTCAAGTGAAAGCCTGTCGCATTAGTAATAAACCCAGTAAGTCGAGATCGTATCCTCAAGGAAATAGGACAACAGAGTTGTGACGACGTTGGATAGACAAGGAAATCCTAACTCTTGACTCTAAAAAGAAATAAAAAGATCATTTTGTTTGTGGAATGAATACACTAGATGCAATTATGAAATTTTGAAGAGATGCAATTATACTAATTTACCTAAAATACTGATAAAGAATGATTTAAAACTTTAAACTATATTATGAAGAAAAACAGGACGGGAATACAATCCCCCAACCCAAGTGTATTGCAGGTAAAATACTAATCGTAAATTTAAATGATTAATTAGACCTAGGATTTAGTACTCCCAAGCATTACGTATATGAGGTTCAAGCTCGCACCATACTTAATCAGAGGACGAGTAAATCGGTATTGTGATAGTTACACTCGAATTGCATTCTAAAGCATCCCGGTTACCCAAAAGAAAACGAGATCCAAAGATCTACAATTGTCTGTTCCTACGCAATACGATCGTAATAAATCACTAAATTCAGAGGATTAATTTTATACACATGAAACTATCACAAGAGGATGGGTTCATGTATCTCGACCTTAGAAAATCTAACCTAACATGCTGAAAGTAACGAAATAACTTTTGAATTGCAGAAAACCATAATTAAACTAAGAATTTTTTTTGAAATGATGTAGAAAGGAATTTAACTAAAGAAAAGTAACTCCTAATCTTACCAAAGCAGCAAAAGCAGTAATTAAGAACACTTGGAATCACAAAAATCTGAATAATCTTCAATTTTGGAATTCAAATTGTAAACTATCTTTATACTAGGGTTTTACGGAAAGAATTGGAAAATTATATTAATTCTCCATCCTATAAATGATAAAAACTCGAGTTTATATACCCTACGAAGTTTCAGGAGTTTTAACTGCACTAGGACTCTCCATTAGAGAAGGATAAGAAATTAAAACTCGATAGCCGGACCGGTCCGAGTCTCCTACGGATCGGTCTGCCTGGAATGCGAAATGGTTCTTTTATTTTTTGGGTGGATCGGTCCGAGGCAAACCGGTTCGTTTATATTTCCTCCCTCTTCTATTTTCTTTCGATTTGGGGTTCTCTGGAATATGCACTGCGAACCGGTCCGGGGCTACTACGGATCGGTCTGCCTCTTTGACTTTTTTCTACAACTTTTACTTCTCATAACTTCTATTTCGGGACTCCGATTGAGGTTCCGTTTCTTCCTATGTGCTCATGAACTTGATATCTTCAACTTCTATTCAGGTGCCTCATCCGAATTTCAAGTGGAAATTACACTTTTACCCTTTTGACTTTCCTTCTTTTCTTTCTAATTCTTTTGGTTTCTTTCTTCCTTTAATTGACATCAAATACCTGTAAAGTCAATACAAACTTCCAAAAACTCGGTGTACTCGTTAGGATATGTCACTAGAAAGATTATGAGATAAAGTCAAATTGATTACGTTGTTCGAGGTGCTAAAAGTAACTAAATTAAGGGATAAATTGGATAGAATTTATGCTTAATCAGGTAACATCTTAGTTGATGAGCCGAGACCTTAAAACATAATTAATTTGGTTAGAAGGTCTGAGGTGAACATCATACTTGGATGACCTCAGACCTTAAACATCATAATTTGGTGAATAATTAATGGGGGTAATATCTTAGTTGATGACCTCAGACCTTAAACATCATTAATTTCGTGACAAGGTCCGAGGTAAACATCATACTTGTATGACCTTAGACCTTAAACATCATTAATTTGGTGACAAGGTCTGACGTAAACATCATATTTGGATGACCTCAGACCTTAAACATCATAATTTTAGTGAATAATTAATGGGGGTAACATCTTAGTTGATGACCCCAGACCTTAAAACATCATTAAGTTGGTGAACATTTTATGGGGGTAACATCTTAGTTGATGACCCCAAACCTTAAAACATCATTAATTTGGTGACAAGGTCTGAGGTGAACAACATACTTGGATGACCTCAGACCTTAAACATCGTTAATTTGGTGACTAATTAATGGGGGTAACATCTTAGTTGATGACCTCAGACTTTAAACATCGTACTTAGATGACCTCAGACCTTAGACATCATAATTTGGTGAATATTTTATGGGGATTATGAAGGCAACATTATATGAACGCTTCAGGTCTTAGCACAAATGGATTGCATGGCATATAACACCATTCAAAGAACATTCAGCAAGTGTGGAAAATAAAGGTTGATGTGGCATAAAGATAAGAATCACAAACAATAAGGTAACAGAGTTTGTCATCAGAGGTTACATATTGAATCAAATATTAAAAATTACAAAAGATTCACAAAGTGGAATCAAGTGTCTTCAGTCTTAGGGTTAGTTGCAATGTCCCCATCTCCCTGGCCGAGGTTGGTCACCTCCACCCTATCATCCTGAGCAACAACTTCTTCAGTCTCGGTATCCTATTGAAGAGCAGTCTCTATAGGTGTGACACCTAATTCCTCCTCGACCTCTTGTAAGGCCTGAGTAAACCGAGGATAGGCATATCCAAGAATAATGAAGTCAGAGGCTACCAGGCTCCCTGATTCCTTCTCCTTTATTGCAGCCCATTTGCCAGTGGCCTTAACACCCCTTTCGAGGTACTTAAAGTCAAAGCTGACAAATTCATCAGAGACCTTATAGTCCTCCAAGATCTTCTTAGAGGCATCATCCAAGGAAACCTTCATAGAGACATCGACCTTGTGTTGAAGAGAGTTAGCCTGAGTCTTCAAGGCAGAGCTATGATCCTTCCTCCGCTTGTCCATGTCCTTTTTCCAGCGGCTTCACGCTGGCCTCAGACTTCTCTAAGGAAGCCTTTAGATGCTCCACTTCAGCATTTAGAGTGGCCTCGATCATTTCTTCCTCTTAGACCTTCTCAATCAGATGAAGTTTCCTTAGAGTCCAATCAAAAAATCGTGCATGGTGAGGAGACCCTGTAGAACATGTGCAGAGATGTCACTTCAAGATTTGGTATAATTTAAAGATGAGGTTACACTTATTCAAATAAAATCAAAGACTTACTTGAATAGATCGATGAAGGTAAAACTCGACCAGTAGAGGCTTGTCTAGAGAACGGAAGAAGCATTTGTCAGAATCGGTCATGGCTGAGCCGATAACGTCCAGGGCCTTCAGACTTTTGGCGATAAGACTATCGTTGATCTTCAGTTGCTCCAAACGAGAAACTAATGCATGTTGAGAATAAATATGGATGGCACGATCCCCTTCTGAAGCTCTCTTTTTCTGCCTCTGTTTCGCAGGGATAGGGTCGGTAGGTTTCCTCTTCTTGGAGGCCTCAGCCCTTGAAGTAGTTGGAGGGGGAGGAGGCACATTTAGACCTGCTTTATTTACAAGCTTCGTGAGACTAGGGTCTACCATCCACCAGAGGTCATCCAAAATTCCTTTTGGGCGCTTTGCAAATAGAAAGGTCTGAGTTAGAAAAACAGAGACATCACATATTCAGAGGTATAACTTGTTGAAATAATAAAGCAACTTACAGATCTCGGTCAGAGGACTCCCCCCAAGTCCAATTTCAGAGAGATAGTAGGGGGTCATCAAATGCTCTTACTTGACCAATAAACCATGATCCCCCTGATCTTGAAGGTCTTTGACCTTCTAAAGGTTATTTGGGCTTAGCCCTGGGTCGGCTCTAGTAGCCATTGTCACCTTTCACCATCTCAGGGGTATTCTCGACTCTAAGGATGAAAAGGGAGCACAAGGACCAAACTCCCATGGCCCTGACGTGAAAAACTAGTGTGGTTTCCAATTATGGTTCGAGGTTTGGGTAACCTGCAACGTCTTCTTGTAGGACTTTCGAGCTAAAAAGTGGTAGTAACTCGGATGATTCATGGCAGAGGAGGGGACATAGCACCTTGTAAAGACCTGGACGGGAAGGTATGAATGATGGACTTCCCTCCATACGACTATAGCTTAAATTATCACCCTCTAGTCATTGGGTGATATCTGAGAAGGAGCTAAGTTAATGTAGGATAGTATAGCCCTGATTATTGGGTGAATGGGAAGATGGAACCCTAACTTAAACATCTGCTCATATATGCAGATCTCACCATCTTAACCGCCAAAGTCCCTCTCGTCCATCAAAGGTCTCCTAAGTTTTATAGATGGACTTATAGAATACAAATGTCTGAAGGCAAGAAGGTCGATTTAGCTGATAGTACTCTCTATCTCGGCTACCTCCGAGGTGTCAACATCGCTTTCACTACCATCATCCTCATCCCAATCAACGTCGGCTGGAGTGGAGGAGGGAGCTCCATCAGGTAACCTGTGAGAAAACTCAGCTCCAGTGGCAGCTGACAGAGGAATAGCGTCAAGGATTGGGGGAACAACCATGCTAGGCCCTATAATTTCAACGTTGAAGGAAGAGTGCGAGGTTTTAAAACTCTTGTGAGATGAGGCACGACTGGAAACCTCGGCTTGATCAGGGGCTTGGTCCATCCGGATGAAATAATCCATAGATTCTTTAAAAGAATCAACATACATAGGGTCTGAGGTTGATGACTCATACTCAGACATAGGAATGGATTCTACTGGGACCTTTGCAGGTACAGATGGATCAAGATATACCACTTTCAGAGGTGGGGAAAATATATGCCTAAGACGAAATGCCTATGCCCTACGAGCTTCCTCCTGGGCTCATTCTATTTGCCCAATTTTATCTAAGGTCTTCTCCCTAAGAGAGGGGAATTCCTCTAAGAGTTGATAAAGGGGCCTGATCATATGAGTCAGACCCTACACTTGTGACTCTAAATCCTAAATAAAATGGATTGGCAATTTGACTAAGGATCAAACTGGGATTTTAAAATCCCAACAATGAAGAACATGCAAGAACAGTTACCGAAAAACTCAAGAAATTCCCCGAGAAAATCAAACATTCATCGAAAAATTCATAACTCTCACCAGAAATTGAAGAGATAAGAATAAAAGGGGATAAAACTGGCAGATTAAGGTGGAGACGATACCTGAAAACTTGTGAAATGAAGGAGATTTGAAGAAACACAGAGATACCTGAAAACGAAGCAACCAAGCTCTGGTGGGAAAGAGATAGTTGCAGAGATAGCCAAGGCGGGAAGGAGAGAAATGAAGAAGAAAGAGAAATAAATGAGGTTTAAACCTTTGAATAAGTTATCACAACTCCCAAGGCCCATCATTGCCTTGGGAGACCAAAAGGACACAATCATTGGACTTGCCAAGCATGCGACCACCTTCAGAAGCTGACACTTGTTAAGAAAAAATGGGCACCTAAAGAAATCCAACCTCGTACAAGCATACCATTTAGTCACCTAATCATACGGGTAACTAAGGGCTAGGGGTGATTTATATACCCGATATGTACCCAACAGCTCTGAGACACCAACCTCGGTCTGAGAGATTGTTGAGGTTAGAAGGGCCCTAGGTTGGCGACCAGCAGTGTCATCCTAAGCAAGGTCGGCCATGGCCGACGTTACTAGTTGACTCATAGCCAAGCTACAACTGAGGTCCTCATGGTCCATGCAGATAGTAATCCATCAAGCCAACATCACACCTACATCATACATCAACCTCGGTTGGGTGTAAGCCGAGGAAACATAGACTGCACAATCATCATAATCAGCCTCGACTGGGAATTAGTCGATATTCCTACTACTCCCCTATTCCCTCGGCCCAGGCCAACATTACAAATCACTTGCCTTACCTCGGCTCTCCCATTGAGCCTAGATCATCGCTGATAACCTCTGATCGAGCAGTTGCCAACCTCACTAACCTCGTACTCTTCCAGGCCGAGGTTGGTATCACCCGAGGACAGCCGAGCTTCTACACGTTCTTGTATAACTTGAACACATGGACAAATCTATTATAATCGAATTATTTCCTCCATGTGAGGGAATATTGAGGTCGTCATTACTTAGTTGAGAATGGCCAGGTGCCATTCTCATATTGGTTCGATGCTCGTGCACATGCTCATTGTATGCTTGGGGGGTACATAACACCCCCAAGCACTATATATAGAGGTAATCCTCTACCTTGTAAAAGGATCCAAAATTACAATCCTTGCTGAAACTCTGTCAAAGTATACAGTAGAGAGAGAAAGCATTATAGATTGTATCCATGGCCATCAGTGCCTTATTTTCGTGACCTTACTCACTAACTTACACAATGGACGTAGGCCTAATTGGCTGAACGACTTATATATTTATGTTCATCCTCTTATCCTCATCTCAATCTCTTATGTTTAGCATACACTTGCGCTGCCATTGTTATCATTGATTTGAGATTACAAACACCTTGAAGGGTGGTGATATTTCCAGCATCATTAGTGGTGTCTGCCCCTTCTGCCACATTTTAAAGCATAAGGGTTCTTACTTTCAAATTCAGGTCCTATTCTCAAACCGAGAGTCCCATAACTATGTGCCCAGTTAATACGTGTTACATTGGATGCGCACGAGGTTCCCTTTGGTTGGGGGTGGGGGGGAGTTTGTTGCATCCTCCACCCCTCGACACTTTTTCAAGCCTAATTGTTTCTACTTTCCAATGCAGGACCTATTCTCAAATGAAGAATCCTGCGACTAGGCGGTCGATTGCTACATGTTACGTTGGATGTGCATGAGGTGTTTATGTCACTTAGATGCCATTTGGGGGAGGTAGGAGGAGATGGCATCCACCCCTTATAGTACATTTTAAAGCCTAAGTGTTTTTACCTTGAAATTTGGGTCATATTCTAAAAACGGGAGTCCCGCGATTGTACGATCGGTTATTACGTGTTATGATGGATCACAGGGCAATTTGGGTTGGGGGGGGGGGGGGGGATGGCGTTCGTCCCCTCCCAATAAGTTTTCAAGTGTAAGTGTTCCTACTTTTAAATCCAGGTCCCCTTCTGAAACTGGGATACTCGTGACTGTGTGATTGATTGCCACATGTTACGTTGGAGACACACGAGGTGTTCATGCCGCTTGTAGTTTCTTTTTTATGGGGTGGGTGTGTGGGAGGGGGGTTAGTAGTATCCCTACCCTCGCGGTATGTTTTCAAGCCTAAGTGATCCTAATCTTAAATACTGGTCCTATTTTCAAGCCTCGTGTATCGTGACTGCGCGGGCGGTTGCTACGTATTACATTAGATGCGCACGAGGTGTTCATGACACTTACGGTGACATTTGGTGGTCGGGGTGAGGTGGGATGTGGGATTTGGGGGGATGGGAGAGTTGGTATGCGCCCCTAAAGGCCACGTTTTCAAGCATAAGTGTTCCTACTTTCAAATTTTGATCCTATTCTAAAACCAAGAGTCCCGCGACTGCGCGATCAATTTCTACATGTTATGTTAGACGTGCACGAGGTGTTCGTGCCACTTGCGGTGCCCTTTAGGGGTTGTTTGTGTCCACCCCCTCGCCGCATATTTTAAAGCCGAAGTGTTCTTACTTTCAAATCCAGGTCCTATTCTCAAACCGGGAGTCCCGCGACTACACGAATTATTCTTATGTGTTAGATTGGACGTGCACCCACTATTCGGGTCGTTCGCGATGCCGTTTAGGTGGGATTGGTGGCATCCATCCCCGTATGACATGTTTTCAAGACTATGTGTCTTGATTTGAAATACACAGGTCCTATTCTCAAAATGGGAGTCACGAGAATGCGCAACTAGTTACTACGTATTACGTTGGACGCCCACCAGGTGTTAGTGCCACTTGTGATGCTATTTGGTTGGGGGGGGGGGGGGGAGGTTGTGTCATCCTCCCCCTTGTGGAATGTTTTCAAATCTAAGTGTTTATAATTTCAAATTCGGGTCCTATTCTCTAATCGGGAGTCCTACAACTGCATGGATGGTTGCTACGTGTTACTTTGGATGCCCAAGAGTTGTTCATGCCACTCGCGGTGGAACATGGGTGGGGTGGCGTTCACCCCATCACGGTACATTTTCAAGCCCATGTGTCCTACTTTGAAATTTGGATCCTAGTCTTAAATTAGAAGTATCGAGACTGAATGGTTGGGTTCTCAGTGTTATGTTGGACACGTACGAGGTGACATTTGAAGGTGGGGGTGGGGGGTTTAAGGCATCCACCCCCTCGTGGAATGCTTTCAAGCCTAAGTGTTCCAACTTTCAGACATGGATCCTATTCTCTAATAGGGAGTCCCACGACTATGCATACGATTTCTACATGTTATATTGGATGCTCACAAGGAGTTCGTGCCATAGGAGGGGTCGTCTGCCCCCGTCGAGGAAGATTTTTAAGCCTAAGAGTTCCTACTTTAAAATACACATCCTATTCTCAAACCAATAATTCTTCGACAACATGATCGGTTGAAACGTGTTACGTTGGATGCTCACAAGGAGTTTGTGCCGCTCGCGGTTCCGTTGGGGGGGGGGGGGGGATGTATTCTCCCTCACAACGTGTTTCCAAGCCTAAGTGTTCCTACTTTTAAATTTGGGTCGTATTCTCAAACCGGGAGTCCCATGATTACACGTCCAATTACTACTTGTTACATTGGATGTGCACGAGGTGTTTGTGCCTCGGTGCCATTTTTGGCGGGAGTGGTTTGGTGTCGTCCGTCCCCTCGCGGCATATTTTCAACCCTAAGTGTTCTCAGTTTCAAATTCAGGTTCTATTCTCAAATCCGGAGTCCCGCGACTCCATGGATAGTTTATGCATGTTCCGTCAGACATGCATGAAGTGGTTTGCCTCTCGCGATGCCATTTGGGTTAGGGGGTTTGGTGGCGTCCGCCCCCTCAAGACACATTTTCAAGCTTAAGTGTTCCTACTTTCAAATTCAGGAGTTCTATGACTGCGCGATCGGTAGCTAGATGTTTTGTTGGATCGCATGAGGAGTATTGTTCTGCTTGCGGTGCCCTTTGGGGGGGGGGGGGGGGGGGGGCAGGTGGCATCGACTCCCTCACAACCAGTTTTCAAGACTAAGTGTTCCCAATTGCAAACCTAGGACGTATCCTCAAATTCGAAGTCCCGCGATTGTGCAGTCGGTTTCTTCGTGTTACAATAGATGCCCATGAGTTTCTCATGCCACTCACGGTGCCGTTGGGGGGGTTGACGTCCACCTCCTTTTGGCACATTTTCAAACTTAAGTGTTCCTTCTTTCCAATTCGGGTCGTATTGTCAAATCGAAAGTCTCGTTACTGTGCGGAAAGTTGCTACGTGTTACCTTGGATGAGTACGAGGTGTTCATTCTACTAGTAGTGTCATTTGGGTGCAATGCTTCGGTCACGTCTTCCTCCTCATGGTACATTTTCAAGCCTAAGTGTTCCTACTTTCAAATCCGATTCGTATTCTCAAACCGAGAGTCCGATGACTGCGGGATTTGTTGCTACATATTACGTTGGTTACACACAAGGTGTTCGTACAAATCGTGGTGTCGTTGGAGGTGGGTGAGGTGGGGGATTGGTGGGTTGGTGGCCTATACCCCTCACAACACATTTTCAAACCTAAGTATTCCTACACTCAAATATGGGTCCTATTCTCAAACCGAGAGTCCCTTGATTGCGCGACCGATTGATACATATTACGTTAGATTGGCACGAGGTGTTTGCGTTGCTCGTGGTTTCGTTCGGTGGTGGGTCGGTAGCGTTTTCCACCTCCCATCACATTTTCAAGCCTAAGTGTTTCTACTTTCAAATTCGGGTCTTATTCTGAGATCGGGAGTCCCACGACTGTGCGGGTGGTTGCTCTTGTTACATTGGATGTGCCGATATGTTCATGTTGCTCGCTGTGCCGTTTGGTAGGTGGGTGGTGGGATTGGTGGAGTCTACACCCCCCCCCTCGCGCGATACATTTTCAAACCTAAGTGTTCCTACATTCAAATAAGTGTCTTATTCTCAAACTGAGTTTCCTGTGAATCCACAGTCAGTTTGTACATGCTACGTTGGATGCGAAGAAGGTGTTCCTATCGCTTGTGGTTCCATTTGGGTTGGGGTTGATGGCGTTCACCTTCTCTCGGCACATTTCAAGCCTAGGTGCTGCTACTTTCAAATCCGGGTCCTATTGTCAATCCAAGTGTCCCGCGACTGCGTGGCTGGTTGCTACGTGTTACGTCGGACGCGCATATGGTGTCCGTGCTACTTATGATGATGTTTGGGTGGGTTTCGTTTCATCTTCTCCCTCCCGACGCATTTTAAAGCCTAAGGGCATGTTTGGTTTGCAATTATAATTCTATTTCTGTGTTTGAATACAATTCTGATAAAATCTTCATTTGATAACCTGTTTTTAACACAAAATTATAATATTTATGTGTTATAATCAAGTTTTTCGGATAACATGTTTAGGGTGTTTTATAACTTCTATTTTTTATTTTTCTACTCAGAAATATCCATTCTTAATATAAAGTTGAATACTATTATCAATAGATACATGATACTTATATATAGTTTTATACATGTATTATTAATGTATGGAATAATATAAAATATACATATAGTACATATGTATTAAAAAATATTTTCAATTTATGTATGTATATAATTTGATAGTGAATTATACATGCAATATCATTATATATATATATATATATATATATATATATAGTTAAACTCCGCAACATACCTCATTAAGTATACCTAAAAATACATGATATTAAATGTACATGTATATAATTTATGATGTATGTATGTATACATTCATGTATCATGTATGTATGAAAGTTTTATGTATGTTTACACACACACACACACACACACATCTATGATATAAATATACATGTTTGCCAATTTTGTCAAATTTTCAAAAAATTGTATTTAAAAAAAAGTTTACCAAACGCATATCAATAATTATAATCACAAAAAACTGAATTTTAAAATTGTATTTAAAAACAACGTTTAAATCGAGTTTTCTTAATAGAGAACCAAACGGTCCCTAAGTGTTCCTACTTTCAAATTGTCATCCTATTATCATATTGGGAGTCCCATGACTGTACAATCGGTTGCTAAGTTTGTCCTTGGATGTACAAGAGGTGGTTGAGCAGCGCGTGGTATCATTTGGGGTTGGGGAGTTATTGGCATCCACCTTGTCGTGGTGCATTTTCTAGCCTAAGTGTTCCTGCTTTAAAATCAGAGTCCTATCCTAAAACCGAGGTCCTGTGAGTGCGCGAACAGTGGCTACGTGTTACGTTGTACTTGTACGATATGTTCCTACAGCTTGCAATGCCATTTTAGTAGGTTTAGTGACGTTCACCCCCTCGCAACATGTTTTCAAGAGTAGTTGTTCCTACTTTCAAATCCAGGTGAGATTCTCAAATCGGAAGTCCCGCGACAACAAGGACTGTTGTTAAGTGTTACATTGGACATTCATGAGGTGTTCCTGTTGCTAGAGATTCATTTTGGTGGGTTTGGTGGTGTCTTCCCCCTAGCATCAAACATTCAAGCCTAAGTGTTACAATTTTAAATTCGGGTCTTATTCCCAAACCGAGAGGTCTGTGACTATGTGTTTGGTTGCTACGTGTTACATTTGATGCGTACAAGGTGTTTGTTCCAATCGCAGTGTCATTTGTGGGTGGGTGGTGGTGGTGGGGGGGGGGGGGGGGGGCTTTGGTGGCATCTGCCCCCTAGAGGCACATTTTCAAGACAAACTGTTCTTACTTTTGAAATATGGATCCTATTCTCAAATTGGGAGACCCTTGATTGCTCAACCAGATTATACGTGTTATGTTGGATGCGAATAAGGTGCTTGTGCTACTCGCAGTTTCGTTTGGGGTGGTGTTGGTGGAACCTTCCCCGTCATATCACATTTTTATGCCTAAGTCTTGCTACTTTTAAATTTAGGTCCTATTCTCAAATTGGGAGTCATGTAACTGCATGGCTGGTTCCTACGTGTTACATTGGACACACAAGGTGTTCCTTCCACTTGTGGTGTAGTTTATGTGTGTGATGGGGTGGGGGTGGGAGGGGGGATGGGTGGTTGATGTCATCCTCCCCCTTGTGGAGCACTTTCAAGCCTAAGTGTTCCTACTTTAAAATTTGAGTCCTATCTCAAATCAAGAGTCCCGCGACTGCGAGGCTGGTTGCTACGTGTTATATTGGACATGCACAACACGTTCGTTCCACTCACAGAGACGTTATTGGTGGTTGGGGACGTCCGCCCCTTGCAGCACATTTTCAAGCGAAAGTGCTCCTACTTTCAAATCCAGGGATATTCTCAATTTGGGAGTCTCACGACTATGCGATCAGTTTTTACGTGTTCCATTGGATACGAACATGGTGTTCGTTCTATTCACGATGAAATTTCTAGGGTTGGTGGTGTTCACGCCCTCAAGTCAGGTTTTCGAGCCTATGTGTTTCTAGCTTCAAATACTGGTCAAATTGTCAAACTGGGAGTCCCAAGACTGCACGACCAGTTTTTACTTACATTGGACTCGTACGAGGTGTTCATCCCACTAACGGTGATGTTTGGTGGGATTGATGGAATCTACCCCATCGCGACACATTTTTAAGCCTAAGTCCTATTATTAAATCGAGAGTTCTCAGACTGCGTGGCTAATTGCTATGTGTTACGTTGGATGTGCACGAGGCTTTCAACTCACTTTCGGTGCCGTTGGGGGGGGGGGGCGTTCGCCCCCTTGCGGAACATTTTCAACCCTAAGTGGTCCTACTTTTAAATTCGGGCCCTATTATCAAACCGGGAGTCAGTTTCGATGTGTTACTTTAATGAGCAAGAGGTGTTCATACCACTCTCATTGCAGTTTAGGGAGGTTATTAGCATCTGCCCCCTCGTGGCACGTTCTGAAGCCTAAATGTTGCTACTTTCAAATCAGGGTCCTATCCTCAAACCAAGAGTCCCTTGACTGGGTGGTCGGTTGCTACATATTATATTGGACATTCACAAGGTGTTCCTGCCAGTCACGGTTCTGTTCGGGGGGGGGGGGGGGGAGTTGGTGGCTTCAGCCCTCTCATGGCACGTTTTCAAGCCCAAGTGTTACTTCTTTCAAATATGGGTCCTCTTCTTAGACTAGAGTGTCGTGACTGCGTGACCAATTTCTAAGTGTTATGTTGTATGCGCATAAGGTGTTCGTTCCATTCACAGTTCCATTTGGGTAGGGGTTGGTGGAGTTCCCCCCCCCCCATGTCACGTTTTTAATCGTAAGTGGTACTACTTTAAAATCCGGCTCTTATTCTCAAACTGGGAGTCCTGAGGTTGCACGGATGGTTAATATGTGTTACGTTTGATGTGCACGACGTGTTTATGTAGCTAACGGTTGCATCTAGATGGCATTGGTGGCATCTCCTACCTCACGACACATTTTAAAGCCTAAGTGTTCCTACTTTCAAATTCGGTTCCGATTCTCAAATTAGGAATCCCAAGAATGTGCGATCGGTCTCTACATGTTATCTTATACTTTCACGAGGTGTTCGTGTCGCATGCAAAAATGTTTGGGGGGATGGAGGGAGCTGATGGTGTCCACCACCTCACAGAACAATTTTAATCCTAAGTGTTCCTACTTTCAATTACGGATCCTATTCCGAAATCGAAGTCTCGGGATTGCATAACTGATTTCTACGTGTTAGTTGAATTCCCACGATGTGTTTGTTACACTCGTGGTTTCGTTTTGAGGGATTTTTTTACATTCCCCCTCCCACCCGGGCACGTTTTGAAGCTTAATTGTTCCTACTTTCAAATTTGGGTCCTATCCTCAAACCAGGACCTGCAACTGTGCGATCGCTTGCTACGTATTACGTTGGATGCATACGAGGTGTTCCTGCTACTCATAGTTCTGTTTGGGGGGTTCGTGGCTTCATCCCTCTCACGGCACATTTTCAGGCCCAAGTGTTCGTTCTTTCAAATATGGGTCTTATTCTTATACTAGAGTGTCGTGACTGCGTGACCAATTTGTAAGTGTTATGTTGTATGCACACAATGTTTTCGTTCCATTCACGGTTGCGTTTGGGGAGGGTTAGTGGAGTCCCCCCTCATGGCACATTTTTAAGCCTAAGTGTTACTACTTTCAAATTCGGCTCCTATTCTCAAACTAGGAGTCCTGAGGCTGTATGACTGGTTACTACGAGTTACGTTGGATGTGCACGATGTGTTTATGTAGCTCAAGGTGCCTTCTATATGGGGTTGGTGGCATCCTCTCCCTCGCGACACATATTAAAGCATAAGTGTTCCTACTTTCAAATTCGTGTCCTATTCTCAAATCAAGAGTCCCACAATTGTGCGATCGATTTCTACGTGTCATCTTGGACTTACACGAGACGTTTATTCCACATACAAAACTATTTGGGGGAGGGAGGGGGTCGATGGTGTACACCCCCTCGAGGAACATTTCCAATCCTAAGTGTTCCTACTTTCAATTACGTATCCGATTCTCAAATCAGAGTCTTGGGATTGCATGACCAATTGCTATGTGTTACTTAGATGCCCACAATGTGTTTGTGATACTCGTGGTTTACTTTAGAGGGAGTTTTTTGCATTCGCACCCTAGTGACACGTTTTGAAGCTTAAGTGTTCCTAATTTCAAATTTGGGTCCTATCCTTAGACCAGGAGCCCCGCGAATGTGCGATCGGCTTCTACGTATTACGTTGGACATGCATGAGGTGTTCTTGCCACTCACAGTTCCGTTTGGGGGTTTGTGGTGTCACCCCCCTCGCGGTACATATTCAAGCCTAATTTATTATACTTTCAAATTCGGGTCGTATTCTAAAATCGAGAGTCCTGTGACTACCATTTCAGTTGCTATGTGCCATATTGGACGTGCAAAAGGTTTTCATGCTCCTCACGATTATATTTTGTGGGGTTGTTTGCATTTGGCCCCTCGTAACTAGTTTTTAAGCCTAAATGTTTCTACTTTTAAATTTGGGTCATATTCTCAAATCGGGAGTCCCACACCTGCACAGTCTGTTGTTACATGTTACGTTGGACATATACGAGGCATTTGATACACTCGTGGTGCCGTTGGTCAAGGGGTTTGGTGGTGTATGCCCTCTCGCAACACATTTTCAAGCCTAAGTGTTCCTGCTTTCAAATTCATGTACTATTCTCAAATCGAGATTCTCGCAACTGGGCAACCGGTTGACACATGTGCCCAAATACTACAAAAAAGAAACATTATCCAACAAACAAACCAAAAATTATCGCTTACTCCATATAATTATCATGTACTCTTTTTAACATACTATCCAATAAAACCAACAATCAATAATTATACAACAGTCAAACCAAACAAAACCAATAATTATCTTTAACTCCTTATATTATCTCAAACATTTAAAAGATGATGCATATCAATTATATAAAAAATTTAGTCAAAGTAAAGAATACATGGTTGCTGCGATCCAAGAAGACCATTAAATAGAGTATTCGGAATGTGTGATTAGACCAAATTGATACAGTAGCCCCCAATGTATTCTTATGCATGTACATTTTACTATTAGATTATTTGAAACAATCTTCATAAAATAAAGATAAAATTAATGTCCGAAAAAAATCAACATTATTGATATTCTCAAATTTTGGAAACCTTAAGTTAGTGATAAGGTTGTTCCATTTTGAAATTTATCCTTGATGAAACTCAAGCAGATTGGTGGATAGGCATTTTCTGAAGATTCAAATTGCCTATCCACTGATTTGACCAAGGATAATGTTTCGAACAAAATAACCTCGTCACCCATTTAGAATTTCCAAATTTTGAGAAAATCAGTAATGTTGATTTTTTTCCATGTGAGACTTTAATTTACCTTCATTTTATGAAGATTATATCAATAAAATTGATCAACAAATGTATGTGTACATAAACATGTGGAAATTGATATGGGTCAATTTTGTCCAATCTCAACATCAGGAGAACCTATTCTCAAATTGAGCGTCTCGTGAAAGATGTTCGTGCCCCCAGCATTCAATTGAAGATAACATATTATCAAAAGTTAACTTAATGACTCCAAATCAGAATTTAGAGTATTTGATCTTATTTAAGGAACAATTTTCATTTTCATGCCTCCAAATATTGATTTGGAGTCATGTAAGTTAACTTTCGATATTGCTCAAGCATAAAGTGTCCAAAAGTTACTTCTCCAAATGAATAGGGTAAAATTGGTATATGTCATTATAGTCCTATTACACATCACACATTCATTACATAAGCAAAGTTTTGAAATGTCATAACTAAACATATATATATATATATATATATATATATATATATATATATATATATATATATATATATATATATCATATTAAACATTCATAAATTAAAATAAGCATCCATACATCAAACTCAACATTCATACATCAAATTAGACTTCTAATATATTGTAAATATCATAATAGTATATAAAAAATATTGAAAATGGTTACATAATAATTTGATACTCAATTTTTCTCTAAATCAACTAAAATATCCATGAAATTAAGGGTCATCAAGTGATGAGTGGAACTCTTTTGAATCCTTTGATGCACCTCTACGGGGGTGGTAATCTCCATAGATTCGATCCCAATTGTATGAGAGTTAACCGACGTATTTCAAGAGAAATCGAGGTTTCCTCCTAGTAGGGAGATATATTTTGTCATTGATTTAACGTCAGGCACTCGATCGATAGATCGTGCACATTATCGTATGGCTCTTATGAAGATGAGGGAACTGTGGGACCAGATCGAGAAGCTTTTAGGGAAGGGATTTACTCATAGGATTACCTCAACTTGGGGTGCCCCAGTGTTGTTTGTCAAGAAGAACGATATATCTCGACGCATGTGTGTGGATTAAAGGGAGTTCAATAAAGTAAAGATATATAATAAATATGTGTTGCTCCTAAACGATGACTTATTTGACAAGTTGTGTGGATCCGTCGACTTATCTAAGATAGATTTGAGATCAAGGTATCACTAGTTATGCATCTGGGAGCAGGATGTATCTAAGACTTTCATGCTGACAAGATATGGGTATTACGAGTTTTGGGTTATGCGATTCGGTCTAGCCAACATGCCTGCTATGTTCATGGACTTGATGAATAGGGTGTTGAGAGAGTTCTTGGATTAGTTTGTCATTATCTTTATTGATGACATTTTATTTTATTCTCAAATAGAGGAAGAGCATGTCGAGCATCTGCGTCGGGTTTTAAAGACATTGCATGAGCACCAGTAGTATGCAAAGTTTGAGAAACGCAGATTTTGGCTGCGTGATGTATAGTTTTTGGGGATATCAGTGGATTCGGCGGTGAGGGCATGGGGACAGCCCACGACATTGATGAAGGTACATTGTTTCTTGAGGTTATTTGGGTATTACCGACAGTTTATTCGGGGATTTTCAAAGATGGCAGGTTCGTTGACCAATTTGCTCACAAAGGGGTACCGTTTATTTGGGATAACGTTTGCCAGCTGGCTTTTCATGAGCTGAAGGACAAGTTCACTTTAACACCCATAGTTTCACTTCCCAGGGTAGGGGTGGAGTATTTTATTTTTACTGTGTCCCTATAAGGACTTGGTGGTGTGCTACAGAAGGAGGGTCATGCTATAGCTTATGCTTCCTAGAATCTTAATCCTCATGAGAGGAATTACCCACCCACGACTTAGAATTAACGGCAGTGGTGTTTGTGCTATGGATTTGGAGACATTACCTTTTGGGGGAGATATTTCGTTTATTCACAGATCATAAGTCACTATAGTACTTGTGCACTCAGAGAGAGCTGAATATGGTTTAACGTAGGTGACAGAAATTTGTTATCAGTTTGACATCCAGTATCACTCGGGGACTAACATGGTGGCAAATGCGCTGAGTTGTAGGCTAGTGGGTGATGTGGTTGAGGTTTGGAAGCTGAAATGAAAGGAGTTGCAACATTAGGATTCAGTTTCCAGGTCATTTATATCAGGATTCAGTTACAATGTCTTTGAAATAATCAGTAGCTAGAGATGGGCGACATGCCCGACTGATAAAATTGAATGGTAGAGAGGAACTAAAGGATGTGAAGGCATCTACTACCGAGGTCCTGCAACATCCACAGTAGCTGAAGCAGATCAAATAAGAAGGAACTCCTAAGCTTGGCGTCCTTGTGGCTGGGCACCTAAAAGGTTTTTACAAAAATGGATTTGAAACGGGTCAAAGCCCAAGTAAAATAATTTTAAACATGTTAACTTCACATGCCCTCTCTTGAGGTCCTCACCTCTCAACTAATGTGCACACCTAACGTATACTTCTAAACCAACCTAGTTATGATACCCCCACCTAACTAGTTTGCATTAAGCCTCTCCCTGCCTATAATTCATGATGCCCACCCGTATTGACCATACAATACTTTATCAATTTCTAACCCTATTAGTTAGAAAAAATCATCAATTAAATGTTAAGTTCCCCCATACTTAAATTTCTTTAAATATCACTATCTATCTTAACTACGGATGCACACGCAGTAGAGTAATTCACACATATATATATTTACCTCATACTTGTAATATATATAATTATGGCATCCCTATGTGGTGACCTACGATGTATCATACTCTGCTATCAAGTTCCGGTAGATCGCATACTAAGTAACGGACATCTGGTTCGGAATCACTCTCAAACCAAACATTCACAACTCACACAAATTTAGTGGCGAACATAGTTCCAAGACTTTGGGCTACGCACACACCTAACGCACCCAAATGACCGGTCACACTCTCATTCACACAAGTAGTGCTCAATCACTAAGTTCTATGTTCTGTGATACAAGTCAAAATCCACTTAATGGGCTCAACAAGATAAGACTATCCACAACGCGAAACCTGACGTGATAGCAAGTAGCCTAGGTTTGTTCACACATAAGAACTCATATAATAGGTATTCACACCACCAATATATATATATATATATATATATATATATATATATATATATATATATATATATATATATATATATGTCCCGTACGTAGTATATATATATCCTGAATATCCTACGTATTATTAAACTACATATTACACTTATCTTCGTATATTCTTAAGTATCCCCCACTACTCGAAGTGTGCCAATTATTCTTTAAATTATTTTAGTACGTAATTTTCCAAACCCTACTGGTCTAAGTCAGGTTCGTTCATCTTCACCGTGACTTATTCTCATTCCCCAAATTCATTTCATCACAAATTACACCGATAAGTCTCAGCCTTAAGTCTTCTCAGTTATGACTAAGTCCCAATTCTACCATCAGCCTACTGGTAACCCAAAATATCTCTCGTAATGTTTTAAAGGTATCCCAAAAGTTCACCTATTCATCGATTTCAAGTTCAAGGTTAAAATACAAAAAAATTGTCAAAATTACGGAAACCGAATTGATTCGGCCTTATCTCGAATCGATTCGGTCAAGGGAAAAATAGATTCGCGATAGATGGTCTCATTTTTTACATTCTTCCTGTAACGGTTTTTACAAATTTTAACACTGCAAACAACCATAATGCAATACCAAACTCCCAACAAAGTATACCAATCCCTATACTACCATGTATGAAAGATTTTTAACGTAATCAAAACATCAAAATATCAAAGAGGGTCATTAAAATCACATTAATCCTCAATTTAACCACCAAACCCCAGGTTATTCTTTTTATTCAAGAACATCATCAAAACCCAGATTTCTTCAATTATTATCATCACACATGATTTGATTTCATTTTCTACTCACACAAGAATTCAATCTACATGCAATTCCTACCTAAGATCATAATTTAATTCACCAAATTAAGTGAAATTAACTGATTCATGGGCATTGCTCAATCCCACTCTAACATGGATAATATATGCACTCAATTTAGAAATATAAATACTTTCCTGGTATTGTAGGTCTGATTCTTTTCAAAAAAATGTTGGGATTGCCTTTCTCTCCTCTCGATCTACACTCCGGTGGTGGTGGTGCAAAATGGTGTGGGAAAGCTTTGGAACTCCTGTACTTCCTCTTCTAGTGGCCTCTTCGTATTTTGTAACTTCTAAACCTAGTAACCTCCACCTACTAGATGATATAAACTTAGAAATTTCGTACGTCTCTTTTCTCCGAAAATCTAAAAGACTAAAATAACCCTCCGGGGTACCGACTTGGCTTAAAAATGCCTTGGGTTCCAATCCAAACCTCTGACTATTTTGGCCCTTCCGTACACATTTTTGTACTCAAAATGACCATTTGGGTTACCCATAGTTAAATTATTGGGTTATCCCATAATATTGTGAAATCCATCGAATCACAATAGAATACGATTTTTGTGAAATGTAAGTAATCGAGTTCCAAGATTTATTAGATTATCTGATAATAGTTTAGCACCGTTTCTTTCTGATTTTTATCGCTTTTTCCAGCGATACATATAGTCAAGGAAAAATTGAAACTTCATTGTGTTGTGTAAAAAGCTTTTCCTCATATGGATATGAAATGAAATCAAAACCGTTCGTGCGGAATTTCTTAAACTCTTTCGCACGAAACCTAGGACCTTTTGCTAGGCGTTCAAGACTTTAAGAGACATCACGTCTTTTCATAAGCTACATTTATTAATGAATTTGTATTAGGGTAAGTTTTTTCCACACATGAATAAATAACCACAAAAATAAGTGCTCCAAATTACCTCTTTTGATACCTAGGCCCTAAAATCAGTTGTCATGCAATTTCTCCTTCGATTTTGGGAATTTCATTCTCGTACTTCCTATGGGTAAATTTTAGAGTTTATATCATAAAATATAAATACATACAATCAAAGCAGAAGAATTCACTAGATACCCACTTTTTTTAATCTTCGACTCCACATTGTGATTAGATGAGTTGTTTACTCGTATTGTAGATTTGTGAGTTTAACCTTCTTAGGCTTTCCAAAAGGAAATTCATCCTCAAACTCATCAGGTTCCTTGATTACTCATTCTCCACGAGGATTGAACCTCATCACCTCTCTTTCTGGTATATGTTCCCTAGCGTATAACTGTGATTCCACAATTATGTATTCTTCAGCAATTGACCCTCTAATATATTGTGTATTATGTACATAATCTTTGAAGGTTTTCATTAAGAGCTCAAAACCATACATCCATAAATACGTAATGGTACCACATAATAAAGTTTCATCATATAAATGCACAAGCAGGGGGATGCTGATATCGAAGAACGACAAAGGAAAGTACTTCTATTATACACAAACTACCTCGGTTAAAGTTGATTTCGTAGCTACATTGTGACTTTTATTTACCACTTTCGCACAAAGTAGGGTAAAAAACAAACTTATTTGCGTAATTTCTCGACGTAGATCTTTGTGTTTCGATAAGCAATGCCAAAATAGCAGTGGGATTAACCGGATGATTACGTGCCAGTCGTGAGACTTGCAATGTTTTAAGTCATTTTCTTGGTAGCTTACTATCCTACTTAAATTATCAGAATAACCAGTTGGAGTCTCTAAGTTGAACAATGTGTCTAAGAGGATCTTCTTCTCACTAGTAGTCAAAGTGAAGCAGTCGGGGGGGGGGGGGGGGGATAGAAATTCTTCATATTATAGGATCATTTTTTTAAACACAGTTTCTTCCTTATTTTCATATCCTGTAGATCGCGACGGGTATGCTCTCCATATTTTGAATGAGATCTACCTAGATATATTCCTATCAGATGTTGTGAAACATTCTTCTTTTTTTGCATCACATCAATTACATGCCTTACACGATCATCTTTCCAATATGGCAAGTAAAAAAATATTGATCGTTTGGACAATGGCTTCACTTTACTAGGGTCATGTGGTTCCTCCCTTGATTTACTCTTGAGGTTTACATGCTGAGTGTGTTTTTCGACATACCTATTACCCTAAGTTGTAGATATCGCTGTCTCCTCAATATGTTGACCAAAATACTGACCAGGTGGTGTCCTATATTTATGATCGATAGGATAAAATTTATACTTGTCATTCCTGAAAGGGTGACTAGTCGATAAAAATCTTTAATGACCCGTATAACTCCTATAAGCATTATAATATATCCAAATGGCTTCGGTTTCCTTCCCACATGTGGGACATCCATAATAATCATGAACATGACAACCAGAGAAGGTCCCATAGGCAGGAAGATCGTGGATCGCCCACATCACCAATGCTTTATGTGAGAAATCTTCACCCTTATGATAGTCAAACGATGTCACGCCCTTGTCCCATAATTATCAAAGTTCTTCGATTAATGGGTCTAAGAATATATCAATATAATTATTGAGAGACTTCGAAACAGGTATCAACAAAGATAATAATGTGAACTGCTTTCTCATACACAATGTCAGAGGGAAACTTAAAGATGCCATGAGAACTCGTTAATAACTCTGATTAGTACTTAAGTTACTAAAAAGGTTAAACCCATCGGTTAAGATTGCAAGATGGATGCTATGAAGTTCCATTGCAAATTCTTGGTGTTGTGCATTTAAAATTTTCCAGTTGAGTGAATCTACCGAATGTTGCATCAGATTCCCACCCACCTAACATCGAGAATTCCATGTCATGGACTGTCCTATCCAAGGTACAGTGAAAAACCATTTTAACTGTGGCCCAAGTGGAAAATACTTGAAAACATTTTGTGTGAGTCATGAGCACTTGTGAGATTTTGCAGCTTTGTCCTTTCCATTATCATAAACCACATATTTAGGTTCACTGTATACATGACACACATAATTCTCTTCATGCTCCTTGTGGCATAATATGCAATCATGCTGGCATGCCTCAATAGAATTGTATTTCAAACCCAAACCCTTCAAACTTTTCTTCATGGTAGGATAATTTTCTAATAATGTGTTCTCTTTTGGGAATATTTCTTTAACCCACTTAATAAATCTGATTTCGCTGTTTCTAGACAAACCAAATTGACTCTTTAAATTACACAAAACAATCATTTAAAATAATACCGAATGATCTTTATTTCAATCTTTATTCAACAGTCTAGCTGGATCGACTTTCAATAGTATGTATTCCCGATCTCCTAGTAGTTTAGAATCAAATTATTCATTTACTTGGTCATAATGCGCATTATCCGTATCCATAGGTTGATAGTTTTAATTATTGTGGACTCCATAATCATCCTCAATTAAGTTGGTCAATGGACAATGTGTTGGTGAATTATTTACCACTTCCAAAACATAAGGTACATTTTTGGCTCTGTAGACACCTCACTCAGTTACCCCATAACTCTCCTTAGGTCCCTGGTACCTCCACTCATCATCGCAAACCCAAGTCACGTCCCGAGTACTGACCTGGAAGCCATCGGGCACCCCCCGGCTCAGTTTGACCCAAAAGCCAAACTCCTTGTCTCAACCAAGACTCAATGAATCTTCGAAGGTCACTGAATACCCTATCCAACAGTTCACCCCGTGCACGATTTTGACTTAACATGAGGACGAACGCGCCATTTGCGTCCTAAACCTGACCTAGAGGCCACCGGGCGCTCTCGGGCTCTGTTGACCCAAGTCAAGCCTTTGGCTCAACCGAGTCCGAATGAATCTTCAAAGGGAACTGAATACCCTTTCCAACGGTCCGTCCCGTGCACAATTCTGACTTTCCATGCTGACGAACGGTCAGTTTTACTCCGGGAAGCCACCGAGCGCTTCCCGAGCCTGGTTGACCAAAGTTAACTATCCAAACCGAGTATGCCCCGTGCGCGATTCAGACTTACCATGCGAACGAACGATCCGTTTGCGTCCGCATGATTCCCCGTCGAATTGACCGACAAATGCATCCAAGCCATATTTGACCCAAAGTCAACTCCCGAACTCGGGAGTGGTACAAAGTAGTTTTGAAGGTCTCTGGATTACCTTTCCAATGGTATGCCCTGTGCACGATTTTGACCAACTGTTTGCCCTCGGCGGTTAATTTTCGGAAAAATCCTGAAACACACTGCCAAACGGCAGGTTCTAGAACCTACCGATCGGCAATTTCCTGACGATGGACAGGAAGGGATCTATGCCGATTGGAAGCCCCCTGGGCCTATAAAAGGAGGCCTTGGCCTCATTTGCAAGGAGAGCCCAGATCTGATAGAAATCTCTCTGAACGAATCCCAGAAACCTCTCTCGAAGGCAGCGTGATTTCAACTTCCAAATCCCTCTTTTACCTCCACTTTTTCATCATCCCTTTCATCAAACTTGGTGGATTAACCACTCTCCGTCATCATACAAGCTCAAGTTCTGTTCTCCAACATTCAAGATCAAGCTCAATATCTTCAAGAATTTCCAAGTTTCTCAAACTCTCTCTTAAATTCTCTTGAATTCCCAATAACTTGTTTTCTTATATAGCACTTTTATAATCTCATTTCCCACATCCGAATATACTTTTTATTTACAATTATTGCACATCCCATATTTTCATATAAATAAAAAACCCAAAAAACAAGAAAAAGAGGGTTTGCTCATAAATTCCAAGTAGGGATTCTCACACTTTTTCCACACTTTTCTCACAACTAAAACACTTTTTCTACACACACACACACACACACACACTTACAAATAAGATATTTCTCCATTTGGATTTATAGGTTAAACCCCACCCCTCACTTTACATGCGAACTATGTGGACTTTGATGCCTTTATAGGCTAAGTAGGCGTCTCGGGGTAAAACCCGAGACTCGAGTCATTTCTCTCACTTTTTCTATCATTTTTTATTTTCTCTAAATCCATTTTTCTTATATTATTAGTCTTAGTGACGCATTACTCCATGTGCGTTATTGTTCCCTTATAATGATTAACGTAGGGGTAACCGCGTAAATCTTATTTTTCTAATATTACTTTTATATCTTCCTACGGATGACTCGCTTTATCTTTTCCATGATACAAGTCGAGGATTCCTACTTTCATTCTATATATATACACATGCACACATCACACGGGGGGAAACATAAATGAAAATAGAAAATATCCATGAGAGACCGAAAGGGCGGAATGGGTGCCTAACACCTTCCTATTTCGTAACTAAGCCTCCGAACCCTTTCTGAATCATTTTGGTTTCGCACACACTAGTATGTCTTTGGAAGCCATCCTTCAGGGTGGTTTCCTCTTTTTTTTTCTTTTGTCTGTTTTGAGTAAAATAGACTTCTCTCTACATTTTTCACACCTCACCAAATCGACGCCTGCCGAAGCGCTCTCTCGAGAGGGGACGCGCGGGACCCTAAGGATCCTTCCTCCCTTCTCGGCGGGGATCAGGTATGTCCATAGTGGCGACTCTGCTAGGGAGTTTATTTATCTTGAGGGATCGACTCTATTTACATGGATGCTATATTTGTTTATGTCTCCCCCCATATCTGCATGTTCCCCTTTTTTCATATGTATCCCATGCTTATGCTTATGTTCACACACTTGTAAAAAATTCTCCATGTACACTTCACACCACGTGCAGCTAGGATCACATGTATATCCCCATGTTGCACGCATCACCCATCCATACTTGATGTACATTTTGAGGTACTTGTACTTTGTTCCCGGTTTGGCATAATCAAAGAAAGGCATTCTCATCATAAGATACTAATAAGAGAATCATGCATGATTCACACGACATCACCAAAGAGAATTTCTATTGACCAAATTTTACCCAGTAACTGGAGGGTCACTTCCTGATGGGTGCTGGTCTGACAGGTCACAGTTAGCCTAAGAGATATGACTATCACCTTCCATTGGCCAAGTGCTTTCAACATATATCGAATGGTTCCCCCGCATTGTACTTCTTGACCAAAGTCATGACGGGAGGTATATCGCAGGGAATTCGTTCATGTACGACGAGTATATCGAATTCTCTCTCACACGTACCGTCCCCACGAGGTATATGGTGAGGCAATTCATGTACACTCAGGTATATCAAATGGCTTGTCCACACGTACCGATTGCCCGCAAGAGCAAGACGTATATCGTGGAAGTCACGCCAAAGGGGGGAACCCATGCTGATTCACCCAACCAACTGCATACCCACATATAGGTGTCAAACTTAGGACACATACTTCAGATTGTCGGTTTCAACCCGAAACTCTACCGAAATTTTGGGTCGATCTTTCGTCCAATTTTCGCACATTTTTAAAATGGGACTCTGTCCGCGAGCCTGATTACAAGTCCAAACATAGCTTTACATGTATTAAAACCCCACTTTTCCAGGCTCGGGTCCCGTTCGACATTGCATCTACGATAATTAAATACAAGTGAGAACATAATAATCATAATAATTATGCTGAGTTCCGTCTCCAAAAATATTTCTCCCTTTTTATCAAAAATCCAAAAATATTTTTCACTTTTTATCAAAAATCCAAAAACATTTCTCCCTTTTTATCAAAAATCCAAAAATAATCTCTTCCCCTTTTCTCAAAAAAAAAATCTCATCCCGTGCCTTCTCAAGTTGATAGCACGCCCTTGGCCTGGCTCCCTATTGGCTTAGGTCTTCAGTCAAATCACCCCGGAGTTGCATCCGTTCCTCTACTACTTCTTCCAAATCCGGAATCCATCCATCTTCCATGGAGAATGCAGATCAAGCACCAGTCATACCACCGGATCTGCCGACAGTCCTAGCTCAGCTCATGGACAAGATTGACAACTTCAAAGCTGAGGTATGAGAAATGCAACGAAACCAAGGTCCTATCCCTCAAGAGCCCGAGGCCCTATTCCCTCACGCTATGTGTACACCCGAGCCTATCTGGGTCCCGAAAGAATATCAACACACTCTGCATGCCCCTCCTGCTAATGGGCCACCGCCTGCCCAGCTTCCAATACCAAACATTGCCCAGCCTATGGCTAACTTGAATGTGGTTGCTGATCCAAAGGAGGAGGAATTGAACAAAGTCAATGAAGATCATAAGATGCTCACCAAGAAGTTTGACCAAGTCAGGGTCTCTGGAAATTACATGGACTACACCAATATGTCTCCTTATCCTAAAGCAAGGTTACCTGAGAAGTTCAAGATGCCAAATATCGAGATGTTTGGGGGGAGTGGTCCCCCGATTGTTCATCTTCGCAGTTATCATCGTTCCATGACTCTACTAGGGGCTTCGAAAGAAGTGATGGCCCAATAATTTCAGTAAACTTTGAAGGATAGTGCCCTCTGATGGTTTTTATCTCTTGAGGAATCCAGAATCCGTAGGCGGGAGGATGTAGCCCGAGAATTCATGTCACTGTACAAATACAACGAAGTGATCGAGGTCACCCGTCGTGATTTAGAGCTGCTCAAACAAAACTCTGGAGAATCAGTCAGTAACTTTATAGCCCGATGGAGGGAAAAAGAAGCTACCATGATTAATCTTCCATCTAAAGAAGAATAAGTCAGTATAGTGAAGAAGAATTTCTTTCCCCATGTTCGAGCGACCATGGGAGAACAATATTACCCCCATTTTCGAGCTCTCAGAGAGGCAGGAGTAGAAATCGAGGAAAGTCTTGCCAAAATAGAAGTTGAACCCAAGAAGGTATCCGGACAGTTCACCCCCAGAAAATATGACAAGCCTGTTAATGCTACAGTCTCAACGATCAACAACATCTCTCAACCAACCACATCATGGGCACTAGAAAGCCGACCTGTTCCCGTCCGAAGGGAATACACTGAGCTTCATGCTCCCCTCTCCAAAGTTTACCAATACTTGTTAAGCCGGATCCTTATTAAACCCCTGGATCCACGTCCATTACCCAATCCACTTCCCAGAAATTTAAAGACCGATGCTCATTACGCCTTTCACCAAACCGCTGGCCATACCACCGACCAATGCTTCCACCTCCGAAACATAATCCAAGATCTCATTGACCGTGGTACCATTGCCCCACCAGCCAATCCTAAACCAAACACTACTCATAACCCACTCCCAAATCACACCAATGCCATCTTCTTGGAAGAAAACCCGAATTTCGATCCGTCAACCCAAATAACACCCTTATACCCTCCTAAACCCCTTAAACTTTGCCTATATTTCCTCCTACACCCTACTAGCCCTGCTGATCAGGCACTGTCACTCCTCACCAGAGCGTGCATCACTGTTCGGACCTGTTCTAAAAGTGAAAGTATGGAATTATCGGATGTGTTGAATCAACTCCTAGAGTTAGGGCTGAAATTGCCCTCACAGATGATTATCGACTGCCAGAGGTTCAGTACGTTATTTTTGGAAGCAGGAAATGGGCCCGAGAATTAGATAGGTGGGTGGTACCAACCGATGAAGTAAGCTTAGATGATGTTGTCTGGATCATGACGGAAGCATTCAGGCAAACTAACAATATTTGCAATATCACCGAGTTATTTGATGCTTTGAAGCTGCAAGGGCACCTGGTCCCTTCACCCTTACACATCCCCACAGAATGGGAAGACCTATACGAAGAAGCTGTTGAAGTTATGGAATGCATTGACTGCACAGGGGAAAACATAATTGTTTCCACCAGATGGGGGGAAGAATTCAAAGACTCGAATGAAGAGCCAACTTCAGAAAGAACTGGCCTAGTAACCAATTTATGTGGAATGATATCATTTGAAGAACTCCTCGAAGAAATAGATAAGGTGGAGGAACAACCTGGGATTGATGAGGAAACTGGATTTAAGTTTTTCCATTCTTCAGTAAATCACATGACCAGATCTGGGAGACATTACCAAGTTCCCAACGCACTACCAGTACATGATAAGGGGAAGGGAGTTGAAGACCTTCCTATGCTGGAAATGACCCTCGAGGAGAGAAAGATCCCCAATCAACTGAAGAAAACTCAAGCTAACATCACCATATGGGGGATTTTCATGTCTTCCCAGCTCCACATAAATGCTTTAATCAAATTACTCGTTGGACCTATAGTTCTTTCTTCTACCACACGAGAAGAAGCGGTGAACTTGGTCGGATCCTTGACCTCCATCCGAATGTTGTCCTTTTGTGAAGAGGAAATCCCCAAAATTGGGCCAAATCACAATCATGCACTCAACATCTCTGTCGAAATTATGTGGAAGGTGGTACCACTTTCTCTCATTGACAACGGATCCACTTTGAATGTCTGCCCACTGAGAACTTTCAAATGTCTAGGCCTGAAAGAAAGCGACCTCGCTCCAACCTCTGCCGTTGTGCGTGCCTACGATAATACCCGTTGTGAAGTGATGGGATCCATAAAACTTATAATAGGGGTTGGTCCCATAAACCCTGTCGTCGAATTCCAAGTCATCGATATCCCGACCGGTTTTAACCTGTTACTAAGACGACCCTGGCTCCACAGTATAGAGGGTGTCACTTCCTCATTCCATCAAAAATTGAAGTTTTTCGCCGATGGACAATTCATCACCATCTTGGGTGACGACGGTAATGCCAAGGGTGCAGGCACCAGCAGTCCAATTCTTGAGATACAGCATGGGTCAAATGATATGCTCCTATTAGCTTTCCGAGTTGAGCGATCCCTACTCCCGGCAGGGGACGATTTCAAAGAAAGGGTTTGTCCAGAATATGACCCTCATGGCAATGTCAATGTGATTCAGATGTTCAGAAACATGCACTTCATGCCCGGACTGGGGCTAGGACAAAGGCAGCAAGGGATACTTGAGTCCATCAAACTGAAGAAAGCTTTCCCTCCTTGCGACTAGGGGTATCAACCATCAGAACAAGAGCTCAGAATGATCCGCCAGCTCGATCAAAAAGAGGGTTAGACCACGTTCGAGCTATCTTAGGAGATTCCTTAAATGGACGATTCATCAAAGAGGGCGACGATTTCCCCTTTTGTGGTTTTCCAGAACCATGGTACGATCGTACAGATAAGAAAATGAAGCCTGGAATGGAGATTTTTTTCCAAGATAGCTACCCATGGGCCGAAAGTTTCCAGTACCGCGAATAACCGCTTATCAAAGGTACTGAAGAGACTGAGGAAAGTGACTCTGAAGATTCCTTCAACCTGCAGACACTGGTGCTGGCACTCTAAATGGCTCATTTAGGCACTACATTAAGGGACCCATCCCGTCTGATCAAAGCTGCTAATACACCTCTCCTCAACTGGCATGCTGCGCCAGTTCTACCTCTTGAAATCTCCCCGAACCCCAATGTCTACCATATTTCTTCTATTGTTGTCCATCCTTGCTTAAATGTAATCAAGACCTCTTTTGACGAGGTTCTCAATGTTGTTTTTCATATCAATGAAATAAATGAAGATTTTGAGTATCTTGTTGTGCCTTACATTAATTGTGTAGATTCTAATCGAACTTTTGATGATGATGATTTTGCAAATGAACAATTCTTAACTGATCTAAATAAGGTTAATAATAAACAACATAACCGCGTTCAAGTTAATGAAGAAGAGACTGTTGTTATTAATATCGGTTCTAGTATCCAACTGCGCGAGATTAGGATAGGGGCCACCCTTGATGAGCATGAGCGCGCACAACTCGAACAATTGCTAACGGAGTTTGTGGATGTCTTCACATGGTCCTACGACGACATTCCCGGTATTGACCCCGAAATAGCTCAGCATGAGATCCCCATTCTCCCAGATGCCAAGCCGGTTAAACAAAAATTAAGAAAACTCCGCACCGAATGCTCGCTTAAGGTCAAAGAGGAGGTGATCAAACGGTTGAACGTGGTTTTCATTCGAGTAATTTAATATCACACATGGCTAGCCAACATTGTACCTGTACCAAAATCAGGAGGAAAGGTTCGTATGTGTGTGGATTACCGAGATTTAAACAAAGCCTCCGTGAAGGATGATTATCCGCTACCCAACATCGACATGATCGTGGACAACACAGCCAGTCATGCTCTCAAGTCATTTGTCGACGGATTTTTCGGATACAACCAAATTAATATGCACCCCGACTATTAAGAGAAAACCGCATTCATCACCCCATGGGGAACTTTTTGCTACACCGTCATGCCATTCGGTCTTAATAAAGCTGGGGCTATCTACCAAAGGGATGCCACGACCATCCTGTATGATTTGATTCACAAAGAGGTCGAGGTTTACGTCGATGATATGATCATCAGGTCCAAAACTAGAGAAGGTCATGTTCCCTCTCTCCGAAAGTTCTTCGAACCACTGCGGTAGTTTCGGATGCGACTTAATCCATAGAAGTGCGTCTTCGTCCTTACAAAGGGAAAACTCTTAGGATTCATGGTCAGTGAGAAGGGGATAGAAGCAGATCCCGCCAAGATGAAGGCCATACTTGAGATGCCACCTCCCCAAATAGAGAAAGAAGTCCGAGGTTTCCTTGGGAAATTACAATATATCAGCCGGTTCATCAGCTAGCTAACCTCCATATGTGAACCAATCTTTAAGCTCCTCCGAAAGGATTCAACCAAGGTTTGGAATGAGTCCTGCCAAGAAGCTTTTGATCAAATCAAATAATACCTGACCCAACCTCCAGTTCTCATGCCACCTCAGCCTGGTCTCCCTTTGCTCTTATACCTAACCATAACCGACACTACAGCCGGGGCTTTGCTAGCCCAGTACCTTCAAGACTCCCACAAAGAAAGAGCCATCTATTAATCCAGTCGCAAATTGGCCGGATACGAGGTCAACTACACTGCTTTGGAGAAAGCATGTGTCTCACTTGTCTGGTCACCCAAAAGTTACGGCACTACATGCTCGCCTTCCCCATAAAACTCGTATCCCGAATGGTTCCCATCAAATACCTTCTCGAAAAACCCGCCTTATACATCCAAATGGCCCGATGGTTGATTCTCCTAACTGAGTTTGATATCGTGTACGTCACATAGAAATCCGTTAAGGGAAGAGCCATCTCCGACTTCCTCGCGGATTACCCCGTAGAAGAAACAGATGTCTGGATCTCCGAATTCCTAGATGAAAATGTCATCTGCACCACTCAAGATCGCCTTCGATTGAAAATGTTCTTTGATGGTGCTGCCAACAAAAGGGGATATGGCATTGGGATAATTCTGATCTCCCCAGATGACTCCCACACTCCTATCGCCATTAAATTGGATTTCCCTTGCACCAACAACATAACAGAATACGAGGCATGCACAGTGGGTCTCAAGGTCACTCTCGAGAAAGGTATTCAATACCTTGATGTATATGGGGATTTTTCCCTCATCACCGGTCAAGTGCTCAGAAAGTGGAAGGTCAAGGATGAAAAGCTCCAACTCTTTCATGACCAATTAGAAGAGTTGGCCTCCCAATTCCGAGATACCACCTTCCATTACCTGCCCCGAGCAAAGAATAACCTAGTCGAAGCTCTCGCTACCTTAGCCTCCATGGTCGACATGCCCGAGGGAATAACAATGACCCCCTTCCTAGTTCAAAAGCAAGAAAAACCTACCCATTTCTACCACATTAAGCTTGCCACCTCAGAAGATCCTAAGCTAGTCAATTACTGGTACTATGATATTTGGTGCCTCCTCAGTTACGGTAGGTATCCAGAGGGTTCTAATAAGAACGATCGAGCTAACCTTCGAAGACTGGCCGCTCAGTACATCATCTGTGATAAAGCACTACTCAAGAGGAATTTCGATGGAACTCATTTGCACTGTATCGCAGGGGCTGACATTAGAAAGATAATGCCGAAAATCCATAACAGGGAATGCGGGCCCCACATGAACGGTCACTTGCTTGCCAAGAAGATCATTCGGTAGGGCTACTACTGGACCACCATGGCCCAGGATTGCACCGCCTACGTTCGGAGATTCCCTAAATGCCAACAATTATCCAACCACCAACACCTACCTCCGCGGGAATTATACAAAATGAGTTTTCCATGGTCGTTATCAACTTGGGGTATCGACATCATGGGGAGGGTTACGCCAAAAGCGTCAAACGGGCATGAGTTCATCCTGGTTGCCATCGACTACTTCACCAAATGGGTCGAAGCTGAGTCATACGCAGTATTAAATGCCAAGAAGGTGGCCAAATTCATCAAGAAAAATACCATCTGCTGATATGGGGTCCCGCACGAGCTAGTGTTGGATAATGGTTTGCACTTCGAGGCGGAAGTCACATAAGTTATCAATGAGTATGGGATTCAGAGGCACAAATCTTCTCCCTACCGACCTCACACCAATGGTGCAGTTGAAGCCGCCAACAAAAATCTCAAAATCGTCATCAACAAGATGATCGAAAGTTTTAGGCATTGGGACGATTGGATCACATTTGCCCTCTGGGGCTATCAAACCTCAATCCGAACCTCTAATGGGCCTACCCCTTACTCCCTAGTCTACGGAATGGAAGCAGTCCTACCTGTGGAGCTGGAAATACCCTCGCTACGCGTCATGCTCGAAAGCAAGGTTAGTGAAGAAGACTGATGCCAAGGCCGTCTTGATGAGTTGATCCTCCATAATGAAGGGAGATTAAAAGCTCTTTACCACATACAAGGGTATCATCGTCGAATAGCGCGATCGTTCAATAAGAAAGTCAAGGACCACGGTGTCCGGGAGGGGGATTTAGCCCTCAAGAAGATAATAAAACCCATCTGGGAGCCCAGAGGAAAGTTGAAACCCAATTGGAGTGGCCCTTACATTGTGAAAAAGATCTTATATGTCGGTGCCGCCATGCTCACCGACCTGGATGGGGAAGAGATGGCTCGTCCAGTCAATCGGACCGTCTCAAGAAATTCTACCCCTAGTCCGAAATCTCGACGCGCTACGACTCTCCCATCCCCCTTCTATTCTATAGAAAAAAAAATCTCTCCATTTCCCTCTACCCAGAACTACGTGGGCCTGATCCCCTACATAAAACTATTTTAAAACTTTTCAAAAAACTCTAGAGGTACATAGGAAGCTCATACATCCCACATGAGCACGACCCCTTCTTTTTCACAAAAATATATTATTTTCTTATCTCCGAGAACGATAGTTCATGTTAAACATCTACTTGAACAAAAGGATTATGTATGCCTTAGCGATTGGTATAGATAATTCAAAATACAAAATTCATCGAAAGGCACAGCTGGATGATCAGAAACTTGTTTATTTCATTAATAAGAAACCACAATACGGATTACATAAGAAAAAGGAACGGATAATTCCTTTCCCCCTACTACCATAAAAACCAGATAAAATCCCCACATCTGTTACACAAAATAAACTCCCCAGGAGTCCTACCCACAGCTACCTGAAGAGCCTGCATCCTCATCATCTACATCCTAAGGACCTCAAGTTTATCTTGCCTGAATGGAGTGCCTCAAACACTCCATGGACCGATGAACCTTAACCATCTTCGAAACGACCACAACACCCCCTTCCATGGAGTGTTTAAGGCACTCCATGGAAAAGTCACAACCTAGCCAAATTGGCGCAAAAGTCACCAAGGGAAATAAAAAGAGGTCTGCCTGAGACCAACCAGCCGCACATATGAATATTCTCCTAGCTCCAGAACAGGCTGCAACTATCCCCACCAAGGCACTGACTAATACAGCCCCCGAGCTCCATGTTCCACAAGACAATTCTCCCAGTTCTCAACATACAGGCCCATGCGGATGAAGTAGCGTGAAAAGAAGTTGGGTAAATCTAACAAAAGATATTTTGGAGGAGTCGACAAGCGAAATATTTCAGACAACCACATGAACAGAATCACAGGGATACCCCTTAAAAAGTCGGAACGACTTTTTCTCTAGGTATTTAGGCCATTTAAAGTCTCCGCCAATATCACCGTCGCAGGATTGCGACGGTATGACATCCATGAGGTAATGGCTGCAAGTTGTGGGTCCACTAGCACCTCCCCAGTCACCAAGAATAATTTTGAAACCAGGGCTAGAACAACGGCTTCAGCATAGCTAGCATCACTTACTTCCCATGAATGCACGGACTGCAAGACTGTCGGGAGGGAGATCATCCCTCCGATAACCAATGACCTGGCCACCGAAGGAGAAATATGAAGAAGCCCGACCAACAAATCCCTAGGAGAATGGGAAAATTTAGGTAAAGCCGTGACAACACTGGGATTCACGCCTAGTATGGCAGAAAATTCCTCGTAGGTAGGACAAACTTCTTCCAACCCAAAGTGGAATACATGGTCTTCGGGATACCAAAATTGTACTTCCGCCATCAGCATATTCAACTCAAAAGGTCGATTACGCCACAAGGAGACTCGACACGTGCTGAAAGCATCATAGTCGACATTATAAGAGCACATAGCTTCCAAAGCTTAAAAGTAATTGACAAACTCAATGCTACCGGGGAGAGCCATCTCGCAAGACTAAAAGATGATGGGTGGGTATGTAAGAATGCAAAAGGTGTGAGGAAAACACTCCACCCTTCTCCCTTTTTATACTTAAAAATCCTCACAAGGGACATAATCCCTGCAGAAATCGAAAGGAATCCTACCCCACAAGGTACTAAAGGCTGAAGAGGGTACCAATCAAAGCTTTCAATTTATGGGACTGGACTGAACTGCCGATAGGCAGGCTAGGGTGCTTGCCGATCGACAACCCCCTATTTTTGGAAATTTCCTCCTTTCCTTTTTGGTCAAATTAGAAAAACTCCATAAAAATAAATTGATATTCTCAAAAGAATTTCGAAAAATCCTGTTCCCTCCTTATGAGATTCCCCGTTTTAAATAAAACAACTTTCCTTTGAAAAATTCCAAGAATACTCCTATTTTACGGTCTCAATAGCAAATTAAAAGGCGCATGTGCATGCATTCATTCATTTTTAAAATAAAAGATAGCCAAAAAACTACATTGCATTGCATATATATGTTTTCTGTGTTACATCATTTTGCAAGAAATAAAGAAAGAGCCAAAAATAACGGGACTCAGCCCGAACCCACACTTTCTCTCTCTCTCTCACAAGAGTTTCCACCCCTGCGACGCGCTCTCCTCCCCTACGGATAGATGATGTGCCCTCACTACCCGAGCCAGAGTCTTCCCCGGATGACGCTAACGGCACCAAGCAAGAAGTAACAGGGACAGCATCCCGAATGTGGGCGGTCACCGATGATATCCAATCCCTAATGTCTCTCAGCCAAGTGGTCGACACCCGAATTTACTGCAAGGAAAATGACAGAATTAGTATCAAACAAAAGAAATCAAAAAGAGGAAAAGGAACAAAAGGTTTACCGTAGGACGAAGAACCTCCTCTGTCAAACCCAGCTCCTCTGAATCCATCGTAAGGGGACGGTGCAACATCGGCACTATCCCTCCATCATCCTGCCAGATGTTGTACGAAGGAGTGTGCAGCCAGAAAAAAGGGACCTCCGAGGTCGTCGCCGTCGCAGGTACCGACGAACCACCACCACTGTGGGAAAACCCCACCGCCCGACTCGAACCAGCAGGAGGGACAGGCAAAGCATCATGTATGCTGGGCGCCATCAACCAGCTCGTCACAAAGTCCATATAATCATACGACGCGGCCGTATCAGTATACAACGTATAGGACTCGTCGATCATCATCGCGATCCTCTAATCCTCCAACAACTGTCGCTCCCATCTCATAGAAGTAGGAGGCTTCGCGGGAGGCACCACCACGTCCTCCTCAGCAATCTAATGGATCACCCTCTCCCCGAGGTACCAAGAATGGCCGAACTCATGCACCAATAAACGCCTCATCTGCGCGTTCACCCCAGTCACCCCCGTATTTTGAATGGCTATCCCCCAAGGATAAAAGGTCACCTGAAAATACCCAAGAAGGCATAAGTCAATACAAAATCAGAAGGAGAAAAAAAATTAAAAAAAATAAGACTGAAAAGGAAAAGACCTTACCCGACCACTGGTCAGGTCATTCGAGACCTGACGCACCGCCTCCAGGGAAAGAGATCCCTTCGACTGCCGGTTGGCCTTAAGCCATCGGTACAGTCGGTAGAAGTCCCCAACAGTGTCATCCTTCAGATAAATAAGTGGGGTGTTGCACCCAATCACCTCATAAAACCACGTATGAATTCACAAGAAAAAAAAGACGCATAAGGAAAATGCGAATGCATGAAAGGAAAATGCGGATGCATGAAAGGAAAATGCACAAAGTAAGGGATACCTCCAGGAGATACGTGGCTCCAGTAAAAGTCTGCCAGCAACACCAGCTAAATGCATCCAAAGAAGAGTAAAGGGTCGCCAAGATCAGATTCCCCCAATCATAGAAAGGGTTGTTTGAAAACATCCTCAAGTACGGCAGAAACCACAAATGGACGACGTCGCCGCTGGACGCCACCATGAAACCTCCCAGCACCAACAAGTTGAAAAATCGGGCCATCTGCCTCACTTGCAGCCCATCCTCCACATCAACCACCCTGCTCAGTAAAACATCCTTCAGCAAGGACAGCCAAATAGAATCCCCAGAGACTATCCTCCTGACATCACCGAGTGCCTCATACACCGCCTCCGGCCTCACCCGCAAAGAGCGATCCACATCTATCTGCTGCCCATCACAATCCAGCCCCAATAGTTACTGCACATCTATGGGAGTCACTGTCATCTCCCCGAAGCCAAAATGAAAAGTGTGAGTAGTGTCCCACCACCTCTCCCCCAAGGCACACAAAATTGCTGTCGAACGAGGCGCCTCATCCAGCGCAGCCGCTAACCTCCCAAAACCCGCTGATAATACCATCCAGCCCACCATGGTTGGAAGATGCTCCCAAACATCCTTAAGCCCCGTCCTCCCATGGGCACGCATGTTCTTCAAAGAAATATCCGACTAGAAAAAAGAAAAAATTCAGTCAAAGGTCAATAAAAAGGGAAAAATCACCCCAAAAGGAAAGAATGCCAGAGGTCAGGTTACTTACATAACCACCGGGAATCACTCTCGAAGAGCGATGACATGACGACTCCCGCACCAAGGTCCGCTCATCCATAACAGGCTCGAATGCATCCAAAGCAAGGGGCACCGTGTCCCTCCAATCCACATTCGCCTAGTCATCGACGGTCAACCACTCCCGGTGGATAGCAGTGCTCACAAAAGCAGCCATTTCTTGAAGATCGGAATGTTAGAACAATTCACAGAGAGAAATCGCAGAAAGAGAGAAGGCAAGAAGCTGTGAAAAATGAAGGGGATTCGCCCCCTTTATATAGGAGGCCAAACGCCATGTCGATCGGCACTTCACCCTACCCTACCGACCGACACTGTCTCCTCACCTTCCCAAGGCAGCCCAAAAGTGCGTGCCACTGCCGAATGGCACCTCTCAGTCTATGCCGACCAGCACCCCCCTTAAAATTTCTTACAAAAATTCCCAGAAAATACCAGGAAGCCTCGAAAAATCCCCAAAAAATTCCTAAAAATCCCAAGATGGATTTAGAATGTTTTCATCAAGAAAATTTCACACTCCTTTAGGCAACACACCGTTTTCCCCAACAGAGCCCTCAAAATTCAAGTGAAGGACCTCTCGGGCAAGGTGCTCGGACCACTTAATCACCTCCTCACCAGACTTTACAAAAGGCCTCTCTGGCCATCGGCTACCCGGTGCGGTACATTATCACAAGGTATTTATCCCAGCAAAAATCAGAAGAACCACTCACCCCGAGCAATCTCTCCCAAAGGGCAATCCAAATTTTCCTCGGCTCATTCATTGTTCCCCAGAGCAACATCATCCCCTAAACGAATCCCCTCTTCCCCAGCAGAATCCTCGAAAGCTAAGTGAAAACTCCTCCCGGCAAGGCTCCGAAAAATCCCTAAGGATCACATGATGACTTCCCCAACGAAATTCTCTCACAGCACCCGAAATAGGTTGTTCTCCCCAGTGAGGTCCCCTATAAAGCTTCCCCCAGCTATCAGCTCCCCAACTCAAATCGGAATCACAAAGCTCTTTCTCCATCAGAATCCAAATACAATCTTTATCCACTCTTGGGTCAGAATTGGCCCTGATCTTAGATCGTCACCTAAATTAGGTCAAAATTGACCTCGGTCCTCGGTCGTCACCACTCTTAGGTAAGAATTGTCCCCGGTCTTGGATCGTCACCTTAATTAGGCCAGAATTGACCTCGGTCCTCGGTCGTCACCACTCTTGGGTCAGAATTAGCCCCGGTCTTAGATCGTCACCTGAGTTTGGTCAGAATTGACCTCGGTCCTCGGTCATCACCACTCTTGGGTCAGAATTGGCCCCGGTCTTGGATCGTCACCTAAGCTAGGTCAAAATTGACCTCGATCGTCACCACTCTTGGGTCAGAATTGACCCCAGTCTTGGATCATCACCTAAATTAGGTCATAATTGACCTCGGTCCTCGTTTGTCACCACTCTTGGGTCAGAATTGACCCCGGTCTTGGATTGTCACCTAAATTAGGTCATAATTGACCCCAGTCCTCGGTCCTCACCACTCTTGGATCAAAATTGACCCCGGTTTTGGATCGTCACCTAAATTAGGTCAGAATTGACCTCGGTCCTCGGTCGTCACCACTCTTGGGTCAGAATTGGCCCCGATCTTGGATCGTCACCTTAGTTAGGTCAGAATTGACCTTGGTCCTCGGTCGTCACCACTCTTGGGTAAGAATTCACCCTGATCTTGGATTGTCACCTAAATTAGGTCAGAATTGATCTCGGTCCTCGGTCGTCACCACTCTTGGGTCAGAATTCGCCCCGATCTTGGATCGTCACCTGAGTTAGGTCAGAATTGACCTCGGTCCTCGGTCGTCACCACTCTTAGGTCAGAACTGACCTGGACCCTCTGAATTGGTCATCCTGATTTCCTTAGGTCCTCAGAATTGACCTCGATCCTCGGAATTGGTCACCCTCGCTTCCTTAAGCCCAGATATTTGATTTTGATCCACATAATGGATCATCCCCAGCATACTTCTTAGGTCCTCAGAATCGACCTCAACCCTCTGAATCGGTCATACTCCCTCAAAAGGCATCATGCAGTGTATAATTGACGGCTATCATTTGTTCCAAACTCACCCGTTGAGGGCATCTATAGGAACCTCACTCTGTTAACTCCTAACTCTCCTTAGGTCCCTGGTACCTCCACTCATCATCGCAAAACTAGGTTACGTCCCGAGTACTGACCTAGAAGCCATCGGGCCCGCAACGGCTTAGTTTGACCCAAAAGTCAAACTCCTTGTCTTGAGCGAGACTCAATGAATCTACGAAGGGTACTAAATACCCTCTCCAACGGTCCACCCTGTGGGCGATTCTGACTTACCATGAGGACGAACGCGTCATTTGCGTCCGAAACTTGACCTAGAGGCCACCGGGTGCTCTCGGGGCATGTTGACCCAAGTCAACCCTTTGACTCGACCGAGACTGAATGAATATTTTAAGGGAACTGAATATCCTTTCCAACGGTCTGTCCCGTCCAAAATTCTGACTTTCCATGCGGACGAACGATCCGTTTGACTTCGGGAAGCCATCGAGCGCATCCCGAGCCCGATTGACCAAAGTCAACTCTCCAAACCGGGTCAAACTCTTTGGAATGTCAAAATACATCTCCTAAACTTTCCAACAGTATGCCCCATTCACGATTCAGTCTTACCATGCGGACGAACGATCCGTTTGCGTCCGCACGATTCCCCGTCCAATGGACCGATAAATGCTTCCAAGCCATATTTGACCCAAAGTCAACTCCCGAACTCAAGAGCGGTCCAAAGGAATTTCAAAGGTCTCTAGATTACCTTTCCAACGGTATGCCCCGTGCACAATTTTGACCAACGGTTTGCCCTCGACGGCCAATTTTCCAAAAAAGCCTGAAACACACTACCATACGGCGGGTTCCAGAACATGCCTATCGGCACCTTCCTGCCGATGGACAGGAAGGGCTCTATGCCGATCGGCAGCCTCCTGGGCCTATAAAAGGAGGCCTTGGCCTCATTTTCAAGGAGAGCCCGGATCTGATAGAAATCTCTCTGAACGAATCCCAAAAACCTCTCTCGAAGGCAGCGTGATTTCAACTTCCAAATCCCTCTTTCACTCCACTTTTTCATCATCCCTTTCATCAAACATGGTGAATTAACCACTCTCCAGCATCATCCAAGCTCAAGGGCTACTCTCCAACATTCAAGATCAAGCTCAAGATCTTCAAGAAGGTCCAACTTTCTCAAACTCTCTCTTAAATTCTCTTGAATTCCCAATAACTTGTTTTCTTATTTAGCGCTTTTATAATCTAATTTCACACATCCTAATATACTTTTTATTTAGTATTATTTCACATCCCGTATTTTCATATAAATAAAAAACCCAAAAAACAAGAAAAAAGGGTTTGCTCATAAATTCCAAGTAGGGATTCTCACACTTTTTTCACACTTTTCTCACAACTAAAACACTTTTTCTACACACACACACACACTTACAAATAAGATATTTCTCCATTTGTATTTATGATTTAAACCCCTCCCCTCATTTTACATGCGAACTACGTGAACTTTGATGCCTTTATAGGCTACGTAGGCATCTCGGGGTAAAACTCGAGACTCGAGTCCTTTCTCTCACTTTTTCTATCTTTTTTTATTTTCTCTAAATCCATTTTTCTTATATTATTAGTCTTAGTGACGCATTACTCCATGTTCATTATCGTTCCCTTATAAGGATTAACGTAGGGGTGACCGCGTAAATCTTATTTTTCTAATATTGCTTTTATATCTTCCTACGGATGACTCGCTTTATCTTTTCCATGATACAAGTAGAGGATTCCTACCTTCATTCTATATATATACACATGCACACATCTCACAGGGGGAAACATAAAGGAAAATAGCAAATATCCATTAGATACCGAAAGGGCGGAATGGGTTCCTAACACCTTCCCATTTTGTAACTAAGCCTCCGAACCCTTTCCGAATCATTTTGGTTTCGCACGCACCAGTATGTCTTTGGAAGCCATCCTTCGGGGTGGCTTCCTCTTTTTTTTCTTTTGTCTCTTTTGAGTAAAATAGACTGGCGACTATGAATGTCTCTACATTTTTCACACCTCAACAAATCGACGTCGGTCGAAGCGCTCTCCCAAGAGGGGACGTGCGAGACCCGAAGGATCCTTCCTCCCTCCGCGGCGGGGATCGGGGATGGCCACGGGCACTATGGTCCATTCATATTTTATAGTCTTGACAAATTTCCCACTTTATTAAATGCAACTCAATGTCATCTAATGATTCAAATTTTCCATTCATACAACGGGTGCACAAACATGAAATCTTGTTACTTTTAAGATTTTTATAAGCATATTTAATAAATTCTTGAATGCCTTTTACATAATTATCTGTTATTTGGTTATTCTCCCCGGTCTACTCTTTGCATTATGGGAGATCCATTTAATAATCTTCAAATTTCTATCATGTATTAATAGATTTAAACAAATGTCACGTTGCATTCAAGAAATTAATATTATTACGAAAATATCATGTTGCATTCAAGTGATATTATTACAATTGAAATGAAACGAATATTATTAAAACTCAAAAAAAATATATTTTTATAATTAAAAGAAAAAAATGTTATTACAACTGAAACAAAAAAAATATTAAAAGAACTTGACTAACAAATAAACTAGCCAAGTGGTAAAATAATTTACATAATGCCTCAATTTTATCCCTTCTCCATTGTCAACATGCACAGGTACAACTTCGCAACCGTTGTATATTTCATCAACCATTATTTGATCCTCACCCTTGTTTAGAGGTCGGTCGTGTACTTTAGTTCTGATAACTACAGAGATGAGTGTGCACATGCCAATAATCCTACTATTGCCTAGGTCCTTGAAATATAACTGTTCGCCATAGTCTTCGGGAGTGATAGGCGATGATCCATGACTTGTGATAGGTGGAAGCACTAGGAAGGGTAATGTTGTACGAGGCGACATTAGGGCTGGGAATGTTGAAGGAGGCATCATTTGGGATGGGAATGTTGAAGGAGGCTACATTTGGGATGGGAAACTTGTAAAGGGAGGAAAGGGGAAACCTTGAGGAGGAGGGTAAATGAAACCTTGAGGAGGCATTCCGGGCTAATAACCTTGAGTAAAAAGAGTCAGAACTTTCCCAATTTGATTCGTTAAAAGTTCCAAGTTATTTTTAATCTTCTGTACATCCTCATCGTTCCTAGGTTGTTGTTCCTCTTCGGATGATATATGACTCCTGACCAAAGAAAGTTCATCTAGGAGAGGTGCGGTGTGCTGGAATTTTATTTTAGGCATATGTGATCCAACACCTCTAATACTCTCCCTTTTTGTCCTTTCCAAAAGATCTGGGTAAGGGCATCATTATCTATGTCATCAAAATGATTCATACTTGACTGACTTCTAATGGCCTCTATTGATGCTCAAGTCTTCCAAAGTGCATCTAAAATTTATTATCTTTGCCCCATCGAGCATGAACGAATAAGTTGTCTTGATTTGGTTGTATACTGGCATATAGACCTTCATTAGTCCTACTCGACCATTCATTCTTCAAATCTTCGTAAGATTTGGTGCCCATGCTGTGGACATCAGTTTTTTTTCCCTGTTTTGTTTATTCTTCTACCTTTGGACAAGATTTTTTTCTTTTGACTCATTCTCTAAAAAATCATTCCACTGCTCCACCACTATTTCAACATTGCGAGGCACCCTGTCTTTCAGAGAAAAAATATCGGAGCTCGATGCATCCTTTGGGAAATGTCTCTGTCAAAGGCTTCTCCTCTATGTACTTAATTATTCTACAACCCGAGAAATAAACCTATGCTTTGACTTGTCAGGAAATGTAAAACGCTTAAAGAGTTGATCCCAAAAGTAATATTTGATGGATTGATCAACAAGGTTCCAATTGTCTTCTCCCCCGACTCCCAAATTCATTTTCCCAGCTATAAACACTGGGCTTTAAAGATCAATAGTTCATTTTTATCATCCGTGGGGTTATTCCCCAGAAGGGAGAAGCCAATGTGCTTCTTTTCATTTAAGAAGGAGGTGTCGGGCACCCTACATAGGGGCACTGGAACAATAGGGTTTTGTTTCCAACTTGTATTTTGAGTCATACTTGGAGTAGGGGAATGGACCAATGGTGGAGGTGTGAATTTCTCAGTGATTGGTGATGAGAATTCTTCTTGTTGTGCACGAAATGAGGATCCTCGTGGGGGTGTCACCTCATCACTTGTTAAATTTTGTCCATTGCCTCCCGACATTCTCTACTAAAATGAAAAATCATAAGAGACTAAATAATTATAATAATATGAAATCATAACTAACGAATCCAGTTTATAACTATATATTCGATACGCCTGACCTCCATCCATTCGGTATTAGTTTTTAAAAACTTATGGATTTTTCCACGTGACCAACTAGAAGTAAGTTTATCTATGATTGATGTATAGATATCTGTGACATGAACTCAAAATTTCATCATTTCCAACTTGATGGAAAGATTCAATTTTATGTGCATATGGAGCGAGACATAACAACCTATATCAATGCTCTCGGTAGGCAGTTGTATCCACCACGAGTGAATTTTTTTTGTTGTCATCTCTAACAGCTAAAGCAAGGTCATGGTTATATCGGGATTATGTGTTTGGGATATATCCTCTACAGCGTTATCCCAGCTTTTTAGTAGGGAAAATAGAATACGATCGAACATGTGTTCTTGCTAGAGATCAACTCCACGATTTGCAAGGTAGTTAAATTGGTCGATTTTCTTATTCCTATACCTATAAATTGGAGTACCCTCCATATGGAGCGCACTAATAAAAGAGTTATATGTGCGGTCCAATTGCAACCTCTCGTACTCTTATTGCCAGTGATTATCATCGTGCCTCATTTTTCCTAAGAAAAATATACAATGGTGTGAATATGAGTCCTACAAATAAGGGCTCTAATTAATTAATACTTATTATTTTGATCAAATGAGGTATAAGGGTATATTAGTTTGATTAAGGTTTTGATTCATCACTACCCTTCTCTCAATCCTTTGCATGTTGGATCTCACCGATGTGAAATCGTAAGTGTTAAGACACATTTTGTTTGGGTTTATTATGAGATAGTTTAAACGTATATTTGTATTATCAATCCAAGAAATCCAACATGCAATGTAACAACGAAACCAACAACTAATAATTATCCCGTACTCCTTCGATCATCTACATGATTAAACACATAGCCATAATCACAATATCTCACCAAAGTAGGATAATTTCTCATCAGACATATTCATGAAGATTAGGGTTTCAATTTTAACTAGCGTTAAAATAATTAAACATAAACATATAAATGAAGATTAGGGTTTCAATTTTAACTAGGGTTAAAATAAATACACATTAACATATACTCACAAATTAGGGTAGTTTGAAGGCCCTATATAGAGCACACCTAGGGTTTGCTTTTCGTGCTTCAGCTATATAGGACTTCATCTAGTTGGACTAGAATTTTGACAATATATTTCTGTAATTTAGGATTGCGTGTCCCCATATCGACTTCAAGCTCTCCTTGTCCATCTACATCAAATGTGCGCTCCATTCAGTCCGCCATCTCAAAGAAAGGTAATCTTATGGCTCATAGGAATTTCTGTCACATAGGACACAACACCGTTGCATTTTGCATTTTTATCATATCTTATGATAATATATTTTGTTTCGTCATTTTAAAGTTTTTTTGAGTTCAATATTTTAATTTGAAGCTTTTATAAAAATAAATATTTTTGTGAAAAAAAATTTTGACACAAAATATTTCTTATAATAAAATTTTCGGAATAAAATATTTGAAGTTAAAAATATTTTTTTTGATTTAAAATATGCATGTGCGTGTATATAATATTATATATGTTTGTATGCGTGTATGTTTATTTATATATACCTGATGCATGTGTGATATTATATAGATATGTTAGTATGTTTATATATTATTTTATATATATATGTTAGTAACAAGTATTAGCTTTTTCTTTTGGCATGAAAGGACAAGCCTCTGCATCCGATGTTGACCTCTTTGGCTTTGCCAATTTGGCCACTTTGTTGGCATGTGACTAAAGTTCCTTATATTATTGTATATTATATATGCATGCATATAGGATAGGTTTTTTTTTTTTTTGGCATTTAAAGCTTTTGGCAGACCTTTCCCATGCCCTGCCGATTTGATATTCAACTGTTGGCGTGTTCAGATGAATATATCACTATATATATATTGTTAAAAGCTGTTGATGTTTTTATAATAGCTGTAGAAGCTATACTGCCGGATTTGACCTCACGCAGGTCTGTTAACAGCCCCTAGGCCTGTGCGTCGTGACCTTTTAATTGATACCGCCCCTTGTTGTTTTTTTCTGCGCACGGTTTTCTTGTTAAACCATCTGGTATTTTCAAAAATGACGTCGCGGAATATTTTTCAGAAACTATTTTTTTGAAAACGACGTCGGTATCATTTTAGTTTTAAAAACGCAGAATTATTTTCATCTAAAACGACGCAGTTTTATTGTTGGTGTAACGGTAATATTTTAGTGCGTTACAGCTGGCATTAAATCTTTTAAAAATGACACAGTTTTAAGTAACTAATTGTTTCTTGATTCTGTCAGTGTGTAACAGCTTGCACAACACGTGTCACAATTTTAACACACCATTTTGTGTTTCTTTGTGAGCCCTTAGATCTATTTTTATCAGTGGCTGGTGTGTATTCTTTGTCAATCCGTGTGAACCTTTTTACACCTATCAGCACACACTTGTGCACTCTATAAATAGAGACTTTGTGTCTTCATTTTTTCAACCCGAGAAAATTTGTTTTTGAGCATAAATTCTGCCAAAATTTATTCTGAGAGAGAGAGACTAAACACCAGTATTTTCAGAGAAATCTTGTGTGTATTCTTTACAAAACATTGTTGAGTCTTCAAGTCGTTTTGTGGATTCAAGAATGGAAGGTTTGTAATTTCAAAATCACTGCATCTACAAATCAGTTGATTTTTCATTCTGAAAAATCCTTTTGTGAGTATCTCTTTTATTGTTCTTGTTTTCTTGTAATTTCAGATTTGTTATGTGCTAGATCTAAAGTGTTTGGGTAAGTATTGTGCTGGAATATATTTTATAAACACTACACACACTAGAACTAGTAGTGATCTTACTTCATTTAAAACACTTTGTTTTAAATTGATTTTTATGAAAATCTGATTTACACTAAAGAACAACTGATTCTAGGTTTAGAGATTTAAACCTAATACGAGTTGTGAACCGGAATAGAATTACCTGGTACTGGATATAAGATCTTGGACTAAACAAATTTATACCTGTGTACTTGACCAAGGACTTGGACTGAGAACAAGAACATACTGGACCTAATCAAGAACCTGAACTGTTCAGACTAATTGGAACTTGAACTACACTGGATTAAATCATTTTAATCTAAAATAGTTATAAACAGTTTGTATTATTTCTGACTGTATGCTTGATATGTTTTATTTCTGTTCAGTCTAGAATATATATGCATGAACCTGATTGCTTGATTGTTTAAGTGATTTTCTGAAATTGTTTGCATCTCATATCACTCACTTATCACTCACTTTGTATTCATGTAAACACATGTTTGTGTAATATCTGAACAAGTCTAGTGTTCGAGATTTAAAGAAAGAGAAAAGAAGTTTTTCAAAGGTGTATTCAAAGTCAAGATGACTTGATTTGAATAACATAAGACTTGCAAAGATATAGGTGTTATATAGTCTGTTGCATCACACACACTTCACTAGAAAGTAAATAATAGGCACTGAGCCAACCTGCGCTTAAAGAAGTTAAAGGGGAGGCTGAGAAGTGAAGAACGCAAAAACAAGTGAGGACAAGTTAAAGAGAGAACTGAATAAGCAACCAGGGTAGACTTGGTCGTGTGCGATAATAGCTAGATCATTCTTCTTTAATTGTTAAGTTTGTTGTTTGTAACTCGTACCTATTCTTTTATTGTTTTAGTGAAAGTAGTTTAGGTAACTCCTAGAGGAGTTCGTCGTTTTTCCCGGGGAAGGGTTTTTGCGACGTTAAATAAATCCTGTGTGTTCTACATTTCTTGCATTTCACCTCACACGAAAAGGTAGGACTAAATAATTAGAAACTCGCCTAAAAATTGAATCTGTTTTGGACTTTAATTAACTTTGAAAATTAAAATTATTTTCATAAAAGTTAATCAGATTAAGTAAAAGTTTAATTTGGTCCCTCTTGGCATCATTCATATAAACTCGTAGGTTTAAGGTGTTTACTCAATAATAGTTTACTTCCGCACATAAAGTCTTTGCGCACCGACCCGCATTTTCGGGGTCACCTCAAGTGGTATCTGAGCTAGACTTTTAAAGATCGTTTTCAAAACTTTTGTTAAACACTTTTCACCTTGTTTTAATGTATGATTCAAGTCAATTGCTTAGGCTTGGTAATTTTAGCAGACCTCCGATTTTTGATGGCTCAAATTTTTCATACTGGAAAATTAGGATGGTAGCATTTATTCAAGGCACTTTAGGAGATGACGTGTGGGATTTAATTAAAAACGGTTATAAACACCCCACTACTCCTATAGAAAAAGGTAGCACTATCTTCAGAAAACTTAAAACCACTGAATTGAATGTTGATCAGAAAAAGATAAGCAATTTCAATAATAAGGGAAAGAATGCTATTTTCATGAGTGTCAGTGAAAATGAATTGAAACGTATATGTCACTGCACTACTAGTAAGGATGCTTGGGATACTTTAGTAATATCACATGAAGGCGATGCTAGGGTAAAAAGATGCAAAACTCAAATGCTTATCCAACAGTACAATATGCTTGTTATGAAAGATAACGAACCATTTGATGATTTCTATATGCGTTTGACTGATATTATTACCCAATTGCATGCTAATGATGTTGAGTATACTGATCAAGAAGTGTGTGCTAAGATTTTGAGATCCAGAGAGAAGAGTAAAAAATGTTAAGGTTTGAGAGAGAGGGAAATTTTAGGTGAAAAAAAAAACCATCCCGAGTTTAAATATAAATACGTTGGTCATGCCTTGCGGTTGTGACCCATATGCGTGTCAAGTTTTTTTTCCACATCATTAGTCCTGACCAGGGCATTGAAATAGCTGTGGTCATGGCCTCAGTCCGTGACCAACATGTGAGACCATTTTGAACTGGTCACGACCCAAATCCGTGACCCTATTGGATGGGTTTTTAGCATTGGTCGTGTACATGGTCACGACCTAGGTCCGTGTCCACACTTGGAGGGGATTTTGGCACCATGATGGTCACGTCTTGGTTAGGGATGAGGTCCGTAACCCACTATGGTAAGGGCTCAAGTCCATGACCATCTCCAAGTACTTCCACGACCACACTTAGTAATGGAGCTAGTCACGCCTATGTTTGACATGGTCAAGACTTCAGGTTGTGACCAGTTGTTCATAGACCAAATCTGTGATCCCCTTGTCATGACTATTCGCAGAATTAGGTGTTGTGGCTTCTCTTAATTACTTCCGCCCAACACAACAATTTAACTTCTCCAAGTCCATTTGTTTTCCATATCTGCATTTCACAGTCTGAACTCGAAACTAAAAAAACCTCTCTATTATTATTATTATTATTATTATTATTATTATTATTATTATTATTATTATTATTATTATTATTATTATTATTATTATTATTATTATTATTATTATTATTATTATTATTATTATTATTATTATTATTATTATTATTATTACTACTATTATTATGATTATTATGATTATGATTATTATTATTATTATTATTATTATTATCTTTTATCACATATTCCTCATTGAAAGAAGAATTATCCTTGAACACCTCCATGGACAGTCCGTCATTCACACCCTTACCTACAGTCTATTTATTGTGCGAATATACTTCCTCGGAGGTAGCATTCTTTTCAGGCATAACGACCATTGCTACTATGTTTTGGGGATACATATCATCTTGTCTCGAAGATTTCCTATTATAAATATTTTTAGGGTGTAACATCTTTCATTCCTCCTTTGCATGACCATGGTGCAAACTATGAATACAACATTTAGAAATATTTTCACAGGAGAACTTCGAATCGAATCCAAAATATCGACAACCAATCCTCGACCTAGTAAGAAGAACTTTTAAAATGTACAACCTCGATACAAAAACATGCAAGGCTTGAAAGAGACCCATAGTTGGATTGAGTTTTAAGGGTTTACAAATCATCTGAGCCAATTAATATATGGATTTTTTAGAAAATAAAAAAAAATGTTTAGTCCATAATGGATAAGTAAACCAAAAAACAGCAATCAGAGATTGGGAATTGGTAAGAAACTCATGAGTCCAACTAATAGTCACAGAATACTTATTAATGTACCATTAATCACAGCGACACAAACCTTTGAAATCTTCTTCCTAAATTAATAGGGTTAACAAATGCTTCTGATGTAAGAGATCGATAGAAATCTCATCTTTCATTCCAAATGAAACATTAATTATTGAATTTGCAAATGATGATGGTGTTATGTGTTTAAAAAAATGAAATGCAGAGGACCATTATAGGTTCTAAAAAATATACATTTTTTATCCTAAGTTAATAGTATGTGTTTGAAAGTTAAACGTATTTAAAAATATTTTTCAATTTTAAACTATTGAAAATTATGAATACTTTAAGAGAGATTGAAAAATAATTATTGTTTACATAAAAAAAATCCAAATTGGTCCCATTGACAAAAATTATATAGTAGGTACTATTACATGTTTTTCACGCATTTTCAATCGTACTACATTCCATATACATTATTTCTTTGCACGAATAATAAATATTTAATACATATTTGGCACAAGTTGCACATGTAGTAAATATCTACTACATGTTCTTTAATATGACCTATAAGATAAAAAATATTTGCTAATGCGACCAATAAAAGTAAAAAGTAAATCTTAGGACCTATTTTATTACATACAAAATAAACAGGACCTACTCCTAAAAGTCTCAAACTTTCAATGCAACACAAATACGTAGATAATTTGTCGATAAAGTTTACATGTTTGGGTAAGTTCGTTATCTCGTTTAATTTCATATACTTTTTTAGAAGCACAACTCTTAATTCAAAATGAACCAAATATGAAAAACATAACTACTAATTTTGGAAGAGAGAAGCTTTTTATTGGAAGTTTTCATCTACCCAACATTATATTATTTAGGATATCCACAGCGGGGGAGGCTATCCTTTATCTCATTTTTGCTGAAAACCCTATTCAATTCATTAAACGTCTCTTATATATGTTGCTTAACAAATTCACAAGTGGGGCCCATAGGTTCATCCCAAAAAGCATTTTATTATCAGAGATTCAAACGTGTGAAAGGTTTACATTTGATACTAGTTTAGAGTTTACATCTCCTTCCCTCAAAAGTGGAAAAGTTATCACACTGAAAATCAAACGACAGTGTTTTTTTGCGTTTGAAAATCCATCCGACTCCGCTGAGTTGACTAGAAATTACAGGGCACCAAGCCGAGTCGAAGTAGATTAAATAGTACTAAATTGGTCTAACTCATCTTGAATATCGCTGACTCAATACAAATAGGCCTAAATATCAAATATTTGTCTAAAAAATGAGTATTCAACGTGAATATGGACTTCCACTCGCAACGCGTTTAGTTGTTTTCTATGTAATTTTTCTCGTTTAGTTATAGACATTTTTACTACGGGTAAGATATATATATATATATATATATATATATATATATATATATATATATAAGTTATTGAAAATTAAATTTCTTTACAAATTCTTTTTTTAATTAAAATATTTCGAGATCGTGTGCTTATGATTTTTGGAACGATTCAATTGACAAGTGCACTATTGACAAGTATATGAGTTTGACAATGCTATGGATATTAAATTATAATTTTATCATTCTTTTATTGATCCAAATTAGTATACTTATGTTTCTAAATAGCATATCCTTTCGTGTTGCCCGAAAAAGATATTGAAATTGTCTTAAAAATTGGTAGGATAATAAATTTCTAGGTTAGAGTATTGGAATTTCGTGGGTCTTACCATCTCCACGACAACAATTTAGATATCTAGTTTTTTTGGTAGCGTACCATGAGGTGTTTGGACTAGCTTACGCGCACCTCGACTAATCCTCATTCGCGGTTCGTGGCTTCGACTGGACAAGTATTATTTTGACAGTGTCAGGGATCGAACTAGGATACAAACCTAATCCCCCCCAAGACTGTCCCAGTGGCAACCTTATACCACTAGGTCAAGAGGTTTTGTTATTTAAATATCTAGTTGTTTGGGTAGAAAAAGAAACTTAGCACTTTTGGTCCTATCCTTGAGGTCACGAGTCTTTTGATTGGTGTCTTAATACCACAATCCTGATGCATGTTATTATTGCGCTAAAGCAAGACGATCTCTAGATACCATGATGGTCAAACTCACACGGGAATTTTATTAAACACTTGGTGTGCAAAAAACACCCAAGACCTTGTTTCGAAAATGAACTAGTGTGCAAACTCCCAATCAAATCAACCAAGCATTAATGAAGTGACAATAAGAACATACAAGAAATCATCAAAGCAAAATAACAACGATATACCGTGGTTCACCCAATTTTTGGGCTACATCCACTAAAGAGGATTTTTTCTTTGTATATATAAATGGAGGAACCCAAAGGTTATACACAAACACACAATTTATCTCTCTTAGAAAGTCACTCACAACTTCATAAGAACTTAACTCTCAAATGGATCTCTACCTCTCTTTAGATTTGATAACTCTTAAAATAGCTCTTAAACTTGTCCTCTCTCAAAACCTAGAAATAACACTTGTATTTATAGATTTGAGCCAAAATGGAAAATTTGTAAATAAACCAAAAACTGTAAAAAAACACTCAGCAAAAAAGGAGGCCTCTACCTCAATCTCAATTCTTCCCCAAACATCGTAGGAGTGCCAAAACCAACAAACTCCACCTTGGAAATCCTAATGATCCAATTAATCTCTATAATGTTGAAATTGAACCACTTTGAAGAATGTCCCACCATTTACTAAGCTAATGTGATTCTCCTAGGCAATCCTCACGATCTATCCAAACTCAGAATACAAACATCGAATTCACTCAAAGATCTTCCCAACGTCTAACAATACAATTCGTTCCACCCGACGCTAAGCCACCCCAAACTTCAACCATGAAGGGAGATACCACAAGTCTTCACTCCAAGACTCCAAACGACTCCACCCACCGAGGAACCAAGTTCTAAGCTAAGAACTATCCATCTCATGCATCTGAATGCTTCCCATGTAACCATACGGTGAAGCTCGCTCCTCATGTAACCCAATGTGTACACCCCCACATAATATATATAGCATACACTCTCTTTACATGAAACACTTAAACACATAAACATTATCTTCCCCCTTAAGACATAAGCACGGAGGAGAGGGGGAAATTCCTCACCTCCCATGACCCCCAAATCGCACCCTCAAAAGATGTACCAAGTCTTTGTCACGAAAAACTCTCGTTTGCCAATGATTTTAAACAATAACTCATAGGCCTTCCTTCAACTAGCTACACACTCCTCGAATCCATCACAGTCCTACACCTCCTCAATTCCAATCGGCCAATGCATGTGTGCAACTAAACCGAGTCAACATCGCCCATTGGACCTGGAAGGGGACTTCAATCCATCCCTTCCACTAGTAGGTATTGTCCCATCACTAGCGTATAATCTCGAAAAGTTAGCACCTAATATCTCCATTTTGTTCACAAACGAGACATGCCTCGAACGTTCGATCACTTGTGCACACAGCTTCCCCATTTTCCTCGAAGTATGATTTAGAGGATCCAACCCCTCTCTCTGCTCTCCCCTCGCTAAGACCATATAACCGAGTGTGACTTTCAAGACTCCACTCGCCAACAACACCCGGTAACCCTTGGAATCCAAATGGTTAATGGACATCAAATTCTTTCACAACTTTGGGATATAGGCCTCACCACCCAAAGTGCGTTCCACCCCATCAAACATCTTGAGTTTCACCGTCCCGACACCCTCAATGGGAACCTTCTCTCCATTAGCTAAAGACATGGAACCTTTTCCATTTTTCAAAAAAGTCTTAAAATATTCCCTCTTGGAGCAAACGTGATCCGACGATCCAGAATCTAATATCCAATCATCTTGGGAAAGAGAGTTAACCTTGGAGATTGTGAGAAGTTATCCAGGTTCATCTTCATAATCTGCACTCGCTACCGCTGCCCTCTCGAAATCATCCTTGCCCTTAACCTTGTCGTTCAACAAAGGACATTCTCGATTCATATAACCCCATTCCTGGCATTTGTATTATTTCATCCCTTTACCACTAACACCTCTCCATTTAGACGTACTACCGTCATTAAGTCCCCGGTTGGAGTTCCTCCTGCCATTTTTCCGACAACCATCTCTCACCGTAAGGCCTTCATTATGGGAATACCCGCCACCTCCACCTTTCTTATTTCTCATAGTGACATGAGATTGAATATCGTGCACAACCTCGTTGCACCAGAGTGTAAACTTCTTAAACATGAGAGTGGTCACAAAATGCTCGTATGAATCGGGTAACGATGCAATCAATAATAATGATCGATCCTCATCAATGAATTTAATGTCTATCCGGTTCAAGTCATTTATCAAGGCATTAAAAACATTGATATGATTCATCATATCCTCACCCTCCTTCATCTCAAGCTTGAAGAGTTTCTTCTTGAGAAATAATTTATTTGGCAACGACTTTCCCAAATAAATCTCTTCTAGCTTATCCAACATGCCTTTAGCCGTGGTCTCCCCTATCACGTTATTCAACACATCATCCGTGATAAGAATCTCAATATATGAAGCCGCTCTTTGATCAATGCCAATCCACTCGACATCAATTATACCTACTCATCCCTCTATCCCTAACAATGTTAATTACAACCTCTGTTAGACAAGAACACCTCGCATTCGTCTTTGTCATAACCCAAAATTGATCTTCCCATCAAAAGCCTTCTTGTCCGAATATATTGAGCCACTTAATCCATAACTCAGAGCCCATGTCTTAGAGACCCCCTGCTCGTAGAGGTTGATTCTAGAGTATTATCCACATTTTCCATCATTTGGAACAAAAACAAAAGCTATTCCAAAATTGCTTATCCACATTTTTCGTCATTTGAAATAAAAACAAAAGATATGCCAAAATTGTCAAAAATTATTCAACCTCGAACCAAAATACCGGGCAAACAATACAACCTAAGCTATAATACCACTTGTTGCGCTAAAGCAAGACTATCTCTAGAGACCAAGACGATAAAACTCACTCGAAAATTCTATCAAACACTTGGTGTGTGAAAAACACCCAAGACCTTGTTCTGAAAATGAAATAGTGTGAAAACTCCCAATCAATCAAGCATCAATGACGTGACAATAACAACATACAAGAAATCATCAAAACAAAACAATAACGATATACCATGGTTCACCCAATGTTTGGCCTACATCCACTAAGGAAGATTTCTTCTTTCTATAGATAAATAGAGGAAACCAAAGGTTATACACACCCACAATTTATCTCTCTTAGAAATTCACTCACAACCTCACAATAACTCACCTCTCAAATGGAGCTCTACCTATCTTTAGCGTTGATAAGACTCAAATTAGCTCTTAAACTTTTCCTATCTCAAAGCCTGGAAATAACACTTGTATTTATAGATTTGAGCCAAAATGAAAAATTTGTAAATAAACCAAAAACTGAAGAAAAAAAACACTCAGCAAAAAAGGAAGCCTCTATCTCAATCTTAATTCTTCCCCAAACATCGTAGGAGAGCCAAAACCAATAGTTATGTGATTAGGCATAAATTCTTCCGAATTTATCCATTAATTTGGTTACTTTTAGCACCTCAAACAACGTAATCGATTTGACTTTATCTCATAATCTTGCTACTGACTTATCCTAACGAGCACACCGAGTTTCTGGTATTTCATAGTGATTTTATAGGCATTTGATGTCAAGAAACGAAAGAAGGAAGTGGGAAGAATCAGAGAAGACAAGAAGGAAAGTCAAAAAGGAAAAATCATAAATTATATCCGGAATTCGGATGAGGTACCTTAAGAGAAACGACACCTAGGAAGAAATGGCACCTCAATCGGAGTCCCTGAACAAAAGATATGAGCAGTCAAAGTTAAGAGAAAAAAGTCAACAGGCAGACCGATCCGACCCTACCTTAGACTGGTCCGATGTGTAATATTCCAGTAAACCTCAGATCGAAAGCAACCCGAAGAAGGGTGAAAAATAAAAGAACCGATCCTCCCCGGACCAATCTGCCAGAAAATAAAAAGAACCGAACCGCATTGGAGGCAGACCGGTCCGCCTAAGGCCCGGACCGGTCCGGCCATCGAGATTCTCAAATCTTATCTTCTCCTAAAAAGAGTCCGACTGCAGATGAAACTCTTGAATTTTTGTAGGGTATAAAAACCCATTTTATTATTATTACTTGAACGGAGAATTTTAGATAATTTTTCATTCTTTTTCAGAAACCCTAGTTTTGATACAGTTCATTCTTTTAATGCCAAGATTGAAGCTTCATTCAGATTTCAGTGATTACTAGTAATTCTATCTAATACTTTGAGTGATTTGGTATGATTAGTAAGTGATTTCATTTGTTTAATTCTTGTTTACATCAATTCACAAGTTTCCATTAGATTAATCATGAATTTCTGCACATCAAACACTGTTTTCATTACTTTCAGCATGCTAGGCTAGATTTTCAAAGGCCGGGATACATGAACCCAGACTGATGTGTTAGTTGCATGTGTATAAAATTAATCCTCTAAATTTAGTGATTGAATATGACCATATTGCATAGGAACATAAGAATTGTAGAACTTTATATCTCGTTTGCCTCTGGGTAACCGAGATGATTTAGAAGGCAATTCGAGTGTAACTATTGTGATATCGATTTAATCAACCTCGGATTAAGTATGACTCGGGCTTGAACCTCGTATACGTAATTTTTGGAAGTACTAGATTTTGGGTATAATTAATCAATTAAATTTACGATTAATATTATAACTTCAATACACTAGGGTTGGGGGATTGTATTCCCGTCCTGTTTTTCTCATCACTTAGTCAAAAGTTTCTAATCATCTTTCAATCATATTTTAGGTAATTTAGTTTAATTGCATCTTCTCATAATTTCATAATTTCATTTAGTATAATCATTCTCAAAACTGAATAATTTTTTCTTTACTTTTTTGAGTCAGAGTTAGGGTTCACTCATCTTTCCCGTTGTTACAACTTTGTTGTCCTTTTTCCCTGAGGATCGATACCCGAATTATCGGATTATTACTTGAGCAATAGGCTTGAACCTGAGCCTAGAGAGTACGCACTTCTGAGACACATTCTGAGTCACGTCAAGTTTTTGGCGCCGTTGCCGGGCAATTAGGTAAACTTAGGATTAGATCGAGTCAATCTAAAACTTTGACCAAAAAAAAATTCAAAGAATCCAAAAACATAAAAAAATTCAAAAAGCACAAAAAGATTCACAATCATCTCTCACAATCCACTAATGCAAAATTCTTAACTCACTCCCACACCCCATAATACTCCAACTAGCATTCATGAAAATCCAATCGTTGAGTACAACCCCGATATCCCTCTACACTCCTAACACCCCATAGTTATGGATTCCACCTCCCACACCGTCACACTCAATCTCCAATAATACTCCATTTTCATTATTAGGACACACCTTCGAGCACACTTCGAGCACACCAAGTGAGAGCACCGAGTCGTTAAGTGAGAGAGAGATGTCGCAACACGGTAGTGCAGTCGCCGATGAGGAAGAGCCCTCATATCTCCCATTGAGAGAATTCTTATATCCCGAGCGCACTGTCAGTCCGGGATGCATTATACTCTCGTATAATGATGGGCAATTCCGTTTCAAAAATGGGATGATCCATATGTTACCGCATTATCATGGTATGGATTCTGAAAAACCATATCTTCACATTAGGTAATTTGAGGATGTATGTGATACTCTCAATGATCAAACTTGCACACAAGAGGTGATCTGCCTCAATCTCTTCCCCTTCTCGCTCAAAGATAAAGCTAAGACCTAGCTATGGTCTTTGCCTCCAAGCTCGATTCCATCTTGGAACGAGTTGCAATCTAGGTTTCTCAAGAAATTCTTCACAACACATCGAACAATCTCTATAAAAGCTCAAATTCAAGCGTTCACACAATCTGAAAATGAGCCATTTCATCGATGTTATGAGCGTTTCAATGAGTTAATTACTTCCTGCCCCCATCATGGATTTGATTCATTGCAAATCATCTCTTTTCTCTATAAAGGGTTGAATCTTAACTCCAAGCAACTTGTTAAAACTACGGGAAGTGGTCCTTTTGTCGACTTAGACACCCACGATGCTGAGCTTCACCTGAGGTATGTCGCCGATACTACCCAATCATGGGATACATCTGACCCTAATGCTCAAAATCTAAATCGTTAGGTGACCACCACTCCATCAGCGTCTGGCCTATTTCATGTAGAAAAGAGTTCTCTAGTGGACAGTCGAATCGATATACTTGAGAAAGAGGTGAAAGACCAATGTGGGATATGTGGAAGAGGACCAACTGGATCCATACCAAACCAGATTGAAAAGGTGTACGCAATTTGTGAGGCGGGTCATTCAACTGAGGAACGCCCGACTATACCCGCCTACAAAGTGATTCTTCAAGAGCAAGTTAGTGGTATAGAAGGTTTTAAGGGTAATTCCGATGCATCGCACGGGAATTCGTATAACCCTTCATGGAAAAACTATCCTGGTTTTAGCGATGGGCAACAACATGATGCGATGAACCCTAATTCACATGTTGCCCCACCTCCACCACAAACATTTTCAATAAGCCCCACACATGCAAGGACATGTGCAAGCACCACCACCTCAAGTAGATTATTTCCCGCCATCGCAGAGAACTCTCGAGGATACTATAAATCAATTTATCATAAGCCAGACTGCAACCAATGCTAAATATGATCGTCTGATTAGCAACATAAATGTAAGTCTGTCAAAGATACCATTCCGTTGAGTGTGCAAGAGAAGGGCAAGTTTCCTGCCCAAGGTCAAACTAGTGTTTGGTCCACCTCTACTTAACATCAGGAGCAATGTCAAGCTGTGACCACTCTTCATAGTGGGAGAGTCGTTGATTTATCACCTCCTCCACACGACACAACGAAAGATAAGGAGATTTCGTCGGGCACGAAAAAGGCCAAAGATGTTCCCTTGAATGAGAGTGACAAAGAATATACTAGTGAGCCAGAGGTAGTAGTGAAACCAACCTCCGCGTAACCATTTCCTCAAAGGTTGATTCCCCCCCATAAAGGAAACCCACGTGAAGACGTGCTAGAAGTACTAAAGAAAGTAAAGCTGAATTTACCTTTCCTTGATGCCATTAAGCAAATTCCAGCTTATGCTAAAGTCATCAAAGACTTGTTGACGGTAAAAAGAAAGATGAAGGTAAAAAAGAATGTATTTGGAGCACAAAACTTGATCTCCATTCTACTAAATGATCTCCCGCATAAATTCAAAGATCCCAGTGCACCCACCATTTCCTGCATCATTGGAGAAAATAAAATCGAAAAAGCCTTACTTGACTTGGGAGAAAGTGTCAATATCCTCCCTTAATCCATTTATAGGCAACTTGATTTGGGAAAACTCAAGACCACAAAGGTCACTCTCCAATTAGCGGATCGAACAGTGAAGATCCCAAGAGGTACAATCGAGGACGTGATCGTCCAAGTTGACACTTTCTACTTCCCGATAGACTTTGTCATTTGGGACACGGAGACCTCCTTCCACTCGTGAAACCATGTTCCCATCATCCTTGGGCGTCCATTCTTAGCTATGGCTAACGCAATCATCAATACTCGGAATGGGAGAATGCAACTCACCTTTGGAAACATGTCCTTAGAGACCAACATCTTCCATATAACCCAACATATTGGGGAAAAAGATGATCTTCAAGCGGTGAGCTTTATAGATGAGATTGTGGAGGAGTACTTTGAGGAGAATTATTGGGGCGATGCCTTAGGGTCCTGTTTAGTGGTGAAACACGAGAGTGAGGGGACGTACATCGACTTTGAGAGGGAAGTTAGGGAGTTAAGAGAGTTACTCAATGAGAGTGCATCGGACGAGGACGCGAGAGATGTTAGTTGGGTTTCTAGATTCGAGGAGTTACCTTATAGGGATACTTGCATGGTTCCCTCCAGTGTCAAATTTACAACCCTTGAATTAAAGAAAATCCCCTTCCATATTAAATATGCATACCTAGGAGAGGATGAGACATTTCCTATTGTTGTCTCCTCTAGCCTAGACGAAGAGCAAGAGGGTAAATTGTTGAAAATTCTGAGGAAGCACCGAAGTTCTTTTGGTTGGTGCGTTGCTGATTTGAAGGGGATAAGTCCTTAGATTTTCAATCACAAGATCCATATCGAAGAGGATGTTAAACCTTCAAGAGAAATGCAAAGAAGATTAAACCCCAACATGAAAGAAGTAGTGAGAACCGAGATTATCAAGTTATTGGATGTTGGGATTATCTACCCAATATCGGATAGCAAGTGGGAGAGCCCCATTCAAGTCGTCCTAAAGAATTAGAGAAGGAAATTTATCGAGAATGCTAAGGGAGAGCTGGTTCCCCAACGTACTACCACCGGGTGGGGCGTTTGCATTGATTACTGGAAACTCAATGCGGGAACTAGGAAAGACCATTTCCCCTTACCCTTTATTGATTAAATGCTTGAGAGAGTAGCAGGCCACCCATATTATTACTTACTTGATGGTTATTTCGGATATAACCAGATTGAGTAGATGTACTTGACCAGGAGAGACCTTCACTTTCCCTTTTGGTACGTTTGCCTACAAACGTATGTCATTCGGCTTGTGTAATGCACCCACAACCTTTCAAAGGTATATGTTGAGATTATTTAGAGACATGGTCGAGAAAGGACTCGAAGTTTTTATGGAAGATTTCAGCGTTTTTGGCACCTCTTTCGATCATTGTCTAGAGAAACTGGAAAAAGTACTTACCCGGTGTGTGGAAAAGAACTTAGTGCTGAATTGGGAAAAATGCCATTTCATGGTCACAGAGGGAATAGTTCTTGGCCACATAGTATCATCCAAGGGAATAGAAGTGATAGGGCAAAAATTGATGTCATAACTAATCTTCCCCCACCAAAATTTCTTAAGGACGTGCGCTATTTCTTGGGCCACACGGGGTTTTATCGAAGGTTCATTAAGGAATTTAGCGTCATTGCTAGACCCTTAAGCAACCTACTGATGAAGGACACCCCATCCGACTGGATGAAAGTGTGCCAAAGCTCTTTTGCAAAACTAAAAACCTTACTTGTGTCCGCTCCCATCATGTAAGTTCCGGATTGGTCCTTACCATTTGAACTTATGTGTGATGTTAACGATTATGCGATAGGGGCTGTTTTGGGCTAAAAAAAGATAAGCAAGATCATGTCCTCTACTACGCTAGCCGGACCCATTTTCAAACCACAACTCAACTACTCTACCACGGAGAAGGATTTGCTAGCGGTAGTCTTTGCCCTTGATAAATTTCGATCTTACCTCAGCGGTTCTCTCATTACTTTCTTCACCGACCACGCGAATTTGAAATACCTACTTGCAAAGAAAGATGCCAAGCCGCGCCTCATAAGGTGGATCCTACTCCTACAAGAGCTCAATATCTCAATTAAAGATAAGAAAGTAATAGAAAACGTCGTTGCCAACCACTTATCATGGCTTTCGTCCGACGTACCTAGTGATCCCATCCCCATAGACGAATACTTCCCGGATGAGCAACTCTTTGCCACCTCTTCTTTGCCCTGGTTTTTGGATATAGTGAACTACCTTGTCACGGGAGCCGTCCCTCCTGATTGGACACCCCAAGATAAGAAGAGGTTTATTACTTGGTCGCGCATGTTCTTTTACGATGATCCGTTTCTTTTTATATATTGCATCCTCCAAATCATCCGACGATGTGTACCGGCTGATGAGATACCGAAAGTCATCCAGTTTTGTCATTCGAAAGCTTGTGGAGGCCACTTTTTGATGAAAAAGACGGCCTCTAAAATTCTGCACTGCGGCCTTTATTGGCCCACAATATTCCGGGATGTGAACTCTTCTTGCAATAGGTGCCAATGGATGGGAGCAATTACATGACGTGACATGATGCCTCTTACCCCCATACTCATCATTGAGATCTTCGACTGTTGGGGTATTGACTTCATGGGCCCTTTCCCACAGTGCTTTGGTTTCCTATACATACTTGTCGTGGTAGACTACGTTTCTAAATGGTTGGAAGCTATAGCTACCAAGACAAATGACAAAAAAGTGGAGATAAAGTTCCTGCAGGAACACATACTTTCCCGTTTCAGTGCTTCGAAAGCGATAATTAGTGATAATGGCAAGCACTTTTGCAAGAGGCCATTCGCAAAGCTCATGAGAAAGTATGGTGTCGTTCACAAGGTTGGAACGACTTATCACCCGCAAACGAATGGGAAGGCCGAACTAGCGAATCGGAACATCAAGAACATTCTTGAAAAGACTGTTAATCCTACCTGAAAAGATTGGTCACTTAGATTGAACGATTCGTTATGGGCCTATCGTACCGCATATAAAAATCAACTCGGCATGTCCTCTTTTCGCTTTGTGTATGGCAAACCTTGTCATCTTCCCGTGGAGCTAGAGCACAAGGCGTACTGGACGATTAAGCAATTAAATTATGCCATGAATAAGGCCAGAGAAGCCCGTAAGCTTCAACTGAATGAGTTAGAAGAACTACGCAATGATGCGTATGAGAATGAAAAAATTTCCGAAGAAAAGATGAAACTCGCTCACGATAACATCATTCGACGCAAAGAGTTTCTTCCCGGGTAAAAAGTTCTTCTCTATAACTCTCTGATTCATCTCTTTCCGAGCAAGTTGTGGTCACGATGGTCTGGCCCGTACGTTGTGAAGAATGTTTTCCCTCACGGAGCTATTGAATTAGACGATTTAAAAGGGGTAAATACATTCAAAGTGAATGGACAATGCCTAAAGCCATATCTAGAGGCGTAAGTGGAAGAAGTCGACACCATCTGGTTGTCGGACCCCATTTATGGGGTAGAGTGATCTATTACAGCGAGGTCGTCGCTCCCCCGATGCGTATGTGGTGAGAGTCGTGTGTGTTATGAACGTCGATAGGACTAGGGTTCTTTTGGGAAAAACATTTGCATTTTTGGGAAATTGAGTCAAATCGCGTTGACCATTGGTATCGAGAGGTTTTAGACCAAAATTGATCAGGAGTATGTTGTGAAAGTGAAAATTTTTGGAGAAGAGCAGTCGAAACCAAGTTAGGGGGAAATCCAGCCCAAAAACCCTGGGCCGAGCCGATTCCTTTATTTTAAGGCCGGATTGGTCTGCCCCCAGATCTGTTCCTTTAATTTTTAAGCGGACCGATTCGCTAGTCGAATTTACTTAAATTTTAGAGGATCGGACCGGTCCTCCTTCTGCAGATCTATTTTTAACCCTTCCCGAGGTCCACCCCCCCTTCTCCCCGATCCTCTTCATTCCCCCCAATTCTTCTTACCAACTCCTAACCCTACCATTTCCCTCCTAAATTCACCCCCTTTTCCCTCCAAGCCCTTTACCTCCAATTCCAACCCCTCCACTCACCCCTTTACCTATAAATATATATCAATACCCTCCCTTTCTCTTCACACCTTCAACCAAAATCCTCTATTCTCCCTCTCTAGTCTTCCAAGAAAAAATCCCTCTTATTTCCATGCCCCAACGTGCTGCCCCCACCAACATCCACCCCTCCGATCATGGTGAATTCTACTCCCGCTAAGAGGAGCGATGGTGTCATCGGTTCTTCAATTTGGATCACAAACTTCGTATGGAGCGTGCTATCCAATGGATCGGGCTTCCCAACTACGTCACCGCCCTATTCATGGATAAGGGGTGGTACCGATTCCTCAACGAACCCTATGAAGCGGTTTGGGCAACCGAGGTCCGATCCTTTTATGGGACCCTTGTGCGGACAGGCCAATTCGAGGCCCAATCTTAGGTGGTTGGGAATGTCATCCCATTTTCTTTGGCTCTTATCACAACCAAGTTGGTTGAGTATGATGTTTCGGACGTTCAAGAATTCACTTGTCCACAAAATGTCCCCCCGGTCGCCAAGGAAGTTATCATGGTCTGCATTGCACTAGATGTGGCTTGGACTGGGAAAACGGTCGTCGTTGGAAGCCTTAATAAGAAGGCGCGCCTCACTTTTCTGATTGTTTGTGCCAACATATTGCAAACGTCCAACAATTCTGCCATACGACCCCGGCAGGCCACTTTGACTTACCATCTATTTGACCCGCACACTTCCATCCACTTGGACCGCACCTTATACGCCAATATCATCAACGCGTCCTTGGATGAGAAAGTTGATGCCCAATTTCCCTATGCATGTTTGATCATGTCTATCCTCAAAGATGCTGTCATAGCAGCACCGCTCGATCACACTAGCATTCCTGGTCCTTTTGAACAAGGGACCCGCATTAAGAGCGCCAAACAGCTAGTTATCCTACGGACACAGTGAGGAGATTTTAGTGAAGAATGCCTCGAGCGAGAGTGACGGGGAAGAAGAGGCAGTAGGTGCAGATGTCAAAATGGGGGATGTTCGTCCGAATGACGAGTTGGCGGACGAGGAGTACGACCCAGATTTTGAGTGGGTGGGAAGCGACCTCCCAAACCGAATGGCGACACTTGAGACGAACTTCGATAAATTTTTAACTGATAACCGCCGCGATACGAGCTTAATACTCTGCTTCCAAGCGGACATTTATCGACACCAAGGGGATCCTTATGAGCCACTGTCATACTATTACTATGATCCCTATGGCCCCGACGCGCCCGGTTCTTCCCAACCCCCACCCTAGTGAAGCATGATGTGGTTATGCAATTTTTATTTGTTTTTCCCTATTCACATGTTTGAATGCTTTTCCTCGTAATCGTACCACAGTCTTGTTTGCTATAAAATCTGTATTTTGTTCAAAAGAAATAAAAAAGGGAATTTAAATTTTTCAAAAATATCATTAAAAGTCGAATTGAAGTCTCAAGTTGTAAAATTCAACATACACTAAGCCAAAATTGACTAAAGATGGAAATTGAGCGAAAATTGACGACTTAACGAATAAGTGTGGAGATTAACAAACCCGGTGAGATTCGAGCCTATCATTTTTTTTGCGAGTTTTTAAATCAATCCGAGTTAATTGTTAACTCAAAGTTATTTTTAGCGCCTAAAAAGTCGTCGAGGATCTCAATCCTTTCATTTTGATTGATTATGAAAGACGTGTGTGATATTGCTTTGAAAAACATGCCAAAATTTATCTCGAAACTTAAATTCATCTCGAAACACATATGGTAATGCAATTGGTATTTTGGACAATGAAGTAGGCCATCGTTTGTTACCCAAATATATTAGCCAGAAAAAGTAGCGAAATATTACGCCTTTTGTAACCGAATTTGAGCGAAATAAATTGCCCCTTTCGTTTGATAACCCGAAAAACCCAAATAGCCCGAAATTGCGAAACATGGAAAAATTCAGAATTTAAGTCAAAAAAGTGCATAAAAAAAGGGGGAAACAAAAAAAATAGATATCCTAAACAAAAATAGTGAGAAAAGAAAAGAAGTGAAAAACAGAAAAAATTAGAGAAAAAGAAGAAAAAAAATGAGCAATAGCCCGGAAAAAGCACAAATGGACATCACAAATGACTTTTCAAATTTCGAACTCCCTACCATTTTCATTTGACCCAATATACCTTAAAACCCGAAAAAGTCCTAACCGAGTCCAAATTGCGAAATTGATTACCGTATGGAGAGCTAATACATCAAAAGATAATAGAAGAGATTGAATGCGCGAAAAAGAGGCAATGTTCCCGTTTTTTAAAACCATATTCCGTTGATGAGATCCTATCACTCTAAAATTTATGTCTTTCTATTTGTGTGCATGACTTTGCTTCCATTACATTTACTCTTTATATCACGCATACCGAGAGAATAGCCACATTCCGAGTGATTCGTTTGAGAAAGCATTCCGTGAGAAATTGAAATCAAAACGAATTTTTAGATAAGTAACGTAATGATCAATCGGAGAAAATTGGCGGTTATATTTTCGGCTTCGCACACACACAGTACGGTTTGAGACTTGTAAATAGGACTTGATGATGACTATTTTTTGGAAAAGTTTGAATTGCACAATTTTTGCATATTTTGAATTTTCTTTGAGTCGAATTTTGTGGGTATATTCTCTGCAAACCCTCACGAGACACAACTCGTCCTACTAGGGTGACTTAGGGGTTCAAAGGCTTGTTGCATACGTTAAATGCAATCGCTTGCCCATGAAAAAGGTATTCTATCCCAATAAAATGTTTTTCAAGAATTGAGCCTTGCTAGGATTCTTTTACATTGCCCGGGACGCGCAAAGTTCTAACTTAGGGGGTTTGATTAGGCATAAATTCTTCCTAATTTATCCATTAATTTGGTTACTTTTAGCACCTCGAACAACATAATCGATTTGACTTTATCTCATAATCTTTCTACTGACTTATCCTAACGAGGACCCCGAGTTTCTGGTATTTCGTAGTGATTTTACAGGCATTTGATGTCAAGAAACGAAAGTAGGAAGGGGGAAGAATCAAGGAAGACAAGAAGGAAAGTCAAAAGGGAAAAAGCATAAATTCTATCCGAAATTCGGATGAGGTCCCTTAAGAGAAGTTAAAGATATCACACTCATGAGCACATAGGAAGAAATGACACCTCAATCGGAGTCTCGAAACAAAAGATTTGATGTGTCAATAGGCAGATCGGTCTGCCCCTACCCCGGGCCGATCCGATGTGTAAAAATCCAGTAGACCTAGGATCGAAAGCAAACCGAAGAAGGGTGAAAAATAAAAGAACCTGTCCGCCAGAAAATAAAAAGAACCGATCTGCATTGGAGGAAGCCCGGTCCGTCTAAGGCCCGGACCGGTCCGGCTATCGAGATTCTCAAATCTTATCTTCTCCTAAAAAGTGTCTGAGTGCAGCTTAAACTCTTGAATTGTTGTAGGGTATAAAAACCCATTTTATTATTATTACTTGGACGGAGAATTTTAGATAATTTTCCATTATTTTTCAGAAACCCAAGTTTTGATACAGTTCATTCTTTTAATTCCAAGATTGAAGCTTTATTCAGATTCTAGTGATTACCAGTAATTCTAGCTAATACTTTGAGTTCTTTGGTAAGATTAGTAAGTGATTTCGTTTGTTTAATTCTTGTTTACATCAATTCACAAGTTTCCATTAGATTAATCATAAATTTCTGCACATCAAACACTGTTTTCATTACTTTCAGCATGTTAGGCAAGATTTTCTAAGGCCGGGATACATGAACCCAGCCTGATGTGTTAGTTGCATGTGTATAAAATTAATCCTCTGATTTTAGTGATTGAATATGACTGTATCACGTAGGAACATAAAAATTATAGAGCTTTATATCTCGTTTGCCTCTGGGTAACCGGGATGATTTAGATTGCAATTCGAGTGTAACTATCGTGATACCGATTTACTTGTCCTCAGATTTAGTATGACGCGGGCTTGAACCTCGTATACGTAATGATTGGGAGTAATAAATTCTGGGTCTAATTAATCAGTTAAATTTACGATTAATATTATAACTGCAATACACTAAGGTTGGGGGATTGTATTCCCGTCCTGTTTTAGGTAATTTAGTGTAATTGCATCTTGTCATTATTTCATAATTTCATTTAGTATAATCATTCTCAAAACCAAATCATTTTTTCTTTCCTTTTTAGAGTTAGAGTTAGGGTTCACTCATCTTTCCCGTCGTTACAACTTTGTTGTCCTTTTTCCCTGAGGATCGATACCCGACTTATCGGATTATTACTTGAGCGACGGGCTTGCACTTGAGGCTAGAGAGTACGCACTTCTGAGACACATTCTGAGTTGCGTCATTATGATAGCCTAATTTCTTTGCCATGTGTCCATGGTGGTGTATACCATACTACGAAAGACCTATTGTTGATCTCAAGATGTTTTTGTTTTAATCAATTCTTTAAAGAACATCATATCTAAAATGCGATCAAGTGCTATACATTTTCACAATTTATACTTTCTATAGGACATAGTTAGACGTTAATATGCGTGTGCTGAAAAGTAAGCTTTTCTCATAGATGATCACTAAAAATTCTAAATATGTCTTTATAACAAGGTATTTGACTACTAAATGATCAACAAATATGTTGCCCTCATGAAAAGTGATTAGCACCTTGATAGTTGAGGGGTTATGAGGGAGATTTATGTATTTGTAATGGGATTCCATATACGGTTCACCATGTGTCGCTTAAGTATTGTTTAATTTTGTTTTTTATACAGAGGAAGATATTTTCACTCCTTTAAAATAGCTAAATATCACAACACCCTTATTCCGTGTTATAATAATATGTGACACTAGAGATTCACAAAGGCTGCAATGCAGGTTTGAAAGTGTTCCTAGTGGAGACGCCATTTTTAAGAAGGTAATTTTAAATCTTGCACTAACTCTTAGGTTGTGTTTGCTAGGGGAAATTGGAAAATTTTCCAGGGCAATTAAGATCTTTGAGATTTTCGAACCGATTTTGTGTTTAATAGCATGTATATTTGTTGGAAATGTTTTCCAACTCACACCATGGTACAACTAGGTTAATCCCACGCTAGAAATTTTCCTTCGAAAACTTTTCTTTGGGGGGAGGGAGTTAAGAAAAAATGTCCAAATAAATTATTTTCCTGTCTATCTTTCAATCCCGCCCTATCACACACAACCTTAAATATATATACTAGCGGATGCCCGTGTCCAAGGGCACAAAGCTAAATATGCCCCTATAATAGAACCCAACCCATAATAACCCGCATTTTTTAAAAAAAAAACTTCTAAAAAACTTTTAAAAAAATAAAAAAATATTTTTTGAAAAATATTTCAATAAAAATAATAATAAAATAATAATGTATGTATGTATGCATGCATACATGCATGTGTATGCACGCAAGCATGCAAATCATACTATTCATCATACCATTGTCCCATATTATATAGATATATGTGTGTGTGTGTGTGTGTGTGTGAACACGCGCGTGTGTGTTTGTGAGCGCGCGCATGTGTGTGTAAAGGTGTGTATACATGAGTTAAACGACACTACAAATAACTGATAATGGCTTCTTTGGTATGTGTTGTGCACTAGAGTATCTTAAGCAATGGTAATGTGGGCAGCTCCAAACCCTAATTTTTTTTGGAATATAAAACTAGGTACTAAAGTTTGGCGTGTAAGTAAAAACTGTACAACTTTAATCAGCTTAAAGAGGGAAAAATGTAATTACCTATTCGAAATGTTTTTCATTATTTACTATAACTATTTGTTTCACCTACTATAATTTTTCTATTGAATATGTTAAACACACCTTATTGCATTCACTGCAATTGTATGTGTTGCACATGAAAATGTGACCACCGTGGAATAAATTATGTCTATTTAGGTAATTTTATAATAAAAATTTAAGATTACTCCTAAAATATTTTCTTTAGCGCTTTCTAAAATATTTAAGGGAATCAGTTACTCATAGAAAAAAAAAAGTTATTGTGCCTTATATTTTTCGCCCACCTTAATATGAGTTTTTGGATGCGTACATGGCCTTGTGACAGTATTTCAGATTATTATTTTCTCATTCGAGAATGTAATATGTTGTAACGTGAAAATGTTTTTTTTTATAGTGGCTACTTCTAGGCTGGAGTGATGATCATTATATAAAACTGCTAAAGAACTGCTACAAAGCGTTCTCGAACAACGGTAAGATAATAGTTGTGGATGCCATTCTTCCTGTGATTCCCGACACTAGTGCATCTGTGAAAAGCAATACACAACTAGATCTTCTTTTGATGGCTCAAATCCTAGGAGGAAAAGAGCGCACAAAATAAGAATTTTTGGCTTTGGCAAAAGGAGCGGGATTTGCAGGCATTAGATTGGAGTGTCTTGTCTTCAACTTATGGGTTAGGGCGTTTTACAAGTAGAATACTTGTTAATGATCCATATTTCATGTTAAATACTGCGATTCATCTTACGATAATCAATAATTTCATACGAGTAACTCCAAAGAGACTCATAAATCATATGCCTAAATCAAACCAGCTTAGTTGTCAAAACAACATTGGTTGGTGTTTTTAGTAGATCTTAAGTGGATCCCACACATGAACAAATATATGAATGAAGCATCATCTCGATCTCATTCCTTAATTTGCGGATCTCTTTAAAATTTATAATTTTATAAAATCTTTGTTATTGTCTTAGTATCTGACTTTGAATCAAAGTTGTATTCTTTATTTGTAAGAGAAAGACCATCCAATTCTATTACTTACATCATAATCCTCCTTAAACGTGTATTAATTTATTGTTATGTTGTCGGTGGGGGCTAGGGGGGATATGGCATGTGTGTTGTGTGGGGTTGGAAGTTATAATAAAATCAATTATTTTTTCTCATATTTTTAAACTTTTCATATTTTTAAACTTTTGAAATTACAAGTAATTTTTATATCTAAAATTTTGGACCCCTAAACAACCCCAGAAAAATCATACTGGATAGTTTGCATATAGCTATGATGCCTTCAGCAAGAACTCCAGTAATAGTGAAACAACTATTGAAGTGTAGGAAGCATATAATTGAACATATTTCTTTAATATCTTGATGATTTGGTTCTTAGAACCAGCATCTTCAGTAGATTGTAGCAGGATAACCAAAAGTCGGAGAAACTTATTATCTCCACAATTTAATTGTTAAATACGCGCCTCGGTGCACATAGGCGCAACTATAGAGCCCCGAACACGCTCAGACGCACCCCCTTCAAATAGTGTAAATGCGAAGGCCCCTAATTTTAAAATGCTTATACTTCAAAACGTAATAATTTCCTTTTTAGATGCGGAAGTGAAGATGATGGTTAAATTAAAAAAAATTAACAAAATTTTAATTTCTTTCCAAATTAAAATTAAACAAGTGAAATGTGATGGAACACACAAACAATTTGATTTCACTTAAACACAATTTATTAACTCAATTCCTATAAATTTTCCTAAGTCATATTTTTCAATTTTACCAAATTACGCCATGCTGCAGAAAAACACCTTCTTATTCTTTGTGGGATTTAAAAGAAAACCTAAACTTCTCTTCGAATGTTAGAGATCAAATCGGTGCCAAACTCCAAGCAAAGTATATATATATACATATATGTATATATATATATATATATATATATATATGTATATATATATATATATACATATATATATATATATATATATATAGAGAGAGAGAGAGAGAGAGAGATAAAGGAACTTGGATAAACGAACTTTGGGTGTAAACAAAAGTGTCTTAAGGATTTTCTTGAAAGAATTAACACTTTAAACATGAAATTTTTCTACTTTGATTTTTTCTCTCAAACTCTCCCTTAGAGGTTGCAGGATATGAAAAAGTTAAGTTAAAAAACTTGTTTCCGGCATTTACATATTAAGGTATAAAGTTAGTGGGAAAAGAAGTGGAAAAGTGGGAAAAAACTGCTCAAACTACCAAATAAACTGTTCCCGCCAAAACTTGTTCGAACGATATTTTCATTCGAACGAAGTCTCATTCGAACGAGTTTTTTAACGAAGTTCCAATGTATTAAAAAATAAACTCGTTAGGAATCTCATTGGAATTCTCATTCGAATATCTTTGTTCATTCGAACGACAATTCGAACGATGTTCCAGTGGCCAGATAGGGAACTCGTTGGTAGACACGTTTAAACGACATTCTCGTTTGAACTAAAAACTCGTTTGAACGACAATTCGAACGAACTTCCAAAAAGTGTAAATTTCTATTTTTTTAGCCCAGAAACATTATATACTTTATGTTAAAGTTTTAATAAAATCTTTCTGAAAAATAAATAATAGTTTTAAAGAGAAATTTTACCCAATGAAAAATGTTCCAAGCTCCTATATATATATATATATATATATTCAAAATGCATTCATACCTTAGGAGCAATGGAACCAATGTTGTTGACACAGAAAAGAGGCACGTTAAACTCGACACAATGATGAAGCTTTATACTCTTGGACACTACGTCTTCAACCAACACGACATAGGCTTGAAGGATGGTCAATAACTCTATCCTATGACTCAAACGTTTTTGTCCGGAATTCAGCCAAAACTACAAAGGACTGAATTGGAAATTTGTATCCTTTCAAATATCCCTCTCTGGATATTTCGGGACAAAAAACCAACAACAATCCTAAAGGGCTGTCAAGATCTACTAAACTGACAAAAAATATCCCACCCAAATAAAATTCAATTCTTGACTCAAATAACACAAGGATCAATATCTTTGCCAACGATGAAAGTTGCCACTTAGAAGAATTCCTGCACACTTAAGAAAACTATCAAACGCATAGGGAATATCAAGAATGTTAAATGCATAAAATAATTACTCCCACTAAATTAATTCTCCCCTGTATCAAACAAATGACCTACTTAGAAAGACGCCTCCCCCTAAGATAAATATCCCCCAAACAAAGATACGGTCATTATAGGAATAAATACCATTTCTCCCCCTATCATTCTCCCCCTTTTTTCTAGGAATAGACAAAGGCTAAAGAATAAAAAATTAACTTATCTCCCCCAATTAAAGCATATTCACCCCTTAAACTAAACAAGGGATAAATCGAATGGGATAACAAGATAAACATGCAAAAGTGCGTAAAGTGATGAGAAAATTAAAGCACATGGGCAATAAAATCATAACTAATCCCACAAATAATACCGGATACCAACTAAGATGCAAGAAAATGATACCAGTATGATACATAATGTATTAAGTATGCGATATCAACAAAGAATGCAACAAGGTGGATATCAATTATGAATTAAAGCATATATGGACTAGAAAGCAAGGCAAAGACCAAAAAAATATCATATATATACATACTCTATAGATACCAAAGATGCACACGCACATATATATATATAGATATAAACACACAAATGACACAAAATAATATAAGCTTTGCACACTCGTATGGCAAAAATGTGTCATATGGAAACGGAAGTGTTGGGGTGTGAACTAGTAATAATTAAGTTTAGACCCAATCACTTAAAACATGTTAACGGAGTTCTCAATTGATTGCAAACTTCATCACCTTTGAATATAACCTCATGTGACAATATAAATTGAACTCAATGAACAAACATACACAATGCATACAAGCCTAGAATATTGATGATTCTACAAACCAATAGAGTCATGACATTGAAAGCTCAACTAGGATAAATGGACATTGTGAAAACCGTTGATATGCCATCCACTCTTCCTCAATAAGCATATATATTTTGAATGAATATATCAACTAAACATAGGCCTTGGAAAATTATTTTTCCTTTAATTCCATATTTTCTTTTAGGCCTTTGGACCACGTATTTCTTTTAGGTCCAAGCAAATGGTGGCTTACTATTCGCAAAGGATAATAAATCCTTTCGGAACTCTTCCCCGTGCACACACACACACACACATTATATATATATATATATATATATATATATATAACATTTTTATATCTCACACAAATCTCACGTGCAATGGATTTTCACATGCACTGGTCCTCCTAGGTCACAAATATGTAGATGATAAGATTGGTAGGAGAACACCTCACAAAGCTCAAATATACATATGAAGTTAAAATTTTAGAAGAGATCGTGCATGTGTGAATTGAGGCATATAAAAATAAAATCCATTTAAGTAACACAAAATCCAACTACTCCATGTAAGCATGGTAAGGAACATAATAAGGATTGACAATCTAAACAAAATGTTCTAGTCACATGGGAGCGAAAAAATGGGATTCAAACACATGTATATGCCATATAAAGTGTGTCACACTAAAATACACACACGAAAAATCTTTTGAGTTTTTGAAAATTTTAACCAAAAATATAAATATTTACTCAAAAGACACCCAAAAATCATTTGTATTTTTCATTAAGCATGAATTACGAAAAGGGTAAAACACAAATGATAAACACATTTTTTTTGTATTTTTCATTTAATGCAAACAAAAATCAAGGAAATATAATACAAAAGATAAACAAAAATCATAATTCTAGCATGTGATTAAGCATGGAGCATATACTAGAAAATGATTAAACAAGCATACAATTAGCATGGGTAATATAACATGAAGCACAAAAGCTAAAGTATGCAAATAAAACTAACACATTCAACCTTTAGATTTTGCAAGGGAGGAAGCATGTCAAAGTAAATGAGAATCAAATACCCTATCTTATAAAGATACCAAGTCGAATCTCCTAACCCAAACTAATAACGAATGACAATCTCGAGGTGTAAGAATCTTGGCTACCTTGGTTGCCTTACATTGGGATTTACTAGGACCTCGTTTAAGATCAAAACAAAATTTCCTAAGATGGCCTTTTTGACCACAATGTGAACACTTAAAGTCGTGGCGAAAAGATTTACCTAAGGAGTGATCTCTAAAGGCTTTCCTAGGCGATTCTCCTAAAATATTGGTTTTGGCTTCTTGAGTTGATTCATTACAAGTATCGAAGACTAAACCACAAGTGTCATTTTTAATTTGGTCCATTCCTAATATTTTATCTAATTTTTCCAAACGACACTCCACTTCAAATTTGACTTTACTAGAGTCTTTTAATTTATTTTCTAATTCTAGAATGTTAGACTCTAATAACACATTTCTTTCTTCAAACTCGAGAAGCTCCTTTTTTAAGGATTCCATTAAATCCCTAAGGCCATCTCTCTCGTCTTCTATATATTCTAGCTTCTCTCTAAGATCTCTCTCTCATGTCCTAAGGTCTTTCACTAACGTACTCTCATCAACGACCTTGACACACACTTTTAAACTAGCTTCTAACTTCAAGTTAGCTCTTTTTAATTTAATAGATTCTTCATAAAGTTCTTGAAAATAATTTTGAAGTTCACTCACATCAACCACTTCTTCATTTTCATTCTATCTTTCTTCTCCACTCTCACTGCCATCAAAGACAAGAGAATCATAAACTTTGACATTGGAATTGTCATGTGTTAAAATTTCATCAATAGATGAGTTCTCAATATCACTCACATGACTAGCCATAAAAGCCACAATGTTGGGCTTAGAGGAGGAATTGGGTCCCTCTTTATTATCACTATCACTAAGGGTTGCATTAAAAGACTTTGGTTGCTTACCCTCTCTCCTTAGTTTAGTGGGGCCCTCAAAAGCCCTATGGCCATACCCTTCACAACCAAAACACCTATTTGACTCATCCCTATATAAATTTTCATTAATAGTTTTAGGGATCTTCTCGGCTTTGTCACGCGTAGATTTTCAAATGTCTTAAAATCATTTTTAAATTTATCTTTGTTCAATTTAAGAAATTTTTTAAATTTGCTAGCAAACATAGCCATGTCATCTGAGTCACTATCACTATCACACTCTACAACTTGTTTTTCCTCTTTTCGGGCTTTTAAGGCGATGCGCTTTTGAATTTTCTTTTCGATTTTAGAGGGAAACATGTTCAGTTCATAGGTTTATAAATCACCCACGAGCTCTCCTAATTTCATAAAGGCTAAACTTGGTAATGAATTTAAAACGGTCACTTTTGCAATAAATCTATCGGGAAGGGACCTTAAAATTTTCTTTACTACTTGGCTATCGGGTATTTTCTCTCCCAAATTAGAATATGAATTAACAATATCGAAAAGTCTAGCATAAAATTCATCAAAAGTTTCTTTTTCGTTCATTTTGATGGTTTTAAATTGGGTGGTGAGGTTTTGGAGTTTAGAAGCTTTTACAACACTTGTACCTTCATGAGTGAGTTGTAAAATATCCCAAGGTTCTTTAGCGATCTCACACATCATAATGCGTCGGAATTCATCCGGTGTGACAGCGCTAAACAAGGCATTGAAACCACAGGAATTAAAATTTGGAAGTTTAAATTCATTCTCACTCCACCTATCGGCCGATTTGGGGACATGTTCATTATCTACTAAATGTGTTGGTGGAGACCACCCGTTAACTACAGAAAACCAGACCCTCTCATCGATAGATTTAAGTGCCGATTTCATCCGCGCTTTCCAATATGCATTGTTAGAACCATCGAAAATAGGAAATTTTAAAAACGAGAAAAATTCCATTTTAGCCAAAAATAATTAAAGGATCTTAACAAAGTAATTTATCGTTTTGGCTCTAATACCACTTGTAAATGCGAACGCCCCCAATTTTAAAATGCTTATACTTCAAAACGTAATAATTTCCTTTTTAGATAAGCGAAGATGATGGTTCAATTAAAAATATTAACAAAATTTTAATTTCTTTCCAAATCAAAATTAAACAAGTTAAATATGATGGAACACACACATAATTTGATTTCACTTAAACACAATTAATTAACTCAAGTCCTATAAATTTGCCTAAGTCATATTTTTCAATTTTACCAAATTTGGCCAAACCAATTTTAAGAAATTAAATTAATGAATTGAATTAACTACACATTATCTAATATTTATTTATCACCAAATTAAGTAAGTAGTGACTTAAACCGAATTTTATCTTTTTACCTAAACATGAGTTCTAGGTGAATTTTGCGAAAGATAAAATAAACAATAAATCACTACGCCGTGATGTACGGGAAAAAACCCACAACAGAAAAAAACCTCGGACGGCCCAAGGCTTAAGTCCACTAAGTATGGTATTTTACAAGTACAAGACACTAAAGACTTACAACACTCGACTCAACTCCTTTCAAGCCCCGGTGCTCCTTATGGTACCGACCTCGGCTTAGTTGAAAATCCCAAACTCCATCGGAACCTTGGAATTCACCAATGAGGAACTAGGAAGCAACCGTCAACCACATATGGTGCCTTTCAATATATCAATATGACATAGAAAAACACCTTATTCTTCTTTGTGGGATTTAGAAGGAAACCCAAACTTCTCTTCGAATGGTATAGATCAAACCGGTGCCAAACTCCAAGAAAAGTATATATATATATATATAGGAACTTGGATAAACAAACTTTGGATGTAAACAAAAGTGTCTTAAGGATTTTCTTGAAACAATTAACATTTTAAACATGAACTTTTTCTACTTTGATTTTTTCTCTCAAACTCTCTCTTGGAGGTTGTAGGATATGAAAAAGTTAAGTTAAAAAACTTGGTTCCCGCACTTACATTTTCAGGTAAAATGTTTGTGGGAAAAGAAGTGGGAAAGTGGGAAAAAAAACTGGTCAAACAGCCAAATAAACTGCTCCCGCGAAAACTCGTTCGAACGAAGTCTCATTCGAACGAGCTTTCTAACGAAGTTCCAGCATATTAAAAAATGAACTCGTTAGAAATCTCGTTGGAATTCTCGTTCGAACAGCATTGTTCGTTCGAATGACAATTCGAATGATCTTCCAGTGGCTAGATAGGGACCTCGTTGGCATACATGTTCAAACGACATTCTCGTTCGAACTCAAAACTCGTTCGAGCGAACTTCCAGAAAGTGTAAATTTCTATTTTTTAGCCTAGAAACTTTATATACTTTATTCTAAAGTTTTAATAAAATCTTTCTGAAAAATAAACAATAGTTTTAAACAAAAATTTCACCCAATGAAAAATGTTCCAAGCGCCTATATATATTCAAAATGCATTCATACCTTAGGAGAAATGGAACCAATGTTGTTAACATAGAAACGAGGCACTTTAAGCTCGGCACGATGATGAAGCTTTATACTCTTGGCTGCTACGTCTTAAACACACATGACATAGGCTTGAAGGATGGTCAATAACTCTATCCTATGACTCAAACGTTTTTGTCCGGAATTGAGCTAAAACTACAAAGGACTCAATCGAAAATTTGTGTCCTTACAAATAGGTACGTGCCTAGGGACGAAGTCCTAGGCGTACCTTACCAAATATCTCAAACTTTTTATTTATTTTTTGATGTTATGTTTACCTCTTTTTATCAACTACATGTTCTTTTTCTAATGCCATTTTATTTTTTATGCTCTTTTTCACTAGTTTCTGTTATGTTTAGTGTGCTCTTTTTTTGTGCTATTTTGGGTTTTGTTTCATTTTTATGCTCTTTTAAAATTAATTTAATTTTAATATTCATTTTTCGCTGAATGCAAATTGCATATGCGAAATATCAATCAGCATATGCGGAATACCAATGACATACCATGTCGGTCGTATTGAAACCTTTTCCTTAAGATGTGTCTTCTGAACAAGGCCATTCATAAGCCTCATGATTGCAATGAAAAATAGCGTGGCCGACACTTTCGCTGAACGCAAAGCATCATCAGTTTTTTCAGTATAGGTAAACATCCTCTTCTTCTCCAAGTCGATATTCTTCGAAAACTTGGAATCTTCACTTAAGGTGAATTTGGATTGATTAATATGATTTGAGTTCGGATAGAACTAGGAGTGAATTTGAGTATAAATTTTGAAAAAACTCTTCTCATTCTTAGTTAAAGGAGTGTTTTTTATAAAGTAAAGGATAACCAATTAAAATTAAAAAGGTCTGCCTTTAGAAAATCTCTAGACATACATCATATGATGACATGCTAATCCCACTGGTCATTCGAACAAGCTTTGAGTCGATTAAACAATTTGGTAATCTCGAGTAAGCTCAGTTGTAAATACATCATCAACATTTTTAGGCCTTATTTCTTTACCAGGATAACAATTCAATTAATTGAAGACAACATGCAAGGGCTATATAACCTTGTCAATTATGTCCATAAAGTAGTAAGAAATACTTTGAGATTTGATATACTATATCGGGTGAGATATTCTGTTCAATGTATAATGTGAAGGTTAAAAGAGGACGCCATTTGTTATTTGAAGCAATAAATATTTTAAAGTTCTTGAATGTTGAAGAATTAAATTAACACGTCAATGTTCTCACCTCGTTAACAAACGAGAAGTTAGCTCATGGATGCTTAAGCTCCCGGTCCTGAACTATTTCTGGCATGTTACAGTGTTGTTTTTAATCACCTTCTTCTTATTGCAACTACTATCATGTGGTTATTATATATTTACATAAATTTTTTACATTTGAAAAGTATTCTAGCTGACCAAACTAATTGTTAATTTATAGTTAACCCCTGTGGTTCATTGTGCTTCTAAAATTACGACAGCATGAATATTTTTTTCAGTTTTAACTTTTAGTTTTTTCCCTTATTTTACTTATTTTCTTTATTTATGTTATTACAAGAGAATCTGTGGTTCCTTATAGGGAAATACTAAAAAACATAGCTGGGGTGCGTAACCTTGAGAAGCTTTTGCATGACTATAATGACAAGCCAGTCCTTTAACTCCCTCAACATGCTTTTTATAGGGTATGATCAAGTTTCCTTTTAGTTATATTATCAATTTTGTTTTCATATTCCTAGATTAAGAACCACAGTAATCATGTGGTCAAGTTATGTCCTCAAATTGAATTTTGATATTTATAGGTAACTAATTTGTTAGTCTTTTTAATTATATCATCAAAGTGAACTTTTGTATGCTTTTGTGCGGGGAACTAGTTACTTTGATATCGACGTGGACATAAAATGGGTCAACTACCTCTCGAAAATGAATTCATTCATTTCGAAAAAGGATGAAATATGGGATTCCTAATCTTGGTTTAATCACTCATGTAAAGTTATCTTATATCTCCTATTTGATAGTACTATCAAGTCATTTATATGTAAAAAACAAAGATATGGATAAGAGTGGCAAGTCCTTTTGAAGAATTCACATTCATAAATTTTTATATTGCACAATCTTGTAGAGAGAAACTGATCATATTTTTGCAAATATGTTGATGGAAGGTGTTATAGCATCATGGCATGAGCCATGGATGTTTGACAACTTAGCAATCATTCAATAGATGCAGCTTCACACCTCATCGACTTTTTGCAAAAATATTTTATTCACTATTTTAATTTTCATTCGTTTAAGTATGTTTTACTCTGGTTTTTGGATGGATACAAGATCGACTTTTTCTGGTCGTGCGTGCGGATAATTTGAAACTGTTGTATTTAAGAATTTTATACTTGGACATGAGTCTGATGATTGGACTTTAAATTTTTCATTTTTTTAGAGTTATTATGTATATTCTTGATAAATTAAACATATTGGTTACATGTAAAAATAAAGGAGACTTTGTCAAAAAAATTTAAAACGTAAAGAGCTTGGATATTTACTTTGTTAGGTTAAGATAATTGAGAGAGTATGCGCTTGCATTCAAATGAGAAAATTATATATTAAACACCTTTTAACTCAAACAAACCCTAAACGTGCAACTAGGTGTGATTTAATCAAGAAGTAGATCATGAAGATTAATCAAACACACACAATTGAGGAAAAATCCCCTAAAGGGGCAAAACCATTTATTTTCATTATAATTTTGTAACTGTACAATTTCGGATTACAATGAAAATACAAGTGACTAAGAATTACCCTCAGGTGTCGGATTCTGTAGTCGGCGGCTGGAGTTATCCCTTTCCAGTAGGGCTGCAATGAAGAAGAAGAATGGTCTTCTCCACAATGGTATGAACAACAAAAGTGCGTTCCTGGGTTGCAAAGTGATTCACAAGTGTTTAAAAATTTGTGTGAATCAAAAACCTAGAGTCTTGGTACTCAATACCGCCGTAAGTTTTTTCATCTCCATTCGAGCTAAGTTCCCTTTTATCTGCTTGACATCAGATACTCTGTGGATTACTGCGAACTTGTGTCCAGCATCATCCTCCAGCACGTTGTTGGGTCTCATCTCTCTGTTAGCAGTCACTTTCTCTGCCCTTTTTTCTAAAAAGTCATTCAAATGCCCGGACTGGGCCAACGCTTCGAGGTGAGACTTAAGAGCTTTGCATTGCTCGGTCTTGTGTCCTCCCTCTTTGTGAAAATAGCATCTCAATGAATTGTTCCTCTTCTAGGGATCTCCTCCCATCTTCCTGGGCCACTTGATGAATGGCTCATCCTTGATCTTCGCGAGAACCTCATAAATTGGTTCTTTGAAGACGGTGTTGATAGCCTGGAATGATTTCAACGCGTCACGGTTCCCTCCGTTCTTGGAGCCATTTTTTCCTCCGTTCTTTCCTCCTTTCCTCTGGTTTTTAGTTTTCTCACCTACCTTGGTAGTGAGCTTAGCTCGACCATTTTCTCCTGTATTAGGGCGGGTGATATCTTCCACCTTCGCGTATTTCTCGATTCGGGCCATTAGGTCAACAATAGTCATAGCTTCCTTCTTCGTCAGGGACTGGTAGAGGAGGGAAGAACTAGGGAGCCCAATTTTGAAGGAGGCCACTGCCACTTCCTCCACGCAGTCCTCGATCTCATTAAATAACTCCCAGTACCTCTTCGCGTATTCTCAGAGGGTCTCTTGAGGCATTTTCTTCATTATTAGCAGAGCATCCATCCTTTTGGGATGGGAGCTACTGGTAATGAATCGGGCCGTAAAGAGTTCGGCTAGGGATTTGAAATTTTTGATCGACCGGTGGGGGAGCCTCTCGAACCACTTATGTGCTACATCATGAAGGCTTGAGGGAAATATGCGGCACATCAGGGCATCTCGGTGACTCCAGAGGGTCATGGCCTATCGGTATTGCCTGACGTGATCGATGGGATCAGTTTTTCCGTCGTAAATCTTGAACCTTGGAATGAAAAATTTATTGGGAGCTTCCTCCTCTTCGATTTCTCTTGTGAAAGGTGACTTCATCTGGGTTTTGAGAGCTCGCCTCACGAGTTCTCTTATTGATCTTATTCTGTGGTGAGCGGGATGCTGGTCCATCTCCCTGGGGACTATGTTTCGTATGTTATCGTCGCTGCGAGCAGGACTCTGGTAGCTACGAGCTCTTCGCAGCTATTCGCGGAGGTCGTTGTCTGACTCGCCTCCTCATTCCCTTTGTGATTCTTGCCTACGGCTCCTTCCTCGGCTGTGAGATTTTCTCGCCTGAGGGCTAGGAGTGCTATATGGTCGTCTTCTGTTATGAGGACGAAGCTCCCTCTCCAATCTTTCTAGTCTTCTTTTCAAGAGAGATTTCTCAGCCTCGTATCTACGAGAAGACTCCCTCTGCTCATGGAGCCTTGCCTCGTACGCATCAATCAACCTGGATATCTGCGTGGACCTCGCCGGTCCCTGACTTTCTTATGAGGCTGGTCTTTCCAGGCGAGCTCTCTGACCTGAACGTCGGACTTCAGACCTGATCCTGTGAGGAGCAGGTGGCTCTTGAATATCTCCCGCTTGGGGAGCATTGCTGCTGTGGCCAGACATCTTAAACTCCTTTCTTGACGTTGGCTCTTCTTAGGGAAAGATGAACGCTTCCCACAGACAACGCCATTTGTGGAGGCAATTATTATGCAACACAAATATATACGAGAGAAGCAATTATCAAGAAAAGATTAAGGAATATAAGATGCCAATCACACAACAAAGGATGTACGTGGTTCAGCAAAGATGTGCCTACGTCCACGGTGGTGAAGTCGATATTATTTCTATATACTCCGGAGAGTGATTACAGAGAATACAACTTGTCCTTTTGCCCCGGACCTAGGGTTTAATATATACATGTACATGCAAGTAAGTGGAGGTGATGGGTTTCTCCACATTTTCCATCTCCTGTGTAACTTCCGATTATGGGAACGTGTGGGAGACCGGATCAATAAGAGATGAGGGGCCCGGACTTTGGGCCGTCATGACTGGGCAACTCGTTCGGGCCCATGGTTCTAAATTTTGGGTACCCACAGCATCCATCAAGACCCTTTTGGTTAATATAGATTGAGGAGGCACAACACAAATATATGAATAATTTATTTCTTATCTCTTTTGGATAATTATTTTATCATTCTATACTTGATTGTACATATATGATGTTATAATTTTATTAATGAAAGGAAGTGATTTTGGAGAAGTTTTATTTGTTTGTCTTTTTTTTAATTAAATATCATATGTGGGGTTGAGGATTATCAATTTTGCTTTAATTTTCAATGGATTGTTAATATATTCTATTGAATTCTCAAAATTAATTTTATCCCTTTTACCAAATGAAGTGAACTAATCATATTTTTCATAATCGTTGATTTTGAAGCCCCGTTAATAAACTTCCGCACATTGACCTACACTAATCCCATATGTGTTGAATTTACGTTGCCTGTAGAGAGGAAACACCATAGAATTTAACTCATAGTTGTTGGTCCTCACTTGATTGCCACTTTTATTAAATTCAATTCATTTGTTAAGTCCAACTCAAAGTGGCATTTACGCGAATAGGTAGTATTTTTTTCAAAAACATACAAATTTCTAGCCTTCAATAAATTCCAACATGAAATAAATAAAACATACCATTTGGTGTCGTTCAAATTTTCATCTTTACAACACCAAATGTTTTCAAGAAGTGATTCTCGAGAGTTATAATCAATACTAGCATTTATAGTAAGGACCAATAACTATGTGTTATCTTTAATTAGTTTTCTTCTTTGTTATTTATACCTTATTTATGTTTTTGATTGTGTGACTATTGCAGGTTCATCTCATTTCACGTGGGGTTCATTGAGAAAAACTTCATTTCTTATTCACTGTGAGCATCTTTTATCTTTTGTTAGTAAGATCTCTCTCTCTATATATATATATATATATATATATATATGTGTGTGTGTGTGTGTGTGTGTGTGTGTGTGTGTCTGTGTGTGTGTGTGTGTATAAAGAGATATATATTTCTAATTACCTTTTTCCATATTTATATAAAGAGATATATTGCTAATTACACATGTGGGTGAGTGCAAAAATTGAAAACAACCTAACGGTTGGATTTATATACAAACACATTAATTGATACCAAATTAACTTGTCTAAACTAATCGCGTCCTCATTGGACTCTTGATTGATCTAATTGACTAGTATATACTTCTTTTAGGGTAAAATGGGTGTTGGGAATTGAAAACTTAAAACAACATTCGACCGGCCTAAAAAAACGTATAAACACATCAAGTGAAACCAAAGGAACTTGTCTATACTAACTGTGTTCTCATTGGACTCTCAGTTGGCCTAATTTACTGGTATATGCTTCTTTTAGAGGTTAAAAATGGGCATTGGGCGGGGAACGCTGAAAACAGCAATCCGACTGTCTTAAAATAGGTGCAAATACATCAAGCGATACTAATGTAACTTGCCTAAACTAACCGCGTCCTCAATGGTTATGGCCGTATGTTGCGTATCAATTATACTATCGAGTAAAATTACATGCATGACAATGGAATGTAAATGTACTAGCCTTTTATGTTATTTACTCATTTATACTTGCACATTTACTAAGATTGTGTCTGTTTAATAGGTTCTTATAGGAAATATGAAGATTACTTTTGGGAGAATGAAGTCTCATTTTCAAAGACTGCCATAAAGAGTACTTTGGGGAGAATAATATGTTTAGAACTTTAATGATGCTAGACTTCGTTTCAAGTTCATTGTTAAAAGTTAGATGGTTTATCTTGTACTATTTTTTGTTTGGGAATTTTAATGGTTATGAATGAAATTTAGGTTTAGATTGGTTTAATATCACTAAAATTTAGTGTGATTGATTTTGTTGTGTGTGTTTTGGAATTATTTTTTAGTGAAATTTGTTGGCATTGGTTATGCATTACCATTGGTTGAGTACGAGTTATTACCAGTATATTTAATTTGTTTGATGAAAAATTAACATTTTTTAAAAATATAATAATATTGCTAATGAAATTTAACCGTTACAAATAAAAACATCCGTTACAAAATATCACACTTCCAACTCGTTACAATGTATTTTGTAATGGTCTTTAACCATTACAATTTCTATATTTGTAATGGGTATAAACCATTACAATTTAGTTAATCCGTTACTAATATATAGGATGTTGTACTAATGCTAAATCCGTTACAAAATAAATTGACACGGTTTTAGTTTGTCACAAATATTAAAGTTGTAATGGATTCTATCCGTTACAAATTTCATTAGTAAAATAAATAATTACAATTTTCTAACGGATTTAATCTGTTACAAATATTTTTTGCAATGGTTTTTGCCCGTTACAATTGACTTGTTTTGGTGTAGTTGTAGCAGGTACTCATCTTTCAAAGAGGCTTTGTTCAAATCCCAGTAATCAATGCACATGTGGACCTTTCCTCCTAATTTTGACATGGGTACATTGTTGGCTAACCATGTGAATTATTCAATCACCCGGATGAAACCTACGTTCAACTATTTGATCACCTCTTCTTTTTCCTTGAGTGACATTTCGGTGTGGAGCATTCATAATTTTATTTGATCGACTTACATTTCGGGAGAGTTAGAATCTCGTGCTGAGTTATTTCAAGATCAACGTTGGGCATGTAATCATAGGACCATGCGAAAACGTCCAAAAATTCCTTTAGTTATTCTTCGAGTTGCGCATGCTCATGCTCACCAACGGTGGACCCTATCCTAATCTCACCAAGTTGGCTACTATAATAGAGATTGATAACAACGGTTTCATCCTCATTAATTTGAATGTAGTTATGTCGTTTATTATTAACCTTATTAAGATCACTTAATAATTGTTCATTTGCAAAATCATCATTATCAAGAGTTTGATTAGAATCAAGACAATTAATGTAAGGCATAGCAAGATACTAAAAATTTTTGTTTATTCATTCTTGGGAAAAACAACATTCAGAATATCATCGAAGGAGGTATCAATTACATTATGATCAAAATAAGGAGGAACAACAAAAGAGGAAGAAATAGGATAAACATATGGGTTGGGTTGCATCTCTGCAGGCGAAACTAGTATAGAATTCCAGATAAGGAGGGATGCATTAGGAGTCTTGATCAGGATGGATGGATCCGACGATGTACTTATTGAGTGGATTATGCAGAGTGTCAGCCTTTGGTAAGGATGAAGGAAAAATGTTTTTGGGACCTTTGGTTAGGACGGAGGAAAAATGAGAGACAAGTCTCAGCATGATTATTATTATGTTTATATTTTACTTGTATTAGGTTTACCTATTTTCAAAACGAAATGTCAAATGAGACCCGAGCCTGGGAAAATTTAGGTTTGAAAAATAAGTTAAACATGGTTTGACTTGTTGTTTGATCATGAACAGGGTCCCGTTTTGGGAAAAAGATAAAATTGAGCAAAAATTTGGGCGGCATGCTGACCCGGCCTCTAGGCAGATGTTTGAATAGTAACTGACAAAATAAATATGAGTGCCCTATGTTTGACACCTATATGAGGGTATGCAGTTACTGGGTTAGTGAAAAGGTTCCTCCCTTTAGTATGACTTCCACAAAATACGACTTTATTCTAAGGGAAATTAGTACATGTCGATAAGCCATTTGATATATCTTAGTGTATGTGAATTACCTCAATATATACCTCGTGGAGACAATACCTTAGTGTTTATATACTTGACGTACATGAACAAGTTCCCTCCTATGTACCTTCTATAATAACTTTGGTCAAGGAGTACAATGCGAAAGGAATCATTCGATATACGTCAAAGGTACTTGGCCATTAGAAGGTGCGAGCCATATTGCTAAGGCTAACTACAACCTTCCGGACCAACTCCCATCACAAAGTGACCCCCTAGTACGGGACCAAATTTTGGTCAATAGCCATGCTCTTGGTGATGTAGTGTGAAAAGTGCATCATTTTTGGATTAGTATATTATGGAGAGAGTTTTTTTTTTTGGCATTATGATGACTATACAAATAGGTAAGAATGCACAAGTATCATAAAAGGTAAATATATCATGGAGATTATAGTAAGCATGGATATGTGAGAGTGACTGATGTGCGAATATCTATAAGTGAGTGTGTGGTAGTGAACCAAAGCATGGATAAACTACAAGTGGTGTGTGGTAAGTGTGAGTGAGCATGGATATATACAAGTGTGATAAGTGGAGGTGTGTTTTAGTGACACCTAAGCATGGATATTCAAAGTGGTGTGTGCAACATGTGGATATAAGTGAACTATATACAAGTTTAGGTAGCGTGAGGAGTACATCGATATTATTTACAAGTGTGTAAAGTGAAAAGTGAGTGATATGTGATATAAACATGAGATGGATATATACAAGAAATAACAGAGGAGAAAAGGGAACATATAAGTAGGTTCATACACACGTAAGTAGAAAATAGTAACACCTATGCAAATAGAGTCTAACCCTCCTATGTCATTCCTCAGTGGAGTCTCCACTGTGGCCATCCGGAGATATTCCTCTCCCATCCCCCGGGCTCTTTTAGAGGGGAGAAAAGAGGGAAAGATAAAGGTCATGCGCCCCTAGCTATGTCATGGATGCTTTGACCGTCGCCGAAGTTGGGGAGATCTAAAGAGATAGAGTCTCCAACCTATTTTCCACAAAACAGGAAAAAGAACATGTCGCCGCCTCTAGACAGCTGCATCAAAGACAAACTGATAGTTCAGAAGTTCTGTGGCTAAGTTACAGAAGGGGAAGGTGTTAGGCACCCATCCCGCCCTTTCGATCTCTCATGGGATTATGTTACTCTTTTCCTTAATTTCTCCGTGAAGTGTATGTGCGTGTATATATAAGTGGAGATGGGAGTCACTCGACTCACATCATGGAAAATATGGAGCGAGGTCATCCATAGGAATGTTCCCAAAATAATAATTAAAAAATATGACGTGTGTACTTATCGAGATACTGATGGTTATGATGAAACGATGATATGTATTAGATAAGACGCACGTATGAATGAAAAGTATGATCTATATGAATAATATGTGGATAAAATAGAAAAAATAAGAAAATAGGATAATAGAAAAATAGGACTCGAGTCTCGAATTTTAGCGCTAGACGCCTACGTAGCTTGTAAAGGCATCAAAGTTCACATAGTTCGCATACAACACAAGGGAGAAGTTCATCCCATAGATTCAAACAAGAGTTTATTATATGTGTGTAGAAAAGATATTTTATGTTTTAAGAAAATGTGATTAATAATCCCATCGGAATTTATAGGTGTAACCCTATTTGTTTTGGGGTTCTTATATAAATAAATACATGGAATCTAACTAATCAAGGATGCGATATTAATGTGTATCATCTAAAGTAAAACCTACATTGATAATTTATATAAATAATGTGAAAAAAAAATAAGGATGTTTAAATCATCTTTGGAGACTTGAAGCTTGACCTTGAGCCTTGATGAGCTTCCTTGCATGTTGGGATGAATGTTGGATGAGAGAGAATAACATTTTTGCTAAATTTGGTATGATAATAATGAGAATGAAATGTTGAAATTAATTTCACACAAGGAAACTTCGGTATTCCAAAGAGCTTCGCCCCTTTCGGAGAGATGACTTTGGTCAAATCAAGCTCGGAAGCGCTTAGTGACCTTTCAGAGTAAAAAGGATCGTTCGTCCGTACTATAAGGCTGATTTAATAATGTCGCAAATCTTTGGAAAATGTATTCATTATTATTTAAAGATTCATTAAGTCACCTTCGATCTAAAGAGTGGAGTTTTTTCAAATGGAGTCCGGGAGCGCGCAGTGGACTCCAGATCAGTTTTTGGGGGAAAATGGACCGGTCGTCCGAACAGTTATGCCATTTTGCACATGGGGCGGAGCATTTAAAAGGGGTTTCAGTGCCCTTTGAATATCCATTGAGATTTCGATCTGATGATGAAGTTGATTGGGGTTTGATTGAGGTGGAAACCACGCGTCTGTGTAATACGCTAATCGTTGTTATCATCTTCCAACCGCAATAAAAAAACCTAAACTTTAACTACACTCTTGTGGAGGGTAGTGTCTAGTCATGGTATTGAATCCTCAAGGAACTAGGACGAGTGAACGTGATAACAAAGGCAAGACTATTAATCCTAACTTGACTCTAAAAAGAAATAAAAAGATGATTGAGATGGGAAATAACTAATTATCTAAATGCACACTAAATTAAACAACTTCATTAACTATGTGAGCAAAATTAACTAACTAAGAATGACTTAATAAGAATGAAGGGAAAGAAGGTTGGGAATTTAATTAAATTTATCGTATAGAATGCTAGAATTTAGAATTAGAAATTTAATTAAATCTGATCTTTAGTACTCCCAATCATTACATATATGAGGGATAGTAGCCCACATCATACATAATCAGAGGATGACTAAAGAAGTGTCGCAATAGCTACACACGCATTGCATCCTTAAATAGCACGGTTTCCTAGGGTCAATCGAGGTAAAAAGGTCTATGATGGGTGTGACAACTACACAACACGATTCATTCAAATTTCAATTCAAATCCTAGTTTCTACATGGCTAAATTACATCGGGTTGGGTTCATGCACACCAAACCTTAGAAATCTACCCTAACATGGTGAAATTAATGAAAACTATGTTATCTATGTCACATGAACTCATAATTTCTTAGAAAGAGAGATTAAACATGAGAAATAATAATAAAAGTGTTGGAAATAAAAGTTACGAGGATTGAAGAACAAGAACAAGTAAGAAGAAATCAAAGATTAATGAAAATTTGAAAAAGCTCTCGAATTAATGGTGCAAAGTTTGTAAATTCTCCTCCTAGATGTTCCTACTTGTGATGGAGCTTTTACATCAATGAAATCTGAATAAAAATAGTCCTAATGACTAAATATATAGTCTAGAGGTCATTTAGAAGAATCCCCAAAACACAAAACTCTTTTGGCTAAAAGATAAGGACAAAATAAAAATCCCATATCTGGAAATTTGTCACACTTAAAAATTGTGACTAATTTTGTAACGGATCTGGTGTGTGACAAATGGTTGGGTTGTAGTTCGGGGAAATTTGCTGAAAATTCAACAGTTAGAAAATTTTCAAGCTTTCTTCTTTTCCTTCTTGGATTTTTTCTCAACTTCAAATGATCATAACTCTTTCCCCGTAGCTCGCATTGGGGTTTCGTTCTTTCCTGTATTCTCTTTGTTCCAAGATATTCAACTTTACAAAAGGTCCTACCTCCGGGATCGGGCTAAAGAATTACAAAAATGACCTTGAACTTTCCTTCCTAACCTTTCTTATATGATTTCTTCCCAACTTCAAGGGATCATAACTCTTTCCCCGTAGCTCGAATTTGGGTGAAGGTTTTTCTAGTATTTTCATTTTTCCAAGATCTTCAACTTTATGGAAGACCCTACCTTCGGAATCGGTCTAAAGAATTACGAAAATTCCCTTGAACTTGCCTTCCTAGTCTTTCTTTCATTGTTTCGATTTCTCTTCCGCACTGCTTGTATAATTAACCTATAAAACACATAGGAGAAACACAAAACGTGTAATACTTGCCAAAGAAGGTTATTATCATAAATATGAGTTAAATCCATATAAATTTCACTACTCGGTTTCACAAAGGTACCGATATTAAGGGGATAACTATACAATATTTATGCCCTATCAAACCCCCCTGACTAAGAACTTTGGGTGTCCCGAGCAATGTAAAAGAAAAAGAATAATGTCAAAACTCTTCTAAACATTTTATTGGGATAGAATACCTTTTTTGCGGGTAAGCGGTTGCATTTAGCGTATGCAACAAGCCTTTAAACCTCTAGGTTACCCTAGTAGAACGAGTGTTGTCTCGTGAGGGTTTGTAGTGAATATACACACAAAACTCGTTAAAGACTTAAAGAAAAATCAAAATACTTAAAAATTGTACAATTTAAACTCCACAAAAATGGTCACCACAAATTCTTATTTTAGAGTATCAAATCTTAGTGTGTGTGTGTGTGTGTGTGTGCGCGTAAAGCCAAAAATTGAACCACTATCTTCCACCGATTGATCACTACGTTACTTTCCAAAAAATCCCTTGGATTTCAAATGCTCATGGATATACTCACAAACGAATCACTTGGAATGTGGCTATTTTCTCTCGATATGCATGATATAAAGAGTAAATATAATGGACGCAAATTCACACAAAATTTGAAAGGGGGAATATTTAGGGTGAATTGATCTCATCGTAGGATTACGGTCATTGGGAAACGGGAAACATCATCTTTTTTTCATGCCATGTAATCTTTTTTATTATCTTTTTGTATCTTAGCTCTCCACGCGGTAATCAATTTCGCAATTCGAACTCAGTTAGGAAATTTTTGGGTTAAAGGTGTATTGGGTAATATGGGAATGGTTGGGAACTTCAGAATTAGAAAATATTCTTATGATCTCCGTTAGTGCTTTTCTGGGCTTTTGCTCATTTTTTGCTTATTTTTCTACTTTTTTCTGTTTTTCACTCTTGGTGTTTTTGTCGAGCATTTATATTCTTTTCCCCCTTTTTATTGCACTTTTCGGACTTAAAGTGTGAGATTTTCAATATTCTCAATTCCGGGCTAATTTGGGTGTTATTGGGTTGTCAAACGAAAGATAAAATTATTCGGATCAACTTTGGGTTACAAAAGGGATGATTTTTCACAACTTTTTATGGCCCATATCTTTTGGTAACAAACGATGGCCTACTTCATTATCCAAATGCGAGTTGTTTTGCGATATACGTCTCAAGATTAATTTAGTTTAGAGATATTTTAGCGCGTACTTCAAGACAAAATAAAGATCATTCTCCTAGATGTTCCTACTTGAATTTCCAGCAAAGTTTGTAAATTATTCTCCTAGATGTTCCTACTTGTGATGGAGCTTTTACATCAATGAAATCTGAATAAAAAGAGTCTTAATGACTAAATATATAGGCTAGAGGTCGTTTAGAAGAGTCCCCAACACACAAAACTCTTTTAGCTAAAAGATACGGACAAAATAAAAATCCCGTATCTGGTAATTTGCCACACTTATAAAGCGTGACTAATTTTGTAACGGATATGGTGCGTGAAAAATGGGCGAACCGGTTCGGGATGTGGTTCGGGGAAATTTGCTGGAAATTCAAGAGTTAGAAAATTTACAAACTTTCTTCTTTTCTTTGGATTTTTTCTCAACTTCAAATGATCAGAACTCCTTCACCATAGCTCGGATTGGGGTTTTGTTTTTTCTAGTATTCTCTTTGTTCCGAGATCTTCAACTTTCTATAAGGCCCTACCTCCGAGATCGGGCTGCAGAATTACAAAAATTCCCTTGAACTTACCTTCCTAACCTTTCTTCTATGATTTTTCTGCAACTTTAAGGGATCATAACTCTTTCACCGTAGCTCAGATTTGGGTGCCATTTTTTCAATTTTCTCGTTGTTCTGATCTCTTCAACTTTACAGAAGGCCCCACCTCCGGGATCAGGCTTCAAAATTACAAAAATTCCCTAGAACTTGCCTTCCTAGCCTTTCTTTCTTTGTTTCGATTTCTCTTTCGCACTGCTTGTATAATTAACCTATAAAACACATAGGAGAAACAAAAAACACGGAATACTTGACAACGAAGTGTGACACCCCGCCTAATTAAATACCGGGCGATCACTCCTTTATTAAATTAAAATCAAGGTGAACAGTTGGTTCATTCTTAGCATCATTGTCGTAAAAATAACGTTTCCAATTTAAACATCCTAATTAATTAAGCTAAGTGTCAAAACTATTTTTAGACATTACTTTCCAAATTTTATTTTATAAACCCAGATTTAAATATTTACAACAATTCAATATTGAAGAATCACACCACAATTATCCCAGCATTAAAACTTAAAGTAAAAACATCCAGACAGTAATAAATCCCAAAATGACAATACTAGAAATAACCGCATCACAATGTCCAATAAAACAACTTAATAATGGAAAGGGCGACACATGCCCCACTAAATGAATATGCCAGGAGTGGAATCAAATAAATGAAGTCGTCTAAGCAAAAGACCTGCAACTCCCACCTAAGCTGCAGCGCGTTCCTTCCAAAGGATCCTACGCAAGACGCCCCTGTGGCTAGGCACCTGTAATATATACATATATATACAAGAGAGAAAGAGAAATAGAAACGGGTCAGAGCCCGATAGTGTAGATGATTTAAAAAAAAATTTAGCAAGTATTTAAAATATTTAAAGGCCAATGCAACAACATATTAGTGCGGAACTCTCTCGAGAAATTATCACCTCTCTTCTAATGTGCACGCCTATCGCACTAATCTTTCCAAATGATTATCTTATCTTATATCGCACTAATCTTCCCAATGGTTTAACTTATCTTAGGTTACTCGTAAGATTTAAAACTGACAATATAATTGTTTAAGAGGAAAATTTCATTCAGTAACAAAGCTATCATTTTTAACTTTATTTATTAATAAAGTTTCCAGTGTCATATTATACTTTTCAAAACAAGTATTTCCAAATTGAAGTCAAGATTGATTTCTTACATACCATAACACAGTGGGTAGTTCAAAATTTCATAATTTCATATAAATATTAAATACTCGCATAATATATATATATATATATATATATATATATATTCTAACAACACCCCACATAAAAATTATGGTGCGGGCATACTCTGCTATCCAATCCCTGTACCTCTCGTACTAAGGGGAATACAAGTTCAGAATCACTCTCGAACTGTACTAACACATACACAAATAATATTTAGGCGAAGCATAGGTTCCAAGTCTCTAAGAGGTCAGCACATACCTTCACATATCCTAGGACCGTCTGACCATCGATCAGATATCATGTACCAGGGATATCTATCTTCTAGGGTACGAGTCAATATCCCCCATAAAGGTCCCATCGAGATAAGACTGTCATAGTGCGGTAACCTCAGGGATAGCAAGTAGTGCGAGCATGATTTTCACATGTATATAATATATGCATACACAGTCATATAAATATACTACTTGTATCATATCAATTTAGGTTCATCCCATAACCCATAATCACGACATTTATCCTTATTTTCCCATTATTTGTTATCACGTATAACGGTTTGTCTCTATCTATAATTCAAGGGATTATTCCAATTTACTACGTAACTCTCATGGACTCTATCCTCCCAAGTGTAAAATTCAGTAGGTATTCATCTATTTTCCATCGTAAACATTTTACGTATCTCTCCCATTAATACAAAATTCAATCGTCCCTTATATATAAACGCCCCAAAAATATAAATTTCGCCTTACATTAAAGGTCTCTTAATCATTAATAAATCCTACTGGTCATGATTATCTTCCAAAATATTTTCATAAGGATGTCTAAGGAGTATTCTTCATTTAGAATCAATTCAACAATTTTAAAAGGGAAATTTAAGTCTTCCAGGAGGGGTCGATCAATCGATCGAACCTTCGATCGATCGAATCTCTTGGGTCGATCGATCGATCAAGTAGGTATGGCGAATTCTGCAGTTAACCAGTTACGGGTTCTAACACACAACTTCATCCAAATCCAAATTTTTCATTCCCAATCGCCCAAAAATTTGTACTACTAAGAGTATAAATCCATATCATACATCTCCTACGTAAAGCATGCAAATTTCCATTAATAACCATGGATTAATAGGCCAAAATTCATGTAAATGTCAAAAACCCTAAAAATCTCTTTAACATGGTTCTAATCATTCTTTTCCAGAATTTTCTTCTTCTAAATCACCATAAATTTATGGTTTAATCCGCTACATGTGAAGGGGTTTCCAGATTATCATTCAAATCATTACTACATGCGATTTCCTATCTCCAACTTAGGTTTTGTTCCATGAAATTCATCCTAATCATCCCTAGACTAACATGAGTGATGCATTAACGAAAATAAGCAAGATAAACACTTGCTTGGATTTTTAGAATTATGATTTGCGAATAATTTTGGTGTGGTTGCATTTCCCGTCACACGATCTACGCGTTGGTGTTGGTGGTGGTGGCGGTGCAATCGGGTGACTTTTTGTCCTTGGATTGCTTGGAAAGCTTCCTCCTTCCCTCTCCTATGGACGTTCTAAATTTTGAGTTGTTTTTAACCCTAGAAGGTAACCTTAGACATCTGATATAACCCTTGAAATTTCGTGGGTTTAATTACCCAAAAATGTAAAATGTCCAAAATGCCCTCCCGGGGTGCTAAATAGGCCTAAAAATTCCCCTAGACCCAAACTAAACCCCCGGATATACTTTTCTGACTATCTCGACCCTTCCAAACACTTTGGCGCACTCAAAACGACCATACGAGCAACTTATAATATATTCACTTTTATTAATTAATATTTAGTCCCGACGCGGGCGTGCCCTGACGCGACACGAGCGTGTCCCGACTCAAATTTTCAAAATTATTTATAATTATTCACTCTTGACATGTAATAGAACCAATATTATATTACTTTACTCATTAGTAATATTCAACAACAAGTTTCTCGTAATTACTAACTCACATCCCGTTAATAATTATAAAGTGATTAATTTCCGAATTTATATTAAATTAATAACTCACATTGAATTTAATAAATCCCCAAATTAATATTGCATAAAAATACGGGGTATTACATACTTCCCCACTAATAACGAAATTTTGTCCCGAAATTCGAAAAATATGGCATACCTGGTATGAATAAATCTGGGTATTTCTCGCGCATATATGTCTCACTCTCCCAAGTGGATTCCTCCACATTATGATGCTCCCACTGGACCCGTACAAGTGGAACTACCTTCGACCTCAATCTCCTATCGCTATGGTCCAGGATATCCACCGGTCTCTCCTCGTAAGAGCTATCAGGTTGTAAGTCTATCTCATCTATCGTAATGTGGGTATGGTCCATATCATCCCGAAGATATCGTCTCAACGACGAGATGTGAAATACATCGTGAATGCAATGTAAATGCTCTAGTAGGCCAAATCTGTATGCTACCGGCCCAATCCTCTCGATAATGGGAAATGGTCCCCCGTACCTCAGGGACAATTTCCCTTTCTTCCCGAACCTCATCACTCCTTTTATAGGAGATACATGTAGTAACACTTGGTCCCCCACATTAAACTCCTGGAAGAACCGTTTCGCTTTGGCGTATCTTTTCTGCCTGTCCTGGGCTACTCGAATGCAACTCCTGATCATCTCAATCCTCGCGGAGGTTTCCTGAATTACTTTTGGTCCTAGCAACTTGTTATCCCCCACCTCGAGCCAACAAGTTGGGGAACGACAAGGCCTGCCATACAAAGCCTCAAATGGAGCCATGCCAATCGTGAACTGATAAGAGTTATTATAAGAAAACTCTACCAGTGGAAGATGTGGCTCCCAACCTCCTCCAAAATCAAGAACACACATCCGTAGAATATACTCCAACATCTGATTAGTACGCTTTGTTTGTCCATCCGTCTGTGGGTGATAAGCTAAACTCAACCTCAACTCGGTACCCATAGCCTCCTGAAAGCTCTCCCAGAAATGTGACACGAAAATCTTGTCTCTATCTGACACAATATGCAGGGGCACCCCATGTAATTTGACAATCTTAGAAATGAACAACTGAGGATACTAACCTGTGGTATAGTCTGTCCGCACCGGTAGAAAATGAGCCACCTTGGTCAAACCATCTACAATCACCCAGATAGAGTCATGGCCCCGCTGTGATGTAGGTAACCCTGTAATAAAATCTATGGAAATACTCTCCCACTTCCATGCGGGTACTTCCAATGGATGAAGCAACCCTGACGGTTTCTGATGGTCCACCTTTACCAGCTGGCAGGTAGAACACTTGGACACGAACTCAGCGATGTCCTTCTTCATCCCACTCCACCAGTATTGCCCCCTCATATCCTGGTACATCTTATCTTCTCCAGGATGTACCGCAAATCGGGACCCGTGAGACTGGGTCATCACTGCATGACGTAATTCTGCTCCTTCTGGAACCACCAATCTCCCATTAAACCTTAAACCCCTATCAGAACTAACAGAATAGGACTCAGCACCCTCAGCTAAGAGTCGTACAATTTGCTCCTAGAAAAATGGGTCTGCAGTCTGTGCATGTATCACCCTCGTAACAATCTCGGGTTTCATTATCATAAAAGATACAAAGGAACGGGCTACTGCGTCCTGGTGGCCTAACTCCTTCCACTTTTCTTTCCAGACGTCCGTTACCTCGTCTACTGGTCTACGGCTCAACGCATCAGCGACTACGTTGGCCTTCCCCGGAAGGTACTGTATGTCGAACTGATAGTCCTTTACAAATTCTAACCATCTGCGCTGACGCATATTCATCTCTCGCTAAGTGAACAGGTACTGCAGTGACTTGTGGTCTGTGAACAATCAGAATTTCTCCCCCAACAAATAGTGCCTCCATATCCTCAATGCAAAAACGACTGCTGCTAACTCCAAGTCGTGGGTGGGGTAATTCTTCTCATGCGTCTTAAGCTTGCGGGAGGCAAAAGCTATAGCCTTCTCTTCCTGCTGAAGTACTCCCCCAAGTCCCTGTAAAGAGGCATCAGTACAAACCAGGTACTCCACACCCGGCTTCGGTAATGCAAGGACCGGTGCTAAAGTAAGCTTGTCTTTCAGTTCGTCGAAAGCCAATTGACAAGCATCATCCCAAACATATGGCACCCCTTTGCGAGTCAAGTTCATCAATGGACCCGCTATTTGGGAGAATCCCCGAATGAATCTCCTGTAGTATCCAGCCAACCCCAAGAAACTACGCACTTTTGTCAGTGTCGTGGGTTGTCCCCACTCCCTCATCGCTGACAGTTTACTCGAGTCAACTGCCATCCCCTACTTAGAAACAACATGCCCCCAAACCTGTACTTCTCACAACCAGAATCCACACTTCTCGTACTTAGCATACAACTGATGCTCTCGTAGAGTCTGAAGAACCTGTCTCAAGTGCTCAGCATGCTCCTCCTCGGAGTGTGAATATATCAAAATGTTATCTATGAAGACGATGACAAACTGATCCAAGAACTCTCTGAACACTCGGTTCATTAAGTCCTTGAACACGGTTGGAGCATTTGTTAGGCCAAATGGCATCACCCTGAACTCATAGTACCCATATCTTGTCAAGAAAGCAGTCTTTGAAACATCCTGCTCCCTAATACGTAGCTGATGGTACCCCGACCTCAGATCTATCTTCGTAAAGAAAGTTTCTCCCCTCAACTGGTCGAAAAGATCATCTATTCGAGGAAATGGATACTGATTCCGTATCCTAACCTTGTTAAACTCCCGGTAGTCCACACATAGCCTCAGTGAACCATATCTCTTTTTCACAAACAGAACTGGAGCGCCCCAAGGTGAGGTACTCCTGCGAATGAAACCCTGACCTAACAACTGCTCTATCTGATATCGTAACTCTCGCATCTCTTTCGAAGCCATACGATATGGAGTGCGTGCTATTGGTCTAGTATCCAGTAGTAAATCTATGACAAAGTCTATCTCTCGACTGGGGGGTAGGCCTGGTATCTCTTGAAATACATCGGAATACTCACGAACAACTGGAATCGAGTCTAAGGGAATCACAACCTCCTTAGAGGTATCCTCCTCTATATAATATAAATGAGCGGTCGAGCCTCCCTCTGGGCGAGCCATTGACACTACAAACATCTCCTTCCCCGGAATGGTAAAGACAATACTCCCATCGAAACAATCAATCATGGCTCTATAAGCTACGAGCCAATCCATACCGATAATAACATCGTGCTCATGCATATCTAAGACTAACATGTCTGCAGGTAATACCAGGATACCAATCTCTACCCCCACTCCCCGGAAGATAATGAAAATAAGAGACCCACACCCCAGTGGTGAGTCTACACACGTCACCGTGCTCTCTGTCGTGGCTAACAACCCTAAGGCCTTTGCAAAATGCGTAGCTATAAAACAGTGCGTCGCCCCAGTATCAAATAAAACTCGGCCCATACTACCATGGATAGGAAACATACCCTCAATCTCGGGTGGTGCCTGTGGAGCTGCTGCCTGGTGGACGTTATAGACACGTCCATACTGTAACGACCCCTACTGCACTATAGCTGTTGAAACGGCTGTTAGGGATGGTACCTAAGCTGGTGTTGGGAGGGCATCTGGAAAAAGTGGCCTCTGTGGCTCATTACGAGCACCCTGCTACTGTGGGGCCCTCTCTCCCTCTGGATAATCCTTGCGCCTATGGATATTCTTGCCACACCCGAAACATCGGCCTCTGAAGTTACCTCCCCTCTGACCCTGCTAACCACAACAATGCTGGTCGTTACCACCCCGCCACTGGCCCTGTTGGCCCTGATGAAAACGTTGTTGGCCCGGTTGACCCTGCTGCTGTCGGTGTTAGCCTTGATGGCCCTGCTGATTAGGCTGGCCCTGCCTAAAATCCCTAAATCCTTGCCTGGAATCACCTGAACGGAATCGCTTAGCAGGGTCCCCCTGATGGGAACTCTGCTCGTGCTGACAAGTCTATCCTTGGGATGTCGGTGATCCACTAGCACTATTACCCCCAGTCCTGCCCTGCTGGCCGGACTCTCCTGCTCGCTTGCTTCCCCGCAGATGGAAGCGGTGATCCTGGCAATGTAGTAAAGCGGCATTGAGTACATCAGTGAAAGTACTCAGAGATAGACTCCCTATAAGGTTCTGACAGATCCTCCAAGCTAACCCGTCCACAAACAGCATTATCTTCTTACCCTCAGTGGATGCCTCATCTGGAACTATGGTGAGAAGTCTCGTGAACTCCTCCTCATAATCAGTAACGGTAGAATTCTCCTATTTAAAGTTCAGTAATTTTTGCCTCATCTCAGTCTGCACGACGGGTGGAAAGTACTTGCGGTCAAAATGATTGAATCGGGATCGTATCCCTCTCCTCTAAGGTGGTGGTGGACTCCCACCACTGCAAAGTGGCCCCCACCATCTTAAAGGAAGCCAATAACTGTTTTTGCACGTCTGTGCACTCATATATACGAAGATGTCGCTGGATATCTTTCTTCCATTGGATGACGATGATGATATATGAAATACCCGAGTACTCAGGGGGATGCGCCTTCTGAAAAGCATCCCTAACCCGCTCCCATGCATATGGAAGTCTTGCAGGTACTGGCGCCACTTCCTGAATCTGGGGTGGAGCCTGTTGAACCATCGCTAGTGCGGCATTCACCACTTGAGAAACAATAACGGCTACCTCATTAGCATTCATCCTACCCTGTGCCGGAGCTGCTTGCTGCTCGGCTTGCGCACGCCTATCCTTTGGTGCACATATCGGAGGAATCTGAAACGTGAAGAAATTTATTAGTCTACAGTTATTATCAAATCTCAAATAGCTGAAGACGTAAACGTAAAAGCAAGAAATCAACAATCCTAAAATAGGGCTCTATAGCAAAAATATTAAGCTGAAATCGAAATAAGCTGTAGAGATCCTAAGGACGCTAGAACCTGATGCTCTAATACCACCTGTGACACCCCGCCTAATTAAATACCGGGCGATCACTCCATTATTAAATTAAAATCAAGGTGAACAGTTGGTTCATTCTTAGCATCACTGTCGTAAAAATAACTTTTCCAATTTAAACACCCTAATTAATTAAGCTAAGTGTCAAAACAATTTTTAGACATTACTTTCCAAATTTTATTTTATAAACCAAGATTTAAATATTTACAACAATTCAATATTGAAGAATCACACCACAATTATCCCAGCATTATAACTTAAAGTAAAAACATCCAGAGAGTAATAAATCTCAAAATGACAATACTAGAAATAACCTAATCACAATGTCCAATAAAACAACCGAATAATGGAAAGGGCGACACATGCCCCACTAAATGAATATGCTAGGAGTGAAATCAAATAAATGAAGTAGTCTAAGAAAAAGGCCTGCAACTCTCACCTAAGCTGCAACGCGTTCCTTCCTAAGGATCCTACGCAAGATGCCCCTGTGGCTGGGCACCTGTAATATATACATATATATACGGGAGAGAAAGAGAAATAGAAATGGGTCAAAGCCCGTTAGTGTAGATGATTTAAAATTTGTTTACCAAGTATTTAAAATGTTTACAGGCCAATGCAACAACATATTAGTGCGGCACTCTCTTGAGAAATTCTCACCTCTCTTCTAATGTGCACGCCTATCGCACTAATCTTCCCAACTGATTATCTTATCTTATATCCCACTAATCTTCCCAATGGTTTAACTTATCTTAGGTTACTCGTAAGATTTAAAACTGACAATATAATTGTTTAAGAGGAAAATTTCATTCAGTTACAAAGCTCTCATTTTCCTGTGTCATATTATACTTTTCAAAACAAGTATTTCCAAATTGAAGTCAAGATTCATTTCTTACTTACCATAACACAATAGGCAGTTCCAAATTACAGAATTCCATATATATATTAAATACTTGCATAATATATATATATATATATATATATATATATATATATATATATATATATATATATATATATATATATATTCTAACAGCACCCAACATAAAAATTATGGTGCGGGCATACTCTGCTATCCAATCCCCGTATCTCTCGTACAAAGGGGAATACAAGTTCAGAATCACTCTCGAACTGTATTAACACATACACAAATAATATTTAGGCGAAGCATAGGTTCCAAGTCTCTAAGAGGTCAGCACATACCTTCACATATCTTAGGACCGTCTGACCATCGATCAGATAGCTTGTACCAAGGATATCTATCTTCTAGGGTACGAGTCAATATCCCCCATAAGGTCCCATCGAGATAAGATTGTCCTAGCTCGGTAACCTCAGGAATAGCAAGAAGTGCGAGCATGATTTTCACATGTATATAATATATGCATACACAGTTATATAAATATACTACTTTTGTCATATCAATTTAGGTTCATCCCATAACCCATAATCACGATATTTATCCTTAATTTCCCATTATTTGTTATCACGTATAACGGTTCGTCTCTATCTATAATTCGAGGGATTATTACAATTTACTACGTAACACTCATGGACTCTATCCTCCCAAGTGTAAAATTCAGTAGGTATTCATCTATTTTCCATCGTAACCATTTTACGTATCTCTCCCTTTAATACAAAATTCCATCATCCCTTATATATAAACACCCCAAAACTATAAATTTTGCCTTACATTAAAGGTCTCTTAATCATTAATAAATCCTATTGGTCATCATTATCTCCCAAAATATTTTAATAAGGATGCCTAAGGAGTATTCTTCATTTTGAATCAATTCAATAATTTTAAAAGGGAAATTTATGTCTACCAGGAGGGGTTGATCGATTGAGGGAAGGGGTTGATCGAAGCTCATGGCTCGATCGATCTATCAAGCAGGTGTGGCGAATTCTGCAGTTAACCAGTTACGGGTTCTAACACACAACTTCTTCCAAATTCATATTTTCATTCCCAATCGCCCAAAAATTTGTACTACTAAGAGTATAAACCCATATCATACATCTCCTACAGAAAGCATGCAAATTTCCATTAATAACCATGGATTAATAGGCCAAAATTCATGTAAATGTCAAGAACCCTAGAAATCTCTTTAACATGGTTCTAATCAGTCTTTTCCAGATTTTTTGTCTTCTAAAACATCATAAATTCGTGGTTTAATCCTCTACATGTGAAGGGGTTTCCAGATTATCATTCAAACCATTACTACATGCGATTTCCTATCTCCACCTTGGGTTTTCTTCCATGAAATTCATTCTAATCATCCATAGACTAACATGAGTGATGCATTAACAAAAATAAGCAAGATAAACACTTGCCTGGGACTTTTAGAATTCTGATTTGAGACGATTTTGGCGTGGTTGCGTTCCCCGTTGCGCGATCTACGCGTTGGTGGTGGTGGTGGCGATGCAATCAGGTGACTTTTTGGCCTTGGATTGCTTGGAAAGCTTCCTCCTTCCCTCTCATATGGCCGTTATAAAGTTTGAGTTGTTTTTAACAATAGAAGATAGCCTTATACATCTGATATAACCCTTGAAATTTCGTGGGTTTAATTACCCAAAACTGTAAAATGTCCAAAATGCCCTCCCGATGTGCTAAATAGGCCTAAAAATGCCTCGAGACCCAAACTAAACCCCCGGGTATACTTTTCTGACTATCTCGACCCTTTCGGACACTTTGGAGCACTCAAAATGACCATACAAGCAACTTATAATATATTCACTTTTATTAATCAATACTTAGTCCCGACGCAATACAGGCGTGTTCCGACTCAAATTTTCTAAATTGTCATATTATTCACTCTTGACATTTAATAGAACCAATATTATATTACTTTACTCATTACTAATATTTAACAACAATTTTCCCATAATTACTAACTCACATCTCGTTAATAATTATGAAGTGATTAATTTCCGAATTTATATTAAATTAATAACTCACATTGAATTTAATAAATCTCCAAATTAATATTGCATAAAAATACGGGGCATTACACAAAGGTTAGTAGCATAAATATGAGTTAAATCCATATCAATTGCACTATAGGGTTCACAAATGTACCTAAATTAAGGGGATAAATATACAATATTTATGCCCTATCAGGGTGAAATCGAGGCCTGAGAGAACCTGCTGGCATCTATATCAATTTTTCGTTCGTTTGAACTATTATGTCGATTAATGCATGGGGTGGACCATTGGAAAGTTAATTCCTAGCCCTTCAAAGATTTATTTAGCTTTCACCCAGACAACCAAGTTGACAAGAGTCAAATGGGGCCCAGTAGTGCCCGCTGGACTCTAGATCGGTACTCGGATTATAAACTAGGGTTTGTAACGAATTGGGGAGGTTCTAGGGACCTAACGAGAGAATTAGGGGGTCCTATAATGTGGTGTCTGTAATTATGGGTTATACATATTAGGTACATTATGAGGACTATAATGGTGTACTATGCTGAAAATTTCTAACTTTATATTTGCTTGTATTTTGATAAAATATGTGTTGACTATATTTTGTTGTGTTTTATCGATTTTTGTATTTTCTATGTAGTTATCTATTCAGTACGGGAGATAGTTGTCAAGATCAGAGCCAGTGGATTGAGTTTTGCATTGCATAAACAACTTTTTCCATCCTCAAGATTGTCTAGCTTGGGTACTTTTTACGTTGTGGATGTTCTTGAGTTTTTGGATATTATGATGTAGCTATATATTTCATAATAGAATCATTAAAAGTTTTTAGTTGTTGATATTTTGATGTAGCATGATGTTATGAGTTTTTGAATATGGATATTTTCTATTTGAAACAGAAAAGAGTTGCGGTATAGATGTTGCTTTTATACCAATCAAATATATTTGGGTGTATTCTCGTCATTTTTATTTTTATTTTTACACTTGAACACTTATGTCAGGTGTGAAAAAACTCACATAAATTATTTAAAATCGTGATAAATGTGCATTTTTTAATCACGTATTTTTTTTAATTGTGATAAATAGAAGTTAAATGTTGCAGATTTTATGTGTGTTTTTGAAAAACTAACATAAATGATATTCTTTTATCTTGGGTTTATGAACATTTATGTCATAGCTTGTTGACAGTTTTGAAAATTTTAAAAACGGACATAAATGACTTTATATGTGAGTTTGTGACTGACATAAGTGACTATTTTTCTTGTAGTGTGAGTTTGTATTTCTTCTAAAATGATGATAATACTAGGTTCAAATTATCTGGTTTGATCACAACATGTTCAGATCAATTTTGATACATATCATATCTCAATTTATTATGTCAAATTTCTATACGTTTGAAATTTTATATAACTTACATTTTTCCTTTGTTAACATAAAACCAAAAGTTATTTCTTAGGACAAATATTGTGCAGTAAGTTTTCCTACGATAACTCATTTAGCATTGTAAAATCACTTTACATTTTAGCAAGACCTTTTTTTTTACATATCTTTTATAACATGTATGTTTATGACTATTGACTTATAAAGTGTGCCCATTCAATTCGTTGGCAAAAAAAAAATTACAACTATAAATTACCCACAACACTGTAACCTATTGTTTAAATACAAAATACAAGCATAAAACACCTTATGAAACATCACACAAAATTGTTTATTCTAAGTCTATTTAGAAAAACTTGGTTGCTGAAGTGGGTTGACCATATATTTCGGGGTCAAGAATAGTACTCGAAAACAATAATTTTCTACATAGAACCCGTTTAAATTGGATGTTCATTTTCCTTTTTTAACTTTTTAGAGTTTTATTTCCTTTTCATACATTTTAATCTTCGATTTCCAGGTATGATTTCGTTGTGGAATCGAATGATTTTCTAGGATGACTTGGTTGTGGAATCGAAGTATTTATTAAAGACATAATTAGTCTTCAATTCTGGAAAAAAATCTATATGATTACATTTGTCTACTTTATATTGTACATGTTTGAAAGTTGTTTGCTTATAAAATTTATATTTTGAAGAAAAAAGACTATCGAGTCAATAGTTTAAATTAGCACTTTTTTCCTTGATTTCTAAATCCCTAGAAAATATGTATAGATTTCATGCTAAAATTGTTATTGTTTCTTAATCTACACATGGGAACCTTCCAATGACTATTGTTTGTTTAAATTTATAGGTAATTGTTATGGAGGTTGTTATATGTTTTTCTTATAAATACTTACAGATCTTACAAATACCATTTTACTGACGTAAGTGTCTCACCATACAAAATACCATTATGATTTTTTATGCTTACCGATTATTGGTCTGTTATGGCAACACTTAATTGTTATTTATTGCTAAGTATATAATTACATGTTTTATAGTAATAGTGTATAGATTGAGAACTGAATCATATTTTATAATGTGGTGTTTATCAAATGAGTTACAATTCATTTAATTTTCTATTAACATTGAATGATCATATACTTTCTGAAACCAGGTTCAACCTGGAAACCCACCAAATGTCATCAGTGTGAATTTTTTTTTTTTAAATTCAATTGAGATTGTGTTTCTTTATTTTTTTTTTCTTATTTCCTTTGTTTTAAGAAGATGTTTGCTTATTGTGTTATCTTTGTTTTCATGTATGGTATATTCCACTCAAGTGATCGCTGGAGACAACTAAACAATCTGACCTCGAGAACTACTTTGACAACCTCTTATCCAATTATAATTAGAACAATTAGGAGATGTATTGAAGAAGTAAATGCAACTTTAGCATCTTCATAATTATTAGAACCGAGTTCAACAACATATTTGTGTGTAAACATATTTATGTACCTTTCTCACAACCATGTAACTATGTTGACACCATTGATCGGTATATGTAATAGGAACGAAGTATTTAGTTTAATGTAGATGTCTCTGGTTGTATGTAATTGAATTTTTAATGTGTGTATGAACTACACTATGTTTGTATAGACATTTTTTAATAAATGGAGATGAAGGTATATGATAAAAGAAATGCATCTAGACACCTTACGTAAGAGCTTTGTAATTTAAATTCATTATTTCCATAGATGGATAAAAGATATTGGTCACTTTTACATTTTTCGTAGATTTTTTAGAATTTAACTGATATTTTGCAATTGAGAATGAAATTAAGCTATAACTAGCATTTTTGTTGATTTCATTCATTTTCATCATTTTTTCCCTCTGATTGATTCGATTAATTTTCACTAACTTCGCATCAACAAATGGGAATTTTGATGATGATTAGAAAAATAGTAGAAGAATGAATGCACAAGTGCATTCATGGTGTTGTTTGATTAAAAGGTTTGATATATAGAAAAATTAAGGGCAAAGTGTTTGAGAGTTGCTTTCAAGTAAAACAATATTTCATTTATGTACTCCTTTATTTACATGAGATTTGACTTTATTATATGAGATGTAGTTTGTATAATGTGTCCTTTACTTGGACCTATAAACAAAGCAAATAGGTATGCTATATATAAAATGTGTTATGTGAATATCTTATTCAAGTATTCTAAATAGACGACTATATCTTCCGGAACAAATTCTCAAGAAATGTTCATGCACAGGGGTCTATATCAAGGAACTACATGTATTTAGGTTTTAATGCTCCATACTGGGTAAATAAAAAAATTGTGTGCAAATTTATCTATTAATTTTGATGACCCATATTTATATTTCTTCTATTTTAGAAAACTGACTTCTTTGCGTTATAAAATAAGAAATACAAAGGACCCGCACATAGCATAGGGGTAAAAACTAGTCTTTTAATGTTTCACAACAAATCTAGCTCCCATTTGTTCATTTACTTGTTAGAAAATGTGTATAAATATATCTCCAAATTCCTTCCATTTTTCACTACCCCTAGAACCAGTCTAGAAAATAATCTATCCATGGCATCATATTCTCCAACCACCCCACACTCCACTGATGAAGAACAAAAGTGCTCATATTCCATACAACTAGTAACCTCAACCACCATGGCCATGGTGTTACACACAATTATCCAAGTCAACCTTTTAGACACCATCCCAAAAGCATGTACTAATGCAAAAATCTACCCCTTTAACATAGCCACCTGTGAGTACAAATTAGTCACAATAAAATGAATTCTAGAAAGCAATACAAGAATGCATATAAGATGCCAATCACACAACATAAGAATATACGTGGTTCGACAAATTGCCTACTGATACGACGCAAATATTGCGTATTTCACCCGTTAACCTACGCGTTATTAGCCCCCTTGGGTATCTTAATCCCTATACTTATGCTCGTTAACCAGACAACCTCGGATTTCTATGTTAACATGTTTTGCAGGGGTTAATTGAGCTTTTGTAGGTATTTCGATGCTTAGTATGAAGTTCGGACGCTTTCCGAAATTGTTTCGTCGACTTTTGCATCTTCGGGGGCATTTTAGTAATTCCAGTATTTGGGTTTGAATCCCGAGCTCTTCACAGAAGTTGAAGCCCTTTGATTTCTCTTCGCGTGGCCGCCGACGGTGCATGATTCCGAGTTGTATCGATGGAGTTATGGCATTTTTAGGATGGTTTTGACATGAAAAGTACACTCAAGGTCACATTCAAGGGCATTTTTGTCATTTCATATTTTGGTTTTTTGTCCCAATGTCTTCTTGGATTTGTAGTCCTCTTATTTATCTTTGCGTAGCCTCCGACCGTGCCTCATTCCGAGCTATAACGAAGAAATGGCGGCATTTTTCGTAAAACAGGACAAAGCTGCAGATTCAGACCTGGTGCTTGCGAATCGATTCGGCCCAAAACCGAATCGATTCGGTTTGCACCAGAATGCCAGATATTTGCTTCCCCTGTTTCCAAATCGATTCGGTCCTTTACCGAATCGATTCGGCTACAGGAAAAGTCCGAAAATCTGTATTTTTAAGTTGGTTTTTGGTTGGGTATATAAGGGAAAACATTGTATGAAGTTGGGGGAACGATTTTAGCTTAGTTTAGTTAGGGTTTTTGTGGGTTTTGCTTGGTTCTTCTTCAATCCCTCTTGGTTTGACATCTAATTGGTTTGTAAGATTGACTGTTCATCTTCCCTCTCCATTAATATAGTTGTTTTCCATTATTTCCTTGCCTTCTAGATTAATTTCATGCTTTGTTAATTAGTTTAGTTATTCATTTCTTGCTTAATTAGTTTATTGCTTTGTTAATTAGTTTCATTTATGTCTAGCCCTTAGATAAATAGGGTCGGGATTGCGTTTCCGCCATTTACGGGTTTGGACCTCGAAAATTAGGTTTTGTGTAAAATTGCGTTTAATTGAAACTGCGCGTATCAAAGTTGGATTGCTAAGTATTTATCTTTCTTTGTCACGCAACGTTAGAGTTTATAGCGACAATCCGAATTTAATCCGCGTGTGACCATTTTCAGTTAAATGTTTTATCTTGCAACTTTGGGTTAAATTCCTTCTTGTGTGATGTTTATGCTTAATTGTAAATGCTCGATTAAATGTTTTCGACCCGAAACTCTAATTAGTAGTTGTTTAGCTCGTGAATGCGTGTGTGCGATCCCGATCCTCACTTTACTTTAATTTAGCGTAACTTCTCTTTTTCTTTTGTCACCACAACCACACATCACCTTTTCTTATTTCTTTTACACCCTTTTATTTTCAGAAGTTTTAAAACAATTAAAGTCTAAAATTTAATCACTCCTTGTGGATTTACGATACCCGACTTACCGCTGTGCTTGCTTGTCAAGTGTAGTAGTAGCTTAGGTTTTATCTTTTGTATCGCGGCGGCGAAACACACGACGACTGTGTCCTCACACGAACACACTTTTTCCGCTGCACCAAAAAATGGCGCCGTTGCCGGGGAGTGTGTTTTAGATTGTAATTATTTTATTATTTCGTAGTATTTTTCCTTTTGTATTTGTATTCTTTGTTTTAACCTTTTTTGCAGGATTTGCATACTTTGAGCGCTAAGAAACTTTGATTCGCGGTTGCTCACTTTATTTCTTGGATTCTCCATCTTTTAACAACGAGGTAACCATGTCTTTCTGTTATAGTTATTACGGTTATTCTAATGATTCATACATTGGGGATAGTTTTCAAGTTTTTCATTTTCAAGATTTTCTTGAAAATGAAAGACTTGAAAACATTTAACGGAATGAAAATCGTTATTGGGAGCTTGAGTTGGATTCATTATTCGAATCCAATGACGATTCTCATTTCATTACTTTCGAAGACGAGTTTCAACCAAATGAGGAGTCTGAGGCTCTTGAGCCGAGGAAGCCTACTTTGGAAGAGACTTTGCTTCTTTACTCCCAAGGTTTGGAATGCCTAAATGATGTTGGAATGAGACTCGGTGCACTTTGCGATGATATGAATTCTTTTGCACAAAACAACGAGGAGGTGGAAACTTGTGTTTCACCTCAATTTTTCAAAGAATTTCTCATCGAGTGTGCATCTTTCTCCTCTGAAATTCAATCTCCTTCCGATGATGAGTCGATTGAGATTGAATTTGTTTCATCACCATATACGGTTTCCGTCATTGAACCATTAGAATTACCGGTTGATTCCTATGAGTCAGTAGAAACTATTAAAACTTCTACACTTTTTGCCGACGAGGACTCTTTGCCGACTTTGTTTGCTACGATGGAACCTATCACCGTGTGTGCACTATCTCCCATTCCACTTGAAAAACCTTTGGGAGATGAATCGATTTTTCTTGGATCTCTAGTGTACCTTTCCCCCTTATTATCCAAATCCCCCATCGTCCGCCCAAAATTTCAAATTGGCGATGGTTCACTTTTTTCACCGCTCGCATGCCTTCCGTTGTTCAAACGGAATTCATATCTTCCGGGAGGCATGTTCGCTTTGGAGGGTCCACCGTTGATCTTTCAAAGTCAAATCCCTTTTTGGGTGGACCCTCAACTATTTAGACTTCTAGTGTATAGTTAGTGTGAAGCCTAAATAGTAGGTTGTAAATAATTAGCTTTTTAATTTTCCTTCTTTCCTTTTTTTTTCTTTCCTTTTTAATTTAGTCTAGTGTAATTAGTTAACTTTTTGTTATTTGTTTTTGCTATGCTCGGTACTAACTTGTTTTGTAGATTCCTTTGGACTCGCGCTTATGGAGATCGCTCCAATTTTGGGTAATATCGTTCTTTTCCTCTCTTTATGTTGTGTTCTTAATGCGCATTGAGGACAATGCAACATTTAAGTTAGGGGGTGTAGGATATTTTATCCATTTCTTTGTTTTGTCCATGGATTTGCTCACATTTAGTTACTAAGTATGCCTTTTCGTGAAAAAATTGAAAATTTTCAAAAATATTTTCTTTCTTTTTTCTCCTTTGTTGGGCATTTTGCCTTGTTTCCAGTGATAAATTTCAATAATTGCCTGATCCAATAGACAACTCAATGATGCATGTTCTCGATTTTAGAATTTATTAGACTTTAGTCCTCAAATCATTGATATTGTGAATAACTTCATGAATTAAACTTTATCCCATGAGCATATGCACTTTCCTGGTTATATTGATTTGGTTTAAGATTTTTATAACTCAGTAATCTTTTGTTGCATTGTATATACTTACACCGAGTGAGATTAGAGACTTATCTTCATTTGTGAGTGTTATACACTATTCTTTTCTCATTGAAAACGTTGAATTCGTTGGTATTCTCTCTATTCTTTCACTTGACCGTTCATTAATTGAGTTCATACTTGAAATGTATTACTTGAGCATGATTTTCAAAGTTTGTTTTGACTTGAGAATTGCGTAAACTTTGTGAAATGATCATAGGCAATCTTTGTTATATCACCCATATTAGCCTTGACCTCACCATATATGTCTCCGTAGTCAACCCCTTTGAGCCTAAATACTAGCCTTTCGTTTCATAACCCAAATTCTCATAACCAACTCTAAATTGGAGTTTTAGCCATACATACACCTTACATACCTTTGTTTGGAATGTTACTTGGGATTGAATGTTGTTGTTGTATTGCGGTTGCAATTTTAGGCATATGAGAGTTTGATAAGCAAAGAAAAGAAAGTAGTGAAAAAAGTGAAGAAAAAGAGAAAGCAAAAAAAAAAAGCAAAAGAAAACAAAAGAGAAAAATGAGAAAAAGAAGAAAAGAAAAGAAAGAGAAAGTTGTAAATGTTGTGTATAGTTCAATAAGCTTTGATTACTCTCCAAATGATACATTTAATGCTTGTTTTGGAACTTGTTTTCCAATTTTTGATATTGCCAGCATTTTTCCATTATCCCGAGTTTTCATCCTGAACACTTTGAATCCGTACATACATTCTTTCATTTCGCACCCTAGCCTATCCTACATTACAACCCTATTACAAGTCCTATGTGATCTTAGGTTGATGTAATTCAAAAGTTTAAATAGTTTTGATAATCTGTGAAAATGCATTTCGCCACCTTTAATGAGCGGTATCCTTTCATTGAGATTACAGTTTTTCATTTTATATATAGCGTTCTTCATTTGTGACATGTGTGCGGCCTAGTTTCCATTTACATTTACTCTTTATGCTCGCATGTCCCGTGTATTACCTCCCATTCCGGGTGATTTCATTTGTTGAGCGTAATGCCCGTGAGGATTGAATGTAAGCTTGCTTTGATTAGTATCCGGTTTATATAAGTTTTTCACCAAATCACACTATGCATGTGCTTTCCCCCCTCCCACTTTTAAAGTTTCAATTCTATGAGGTGCATTCAACTTGTTAATAACAACGGACTTTAGCTTGAATTTTTTCAATATGCTAATAACATGTTTGAAATCTTTTTCGTTGTTGTTGAGTTTGTCGCGTGTTAGGTTGGGCATATTTTGAGGAAACCATGTGATGTTTGTGGGTTCCATCCCTGAAAACCCTCACGAGACAACACTCGTCCACTAGGGTAACCTAGGGGTTTAACGGCTTATTGTATATACTAAATGCAATCGTTCGCCCGCGAAAGTGGCCTTATCTTTTTATTACTTTTTCTTCCCATTTTGTACTTGTATCCAGCTTTTGGTTTGCTTGTAGTTCTTGTTGTTTCCTATTTCATTGCTAGGGACTAGCAATGTGTAAGTTAGGGGGTGTGATACGACGCAAATATTGCGTATTTCACCCGTTAACCTACGCGTTATTAGCCCCCTTGGGTATCTTAATCCCTATACTTATGCTCGTTAACCAGACAACCTCGGATTTCTATGTTAACATGTTTTGCAGGGGTTAATTGAGCTTTTGTAGGTATTTGGATGATTAGTATGAAGTTCGGACGCTTTCCGAAATTATTTCGTCGACTTTTGCATCTTCGGGGGCATTTTAGTAATTCCAGCATTCGGGTTTGAATCCCGAGCTCTTCACGGAAGTTGAAGCCCTTTGATTTCTCTTCTCGTGGCCACCGACGGTGCATGATTCTGAGTTGTATCAATGTAGTTATGGCATTTTTAGGATGGTTTTGACATGAAAAGTACACTCAAGGTCACATTCAAGGGCATTTTTGTCATTTCATATTTTGGTTTTTTGGCCCAATGTCTTCTTGGATATTGTATTCCTCTGAGTTATCTTGGCGTAGCCTCCGACCGTGCCTCATTCCGAGCTATAAGGAAGAAATGGCGGCATTTTTCGTAAAACAGGACAAAGCTGCAGATTCAGACCTGGTGCTTGCGAATCGATTCGGCCCAAAACCGAATCGATTCGGTTTGCACCAGAATGCCAGATATTTGCTTCCCCTGTTTCCAAATCGATTTGGTCCTTTACCGAATCAATTCGGCTACAGGAAAAGTCCGAAAATCTGTATTTTTAAGTTGGTTTTTGGTTGGGTATATAAGGGAAAACATTGTATGAAGTTGGGGGAACGATTTTAGCTTAGTTTAGTTAGGGTTTTTGTGGGTTTTGCTTGGTTCTTCTTCAATCCCTCTTGGTTTGACATCTAATTGGTTTGTAAGATTGACTGTTCATCTTCCCTCTCCATTAATATAGTTGTTTTCCATTATTTCCTTGCCTTCTAGATTAATTTCATGCTTTGTTAATTAGTTTAGTTATTCATTTCTTGCTTAATTAGTTTATTGCTTTGTTAATTAGTTTCATTTATGTCTAGCCCTTAGATAAATAGGGTCGGGAATATGTTTCCGCCATTTACGGGTTTGGACCTCAAAAATTAGGTTTTGTGTAAAATTGCGTTTAATTGAAACCGCGCGTATCAAAGTTGGATTGCTAAGCGTTTATCTTTCTTTGTCATGCAACGTTAGAGTTTATAGTGACAATCCTAATTTAATCCGCGTGTGACCATTTTCAGTTAAATGTTTTATCTCGCAACTTTGGGTTAAATTTCTTCTTGTGTGATGTTTATGCTTAATTGTAAATGCTCGATTAAATGTTTTCGACCCGAAACTCTAATTAGTAGTTGTTTAGCTCGTGAATGCGTGTATGCGATCCCGATCCTCGCTTTACTTTAATTTAGTGTAACTTCTCTTTTTCTTTTGTCACCACAACCACACATCACCTTTTCTTATTTCTTTTACACCCTTTTATTTTCAGAAGTTTTAAAACAATTAAAGTCTAAAATTTAATCACTCCCTGTGGATTTACAATACCCGACTTACCGATGTGCTTGCTTGTCAAGTGTAGTAGTAGCTTCGGTTTTATCTTTTGTATCGCGGCGGCGAAACACACGACGACTGTGTCCTCACACGAACACACTTTTTCCGCTGCACTACCTATATCTATGGAAAGATCACTGTATTTTAATAAGTTCTCTCGAACTTTTGAAATTACCTCCCCCTAGGCCCTAGGGTGTGGGTTGTATTTATAGTGGTGTAAAACCGTAGTGGTTGAGTAATTTATGGAACTCTCCCAGCTCATTATTAGCTCATGTGGTGACTCTTCAATATCTCATACGATATTATAGGTAACCAACTGAGCTTATCTACATGGGCATCATACATGTTCATATTTATCAACATGGTAAATGGTTACTGCTTGACTTGGTCGGCCAGTCTTCAATTGATCCTAAATAATATTTTAGGTTCCCCCAATTTCCCCTAAAACCCCGGGGCTATGGTTTGTTAGGCCAGTTGGTTTTATTGTTACATTGGGCCTAAGTGATTTTTATCCATTATTACAAAGTTAAACCGGCATGGCAGACTTATGATTATGCAAAAGTAGCATGGGTATGCTCGTCCGAGAGAGAAGTGAAGTACGTAGCAGGGGTAAGATCGTACGATCAATAACTGAAGTACAAAAATCTCCTTATGTGTCACACCTGATGATTGTGCAGAAGGTTTCAAACTAAGTTATATCAACACCAGACCGTCACTTTTCCTCCAGTTCTTCTTCTATCAAAGCTTTGGATCTTTCATCATCGAACTTCTTCACTTTTGTAAGTCTCCATACTCATTTGTTACTTTCGCATCTTTCTTCTTCTTCCTTTTATTTGACCTTGGTAGTGATAATGTATTCTTCCAAAAATGTCGACTATTCATGGGAAAAGTAATGAAGAATTCAGGAAGACCGAATTCATTCATTCGTGGGTGGATATCGACTATGACCCCATGCCCAAATATGTTAGAGACATCGAAGGGGGGCACTGGATTCACACCTTGCTTGTAGTCCAAGTGGTTGACATTTCTTCCAAATTCTTTGTTTGTAGAGTTATTTGAATTCTTTGGGGTGGTCATTGATTAGTGCTCTCCCAATACTTGGCAAACAATCAATGGGGTCAATCGTATAAATGAGCTTTATGGGACCAACCTAGGCATCCCATAGATCAAGTATTGCTACACCTAGTCTTGCATTTCTAAGAGCCTCCTCTACTTAAAAGTGAGGAAGGCCGAAAGGGTGTTGGTCATAAATCTCCCTGATCCAATAAAGGATATTGGGATTAGAGGTTAATTACCAAGAATTAGCTACATCAACTACTCCTTGATGGCAAAGAATACATGGGGTTTTTGTGCCCTGACGAGGAGGATGATCACATATGCTAACACTTGGTCTTTCAATTGTTTATATTTTTCTTTATCGTTTTTTTAGTTGTTTCTAATTTTTTTTTTCTATTGTCTATGCATAGATTGAAAAAAACACAAAGAGCCTTGTCTCAGGGACATCAAGGTTTTTGACTACCTGAAGGCTTTGAGGGTGAAGGAATATCTACATGAAGGTGAACACCCAGGTTGTTAGCTCTTTTTTTTAGTAAACCAACTCCACCAGAAGCTTAATTGCTCGCCTGGTGGAAAAAATACCTGATCTTCCTCTTCCTGACAAGGAAAATTATTCTTATTTAGAGCCTTGAGATGTTAGGTCTATCCACTTAGAGGGGGAGGATGGTTCAATGTCTCCTATTAGGAAGAGAGTACTTTTGGTTTTTGATGGAAATAATGATGATGTCATCCTCTTGAATAGTACCAGGTCCTAAAATAAGGTAGGGGATGATTCTTCAAAGTCTAGAGACCCAATCTTAGTTACCAAAAATATAGAAGGGAAGAAGAAGAAGAAGAAGAAGAAGAAGAAGAAGAAGAAGAAGAAGAAGAAGAAGAAGAAGGAAGAGGAAGAAGAAGGAAGAGGATAAAAAGAAGGAGGAGGATGAGGAGGAGGGGAAGTAGAGGTCCCTTACAACAACTTTAAAGAAGAACAATGTTCCCCTGTCAACCCCCAAAATTTTTTAGGCACAGATAGTGGGTGCTAGTGAGCAATTAATGATGATGGAAACTAAACAAATGTCCCTCTGAGCTTCCCAAACTTTTTCCTTGGTAAAAAAAATTCCCCTTTGTCTTGTATGTTTATGTATTTTAGTTTCTTGAATATAACTTGTCCGTGTTCCTAACGTTTGTTTTGCAGTTCATGGCACATTTCACTAGTCTTTTGGATGGTCGTGCCGACTAAGATAAAAAGAATGATGAGAAATGGAGACCTTTAGATGCCATCCCATTTGCATAATATTTTTTGATACGTTCCTATCTTTGTACCTTTATCTATGTTTGTTGTTAATAGGATACCTCTATTAAATTTTATATATCGTTTAAGAGGAAATTTTGTCACGCGAACGGGGAAGGCTAATCCCACGAACCCCAAACCATAGGTGCCCGCTATACTAAATATTTGAACCCCGATGCTCGGGGGAAGTACCACTTTGGGGCAAAACAATTACAATAGTTGATGGACCAGGTAGTCTAGGAACGCTTGGGGGCAAGCAATCATGTGATACTACCCATAGTATCTTTGCCACTAGAACGAATCACTATGGTAGGGGGAATGTTAAGTGAAGGCATTTCAGACCTGGTCACAACAAGCGCTAATAATAGAGATAGGTAGGGGTGCATTTAGATGTAACAACCCGAATTTTTTTTAAACGTGATTTTTTAATTTTACTTTGGAAAATTCGAGAAAAATAAAATTTTGGAATTTATAAATTTTATACTTTAAAATGTTGGTTTTAATATTAGAAGACCAAAACTTCAAGAGAAATTGAATTTTGAATTAAAATGGAGTTTTAATTGAATTTTTATCATTTAGAAGAGTAATCAAAACATAAAACTCTCTAAGAGTCCTCAAAACATAAAACTCCCTGGAAAAAAATATTGAAAAATATTCGACCGTCCGATCGAACTGAAATTTTTTATGCAGCTTCCTCTAGTCTTTAGCTACTACACCCTTTAATTTCATCCAATTCCAAATATCCGATCATCTAGAATGTTATTTTTAGTGTTTGTATCTGATTAGAACTCTTTTCTTAATCAAACTCTTAATCCTTTATATATCACAAAAAAATCGTGGCTTGACTTTTCAAATCACTTTTTATCAAACTTTTCAACCAGAAGACCTCTCCAAAATTACTTCCTTTCATCTATAAACCATAGCCCCAACTTATTCAGGATTTCAACCTTATATTGGAAGGCTTATTTGGTGTTTTCTCGAGTTTGGGCTAGAACGAGATTTTATTATTTTCGTGAGAGGAATGTGATGGTACGATCAGATTTTGAGGCTGAAATTATGTGATGATTCATGTGATGATTTTGAGGTACGGGACTTACATAATATGCTCCTAAATTCTCTCGAGAGTATTCTATTTGTTTTTATGTGTCGATTTCACTCATGTTGAATTATAATATTCATTTGAAATTGGAAAATTGTTGGAATCTTGATATTGATTCATTGTGATATATTATGTTGTGATTTGAGCATGTGTCATGAGATTTTAATATGGAACGGAGAATGGGCACCCATTAATAGTCAAAAATTTGGATATGCTTAAGAATGCATAGGCCCGGTGAGGTTAAGCTTGATAACCCATTAATGTGTTGTTAAGAAATTAATATTTATATAATGATGGAGTATTTCATTTGATTTGTATATGCGATTCATATTATTGAGATTTATTCACCGCGCTAATTATTTTTGAGCATCTATTCCTGTCATATTGTGTACTTCCCCGTATTTTCTTTTAGTTGGCAGGCTAGCATGGATTGGGACGTTATGGGCTATTTTGCAGAAATATTTTAGAGCATGGATTGGAAGATTTATTTTTTTGGATGTATAGACTAGTTATGTAATTTTAGTTAGAGACTTGGGTATTTTGTATTTGAGAGAAACTTGATTGTAATCGCTATCGTGGCAATAGAAGAATCGTAATTTTGTTATATTTAAATTGTGGAATTTAGATGCTCTATACTTATTGTTAATGGATTTAGTTTAGTTTAATCGTAGTAGCACACCGCGTGTCTCTTTTCGGTGGTCCGGGGTGTTACGTTAAATCCATTTGAGTTAGTATGTTTTAGGTGTGGAGGAGGAGGACACATATTCAAGGTTTATCCTAATGCAGAAATTTAGGGGCAATAACGTTAGGGTCAATCGGGCCAAGGTCAACGTCAATAGAGACGTAAATGTTATGGGTATAGGCAATGGCGTGGACACTATAGCCAACAAGGCTTTAGGACCTAGTAGCATCGGTAATCATACCGACCTCCATGGATTCTAGTATCTAGGCCACAGCCAATGGAAGCTCCACCCTCATCATCGATTTGCAAAATACCAACACAAACTTCAGTATGGTAGTGTTTATCATATTTCACAGTCCTAACAAGAGGTCAATGTGTAGGCCCATGTGGTGTAAAGTATGTTCTACATTTTTGGAACTTTATCTAGAATTTTATTTGACATGGGCTCCACACACTCAATTGTATTACATAGATTTGTGGACATTTTTGGCTTATTTCCTAGGCCTCGTGATAGACCATTATCAATATTTTCTCTATTAGGCTTATATTTGTGATAATGTGGAGGTTTACATCGGTGGATTTTATTTTGAGGATGATTTGTTAGTTTAAGACACCCAATCTTATGATTTGATCTTAGGTATGGATTGGTTGGTTAAATATGAGGCACATATAGATTGTAGGATTCGCGCTATCCTTTTCACTGTTTCGGTTCTGGAGGTAAATATTATGGCTACACCTAGGCCAAAGAAGGGTGTCGTGACACACTTGTATTTTATTTATTAGGAGACATCGAAAGGGATTACCATTTAATTAGATTCAATTCCGATTTTAAGGGATTTTTTTAACGTGTTTGAGGAGGTGATAGCGCTACCACCAGCTCGAGAGATTTATTTAGCTGCCGATATGACACCAATCTCCAAGACACCAAATCAGATGGATCCTATGGAAATGAGGTTGTTGATGGATAGAATTAATTAGCTATTATAGAAGCGGTTTATTCCACATAGTATGTAACCATAGGTAGCGCCAGTTCTAAGAAGAAAGATGGTTAACTAAGGTTATGTGTTGACTACCATGAGTTGAATAAGGTGACGATGAGGAACAAGCATACTTTAACAAGGATCCATGATTTGTTTTTTCCGATTGAGGGTGATTCGTTCTGATTAAAGATAAATTTTAATTCGAGGGACCATCGGTTGGAGGTAAGTGAGCAGGACGTACGAAAGATTGCTCTTTTGAATAAATATGCTTATTATGAGTTTAGTGTCTTGTGGTTTGGGTTGACCAATGCCCCTATCATGTTCATTGATTTGACGAACCAATAGTTCTAACTGTATTTGGATCAATTTATCATCATATTCATTGATTAAATCTCAATTTATTCACGGACCGAGGAAGAGCATGTCGAGAATTTGTGGATTCAAACATCGCGAGAGCATAAGTTGTATATGAAGTTTAATAAATGTGAGTTTTGGAAACCTGAGGTACAGTTTTGGGGCTATGTATCTTCAAAAACTAAATTGCATATCGACCCGAAAAAGGTGTCGAGCATCTTAATTGGGGATAACCCACGATAGCTACAGTGGTTCGTAGGTTTTTTGGATTGTCTGGGTATTATAGCTGGTTTATCCGAGAATTTTCAAAGATTGTCGAACCGTTGGTCTAGTTGACTCGGAAGGGGGAAATTTTTTAGACTAAGAAATGTCAACATACGTTTGACACTCTTAAGGATAAGTTGACTTAGGCTCCAGTCTTATCTATACCTATGAGTGGGGTTAAGTATTTGGTATACACCGTTGTTCCTTACAATAATTAAATGTAATGTCTATGCAAAAGGATCTACTATTGCCTATGAGTCTCGGAAGTTAAAACCCACGAGGGAAACCATGCGACTCATTATTTTCTTAATGTCTTCACTACACATTTGGAGGTTTTATTCATGGGGTGAGAATTTCAGGCTTAGTGATCAAAAGAGTCTTACGTATTGGTTCACGTATGAGGATTTGAACATGCAACAATGATGGTGGTTCGAGTTTATCAAAGATAACCAATTTATGATTCAGTATCACCAAGGGAAGGCCAATGTGGTGGGATATCCTTCAAGTGGAAGACCTTGGGGAATTGTTTCTTATCTTTAGTTGATCAATGTGAGTTTTGTTTAGGTGATTAGCTAGTTACCTGATCCATTTATGGAGATGCTCAGTGTAACCCTCGATATTTTTATGTGGGTATCTTGAGTGAAGACAAAGGATGTGTTTTGAAAGGAAATATTGTTCGATCTTTTGGTCACTAGTGTACCACTTCACATCGTTAGTTCGAGTGGCGAGTTGCAGTAGGTTGGTTGTATCAGCACACGAGGAGTTGCATAGGGCATTTATGTAGGAGGTCCATCGATCATAATTTTTGGTGTGTTCTAATGGGGGGAAAATGTATTAAAGATTTGAAGAGACACTATTAGTGGTTCAGGGACGGTGAAGGTTAATCATCAATGATTATTAGGGAAGCTTTTACCCTTATCCATTCCCGAGTGGAAGTGGGATAGCATTTCGATTGATTTGATGATTGGGTTTCCTGTGATGCCCAGGAATCATGATTCCATTTAGGTTATAGTGGATCATTTGATAAAGGCTGAATATTTTTTACCATTTGCACGAATTTCATTGAAGAGTAGTATGTACATTTATATGTGGTGAATTTTTTTCGATTGCACATAAGAACATTGTCTATCATCTCGGACAGAGATTCAAATTTTATATGTCACATTTGGAGTAGTTTCCTGGAGGTTATGGGGACTAGGTGGCATTGAGTATGTTGTATCATCCTCAAAGAGATGGGTACATAAAATGGGTGATCAAAAATTTAGAGGATATACTATGGGCATGCACATTGGAGTTCAAGGGTAGTTGGGAGACACACTTACCTTTTATTACTTCACATACAACAACATTTATTATAAATATATTAGTGGTGGTACCGTATGAGGCATTGTATGGGTGATAATGTAGGCCACTAGTGTGTTGGTTGGACCCGAGAGAGTGTAGTTTGTTCGGGCCCAAGTTCGTTCAGGAGGCTTTTAAGAAAATTAATATGATTTGTGAGGTAATTAAGATAGAACATGGTAGGCAAAAGAGTTACACGAACTTTGATAGGGACGACATGGAGTTTTAAGTAGACGATTAGGTACTTCTCAAGGTGTCATCCATGAAGGGGTGAAGCATTTTGGGAAGAAGGGAAAGTTGGCCCGAAGGTACATTGGGTTGTTTATGATCACTGATTGTGGAGGGTATATCACTTATCCTTTAGTGATTCCAAACCATATAGCTCGAGCACTTAACGTATTTCATGTATTACATAGATTTTTATGAGGTAGGGTCGCGTATTAGCATATATACTTATAAGATATGTAGTTAGTTGTCGATGTCTCGTACATTGAGGAGATAGCCCGTATATTAGAGCATAAAGTCCATATTTTTTTGTCTAAGGAAATTCCATTATTTCATGTCTACTGGGAGCCCGTATTGCATCTTTTTATGAGTCCACTTAGGAGCCAGAGAATACAATGAGACAATAGTATCCGTATTTATTTTGAGACATGTATGTGTTATTTTCATTGAATTTCGATCATGAAATTGTTTTTGTTAGAGAGGAAGAATGTAATATATCATTTTTATAAAGTATTTAACATAATTAATATGAAATTAATCATGAAAATAATTGGATTTTAGTTTGAGAAATTTAATGTTTTAATAAATTAAAATGAATTAACGTAATAAGATTATAAAGTTGAATATGGGTGGAATTAAATATTGAATTTGAATTAGTATAGGATAATTGTGAATTAGTAGAGATATTTTTTCTTTAAGAGAAGGTTTAAACGATTAGGAAATTACGGGTCTTTTTAATTACTGTTCTCCCTTTCTTAATTATTGGCCTTATTAGTCAAGTCTCACCGCAGAGACAAAAATCATTGGGCCAGGGGTATTTGTTTCCATCTCTAGGTCTAGGCATGGTATTAATGGGTTGTTTATTAAAGGAAGATGATATGTGTAGAATGAAATTATACAAGTAGTTACACAAATTTATGTGGTGGTGTAATAAAGTATTTTACAGTGTCTTAGAGTGAGTGATGTATAATAATCCATTGCAATGCCACGTCAGCCTATGTAACTTTTGTATAATTTCTTGTAACAATAGCATTATCATTCTTGAAAGGGCTTAACTTTTGTTATATATTTCTAGATGAGGGTTTTGAGGCTATTTAATGGGATTTTCAAAAGGGTTTCTTCACCATCACTAATTGAATTTTCGAGATGCATTTTGAGGCAAGTAACTTTTGACTTTCCTCTTTTTATATGCATAGTTGATTAAATTCATGTAAATAAATTTTAATGTTTAAAATTAATTAGTAACCCCTAGGAATTGACATATTCCTAACTAAATAGAGAATACTTGAATTTAAAATTTTTGATATAGTTGAAATGTCTTGTTGTGCCCTTTTACTTTGAGAAAATTATTTTTAGGCCCCAAAACATGGAAACTAATATTTAAGCTTTGGACCCCATTTGTAGAATTTGATGAGTGAGATTTGAAAATATATGATATAGACTTAAGTTTATAGTTAATAGTTTCCAAAATTACTCATGCTTAACTTATGCTTTAAGAATAGTACTTTTGATATTTACGAGCCAAATTGATGAGATTTAATATGAGAACTTTATCCATGTTTTAAAAAATAAAGTTTATAAATTATTAATGATTTGGGACTCTTTCTCCTTAGATGAGCCCGCATATGTAACGCACTTGTAAGTTAACTACGTTCTCTTTTATGAAAGAACACATATAGCCCTTACTTGAGATATTGTTATTCTTGGTATATGTTTTATCATGAAGAAGATAGAAGGAGTAAGGCATAATTATTTATTATTGTTTGCTTATTGGATAATCATGTTGGATTGGTTGTCTTGATAGTACACATAGACATTTAAACTCTCGTTATAGTCTCTCATAATAAATCCTAACAAAATTTGTCTTAATAACTACTCTATCTAAATGCCAGTGTATCAAAGGGAGTTCCTTGTTTTGATTTCACTTCAGTGAGACGTCCCACACATGGAGTGTAGAGACGAGTAGGAGTGACGACTCAAATCTTTAATGAAATTAACGCACCTTGAATCTAATGCTTTACTTAATGAGGATTCACTTACATGATTATCATTTTTAGCTCCTTATGAAACAGACAAACAGATATTTCTAAAGGAGGGATTTGAGGTTATTTCTCAGGTACTTTCGATAGGGTTTCGGCACGATCACTAATAAAATTTTGGGGATGTATTTTTTATCTTTCTACTCCCCTCCGTTTATATGCGTTGTAGATTAAACTCACCAAAATAAATTTTAATGTTAAAAATTAATTTATATCCCCTAGGAATTTTCATATTCTTAATAAACCACGAATAGGTGAATCAAAATTATTTGATATACTTGAGATAACTTATTTAGCCATTTTACTTAGAGAAAATTGTCTTTAGGACCCAAGACATGGAAATATTGGCATTTAATATTTGGATCACATTTGTATAATTTGATGATTCAGATTTTTTGGTATATGATACAGACATAAGTTTAGAGTTAATACATTCTAATACTACACATGCTTAGTAGGGTTATCCCTTATTCTTTTAGAGTAGTACTTTTGATATTTATGACCAAAATTGATGAGATTTATTATGAGAACCCTATTCATGTTATAAGAACAAGGGTTGATGCATAATTAATGACATGGGACACTTTATACATATATGCTTCCTTATGATGTAACACACTTGTAAGTTAATTACCTTTTTCATTTATTAAAGAACATATATAAGCCCTAACTTGAGATATTTGTATTGTTGGTATATGTGTTATCACATAAATGACTGAAGGAGTGAGGGATAATGGTTGGCTGTTGGATTGGTTACCTTAACATTACACATAGACATTTTATCTCTCGCTATAGTCTCTAATAATAAACCCTAACTAAATTTATCTTAACAACTACCTATCTAAATGGAAGTTTATTGAGGGGTTCCTTATTTAGATTTCACTTCGGTGAGACGTACCACACAAGGAGTTCAGAGACGTGTAGAGTGACGAATCAAATCTTTAATAAAATTAATATACTTTCAATTTAATACTTTAAGTAATTAGGATTCACTTTAAGGATAATTATCATATTTAGAAACTTATAAAACACACTAAATCATATTAATGGATCTAAATGATAATGATCTGATGGAGGGATAATTGGATATTCATTTTATAGCACATAGTGAATCAAGGTGTGTTAAATGGTGCATATCATTGATAAATGAAAATGTGAAAAATATAAATGATTGGTTGGGCGCCGAGAAGGGTTTCCAATCTTGTGAAATATGAAATTCCAGCCATGTGAATACCAAGTGACATCAGGAAGTGTAATGTGATATTTGAGGAGCATGATTTAGTATTATGTGTTATTCTGGAATTATTTAGCAGGGTGGCTACGAGCTTCCCAGTGGTGTAAAATAGGTGAATGAGGTTTTACGTAACGATTTACTTTTGGTGTACCACATGTATCTGGGATGGTCGAGAAGAAGGGGGCATGTCGGTTACATGTTGTTTAATTAGCGAGAACAATTCATCAATAAAATGAATTAATATGGTGCTAATACATAGTGATGGTTTGATTTGGCGAAATGCATATTTATGAGCTAGCCCAGAGGAAGGGGAACATGTCGGATTACATGTTTTTGAATAAACAAGAATAATTAATTAATGAAATTAATTGAATTAAGATAATCCTAGAACATTGCGATTGTTTGACTTGGCATACCGCATGTTTATGATGTGGCCAATAAGAAGACGGGCATGTTAGTTACGTGTTAATTAATGAGGGTAATTAATTAATGATATAAATTGGGATAATTTTTTTACATTATGAGGCTAACATTATGGGATGGGTCATTCATTTGGAATATACAAACTGTGATTTTATCATATACTTATGTAATTGCCTTGAGTTACGTAGCTAAGTTACCTACTAGGATTTTGAATTTGCTATTTGCATGGACCTCAAAGCTAGGGATGGACCTACCACATAACTTCTAAGTTCCAATCAAAATTTTGTATTAGTATCTGTGGGTACCCGAAATTAAGATGATGGGCCTAGACGAGTATCCCAATTCTGGTGGACCAAAGTCTAGACCCCCCATCTCTTATTTTGATTACGATCCATTCTCTTCCCACGTTCCCATTAAGGGAGGTTCAAGGGATAAATGGAAGACGTGGGGGAGTCCAACTCCCCCACTTACTAAAATGAACATGTATATATTAAACCCTAATTTCGGGGCAAAGGACAAGTTGTATTCTTTGTAGCCACGGCCCCAGAGCTAGACTTCTGCTTCTTCGACCTCTAGGCGAGGAGCACATGATCTTCTTCATCATCATCCCGAATTAAGTTCTTCCTTGGAGGAGCCATATCCTCGCTCGAACTGCTAGAGGTACTCGATAACCCTCGAACTTCAGAAACTTCACCACACTCAGAGGAACTGCTACTACTGGAGCTTCCTTCACCCAAATTACCTCCAGTACCACCCGCGATATCGCTTACAGAGCTGCTCTCCTCCTCGTCCAACTTGATAGGACCCGCAGAAGTTTCTTCAGAAGTATCAAACTCAGGGATACTGTCCATCGGCCTCGCTATAAAACTGAAGCCAACGTTCTTGTATTCGAGCAGAAAAGTAGCAGACTGAGGATGCTCGACGTCACCTAAAGGCTCCCTGATATTCCATGCCTTTACCAATTCGAAGATACGAACCTCTTTTAGAGCAGGTTCCAAATTCTTCGACTTTGCTGAAGACAAAATAAATAAAAGTCAGAAAGATCACAAGTCAACTAAAACTAAAAGAGAAGAGCAAAGTCTACCTATGTATTCTTCCCCATAAAAGGGAACAAAGAACCTATCAGACCTCGACCCATCAAATTGGGGAGAAAATTTCCAATTTCTAGCAAGGAAGCCCTCTTGCCAATAGTCCTTATGGGAATCAGGTAGGTTTACTACCAATACCCTATCAGGACTCTTGGATTTGAGGTAGAGGACACCAGAACTGGTTCGAGAAAAAGAATAAAAAAAGCAGACCTCAACAAGCCCTAACTTGGTACCATATAGTTGATTTATTCTACGGATGCTATTAATTATCTTCCACACATTGGGTGAGCACTATGCAGGAACAATATTGAAATAGCCAAAGAAGTGCAAGAACAGATCGTTGGCAGGAAAAGTGAGTCCCCCTTGGGAAAGCAACAAAACATGGGGCCAATGGACTTCCTCTATATCTCTAACGTTTCTAGGGGAAGCGCAACACTCAATATCTACCCACTCTGGGATGTTATAAAACTTCCTAAATTCAGAGACCGACCTATTCCCAATCTTCGCCATCGAAAAATCCTAGAAACTACAAATTCAAAGAGAAAGTACGAAGAAAACGTACAGGAGACTTACAAGATGGGAGTTCGACTCGAACGATGAACAAGCACGAGCCGGAATAACAGGGAAGCAATGATAATGGAGACTGAGAGAAGAAAGTACGAATCACTAGAGCTCACAGGGAAGGGAAGAGTGCTGGGAAGGTTAAAATGACGGACGAAAAGTAACTATTCTAGAAAACCTTTAAGTGTTGCTAATCATAATGCATAGACCTCGAAGCGGATGCCGCCCAAATCAGTTCTCTAACTTTTGAAGAGTTGCACGAGATACGAAGCAGCCATTATGGCAAATCATTTAAATTTATTTAGCCCCAAAACATGGCCCAATAAACTTAGGGGAAATTATGGGTACCCGAAATTAATATGATGGGCCTAGACGAGTAGCCCAATTCTGGCGGCCCAAAGTCTAGACCCCCAGCTCTTATTTTGATTCCCATTAAGGGAGGTTCAAGGGATAAATGGAAGACGTGGGTGAGTCTAACTCCCCCACTTACTAAAATGAACATGTGTATATTAAACCCTAAATCCAGGGCAAAGGACAAGTTGTATTCTCTGTAACCACTCTCCAGAGTATATAGAAATTACATTGACTGCACCACCGTGGACGTAGGCATTTCTTTGCCAAACCACGTACATCCTTTATTGTGTGATTGTCATTTTATATTCCTTACTCTTGCTTAGTGATTGCCTTTCTCCTATCTACTTGTGTTGCATAATAATTGTCACCATAGTATCTCTTACACATAATATATGTTTCGAAGACATCATGGGTCTCTCCCTTATTTAGTCATCTTTTTTCTTTTTAGTCTTGTTTATTTTAAGACATTTTAGTTTGTATGTTGGGATTCAGTTGACTTATATTATTCAGAGACTCTATTTGGATTCTGCCGAGGAATCATTATTGAGACATTATTATGAGTTTACATCGCATGACTTTCATATCGTTTCCATATCTTGTTATATCTTTCATTGGTTCTCTCTATGCAGAGAATGGTATTTTGTTATTTTAATATCCTGTATGACTATATTTAGACTTGATCCGCCTAAGTGTTTAATTACACATTGTATCACATAGAGATATAAGAGATATTTGTTGATAGCCCTATTAATTCTTCGTTTATCTATGCTAAGGACATGTAAAAAACTTCTCAGCATCTTAAGTATATCATATTTCATATTAATTCATTATAAACCCATCTACACTTATATATAAGTAAATTTAAGGTAAATATATAACAACAAAACATAAACAACAAATACATAGTTACTATAAGACGTTTGATAAATATAAAATTTAATTTTCTTCATAATTTTGGGGGGTGCAAAACTATATAGATACATTTTCATAGAGAAAAAGTATACACTTGAAAAGAAAGTGTGTCCGTTATAATATAATTACATTTATTTATTGGAAATAATTTTCTTTCTTAATTTTGATTTAGTGATGCCATTTTAAAAGTATATAATCGCGTTTTGATTGTAGAGACGAATAAAAGTAAAAAATGTAAGTATGTAGATACATTATACTATTGAATGATTTATAAACTATTTATATCCCGTCCTGAATTATAATCTATTATTGCATATGCACTAAAGTGTATTGATTACTCAAACCGACGCACTAAAGGCCCGTGAAGAGTTCCAGTTTATTCTTTATGACAATACTAATTTGAAGGATCTTTTAGTTGATTTAGAGGAAGATTGAGTATGAAAATATTATTTTACCCTTGACAATCATATATGTATCATATTATTATATTGGCCTTTGACAATCCTACTTGTATCCAAATTGTATCCTATTATGATACTGGTTGACGCTTTAGTTTAATTTATGAACATTTTGATTGATTTATGAATGTTTAGTTTAAATTATGAACGTTTAGTATGATTTATGAATTAACTAGAATGCTACGCAGCTTTACTTAGAAATATTAACTCAACTGTGACAAATTAATTTGAAGATAATTTTCTCTTTCTTCTTATCAAACGTTGTACATAATTGATATCCATGTCTCCACATTAATTTGGTAAATTTTGTTGCTTTGCAGGTTAGGCAATTGTGATAGGTCTCGACATGTGAGTGGTATTCTAGTTTGGATAATGATATGCCCCAAGTGTGACCTCGGCGAGATGATGGCCGAGGTATTGACCAACCCTAGATAAGTTATGGGCCCGCGATATCATCCCTCGACCAGACCATTTCAGTGGACACTACGCGCATCACAGGCATCAACAATGTTCACATACACCTGAGTATGGCAACCTCGACCGAGTTTAGGCCGAGGTGACAAGGAGCCTTGATAAGCCTCAACATGGAACCAGTACAACCTCGGCTTGGGCCGAGGTGACGAGAAGCCTTAGTAACCCTCAGCATGGAATCAGTCCAACCTTGGCTGGGGCCGACCCCAAGCATAATGTCTCGGCTTAGATCAGGCCGAGACTCCCAATGACACATCTTAGATTGAACAAACATCAAGCCTTTATAGCTCGGCCTCTCCCAGGCCGAGGTCAACCACCAGTATGGCAGCCGAGCATCTGTTGACATTTGGATAAGGAAACGTGGGCACAAATCAGTTGTAACAAGATTATTCTCCACACGTGGGGAGAATATTTCATCATTATTCATTACATGTGACAATGACAGATGGCATTCCCACATTGGTGAGGTTACCACACACATGCTCATTGCATGCATGGGGGGTACATTACACCCCCCAGATACTATATATAGGGATCATCCCCTACCTTGACAAAGGATCCCAGTGATTAAACCCTAGCTGAAGCTTTGTCTAGATACACAGTAGAGAGAGAAATCTTGAGAGGTTGTATCCATGGCCATTAGTGCCTTCATTCAGTGATATTATTCATACACACTTATAGTGGACGTAGGCCAAATTGGCTGAACCACTTATATACCGGTGTTGGTTCCACTTATCCTCATCTCATTCTCTTCTCTTTATATAACTGTGCTGCCATTGTTATTCTTATATTGAGCTTGGAAACACCCTACCTCGTGGTGCTAATTTCAGCATCATCATTTTGGCACCGTCTGTGGGAATCTATCTCTTCCTCTTTTTTTGCTTAACCTCACCGGAGACTCTGGTGGTGAACCAGGCCTCCCCCTAGCGTGGAGTTGTTTCACCATTGAAAGAGGTCCCTTAAGGTATTAAGCTCACTTGCAACTCAAGATCTATAGTGGTAACATATGGCATCAGACTTACCACCGCCTCTTCCGCCGCCCGGGGTGGAGGGGCTAGTTCCAGTCAGGCTCCTCCCCAGTCCGAAATGGCGGAGGTAGCAGCAGCCTTGAAATCTTTAGCTGCAACACAACAAGCCATGAAGGAGCAATTTGTCCAGCTCAGTCAAACCATGATGATGAGGCCACCTGGAGTCTCACCGGACATGATCACACCGACGGCAGTTCAGCCTCATCCTGACACCAGGGAACCACCCCAGGCGCCAATGAAGGACCAGACTGCACCCCAGCGGAGGAGGGACGTTGCTGACCCTAGGCGCTTACGCCTGGGGAGGCAAGGAAACCCTTGCCTAGAGGACAGGTATAATGACCTAGGAGATGAAGAAGCCCCAGAAGACTGCTGGGAGCCATATGAGGTGTCAAATAACACTATACGACCTCTAAGGCAGAGTCAAGGATGTGTCGGCCGAAGAAGAAAAGAGGCCCAACAAAGAGGGTCAGCCTTTGATAGGTTGAGCAGAGGGTCGGTCTTCGAGAGGCTGGGCCCGGTGAATGACCTAAGACACAGGCTATCAAGGTCGAGGAGTGCAGCAGGATCTCAGAGGGGGGGTAGGCAAGGTCGGTCGGACCAAGGCCGACCCTGTGAAAGAGGAGCCAGGGAACAGGAAGAGGTCAACGTATTGTGGCTGGGGAACCCTCTGTCCATCGCAGGGAGGTGGCAGGGGATAACCTCCGCCAAGTTGATGACAGAATATCCTGGAATGATTCTATCCAACGCCTTGAGGAGAAGATAGGGGACCTCATTAAAGGCAGGGACCCATTATAAAGGGGTTACTCATAGGGCTCCCCATTTGTGGTTAGGATAGTGGGGTTCCCAACCCCATCCAAGTTCAAGCCTCCCACAGTCACTCCCAAGTATAATGGCAGCACTAACCCTGTGCACCATATCGAGATGTATCAGTCGGTAGCAGACATTTACTCGATACCCGATGAGATGAAGTGTAGGGCCTTCTCAGGGACCTTGACAGGGGAAGCTCATAGTTGGTTGACCTCCCTTCCGAAGAACTCAATTGAGGACTTCAAAGGCTTAGCTGAAGCCTTTGAAGTTACCTACCCGTAGTGGCTCAATATAAGAATAACAATGGCAGCACAGTTACTCAATTGAACTTAATAGAGCAAATAGGTAAGACCTTTGCCAAAAAAGTTACCTACCCGTAGTGGCTCTCAAATGCAGTCATCGTGCCTAAGGCCAATGAGAAGTGGCGAATGTGTGTAGATTTCACTGACCTGAACAGGTCTTGCCCGAAGGACAGCTATCCCTTACCTAGGATAGACCAGATGGTGGACGCAACGGCAGGGCATGAGCTCATGATCTTCATGGACGCCTATTCAGGTTATAACCAAATTTTCATGGATGCTGAAGACTCTCAGAAGACATCCTTCATTACTGATAAAGGGACGTACTGCTACAAGGTGATGCCCTTTGGTCTGAAAAACACGGGGGCAACGTATCAACGTCTTGTCAATAAGATGTTCGAGGAGAAAATAGGTAAGACCATGGAGGTGTATGTGGATGATATGCTAACGAAGAGCCTGAAAGCATGTACTCATGTAGCAGACCTTGAGAAGACCTTCGATGTCATGGTCTCGTACAGAATGAAGCTCAACCCAGCGAAATGTGTCTTCGGGGTAGGAGCAGGGAAGTTCCTTGGGTTCATCATTAATCAGAGGGGGATTGAAGCAAACCCTGAGAAAATCAAGGCATTACTCGACATGAAGACTCCTAGGAGTATCAAGGATGTGCAGAGACTCACGGGAAGAGTGGTTGCCCTTAACAGGTTTGTTTTAAGGGCAACGAACAAGTGTCTTCCATTCTTTACAGTTCTGAGGAAGGCCTTCCAATGGGATGAAGAGTGTGAAAAAGCCTTTGACCAACTCAAGTCCTATTTGGGGTCCCCCTTATTGCTGTCCCGGCCCATCACGGGGGAAAAGTTATTTGTGTATCTGGCAGTCTCTGAATTAGCCATCAGCGTGGCCATCATACGGGAGGAGGATGGAGTCCAGAAGCCTGTGTACTTCAACAGTAAGGCTCTTTAAGGGTCTGAACAGAATTATCCCCGAATGGAGAAGTTAGCTTATGCCCTTATCCATGCCTCAAGGAAAATGAAGCCTTACTTTCAGGCTCACTCCATGGTAGTCCTTACTGACTCCCCACTAAGGCAGGTTCTGCACAAGACAGAGAAGTCTGGAAGATTGATGACCTGGGCCATTAAGCTAGGGGAATATGACCTCACCTACCAGCCCAGGACAGCCATCAAGGGGCAGGACCTCGCAGACTTTGTCGCAAAGTTCACCTGGGAAGAGGACGAGACAGAGAAAGGATTAGATGACGGTAAAGAGACGAACCGTAGTGTCTTCCGAGATTCGGAAGAGACTGCACCGAACGTCTTTCGAGGCCGAGAAGAGGTAGTCCCAGGAAAAACCTGGTGCAAAGTAGAAGAGAACGAAGAAGATCGATACCTCTTCGAGAAAGGGGTTATGAGAGAAGGGGTCTTCTCATCAGATGCGGATGTGTGGAGACTCTTCGTTGATGGCTCTTCCTGTGACAGTGGAAGCGGCGTGGGGCTAATACTCTCGGCTCCAGATGGCGCCAACATTGAATACGCCTTGAAATTCAGCTTCGAGGCTTTAAACAACGAGTCTGAGTATGAGGCCATGATAGCGGGTCTCTTATTGGCAACAACTATTATAGTAAAGCGGCTCCTACTCCATAGCGACTCAAGGTTGGTTGTCAATCAAGTATTGGGGGTATACGAGGCCAAAGAAGAAAGAATGGCCAATTAATTGAAGAAGGTCATAGGGTTTCTAGAGTAGTTTGAAGAGGCAAAACTAAATAGAGTGCCCCGACTGAGCAACAATCACACTGATGCATTGGCAAGGCTAGCCTCGGCAATGAAGACAGATTTGGGAAGGACCATTCCAATCGAGGTCTTAGGAAAAGCAAGCATCGAGGAGGATGAGGTATGTAGTCCTTGTCACAATGTGAATCTAGGAGACTCGTGGATCGACCCGCTCGTCAGATACCTAAGAGAGGGGGAGCTACCTGAGTCTAGGCTGGAAAGGAGGAAGTTGAGATACAGGGCTGCCAAGTTCTCATTGGTAGGAGATGTCTTATATAAAAAGGGGTTTCTCTTGCCCCTCCTCAGATGTGTGCATCCCATAGAAGTACCCCGGGTCTTACAGGAGGTTCATGAGGGTTCTTGCTCTAGCCACATAGGGGGAAGGTCCTTAGCCAAGAGGATCATCACTCAGGGATACTGGTGGCCTACCTTGTCTAAGGACGCTGCAGACTATGTGAAGAGGTGCGACAAATGTCAAAGGTTCGCCACTATCCCTCATCAACCCCATCAGCCTATGACGTCAATCTCTTCTCTATAGCCATTTGCGGTATGGGGAATTGACTTAGTAGGACCTTTACCAAGAGCTGTCAACAACTATAGATTCTTGATAGTTGCCATTGACTACTTTTCAAAGTGGGTGGAGGCAAAACCGATGATAACAATTACAGAGCAGAAGACCTTCAAGTTCATTTGGAAGAACATCATATGTAGATACGGCCTCCCAAACACTCTCATCTCGGATAATGGGACCCAGTTCAAGAACTCCTCCTTAGAGAAGTATTGCCAAAGTGTGGGGATTAAAGAGTTCTGATCATCTCCTGGTCGACCTCAGGCAAATGGCCAGACCGAGGTCACAAACAGAACCATCTTAGATGAAATCAAGAAGAGGTTGGAAGACGCAAAGGGGAGATGGACAGAAGAGGTCTACGCAGTGTTGTGGGCCTATAGACTTATGGCAAGGACACCAATAGGAGAAACCCCATTCATGCTAGCACATGGATCAGAGGCTGTCATACCAACGGAAGTAGGACTACCAACTCATCGGATTCAGACCTACGACCCTGACAATAATGGGGAAAAGAGGAGGCTAGACCTGGATCTTATCGAAGAAAGAAGAGAAGACGCAGAGGTCAGAAAAGGAGCCTACCAGCAAAGGGCAGCAAAGTTCTACAACCAAAGGGTGAAGTCAAGACCCATTGCAGTGGGAGACCTAGTGCTAAAGAAGACCCTACATAAGGCAAATAAGCTACACCCAAACTTGCATGGCCCCTACAAAGTAACAAAAGAGGTTGTGCCCGACACTTATAGACTAGAAAACCTAGAAGGAGAACCTTTCACTAACCTATGGAATGCAGACCACCTGAAGAGATATTACATATGATGTTGCATAGAATTTGTAATTTGTAAATGTAACATCTATTGGAGAAGAGGTTAGTAATAAAGATCAGTTTCCATGACAAGTTCTTGCTCCATTATTAGATCAGAGATATCACAAGGGGATAACATCATAAGTGATGACCTCAGACCCTCATAACATCACTCGGTGGTGACGAGGTCTGAGCTCAGACACCTTCCTAGATGACCTCAGACTCTTAACATCATTAATTTGGTGAAATTTATTATGAGGCTAACATCATAGGTGATGACCTCAGACCCTCATAACATCACTCGGTGGTGACGAGGTCTGAGCTCAGACACCTTCCTAAATGACCTCAGACTCTTAACATCATTAATGTGGTGAAATTTATTATGAGGCTAACATCATAGGTGATGACCTTAGACCCTCATAACATCACTCGGTGGTGACGAGGTCTAAGCTCAGACACATTCCTAGATGACCTCAGACTCTTAACATCATTAATTTGGTGAAATTTATTATGAGGCTAACATCATAGGTGATGACCTCAGACCCTCATAACATCACTCGGTGGTGACGAGGTCTGAGCTCATACACCTTCCTAGATGACCTCAGACTCTTAACATCATTAATTTGGTGAAATTTATTATGAGGCTAACATCATAGGTGATGACCTCAGACCCTCATAACATCACTCGGTGGTGACGAGGTCTGAGCTCAGACACCTTCCTAGATGACCTCAGACTCTTAACATCATTAATTTGGTTAAATTTACTATGAGGCTAACATCATAGGTGATGACCTCAGACCCTCATAACATCACTCGGTGGTGACGAGGTCTGAGCTCAGACACCTTCCTAGATGACCTCAGACTTTTAACATCATTAATTTGGTTAAATTTATTATGAGGCTAACATCATAGGTGATGACCTCAAACCCTAATAACATCACTCGGTGGTGATGAGGTCTGAGCTCAGACACCTTCCTAGATGACCTCAGACTCTTAACATCATTAATTTGGTTAAATTTATTATGAGGCTAACATCATGGGTGATGGCCTCAGACCCTCATAACATCACCCGGTGGTGACGAGGTCTGAGCTCAGACACCTTTCTAGATGACCTCAGACTCTTAACATCATTAATTTGGTGAAATTTATTATGAGGCTAACATCATAGGTGATGGCCTGAGACCCTCATAACATCACTCGGTGGTGAAGAGGTCAGACTCTTATGTAATATCTCTAATTTGGTGAAGATGGTTATGAGAACAGCATATTAGGTAATGACTTCAGAGCCTAATAACAACTCCGTGGTGAGGTCAGAATTATTGACTAGTATAAGCAAGAACACAACAAAATAATAGAAGAGATTGACATTCAGAAAAAAGAAAGAGATAATATAGCATTCAGAGGCATTGATTACAAATATTCATTACAAAATACTGAGGTGTTACAAATTACAAATTACAAGTTCAGTTACAAGTTACAAGTTAAAAAAGACTAAAGGTCTGAGGGGGGAACATTAACAGTCTCGGATGGGTTGACTTGATCAACATTAGTCGCCTCGACCGCATCATCAACAGGGTCGGCCCCTCCGACCTCAGTTCCTCCCAGGGTGGCAGTCTCAGCAGGGGCAGCAGCCTCGTCTTCTACCTCTTAAAGAGCCTGTGAAAACTGAGGGTCGGTAAAGCCGAGACCCACAAGGTCGGAGGCCTTTAGAGTGACAACCTCCTTCTCTCGGACTTCAGTCGATTTGGTAGTAGCCTTGACACCTCTTTCGAGGTATTCAAAGCCAAAACCCATGAACTCATCTGAGGTTTTGTAGTCATAAATTATTTTGGGTGTGGCATCTTCAAGAGCAGCCTTCACAGCTGCGCTGACCTTCTGCTGTAGAGCATCATCTTTTGCCTTCAGGGCTTTGGCATGGTCCTTGACAAGTAGAGACATGTCTTTATCCAACCCCTTAGCCTTACTCTCAAAGGTCTGAAGCTCTGATTTCAGACGGTCGACTTCAGCATTGAGGGCACTCTCGACCTTCTTGGCCTCCTACCCCTTTTGGATGAGGGGTAATTTCCTCGTAGCCCAGTTAGACAATTGATACATGGCAGTCACACCCTACACATTAATGAAGAGGTTAAGTGGGAGAAAGGTCAGATGCTAAAATTTTAACAAAGGAACAAGTCATACCTGGACGGCTCTGTGAAGGCCGAACTCAACCAGCATGGAGGTGTCCATGGCTCTGTAAAAACGCTTGTCTGCCTCGGTCATCACAGAGGTGAGTGCATCCATGGCCTATCTGCTGTTGCCGACCACGCTGCCAGTTAACTTTAGCTGATCCAGACGTGCCGTCAGGGTGTCAGTCGAAGAGATCGGGATTGCAGCATTAGAGTCCTTCTTTTGCCTCAAGTTCGGCCTCTGATCCTCAGGGGCATGGGCTTCAGGGGCCCTCTTTTTTGAGGCCTGAGATTTGGATGTTGAGGGAGATGGGGGAGGAGCGTTCAGACCAGCCTTTTTCACAAGCCTCGCCAAGCTCGGAGCCGCCATCTCCCACAGTTCGTCTAGGACACCTGGTGGTCGCTCTGCAAAAGTTAAAAGATATGGGTTAGAGATCAGATATGAATGAGGTCAGAGGTTAGACTTGAAAAGAAAAATCCTTATCAAAGTCAACAAGGAGACTTCCACCCAGGCTCGTCCCCGAGAGAAACTGAGGGGTCAGCAAATGTTCAAACTTAACAAATAGACCATGTGCCCCTTGGTCTTGTAGGGCCTTCATCTTTTGGATAGTTTGAAGACTTAGAACAGGGTCGGCCCTGGCAGACATGGAGACCTTACCCCATTTGATTGGTATCCTCGGCCCAAGTGTGGAAGAGGGAACAGATGAGCCAAATTCCCATGGCCCTGAGGCGAAAAAATAGCGGGGCTTCCAATTGTGATTTGAGGTCTGAGTCACCTGGAGCATTTTCTTCTCAGGCCTCCGAGCCATAAAATAATAGTAGCTCGGATGGTTTTTGGTCGAGGTTGGGACATAACAAGCAACAAAGACCTGAACTGGGAGGTCAGAGTGGTGGACTGCCCTCCATAGAATAATGGCCCCTATGATGACTCTCTAGGCATTGGGAGAGAGCTGTGAGGGGGCCAAGTTGATGTAAGAGAGAATGGATTTGATGATGGGATGAATAGGTAGGCGAAACCCTAGCTTAAACATCTGCTCGTACAAGCAGATTTCTCCATCTCGGCCGTGATAAGCCCTCTCTTCCCTCAGAGGTCTCCTTAGTTTGATGGAAGGACTAATGGAGTATAAGTACCTAAAGCACAAAAGATCCACCTCGGTGACTGTGCTCTCGAACTCGGCTGCCTTAGAGATGTCAACATCACTTTCAGCATCTTCATCATCATCAACCTCAACGTCGACTGGAGCAAATGTAGATGGGTGACCAGCGAACCTCTGAGCGAACTCTGCCTCGGTGGCAGCCGATAGAGGGATGGCATCGAGAATGGGTGGCACAGCGACACTCGGCTCAACAAGTTCAACCTCTGAAGAAGAACCTGAGGTACTTGAGCCATTTTGGGATGAGGCTCGGCTGGATACCTCGGCCTGATCAGGGTCCTGATCAGGTCGAGGTGTGAAATCCATGGCCTCCTGAAAGGAGTCCACAGACATGGGGTCTGAGGTAGAAGACTCAGACTCAGACATCGGTAATGGGTTGGCAGAGACCTCTGTCTGATAGAAGTTCTCAGGGGGATCAGGATATACCACCTTGAGAGGTGGGGGAAAGATAGGTCTAATAGGAAACTCTTGTGACCTACGAGCTTCCTCCTGATCTCTCTCTATTTGCCTAATCTTTTCTAGGGTCTTCTCTCTAAGAGAAGAGAAATCCTCAAGAAGCTGGTATAAAGGCCTGAGCATCAGAGGACGACTCTAAACTTGGGAAAAACTCCTAAACTACAAACACGATTGACTTGTAAAACAAAGGAGTTTCAAGATCAAACTTGAAAGTTTAAAGATTTTAAAGCAAATCCAGTTCGCCTGTGATAATTGAGCTCACCGAAAAGCTTAAAGCGTCGCCGAAAAATGCAAACCAAATACCAGAAACAAAAGAAATGGAAAGAAAGAATTACCTGGAAATGAATCGATGAATGAAACGAAGAAAACTCGCAAGAAAACCCGGGGAAATCCTCTGGAGAAGAACGTTGAGTGGAGGAGCTTAAAGAGAGAAAATTGCAAGAAGGGCGCGTGCACAGGAGAATAAATGGAGAAGAAGGAAGAAAGAGAAGGGTTTAAACCCTTAAAACACTTGTGCACGTTTCCCAAGGCCCATCATTGCCTTGGGAAACCCAAAGGACGGCTGACAGCACACGCCAACCAAGTATGTATGCTCTAGCGTGGACAGGTGTCACACAGGTATTAGCTGAAGACGGATGGGCCTCGGAGGTGTAGTGATCCCCTAGCCACTTTCTCTCGCATATGACTAAGGGATGGGGGTGATTGATATGCCCCAAGTGTGACCTCGGCAAGATGATGGCCGAGGTATTGACCAACCCTAGATAAGCCATGGGCCCGCGATATCAACCCTCGGCCAGACCAGGGTCGGCCCAGGCCGACACTACGATCTGCATTTCAGTGGACACTACGCGCATCACAGGAACCAACAACCTTCACATACACCTGAGTATGGCAACCTCGGTCGAGTTTAGGCCGAGGTGACAAGGAGCCTTGATAAGCCTCAACATGGAACCAGTCCAACCTTGGCTTGGGCCGAGGTGACGAGAAGCCTTAGTAACCCTCAGCATGGAATCAGTCCAACCTCGGCTGGGGCCGACCCCAAGCATAATGTCTCAGCTTAGATCAGGCCGAGACTCCCAATGACACATCTCGGATTGAACGAACATCAAGCCTTTACAGCTCGGCCTCTCCCAGGCCGAGGTCAACCACCAGTATGGCAGCCGAGCATCTGTTGACATTTGGATAAGGACACGTGGGCACAAATCAGTTGTAATAAGATTATTCTCCACACGTGGGGAGAATATTTCATCATCATTCCTTACATGTGACAGTGACAGATGGCACTCCCACATTGGTGAGGTTACCACACACATGCTCATTGCATGCATGGGGGGTACATTACACCCCCCAGATACTATATATAGGGATCATCCCCTACCTTGCCAAAGGATCCGAGTGATTAAACCCTAGCTGAAGCTTTGTCTAGATACACAGTAGAGGGAGAAATCTTGAGAGGTTGTATCCATGGCCATTAGTGCCTTCATTCAGTGATATTATTCATACACACTTACAGTGGACGTAGGCCAAATTGGCTGAACCACTTATATACCGGTGTTGGTTCCACTTATCCTCATTAATTGTGCTGCCATTGTTATTCTTATATTGAGCTTGGAAACACCCTACCTGGTGGTGCTAATTTCAGCATCATCAGATCAATTAATCACAAGCCATCCTTATGTGCAAGACGACGAGTGAAGTGGCCAATGATGATTATTATTTTCCTTGATACTTACAAAAATTGTAAATAATGATAGCATCTCCCCTATTTCATTATTTTAAAATAATATTCTCAGATAACTGGTCAATATGATGTGAGTGGTACAAAATGGTTACAATAATGATGAATTATATATAAATTAGTTGTTGAAAAAGGATTTCTATGGGGGCTACAGAAAAATAATTTTTAATATGGTCACCGATTACGGTCATAACCAAATTTGAACATTCTCCCACCCCGATCACAGATCTGGGTCGTGACTATGGGATCAGGAATTATATCCGTGACCATCGAGCCAATATTTTTCTATGCTAGCCAGGGATTAAGTCTGTGACAATGGAACCGATATTATATCAGAAGAGAGATCGTGACCCCCATTTAGGGTCATGAATGAGTTTTGTGACAACTATTTTTAAACATAGAAAAATGGTCACATTCGAGGTTTATCACTCGTGGTCCTAGTCATGGTCGTGATTCGTGACTATCTTCGGTATATGGTGTACTATAGTCACCATGTTCCTTGAGATATAATTGGTTAAACATGCATATTTTTACTTACTTTCTATAAAAAAAACTAATGGTTTCTTTCTTATATTTTTTTCCCTCCTACAAAACAAAAATGTAGAAAACATAGTAATATTTCCCTCTAAATATATATATTAACTCCAATGGCCGCATAACATTTGAGTGTATTTTGTTTTGTTGATGTTGTTGTTGATGAATTATAAGTGTTATTAGTAAACACCAAAACAGAAATTGGGCCAAATGGAGCTATAATTCCCCTAATAATAATGGCCCATCTTCAGTCGAACGCAACAACAAACATTTAAAAGAAATATATACAAGACTTCAATTTTTGTTCAAAATGAACTTTTACTTGAATGAATTGATAATGTTACTACTGAGTTATTTTTTGGAGTTTCTTTGACTTCAATACATTACTAATCTTTGATTTTAGACTTAATACATCTTTATCTATTTCTTAGACTTTAGTACATTTTCCATCTCTAAATGTGAAAATTTCTTCCGAAAAAGTGATATTTACTGTCATTTAGCAACGATAATATACTAAATAAAGTCTAATAAACTGATAAAGTTATATTAAAGTCTAAAATAGAATAATAGTGATGTATTAAAGAAAAATATACCCTTCTTTTTTATCGCTCAAAACTGCCTAATTAAGTATATTTTTCATAGCGTAATGAAAGACATTGCAATCACGTTGCAATATACCTCATCACCATTGTTTTTATATGTAAGATAACCCATAACCATTACCAGCCTTCTGCCAACCATCTGATAGGTAAAACAAACGTCTTGGGCACCCAAGGTTGGTGAGGCCCCCAAAATATTTTTCTACACTATACTACACACACACATACACATCCAGGCAGAGAGGGAAAGAGTCCAAAGTGGGAAATATGTACTACTTTTTATCTTTTTAGGTAATAATTGAGATCGCCCACTATTTACCGCCCACTATTGTTTAATTACACATTGTATCACATGGAATTATGTACTACTTTTTATCTTTATTGTATCTTCTCATATATGTATTATTTAATCAGTTAAAATCTAAGGTGGATGTTTCAGAAGGTTCAAATTGAACAATAAAAAGTTGGTAAAATATGCAGCATTAATGATAGAATGGATTATCAGGTGACTTAATTGCTCTATCGGGTTCATATTGTTCAAATTATCATCTTCAAAATAAAATAAAATAAAGTTGTTTACAATTGATAACAATTTTTAATTTAATGTATATACTAGGCGTAAGCCCGTGCGATGCACGGGTGATTGCATTATGGGGTAAAATTGAGATATGTACAAATTTACAATCACAAAAATAGAATGGTCTCCAATGGATTTAACGACAAAGATAGCGATATGAAAATAACTGGAATATCAAATTTAGGTTTGAAGGTTCATAGTTTTCTTTAATAATAAAGGAAATAAATCATTCATAGGCGTTAATACCCTTTTGTGATTGAAAAATTAAATCAAAGTCATCACTCTTATTTTTGCACTGACATTCTCATATTTTACCACCCTTATTTAACAACATATTAAGTATGAAAATTAATATGATAAAATGACACAACCCAATTTTCTTTCTCATAATATTCATCTTATCCATAGCCTGAAAGCATGCATTCTGCAACTTCTTGTGTTTACTAATTTAAGCCAAGATAAAAAATTATAAACCCCAAAAAAGAATCTAAGACTATATATATATATATATATATAATATATGAGTGTGTGAGTGTGTGTGTCGTAATACTATTTTTTTTAACTAAAAAAAATGTCCTAATACTAAAACAAGCTTGCCAAATAATCTCAGAATGAATTATATGTATTAAAATTATGTGAATTAAACCCAATTAAATAATATAAATGTTTAACCCCCCCCCCCCCCCCCCCCCCCTCCCAAAAAAAAAAAAAAAGGAACCAATTTTTTTTACCATTTCTACAGATTTTGGTTAATACCCGTACAATTAAATGTTTTAGTTCCATTCACACTGTCACTATTATTATAGCTTTTTCTTTGCAAAAACATGCTATTGTAACATTTTATACAATGCCCCCGCAGTTTCATTCTAACCAAAATGATTATCCAATTTTTTTTTTATCATTTTTCATAATCGTGGTCCAATATCTAATTCAAATAGCCAGTACACTTATCTCCTATTTTAGATGATAGACACAAATAATTCATGATTTACGTTTACAAATTCTAATAATATTTCATCTTGGTTAGAATCAATAACAAAAATAATGCACTCCACCCCCAGCTAATTATATATTTTATAGAATCTAATAATGGTGTGGTAACTCCATTAGTAAGATCAACATCAATATCAGAATCATCATCATCGAAAGTAGACCCATATTCAAAATCATCAATATCCTCAATGTCACTTTAATCCTCATTATCATCATCAAAGATTTTGTGGTCCATGTTAGCATCACCATCCCCAATCTTAATTAAATTTTCAAGGTCCTCATAACGGTAACGAAGCCTATCTAAAGAGTTAAAGTTTGAGTATTCAAACAATTATGATTTTGCTAGACTCACAAATTCGTTTTGCAATGGTTGATGGATATTGAGATTGGTTCGGGAAAATAATAGGTCTAGTAAGGGAGATTTGGACGGATGATTGATTAGACCTAAGGTGGGAGTGGGGGTGCGAATCAAGTTTCGGATGGAAGAGTTACCAAATCGTATTATATCGGATGTTGCAATGGCCAGGATGGGATTTTTCTCAATTTTGGTGATGGCGATGAATAAGGTTTTAAGGAATGGGAGATGTATTATCGTATTTGATGCATCAAAAGGATTTAGAGAGATGGATATAGATGGGGACGGGTATTTAGTTCAGGGAGTTAGGGATATATAACGGTGGAAGTGAGAAGATGGAGAGGAAGAGGTCGTTGGAGAGGAAGGAGATTTTTTTCAGCAGATGCATGCGTGGATTTAGCTAAATAGGATTCAGGGGATTTTTGGTTTTGAGAGTTTTAAGTTTAATTAAGTTGCCACGTGGACATCCTTAGCATTGAGGATATTAAATTTCTTCTATAGCGCTTTATAGTAGTATATAGATATACTTCACGTGGATGAAATTCACATTCAGGGAAGGTTGATATATACACCATGCTACTGTGAAAATAATTAGGAATATCAAGCCTTCCAATAGCAGAGGGCTAACCACATCAAGTTTTGGGGTTTGGTGTAGTTCTAGGATTGATTATACTAGCTAGAACAGAGATCTCGTTCCAGGAGGTGTTGGGGATTGGGGGTAGAGTACCTTCATGTGGAGTCAAAAGGCTTGTATTTTACCTTTCTTTTAATGTCTTCTAAGGACATGAGGGCCCATTATTTTTATTCTAATGTGTGATTGGAATTGCATTTTGGATTTAATTTTATTGTTCAATTTCTTAACAAGGTAACTCTTCACTACTACTGCATGGTCCAAAATTTTATTATTATCCTTCACAGTTGAAGATCAAGTGAAAATTCTTTATGTTACATCCTGTAATTTTATTTGTGCATATGTCTTCTGTTGGTGGCTGGCTTGTTACAACTTATCATTTTTTACTGCTTTGTCACTACAGGGAAAATAATGATGAAGAATATATAAATTAGTCAGTTTATTTATTCTATTTGATATTCAATTATCGATTGGATGATAAACCTTCATTTGGTTGATTAGGCACTTCGTTAATGAGAAAACTAAGAAATTTTTAAATGAGGGACTGTCACCCAATTTGACTTCATCATGCAATCAAAATCTAACCAATGAATTGAATTGATTTCTTTACGTGTTTTTTTTTCTTTGGCCAAAACGACTAGTGTAATTAAGAAATTTAGTACATCCCCTTACTTCTTACACTTTTGTGATTTTACTAACATAACATTTGATGATGCTCGGAATCAGCACCACCAGGTAAGGTGTTTCCAAGCTCTATATGTATATAACAATGGCAATACAGCTATAAAAAGAGAAGAGAAGGAGGTGAGGATATGAGGAGATTAACACCGGAATATGGGTGGTTCAGCCTGCTCTGGCCTACGTCCACAGTGAGCGTGTGAGTAATATCACTGACAGATGGTACTAATGACCATTGGTACAATTCCCTCAAGCTCTCTCTCTCTACTGTATATTTTTACAGGGTTTCTGCTAGGGTTGCATGAATGAGATCCTTTTGCAAGGTAGGGGATGACCCCTATATATAGTGCCTAGGGGGTGTAATGTACCCCCCATGCATGCAGTGAGCATGTGTGTGATATCCTCACCAATGGGGGAATGCCACCTGTCCTAGTCACATGTAAGCAATGATAATGAAATATTCTCCCCCATGTGGAGAATAATATTGTTACAACTGATTTGTGTCCAGGTGTCCTTATCCAAATGTCAACAGATGCTCGGCAGTCATGTTGGTGAATGGCCTCGGCCTAGGAGAGGCCGAGCTATAAAGGTTGGATGTCCGCTCAATCCGCGAAGTGTCATGAGGAATCTCGGCCTGATGTCAGCCGAGGTATATGCTAGGGTCGGCCTGAGCCGAGGTTAGGCATGTGGCATGCTGATGTTTACTAATACCTCTGGTAACCTCGGCCCAAGCCGAGGTAGGATCCATGATGAAGGTGAATCGGTGGCTCCTTGTTATCTCGGCCTACTGATGGCCGAGGTTACTATTCCTGGGCACTTGAGGGTTATGTTGATATCTGCGACGTGCGTAGCATCCTTGGGGAGGTGCATGTAGTAATGTCGGCCGGGGCCGAGGTAGTCCTGGCTGAGGGATGATACCGGTAGTCCTTACCCCTTATTGGGCTTACCAATGTCTCGGCCACTCTCTCGGTCGAGGTAGGTATCCCTGGCTGAGGTTATACTTGGGCATATCAATCACGCCCCAGCCCTTAGTCATTTGCGAGAGCAGGTGGCTAGGGGATTCTTGCCTCCGGGGCTTGTTCACCCCAAGGCCAACACTCGTGTGACACCTGTCCCAAGCCAAGGCGTGCCCACTTGGTTGGCATGTGCTGTCAGTTGTCCCTTGGGCTTCCCAAGGCAATGATGAGCCTTGGGAATCGTGCTCAAGTATTTAAAGGTTAAAAACCTTTCTTCTTCCTCATTTCTCTCCTTCGCGCCCTATTTTCTGCAACTCTCTCTCTCCAAAGCTCCCTCATTCCAGCGCTTGTTCTGCAGGGGAATACCTCGTTTCTTGCGCGATTTCCTCTATTTCATTCATCAACTCACCCTCAGGTACCTCCCCCTCTCTATCTCCTTCATTTTGGCATTTTAACTTGAATTTTTCGGTTAGGGTTTGAATTTTCCGGTGGTCATATGAGTTTTCCAGTGAGGGTTTGAATTTTCCGGTGAGCTAGGTTTTCTGTAAAAGTTCTTTGGTTTGATCTTTGGTCCCCTTAATCTTTCAAGCCAAACTCGTTTGTAGTTTTAAGGATTTTTCCTCAAGTTTAGGGTCTGCTAAAGTTTTGGGTCGTCCCCAGATGCTCAGACCCCTGTATCAACTTCTTGAAGACTTCCCATCTCTTAGAGAAAAGACCTTAGAGAAAATTAGGCAAATAGAGAGAGCTCAGGAAGAAGCTCGTAGGTCACAGGAGTTCCCTGTTAGACCTCACTTTCCAAATCCTCTCCAGGTGGTATACCCTCGTCCCCCTGAGAATTTCTATCAGACAGATGCCTCTGCCAATAACTTGCCGATGTCTGAGTCTGAGTCTTCCACCTCCGACCCGATGTCTGTGGACTCTTTCCAAGAGGCCATGGACTTCACTCCTCAGGCTGGTCATGACCCTGACCAGGCCGAGGTTTCCAGCCGGGCCTCGTCCCAAAATGGCACAAGTACCTCAAGTTCTTCTTTAGAGGTTGAGCTTGTTGGGCCAAGTGTGGCTGTGCCTCCCATTCTAAATGCCATCCCACTGTCGGCCGTTACTGGGGTCGAGTTTGCTCAAAGGTTCCCTGGTCACCCGTCTACGTCTGCTCCAGTCGACGTTGTGTCTGACGACGATGAGGACGCCGAAAGTGAAGTTGATACCTCTGAGGCGAACGAGTACGAGAGCACGGTCACTGAGGTGGATCTATTGCACTTCAGATACCTATACTCCATCAGTCCCTCAATCCAATTAAGGAGACCTCTGAGGGAAGAGAGGGCCTACCATGGTCAAGATGGAGAAGTCTTCTTGTACGAGCATTCAAACTAGGTTTTCGTCTTCCCTTTCACCCTGTCATTAGGTCCATTCTTTCCTTCATCAATTTTTCCCCCTCGCAGCTCTCTCCCAATGCTTGGAGAGTTATTATAGGGGCCATCATCTTATGGAGGACAGTCCACCACTCTGACCTCCCAGTTCAGGTCTTTGTTGGGTGTTACGTTCCCACCTCGGCCAAGAATCATCCGAGCTACTATCACTTCGTGGCTCGGAGGCCTGAGAAAAAGATGCTTTTGGTCACTCAGACCTCGAACCATAATTGGAAACCTCGGTATTTTTTCGCCTCAGGGCCATGGGAATTCGGTCCTTCCATTCCCTCTTCCATTTATGAGCCGAGAATAACCCTTAAATGGGGAAAAGTCACCATGTCTGCTAGGGCCGACCCTGGACTAAGTGTTCAAAATGGCAAAAAGGTGAAGGCCCTGCAAGACCAAGGGGCCCATGGGATGTTTGTCAAGTTCGAGCATCTGTTGACCCCCCAGTACCTCTCGGGGACGAGCTTAGGTGGAAGTCCCCAAGCTGACTTTGGTAAGGATTTTTATTTTTATTTCAAGTCTAACCTCTGATTATACTTACTTTATTTCTGAGTCTTATCTTTTCATTTTTGCAGAGAGACCACCAGGCATTTCAGACGAGTTGTGGGAGATGGCAGCTCCAAGCTTTGCTAGACTTGTCAAGAAGACCGGTTTGAATGCTCCTCCACCTGCTCCCTCAACATCAAAATCCAAGAAGAGGGCCCCTGAGGTCCATCCCCCTGAGGATCAGAGGCCGAGCTCCAGGCAAAGGAGGACTCCAGACGCTGCAATTCCTATCACAGCCGATACCTTAGCTGCTCGTCTGGACCAGCTGAAGCTTTCTGAGAGTGTGGTCGACAAAAGCAGGCAGTCCATGGACGCCCTTGCCAACGTGATGACTGATGCCGACAAGCGCTTTTACAGGGCCATGGACACTCATATGCTGGTTGAGTTCGACCTCCACAGAGCCGTCCAGGTATGGCTCGTTCATTTTGCCAAGTGCGACCTATGAATTTATTTCCCTCTAACCTCTTCATTGTCTGTGCAGAGTGTGACTGCCATGTACCAGTTATCTAAATGGGCCTTGAGGAAATCGCCTCTGATCCAAAGGGCGCAAGAGGCTGAGCAGGTGGAGAGCACCCTGAAGGCCGAGGTCGACCGTCTGAGGACGGAGTTGCAAAATGCTGAGACCAAGGCCCAAAATTCTGAAAACAAGGCCCAAGGCCTAGAAAAGGACATCTCTGCACTCATCCAGGGCCACACCAAGGCCTTGAAGGACAAGGATGATGCCCTGCAGAGGAAGATTAATGCTGCTGTGAAGGCCTCTCTTGAAGATGCCTCGGAGAAAATAATTGTTGATTACAAGATCTCCGCGGAGTTTGTAGGTTTCGGTCTTGAATACCTTGAAAGGGGTATCAAGGCCACCACCAAATGGGCCGAGGTCTGGGAGGCTGAGGTTGGCACCATAAAGGCATCCGACTTTATGGGCCTCGGCCTTGCCGACGCTCAGTTTGCCCAGGCCTTGCAAGAGATAGAGGACGAGGCTGCTGCCCCTGGTCAGACTGTTACTCTGGAAGGGACTGATCTCGGAGGGACTAACCCTGCAAATGAAGTGGCTGAGGTGACCAATGCCGAGCAGGCCAATCCAGCCGAGACATCGAATGTTCCTCCCTCAGATGTTTGACTTGGCCTTGTATTTTGCATTTTTTGTTTTGACTTTTAATCTTTCATTTGTAATTTCTCAGACACGTAAATATTATGAAATTTCTTTCATTGAATGCCAATGTCTTCCTTCATCTTGATCTCTGTATGTATTTGAATGCCATACAATCTCTGAAGTCATTATTTAATATGATGCCATAACCATTACTTAAGAGTCTGAGGTCCTCTAACCAAGGTGTCTGACGTTAGCCTCATAATAAATCACCAAATTAATGGTGTTAAGGGTCTGAGGTCCTCTAACCTAGGTGTCTGAGCTCAGACCTCATCACCACCGTATGATGTTATGAGGGTCTGAGGTCACCACCTGGGCCGAGGTTAGCCTCATAATAAATCACTAAATTAATGATGTTAAGGGTCTGAGGTCCTCTAACCTAGGTGTCTGAGCTCAGACCTCGTCACCAATGAGTGATGTTATGAGGGTCTGAGGTCATCACCTGGGCCGAGGTTAGCCTCATAATAAATCACCAAATTAATGGTGTTAAGGGTCTGAGGTCCTCTAACCTAGGTGTCTGAGCTCAGACCTCGTCACCAATGAGTGATGTTATGAGGGTCTGAGGTCATCACCTGGGCCGAGGTCAGCCTCATAATAAATCACCAAATTAATGATGTTAAGGGTCTGAGGTCCTCTAACCTAGGTGTCTGAGCTCAGACCTCGTCACTAATGAGTGATGTTATGAGGGTCTGAGGTCATCACCTGGGCCGAGGTTAGCCTTATAATAAATCACCAAATTAATGATGTTAAGGGTCTGAGGTCCTCTAACCTAGGTGTCTGAGCTGAGACCTCGTCACCACCGCGTGATGTTATGAGGGTCTGAGGTCACCACCTGGGCCGTGGTTAGCCTCATAATAAATCACCAAATTAATGATGTTAAGGGTCTAAGGTCCTCTAACCTAGGTGTCTGAGCTCAGACCTCGTCACCAATGAGTGATGTTATGAGGGTCTGAGGTCATCACCTGGGCCGAGGTTAGCCTCATAATAAATCACCAAATTAATGATGTTAAGGATAGAACGAGAATTTGTCATGGAAACTGATCTTTATTAACAACCTCTTCTCAATAAGATGGTACATTTACAATTTACAAAATAGATGCAACATCATATGAAATATCTCTTTAGGTGGTCAGCATTCCATGCGTTGGTGAAGGATTCTCCCTATAGGTTTTCTAGCCTATAAGTGCCAGGCACAACCTCTTCCGTTACTCTGTAGGGGCCATGCCAGTTCGGGTGTAGCTTGTTTGTCTTCTGTAGGGTCTTCTTGAGCACTAGGTCTCCCACCGCAATGGGTCTTGACTTCACCCTTTGATTGTAGAATCTTACTGCCCTCTGCTGATAGGCTGCTTTCCTGACCTCTGCGTCTTCTCTTCTCTCTTCAATGAGATCCAGGTATAGCCTTCTCTTCTCCCCAATGCTGTCAGGGTCGTAAGTCTGAATCCGATGAGTTGGGAGTCCTACTTCCGTTGGTATGACTGCCTCGGAGCCATGTGCCAGCATGAATGGGGTTTCCCCTGTGGGTGTCCTTGCTGTAGTTCTGTAAGCCCATAGCACAACGTAGACTTCTTCTATCCATCTCCCCTTCGCGTCTTCTAACCTCTTCTTGATTCCATCCAAGATAGTCCTATTTGTGACCTCGGTCTAGCCATTTGCCTGAGGTCGACCAGGAGATGAGAAGAACTGCTTAATCCCCACACTTTGGCAATACTTCTCCAAGGAGGAGTTCTTGAACTGGGTCCCATTATCCGAGATGAGCATTTTTGGGAGGCCATACCTACATATGATGTTCTTCCAGATGAACTGAAAGGTCTTCTGCTCCGTAATTGTTATCATTGGTTCGTCCTCTACCCATTTTGAAAAGTAGTCAATAGCAACTATCAAGAATCTATAGTTGTTGACAGCTCTTGGCAAAGGTCCTACTAAGTCAATCCCCCATACCGCAAATGGCCATGGAGAAGAAATTGACGTCATAGGCTGATGGGGTTGGTGAGGGATAGTGGCGAACCTCTGACATTTGTCACACCTCTTCACATAGTCGGCAGCGTCCCTAGACAAGGTGGGCCACCAGTATCCCTGAGTGATGATCTTCTTGGCTAAGGGTCTTCCTCCTATGTGGCTAGAGCAGGAGCCTTCATGAACCTCCTGTAAGATCCGAGGTACCTGCACAGGATGCACACATCTGAGGAGGGGCAAAAGAAACCCCTTTTTATACAAGACGTCTCCTATTAATGAGAACTTTGCAGCCCTGTATCTCAACTTTTTTCTTTCCATCTTAGACTCAGGTAGCTCCCCCTCTCTTAGGTATCTGACAATCGGGTCAATCCACGAGTCTCCCAGGTTTACATTGTGACAAGGGTTACATACCTCGTCCTCCTCGATACTTGCCTTTCCAAAGATCTCAATTGGGATGGTTCTTCCCAAGTCTGTCTTAATTGCTGAGGCTAGCCTTGCCAATGCGTCAGCGTGATTATTGCTCAATCTAGGCACTCTCTTCAGTTTGGCCTCTTCAAAGTACTCCAGCAACCCTCTTACTTTCTTTAGGTATTTGGCCATCCTTTCATCCTTGGCCTCGTATGCCCCCAGCACTTGATTGACAACCAACCTTGAGTCGCTATGGAGTAGGAGCCGCTTTACTCGAAGAGCTGTTGCCAATAAGAGACCTGCTATCATGGCCTCATACTCAGACTCGTTGTTGGAGGCCTTAAAGTTGAATCTCAAGGCGTACTCAATGTTGGCGCCATCTAGAGCCGAGAGTACTAGCCCCGCGCCGCTTCCATGTTCACAAGAAGAGCCATCAACGAAGAGCCTCCACACGTCCGCATCGGATGAGAAGACCCCTTCACTCATAACTCCCTTCTTGAAGAGGTACCGATCCTCTTCATTTTCTTCCACTTTGCCCCGGGTTTTTCCTGGTACAACCTCTTCTCGGCCTTGGAAGATGTTTAGCTCTGCCTCTTCCGAATTTTGAAAGACACTACAGTTTGTCTCTTCGCCATCATCCAGGCATTTCTCTGTCTCGGCCTCTTCCGAACCTCTATCTGCCTCTTCCTAGGTGAACTCTGCGATAAAGTCTGCGAGGGCCTGCCCCTTGATGGCTGTCCTGGGATGGTAAGTGAGGTCATACTCTCCTAGATCGATGGCCCAGGTCATCAGTCTTCCGAACTTCTCAGGCTTGTGCAAGACCTGCCGCAGTGGTGAGTCGGTGAGGACTGTCATGGAGTGAGCTTGAAAGTAAGGCTTCATCTTCCTAGAGGCGTGTATCAGGGCATAAGCCAATTTCTCCATGCGGGGATAGTTTTGTTCAGACCCTTGAAGGGCCTTACTATTGAAATACACAGGTCTCTGAACCCCATCCTCTTCCCGTATGATGGCCGCGCTAATGGCCGACTCAGAGACTGCCAGGTACACAAACAACCTTTCCCCCGCGATAGGCCGGAACAGCAGCAAGGGAGACCCCAAGTAGAACATCAATTGATCAAAAGCTTTTTCACACACTTCATCCCATTGGAAGGCCTTTCTCAGGACTTTAAAGAACGGAAGACACTTGTCTGTGGCTCTGGAAGCAAACCAGTTAAGGGCCGCCACCCTTCCAGTGAGTCTCTGAACATCCTTGATACTCCTAGGAGTCTTCATGTCGAGTAATGCCTTGATTTTTTCTGGGTTTGCTTTAATTCCCCTCTGATTAATGATGAACCCCAGGAACTTCCCGACTCCTACCCCGAAGACACATTTTGCTGGGTTGAGCTTCATCCTGTAAGAGTCCATGGCATCAAAGGTCTTCTCAAGGTCCGCTACGTGAGTACATGCTTTCAGGCTCTTCGTTACCATATCGTCCACGTATACCTCCATGGTCTTACCTATCTGCTCCTCGAACATCTTATTGACAAGACGTTGATAGGTCGCACCCGCATTTTTTAAACCAAAGGGCATCACCTTGTAACAGTACGCCCCCTTGTCAGTGCTGAAGGCTGTCTTCTCAGAGTCCTCGGCATCCATGAAGATTTGGTTATAACCTGAATAAGCATCCATGAAACTCATAAGCTCGTGCCCTGCTGTTGCATCCACCATCTCGTCTATCCTAGGCAAGGGATAGCTGTCCTTTGGGCAAGACCTGTTCAGGTCTGTGAAATCTACACACATCCGCCACTTTCCATTAACCTTAGGCACGATGACTGCATTTGAGAGCCACTCTGGATAAGTAACCTCTCTTATGAACTCAGCCTCTTCCAACTTCTTCACCTCTTCCCTGATGACCTCATACTTCTCTCTGAAGTAGATCCTTCGCCTCTATTTAATAGGTCTAACATCTTCATCCACGTTGAGCTTGTGGGTCATGATCCCAGGGTTGATGCCAGGCATGTCTGCATGACTCCACGCGAAGACGCTCTGCCTCCTCCTAAGGAAGTTTATCAGCTCTTCCTTGATCCCTTGCTCTAGGGCCTTGCCGACCTGAACGGTTTTTTCCGTCTCGTCCTCATTGAGGACGATGGATTCTACCTCTTCCGCGGCCTCGCCCTTCTTTAATTTTGTTTCATCTCTGGGATCAAGTGTGTCAATGCTGTAAGTGACGGTTGCTCTCTTATGGGCCTCTCGCTCTTCGGCCGAGTTGAAATAACACTCCCGCGCCGTAGTCTGGTCCCCTTGCACTTCCCTTACCCCATAAGGAGTCGGGAATTTTAGCATCTGGTGGACCGTTGATGGCACGGCTTCAAACTCTTTGAGGGCCACTCTTCCTATGATGAGGTTGTAGGCCGAGAAGACATTCTCGTCCATCACAAAAAAGTTTATCTTCTTAGTCAGCCTCTTAGGCCACTCATCTCCCATCCGTATATCCATTTCATACATGCCCAATGGGTGGACCTTCTCACCACTAAAGCCTATCAATGGGTGATGGTAAGGCACCAGCCTTGCCCTGCTAAGACTCAAGCTCTTAAAACAAGGCCAGAACATTACATATGCTGAGCTTCCCCCATCTATGAGGATTCTCCCTACATCGCACCCATGCACCCTTGTTGTGATGACCAAAGGGTCATCATGGGGGGCTAAGATGTCCTTGAAGTCAAGTCTGGAGAATCCCACCACTAGGGTGTCCATGTCTACCTTCTTTCTCTTCTGTACTGCATCAGAAGAGGTCAGATTCACAACCTCAATCTTGACCACTGACTTCGCCTCCGCTACATGAGCCTCCCTATCGGCTACCTCAGAGCCACCTCCCGCGAATCCCCCACATATGGTGCTAACACCAAAGGAGATCATTCCTACCCTCTTCACTGGGGTGTTTTCATCCTTAGGTGGGAGATCCGGGTCATCGCCATCGTCACCCTCTGAATCATCATGCCTTCTAGTCGGGACATCGCCACGGCATCTGTCATCTCTTCTCTTCCACCCTTCGGGGCCTTGCCATCCACATACTTTCTCAGCTTCCCGAATTTCAGCATCTTCTCGACTCGTCCTTCAGAGCGAAGCATTTTTCTGTGACATGTCCGTGATCCTGATGGAACTCACACCAGAGGTTTTTATTCCTCTTATATGGCGGGGCCTTCAGTTTTTCTGGCCACCTCAGAGCCCGGTCAGTCTTGATTTCATTAAGGATGTGCTCACAGCTCACAGTCAGAGGAGTGTAATGAGCGAACTTGTCGTCTGCTGACCTCTTCTTCCCCTCTTTCTTACTCTGGGACCTCCCAGTGCTACCACGGTTCTCCTCCTCATATTTGGCGGCCATTGCCTCTTCCGCATTCATCACTTTCCCTGCGGTGGACAACAGCTCTGCCATAGACTTGGGGGGTCCTCCGCCAGCTTCCATAATAGCTTCCCCTTCTGGAGGCCTCCTATCAGGGCGGTCATGGCTATGCTCTCTTCGTAACCCTCTACCTCCAACTTCTCCTTGTTAAATCTTGCTATATAGTCTCTTAGGCTTTTACCCTTAGCCTGTTTGACATACAAGAGGTGGGTGGTCTTCTTCTGAGGTCTTACCCCAAAGCAGAAGTTGTGGATGAACTGCTCTGCTAGGCCCTTGAAGTTTTCAATCGAGTTCTTTGGAAGAGAGGTGAACCAACTATGAGCTGCCCCTGTCAAGGTCCCTGAGAAGGCCCTACACTTCATCTCATCAGGGATTGAGTAAATATCTACCGCCGACTGATACATCTAGATATGGTGCACTGGGTTAGTGCTGCCATCATACTTAGGCGTCACCGTAGGAGGCTTGAACTTAGCTGGGGTTGGGAATCCCACTATCCTAGCTACAAATGGGGAGCCCTCCGAGTAGCCCCTCTGTAGTGGGTCCCTGCTCTTTATGAGATCCCCTATATTTTCCTCGAGACGTTGGATTGATCCATTCCAGGGTCTTATCTCTTCAGCCAGGCCGAGGTTATCCCCTGCGACCTCCCTACGATGGACAGAGGGTTCCCCAGCCACAACATGCTGACTATTGACTTCTTCCTGCTCCCTGGCTCTTCTCTCCACGGGTCGGCCTTGATCTGGCCGAGCCTGCCTATTCCCTCTTTGAGAGCCTGCCGCGCTCCTTGACCTCGATAGCCTCTGCCTCAGGTCATTGACTGGGCCTAGCCTCTCGAAGGCCGACCCTCTGCTCAATCTGTTAAAGGCCGACCCTCTCTGCTGGGCCTCATCTCTTCCACGGCCGACACATCCTTGGCTCTGCCTATCAAAGGACAACCCCCTATGTTGGGCCTCGTCTCTTCTTCGGCCGACACATCCTTGACTCTGCCTAAGGGGTCGTACGGTGTTATCTGACACCTCATACGGCTCCCAGCAGTCTTCCGGGGCCTCCTCCGCTTCTAGGTCATCATACCTGTCCTCTGGGCAAGGGTTTCCCTTCCTCCACAGGCGCAAGCGCCTAGGGTCAGCAACGTCCCTCCTCCGCTGGGGTGCAGGTTGGTCCTTCATGGGCGCCTGGGGTGGTCCCCTGGCATCAGGATGGGGATGAACTGCCGCCGGAGTTATCATGTCCGGGGAGACTCCCGGTGGCCTCATCATCATGGTTTGGCTGAGCTGGGCAAATTGCTCCTTCATGGCTTGTTGTGTTGCAGTTAAAGATTTCAAAGCTGCTGCCACCTCAGCCATTTCGGACTGGGGAGGAGCCTGACTGGAGCTAGCCCCTCCACCTCCGGGTGGTGGAAGAGGTGGTGGTAATTCGGGTGCCATGTGTTGATAATAAAGAGCTTGAACAGCAAGTGAGCTTAATACCTTAAAGGTCCTCTTTCAATGGTGAAACAGCTCCACACAAGAGGTGGTTCCTGGTTCACCACCAGAGTCTCCGGTGAGGTAAAGCAGAAAAAGAGGAAGAGATAGCCTCTCGATTCCCACAGACGGCGCCAAAATGATGATGCTGGGAATCAGCACCACCAGGTAAGGTGTTTCCAAGATCTATATATATATAACAATGGCAGTACAACTATAAAAAGAGAAGAGAAGGAGGTGAGGATATGAGGATATTAATACCGGAATATGGGTGGTTCAGCCTGTTCTGGCCTACGTCCACAGTGAGCGTGTGAGTAATATCACTGACAGATGGTACTAATGACCATGGGTACAATTCCCTCAAGCTCTCTCTCTCTACTGTATATTTTTACAGGGTTTCTGCTAGGGTTGCATGAATGATATCCTTTTGCAAGGTAGGGGATGACCCCTATATATAGTGCCTAGGGGGTGTAATGTACCCCCCATGCATGCAGTGAGCATGTGTGTGATATCCTCACCAATGGGGGAATGCCACCTGTCCTAGTCACATGTAAGCAATGATAATGAAATATTCTCCCCCATGTGGAGAATAATATTGTTACAACTGATTTGTGTCCAGGTGTCCTTATCCAAATGTCAACAGATGCTCGGCAGTCATGTTGGTGAATGGCCTCGGCCTAGGAGAGGCCGAGCTATAAAGGTTGGATGTCCGCTCAATCCGCGAAGTGTCATGAGGAATCTCGGCCTGATGTCAGCCGAGGTATATGCTAGGGTCGGCCTGAGCCGAGGTTAGGCATGTGGCATGCTGATGTTTACTAATACCTCTGGTAACCTCGGCCTAAGCTGAGGTAGGATCCATGATGAAGGTGAATCGGTGGCTCCTTGTTATCTCGGCCTACTGATGGCCGAGGTTACTATTCCTGGGCACTTGAGGGTGATGTTGATATCTGCGACGTGCGTAGCATCCTTGGGGAGGTGCATGTAGTAATGTCGGCAGAGGCCGAGGTAGTCCTGGCCGAGGGATGATACCGGTAGTCCTTACCCCTTATTGGGCCTACCAATGTCTCGGCCACCATCTCGGCCGAGGTAGGTATCCCTGGCTGAGGTTATACTTGGGCATATCAACATTGATCAATAGACAAATGATTTTCTAAGCAAGTACTAGAGAAGAATTATCTCTCCAGTTCACGGAACAAGATTTCGAATTTCAACTTAAAACTGTAAGAACCCGTAATTCTGAATATTTAGAATATAATTAATTCATTTTTTTAATTACATGTCTGCTATAATTTAATTGAATTAAATATTACGTGTTTGTTAAATATTGGGCGGGAGAAATAGTCATTAATATTTATGGAATAAATGTAATAAGTGCATAGTAAATAACTAGTGATAATTATTATACATTGAAGCGAGTGATATCGATGTGAATGTGTTATATCTCAGTCGGGAGTCGCGTGTAGACTATAGCACGGTTGAGATAGGAAATTCATGTAGAGTGACTTAGATGTCGATTTTGAGGTCATGGTTGGTTTCGAAAAGGGAGAAATAGCCGACATAGAGTACTGGGGTGTACCATTGGGTCCCGAGGCATTTTTACCAATCCGGAACCATATAAGGGAGTTTTGGTCATTGGGAGTCCATGGTTGAAGGAAATTCGAATTTGAGGGGTTATTGTCACATGCCACTCAATCCGATAGATGGTGTGGCCAGTCACCGCCGTCGAACTATGTCGGGAGTGAGCTAAATAAATACTATTTTTAGCATGAGACATATATAAGACATAAATAAATCATTCACAAGATAAATAATTGAATAAATACCAATTGATAATAACAAAGGAATGATAAAGATCCATCACATGCTAAAACTGCCAATAAATCCAATCTCCAATAATTTATTCAATAAAACTTGAAAAAAAAGATCTGAATAATCCAACTGAAAACCTCTAACAACTTTGGAAACGAATTGCCCAATAAAACTCAAAAGGTGTCTCATAAAAGAAATCCGACTGAAAAGAAAGTCGAACTAAAATAAAGCAATGAAACAAATAACTCCAACTGCACCTCCAAATGATAACTCCAATGATCCTATGGAGCTTCTCCTAAAACTTAACAAGAAAAAGTTAGTCAATGCACGAGGTCAGGGCCTCGAGCATGAATACACATTAGTCCCCTCAAATAGGATCCTTGAATAAAGACATTAGCATTATACGCAATAAATATCAAGATAGAATATTTTAATTTAAACGGGATAATTAAACGCGGTAAATATAAATCACTAACTACCCACAGAAATCCCATTTAAAAAGGCCCACCGATATGATTTTAAATTACCAAGTTCCACGATTGTTAATTTAATTAAATGAACCAACTTTTCTTATTTCCTCAATTTTTATTATGGTGGTCCTCCCGCCTCTGGTGATTTCTCCACAAAAATACACATCCCCTCGTCAAAACGTCGGTTGGCCCGTTTAAACAGTCAACCCTCGTTGATTGATGAGGTTCCACACACGACATAACATAAAATGTCGGTTGTACCGTTTAAACTGTCGGCCCTCGCTTATTATGTCGCCAATATATTTTAATACCCGTCTTATTATCTTAGGTATTAATTCTCATTTTTCTCAATTCAGAATTTCATATTACCCCACCCTGTTAATCGATGTGAGATCCTAAAAATACCGCTTAGTCCCATACCTAAGGGTCCCCAAGTTACCAATACATCATACCCTAAGGATATGATGACTTTTTAACATAAACCTCGACCTAGTCTCATGCCTAGGATAGCGTAATGACGATAAAGTGACAAAAATTAGCCCACCCCGGACATAATGAAGTCGTAATAATCTACCCTCACTAGTCCCGTACCTAGGAGGCGTAAATCATCAAAAGGCCTACCCACTAAACCCATACCTAGAAGGCATCCTAAAATATAGGGAGAGAAAAAATACCCAACTACCCGTCATCACAAAAAGGAAATTAAGTAATACCAACAAGTCATACAAAATAATCATAATTAATCAACGTACCAAACTATGCATGATAGTCTAATTCAATTAAATCTTAATTTAATTATCTCATCGTCATAAACACCAAATTAATCTCATATTATTATTTTAAATTAAATACACCGAGGTTTCATCATTAATACAATAAAATTCTAATTTCATTACCTTACCACAAATTATGTCAGTTATGCGCCCCAAAATTCATTTATTTCAAAACTAGGGTTTTTCTACATGCAACCTACACCAGTGAAACCCAAAATTCACTCATGAATCCTATGCACCCAAGGGTTTTGAATATTATCCATATTAAGAGATTTCATAAAAACAACCCCAAGTTTCATGTGTCCACTTTCTGTAATTAGATTGATAATTAGACTTAAGAAAAACATGAGCTTAAGGTTTAGGCAACACTAAAAACGCATAATACTAAAGGAAAAGAACAGAGTATTCATGCATGTGATAAGTTGGATCAAATCTGAATAGAAGGTTTAACTCCTCTTGACAAAACACCATTTGAATCTTCAAAACTTGTTAAAAGTTGGTGCTAGGGGTTGAAGATGAGAGGAAATAGGTTTGGAAAAGCTTTCTGGAGAAAGTTTGAGAGAAAAGTGATTTTTGAAGTCCCAGCCCCATATCAGTTTTGTATATAAATGGTTTAAGAGTTAAAACCAGATTAAGAGTCTCTTATCCATCCACCGCCCCTGTCGTTCGAACTACATAATAAAACCAAGTTGAATACTTAAAGACCATTAAATCCAAATTTTATTTTTCTCCAAATTAAGTGAAGTCAATTAATTAAAACACGGGGTGTTACATACTTCCCCACTAACAATTAATTTCGTCCTCTAAATTAGATGAAGCATACACATTAACGCGTAAATTTGTAAAAGAAAGTAAGGCTCACAAGTTCCTACCCGTAGAATATCACAATTAGGCACCCATACACCTAATCTACCCGAATGTAATCCCAAGATCAAAAATACAATATATACATTACCTATATATATATATATATATAATGACATCCCACATTCCCCCTCGAATCACCACTCAATCCTATCATCAAAAGTCATCACAATACTAAAAGCCTTACATCAAATCACCAAAATGATATTCACAATACTCAACCTCTGCACTAACAATCTCCAAAACAAATCTTGTCTCCAAAAATCACTTCTAAGTGTTTTCATTCGCAAAATTTCTAGTTTTATCCTCAATGCCTACAATGCTTAAATCCTCTAGTCAAATAATGTCACTACACTAGTCATAGATATACTCAAAAATCAATATCAACGATCTGCCAAATAGATATCGCCTCCAAAATAAACTTTAGGAATCCTCACATCAAGATTACTACTCTAAACTCAATGCCTATAATGTTCTTAACATAAAAACCCCTATCTCCAAGAAACACACCTAACATATATGCTAGAACCACTACCTTAAGCAGTACAAATTAGTAAAGGGAACCAAAGATCGGTAACGCGGAGCTAAACAGACTAACAACATACGAGACCTAGGGCATGCTCTGATACCATCTGTCACAACCCGCGCAATCCGAAAACGGGGTGGCCATCCACCGCCGCCGAACAATGTCGAGCGTGAGCTAAATAAATACCATTCTTAGCATGAGACAAAAATAAATCATTCACAAGATAAACAATTGAATCAATCCCAACTGATAATAACAATGGAATGATAAATATCCATCACATGCTAAAACTCCCAATATATCCAATCTCCAATAATTGATTAAATAAAATTTGAATAATAAAGATCTGAATAATCCAACGAAAAACCTCTAACAACGTTGGAACCGAATGGCCCAATAAAACTCAAAAGGTGTCTCATAAAAGAAATTCGACTGAAAAAAAGTCGAACTAAAATAAAGCAATGAAATAAATAACTCCAGTTGCACCTCCAAATGATAACTCCAATGATCCTATGCAACTTCTCCCAAAAATTAACCTGAAAAAGTATGTCAATGCACGAGGTCAGAGATCTGAGCATGAATACACACTACTCCCCCAAATAGGATCCATGAATCTAGATAGTAGCATTATATGTAATAAATATCACAATAGAATATTTAATTTAAATGGGATAATTAAACGTGATAAATATAAATCACTAATTACCCGCAGAAATCCCCATTTAAAAAGGCACACCAATATGATTTTAAATTCCCAAGTCCCACAATTGTTAATTTAATTAAATTAACCAAATTTTCTTATTTCCTCAATTTTTATTATGGAGGTCCTCCCGCCTCGATTGATTTCTCCACCAAAATATACATCCCCTCATCAAAAAACTGGTTGACTCGTTTAAACTATCAACCCTTGCTGATTGACGAGTTTCCATACACGACGCGACATAAAATGCTGACTGGCCCGTTTAAACAATCATCCCTTGCTGATTATGTCGCAAATACATTTTAATACCCGTCTTATTATCTTAGGTATTAATTCTCATTTTTCTCAATTCACAATTTCATATTACCCCATCGTGTTAATCGACGTGAGATCCTCAATATACCACTTCGTCCCATACCTAAGGGTCCCCAAGTTATCAATACATCCTACCCTAAGTACATAATGAATTTCTTACATAAACCTCGACCTAGTCGCATGCCTAGGATAGCGTAATGACGATAAAGTGACAAAAATAAGCACATCCCCGACATAATAAAGTTGTAATAATCTACCCTCACTAGTCCCATACCTAGCAGGCATAAATCATCAAACGGCCTACCCACTAGTCTTATACCTAGAAGGCATCCTAAAATATAGGGAGAGCAAAAATACCCAACTACCCGTCGTCATAAAAAGGCAATTAAATAATACCAACAAGTCATACAAAATGATCATAATTAATCAATGTACTAAACTACGCATGATAGTCCAATTCAATTAAATCTAAATTTAATTATCTCATCGTCATAAACACCCAAATTAATCTCATATAATTATTTCAAATTAAATACACTGAGGTTTCATCATTAATACCACAAAATTCCAATTTCATTACCTTGCCACAAATTACGTGAGTTAGACGCCCCCAAATTCATTTATTTCAAAACTAGGACTTTTCTACATGCAACCTACACCAGTAAATCCCAAAATTCACTCCTTTATCCTACGCACCCAAGGGTTGTGAATATTATTCATATTAAGAGATTTCATAAAAATAGCCCCAAGTTTTATGTGTCCACTTTCTCTAATTAGATTTCTAATTGGTTTTAAGAAAAACATGATCTTAAGGTTTAGGCAACACTTAAAACGCATACTATTAAAGGAAAAGAATACAGTATTCATGCCTGCGATTATTTGGATCAAAATCTGAATAGAAGGTTGAACTCCTCTTGACAAAACACTAATTTAATCTTCAAAACTTGTTAAAATTTGGGGCTATGGGTTAAGATGAGAGGAAATAGGTTTCGAAAAGCTTTCTGGAGAAAGTTTGAGAGAAAAGTGATTTTCGAAGTCCCAGACCCATATCAGTTTAGTATATGAAGGGTTTAAGAGTTAAAACCATATTAGGAGTCTCCCATCCATCCACCGCCCCTATCGTTGAACGAGAATGCTTGTCATTTGAACGACATACGACGTCGTTCGAACGACAAGAACTGTCGTTCGAAGAACATCCTAAATCCCGAAATCAAATCTTTTTTCAAAATCCAACTTTTATTATGTGATAAAAATACCTGTCGGTTAAATATTTAAATAAAAAATATTTTAATCTTTTTGTAAAAGACCCGAATTAATTCCCAATTGAAAATTTTACTAATAAAACCAAGTTAAATACTTAAAGACCAGTAAATCCAAAATTTTATTTTTCTCCAAATTAATTGATGTCAATTAATTAAAACACGGGGTGTTACAATTATATCAGCCACTTTGTGATAAAGGCTAGGGTTACAATACTTAGGAAAGAGAGGAGGCCATAGGATAGAAATTAGAGACAAACCCAACGCTATTCTAGACCATTTTCCATCTCCAACATTGCTAGAATTGAGATCGTAGAAAGGGAATTACAACATCATCATATATGAACAAAAATTTGACATACTATTAAAAGTAAAGTGTTTATCTGGCAAATCTTTAAGCATGTTATAATGCGCATGATAGTGTCGGGTTGAAATTGAATAATCTAGGTTTATATTGGTGTAATTGTTTATTTAGGGTAGGATTCATGTTATAATTAATCCCTCTACTTTCAATTTACAAAATCTAAGATTACATGATGAATAACTTTAAATAAATATGGAAATATTGATAAACATGCATAAGAACATAAAAAAAAACAAGGTTTTTATGATTTATGGAGATTAAATATGTCTATGGTTAGATTTATTAAACATTTGATGTTATATTTATGTTAGAAATTATTCTTATATGAATACTTGATGATTGGGTATGCTGTATGGGAGTTTTGGAAGGTTTCATGGAGGTTTGATATGGTATAAGTGGTGGCAACTCGTAACATCAATGACAAAGACGAATTGTCAGGGGAAATTGATTCGAGTCCATGAACGAATCGATTCGGGAGGGCGAGTCGATTTGGATCCCGTATCTAATTTATTCGGCTTCGCAGTTTTGCTTTCTTTGATTATTTATGTTAGCTTTCGCCTGGAACTAATTACGGGGAACTTTTATGATGGTTTATTAATGATATAAAGAATTAGAGAATATCATAGACATATAGTTAAGGCCTGGATTAGTCTTAACAAGAGTAAGATTGGGATTAGAATCGACGAGAGTTAAAAAATTATGTTACGTATAAGGAATTTAGGAATCGGGTTACAGTAAGAGTAAACGATAACCTAAGGTCTATACTAGTAGGTTAGTGATGTTTTAACTATAGGAAATTAATTAAGGGGTAACTAGGACCCTTCAGGTAGTGAGTGATACTCGAAAAATACGAAAAGAATAATAAGTGTAAATCGTTAGTACGTTGAGTATTTGAGAATACAAATACTACATACTTGATATATTGCAGGTGGTGTGTATATATATATATATATATATATATATATATATATATATATGTTGTTTGAATTCCTATTATATGCTTTGTTACATGTGTGAATATACCTACGATGTCTGCTATCATGGGAGGTTCCATGCAGTGGGCGATCCCACCTTGGCGATTCCAGCGAAGTCCAGATTTGTGCCCCAGAGCATAGAAATTAGGGTGGATCACTATGTGCGAGTGTATTTATAGAACTGGCAGGTCATTTGGGTATGTTAGGTATGTGTTTATCCCAAAGGCTTAAAACTATGCTCACCTCCATTGTGTGTTATTTGATTTATGGCTCATGGTAACATCTGAACCGATAGTCCTTAATTTGGTACAATAGGTACATGGACTTGATAGCAGAGTAATCATGCATCTTGGTATCCATTCCACGGGATGTTTTAGTTATATATATAGCAGTGTGATCTTATTTTATATACATATGTAGTTGTCAAGTTGAAAAGCCTTGAAAGTGCGGACCCTAATTTCTGAGATTTTTTTTTAAGCAAAAAAGTACACTTATTCCATATATTAACAAATTTGTTACTTCAAATTTTATGTTTCTCCTTTGAAGTCTTTAAAATCTAACCACCACACATGTTTAACTAAGAAATAAGTAGTTCTTATCGCATCCGTCTCCTTTATTCTCGTAAGTCATGAAACCTCTACCAAAATATCTACTAAACCTCACCACCATCTGATATTTTCCTGCAACACACTTTTCTCCCTCCCTCCCTATCTCTATCCAAACATATATGTACATCCTTCTCATTATTTTTATTTTATATTTTTGTACAGGAAGATTTGTTTAGGTGTTTATGGAACTGTTATCAATATTTGAGAGTCCCTCTTGAACTTATTTTGGGTACGCTTGTAAAACCATTTTCAAGAACACCATAATATTAATCATTGATACATTAATGATTAAATTTTCACACACAAATTTTCTTAATAAAAGGATCTTTGATATTCATGAAAATCACATATAATCAATTGTGAAAAATGTAAATGGTATTAAAATAGCATACCTTCATCATGTCACAACTAGAAAGATTGATGGAGCAGTCAACCTTAATGATCTTCCACTACACCAAAATAATCTTTTAGTTACAAACCATTTTTTTTGTTACTAAAAGTATTTTATTGTTATTAATTCTAACAATAAGCTTCTATTACTAATTTAATTAAAGTGTTCTAATTTAAGTTTACAAATAAAAAAAATTCATGGATAAATTATTTAACACTTTTCAAAAAGAAGAAAAGTCCAAATACATTTTTTCCTCACCCATTGCCCTATTTTCCCTCACAAACAAAAAACATAATTTCACACCCTCCCTCCATTCTTCTCCTCAATTCTCACAGAATCTACACTGCAAACAACAAGTGACTAATTTCTTATTCTAATTTTATCTTTCGTTTATCTTTTCTTAGTTCTTCTCCGTTTAATGTTTTTCATATACAAACCCTAGTCTCTCTCTTTCCGAAGAAAAGACAAAAAAAAACTTAATCACAGTAATAGTAGTCGTCACACCACCTCAACAACAGCTAATCCTAGATCTCCACGTCCAACTCCAATATAAACACTCGAAAAAAGTTACTGATATTGTTATCAATATAGAAGATAACACAAAAATCCCAAAACAGATGTTCAATGTAAGAACCAGATCGACGCGGTTAAGAAAAAGCATAAGATTGAGAAAGCAAAGTCAATTTTATTTGTAATAAAGTGCATATGTATATATATGTTTGATTTCGATTTCGATTTTTATTTTGCTCTCTCTAGGCATAACATATTGTTTTTATTTACATGTTATTAAAAAGTCCGTGTACACATTTATGTTGTTCCTAATCGTATAATTTCTATGTTTTTTGTTCATGTGCACATTTAATCTCTGTTTTGTTTTCAATGTCATTATTTTTCCTTTTTAATTGACTAAAAATTTATTAATTCTAATGTATTAGAACCATATTGTTTTCATTCACAAAAAAACTATTTTTTTTTTAAATCGATTTCCTTTAATTTAATGATAAGGTTAAGGTTGATATATTGAGTGTGTCTATTTCATTACATGCTTTTGATTGCTCTTATATAATGTTCAAAGTGACTTGTGTATCACATGTTTAAGACCCTTAAATATTTTTTCATTACCAAATCTCTTGAGGTTTCACCAAGTCTTGAGATATAGCGTTCTATAGACCAATGTCGACTGGTGAAAATATACACTACAATTATGTTATAGTTCGGTCTTAAATTTTTCATTATTACTTTGAATCCTTTGTGCGATTATATTGTGAAGTTTTATGTTATGGGTTTCTTTGCTTGATATGTGCCTTGATTTAGGTTTATTCAATATGTTAATCGTGGATAGAGTTGCCTCATTTACTAAACTTCTGCATAATATGTGTTTGTTAAAATGCCTAACCCAAACTACTCCCAACTTTTGTGTTTATTGAACTAATAAGAATGTCTTCTTAAACTTTGTCTATATTATCTTTTAAAGTATCTATTAATGGAATTCCATATCACTCCCCTTTAATGGTGGCTATTATGCCTAGAGGAGGTCCCATGGGGCGAGATTGGAGATGAGTTTTTGTTGAGTCCCCAAGAGTTCTCTTTGATAAGGAAAAAAATGCTTCCCATATTAAGGTGCATGACGTGTTGATTTTCCGCTATTTGAATCATATTACACAATTAGGTTTTCGTTATAATTTCTTCACATCATTCAAATTATTTATTTTTTTATTTTTTGTGCATGTGGTTGATTTCCAAGGAGGTGCAAAGAAAGTTGTCATATTTTCTCCAAGTAAGGATGCTCCCACGATTGTTATTAGACCGAGCCGAATTATTTCCAAGCCCGAATAACTCAGCGTGATTTACGGGCCTAAAAATGATACCAAAAAAATATATATAGTGTATTAGAATCTATCCAATTTGGATGGTGTACGAGTGTTGCGACAGGCAATACATGCTAAAAAATAACAAATGTGATTTGATGTTGTATAGAAGGATATGTTTTTTTCTAATATACACACAAACAAATCAACGGCCCATTACTCTGTTGCCTGGCAAGATAAGGAGAGTGTGGAACTTAAAAACATTAACTATTATCTCCCCTTAATTAACTTATTCAATCGAGATCTTCTCTAGCAAGAATTTATACACTGTATATGGACTCAAACACCCATCGAGGTCGAGGACCTTATCATCTTCTATACTGGGTACACGAATTAGCACAAAAGTACAAGCAATCATAATTAAGAGGAGAATTGGAAGTGGTGTGATATGCTCAACTTCTTCTACTTCAGTTGTTCCATCTACACTCCTCTGTGAGATGGAATTCTTATTGATAGACGGTGAAAGGTAGCGCAGAGTAAGTAAGCCAATAGTTGTTTTCATTTCACCACCTCAATATAAAAATCTAAACTATGACTACATTATTTTAAGGGAGTATAGTGGCCAGTCCGGGTATCGAAAATCTACAACGGAAAGTTGTTAGAATTTTATTAATTCAATACTTCTCAAATAAAAGTGTAAAAGGAAATTGTTAACAAAAAGGAAAATATAATTAGGCGTGTGTATTTAAACTAGATTAACAAAAGGAATAAAAACTATAGGTTATGACAGATATCCTTCGCCTCGAGTTAACTAGTATAAATGGTTGCATTGGTCTACAAATTTAGTAAGATCACATATCATTTAAATAATTAATCATATCTAGAGTTGCCACCCCTTAAATCGCCATAAAAGCCTAATATGATTTGGTGTCAGCAAATACCTCGGAAAGTACACACGTAAGGTCGTAAATATGCAGCACACAGGATATACCCCGTTAAATCTACTAGGTGTAATAACAAGGACAAATCAATCAAATTAAATGAAGAAAAATCATCACCAAAGCAAAGAAACTAAATCAACCCTAGGTGAGTTCCAGCCAATACAACCTAATCTAAATTAGTTAGAAATCATAACAAATGACATGTATTGAAATGCATGAAAGTAAACCTAATTAACAAAGAAAGTAATAAATAAATACACTACAACAACTTATATATGCATGGAACTAATTACTAAATCAAGAAATAAAAGGAATAAAGCATAAAAAGGAAGAAAATGACTAGTAAAGTCCTTACATTGATGAGTGAAAGCCCAACAAGAAAATGGAGGACAGGGGAACTCCACAATATCCCCAAATGTTTCTCTAACCCTAGGTTCTAACTAAAAAAGAGACAAAAATAAGATCTCCCCAAAAATAAAACAAGTCTCCTATTTACATTAAGTTGGGAAATAAATAAATGAAAATAAAATATATTAGAAAGAAAATGCTAGCACCGAAAATAAGCCAGGACCGGTCGACCGGTGGCCAGGGGGCGATCAACCGGGAAAAGGAGAGAGAGCCCACTGCTTTTGTTGTAAGATAAAAACTAAATCACCGATTGATCGATGGGGAAGGGTCGGAAGATCGACTGCTACTATCTTATGAACTTACTCTACTTTGTTAAGACTTGTTGTTATTTTCCTTTTTACTTACAAACGACTATATCCCTTAATTGTAGCCGAGACCTGCTACACATTTAGCAAGCCAAGACTATTATTCATTTATTTTCCTTTGGGAAAAGACCAGCAACAATTCGTTTGGACCTATTTGAAATCCTGTCAATAAAATACAAGACCTTTTCAATTTGTGCTTTCTCGTTTTGGCCGAGACTTGAGGAATGGAAAAATCGCACGACATCCTGTGCAAAAGAGAACCCATACATACATGGCATTTATTTAATTGTTTTGTCATGAGAATTTACTTTTATATTTCTCCCCAGTTTAAAGGCCCATAACATATTCGTTAGAACTCTGATTCGTACACCATTCATGGACACATGGAGAATATTTTGAGAGCTCCAACTTCCGTGAAGACTTTGGGCAAAAATCCCTACATGTGAGATTGATAATTTTCCCCTGAACGTGGGAATGTCAACAGAACTTTATCGGAATGCACCCAAACTTCACACTAAGCACCATAATACCTACAAAAACTCAATAATACCTTATATAAAATATTATCATACAAAACAACGATTTTCTAATTATCGAGCATAATTATAGGAATTAAAGTACCCAAGGGGGATAAAATGCATAAGTATAGAGGGTATATATGCGCATGATTTGGGATGAATCACACCCCCTAACTTACACATTGCTAGTCCCTAGCGTTGAAATCCAAATCAAGAAGAACTATAAGAACATAATAAGAAAATAGATATATACAAAAGCAATAGAAGCCACTTTCGCGGGAGAATGATTGCATATAGCGTGTGAAATAAGCAGACAAACCCCTAAGTTACCCTAGTGGATGAGTGCCGTCTAGTAACGGTCTTTAGGGAAGAAACCCACAAACATCATATTATTTCCTCAAAATGTATGCACAATCACAAGCGACACGATCAACAATAAATAAAAAGATTTCCAACACGTTATTAGCAAAGTGTATGAATTCACACAAAAATAGTTATTAACATTATAGAACAAACTTCATATAATTGAAACCTTAAAATGTGGGAGGGGAGCCAGCACATGCAAAGTATGATTGGGCAAAAACTTGTATAAATCGGATAATAAATATTAAAGTGTACATAAATCAATCTTCACCGGATATTACAATCAACAAATGAAATCACTATGAATGGGAGGTAATGCATGGGACATGCGGTCATAAAGAGTAAATGTAAATGGAAAATAGGCCACCGACATGTTACAAATGAAGAACGCTATATATAAAATGAAAAAGTGTAATCTCAATGAAAGATATCATCATTAAAGGTGGTAAAATGTATTTTCACAAATTATTTCAACTATTTAAACTTTTGAATTCAATTAACCCCAGGATCACATAGGACTTTTATAGGGTTGAAATGTAGGTTAGTCTTGGGTTATGAAATGAATAAAATATATACAGATTCAAACTATTCGAAGATGAAAACTCGAGATAATGGAAAATGCGATCAATTATAAAATTGGAATATGATTCCATAACAAGCATTACATAGGAATTTAGAGAGAGTAAATAAAGCTTATTGAACACTATACGCAACATGTACAAATTTCTCTTTCCTTTATTTTCTTCTTTTTCTCACTTTTTCTTTTCTTTTCTTTTGTTTTCTACTTTCTTTTTTTCTTCTCTTTTCACTTCTTTCTTTTATTTACTTTTATCACTCTCGCATGCTTAATTGAAACCACATAATGCGAACACCATTCAATCCCAAGTATCATTCTAAACAAAGGTACAAATGGTGATATATATGGCTTATAACTCCAATATGGAGTTGGTTATGGGATTTAGATTTAAGAAATGAAAGGCTATATTTAGGCTTAAAGGGGTTGACAAGGGAAAACATTTAAGGTGAGGTCACGGTCAATATGGGTGATATAACAAGGATGGCATGTGATCATTTCCTAAAGTTTATGCAATTCTCGAGTCAAAACAACTTTGAAAATCATGCTCAAGTAACACATTTCATAAATGAACTCAATTAATAAATGATCAAATAAAAGAATAATGATATTACCGAGTGTAACTTTTTCAAAGAGGAAAGAGAAGTGTATAACACTCACAAATGAAGAAAATTCTAAAGCTCACTAGGTGTAAGTATATATAATGCAATAACACATTACCGAGTTATAAAAATCTTTAGCCAAATCATTTAAACAAGGGAAGTGCATGTGCTCAGGGGTTAAAGTTTAATTCATGAAGTTATTCATAATATGAATAATTGAGGAGTAAAGTCTAATAAATTCTAAAATCAAGAACATGCATTATTGAATTGTCTATTGGATCGGGAAATTTGAAATTTATCATCGAAGACAAAGGCAAATGACCAAAAAAGGAAAAAAAAGAAAGAAATTTTTTTTGAAAATTTTAATTTTTTATAGAAAAACATGCTTGGAAAGAACATATAATAAAATCAAAGAAACTACCAGTGAATGGATAGAATATCCCACACTCCCTGACTTAAAACCTAACACTATCCTCAATGGGAATTAAGAACCAAGTTAAAGAGAGGAAAAGAGCAATATTACCCAAAATGGAGCGATATCGTGAAAGTACAAGTCCAATGATTCTACAAAACTATTACTACCAAGCATAGAAAAAACAAATAACAAAAACTTAACTAACTACACTAGGCAACAAGTAAGAATAAATAAGAAAAAATAAAAATAAAATAAAACTAACTATTTACAACCTACAATTTTAACTTCTAACTAATTATACACTAGAAGTTGAAATTTTTGAGGCTCCACCGAAAATATGATTTGACTTTAGAGAATCAACGAGGCATCCTCCCTTACATGAATACCTTCTGGAAATTAGGAATTTCGTTAAAACAATGGAAGGAATGTGTAAGGCGGAAGAAATGAATCATCACCAATTAACATTTTTGGAGGGATCATAGGGGGTTTGGATAAAACGGGTGACAAGTAGACAAGGGGACAAAAAAAATAATTTCCTCCTAAATATTTTACAATTAGAATGGGAGTTTGCGCACATTGAGGCCAAGATTCCTTCATGGAAAGAAACTCAAGCAAGTACTCCTCATCGGAGAAAAAGGTTTGGCACTATAAATTTTTTAATCGATTCATCGGGTACTTTCATCGGTTCGACAATATAAAATAAACATGGATACAAAAGAAATTTAAACTTAAGAAATGAGTCATGATTGCTTGAAGATTGAATTTCGAAGGAAGTAAGATCATTTTCAATGAAATATACTTCTTTGGGGCCAAAGAAGAAATCATTTCGTTGCAAACGGATACTATATCTATTTATTCCTCATTTTCATTCTCTATTATACCATGGGTCAAGTCAAGAATGATTTGGTCCATAGTAGGCACACAATCTTCATTTGGTTCAAAACATTCCTCGACTTCAAAAGTCTCGAAAGAAAAAATCATCGTCGGATTTAAATAATAAATCCAACTCATGCTTACAACAACGATTTCTTCCCGATAATGGTTTTTAACATTTTCATTTTGAAGAAGACGCAATCCCCTCACCGAAAGTCATTGGATGAGGCAAAGATTATTGCAAAACAGATCTTTGAAAATCATCCTTGGAACTACAATCAAAATCATCATTGATATGCCAAATATCACCTCGTCTAGTAGCATAAGCCTCGGCCTGAGCTGACCCTCACCAGTTCGCCAAAAATTAAAAGTTACCACTCATCCTGGAAGGACTCGGCCTCGACCCTTAGCAGTTGTCCAATACGATTTATCTGCATTATTCCTGAAGATTGGGTATCCTTGGCCTCGGCCTCACCCAAGCTAAAAAATTCAAGCCAAGGCTGGTCAATATAACAGGTGTGATTCCATAAGGGTTAAAAAAGGTGTACAAGTTCAGCCTCAGCCTATGGGGTCGGTCGAGGTCATCCTATTGATAGAGTGTGTGTATTGGGAGACCCGTGGAAATGTGCGTGTTGATATAAAATGCATGTGAGCCAAAACTGTTACACCATATCATTCTTGCATGTGGGAAAATATTTGATCATCATAACCTGTATGTGATGAAAACAGGTGGCTCATCCCGATTGGCTGGGAACATTCTGTACATGTTTGATGCATGCTTGGGGGTGCAATACACCCCCAAGAAACTATAAATATATATCATCTTATTCATTGTAAAGGATCGATTAATTAAAAACCTAGCTAAAACTCTGCTCATTTGTATACAAAAGAGAGAGTGAGTGAGTGAGAGAGAGAGAGAGAGAGAGAGAGAGAGAGAGAGAGAGAGAAAGCTTATGTTGTAACAAAATCATTATAGCCATATTTACTAGTGGATTTCACTTACACGCATAGTGTACATAGGCTCCGGTCGAACCAATTAAATCTAGGTGTTCATCCTCTTCACCTCATCTCCTTCTCTATTGATTTACTGTGTGATTCTTATCATTATTGTGAACCTACTTGAGCTTCACACATTTGTGACCCGGTGATACCATTTTTGATATCATTAGTTTGTCGCCATCTATGGGAACAAGTAGTATCATTTATTCCCTCCACTAGCTTATCCTCATTGGAATCACTGGTGGTGAACCAGTCCTCCCCTCTTGTGGAGTTGTTTCACCATTGAAAGAGTTCCTATTGAGCTTCCAAGCTTATACTCCCAAATTATAGCTCACCAATTAAGTGTAATACATGGCATCAGAATTTCCACCTGTAAGAGTGAGCTTTCTGAATCAAAGCTCTGATACCAATTTGTAGATGCTTATATCCTCGGAGATTAGTTTTCGCAATTAAACTATTAAACTATTAATAATTTCCTTTTTATTCAAGATGCGGAAGCGGTGTGATGGTTCAACTTTAAAACAATAAAATTTTAATTTCTTAAACAAATTAAAATTACACCAAGTGAAGTAAAATTAATCAATTAATATATTCACTTAAACCAATTAATTAATCAATGCAAGTCCTAGAATTTGCCTAAGTCATGATTGTCAATATTCCAAAGTTAGGCCAAACCAATTTTAGCAAAAGACTTGAATTAAATAACTTTACCCAAAATTCAATTTAAGTCCAAATTAAATTGAGTGTGATAATTTAAACCGAATTTTATCTTGAGTTATCCTAAGCATGCGTTCTAAATTATTTATACAAGATAAAATAAATCAATCACACTACGTCGCGATGTATGAGGAAAAACCCAAGACGGGAAATAACCTCGGATGGCCCTAGCCACAAATCCACTAGATACGGAATTACAAGTACAAGACAGATAGACTTACAACGCACGACTCGATCCCTCTCAAGCCTCGACACTTCTTCTTGTAGACACCTCTTCCTAGCGGATAACCTTGAAACACCACCGCGGTCTCGGAATCCACCGATAGGACTTTATATGGTCACCGTCACCCAAACATGGAGCCTTTCTCCGTGTGGGTAAATTAACATGAGAAACACTTCTTGTTTCTTCGTGGGAGGTAGAAGCAAAACTCGAAACTTCTCTTCTTGAATTCGATAGAGAAAACTGGTGCCAAACTCCAAGCAATTGATATGTATATGAAAACTTGGAATAAACTTATTTGGGTGTAAACACTAGAGTGATGGATATTTTTCTCTAAAAATTTCACTCAAAACATGAACATTTTCCTTAAAACAATTTGCTCTCAAACTCTCTCTAAGAGATGAAAAGTTAGGAAAAGTTGGATTGGAAAATGTTCTTCCTGCACATATTAAAGTGTGAAAAGGTTGGTTAAAAACTTAGTGGGAAAGTGGGTGTAAAACTGCCAAAAAATTGCCAAAAACTGTTCCCGCCTGGCATCTCGTTCGAACGACATTTCGTTCGAACGAAATCTCGTTTGAACAAGACTTCTAACAACGTTCCAGATTGAACTCGTTGGATATCTCGTTCGAATAGAAGGTTCGTTCAAACGACATATCGAACGACATTTCATAGGCCTATACTGGAACCTCGTTGGCAAACTCGTTCGAATGACATCTGGTTCGAACGACATATCGAACGAACCTCCAGAAAGTTTGGAAAATTCGATTTTGGCCCAGAAAACTTTATAAACTTATTTTAAAGTTCTAAGTAATTCTTTCTGAAAATAAAGCACAGTTTTTATTAAACCTAACACCCAATAAACTTCGTTCCAAGCTCCTATATATATAATATTGCATTCATATCTTGGGAGCATGGAACTATGGTTGATGACGTAGAAACGAGGCACGTAAACTGGCATATTTGATGAAGCATTATACTCTTTGTCTCTACGTCTTCAACAAATACTTCATAGGCTTGAGAGTATTACAAATACATACTATCCTATGAATAAATTTTTTTGTCCGAAATTGAGCTAAAACTATATATGGACTCAATTGGAAATTTGTGTCCTTACACCACCACCACCATCAGCTGGTGGTCCTAGTTCCAGTAATGCACCTCGTCAGTCAAAGATGGTTGAGATAGAAGTGGAATTGAAGTCCTTGGTGGCCATCCAACAGGCAATGCAAGAACATTTGGTTGCCTTCAACCAAAATGTGATAATTACGTCAACTGGGGTACAATTGGAGATGATTACTGCGGAAGCCATGGAGCACCCTCAGGATGCCAGGGGACCACCCTGAGCACCACGTAAAGACATTCCACCTCTTCAGCGATGGAAGGACATTGCTAACCTTAAGCATTTACGCCTGAAGAGGCAAGGCCAACCCTGACTGGAGGATCGTTATGATAATTATGAGGCTGAAAATCCTCAGGCTGATTGCTGGGAGCCATAAGAAGTATCTGGGAATATGGTACGCCCCATCTAAGGAAGGTGAAGTCATGATAGGAGGTCGAACCATGATGCACAACCAAGGGGCCCTACCTTTGATCGATTATGTAGAGGGTCGACCTTCGAGAGGCTCGACCTCGTTGGTGATTTAAGAGGAAGGTTGTCTAGGTCAAGGAGAAATCCTGGCTCAATAAGATAGGGGGAAGACTACCAACCCCCATGTGGCCGAGACGAGGTCCAACAAGAGGTAAACAAATGACATAGGTTGGTAGCCAAGAAACCATATTTTCGACCAATTAAGGAGGCGGGTGATAATATGGTCCGGTCGATATTGTGCAAGCGACTGAGATGCCTTGGAATGATTCAATTCAGAGGTTAGATAACAAAATATCGTACATTCTTAAGAGTCGTGACCCCTTGTAGAGGGGATATTCTGAAGGCTCTCATTTATAGCTAAGATAGTCAGCTTTTTGACCCCTACCAAGTTCAAGCCACCAGTGGTTACTCCAAACTATGATAGGAGTACCAACCCTATGCACCATGTAAAGATATATCAGCCGGTTAAACACATCGACATCGTCTCAGGTGAGATGAAATTCCATGCATCCTCAAGCACTTTGAATGGGTTTGACCATATATGGTTCACTTCAATCCTGAAGAAATCCATTAAAAATTCAAGCAACTCGCAGAATAATTCATCCACAACTTCTTTTTTAGGGTAAGACCCCAGAAGAAGACTACTTACCTATTTTACATTAAGTAGGGGAAGAATGAGAGTCTCGGGGAGAACACCGTGAGGTTTAATGAGGAAAAGTTAGAAGTGGAGGATTATGAGGAAAGTATTATGATGACAGCACTAATAGGAGGCCTACTGGAAGTGAAATTACTCTGGAAGCTTGATAAGGACCCACCAAAGTCTATGGCCGAGCTATTGGCGAAGGTTGACAAGGTCATGAATATCGAGGAAGCTATGGAAGCTAAATATGAGGATGAAAATGGGATTAAAAGTGGGAGAAAATTTCAGAAGAAGAATAAAGATGGAAAGAAGAGATCAGTTGATGATCAGTTTACCGGGTATAATCCTCTCACAGTTAGCTGCGAACACGTTTTGAATGAGATTAAGAATGATAGGTCCCTAAGATGGACCAAAAAGGTGAAAACTCCCCCTCAAAAAAGGAATAAAATCTTATGGTGTGAATTTCACCAAGACCACTGCCACTTAACTCACAAGTGTTTCTCTCTAAAAGATATAATTGAGAATATGCTTAAGGCTGGGAAGCTGAGAAAGTATGTGAGCACTAGTAGACCGAAGAGGTGACGAGACGACCCCAGAAAAAGAAGGCCCGATAAGTGCAAAGAGGATGTTCCTGGGGAGAAAGATGATGCCTCAGATGATTATGATAGGGACAACCCAGATCTTCCATTAAAGGCCGATGGTCCTAAAGGTCGCCTTCATATGATTTCATTCGATATGAAGATGATTTGTAGAGGTCTATTAGGAGGAGGCTCAGAGGTGGCCGATAAAAAGGCACACGTTACAGAAGTCAAAGTTCTTCCCAAGGTTAAGGCGATTAACTCGACTGGAATAGGCATTAAGTCAGAGAAAAGGAAGAAAGTGGTTATGGACACTTTGATTTTGGGGTTTTCAAAACTCTACTTAAAAGGTATCCTAGCCCCCCAAGATGAACCCCTAGTGATCACAACCAGGGTTCATGGGTATGACGTGCCAATAATACTGGTTGACGACGGAAGTTTGGTCAATTTTATGTTCTGGCCATGCTTCAAAGGCGTAGAACTCAGCAAGAAGAGGCTCGTGCCTTATCATCACCCATTGATTGGATTCAGTGGTGAGAAAGTCCATCCTTTGGGAATGTATGAGAACGACATCAGGAAGGGAGATGTTTGGATGATGAGGCTCACAAAGAAGGTCAATTTCTTTATAATGGATGAAAGTGTAAACTCGGTTATAACATTATTATGGGAAGAGTGTCCCTCAAAGAGTTTGAGGTCGTGCCCTCCACTGTACACCCAATGGTGAAATTCCCGACTGCTTATGGGGTTGGGAAAGTCCATAACCAGATCATTAAAGCCATATTTACTAGTGGATTCACTCCTAAAAATAGTGGATGTATGCTCTGGCCTAACCATTTAAATCCAGGTGTTCATACTCTATACCTCATCTCCTTCTCTGTTGATTTACTGTGTGATTATTACCATTGTTGTATACCTATTTGAGCCTCACACATCTGTGATCTAGTGATACCATTTCTGGTATAATCAATTATTATAAGAATTTTGAAAGCTATTGCAAATCATTTCAACATTCATATCGTAAGGATCTGGTGGCCCAAACTAGGAATAATCATTCTCAAAATTCCCATAATCCATAAATTGAATTTGGTAATACTCACACAAAGACATTTTAGATGTTTCTATTTTTTTGGTTTGTAAGTATTGACCAAAAGTCATAGGCGTAGGGGGGCTTTGAGAATTATCATTACGATTACCAAAAAAATTGGAATAAGACATGCTTACCCCAAAGAAGGCTCGAGATGGCAAATTCCACAAAGTTATGTGCGGCCAAAAAATTCAAGCATTTCTTGCTGCTCAAATTTAGAAGTCCTACAAAAATAGTTAACAAAGAATACAAATAGAAAGAAAAAAATACTAAGAAATACTGAATCAATTAAATTCTAAAATAAAACTAGTCCCTGACAACGATGCCATTTTGGTAGAGGACGAAAGGTAGTGTAGTGTCTGTACGCCAATCGTTATTTTTGTTTCACCATCTCAATACAAAAACCTAAACTATGACTACACTCTTTCAAGGGAGTACAATGGCCATTTCGGGTATCAAAAATCCACAGAGATAAGTTGTTAGAATTCTATTAATTCAATACTTCTGAAATAAAAGTGTAAAACGTAATTATTAACGAAAAGGAAAAGATAACTAGGCGTGCGTATTTAAACTAGATTAACAAAAGGAATAAAAACTATAGGTTGCGAAAGATATTCCTCACCTCGAGTTAACTAGTATAAATGGTTACATGGGTCTATAGATTGAGTAAGATCGAGTCTCATTTCAACATTTAATCAAATCTACATGTGTGACCCCCTAAATTGTCATAAAAGCCTAATATAATTTTGACGTTAACAAATACCCCAAAAATTACACATGCATGGTCGCAAATATGGAGCATACATGAAATACCCCATTAAATCTCCTAGGCATAATAAAAAGGGCAACCTAATCAAATTAAATGAATAAAATCCATTACCAAAGCAAAGCAATTAAATCAATCCTAACTGAGTTCAATCTAACACAACCTAATCTAAATTAGCTAGAAAGCATAATAAATGACATGTATTTGAAGGCAAGAAATTAACCTAATTAACAAACAAGTAAGAAATCAATAAGCTACAACAACTTATCTAGCCATGGAAATAATTAATAAAGCAAGAAACAAAAGGAATAAAGCATAAAACAAAGAGTAAGAAGATGAATAGCAAAGTTCTTACATTAATGGGTGAAAAAACCCTAAGAAAATGGAGGAGAGGCGAACTCCACAAAAGCCCCAAATGTTTCTCTAACCCTATGTTCTAACTAAAACAAAGATAAAAATAAGATCTTCCCAAAAATTAAACAAATCTCCTATTTATCTTAGGTTACAAAATATAGAAATGAGAAAAAAAATAGAAAAGAAAGAAACTGCTAGCACCAAAAATAAGTCAGGACCGGTGGACCATCGATCGGTGGCGAGGGGCGGTCGATCGGAAAAAGGGGAGGGAGCCCACTGCTTTCGCGGTAGGCTAAAAACTGAATCATCGGTTGACCGGTGGGGCAAGGTTAGTCGATTGGTTCCTTCTATCTTTTGGACCTTCTCTACTTGGTTAAGACCTACTGCTATTTTCCATTTTACTTGCAAATGACCATATCCCTTCATTTGTAACCGAGACCTGCTACAAATTTAGTGAGCCAAGATTATTCTTCATTTGTTCTCATTTAAGCAAAGACCAACAGCAATTTGTTTGAACCTATTTGCAATTCTATCAACCAAAACCAATACCCTCTCAATTTGTGCATTCTCGTTTTGGCCGAGACCGCGGGAATGGAAAAATTGTACAACCTGCTATGCAAAAGAGAACCAAGACATATAAGGCATTTATTTAATTATTTTGTCTTGAGAATTCCCTTTTATATTTCTCCCCCGCTTAAAGTCCAATAACATTTTCGTTAGGACTTGGATTTGTGCACCGTTCATGACCACACGAAGTATATTTCGAGAGCTCTAACTTTCGTGAAGACTTTGGGCAAAAATCTCGTAGTGTGAAATGACTGATTTTCCCTGAACGTAAAAATGTCAATGTTACTTTATCAAAATGCAACCAAACTTTACACTATGCACCATTATACCTCATGTAACACGTTGGCTTATAAAACGGTTGTTGTCTGGTTATCGAGCATAATTATAGGAATTAAAGTACCTGGGGCCTAAAATGCATAAGTATGGAGGGTATATATGTGCATGATTCGGGACAAATTACTTATCAACACTAAAAACGATGGTCACTGTATATCTTTTAACGACACCATCACTGAGGTACACTACACTACATTTCTATCTTTCAATGTTAGACTAATTTTAACTTTCTAAAAATATGTTATATGTAAGTTTGTGCAATCAATGTGTTTATATTTTGGTTAAGACCTCAATGTTGGTCATGGATTGATCACATATTTATTTTGAGTACACAGAGGGAATTGGGTGTTACATGGGATGTATATTTTTATTGTGAATTGCTCAAAATTAGGGTGGGAAAGAAAAGTATTCATCCTTCCTAAACGGTGTACTAATATATACAGTCACCTAATTTAATTACACCCAAAGAGAATGTGGAGGCTTTATTTCTTCTTGAATTAAAGTTGATAATGGTTGGCTTGCCTATTTAGGATGACAACTTACTTTAATAAAATCGGTTGCCCCAAAAAAGCTCCAACAGAAGAAGATGAAAGAAAATAATTTATAGTTTCACTTCACAAGTGAAAACTCGGTTTGTTTATGGTCCTCATTAAGCAAAAAAGCAATCTCTTTCTCTATCCATGATTATTTGAACTAAAAAGTAATGAAATTTATTCATAAGATTGAAAGAAAAAATCAAGATTATATATGAAGAGATATTTAGCAACGTACTTTTAGTCCATACAATAAAACCACAATATATGCATAATCGGTAAATCATAGTTAATTCATATGTTATTTATTTTATTAGCATCTCGTGGTGCATCTTTCGAATGAGAATCATATTCAAATAGGATTCAAATGTTAGTGTACCTGAGATAAGTATTTCTTTATAACAGTATTAGTGGGACCTAACATTAGGTCTTTTGTGTTGGAGTTCATCATTTCCTTCCGCTTGATGTTTTTCATTTCTAGAGTTTCAATGGATAACAAATTTCTAAGTAACTCTTACACTTTTTGTTTTTTTTGAAATTAAATCTTACACTATTTTATTGGAATAAATTGTAAAGCACTTTCAGCAAATTCAGACTATTTTAAGAACTCGAGTTTTTCTGGACCATGGCCAAGATAAAATATTGAATAATTCTAGTTGGACCAAATAAATGCAGAGAACAATTTCATTTGGATAGGATGGGGCTCCACAATGATCCTGCCCTCACATGGTTTAATGCATTTCCAACGTTTTTTTTTTTTTTTTGCTAAAAAAATTATTAATTTATTTAGTTCATGTGTCAATTCATTATCACAATTATTTTTTCCTCCACATCCAAACAATGCCCTAAAGATGTGTTCCTATACTAGCACTTGAGACGTAGAGAAATTCTTAGGGTGGGACAAATCGGTTTTTATTCCGTTTTATCCTAAGTTTGTAATTACAAAACATGTAAGAAAATTAGTTCAGATTCAATTTTCAATCCAAATTTGAAATTACTTTATTAGAAACTTTATTGCATCTTGTATTAACACTATCATACATGTATCATCCATACACTTTTGGCCATGCATTTTTCATTATATCCTAAGTTCATAACTACAACCATAAATCTGTAAATGGTCTTTCCACCTCATTCAAGGTCCTTGAAGACCTATGGCATGATGATCCAAAATGTCCAGCCTTTTATGTTAGGTGAGCCTCTTGATATGTATGTTCAAGTTCCATATGTAGTTACTGCTAGGTGGGGAATACATATATCAACCCCTTTCTCCTAATTGTTGCACAGTGCTTCGTATTAGACCACTCGATATATGGAAACCTAATGGATCCTAGTATGTACTCAATAGAATATGATCATTTTGTCATTTTATTTTTATTTTAATTTGATAAACAATGTCTCATATTGATAGGACTTAATGAACTTTCCATCTTTTTAGACTTTCAAGACAGGCAACACACCAAAAAATTATGCTAAATACTTCTAATGTTTATACATTACCATGTGAATAATCTTTTTACAACATAAAAAAGCTATTATTTCTAAAGTTGGTATGATAGAGTAACTTTTCGATTCTCTTCTTTTTGTATTTTCAGATAGGAGAATTAGCAGGAATTGGTATTAGCATGACAATACTTTTGAATGTACTTATTGTTGGGTAATTTTCTTACATCTCATGCAGAATACTTTCATACGCAATGAGGACCATGAACTAACGCAGAATATGCAAAATACTTTTAAACTGAGTTATACTTTCATATGAAGAATATGCAGAATACGTAGAACTAATGCATAATATGCAATGATTATACTTTTATACGCATAATACTTTCATAAGCAGAATACTTTTGAAAGTACTAATGCTCTAATGACATACTAGAGTTATGTACTCTTTTAGATTAGAATCTGCATTTAATACTCACTTAAACATCCCAAAAACTATATAGTGGACCTGAATTTCATATACGCTGGGAGTCCCAGGGGAGGATCCACCCCAGGCCGAAGTGGAACGGCCACCCCAGTTCAACTTTAAAAAAAATAGGGATCTTTTGTGTAAAGAAAATAAGTTCTAGGTGTTTTTTTATAGATTTTTCTAAAATAAAGGGTCAAAATATAAATACCTAAAGCTAACAAAACTAAATAAATCTATCCCTTTCTTTCTTCCTAAAAACCAAACACAACACGTTCCTTACTTCTCCTTCTCTTTCCCGACCCGATACACAACACCCACCCATGCTTGCTGCCTGCTACTATTGCCAAGCTTCCCTCCTTCCCTACCAGCTACTGCCACGGGTGAGAGGTAAGAGGTTACTTTAATTTCCTGTTTTGATTTGATTAGATATCTCAGATATGTGTTTGATTTTTAATTTTTGATGAGGTGGGTTTGGGTATTTGAGATGAGATGAGTTTTTGATAAGATCGATTTTTGGTTTTTGATGAGATGGGTTTTTGGTTTAGATTAGTTACTGACTTATGTTTATATTTTGGGTTTTTTGGTTTAGATGAGACTTTAGGGTGAGTTTTTGATGAGATAGTTTAGTTTTTTAGATTACTAACTAAATTATGTGGTGCCTAATTTAAATGTACAAAACTTTTGGGGTAATTACTATCTCAAATTTAATTAATTTCTATCTCAAGAATTTTTAAGGTTAAAAATTGCAAAAAAAAAGTAAAAAAACCCAAAAGTTTTAATATCACTCATACGCTCACAAGATATCTGAATTTGTCAAGTATTTCATCGAAACACAGATTGTCTCAAAAAACTCTCTCTCTCTCTTTCTCGCCATTCTCTTTCAAATTTCAAAATAATACACTGTAGGTTCTGTGACCGCTGTTACAGATTTTAGATATTTGTGGCTAGTTTTTTTTATACTTGCTATAATTTTGGATATGTGATCAATAACGATTTTGTCTCGATAATGCGCTTGATTGATTTTTTACTTTTTAATTACATTTCAATGATTGTATTTGGTACAACAAATATAGATGTTACGCACACTTCTAGCATTTTCAATTTTCAGATATAAGGTACATGTATTGTATATTTTATTCAAATTCCTATTTAGTTTCTATAATAAATTACTAATTAGTTTTTGGTGTAAAGTTTGTAGAATCTAATAGACAATAAAGAAAAACATGAATAATAGAGATAAGTTTCCTACACAATATACAACTTGTGCGCATATATAGACTTCTCGCCCCAAATTTAGTTTTCTTGCTGAGTTTCACATACGTATTTAGTTAATTTATTGTTAAATATTGTAATTTTAAGTTTACGGGATATCTAAATATCTTAAATTGATTTGCGGGATTTTGCCTCAATTAACATTTAGATGATTTCTACTTTCTTTGTGGTAGGTTGAGCAATTGGGTGGTTCTGGGCAATTTTGGGCAAGTTACGTATGACTGAGGGTTGGGTATGGGCGGGTTACACAATAGGTTATCTCAATCGTGGACTCGGGTTAAACCACAAACCCGGTTTCAGTCCCTGTTTTGTTCATTTGTGAACTTAATCAATTTCCAACAGATTTAAGAGAATATTCAAAGTAGATAATTCACCTCAAATTGTAAAGAAGAGGAAACAAGGAAGACCATACCTATATACATATATATCTACTAGCAGAATGCCCATAACCGAAGGCACGACAAAAAATTCCAAAGTACATAATCGTAAATGGAAAAAAATATTCGACGGATTGTGTTGTGACATCATTTAGACTAATGGATTTAAACATGACAAAAATTATTCAAGGGATTGTCAAAAAAATTCATTTTAAATTTTATGTCGCTTTTCACATTTATTTTATTTTCGTATATATCTATTTTTCAAAGGGTAAACTAATGTGTACCCATGTCTATGGCACGGAAAAACTATTTTAATTGATTTATTATTTCTCTAATTTATTAGTTTTAATCGGTGTAAAAATCTTTAACGGAATTACCAAAAATACGAAATGATATGAATTCGTACAGTTTAATTTATAAAAAAAAAATTGTGTCTGGTTCGCCAAATTAAGTCCCAAGATCATATCTCCCAAGTATTATGTAACATCAAACCATATCAATGGAGATGAATCTTTCATGACAAATCGTCTATGGTGAATTTGGAGGAGTGTAAAAGGACTACTGGCCATTAGTATAAATTTACATGTAAAGAATTAAATCACCATTACTTCTTATTATATGGATTATTAATAAAAAAAAAACAAAGCCCACAAATCTTCGTTCCTCCATAACTTCGAAAAAAGGAAGACTTGTACTGAAAAAATTGTACATAAAGAATAAGATGTTGAAATTAGTTACAAAAAATAGTTTAAAGAGTTTAATAATAAATGAAAAACAAAAAGAAAGAGGGAGAAAAATCCTCACCTGCAAAACTGACAAACAAAATAAATCCTTTGGCAATGAAAAACAAATATGAAAGCAAGACATAAAATTTTACCCAAAAAACCTTATGAGATATATAAAAAATATAAAAGTACCTCTACAAGTACACAAAAACCTTACGATGGAAAAAATCTAAGAACCCTCCACAATCAACCACAAACAGATGGAAAATCCTTCATTTCTAAAGCATACAAAATTACCTTTGTAAAAAACTTGCATATAGATTCATCAATTTTTAAAAGTATAAAAAACCACAAATTGTCACTATAAAGCTACACGAATGCCCAAACCTGCAAAAATTAAAAATCACTTTTAAAACAACTCTCAGTCACGCCCTAAAAGTTTCTTAGAAAAAAGAATGTGTGTGAAGGAAAATACCTCGATAAGAGATTGGTTCTAGAACCAGTCTCATCACAATCTTTGTGGCAATCGTCGTCACAGTCACATACCTAACTTACACACATCCTAAACTCCTACTCATAAGAACACAAAAACAAAAAAAATCTTAGTGGTCTCTTGATAGAGAGCTTATCTTTTTTAATTTACTAAACTTATTTTAATTTATCAACTCACAATGAGAGAGAGCTTATTTTTTCGGTCGAATGAGAGAGATTATACCATTGGAATGTTAGTTGAAGAACCAAAATGACAGAACTTCGGTCACCAAAAGGGATATGGGTGAGGTCTGCTCCCAAGCCACACGTTAGAGACAAAAAGAGATATGGGTGAAAGTAGTGTTATTAGAGGGAGAAAGAGTGCATGTTCATTTTTACAAGCCACACGCTATTTGTTCTCGAGACATGTGAACTGTCATAAGCATGGTTTGTTTTTCAGTCTATTTTTGAGATCCGTCATTTAATTAGAACAAAAGGTTCAAGTTATAGCCGATGAGCTCGTGCACTGACCAGTTTTAAACTCTGGTGGGTCACCCACCTTATACCGCCATTGTAACCCGAGACCCATAAACAATCTCCAACCCGCAAGCTAAACCCGTCGCCAATAACCCGAGACCCGAGTCCCGAGTATATATATATATGTTTGCTTCGTTTGAGAAATTAGTGTCTTTTGCTTGTGGTAATGGCTAAGCTATATTGTTTCCTCATTTATTGTAACCATTGTTAACTCCATCATTCATGCCTTGAGTTATTACTGTTGTGCAATTTTTCTTTGACAGAGTGTTGTGCAATTTTTTTTTACAGTGTTTGTGCAATTAATTTTGCCGGTGGATAATTTTTTGTAGTAAATTAATTTTGTATGACTAAATGTTGATAGTATAACTAATATGATAATTTTGTTTTGTTTTGTTTTGCAGAATCTCATTTTTTAATCCTTATTAAGTTTATTGCATTGCGGGTTGCGACGGTAATAGCGATGATAACAGAACGAACTTCTTTTTTATATTTCATTTCATTGGTTATAATATAAAAATATCTCATTTTGGAATTATTGAATTAGGATGTTATATTAGATGCATTTATGAAAATAATGTAACTTTTGGGATGGTTGTATTACGATGTTATATTTGTTTGGTTTAAGTTTCTTTTGAAAAAAAAGAGTGGAGGCTTATATAAAATGTAAATGTTGAATATTATGCCACTCTTTATGTGGACTATTTTTGTATATGCTTTTAGGATTTGAATAGTGTTGTAAGAATAATTGAATTTGTTTAAATTCAGGATATTGAAACTTAAAAAATATTTTTTTTAAATATGTATTAATATTACTAATGGATCTTTACCGTTACAAAATAATACAAAAGTGTTATAAAAATGGTGTAATAAGTTAAAAATAATAACACAAAAGTTCCTTACTAAATCAGAATTAGTAAAGGTAAAATACTGTTAGTAGAATAGAAGTAGTAATCGAATTTTACCGTTACTAATAATAACGGTAAAATTATGTTACTAATTTTGTGCCCAAGGCTTTTTTTCTAATGGAAAAATTATGTTACTAATATTTTCAGTAAAGGTAAAATATCGTTATTGAATGCGTATTTTTGGGTAGTGGTCCGATAGGGGACTTAATTTTGAAACATGGATTCATCATTTATATGGCAAGAACATACTCCAATTTTAATGCATTACAACGGTTAGATCTCCATAAATGATCAAAACACTATTTCAAAATTTACTCTCCTTGAGAATTTAGATTTATCTCCCTTTCCTATAATTTCATTATGTTGTCTTTTCGTGTGTCTAAATGATGGAAATCGGTCACTTGTTTATAGGGAGAGACCTGACATAAATCTCCAATAGTTACTTAATATCAACCGTCCATCAAGGTAGATGCCAAATAGTCCTTTTGACTCTTGGTATTTGGAGTGTCCTTTCATTAACCAAAGTGACTCTTGGTACTAATATAATTATGGATCACATGATGGAGAATTACTTAAAATAATTACAACAGTCCCCAACTTGATCCATAATTATCATAAAGTGTGTAATAATCTTTGAATCATTATTAAATGGTTTTTCATAAACACCTTAATCAAACAACTAATTAATGCGAGTCATGGCGCTCACATACTAATTCAAGAGCATGACCACTTCAATGTATCACAACATTAACAACTCATCCAATAAGGTCTATAAATAGGGTTATTCAATAATAGTGAAATAATGTCTTTGTAAAAGACTATTTTTGTCACATTCTTTCATTTACATGCATGTGTACAATAACGCTAGAAATAAATGATTCTGAAACACTGTATGATATCATATGGTAGTGTCAAAATAAGAACTAAAAAATCCACCACATCAAGATTTTATTGGCTATAGTTAAGACTCGTATCTTAAGCGTGCTTCATTAATGTCTTTCATCGTAGCCCAATCATGTGTATTTTCTATGTTAACACTTGTACAAATGTGTTAAATGACACTCATTTTAGAATTTATTTTTTAAAAGGTATTTACACTCAATGTGCTAAATTACTCATATAATACATAATGTATCTCAATAAAGAAGATTGCAACGATAGTATTATATTTCAGCGGCTTGGCAATATTGTCGACAACTCTAAGTACCCAAATTTAAGTTATGTTTCCATTATCAATAAGTTGTAGCATCAAAGCATGCTACGGATTCATATTTCCATAATAATCAATGGATTGTGTTGCACTCATTCATTATATTGGTCGTTAAACGAAAATAAACATAAATAGATAAGAGTGAACTTCATACTTTCCATAAAACTAGTAAATCTGAGTTGTAATAACTGATCATCCAAAAATGAACAGTCAGCTTTAATGTGAGCATATAATCTTTTAGTATCTCATAATTTCACCCATTATATATTGAAAATTCATGTAACATTTTGTTTCTCTACTTTACAATAAATTAAATATATAAATTTACTCCCACTAATCACAAGTTGTATAAATAGAATATACAATAATTAGAAAATATAATGGTATTACTTCTGAAAATAACATAGATGAAAAAATTATGTAAGTTTATACAATCATATCTTTATAACATGTGTAAAATAATTTTCACATACACTAAATGTAAATCTCATCATAATGAGTTACTCATCTCATAGGAATTTTACATCCTTGAAAAAATTGAGAAGGTTTACTTATAACCATTTTCTCATTACACATAAAATAGTTTACTACAATTTAACTTTATTCATTTAATTATAATTAACTTCGTGTTTGGTCTTGATGACATCTTTATACTCAAATTAAATGTAATTCAATGAGATCTCATAGTCCAATAAGTTTACTTCTTATGATTTGTGTAAACAAAACAAAATATTTATTTATCCTTATGCCAAATTCATATCCATGTAGATACACCACATAATCAATTAGAATAGTAAACTCCATTTAGGATCTTCTTAATACTATTACTTATGATTTTATCTACATTTGTCTCACAATGACAATACCATGATTTAGCGGTTGATCATTTTTTTTTATAGTTTATATAATCCAACAACGAAAAGAACAAGTATTGAATAATGTTATCGGTAATGGGATAAGTACACTCCTTTCCTTTATAACTATATACATGATTTTCTACTCCCACTAATTTCACCATTCATAATAAATTTGGCATATGATTTTCTAATGCAATAAGCGCATGTCAATTACGATTATATGATCTATATAGGTCCACATTAAGGGATTGTCACACAATCTCCCACTTGGGCCACATAGGCTATCCATATATTCGATATTGTAAATGAAAGAGATTCATCAATAATACTATCATTATAATGTGGGATCAAAACAATATTTAAAAGAAATATATCCAAATATTAATTTATACTAAACATCAAAGGAATACCATAACCTTTGAAAAGGACTGAAATATTCTTTAAAGAAAATATCCCTCACAATCAAGTTTATACATATTTTCTAAGAAAATTGAAAGTATTGAGGGTTTATGAAAAAAAAACGACTTAATTCCCCATGAATAAAAGAGAAGTAATCTTATTTGCATTTCTAGTTTGTTTGGTAAATAATGCTTGCATCAAAAGTAAATACTTTCTGTAACACAACAAGTTTAACTTGCAAACTATACTAAGATGAAAACTCGTTTCAAACTATAAAATATACATATTATCTCTATCATTATTAGTACAAGTGTATATCATGCAAACAAACTTAATTTGTTTAATTTCTTCAAACTTTATATAGAGTGTTGAACATAATATTGATCAACAACACTAGGACCAAAAAATCGAACATAATAATTGAGACTGAATCTCTTTCGAGAATAAAAATCAGACCATAAGATATTGTGACAACCCGCTCACCAAAATAAGGGGTGGCCAACCCGATACTCCAATAATAACAGGAATCATATATGGAATCATTCTCAGCATCACAACAATACAATAAGTATACGGGATTACCACCCTATATTTCAGAAAAACGGGTTGCCAAAAATTTTGTTTCATAAGTTAAAGAATAATTTACAAAACCCAATTTGAAAAGAAAGTGGAAACCCAAAAAGACTTATATTACATCCACATCAAATATACAATAAGGGGACCGAATATGCTATCGATCCACAATCACTTACAATATAATACAACAATTTACTTAAGTTACATAATACATTACAATAAGCAAATAAAAAAGCATGGGCCACACGCCCGAGTAAAAGACCCGATCGTAACTAGAGTACAAAAACGAAGGCGTCTATAACCACATATCCCGTAATATCCGCAAAGTATCACGGCTCCCCAAAACATCGGAATAGGAAAGTTAGTACGAGCGTCCTTACGGCGGAGCACCTGAGCAGATATAAGATTCATGCACAATAATAAATATGAACGGGTCAGGGCCCGATTTTATATGATCACCAGATGAATAAAAAGTATGAAAGTTATGAACATTTAATCATGATGGATATATATAAGAATTTACCCATACAATTGATGATGCTTGGATTCATCGCCACCAGATAAGTGATGATGAGCTCAAACAATAGTAGCCATGGCAGCCATAGAGATGTAAGTGTATAAGTGTGCAGAAGGAGGTGAGTATAAGAGGAATAAGATAATGATGTATAGTGGTTCAGTCAATTAGGCCTACATCCACTGTGAGTGTGTGATCCACTAAGTATGGGCACTAATGGCCATGGATACAATGCTCATAAGCTCACTTTATCTCTCTACTGTGTGTACAGGAAGAGTTTTTGTAGTGTTACAATTATCGATCCCCTTTGTAGGGTTGTAGGTGACAAGTATATATAGGTCATAGGGGGTGTAGTGTACCCCCCAAGTATGTATGGTGCATATGAATGACGATCTAGCCAATCTCCTGTTGACACATGTAGATGCCAAATGATGACATAATATTCCCTCACGTGAGGGGGTGATATTGTTATAACGGTCTTCCACGTGACATGCGAGCCTCACGCTCACTGTTCCACGCGTCTCCCAAACCACGCGCTGTGATGATGTCACCCTCAGCCTATGATATGTGGCCAAGGGCAAAGTTCCCTCTAGCAGTGAATCAGACGTAATTTAGGCCTCGTACTGTCGTACCCTCAGAGGGTCGTCTGGGCCTGATGAGGGGTCGGCCCCTCAGAGGGTCATTTGGGCCTGATGAGGGGTCGCCCCCTCGGAGGGTCATTTGGGCCCGATGAGGGGTCGGCCCCTCGGAGGGTCATCTGGGCCTGATGAGGGGTCAGCCCCTTGGAGGGTCGTTTGGGCCATAATGAGGGGTCGCCCCCTTAGAGGGTCGTCTGGACCATGATGAGGGGTCGGCCCCTTGGAGGGTCCCCTGGTTACAGGGTGCCCTCGGCCTGGACGAGGATACATATGGGTATATCAATCACCCCCAGCCCTTAGCCATCAATGTTGTTGACATGGTTGAGGGATAGTGCTTCCCCTGAGATGAGTGTATGGTCAGTTAGATAAATGACACCTGTCAAATTTTTATCCAACGTCGTTCCAGTTTTCTAAGCGCGGCGGTTGCACACTGCCTAGGACTTTTTGCCCTAATGATGCCCTCCTCGTGGGTTGTGCTCTGTATTGGTGATTGGGCCCACTCATTGGCAAGGTATTTAAACAAATTTTTGAAGTTTCTCTCTTTCTTCTCCATCTTTTTCGCGCCCAGGCTCTCTCTCTAGATTTTTCTACAACACCATTGCCATAACTATTTCTGTGATTTCAGCATGAAGCTTCGCCATTCCTTGTCAAGTAATCCTTCTGAGCCAGTGCTCTCTTTAAATTTCATTACTTTCTACACCTCGGGTTCTTTAGGTCTGTAAGACTAGGCTTCTCTTTAGTTGTCCCATAATTTTCCCGATGTATTCTCCGGTGGTTTGTTCTTAAATGTTCTTGATAAAATCCCTTTAATTCTTTGGTTTTGATAGAAAAGTCCAACCTGGTCAATTATGAGATTATTTGTAGTTGGTAAAGCCAAATCCTTCTAAGTGTAAGGTATTCCCTTTAATGCTTAGGAGGCTTTATAGCTTAGCTGAAGAATTCCCTTCCTTGAGAGAGAAGTTATTTATTGAGATCAGATGAATAGAGGAAGAGGAAGAGAGAAGACGATGGGCCGACCCTAGTTAGGTACGACCCATCTTCCCCATTCCTCTAGCCATAATTAGACCATCTGAGTCTTGTGGGTTGTCCTGTCATCCAGCCGAGAGTTATTCAGGAGAGATGGATGAGAGAGCGTTGTCGCCAACTGGTGCTGGGCCATCTGGGAGAAGAGATACGTCTGATCCAAGCCTAGGCCGACAAGCTGAGGGTATGGTTGCTTCTGAGGCTGTCCCTGTGACAACTCTATCCCCACATGATTTCTAGATGTCTTTTCCTCAAGGGCCTCTACCAGGTGATGAGGCCGAGGGAGAGGGGATTGAGGACGATGGCGAGGACTCAGATGTTGACCCAGTTGTCACCTCCCATGCCTCGTCCTATATCTCCTCAGTTAGGGATCGCGACCTCTTACTGTGGAGGCATGCATATAGTATGTCCCCCAACATAAATATGAGGGTTCCTTCTGAGTCTGAGAGGGTCTTCGAGGGTGAAAAGGTAGAGGTTGCAGTATACAAACAAATGTTTAATGTTGGTGTCAGATTCCCTCTGCACCCTGACGTCGTAAATATCTTGTCAGCCCTTGGCGTTGCCCCCTCTCAACTTCCTCCCAACTCCTGGAGGACGATCCTCGACTACATCTCCCTGTGGAAGAATGCTTTCACTGATGATCCCTCGACCGACGTATTTTTAGCTTGTTACAATATCACTTCCTCGTCCAAACAGCGAGGGTTCTATCACCTGGGGGCGAGGAGGTCTGATAAAAAACTTCTCCACGTGGCGCAAACCTCCAACCACGATTGGAAGAAGAGATTTTTCTTCATTTCTGGTGAGTGGGAATTTTTTGCCGAGTCTCAACATTTGGACGACAGTCCGAGGGTTCCCAGATGATGGTCAAACCCCTCGATGAAGGCCAGGTCTGATCCTGGACTTAGTCTGGATGAGAAAGACATAGTAGAGTATTTGAGGGAACAAGGGAAAGGGGGCAAAATTACAAAGTTTAAAGATTTGATGACCCCTAGGTTCCTCAAGGAAGCTTGTATGAGGTTCGGTCCCCTAACGGAGCTATGTGAGTTACATTATTTTATACTTATTCTCAACTTTTTTCAAGTGTTTCATCTTTGCCTCTGCATTTTTCTAACGTGTCATCCTCCTTTCAGGTCATCCTCCTGGTATATCAGATCAAATTTGGGAAATGACTGCTCCCAGTTTGCTATTAGGCTTGGGCAAAAAGAAGGGCACGGAGCCTCAGCAAGCTCCAAGGAAGACGCAAGCAGCGGGGACGACACCTGCTGAGCCGACCCCCGACAGATAGAAGAGAAAAGAGCCTGAAGTCCCTTTCGACCCTCGGCCAGATTCACGGACGAGGGCAAGGGTCGAGGCGTCTGAGGGGACCGCCTCTTCTTCCATCATGGGGGCCTTTTGGTCCCCACAATTTGACATTACTCAAGGCCGAGCCATCTTCTCTGATCGCCAACATGAGGGCAGCCAAAGAGTCAATGTTCTCTGCGCCCTCGGCTGCCGATTAAAAATTCTTGTCTAAGATGCCACCAGCGAAAGTGTATGACTATGGTCTGCATACCCTAGCTCAGGTACTTGTCTTACTTCATTCCCTTAGTTGCATTCTTTTGCAAACTATTTTCTCGGCCTCTTGACAACTATTTACTATTTCTGTGCAGTCTGTATGCGCCTTTACCTCGGCCATCAAGTGGATGGCAGAGAATCAGAAAAAATTTTATGAGGCCGAGAGAGCCATTCAACATGAGGCTGATCTGTAGACAGAGTTGGAGACTGTAAGGGCTACATTGGAGAGTGCTAGGACCGAACATGCCAGGGTCTTGGATGAGCTGACGAGGCAGCACGATGCAGATTTACAGTCCAAGGATGTACTCATAAAGGAGAAGGACGAGGCCTTGACTAACATGGGGGTTCAACACAAGGCCGATCTTGTGGCAGCTGTCAAAAAAGCCGACGCCGATGCATTGGAGGCCTACAAGCTCTCGGATGAGTTTCAAGGCTTCGGCCTCGAATACTTGGAGAGGGGGATCAAGATGGCCTATCGGTGGGTCATCCTCAAGTTTGGTGATGTCGTCTCTTCAGTCCGCCCCTCTCTAGATCTGGAGGCAGTTCAGTTGGACAACCCCTTGGATGCTGAGGCTTTATCTCACGTGGAGTCCCAAGTGCATGTCGAGGGTGTCGGCACATCCAAATATTAGCTTATCATGGTTGTCGAGGAGACTTCTCTAATCGACGTTGAGGCCTTGCCCTCTGATGCTGCTTAATAGTGTGGTTGTTTGTAGCCAAGACCCTCTTTATGTACCCTGTGCATGTACCTTATTTTTATAGAATAGACATCTTATTGTAATATTTTATCTATAATATCATCTCTCATGTTGTCTTCCATATTTGTCTCTTATGTGATTTATATTGTGAATTCTTTATATGAACTTATGAAGTCCTCCCTCGTCTTTCTTGAGGGCAATGGTTGGGTCGTCCACACCCTTGACCCTCATTATAGCCAAGGGTTATAATTGCCAAATTAATGGTTTTTACCAAAGTATTCCCTCGTCTTTCTTGAGGACAATGGTGGGGTCGTCCCCACCATTGACCCTCATTATAGCCGAGGTTGTAATTACCAAATTAATGGTTTTAAAGTTGTCTTCCCTCGTCTTTCTTGAGGACAATGATAGGGTCGTCCCCATCATTGATCCTCATTATAGCCAAGGGTTCCAATTACCAAATTATTGGTTTTTAATAGTCTTCCCTCGTCTTTCTTGAGGGCAATGGTGGGGTCGTCCACATCATTGACCCTCATTATAGCCGAGGGTTATAATTACTAAATTAATGGTTTTTAATAAAGTCTTCCCTCGTCTTTCTTGAGGGCAATGGTGGGGTCGTCCACATCATTGACCCTCATTATAGCCGAGGGTTATAATTACCAAATTAATGGTTTTTAATAAAGTCTTCCCTCGTCTTTCTTGAAGGCAATGGTGGAGTCGTCCACATCATTGACCCTCATTATAGCCGACGGTTATAATTACCAAATTAATGGTTTTGAATAAAGTCTTCCCTCGTCTTTCTTGAGGGAAATGGTTGGGTCGTCCACATCATTGACCCTCATTATAGCCGAGGGTTATAATTACTAAATTAATGGCTTTTAATAAAGTCTTCCCTCGTCTTTCTTGAGGGCAATGGTGGGGTCGTCCACATCATTGACCCTCATTATAGCCGAGGGTTATAATTACCAAATTAATGGTTTATAATAAAGTCTTCCCTCATCTTTCTTGAGGGCAATGGTGGGTTCGTCCACATCATTGACCCTCATTATAGCCGAGGGTTATAATTACCAAATTAATGGTTTTTAATAAAGTCTTCCCTCGTCTTTCTTGAGGGCAATGGTGGGGTCATCCCCACCACAGACCCTCATTATGGCCGAGTGTGGACTTGGCTAGCATTATCCCAATCATAGTTACTTTAATTGAACATAAAATGAGGGACCAATGTGGAATTCTCATTAACTTTCTAAGTGTTCTATTGGAGCAACACATTCATTACAACTTTCATCCGATAGGACTTTTACAAAATTACTAATAGTATTTCTTCAACTGATCTGCATTCCAGGGGTTAGAAAAGGGTTCCCCTTCTAGGTTTTCTAGTCTATAGGTCCCTAGGATAACTTCGTCGAAGACCCTATATGGGCCATTCCAATTAGGATGGAGCTTGTTGGGCATCTGTCAAGTCTTTTTGAGGACCAATTCCCCCAATGTAATTGGTCTCTGTTTCACCCTTTGATTGTAAAACCTTGCAGTCCTCTGCTGGTAGGCGGCTCGCCTTATCTCGGCGTCTTCCATCCTTTCCTCAATCACCTCTAAGTCAAGTCTCCTCTCTTCCGTATTTCTCTGGGGGTCATACATTTGGACCCTATGAGTAGGAAACCCAAGCTCAGTGGGGATGACGGCCTCTGAGCCATAAGCTAGCATGAATGGGGTCTCTCCGGTAGAGGTATTTGTCGTCGTCCTGTAGACCCACAATACAGCATATAACTCTTCAACCCATCTTCCTTTATCCTCCTTAAGTCTCTTCTTGATCCCGTCTAGGATCGTCCTATTTGTAACTTCTATTTGCCCATTAGCCTGAGGTCGGCCCGGGGTAGAGAAGAATTATTTGATACTCACCCTTTTACAGTACTTTTGTAGAGACGTATTCTTGAATTGAGTCCCGTTATTCGAGATGAGGGTATTTAGGAGACCATATTTGCATATAATGTTTCTCTATATAAACTGGAAGGTCTTCTGCTCTGTGATCATTACCATCGGCTCCGCCTCCACCCATTTTAAAAAATAGTCAATGGCCACGATGAGGAACTGATAGTTATTGATCGCCCTAGGCAAGGGTCCTACTAGGTCAATCCCCCACACTGCAAATGGACACGGGGATGTAATGGAAGTAAGAGGCTGATGGGGTTGGCGAGGGATGGTGGCAAATCTTTGGCATTTGTCACACTTTTTTACATATGCCATGGCATCTTTCCCCAAGGTCGACCACCAGTACCCTTGGGTGATCACCCTCTTTGCTAAGGACCTGCCCCTAATGTGGCTTGAACATGACCCCTCATGCACGTCTTACAAAATGGAAGGGACTTCAGATGGGTGTGCAGACCTAAGTAAGGGGAGCAAAAACCCTTTTTTGTATAAGGTGTCCCCAATGACAGTGAATATTGTAGCTCTGTATCTCAACTTTTTCCTTTCTTGCCTTGCTTCTGGCATCTTCCCCTCTTTAAGGTATCTAATCATAGGGTCCATCCATGAGGTTTCCTTAGCAATATTCTGGTAAGTGACAAGTGTTCCCTCAGCATCTTCAATAGTTGGTCGAAGAAAAATTTCCAATGGGACTGTCCTCCTGATGTCTGTCCTAGTTGTTGAGGCCATCATGGCAAGTGCATCACCTCGACCATTGTCATGCCTAGGTATCCTCTTTAATTTCATTTCTCTGAAGCTCTTCAGTAATGACATTACTTTCTCAAGGTACTTGGCCATCCGCTCGTCCTTAGACTCGTAGGCTCCCAGTATCTGATTTACTACCAACCGTGAATCACTATGGACCAAAATCTGGTCGACACTAAGAGACTTGGCCAAGGAGAGTCCTTCTATCAGGACCTCATATTCTAATTTGTTATTGGAGGCTTTAAAGTTGAACCTCAGGGCGTACTCAATGTATGTGCCATCGGGTGCTGATAGTATCAGTCCATCTCCACTTCTGTTGTCACAAGAGGACCCGTCAACGAAGAGTCTCCACAGATTCTTTTCCTCTGAGAAATTTCCCTCGGTGAGGGATCCCTGTCTAAAGATGTATCTTCCCTCTTCGTCTTCAGCCACTTTCCTTCTAGTGGTGCTTGTCTCATCCTTATCTACAGGTGTGTCGGTGAGCCTGTCTTGTTGGGTATCTATCTTCCCGAGGCTCTCACCCTCGGCTTCATCATCTTCCCAAGTAAACTCGGCCACGAAATCCGCCAGTGTTTTCCCCTTAATGGCCGTCTTAGGCTGATACACAATGTCAAACTCCCCCAGCTCTAGAGCCCAGGCCATTAACCTGCCTAATTTTTCTGGCTTGTGTAGGACCTGCCTAAGAGGAGAGTCAGTGAGGATGACAATTGTATGGGACTAGAAGTATGGCTTCATCTTCCTTGAGGCATAGATCAAGTCGTAGGCTAACTTCTCCATCCTCGGGTATCTTTGCTTCGCCCCCTGAAGTGCCTACTGTTGAAATACACTGGCCTCTGTACCCCGTCTTTGTCTCTGACGATTGTTGCGCTAATGTCCGACTCAGAGATAGCTAGATACATGTAAAGTCGTTCACCCTGCAGTGGTTGTGACAACAGCAAGGGAGACCCTAAGTATGACTTTAGCTCCCTGAAAGCCTCATCACACTCTTCACTCCATTCGAAGGCCTTCCTAAGAATCTTAATGAATGGAAAACACTTGTCTGTGGCTCTGGATACGAACCTATTCAAAGCATCCACTCACCCCGTGAGCCTCTAAACGTCTTTCATGGTCTTGGTGGTCTTCATTTCCAGGAGGGCCTTTATTTTCTCAGTGTTGGCCTCGATGCCTCTTTGGTTGACAATGAACCCCAAGAATTTCCCTGCTCCGACCCCAAAGACACACTTGGCCGGGTTGAGCATCATCTGGTATTTGTCCATCGCATTAAAGGTCCTCTTTAGGTCAGCCACATGATCCTTTGCCTTCAGGCACTTAGTCAGCATGTCATCTACATAGACCTCCATAGATTTCCCAACTTGGTCTTCAAACATTTTATTTACAAGGTGTTGATATGTTGCCCCTGCATTCTTCAGACCAAAGGGCATGACCGTATAACAGTATGTCCCCTTCTTGGTAATGAAGGTTATTTTCTCCGAGTCTTTAGGGTCCATGAAGATCTGGTTGTACCCTGAATAGGCATCCATGAAGCTCATGGCCTGCGGTAGTGTCTACCATCTGGTCAATGCGGGGGAGAGGGAAACTATCTTCGGGACAGTGCTTGTTGAGGTCGATGAAGTCCACTTCCCGTTGGTCTTTGGGACAATGACTGCATTGGACGGCCATTCAGGGTGGATGACCTCTCTGATAAACTCCGGATCTTCTAATTTTTTGACCTCATCCCTTATGACCTCATACTTCTCCCTAGAGTAAATTCTCCTCTTCTACTTCACCGGCCTCGCACCCTCTACCACGTTGAGCTTGTGGCATATGATTTCAGGGTCGATTCCCGGCATATCTGCATGACTCCATGTAAAGACGCTATTTCTTCTCCTCAACAGTTTAATGAGGTCTTCCTTGATATTTAGCTTCAGAGACTTGCCGACTTGGACAGTTTTTTTTGGGTCATCCTCATTGAGGATGATGGATTCTACCTCTTTCGCAACCTCTCATTTCTTCAGCTTTCTCTCGCCGGGGTTGAGGGTATCAATATTATAAGTGGTTGTAGCCTTCTCGTGTGCCTCTCTTTCTTCAGCGGAGTTGTAATAACATTCTCGCGCTGTCGTCTGGTCTCCCTAAACTTCCCCCACCCTGTAAGGGGTTGGAAATGTAATCATCTGATGGACCGTAGACGGAACAGCTTCGAACCCCTTGAGGGCTACCCTCCCCAGTATAATATTGCAGGCCGAAAAGGCATGTTCATCCATTACAAAGAAGCTGACCTTCTTTGTAAGCCATCTTGGCCACTCGTCCCCCATCCTGACATCAGCCTCATACACTCCGAGGGGATGAACCTTTTCTCCACTGAACCCAATCAATGGGTGATGGTATGGGAAGAGTCTAGCATGGCTAAGACCTAAAGCTTTGAATCATGGACAAAACATCACGTCTGCAGATGAGCCCCCATCTACCAGGATCCTCGACACCTTGCACCCGTGCACCCTGGTAGAGGATGACGAGAGGGTCATCATGTGGGGCTAAGAGGCCTTTAAAGTCCATTCTTGAGAATCCCACTATCAGAGTGTCCATATCGACCTTCTTTCTCTTTTCTGACTTTGCCTCCAGGGAGGTTGAGTGTACTGTCTTTGTCACTGCCTTGGCCTCAGCCACATGGGCCTTCCTGTCAGCGACCTCTGACCCTCCTCCTGCTAGACCCCCGGAGATCATTCCTACTCTGAGAGAGATCATAGTAAGCCTCTTGACAGGGCCTTGGTCGTCTCTCGGTGGGAGGTCAGGTTCGTCCTCATCGTCAGAAGGGTCGTCTCCTCTTTTTTGAGGACCTCCTTTACATGCATCGCCTCGCTTTTTTCTGGGGTCGTCCCCTCGGCCCCTCTTGAAGGCATCTTTGTCAAGGTACTTCATGAGCTTTCCTTCTTTGAGCATCTTCCCAATCTCATCTTTCAGAGCAAAGCATTTGTCTGTCACGTGGCCATAGTCTTGGTGAAATTCACACCACAGGTTCTTGTTCCTCTTATTGGGGTTGCCCTCAACTTCTTGGGCCTTTTTAGGGACCGATCACTCTTTATCTCATTGAGAATATGTTCACAGCTGACCGTTAGAGGGGTGTAACCAGCGAACTTGTCATCCGTAGATCTCTTCTTCCCCTCTTTGTTCTTCTTAGGGTACTTACCCCCACTAGCGCCCCCTTTTTCATCTTTGTATTTTGCGACCATCGCCTCTTCAGCGTTCATCACCTTTCCTGCTGTTAACAGCAATTCAGCCATCGTCCTCGGAGGGTCTTCAGCAAGCTTCCATAACAGCTTCCCCTTTTTGAGTCCTCCAATCAGGGCTGTCATAGCTATGCTCTCCTCATAGTCTTCCACCTCTAACTTTTCTTTGTTGAATATGGCTATGTAGTCCCTTAGACTCTCATTCTTCCCCTGCTTAACATAGAGCAGGTGGGTGGTCTTCTTCTGTGGCCTCACCCCAACGAAAAAGTTGTGGATAAATCGGTCTGCCAGCTACTTAAAGCTTTCAATGAAATTTTTTGGAAGAGACATATACCAGACATGTGCAGCTCCTGTCAGAGTGCTAGAAAAGGCACGACACCTCATCTCATCTGAGATAGAGTATATGTCTACCGCTGATTGATACATCTCAATATGATGGACAGGATTAGTACTCCCGTCATACCGTGGGGTGACCACAGGTGGCTTAAACTTTGATGGCGTAGGAAAGTTGACTATCTTCGCCATAAAGGGAGAACCTATGGATTATCCGCTATGAAGAGGGTCCCGGCTTTTCAAAATATCACCAATCTTGTCCTCAAGTCGCTGGATTGAGTCATTCCTGGGCCTCGTAGGGTCGGCCTGACCGATGTTATCCCCCGCCGCCTCTTTAAGGTGGACAGAGGGTTCTGCGACGGCAGGCCTGTGTTGGCTATTTACTTCCCCCTGACCATCGTCTCGTCCTAGGGGTCGGCCCCCGTGGGGTCGGCCATCTGCTGCCTCCCTTCTGGACCTCGCGGCGCTCCTTGATCTGGACAATTCTTCCCGCAGGTCATTTACTGGGCCCAGCCTCTCAAAGGCCGGTCCCTTGCTCAAGCGATCAAAAGCAGAGCCTCTTGGGAGATCGTTAGGATTTGGTCTCCCGCACTTTCCTCTACTCTCATGTAGAGGTCGTACAGTATTGTTGGAGATCTCATATGGTTCCCAGCATTCAATGGGGGCTTCCTCTCCCTCCAGATCGTCATACCTGTCCTCAGGGCAAGGGTTTCCTTGCCTCCCCAAACGTAGACGCCGGGGGTCAGCAACATCCCTACGCCGCTGAAGGGGTGGCAGGTCTTTGCGTGGTGCCTGGGGTGGTCCCCTGGCCTCATGCTACCTTGGAGCTGCTGTCGAGGTAATCATCTCAGGTGAGACCCCTGGTGGTCTTAGTATATTCTGGCTTAGAGATCTGAACTCCTCCTGCATGATCCGCTGGCTTGATGCCAGAGACTTTAAGGTTGCCGCCACATCAGGCATCTCTGACTGAGGTGGTGGCTGACTGGAACTGGTTCCAACTCCACTCTCCGGTGGAGGGAGTGGTGGTGGTGGCATCTCTGGTGCCATGTGTTTGATTTATGAAAACCTGAACTGGAAAAAAGACTAATGAGCTTGAGAACCTTAATGGGTCTCTTTCAATGGTGAAATATCTCCACATAGGGGAAGAACTGGCTCACCACCAGAGTGCCCAGTGAAGTCAAGCTGTACACAGGAACAGATGTCTTCTCGTTCCCACAGACGCAGCCAAACTGATGATGCTTGGATTCAACACCACTAGATAAGTGATGATGAGCTCAAACAATAGTAGCCATGGCATCCATAGAGATGTAAGTGTATAAGTGTGTAGAAGGAGGTGAGTATAAGAGGAATAAGACAATGATGTATAGTGGTTCCGCCAATTAGGCCTACATCCACTGTGAGTGTGTGATCCACTAAGTATGGGCACTAATGGTCTTGGATACAATGCTCATAAGCTCACTTTCTCTCTCTACTGTGTGTACAAGCACATTTTTTTGCTAGGGTTACAATTATCGATCCCCTTTGTAGGGTTGTAGGTGACAAGTATATATAGGTCTTGGGGGGTGTAGTGTACCCCCCAGGTATGCATGGTGCATGTGAATGATGATCTAGCCAATATCATATTGACACCTATAGATGCCAAATTATGACATAATATTCCCTCAGGTGAGGGGGTGATATTTTTATAACGGTCTCCCACGTGCCATGCGAGCCTCACGCGTACTGTTCCACGCGTCTCCCAAACCACGCGCTGTGATGATGTCACCCTCGGCCTATGATATGTGGTCGAGGGAAAAGTTCCCTCTGACAGTGAATCAAGCCTAATTTAGGCCTCGTACTGTCGTACCCTTGGAGGGTCATCTGGGCCTGATGAGGGGTCGGCCCCTTGGAGGGTCGTCTGGGCCACGATGAGGGGTCGGCCTCATGGAGGGTCGTCTGAACCATGATGAGGGGTAGGCCCCTTGGAGGGTCGTCTGGTTGTACGGTGCCCTCGGCCTGGACGAGGCTACATATGGGTATATCAACAATCTCAAGGCATATACTAAGGCAAATTAAATGATCATAAGATTTATTCAATTATGTAAGAGGATATAAGTGAACATCATTAATTAAAATCTCTGTCATGTATACTTATTTCATTTCATCGTTCCGTTTCGTTTCGTTCCTTATCAGGAAACATAATCACAGTTATATGCTCTTTATGGCATTTATCATGAATCAAGTCCATACATATAACGATTCTAAGACCGCCCATCTGGGTTTTCCCACTGTGCGCGCCCCTAAATGACTATCATCTTCTAGGGTCTATCAAACAAGGCAACCTGGGCATCCTAACGTAATGCCGGGAAGTAGCCATATACCTGTGAGTGAGTCATAACCACACCCGAAATTACCTCACTAGCGCAAAATAAATACAACATACATAATAACTTATCATATGGCCGAGGACTATATTCACCCTGCATTCACTAGCCAGGGGACTTCACCTCATGCGCGAACTTCCCTTATGAGAGAATTTATAGAGGTGTGTTTAAGTAAATTATCATTTACCATTTTCATCTTCAATTCCATTTTAATGGATACATCACATTTTACCCGGAGCCATACGTAATTCATATTATCATTGCAACCTCAATGAATAAATAAACTCTCAATTTATTCTCCAACCATTTTAGGGTGTTATTATAAACCACCAAGACTATCATACCTCAATTGAGCTTCTAAAGTATCCCGATATGACCTTACAACTCCTAGACTCATAATAGTTAACTAAAGGAAAAGAATGCCCTAACATCAATTTGTACACCCCCAGAATAAACACCATTTAAACCATTTCTAATGTAGGGTAGTTAACTAACTCATCTAGGACTCTAGGACTCTCAGTTTACTTCATAAGAGAAGGTTCCTAAATCCTAAGGCTAAAGAAAAAGTGTGAAAATTGAGTTAGAAAAATAACTCAAAACAGCATGATTTCGAATCGATTCGCCCTAGGGCCGAATCAATTCTCCCCAAGTAGCGAATTGATTCACCTAGATGAAAATCAATTCAGATAACAAACTCAACTTTTTGCATCAACCGAATCGATTCGGACTTAACCCAAATCGATTCGGGTTCCCAGACCTGTAAGCTGACCCTAAGCGAATCAATTTGTAGGAAGGGAGAATCGATTCACCCTTGCAATTTTGCCAAGAAAGGGGCTACGGGTTATGAACCGTAGTTTTTCCCAAAACCCAAATCTCCTCCATTTTTACACACATCAACCAACATTAATCTGCCCAAAATCATCCTACATGATTTTCAACTACCATAACCTACAAAATCATCAACTTAAACCATGATTTGGGCTAAAAGAGCAAAAAAATCCATAATTTCCATTTGATTCACATACACAATAATCAATGCAACTCATTCATCTTAAATCACATATTAGCAAGTATAAAACTTGCCTTGAGGTAGAAATCTCATATTCTTGGAAGATGGAAGCAAGATCAATTCCCAAATCTCTAATCTCTCTCTTTTCTCAACAACTCTCTTCTTCTCTCTTTTTCTCTAGGTTAGCAAATGCACTTAAGAGAAATAAATGAGGTGCAAGACTAAATCATGGCTTTTGTCTAAATTTCCAACTTAAATGGCTAATACTACATTAAAATGACTCACAACTACACATTTAAGCTATAACCAGTCAAAAGTGCCTGAAACATAAAATACAATATGGCACTTATTTTGACCATCTCGCACATTTCGGGACTAACTACGCCTTCTAAATTGGCATTCGGTAATTTTATAAATCATTTCAAGTTTCGGTTTCATTTAAACCATAAATGTCATTTAAAGCATATGACACTATAAAATGTAGCATGATGATATTTAGATACACATACAGTAAATATGCAACAATCTAGTAAATATGCTCAATTAACTCATTTAGTTCATATTTACTCCATCATCCATATTTTAAATAATTACTTCACACAGTAAATTAATATAAAATAAGTTCTGAAAAGCGAGGGTTGTTACAGATATGAGATAAAATTCTCACTAAATTAATGTTTTAATTTGACAACAGACTGTAATACCCCCTAATTGTTATGACTTTTAAAATGGGTTATATTTTAAATTAATGGATTCATTGGATTTTATAATTAATTAATTCATTTCGGTTCTATCCGAATTGTGGATATTAAAATGAATGATTCTGAATATTACTTAAAGAATTTAGGTAATATATGAATATGATGAATACTGATATTGCTGTGAGTTGTTAATTCAGTAATTTGAATTTTTAGTCGGATGCGGTATGGGACGTGTCGGGACTAATTTGTTAAATTAAATGGAGATTTTATTTTTTATCGACCTTATAGTCATTTCGACTGCGTCGTTGCGTCTGTAAGGGTTGAAATAGTCAGAAAAGTCTATTTGGATGTTGGATTTGGGTCTCGGGGCATTTGGAAATGAAAAGACAACCCAAAAGGGCATTTTGGTCATTTTTATAGGGGGTGAATAGTGATTTCGGATTTTGTTCTATTATAAGTATTTGAGATTAAGTGTACGTGGGTTCATTCATCTCTTCTACACAATATTGAGAAGTCATCTTCCTAGAGAGAGTGAAAGGTTGCTTGGGAAGAGAAAAGCTTTCTTGGAAGGAGGAGAACCAAAGAACCAAAGGTCGCCACAAACAACCACCAGCGGAGGTTGACCGGAGAAGGGAGAACCACCTGTGATACACGACCCCAAAGGATCAGACCTTCATTAGAGGCAAGTGTTTGATAATGGCAATCTAAGTTTGTATATTGTCCATGTTAGAATAGTTGTAAAAAGAGATGATTTTTCATGTTTGGAAGATAAAGATGGAGTTGAAATGAATTTCTGGAAATATGAACATATATAGGAATCAAACTCATATTGTAGGTAGATAGTAATCCATGAAATAATCATAAATTTGTTGAAGAAATTCTTAAAACCATTGATGTGTTCATGAAGATATTATGTTGATCATTTTCTGGAAATAAGGATAGAAACATGGTTTTAATTCAATCTCTTGATGATTCTAGGATGTTTAGATCATTAGAAATCATTTATATAAGTTGATATATCATGCAGTAAGGATAATGAGTCATTTGGGTTGTTAATATGAAGGTTTGAATGATAAAAAATAATGAAACCCGTAGTAGAAGAAATGCAGAAAACATGGGTTGATACTTGGGCGATCGATCGATCGACCCCCTGCCTTCGATCGATCGACCTACCCAGAATTCCTAATGTTGTTTCTTTTTAATGTTGATTCTTATCCCAAACCTTTTTTAGATCTTTGGTGATTATTAATTGGATATTATGGGACTTAGAAAAGATCAGTAGGCCCTAGATAAGATTTGAATTAATTTGATTAGGATTTAATTGATTCGAATGATGATAATTATATTGAAAGGTATTTCGGTTGCTAAATTCATTTGTTGGATTCTAATTGGTATGCATGAGGATTAAATATAGGACCAGTAGGGGTGATTGAATATAACACCTGGGTATCCTTAAGTTTAAAATAGGGTTCAATCCTAAGTGAAAGAAGATGTGTTTATAAGAGATTTGAAACTATCGGTTTTGACCCTAATTAAAGGGAGAGTTTAAATTCGTAGTAAATCGGGAGATATGATGGTATGGACCAGTAGGGTATTAGTGACTTCTTACTGAATATATGTTGAGGAAAGACCTATTTGAGCCTTGAGTATCGAGTAAGGCCCGGGGATAATTAAATTAAGAAGTAAAGTTATGATATTTTAATACATGAGATTTAAAGAGATATAATGCTACGTATGAGAATAATCTAAGGGTAATGTGAGTACCTAGTTGATAGTATATTATAGGTATGATAATGCCTATTTGATTGATTGATGATTATGTGTGTGACATACCTAGCTTACTTGCTATCGACGGGAGGTTTGCGCGTGAGGGCAGTTATATCCTGATGAACCCATGGGATCTTTCATTTGTCGCTCAAGACCATAGGTCTATGAAAGACTTATCGGGGAGTTGATAAGTTCGCTGACTGTGGGTACGTAGGTATGTGTGTGACCCATGGATACGAGAACTATGTTCGCCTCCAATTTGTATGTTGATGTTTGTGGTTCGATAAATCCTTACCGAACCTTTTGTTCCCTATTCGGCGACCAGCGATGATGGGACATGATAGCAGAGTAATGTATTGCACCGCAACCGTGACTCGGGGTGCCGTATTATTTATGTATGTATATATATATATATAAATATATATAATGAATTAAATGAATGTATATAGTGGTTAAATCTATCTACGGTGATAGTTATAGATAATGGTGAATAGAGAAAGAGAATGGAATTAAGTTAATGAATGTTTCTTCTTATTGAATTGAAAAGCTTAATTCATATTAATGAGAAACGACACAGGTTAACGAGAAACGTATATGAATAATTATATGACGTATGGTGTGGGACATACGGGGTTACGATATGGGATAGTAACATAATATGGAAACTACTGAAGAGAAACCATTAACTAGGAGGTTAATAGGAAACGTTAGGTGTGCACTCTAGATGAGAGGTGAGAATAGCAAGTGAGAGTGTGGATGCTAACATGTACATAATAAATGCTTTATTTCACTTGTTAAGTACTTGCTATTTTCAAAATCATTTTCACATCGGGCTCTGACCCGTCTCCTTGCATATTTCCTTTTCTATTGTACCTTCTATATCAGGTGTCAAGCAACAGGGATGCCAACCTTAGCCGATTATGACGAGCTATGGAGCTATGGAGTATTGCTTAGACGCTTATCTTCATTTGATTCACAGTATTCTTTTATATAGGGCATGTCGCCCAAAGGAACTAAATTATCTCTTTTCTATCTGAGTCAAATACTCCTCTATTTGTGTCATTTTAATACATTTCATATAGTTGGGATTATTGTATTGGATTATTATGTGGGAATGTTTATTCCAACTGCATTTAAATTCTTTTGTGTTGTAGAATAAAATGTGTTTTGTTATTCTTAAACTAAAAATGGATTTTGTTGAATTAAAATTTGGAAAGTTTTTAACACCAGCTTAATTGGGTATTGGGTGAGTTGTAAATGTTTTTGACACTGATGCTAAGAATGAGCCAACTGTATATTATATTTTAATTTGGTATGGGACTGACCACCCGGTATTTAATTAGGCGGGGTGATTAGGCATATATTCTTCACATTTATCCTCTTAATTGCGGTATTTTTATGATCCCGTGCAGTGTAAATATCTTGGATTTGTCTCGTATTTATGCTACTAACCTTTTTTGAAAATTATTTCGTGTTTTGTGTATTTCTCAGGTGTTTTACAGGTATTTCACGCAAGTTAGTGCGAAGGAGAAATCAAAACAGTGAAAGAAACCAAGAAATGGAGAGTTGAAGGGCATTTTCGTAATTATTCAGCCTTATTCCGGAGGTGGGGCCAACTAGAAAGTTGAAGAGATCTAAATTACAAGAATACTGGAAAAAACGGCACCTCAATTCGAGCTACGGTGAAGAAGTTACGATGTTTTGAAGTTGCGCGATAATGAAGAGTCTGGATGTGCGAATTTCTGTCATTAATTATGCATTTAATGCAGTGCAACTCTTGGAAAACTTGTGCCACAAGCGAAATTTGATGTCAAATTCGTCCAACTTGGTGCTATAAAAGACCAAGCCCTACCTCATTTTCAAAAGGAGTTGAATTCTAGAGAGAGGGAGTCAAATTCTAGAGGGTAGGAGTAGGATTAGAGAGAGAAAGTTAGATTGTAGTTTTCTTTGGTAGAAGTTTTCATAAACTCTAGTTGTAAGTTTGAAGAAGAAGTTTTGCTGGATTCAAATTCATCTCTTTCTCCTCTTGCTAAATACAAGTATCAATTTCTATTCTCTATTTTATTGTTCCATTCAATTCTCAATTGTTTTGCAAATTGTTAACAATGTTTGTTAGAGTTTTCTTTTGTTTTCATCATGTTTAGCTAATTTTTAAGGGTTGGGATGCATGAACCCATCCCGATGTAATTTATCTACGTAGGAAATAGAATTTAAATTTAAATTTGATAGAATCGTGTAAGATAAGTTCACAATCATCCTAGATATTTTAATCTCTCTTGCCTTAGGTACTTGGGATATTTAAGAATATGATGTGCGTGTAATTATTTAGCACCGCTTTATATTTATCTTTGATTTCATATGATGCGGGCTTGAACCTCATATATGTAATGCTTAGGATCTATAAAGACTGTATTCATTCAAATTTATAATTTACAATTCTAGTATTCTAATGGGTAATTACTAGGGATTGGGGGATTGTATTCCAACCTATTTCCTCATTCATTTTAATTAGTTTTATAAATTTGTTCCAACTTATTTCCCCTTGTCAACCATCATCATCTTTTTCACTTTTATTTTAGAAGTAATAAATCAATTAAATTCTATAAAACATTCCCTGTGGATTCGATACCCAGACTTACTACTATACTCCATAAAAGTGTAGTTAAAAGTTTAGGTTTTTTTTATTGAGGTTGGAAGCCGATAACAACGACTAGCGTATTACACAAACGCTCGGTTTTTCCACTCGATCACGGGGTGTTATAGGTGGTATCAGAGCATCGGGTTCTAGTGTCCTTTAGGATCTGTACAGCTTATTGTGTTTTCAGCTTAGCGTTCTTTGATGTAGAGCCCTATGAGTAGGATTATTTCTTATCTATTTATGCCTACGATCTTCAGCTATTTTGTTACATTAAATACTGATAGTGTACTCTCGTTTCATATGCCTCCTCGGCGTGCACCTCAGCCCGACCCAGCTCAGGGTATGATGACTGCGGCCGAAATTACTGCAATTTTCACTCAGGCAGTCAATGCAGCTCTAGCTGATGTTCAGCAGGCTCCAGCACAGGCACCAGTTGTGCCACCCACGTAAGGGCAAGTGTTTTCGACTGCATGGGAACGAGCGAGGGGTGCTTTTCAAAAGGAACAGCCACCTGAGTTTTCGTGAAGATCAAATGTTGAGACTTCTAGACAATGGAAGAAATATATACAAAGGCACTTGAGAATGCTCGAATGCACTGAGGTTCAACGTCAAATACTAGCCACCTTCAAGCTAGTAGGGGCAGCTTTGCAATGATTGGAAGCTACGGCCACTATGGAGGAGAGAGACACAATGACTATCCAAGACTTTTGGATATGGTTTGATGGGAAGTACTTTCCTTCTGCCATCCGTACAGAGATGAGGCGAAAACTACTTGATTTGAAGCAGGGAGAGAAGACGGTGACGGAATACGAGGAAGAATTTACGCGATTAACTAATTTGGTACCAGCAGAGGTACCCACTGAGGAGAGGAGAATTCTAATGTTCACTGATAGGTTTAACTATAAGATTCGCCAGCATTTATTGGGAAATCTTTCACTACGTACGTATGCAGATGTTCTTAATGTTTCAATGCTTCACTGGCAGGATAATCGCTTACATACTCATGGTGTCAAGCGGGGGTTTGGGTCAAGCCTGCAAGGCAAGACTACTGGGGGCAGTTCTAGTGGAACTCAGCCAGGACAGAGTCATCATCGTCACGGTGAGCAGGGTTCCCAAACAGGGGATTATGCTAAGAGTTTATGATCTGGAGATTCTCGATTTGAAGATAGAGGTAATGGGCAAGGAGAGTAGGGCCATCAGGGCCATAGACAGGTTCAGCAAGGCCACGGGAAAGGAGGTAATGGCCAGTAGGGACGAGGCCAACAGGGGCAAAGTGGTGGAAAGTTTGTGGAAAATGTTTCCTGTGCGGCAAGTATGGACATAAACGACAAGATTGTCCTGATAAAGACAAATTCCCTCCGCAACAAAATGCTCGACAAGAGCCACAGACACCAGTGTTTCCACCAGCTGCTCTTCCATCTCCAGCTCCAGTTCTAGCACTACCTCCCATTCCAGCTCCGGTGCAACAGGGTCAGTACGGGCGTGTATATAACGTCCATCAAGTAGCGAATCAATAACCACCACCCGCGAATGAGGGTATGTTTTCTATCTATGGAATTATTAGGCGTATACTAAATTTTTGTAGCGATTAATATTGTGTGGGCAAAAGGGTTGCTAAACTTAGCCTATGGCCCTGTTATTTACGTAGACTCACCGAGGGGTGTGGGACACCTATATTCTACATGTTATCACGTGGGTTTGATTTTTATCATGGGATTACTTACTTTGGGCATGTCCGAGCATGATGTGACTATCGGGATGGATTTACTAGTGGTATATGAGAGCGTATGTACTACTACTAGCCAGCACCTTATCTTTAATAAGATATTAGGTTGCGATTGATAAAACTTATGGAGGGGTTATATACTATTGACTAAGGACTTGAGGAGTTTAGATGACCGACTACTTTAGGTAGTAGTGTATCGGGGGGTTCCTTGTTTGGATTTCGCTTGCGAGACACCCCATGCATGAAACTATTAAACGTTGGGAGTCGAAATAAGTTAGGTCTTTAGGATATGAGTTTATAACTTTTGCGATTGATACGAGTATTATGCGTGTAACTATATCCATTTTTTTTAATGAAAGAGGTATGATAGGGTGTATGGGCGCCCTGGATGGTTGGATTGTAGTAGTTTTCATAATTGTGAAATTGTAAGTAGTTGTGACTTCAGGATTTGTTTGTTTAATACGTGAGGCTCATTTTTTTCCAAATTTTGTCACGAGGATGGTATAGGGAATATTGGGTAAAGTTTAAATTGGATTCAGTTGAAACTATATGGTGAGGCTTGGTGTAACATCAATGGGGATTTTTGATAATGTATTGTATGGGCGGTACTACTTAGATTTCTTGCGATGTGAGATTTATACTCAGAGTTGACCTTACCAGTATGATTTATCTTTCTGAATTTTGGGACGAAATTCTGTTATAAGGGGGAAGTATGTAATACCCCGTAATTTTAATGACTTTTAAAATGGGTTATATTTTAAATTAATGGATTAATTGGATTTTATTATTAATTAACTCATTTGGGTTATATCCGAATTATGGATATTAAAATGAATGATTCTGAATATTACTTAAAGATATTTAGGCAATATATGAATCTGATGATTACTGATATTGCTGTGAGTTGTTAATTCAGTAATTTAAATTTTTAGTCGGATTCAGTATGGGATGTGTTGGGACTAATTTGTTAAATTAAAAAGGGAGTTTATTTTCTATTGACCTTATAGTCATTTCGACTCCGTCATTGCGTCCGGAAGGGTTGAAATAGTCAGAAAAGTCTATTTGGATGTTAGATTTGGGTCTCGGGTCATTTGGAAATGAAAAGACAACACAAAAGGGCATTTTGGTCATTTTTATAGGGGATGAATAGTGATTTTGGATTTTGTCCTATTATAAGTATTTGGAGATTAAGTGTACGTGGGTTCATTCATCTCGTCTACACAATATTGAGAAGTCATCTTCCTAGAGAGAGTGAAATGTTGCTTGGGAAGAGAAAAGCTTTCTTGGAAGGAGGACAACCAAAGAACCAAAGGTCACCACCACCAACCACCAGCGGAGGTTAACCGGAGAAGGGAGAACCACCTATGATACACGAACCCAAAGGATCAAACCTTCATTAGAGGTAAGTGTTTGATAATGACAATCTAAGTTTGTATATTGTCCATGTTAGAATAGTTGTAAAAAGAGATGATTTTTCATGTTTGGAAGATAAAGATGGAGTTGAAATGGATTTCTGGAAATATGAACATATATAGGAATCAAACTCATGTTGTAGGTAGATAGTAATCCACGAAATAATCATAAATCTGTTGAAGAAATTCTGAAAACCATTGATGTGTTCTTGAAGATATTATGTTGATAATTTTCTGGAAATAAGGATAGAAACATGCTTTTAATTCAATCTCTAAATGATTCTACAATGTTTAGATCATTAGAAATCATTTATATATGTTGATATATCATGCAGTAAGGATTATAAGTCATCTGTGTTGTTAATATGAAGGTTTGAATGATAAAAAGTGATGAAACCATAGTAGAAATGCAGAAAAATAGGGCTGATACTTGGGCGATCGATCGATCGACCCCCTGCCTTCGATCGATTAACCTCCCCAGAATTCGTAAAGTTGTTTCTTTTTCATGTTGATTCTTATCCCAAACCTTTTATAGATCTTTGGTGATTATTAAATGGATATTATGGGACTTAGAAAAGATCAGTAGGCCCTAGATAAGATTCGAATTAATTTGATTGGGATTTAATTGATTAGAATGACGATAATTATATTGAAAGGTATTTCGGTTGCTAGATTCATTTGTTGGATTCTAATTGGTATGCATGAGGATTAAAGATAGGACCAGTAGGGGTGATTGAATATAACACCTGGGTATCGTTAAGTTTAGAAGAGGGTTTAATCCTAAGTGAAAGAAGATGTGTTTATAAGAGATTTGAAACTATCGGTTTTGACCCTAATTAAAGGGAGAGTTTAAATTCGTAGTAAATCGGGAGATATGATGGTATGGACCAGTAGGGTATTAGTGACTTCTTACTGAATATATGTTGAGGAAAAACCTATTTGAACCTTGAGTATCGAGTGAGGCTCGGGGATAATTAAATTAAGAAGTAAAGTTACGATATTTTAATACGTGGGATTTAAAGCGATATAATGCTACGTATGGAAATAATCTAAGGGTAATGTTAGTATCTGGTTGATTGATTGATGTATGATTATGTGTATGACATACCTAGCTTACTTGCTATGGACGGGAGGTTTGCGCGTGAGAGCAGTCATATCCTGATGAACCCGTGGGATCATTGATTTATCGCTCAAGAACATAGGTCTATAAAAGACTTATCGGGGAGTTGATAAGTCCGTTGACTCTGGGTACGTAGGTATGTGCATGACCCATGGATACGAGAACTATGTTCGCCTCCAATTTGTATGTTGATGTTTGTGGTTCGAGAAATCCTTACCGAACCTTTTGTCCCCTATTCGGCGACCAGCGATGATGGGACATGATAGCAGAGTAATGTATTGCACCACAGACGTGACTCGGGGTACTGTAATATATATGTATATATATATATATATATATATATAATGAATTAAATGAATGTATATAGTGGTTAAATCTATCTACGATGATAATTGTAGATAACGGTGAATAGAGAAAGAGAATGGAATTAAGTTAATGAATGTTTATTTGTATAGAATTGAAAAGCTTAATTCATATTAATGTAAAACGATACAGGTTAATGAGAAACATATATGAATAATTATATGACGTATGGTATGGCACATACGGGGTTACGATATGGGATAGTAACATAATATGGAAACAAGTGAAGAGGAACCATTAACTAGGAGGTTAATAGGAAACGTTAATTGTGCACTCTAGATGAGAGGTGAGAATTGCAAGTGCGAGTTTGGATGCTAACATGTACATAATAAATGCTTTATTGCACTTGTTAAATACTAGTTGTTTTCAAAATCATTTTCACATCGGGCTCTGACCTGTTTCCTTGCATATTTTCTTTTCTATTGTACCTTCTATATCAGGTGTCCAGCAACAGGGACGCCAACCTTAGAGGATTATGACGAGCTATGGCGTATTGATTAGATGCTTATTTCCATTTTATTCACAATATTCTTTTATGTAGGGCATGTCTCCCAAAGGAACTCAATTATCTCTTTTCTATCTGAGTCAAATACTCTTGTATTCGTGTCATTTTAATACATTTCATATAGTTGGGATTATTGTATTGGATTATTATGTGGGAATGTTTATTCTAATTGCATTTTAATTCTTTTGTTTTGTAGAATAAAATGTGTTGTGTTGTGTTATTCTTAAACTAAAAATGGATTTTGTTGAATTAAAATTTAGAAACTTTTTAACACTAGCTTAATTGGGTATTGGGTGAGTTGTAAATGTTTTCGACAGTGATGCTAAGAATGAGCCAACTGTATATTCGGTTTTAATTTGGTATGGAACTGGCCACCCTGTATTTAATTAGGCGGGGTGTTACACAGACATGTTAATAGATCTCTAATACATAATGTGCATTTTATTTTTCTTATAATTAGTAATCATTTATTAGAAATTATATGATGCTTGTAGATACTGGAGTATTAAATATACATAATATATATTTGAATAATGTATATGATTTATAGAGTTCATTCAATCAGTTAAAATCAATTCACTGTAAGGAATAGTCTTGTTTAATGATTAAACTCAATATTCTTCACAGTTATAAGCATCACAGTTTACTACTGCTATCATCTTTACATTTTATATTCATTTTCATTATAGATGGGTCATTGTGGTGATTACAAGATATTTCATAATATGAATATTTCATTAAGTAAAGACTTACAGACACAAGTCACTAAAGTTTTCACTTATGTTCATTAAATATCGCATGAGCAATAAACTAAATTATTCATGTTGGGTTTCATAAACTTAATTGGTGATATCATGATGAAAGAAACAATGACATATGCATTTGATGACCATTATTTCCTTCCTAAAATGTATATCACCACTTAATTTTTGCTCAATAATTGTAATTGGACCTAGAGGCTACCGAATCACAATAATTGAATGAAAAATAATATGTGTGCAACATCATAAATCTTAGCGTTCAATATCATACATGGATAAGTAGACAACCAAAATATAAATGATATGGACACATTAGTCCAATATTTATCTGTTATGGACCGGAGTACTTTAACGAGCACCAATCCTTACATTATATAAATATTAAAGATAAGCATAAATGTGTAAAATACCCATAATACATGAATAAATTATATAATTGCCTATTTCTTAATTAAAATTCAAGAAAACTAGACATAAGTGAAAATCATAAAGACAAGGAGTTTTCATGAGATATTACTCGAATAATAGCGAATGGAAAACATAAATCATTTACTTTCACTTCATTACTTATGTATGAGTAACAAATCATAAATATTGACCTAAATCATTCATGATCATACTAATGCACAATACGGCTATAACATTAAGTTGTTGGTGTTTTAAAAAAAAACTTAAGATGGTAACGTCCTAAATGATTGCAAAAATAGAAGGCATCTGTATTTGATGTCTAATACTTTCTTAAAATATTGTTACCCATTAGTATTCAGATAATCATAGGTGGCATATGTGTTTGATCTCCAACAACATTAATTGTGATTAAGTGAATGAACATATACCAACAATTCAACATTAAAAGGAATATTAGTATCTGATCGAAATACATTATCTAGTAGCCATGCATATGAATCGTAGTACATGCTTGGCATTTAATTCAATTTAACATAAATACTAGCATTCGAACGAAAACATAAATCTAGTATCCACACATATGAATTGTAGATTGTGTTTGGGATTTAATTCAACTTAATGGAAGTACTAACATTAGAATAAACAATAATTCCAATATTCAACTACATGAATCTTTGGACTGTGTTTGGCACAAGATTCATTAAAACGTGAATATCATAATATTCAACAATATGAATCATTGGCCTGTGTTTGACACAAGACTCATCAAAATATGAATATTAAAAACAATACAAGTCTAATATCCTACCATATTAAACATGTTGGCCTGTGTTTGGCGAATATTCAACTAAAATAGGATCATTAGAACGCGATTTTATAACAATTCTAAATAAAACATACATGAAGTATGGGGAAACTTAAATTTTGTCAAAAATGAAAAAAATAAGTTATCATCATGGAAATGTAGTAAATTACTAAAGAATCCCAAAACATTCGATGGAATAGTTTTTCGGAAATGCAATATTGTCGTTAACATTAATTATGAAAAAATTAATGCCCCAAAAAAATATTATAATCAAAACTTCATGTATAATTAAGGGTCCAAATATAAATGCATACACGATAATCTAATATTTACAATTACACATAAATACACTTTAATGTCTGTCCCATCTAACATCATATAAATATTAGTGTCGAAACATTAATTATATTAGGACCTTTGGGCTACCAAATATAAATTATGCACAATTATCTAATTTCATTAAAATGTTATGGTCAAACACATAATCATACATTTAATATTCAAAATTTTATATTGAACCTTTGGTCAATACAAATAATACATAACATGAATATTAGAACAACCATTTAATAGAAATATATGTAGTGATATTTTCCATAAAATAGCAAAAATAATTTATTTTTTCAAAAATGAAAAATTTTGAGTTATCACTAAAATAACATAAATAAAATTTGATCGGAGGATATCAAGGGTGGAACGCCGCAAGTTGACCGCTCCTAACAGGGTAGTATTCTTTAGAGATTTATGAAGACTAGCTAGTTATACTTGTCTATGGTATCAGGTAGAATTGTAAGTCGACTCCTCCCGCTATCACTGTTGATAATGTTGTGGACCTTAAACATGTTTCTTCATGAATTACTGAGGAATTTAACTAGAGTAATTTTAACTCTCGTGGACTTAGTGTTATTTCTAGAGCCATCACCCTCGACGAGTTCCGCTACATCATGACGTGAACTACGTCTAAGGAAGCATGAGATATCCTTTATCTCACTCACGAGGGTACCAATGCTGTAAAAGCGTCAAACCTTCAAAATTTTGACAACCTAATTTGAGAGCATCACTATGCTAGAGAGTCATTCGATGAGTTTTATGCGCATTTATCATAGATAGTTAATTATAGTTTTCATTTAGGTGAGAAGATCCATGAGACAATAGTTGTTAAGAGGATTTTGAGGCCATTACATGAACTCTTTATTCCTTAGGTCATTGTGCTTAATTCATTAGGGATCCTAAACACCCTTAGGTTAGAAGAATTTGTAGGAGATCTTCAAACATATGAGATAGATATGTTCCCTATAACTATTAAACCTAAGGAAGTACGGATTGCTTTAAAGACTCAAACTAATATAAAGAATAAAGAGAGAGTTTGTGATTCTGAATCTGAGGCTGCTGTTGATTTTGATGACTTGGCCCTTTTTGCAAAAAAATTCAAAAAGTTTCTCAAATTTTCCAAAGAAAACTCTTCCAGTGAAAATATTTTTAAGAAATATAAAAATAAGAATAAGGGAACAAGTGAGGATTATAAAGGGGGAAGAGATTAGGTGTTGTGAATGTGAGGGTAAATGGCACAAGGCACACGAGTGTCCCAGTAGGCTAAAGAGAATGGACAATAAAGTTACACATAAAGCCACTCTTAATGATAGTGACATCGAGTCGATTGATTCACAGGGAGAATCACCGCATGAACCTTGCATTGCGTTTATGGTTAGTCACATTATCACTTCTAGTTTGTCCCAAACCGTTGGGGACATTTGTAAAAGTGACAATGTTTTGATTAACTCAAAAGATAGTCAGGTTGAGGATGAGATTTTGAATGAGGGAGAAGGTGGTCTTCAAAAGGCGTTTAGTGAAAACTAAAAATATAAATAAAGATTTGTATGTTAGGGTGTTATATTAGAAGAAGAAGAAGAAGAAGAAGAAGAAGAAGAAGAAGAAGAAGAAGAAGAAGAAGAAGAAGAAGAAGAAGAAGAAGAAGAAGAAGAAGAAGAAGAAGAAGAAGAAGAAGAAGAAGGTGAAAGTTTCGAGAGACTGTGAGGCGTCGGTGAGTCAACTCGAGAAGGTGAAAATTTCTTTATGTGAGAAGTTGATCATTTTAGGGTAAGAAAATACCGATTTAACCAACACCATGGCTAGTCATACGAGAGATCTTCAATCTTTATTATAAACTCATAAGAAACTTGAAGAATACTCTAAAGCTATCTCAAATGTGCTTAGGAGGTCAAGGTCACATTATAGGACACATCTAATAAGGTAGGAAAGATTCTCCTCAGTCCCTCTTTAGGTAACGTCGAGAGGCAAGGAATAAGTTATGATAGTGCATCAACTTCCGATGTTGCACCGAGCCAGTTCCCGAGTTTGTGTTAAATCTATATGGTCCTCAACTTAACCTACCAAGGAGAGCTCATTTAAGATGTCTTGAGGAAGGTGGAACCAATCCCGTGTATGTTCGTTCCCATTACAAATAAAGAGGTCAACTTAGACAATTTTGTTTTAAGCTAGGGATAGTGTCTTATAGGTATGTTCCCCGATTTCCTCACATGCGATATCCCGCATGAATTCCCACACATGTTATCTGCATGCTCGGGAACATCAAATGAGAGATTTTGAGAGTTTTCGAGAGGAAGTTGAGTATTCAGTCAAAACTTCACAAAATTTTATAGAGGTTTTTAATAGGATGTCATCTCCTTTGGATAAGTCCTCTGGGCCTAATGATTGAGGTTGCGAATTGTTACTAGAATAGGGTGTTTTTTCATGCACATATCTTATATCCCTATTGCTAGTATGTACTATCATTGTACTTATATATTATTTTTATTTGATATATTTTTCAAAAAATCCAAAAAGGGTTTTATTTTTTGAAAATTTAAAAAGAAATACAAAAATATTTTCTGTTTCTTTTGAGAAAAAGTTGAAAAGGAAAAAATAATTTATTTTGATAAAATTTTTGAAAAAATCCAATAAAAGTTTTGTATTTTTTTAAGCTTATGTGTATGGACATTAAATATGTCCAAGTCTGCCATTCATTCCACATCCACGTGACTATTTTTGTAGTGTTTTGAGAGGTGACATCATTTTATTCAGGTGTTTTATAATGTGTGGAGTCATTAAGATGTGATTTGATGACAACTTGCTACATGTTTGACTCCTGTCTCCTGTAATGTACACGAGCACGAGCTTATACGAGTATTGCACCTACCTGTCACATGTCGATCATAGTGTGTTTCATCTCAATTTTTCTTTAAAAACGAACCAAATGTGAAAAACGAGATAATAAAAAGTTGTCATGTAAGACGCACTACCCGGATTTAAAAAATTCATATTTTTGGTAAAATTGTCATATATTAAGCAATGGAATCGGGCTGTGAAGGACAAAGTCTTTTTGTGAAAAGCAACCATTTGCAATAAAAAGATCTAAAAAAATTAAAGGCACATAAAAATAGAAGTGCGAGGACATTAACTTGAACATTGGTGCTTCGCTACAAATGAGCATTAATTTCTTTAAAATTATTGAGAGTATAATTACTATATGTGAGATTCTGATGGAGTTAAGTTGAAGATCAATGGGTTGCACATACTATAAAAATCTCGAAATATCATTACATAGTTTTGGACATCATTGGTATGAAAATAACTTACGGTCTTGATTTGTTGATTAGGTTAAGTCCATTTCACATGAGTTCTCCATTTTTACACCTATGGTAGACTGTGCGATCTTTCATTAGTGGTATCTCAATCCTTCGTGCACATATGTTAGGTTTGTTTACATTGATTAAGGTAATACCCTGCATTTTTCTCTATTAAATAATTAGTAAAAAAAATTATATTTTTCGGATAAATGACTAATTTTGGGAATTTAATCTAAACAATTTTTTTATTCGAATAAATTAAGTGGGAACTTGTTATTTAGTTGTGCTTGTGTTCATGAATCATTTTTGTGCATGAATATGTCATTTGCACATAATTAAAGGAAATTATAAAATTCGTGTGCGACACAAATAAAAAGTAACAATCTCATGATATCTAATTCAGACCACGTTTTGGGACTTATATATACTCGTTTAAGTGGTTTATACCTTTAAAAATGGCCTTGGGTCAATAACATATGGGTTGGGAAAGTTTTGGGCTAATTGGATAATAGATTCGGTCTCATTTAGGGGTCCAAAAGTTGGGCCCATAACTCAAGTCGGGATTTAACACTTAATGAAGAGTTTAGTGGGGGCAAACCGCATCCCCATTACCACACTAATCAAACATTAACAGTAGCCACGAGAGAGAGGAGTTAGAAACACCCAAGAAGAAAATAAAGAAGAATAAGAGGGAGACTAGTAGCTTTCAAGGGTTCTCCACAACATATTCCGGGCAAAAAATTCTTGCATAACTTATGTATATATTTTATTTCTCAATGCAGAATCTGTACCCCCTATCAATTTCTGGAAACTAGGGTTTATTGGGTTTGAATCTTATAGTTAAATACACATATGTAGAGTAATTATAATTCAAAATTGATAATGAGATGCATGTAGAGGACTGATTTCATGTAGATATCATTTCCAGAAATTAGGAACCAAAATATGAATATCTGGGCTTAGAATCCTGTAACCCAAACTGAACCCATAGGGCGAAAAAAGAACCGATCCAGTGTAGATCGATTTTGCTGTAAAGACCAATCCGAACCAATAGCCACTAAAATGAACCGATCTGGTGCAGGTTTAATTTTATGTAAAGAATGAACCAAACCAATGGGAAATAAAACAAACCAATCCGGTGGGGTGCAAACATTCTGTAAAGGGCAAACCGAACCGATTCCTCGGGACTGTACCAGTTTGTCTGAGTAAAATTTAGGGCTAAATTGTATGGCTAATGTGGAGGAAGTTAATGCTGAATATTACACCGTAATATATATAAACTCCTTAAACATAAATTCGGTTCTGGCACTTAACTATGGGATATCATTGGGGATATTGAAATTTATTTGAAACTTAAAAATGTTAAAGTTGGAATAATTAGAGCGTGGAACAAAATTTTACCCGTATCCTAATAAATAATGATTACCTATGACTGAATGGGTAAGTAATTATTTATACGATGATTAATTATTATATAACTAGTAGTATGGGATTTGGTTTGGAATATTATGGTAATTTAGAAATAATTAACTCACATATTATAGAAAAAATAAAATGTATTATATAATGTTGTGTGTGGACATACCAGTAGACTTTCCTATCGGCTCGGGGGTTCACTTGTTAGGGATAGTGACCACACGCCGGCACAGGTGGGCTTGACATCGTTTAGACACATAGGTACTACATAGAGGTGTGGCACCCCGCCTAATAAAATACCGGGTGATCAGTCATATATAAAATTACACAGGAATCTTATTTGGTTCATTCTTAGCACCACTGTCGTTCATTCATTAATTACTAACCACCTAGTCTTTCATTAAGCTGATGTCATATTTTATCCTTATCAATTGAACCCAACAACCTACTAAAAAAACAAATAATCTAAAACAAGTATGAAACTAATACATGCCACATAGTACGTACCATAGTTTGTCAAACAATGTCGACTACAAGCCATCCACAAATGTGAATATATAATTATCTTAATACATGCCAATACCGTTCTCAAAGTCCCTCACCACCGAAATCGAACGTATCGAAACCACCACCTCCTGTGAGGTCTCCTCCTCAAGGTAATATAAATGAGTGCATGATCCTCCTTCAAGAAGGGGCATCGTTATTAAAAACATTTCCTGCCCCAGGATACTGAACACTATGGCTCTCTCATAACAGTCAACCATCGCTCTATAACCGGCTAACCAATCCCTACCCAAAATAACATCATAGCCCTCCAAATCCAATACCAAAGATCTGTCGAAAAATTCAAACCCAATCACAATGTCTACCCCTTTACAAATTGAGTGAATAAGCGATCCAGCCCCTATCAGTAATTCCACACACATGAGTAGACTATCAGATGTGTCTAGTAACCCAACCACTCTAGCAAAATGGGTTCTGACAAATGAATGCGATGCACCAGTATCGAAAAGAATTCTACTATCATTGCCATGGATAAGGAACGCACCCTCAAATGATGGTGGTGCGGGTGATGTGGGAGGAATCGAAACATCTCGAACATTGTACACACGTCCGTACTGCAACTGTCCCAACTGCTGCTAGATCGGGAGTGATGGTGTTGCCTGGGGTTCCTATGTCTGATGTCCCTACGGGGAACCCTGCTACTGGCCCCTATATCTCCGCGGACAATCTCTCCTGAGGTGGTCTGCCTGGATATAAATGTAACAAAGTCTCTGGTCATTCCCCTGATACTGACCCTACTTTCCCCAACACTGCGATCCCTGAGGTTTCCCCGATGGCCCTGGCAAGGCTTCCCTGACTGCCCCGATTGTTGGACCTGATGGCCACCCCCATTGTTCCCCTGGCCCTGACAACCTTGAGGAACCTGCTGCTGATTTGGGCCTTGTGGGCCCTGCCTAAACCCCTGATCTCCAAATCAAAATCCCCTGGTATGATTTCCCTGATAAGTATCCTTCCCCTGTAGTTCACCACTCGTAAGACCTCCATTAGCCTTGCCCTACTGGCTTGGCTCCCCACCTCTCTTGATTCCCTTAAGATGGAAGCAATGATCCTGGCAATGAGGAAGGGATGCATTAACAACATCAGTATATGTCATTAAATCCAGATTACCTATAAAAAATTTCCTGATCCTCTAGGCCAACCCATCAACAAATATAGTTTTCTTCCTTTCCTCGTTGTTCACCTCATCCGGTATAAGAGTGGCTAGACAAGTGAGATCCTCTTTATACCCGATAATAGATCTATCTACCCACATCAACTCCCTAAGCCTCCTCCTCATCTCTATCTCTACGACCGAGGGAAAGTACTTGCAGTCGAACTGCGCCCAAAACTTTGCAACTGCCATAGAATCCCTCTCTGCAACTATGGTAGTGGACTCCCACCATTGCAAGGCGGCTCCCATCAGCCTAAATGTCACAAGCATCTGCCTCTTCACCTCGCTAAACTCTACCATCCATAGGTGCCTCTCTATATGATGCCTCCACTGGTAAGCTGTAATCACATCCGCACTACCCTAGAACTCTGGGGGATGACCTTTCTCGAAGGCCTCCCGCCCCTACTAGAGCCATGTGCTGTGGTGGCTGATGTTGAGAAAGGTGAGCTGCCATCACTATTATGGAGGCATTAATCGCTTATGACACTATACCCTCTACCTTCTTGGTAGAAACAAACCCCTATGGTTGTGGTACCTTAGTCTCCTAGGGAGCCTCACCCTCTCCTAATCGAGTGGCTACCCTCGTGGGTCTTCCTTTCACTCTCTTAGGTGGCATCTGAAATGTAGAATGATTTGTATTAGTTTACAATATATAAAAATCCTGAAATAGCAGAAGAGTGATAAATAATAAACATAATATGAGTCAACAGTCCTAACAATAGGTTCTATGCCAACGAACGCAATGCTGAAACTAAAGTAAGCCGCACAGATCCAAGGGATACTAGAACCTGATGCTCTGATACCATCTGTGACACCACACCTAATAATATACCATGTGATCAGGCTTATATCAAATTAAACAGGAGTCTCATTTGGTTCATTCTTAGCATCACTGTCATTCATTCATTAATTACTAACCACCTAGTCTTTCATTAAACTGATGTCAAATTTTATCCTTATCAATTCAACCCAACAACCTACTAAAACAGAAAATAATCTTAAACAAGTATGAAACTAATACACGCCACGAAGTAAGTACCATAGTCTGTCCAACAACGTCGACTACAAGCCATCCACAAATGAGAATATAAAAGTATCTCAATACATGCCAATACCGAATATAAACGTACAAGTCGGAAAGTAAAACTGACATGATCCCTATTTAAGATAGAATGAGATAATCGACTACATCAAAGAAACCACAGCACTCCACATAGCTGCAGCCACGTACTCGGCAAGAAGGACTCAAGCCTGGAGCCCTTGTGGGAGGACACCTAAAAGGTTTTTGAAAAGATTTTATAGCAAGGGTTAGAACCGAAAATATTTGAAAATATTTAGCAAGTAAATTTAAATGAAAGAAGTAAATATGCAAATGATCTTAATATTTAAATTAGTGCCATGCCCTCCCTTGAGTTTACAACACCCCTCAACTAATGTTCACGCCTAACGGATTAAACCTAATGTTCCTAACCACTTCTCTCGTAATTATCCATTCCCAAATACTATACTAATTACCCCACTTATATACCCCAAGTGAGCATAGTATTTTACATATTAAGTTATTACTCGCATTAACTTATATGGATCATAGATCTTTCTCTTTAGTTTTTATAGCATTACCACAAGTTATAATATCTATACATTTCAAGCCATGTATATATGTAATTATCTGTATATAATTTTGCACTATATATACGTATCATATCTCAACATTCACACATATATCGGATATACAATGCTATCACCGAACGCATAGGAGGCGGCCATAGTTCCCGCCGAAAGTGTCTGCTCCATACCAATGGTCCACCCCTAAGTCATAGACGCTATGGCTTGGGGATTATACTCACCCTGCTCCTCAAGTCAGGGTTTTTACCCTCATCGCGCAACCTCCTATGATAGCATTTATATGGGTATGGCTTTACTATATATGTATTTCACACAAATATATATATATATATATATATATATATATATATACACTACGCATCGACATATATAGAAATGCAGACTATTGGAGTATCATGCCCATACCCAAGCCTAAAATATTTAAGTCTACGCCCCAACTTCTTTATTATTATTATTTACACATTAATTTTCGTTATCTTAATATATCCCCTTTTCAAGTATAACCGAACTCCTTATATCTCGTCTCGATATTAAGTTTTTCTAGTCCACCATTTAATTTTATACAATCAAGTTTAATCCCTTTAAATAACAAGATCATAATATACTAAATCATGAGCTTATATCTCTAATATCATGCAATTCAGTCAAATAATCCTAAGGTTAAGAAATTCCAAATTGACCCTATGTCAATATTAAATTTCACAATTTCAGTTAGGGTAGAAACTAAACTTCTAAAATAGCAGGTCTGAATCAGGGAATTTCAGAAATCTGACAGTCATCAGATCTCGTTCGAACGACAGTGGATCTCGTTCGAACGAATTACCTAGTCGTTCAAAGGACAGTGGTGATTCGTCTTCTCTCTTTCTTCTGCATAAACCCAGTTCACCATTGATGAATTTAAAACCCCTATTTTGAACAAGTTTATGAAGAAACATTTTCCCCAATTCATCATAAGGCCCTTTCTCCATTACAACAATCCTAGCCCTAATAGTCTCATCAATTTTCAAATCCTCAATCATCAAATGCATCATTTAGCAAATCATCTACAAATTCATAATCCTTATAAGGAGAAAACCCCAATTTATACAAGAACTAACCTGTAATACCGCATAATTTTAATTGATTTTTATTTAAGGGATTAATTGAATTAAATGAGAATTAATTGGGAATTAATCCGAATATAAATAATAGCGAGATGTGAGTTGGTATTTAATTATAATGTTAAAATTGAATATTTCTGCGTATATATGGTAATATATGAGTATTGAAAATATTAAAGTTGTCGCGAGGCAGAAATACGACAATTTGAAAAAAAATAAGTTGGGATGCGTGTGTCAGTCGCGTCAGGAATGAATTTAATTAGATTAAAAAGTAATTTATATTTTTTATCAACCAAATGATAATTTTGAGTGCGCCAACATGTCCGAAAGGATCGAAATAGTCAGAAAACACTAGTCGAGAGTTTAATTTGGGTCTCGGGGCATTTCTAGGCCAAAACGGGAACCTAGAAGGGTATTTTGGTAATTTTTAAAATTAAGGGATTGAAACCCACGAAATTTAGAGTATATTTAGATATTATTAAAAGTTCCACTAAGGCCATTATCATCCAAAAAGTAAGGAAGTGGGCTACGGAGGTTTTTGAGAGAGGTTAAAAGAGGTTCTAGACTAAACCATCTCCCCACCACCATTTTTGGAAGAGATTGTGACCAGAGAGAGGGAAGAATAAACCTTGAAACACCGTCAAAAAATCTAAAAAACAAATCTAAGGCAAGTGATTTAATGTTATTAATTTCATTGAATATTTCCTCCATGTTTAGTGTAGAAACTTTAATTGCCTAGAAAGTTTTGATGAAAATCAATGGGATTATGGTGAAACTTATGATTTTAAGATAGTAATTACATGTAGAATGCTTATGGACGAATTCAATACACGAAATATAATTTTTGATGATCTGAAAACGGATTACTAAGGAGTCTTTTTATGCAATTAAATTTTGGGTTCAAGTTCATAGGGTTTTGGCCAAGAATTGTGGATTTATGATTTTGGCATGTTGATTTGTAAGATTTGACCCCAAAAGTATGTTAAGGAATGACCTAGGGTGACTTAAAATAGTTTACAAACATTAAAACGTGATTTGGATGGTCTTAGGGTGGATTTAGAGAAGAGAAGAATTAAGAAAAATGAGTTGGTAAATTTCTGGGCGTAGTCTGCCATCTCGTTAGAAGACCTGTCCAGGTCGTTCGAACGTCCTCGTTCGAATGAGTTTCTAACGAGATGACGATATCCCTTCTAACGAGTTGGTAGTTCATTCGAAGACATTCATTCGAACGACGCTCGTTCTAACGAGATTTCTAACGAGTTGACAGAATGGCCTTTTTAGGCCTGGTTTTATTTCAAACTTCCCGTAGACTTATTTAATTGAGTATTAACCTTCCCTTATTGACTAGTGGGTATAGTTGTGAGATTGGAGTACGTTGAGGAGTAAAATTTAGAATTTTTTAATAAACCTGATGGCATTTATGGGTTAGGAAACGAGTACTTAAAATTACAATGCGAGAAGAGTTGACAACTTTTAATGTATATGATTCGGGGAATTGTAAGCGTACAACATTTAATGACGGTATAGGAATGTAAAACATACCTCTAGTAATATTATTGGATACCTAAGATGTGTGAATGCTTGGTATATGTAGTTATTTATGTATAATATACCTACCATACTTGCTATCATGGGAGGTCGGCGTTCGATCAAGGCCATCTAATCTTTGTGTGCCTACGGGGGGATTTAGATTGGTACCTCGAGGACATAGGTCAGAGAAGGGCTTATTGAGAAGTTAATAAGTCTGCTGATCATGGGAGCGTAGTTATGTGCATGACCCATGTGATGTGAACTATGTTCGCCTCCATTATATGCGTTTGTTATTTATCGAAACGGTTCCTGAGAGATTCGGAATGCGTGATCCTTATGTATGTGATGTACTGGGATTTGATAGCAGAGTATGTGTGCACCGCAGCTTAGTCCAGGGGTGCCATTATTGCATATTATGATGAGATTGATATACTGAATTATTGAAATGAATTGTTTATATAAGTACAAGTGTGAATTAATGTAATATCTTTGTAGAGTTAAAAAGGGGAAAACACTTAGTAATTATTGAAACTAATTTCGAGGAATGAAGGTAAAACTCTCAGTTTATAGTAAGGCGTCGGGAATTAAACCATGATTAGTATAGTAAAAATCATATATTGAATTGGACTAGTTTGATAGTAGAATATCTAGAAAGGGTACGGGTACGATAGGTGTGCACGATTAGTTGAGAGGTGAGGAACTCATGTGAGTGCACGCACTATCATGTATTTTATATTCACTGTTTAATGATATTAAAAACTTGTTGTATTTTAAAATGTTTTCACAATCGGACTCTGACCCATTTTCTTTCCAATCTATTTTCTTGTAAAACCTTTTACATGCCCAGCCACAGGACACCAAGCGTAGGAGTTCCATTTAGGTGACGTGCTGTACCTGCTGTGGAAGTTACAGGACCTCAATAGTAGACGCCTCCACTTTCTATCTTGACACTATTTCAGATTTATTCATCTGTAGGGGATGTCGCCCCTTTTCTTTTAGATACATCTTACTTGATCGGTTTTATTTTCAGATTTTGGGATTGTAATTAATTAGTGATTCAGACTTTCTATTCGGTTGTATTCAGTATTCAGATTATTTAGAGGAGTATTCCTCCAGCCCCATTATTATTTCATTTTTATTCTATTGTGACTATGTTGAGGTTGTTATATTAGCATTTCATAATCTAAATTGCTTGTATGTTAATCAGATTTAATTGAAATTGACATCTCACTTTTTAAATATTAGGTTGTTATAAATTATTAAAACGTTTTCAACAGTGATGCTATGAACTGAATCAACTTGACATTTTGTATTAATTTGAATAAATGAGTAGCTACTCGGTATTTAATTAGTCGGAGTGTCACAGCCTAGCATTCAATTTGATTACATCTATTTTGATATGAATAGCTATATACAATTTCATACCGAAAATTTAAACCACTTGCCTTAACTAAGATATTCTAGGGCTTTGAAAGATGAAGTTGAATTGGAATTGCCTCTTCAAGATCCCCAAATTCAGTTTCCCTTTGGCTCTTCCTTTATTCTCTCCCTTTAGTCTTCTATTCTGACTTAATGATGCCTAACCCCTTACACATTTTAGGTTAAAAACTCTATTCACGTTTTGGGCCTATGAGCCCTATTAAAACGGTCCAAACTCTCTTTATTAAGTTCACAGATGTGTACTTGGTCCCCCAATACCCAATATATGTATGTACCCACTTCTTTTGGACTAATTCCACTCTACCAGACTTAATCGCATACAAAATTTGCCATCCAGATTATATTTTTAAAATAAATTTCACTCATTAACTTATTTTACATATAACCACTTTTAAATATTCCCATTAATTAAGAATTACTAATTACTGAATTAAATGAATTAAAATAATGACCCATAAATTACGTGAACAGTATCTTGAACTATTTACTTGAGTAATAGTGCTGACGAGTCCACTTGGGAGTGTAAAGAGGACATACAGGAACAGTATCCAAAACTATTTACTTAAGGAATAGTGTTGATGAGTGCATTTGGGAGCATGAGGAGGACAAACGGGAAGAGTATCCAGAACTATTTACTGAATTAAATGAATTAAAATAATGACCCAGAAATTCCCGTATGATGGCGTACATACCTTGGCGCTAACTTTCCCTTTTTTCCAAATCTCATCACCCCTTTCATTGGGATACCCGTACTAACACCTGATCCCCAATCTCCAACTCTACATGCTTTCAATTCACATCATCGTAGCTCTTTTATTCATCTTGTGCTATACAGATATGCCCCCGAAATAACTCAATCTTCGCAGAAGTATCCCGAATCATCTCTAGACCCAAAAGTTTGTTATCCCCCACCTTTAACCAACAAGCCGATGAGAGATGAGGCCTACTATACAATGCCTCAAATGGGGCCATGCCTATTAAATTGGTACGAATTGTTATATGTGAATTCAACTAAAGGAAGGTACTGCTCCCACCCTCCCCCAAAATCAAGAATGCACAATCGTAGCATATCTTCGAGCATCTGATCCACCCTCTATGTTTTCTCATCCGTCTGAGGATGATAAGTGGTACTCAACCTCAGCTCGGTGCCTATAGCCTCCTAGAGGCTCTGCCATAAATGCGATACAAAGATCTTGTCCCTATCGAACACTATATTGATCGGGACCCTGTGTAATATGACTATCTCCGTGATAAATAGTCTCGCATACTATAAAGTCTCAAAATCTGTATGGACTGGCAGAAAGTGGGCCACCTTGGTTAAATGGTCTACAATGACCCGTATGGAATCATGTCCTCTCCGTGAAATAGGTAACCCCGTAACAAAATCCATAGAGATGCTCTCCCACTTCCACAGCGGGATCCCAAGTGGCTTCAACATCCCCGATGGTTTTTGGTGATCTACCTTCACAAGTTGACACGTGGCACACTTCGAGACAAACTTCGCAATGTCCCGCTTCATCCCTGTCCACCAGTATTGCCTTATCATATCTTGGTACATTTTGTCCCCATCGGGATGTGCCGCAAGCTTAGAGCCATGAGCCTCCATCAACACAACGTGTCTTAAATCTTCATCCTCTAGCACGACTAACCGTCCATAAAAGAGTAACCCACCTTCGGAGCTAATGGATTAGGAATCCACACCCACTACTAGAAATTGTTTCACCTTGTCTTAGAAAAAATAATCATCCGCCTGATCCCTCACCACACGCATAATAATTTCGGGTGTGACTGCAAAAAATCATCGTACACGCCCTGGCGACGTCGTCGTCGTGCCTAAGTTTGCTCAACTTTGCCTTCCAAATTTCCGCCAAATCTCCCTTAGGCCTTCGGCTCAACGCATCCGCAACTACATTGGCCTTACTAGGATGGTATTGAATATCAAACTAATAATCCTTCACGAACTCCAACCACCTCCTTTGCCTCATATTCAAATCCTTTTGAGTAAACAAATATTGGAGTGATTTATGGTCCTTGAACAAGGTGAATCTCTCCCCTAAAAGGTAATGCCTCTAAATCCGCAAGGCAAAGACGACCGCGGATAACTCCAAATCATGGGTGGGGTAATTTATCTCATGGGGCTTTAGCTTCCGGGATGCATAAGCTATAACCCATTCTTCTTGTTGTAACACACCCCTAGTCCTTGTAAGGATGCATTTGTATAAACCTGATAATCCACTCGTTCGGTAGAGCCAAAACAGGGGCCGGTGTTAGCTTGCCTTTCAACTCGTCGAATGCTAACTGACACTGATCGATCCATACAAAGGGCACTGCCTTTCGAGTCAAATTGGTCAGCGGGCATGATATCTTGGAGAACCATCTGATTAAATGGTGATAGTACCTAGCTAACCCTAGAAATCTCCTGATTTCAGTCTGTGTTGACCCCACTCCCTCACCGCTGACACCTTGCTTGGGTCTACAGAAATCCCTTGCTCCGACACAATATGACCCAAGAACTGCACCTCTCGAAGCCAAAACCCACATTTCTCATACTTTGCATAAAGTTGGTGATCCGGCAATGTCTGCAAGACCATACGAAGATGCTCGGCATGTTTCTCCTCCGTGCGTGAATAGACCAAAATGTTATCTATGAACACTATAACAAACTGATCGATAAAATCTAGAAAAACCATATTCATAAGGTCCATGAATATTGTCGGTGCATTAGTGAGCCCGAATGGCATCACTCAAAATTCATAAGAACCATAACGCAACAGAAAAGTTGTTTTCGAAACATCTTCCTCTCGAATCCTCAACTGATGGTACCCCGATCTAAGATCAATTTTGGAGAAGAATGCTGACCCTCGTAACTAGTCGAAAAGATCATCAATTATAGGCAGTGGATACTTTTTTTGAATCGTACCCTTATTCAACTCTCGATAATCAACACATAAATGGACTGAGTCGTTCCTCTTCTTCACAAACAACACGGGTTCACCCCATGGCATTGTTCTCCGTCGAATAATCCCTGACCCAAAAGTTGTTGAATCTATTCCCCCAATTCATGCATACCTGAAAGGGGCCATACGGTAAGGCGCTCGGGCTATCGGCCAAGTACCTAGATCTAGGTTAATGATAAACTCAATCTCCCAACTGGATGGTAACCGCGGTATGTCCTGAAAAACGTTCTCAAAGTCCCTCACCACCGAAATCCAACGTATCAAAACCACCACCTCCTGTGAGGTCTCCTCCTCAAGGTAATATAAATGAGTGCGCGATCCTCCTTCAAGAAAGGGCATCGTTACTAAAAACATTTCCTGCCCCGGGATACTGAACACTATGGCTCTCTCATAACAGTCAACCATCGTTCTATAATCGGCTAACCAATCCCTACCCAAAATAACATCATAGCCCTCCGAATCCAATACCAAAAGATCTGTCGAAAATTCAAACCCAATCACAATGTCTACCCCTTTACAAATTTAGTGAATAAGCGATCCACCCCCTATCGGTAATTCCACACACATGAGTAGACTATCAGATGTGTCTAGTAACCCAACCACTCTAGCAAAATGGGTTCTGACAAATGAATGCGATGCACCAGTATCAAAAAGAATTCTACTATCATTACCATGGATAAGGAACGTACCCTCAAATGCTGGAGATGCGGGTGATGTGGGAGGAATCGAAACATCTCGAACGTTATACACACGTCCGTACTATAATTGTCCCAACTGTTGCTATATCGGGAGTGATGGTGTTGCCTGGGGTCCCTATGTCTGATGTCCCTACGGGGCACCCTGCTACTGGCCCCTATATCTCCGCGAACAATCTCTCCTGAGGTGGTCTGCCTGGACACAAATGTAACAGAGTCTCTGGTCATTCCCCTGATACTGACCCTACTTTCCCCAACACTGCGATCCCTGAGGTTTACCCCGACGGCCATGGCAAGGCTGCCCTGACTGCCCCGATTGTTGGACCTGATGGCCAACCCCATTGTTCCCCTGGCCCTGACAGCCTTGAGGAACCTGCTGCTAATTTGGGCCCTGTGGTCCCTGCCTAAACCCCTGACCTCCAAATCAAAATCCCTTGGTATGATTTCCCTGATAAGTATCCTTCCCCTACAGTGCACCACTCGTAAGACCTCCATTGGCCTTACCCTACTGGCTCGGTTCCCCACCTCTCTTGATTCCCTTAAGATGGAAGCAATGATCCTGGAAATGAAGAAGGAATGCATTAACAACATCAGTATACGTCATTAAAGCCAGATTCCCTATAAAATTTTGCCTGATCCTCTAGGCCAACCCATCAACAAACATAGCTTTCTTCCTTTCCTCGTTGTTCACCTCATCCGGTATAAGAGTGGATAGACGAGTGAGCTCCTCCTTATACCCGATAATAGATCTATCTCCCCACATCATCTCCCTAAGCCTCCTCCTCATCTGTATCTCTACGACCGAGGGAAAGTACTTGCGGTCGAACTGCGCCCAAAACTCTTCTACTGCCATAGAATCCCTCTCTGCAACTATGGTAGTGGACTCCCACCACTGCAAGGCAGCTCCCATCAGCCTAAATGTCACAAGCATCTGCCTCTTCACCTCGCTACACTCTACCATCCATAGGTGCCTCTCTATATTATGCCTCCACTGGTAAGCTGTAATCACATCCGCACTACCCTGGAACTCTGGGGGATGACCCTTCTCGAAGGCCTCCCGTCCCTACTGGAGCCATGTGCTGTGGTGGCTGATGTTGAGAAAGGTGAGTTGCCATCACTATCATGGAGGCATTAATCGCTTATGCCACTATACCCTCTACCTTCTTGGTAGAAACAAACCCCTATGGTTGTGGTACCTTAGGCTCCTAGGGAGCCTCACCCTCTCCTAATCGAGTGGCTGCCCTCGCGGGTCTTCCTTTCACTCTCTTAGGTGGCATCTGAAACGTAGAATGATTTGTATTAGTTCACAATATATAAAAATCCTGAAATAGCAGAAGTGTGATAAACAATAAACATAATATGAGTCAACAATCCTAACAATAGGGATCTATGCCAAAGAACGCAACGCTGAAACTAAAGTAAGCCACACAGATCCAAGGGATACAAGAACCTGATGCTCTGATACTATCTGTTACACCCCACCTAATAAAATACCATGTGATCAGTCTTATATCAAATTAAACAGTAGTCTCATTTGGTTCATTCTTAGCATCACTGTCGTTCATTCATTAATTACTAACCACGTAGTCTTTCATTAAACTGATGTCAAATTTCATCCTTATCAATTCAACCCAAGAACCTACTAAAATAGAAAATAATCTTAAATAAGGATGAAACTAATACATGCCACGAAGTAAGTACCATAGTCTGTCCAACAACGTCGACTATAAGCCGTCCACAAATGAGAATATAAAAGTATCTCAATACATGCCAATATCGAATATAAACGTACAAGTCGGAAAGTAAAACTGACATGATACCTGTTGATGTAAAAAATTAGATTACTCTAATAATTCAATCACAGATAAATAAATGAGACAAAATATTTTAAAGTGGTTCAGCCTTATATGAATGGTCTACGTCCACTGTTATGTTATTGCTGAGTGTTTGGGAATTCTCGATTACAAGTACTATCAAGAAATTCCTGTCCCTTTGAATGAGGGTAATACAATGTATTTATAGCCTTGAGGCTATAATCTGAAAGGGTGATATATTAAATGATATACATATGAAAGGGTAATTCATTTAATTCTCTTCAAGCGTGTGCGTCAAGATGATAAGCATTCAATGAATAGTTGAACTGTTGATTATCTGGCAATCAATGTTGTGGTCGAGATGCAGCTCGAACCACCTTAGTTGCTCTTCGTTCAAGAGTTACTCGGAGCGCTGGAGTTCCTCGAAGAGCTGGAGTTCCTCGGAGTACACCTGTTTCTCGGAGTGAGTATGAGTAGGTCGGGGGAATAAACTTCCTCGTTGCTATTGTGCCACATAGATTGACATGTGTCTTCTTATTATTCGTCCATATCAGCATACTAATTTTGGTATCAACAGAAGCCCCCAATGTTTCATATTTCGAACTTTGAGGAGTATGGAACATTCTTTCTCGGTATATGGCAATATTAAATGATCTTCCTAGTTTTTAGGAATATTTCTCCGTATTTGAATTTTCTTCCAAATTCGCAGAATCCGCCTTTTTGCATTTTTATAAGCGCTTCGATCTTCGTGTACTTTTTGTCCTTTTAGCCGCCGATAGTGTAATAGTTTCCTTTTTGTAATCATTTCTTTCGCCTTTTCCCAAGGCAAAGTATTTAAACTTCATAGACAATATCACCATCTTTTACCTTTTTCCAATTTCTGCTTTCGAGTTTTCCATAGTCTTTCTTTCTCTTGTGCGTTCATCCTTGTTTTCGTTCGTTGTCAATAGATCTCCCTTTTTCCTGTAAGATCTTCTTCCTTCTTCTTCATTTCTTTTATTCACCATGGTTTATATTATTGAATCTCTTGAGAAATTCCGTTCTGATTTCTCTATTCCATCTTGGGTAACTGTGGAGGATCTTTCTGAGCCTTCAAATTATTTTCGCTTGGCTGAGGGACATTGGTTCCCCAGCCTCTTTATTGCTGAATGTGGATTTTCTTTTCCACCAAACCCTTTGTGCTTAGAGTTCTGTCAGTATTTCGATGTTGTTCCTGCAAAAATAGCCCCCAATACATGGAGAATAGTTAATGGGGTGCATAGGTTAAATCAAACTCATGGAACTCGTATAGGAATTCCTGAGATTATGTATTGTTATAGATGGGCTGTTCTAGACAATGTTTATTATCTAAAAACTAGATTTTTGAATAGGGCTTTAGTAGTCAATCTCCCTGATGCTAATAGGGATTATTTTGAACATGGGGTAGTTATCAAAAATTGGCAACATGCCCCTTTGGTTGGAGACGAGGTATATGAAGGTCCCAAATGCCCTCCATATGGCAATGGGATTGGTTATTTTCATCTTATTTTATTTCTGAAATTATGATTTCATTATGTTTGAATAAATGCATGATTGACATTTCAATATGTATTTGTTTGCAGTTGACAGCAAGAGAAAAACTCCAAAAGAATCAGAAGTTAATATCAAGCATTTGAAACATATCTGGAGTTTGCATCAGAAAGTTGCAGACGAGCATGTCAGGTCTGCTTCATACTTGTTGCAGTACAGGAGCTATACATCATCCTTTACTGCTCGTCCTGTGGTCAGCATTAGTGAACCATTGCCAGCTTCTGAGGATTCTTCACCAGACTCTCACATTCCTCTGAGTCAAAAAATGGGCAAAAGAAGAGTTCCTGCTATCTTTAAGGAGACTGCCTCTGCTGGAGAGGTTAAAAGAAACAAGGCTGATGTCCAAAAGGGTACAAAGAAAGTAGATGCCACCACTTCTGTTGCTCCTCAGAAGGCTGCCGAGAAGCCCCCAGTGGCTCTGAGTAAGAAAAGTGCTTCTGTGGAAGTGGTCACCATCTCCCCCACCAAAAGTTCTTCTTTGGTTGAAACTGCTGAAATGCCACCGAGGAGACTGAAAAAATCCTCCTCGGTCAATTTGGCTGAAAACATTTTCATATCCAAGTTAGTGGAGCTGGTGTTCCAACTATTATTCCCCCGAGTTCGGCAATGAGCTCGGTAAAGACTTGGACCATTCCTGAAGTCCAAGGAATTGAGGAAAACATGTCTAGGGATATGCTGACATCCCTAGCTACTCGTCACATTGCTTCAGTAAGTTTCTTTTATCCTGAATTTTTCTTTCTTTCCATCAATACAAGTATCTCTGCAATGACTTATCATTATTTTCTTCTTTTTCCAGCTGGTGAGTTGCTTTAACACCATAGTGAAGAAAGATGAAGCGATCAAGGCTTCTAGCTCTTCGTCTGGGGTAGAGGATGCTTTACAGGGCTTGGACCAATCTTTGAAGGATTCTCGTCAAAAGTATGACGAGGATAGGGGTGAATGGGAGAAGAAGTCGGCTGCATCTGAGGCAGAGAAGGTGCAGTTAGGAAATAAGGTGAAAGACTTGGAGAGAGAGAATAAAAAATATGCCGAGAAGCTCAAAAGATTTGGGGAGCTTGAAAATAAGTTGAAATCGGCTGAGGAAGAGCTAACCCTTCTGCGAGAAGTAAATCGCCAGAAGGAGGAGGTGGAGGCCAAGTTGAAAGCCTCCGAGGATAATCTATCCGAGAAGCTCTCCTCGGAGAGAATGAAAAGAAAAGTGGCTGTGAAAAAATATTTTCGTACCGGTTGGGATAAAGGATGGGACAGGGGGTAGCAGCCATGATGACCCAGGTGCAGTATGGGAGTTTAAAATACTTCCGAGATGGTTGGGTTGCTACTCTGCAAGAATTAAAGGTTAGCGAGGACTCTGAGCTATTTCAACAACATCTTCCTGGCCCCCCTCCTATAATTGAAGATGAGGAAGAAGACGAAGCTGCATCTGAGGAGTCTACAATGACAGTGGGTGATCAAGTCCTTGCTTCCCAACCTATTCAGACAGTTACCGAGGAGATTTCATCTTTGCCTGCTCCTCCTGAACAAGTTCCAACTCCAGCCGACCAAATTATTATTTCCACCGAGCAATCGAGCTCCTCGTCCCAGCCTCCCGAGAAAGTCTTGGGAGACAAGGAAAAGGTGTGAAGTTGTTCGGTATCTATTTTATTTTCTTTTACTTGTACTCTGTATTTCGAACGTTGTACTCCTTTTGATGATGTAATAAAAATCACCTTTTTGTTCCTCTACGTTGTTGATGTTCTGTCTGCTTCTTTTATTAACTCTTGCCTTCTCTTCTTTACTAGTTTATGGCTAGAATGGAATTGTTGTCTGCCAATGATACAAAACTGATGCAGCAATGCCATGAATATTTTAAAGCTGGCCATACTGACCTGAGTGCATCAGAAATTGCGGATATCCTTGGTCATGATGCTTCAGACCAAGAAGTGGAGGCATATCAATACTTGAAATGTCTTCTTGATCGTGCTGTAGCCAACAATGTGGCTTATTACGAAATGATTGAAGACTTACAAGGTACTCTTCATGAACTTCAGCAGCAGTATAAAGAGTCTTCAGTTCTTTTGCATGAAGGGTATGAGAAGAAACTCAAACAACTTAGTGCTGAAACAGGTTATGACAAGATGCTTGTTGGCTATGAAGTGAGAGAGAGAACCCTAAAGGGTGAAGTCGAAGCATGCAGACAGATCGCCGAGCTGCTAGAGCAAGAGAATAACAATTTGCAGAAAGAGTTGGCACAGTATAAGTCTGCAGCTTCATCTTCCACTGCCTTGGTACCGGTCACCGATGAAGGATTCTCATTTTTAGAGGTTGAGAATGCCAAATTGAGGCAAGAGTTAGAGGCTTTGAGAAGAGTTGGGCCTTCCACTGCTATTCGGGGACGGGGATGAGGTTCTCATGGACGAGGAAGAGTTGCTCAGAATGTTGACGAGGAACAAAGTACTCAACCTGCTCGGGGACGACCAAGAGGTCTTCGTCGTACTGTTGAAGAAGCTCGTACTCAATCAACATTGGAAACCCAAGTGTTCCAATTGAATGCAAAAGATCGGGCTTTGTCTGAAATGTCCAAGAAAATCCAAACTCTGGAGGATCAACGTGCTTCGACAAAGTCTGCTCTGGATAATAAGGATATTTTTGCCAGAAACCTTCACGAGCAGTTAGAGAGAATAACTTTTCAATTCCACAAACAACCTCGTGAGTTCTGGATGGCAGGCTACAATGCGGCCCTTTGTCACTTGGATGCTCGCATTGAAAATGCCAATAATGAAGGTTATAAACAGGGATGGTTGAACGCCCTAGGTGTATTAAAACTAGAGCAGGGCCATTATTTGTGGGATTATCATGCTCCTGGACTGCTCGATCTACCAAATCCACCATTCAAGCTTGATATGAGTTGGATCCCTGCTCGGGCCATCCCTCATTGTTTGATCTCCCAGTATCTTGGTGACTATGCCCTTCATTCGCAGGTTGAATTATCTCGTCCGGAGCATTTACTGGACACACCTTCAATAATGAACGTCAGAATGCTGCGAGATCTTAACTTCATTAATTCTCCCCTTTGCTTGGAAGATCCTCCTGCTGGAGAGGAGCCTATTTCAAAAGCAGAAGGGAAAAAACCAGTAGAATAGGAAATTTTGATGTAATAGTTAGTACACAATTTAATATCAATGTAATAAACTTGTGTAATTTATTTTGAATTTTAATGAAAGACTTTCATTTTTATTTGCAAATATGTATTGCTATTGTCTTGTATTTGTTAAACATTTTATATTTGTGCTTGAATAACAATATTGTGTGGCTCATCGACCATCTCAGTTATAAAAAGTTACAAGTATCAGAAATGTTGCTCGATCACTTAATAATAAAGTAATGAGTATCAAAATGTTGAAAATTATTCCAACCAACCAAGGTTGTAAAAATAAGCTTGTCGACCAATTATAGTTAGTGAGATTTTATCCCCGACTAACCATACTTGGTAACTTTTTGTCTTTTAAATAAAATGTGCTCGACCAACCAAGGTCGATGAATTTTCCTCGTCGACCGACTACAGTTAGTGGGTTTTTATCCCCGACCAACCATACTTGGTTCAGTTTGGAATATTTTGTTCTACGAGGAACTTTTGTATTTTCTGTAATAATCTTACCTCCCGACCAACATAAGTTGGTGTTTGAGAGCATATCTTGTTTCCTAACCAACCGAGATTGGCCTTTTTAGGAGTCTCGTGTTCTCGCTCTTTTACCAACCGAAGTTGGTCTGAGTTCGAACTATCGTGTTCTCGCTCTTTTACCAACCGAAGTTGGTCTGAGTTCGAACTATCATGTCCACTAACTCTTTTACCAACCGGAGTTGGTCTGAGCTAATGTACGCCTCCTAACCAAAGGAGTATGGGGTGTTCTCGCCCTTTTACCAACCGGAGTTGGTCTGGGTTTGAACTATCGTGTTCTCGCTCTTTTACCAATCGGAGTTGGTCTGAGTTCGAACTATCATGTCCACTAACTCTTTTACCAACCGGGGTTGGTCTGAGCTAGTGTACGCCTCCTAACCAAAGGAGTATGGGGTGTTCTCGCCCTTTTACCAACCGGAGTTGGTCTGGGTTCGAACTATCGTGTCCACTAACTCTTTTACCAACCGGAGTTGGTCTGAGCTAGTGTACGCCTCCTAACCAAAGGAGTATGGGGTGTTCTCGCCCTTTTACCAACCGGAGTTGATCTGAGCTTGAACTATCATCTTCTTTTTACTGCCGAGCAGCGTTGTGTGCCGAGCAGCGTAGTGTTAAACACTAGTATTCCCCGAAAAACTTTCAATAAAAGGAGAGAAGATTGTGAAATATCATCATTTTATTCATATTGATGGAACTGCTTTACATTTTACATCACTGATAATACTTGCGTAGGTGTTCAGCATTCCATGCATTCTTAAATTCCTCTCCTTCTAGAGTTTCTATTCGGTAAGTTCCTGGTCGAACAACTTCTGTAACTCGGTAAGGTCCATGCCAGTTTGCTTCCAATTTATTGCGCTTCTGAATGACCTTCTTTAGCACGTAATCTCCTTCTTTTAAGTCGCATTTCTTCAACCTCTTGTTGTAGAACAGAGTTGTTCGTTGTTGGTAAGCAGCATTCCTAATGGCTGTCTCTTCTCTAACCTCCTCGAGCATATTCAAATCCAATATTCTTATTAAGTCGCTGACTGGGGAATTGAAATTCAGCACTCTGTGTGTTGGAAGACCCAACTCGGCAGGTATTACAGCCTCACTTCCAAACGCCAGCATATATGGTGATTCTCCAGTTAGTGCTCGGGGAGTTGTTCGTTAAGCCCACAATACTGACTGTAGCTCATTAATCCAATTAGCTTTAGCCTCACTTAGCCTCTTCTTCAAACCATTTAGTAATGTTCTGTTCGTCACTTCAGTTTGTCCATTGCTTTGAGGATGGCCTGGTGCTGAATGAATCTTCAAAATATTTGACTGATGACAATAGGCGGCAAACTCCTCGTTATCGAATTGTGTTCCATGGTCTGTGATGAAAGCATGAGGGAGACCATATCGGCAGATTATGTTCTTCCAAACGAACTGGTATACCTTCTCGTATGTCATATCAATAAGTGGCTCAGCTTCTACCCACTTAGTAAAATAATCCACTGCAACGACGAGGTACTTGAATCTTCCTCGGGTAGTTGGCAGTGGTCCAACCAAATAAATTGCCCACATGGCAAATGGCCAAGGGGAAGTTACGGGTGTTAATAATGCTTGTGGAGTACGTCGGATGGAAGAAAAACGTTGGCATTTATCACATCTTTTGGCATAGGCTATACAATCAGCTCTCATCATTGGCCAATAGTATCCCTGCGTCATCACCCTTTGCAAAAGTGTCCGACCTGCTACATGGGCTCCACAGGACCCTTCATGGATCTATTTAATCAATTCTTTCACCTCGGAGGGATGTACACATCTCTGCAAACCTGCCATAATTCCTTGTCTATACAAAACACTATTAGTTAGTACATACCGAGCAGCTTTAAACTTCAATTTCTTGGCAGCGAGCTTATCCTCCGGTAATTCTCCCTCCTCAATATATGCCCTGATGGGATCCATCCAAGATGGTCCTGAATCAAGGTTAATAACATTCATCGTCAAGTCTTCCTCTATGCATCGACTTTCTAATACTTCAATTGGTATCGTTCTTCGCAGCTCGGTACGAGTAGCTGATGCTAGTCGAGCCAGTGCGTCTGCTCGTGCATTCTCCATTCTTGGTATTCTGATCAACTGAATGGCATTAAATTCTGCCAACAACTATATCGCCTTTGCATGATACTTGACCATTAATTCTCCTTTAACTGCATATATCCCCATCATCTGATTCATAATTAATTGAGAATCACTGAATACCACCACTTGTTGCGCTTCCATGATCTTTGCTAAATTAAGACCTGCTATCATGGCCTCATACTCCGCCTCATTATTGGAAGCTTTGAATTGGAATCGCAGGGCGTATTCCATGTCAATCTCGTCTGGGGTGTTCAAAACAATCCCTGCTCCACAACCTGTTGTGCAAGATGACTCATCTACATACAATCTCCATATAGGTAACTCGTCTTCAAATTTCTTATCTGACAGAGTTCCTCGGTGAAATATCTGTTGTTTTCTTTCATCCTCCCCTGATATTTTTCGCTCCTCGTCGATCATCTCTTCTCGCTCTTTTACCAACCGGAGTTGGTCTGAGCTCGAATTTGATGATCTTTCTACATCCACAAGCCCTTTTACCAACCGGAGTTGGTCTGGACTTATGTCTGTTGATCCTATAACATCCACAAGTTGGTCAGCGAGAAACTTTTATTCCTCGGGGTTTCAGGATATGTAAACTCTGCTATAAAATCTGCTACAGCTTACCCTTTTAATGATGATCTGGGTTCATACACAATATCATATTCACCGAGAACTATTGCCCAGTACATCAGTCTCCCTGATTTTTCTGGCTTATGAAGGGCTTGTCTTAATGGCATGTCGGTATACACGATGATGGTATGGGCTTGGAAATATGGCCTCATTCTTCTACTTGCCTCAATTAATGCCAATGCCAATTTTTCCAGCTTTGGGTACCTGATCTCTGCACCTCGCAAAGCTTTACTTGTGTAATAAATTGGCTTCTGGACTCCATTCTCCACTCTAATCAATGCCGAGCTGACTGCATTCTCTGATACTTCCAGGTATAAGTATAACTTTTCTCCCATTACTGGCCTGGACAATAGTGGAGGTGTTCCCAAATATTTCTTCAAGTCTTGAAAGGCCTTCTCACATTCATCATTCCACTCGAAAGTTTTTCGAAGTGTTTTGAAGAATGGGAGGCATCTATCAGTTGCTCGAGATACAAATCTGTTGAGCGCTGCAACTCGTCCTGTAAGACTCTGCACCTCTTTCTTCGTCGTTGGTGATCGCAACCCTAAAAGAGCTTTGATCTTTTCTGGATTCGCCTCAATGCCTCGCTGGTTGATGATGTATCCGAGGAACATTCCTTCTCATACTCCAAATGTGCACTTCGTCGGGTTGAGCTTCATTTGGTATTTATCCAATTGATCAAAGGTCTGACCTAAGTCAACTAGATGATCAGCAGCTTTCTTGCTTTTTGTCAGCATATCATCGACATAGACTTCCATATTGCAACTGATTTGTTCGGCAAACACCTTGTTCATCAGTCGCTGGTATGTCGCTCCTGCATTTTTCAAACCAAAAGGCATAACATTGTAACAATAAGTTCCCTTAGGGGTAATAAAAGAAGTACTTTCCCTGTCTTAAGGTTTCATTTTGATCTAGTTGTAACCAGAGTAAGCATCCATGAAGCTGAGCAACTCGTGCCCTGAGGTAGCATCCACTATCTGGTCAATTCTGGGCAATGGAAAGTGATCCTTTAGGCATGCCTTGTTGAGATCAGTGAAATCAACACACATTCTCCATTTATTGTTTTTCTTCTTTACCATCACCACGTTGGCTAACCAGTCTGGATATTTCACATCTTCAATGAATTGGGCTTTCTGGAGCTTGTCGACCTCCTCTTGTATAGCTTGATTCTTCTCAGGACTAAATACTCTTCTTCTCTGCTTTACAGGTTTGATCTCCTTATTTACATTGAGCTCATGACATAAGAAGTTTGGATCTATTCCTGGCATGTCCTCATGACTCCATGCAAAAGTTTTCTTCCTGTTTCTCAATAAAGTTATCAATTCCTATTTTATTGAAACATCCAACGACGAACCTATCTGGGTTACTCGTTCAGGGTGCTCGTCGTCCAAAATAACATTTTCTGTAGATTCCACCACCTGTCCTTTTACAAGTTGGGATTCATCTCTAGGATCAAGTGTTTCAATTTAAGTACCTTCCTCCACCTGGTAGGTAGTAGTCCTTTTCCTTGACTCTTCAAGCTCCTCTTGCTCGGCAGATGAATAATAGCATTCTCGAGCTACTTTTTGATCACCTTTCACAACTCCTACTCCGAAATTTGTTGGGAATTTTAAGCACTGATGTACTGTAGATGGGACTACTTCGAACTTCTTCAAACCAACTCTTCCCATGATGATGTTGTAAGCTGACTGCGCATTCTTATCCATCATAAAGAAGCGTATTCTCTCTGTTCGACAAGCAGGCCAAGTTCCAATGAATATATCCAACTTGATCGTCCCAAGTGGAAAAACTTTCTCTCCAGCAAAACCCAGAAGAGGTCTGTAATAAGGTTCCAATTGAGATAATTTCAAATTTAAACTGTCAAAGCATGAGTAGTACATGATGTCCGCCGAACTACCATTATCTACCAAAACCCTTGAAATCACTACTTCTTTCATCCTCATTTTGATCACCAAAGGGTCGTCGTGAGGATAAAGAACACCTGCCAGGTCGTTTTTTAAAAATCCAATGACCAGCTTCTCTTTGTTTATCTTCCTCGGGCGATCCTCCTCAGCCAAATTTATTCGCTGAATATATGAACAAGCTTGATCCTCTCCAAGGTAAGCCTTTCTTTCTGCAGTAAGGTCTCCTCCTCCTGCATCTCCTCCTGTAATGACATTACAATCAAATGACCCAGAACGTATGGAAAATACCTCACGTTTTGGTTGCCTTGGCCTTTTGGGAAGATAGGGGTCATCATCTGGATCATCTTCATGGTTTCTCTTCTTTTTCTCCTCTTCTCGGCGAGGAGATCTAGACCTCTCTCTAGTTCGGTCATTATTTCTTCTTTCACCTCCCCGATCAACATACTTTGCTAGCTTTCCTCTTCGGATGAGTGTTTCAATCTCGTTCTGAAGAGCTATTCAATTTTTGGTCATATGACCATGATCCTTATGGAACTCGCAATATTTCTCCCTATTCCTCGTATCAGGGTCTGACCTCAGTTTCTTCGTCCACTTTACCTCCTCGCTATTCTTGATTTCTTCCAATACATGATTAATACCCATTTTCAAAGGAGTATAATCATCAAATTTTTTCAGGACTTCCCATGACGACCTACTATTCTTGGAATGCTTGTCACCGCCATTGCCCTTATGCTCTTTCTTCTTAGATTTGTTGACTTCCACCTTGGTCTCTTTATCCATATTCTTCTTCGCAGCCATATCCTCCTCGGCATTCATGATTTTGGCCACTTTTGCCATCAACTCTGACATAGTTGTAGGTGGATCTTTGGCCAAAGTGTAATACAACTTTTTAGGCAACAACCCACTCATCAAGGCGGTGATTGCTATCTTTTCTTCATAATCTATGACTTCCAGTTTCTCGTTATTAAAACGAGTTATGTAATCTCTAGTACTTTCACCAGATTTTTGTCTAACAGTTAACAAGTGTGCTACTCGTTTTACTGGCTTTGCCCCAAAACAGAAATTGTCGATGAACAACTCGACCAATTGAAAGAAAGTTGAAATCTGACCCCGAGGAAGATTGTTGTACCATATCTGGGCAGATCCAGTAAGAGTTCCTGAGAATGCTATGCATCTCATCTCGTCGGGGACAGCATAGATGTCGGCAGTAGCTTGATATTACTCTATGTGAAGAACATGATCTATCTTTCCATCATATTTGGGGGTCACCACGGGTGCTTTAAATTTTGACGGTGTAGGAAAATCCACAATGGCCTTTACGAAAGGTGTCCCTTGAACAAAAGTTCATTGTAGGGGGTTCCTCTCCTAATCTATCCTCCAATCGCTGAATGGAACCTTTCCACGCATCATTTCCATCCTCGGTCCTATTAGTTCGGGCAATTGATTGTTCTGAATTGGCCTCCTGAAATCTATCTTGACGAGCAACTGGTCGTGATTGTGTTGATCCTTCTCTTAGATCTGATGGTTGTCGAAAACTCCTCGACATGGCTTTAGGTGGATTCTTATTCCTCCTAGGGCCTAATCGACTGAAAGGAGAAACCCTGCTCAGTCTTTCCAAGGCACTGGTCCTCTCTGGAGAGAGAGTGATACGTTGCTCAGTATCTGTAGCCCGTATTGACGAAGTTCGCCCAGGTTGATAAGAGAAATCATTAGATTCCTCATTACGATATGATTCAGTACGCCTGGATCGTGAAGAAAGTAAATAAGTTTGCCTATGACCACTTCGCTGTCCCGAATGTGCAGGTGCACCACCATGAAGGGTTTGTATGAGTTGCCGCATTGTTTCTTGCATGGCGGTTTGTCCTTGAGCCAGATTCGTCATAATTCCAGCCAGATCTGGAGGTGCAGAAGGATTTGGAAGATTTCCAGCATTTCCAGCATTTCGATTGCTGGATTCCGGATTATCTGCCATTGATGATGAATGATTTTTGGTGAAAAATGATAACAACAGTCGTTCCCACAGACGGCGCCAATCTGTTGATGTAAAAAATTAGATTACTCTAATAATTCAATCATAGATAAATAAATTAGACAAAATATTTTAAAGTGGTTCAGCCTTATATGAATGGCCTACGTCCACTGTTATGTTATTGTTGAGTGTTTGGGAATTCTCGATTACAAGTACTATCAAGAAATTCCGGTCCCTTTGAATGAGGGTAATACAATGTATTTATAGCCTTGAGGCTATAATCTGAAAGGGTGATTTATTAAATGATATACATATAAAAGGGTAATTCATTTAATGCTCTTCAAGCGTGTGCGTCAAGGTGATAAGCATTCAATGAATAGTTGAACTGTTTATTATCTGGCAATCAATGTTGTGGTCGAGATGCAGCTCGAACCGCCTTAGTTGCTCGTCGTTCAAGAGTTCCTCGGAGCGCTGGAGTTCCTCGGAGAGCTGGAGTTCCTTGGAGTACACCTGTTGCTCGGAGTGAGTATGACTAGGTCGGGGGAATAAACTTCCTCGTTGCTATTGTGCCACATAGATTGACATGTGTCTTTTTATTATTCGTCCATATCAGCATACTAATTTTGGTATCAACAACTCCTATTTAAGATAGAATGAGATAACCTACTACATCAGAGAAACCACAGCACTCCACATAACTGCAGCCACGTACCCTGTAAGAAGGAGTCAAGCCTGGAGCCTTTGTGGGAGGACACCTAAAAGGTTTTTGAAAAGATTTTATAGCAAGGGTTAGAACCCAAAATATTTGAAAATATTTAGCAAGTGAATTTAAATGAAAGAAGTAAATATTCAAATAATCTTAATATTTAAATTAGTGTCATGCCCTCCTTTGAGTTTACATCACCCCTCAACTAATGTTCACGCCTAACGGATTAAACCTAATGTTCCTAATCACTTCTCTCGTAATTATCCATTCCCAAATACTATACTAATTACCCCACCTATATACCCCAAGTGAGCATAGTATTTTACTTATTAAGTTATTACTCGTATTAAATTATATAGATCATAGATAGTTCATATAACATTCCCACAAGTTATAATATCTATACATTTTATGTGATATATATATATATATATATATGTGTATGTGTGTGTGTGTGTGTGTGTGTGTAAATTCCCTTATATAATTCGTCACTATATGTACGTATCATATCTCAACATTCACACATATGTCGGATATACAATGCTATCACCGAACGCATAGGAGGCGGCCATAGTTCCTACATGAAAGTGTCCGCTCCATACCAATAGTCCACCCCTAAGTCACACACGCTATGGCCTGGGGATTATACTCGCCCTGCTCCTCAAGTCAGGGGATTCACCCTCATCGCGCAACCTCCTATGATAGCATTTATATTGGTATGGATTTACTATATATATAATCCACACAAATATATATATATATATATGTCCTACACATAGACATATATATAAATCCAGGCTATTGGAGTATCATGCCATACTCAAGCCTAAAATATTTAAGTCTACGCCCCAACTTCCTTATTATTATTATTTACACATTAATTTCCCTTATCTTAATGTAACCCCTTTTCAAGTATAACCGAACTCCCTATCTCTCGGCTTGATATTAAGTTCTAGTCCACCATTTAATTTTCTACAATCAAGTTTAATCCCTTTAAATAACGAGATCATAATATACTAAATCATAAGCTTATATCTCGCATATCATGCAATTTAGTCAGATAATCCCAAGGTTAAGAAATTCCAAATTAACCCTATTCTAATGTTAAATTTCACAATTTCAGTTAGGTCAGAAACTATAAACTTCTAACATAGCAGGTCTGAATTAGGGTATTTCAAAAATATGGCAATCATCGGATCTCGTTTGAACGAAGAGCCCTGTTGTTCGAACGAATTACCCTGTCGTTCGAATGACAGTGGTAATTCCTCCTCTCTCTTTCTTCTGCATAAACCCAGTCTGCCGTTGATGAATTTAAAACCCCTGTTTTGAACTGGTTTATGCAGAAATGTTTTCCCCAATTCTTCCTAAGCCCCTTTCTCCATTGCAACAATCCTAGCCCTAATAGTCTCATCAATTTTCAAATCCTCAATCATCAAATGTGACATTTATCAAATCATCTACAGATTTATAATCCTTACAAGGAGAAAACCCCAATTTCTGTAAGAACTAACCCTAGCATTCAATTTGATTACACCTCATTTGATCTGAGTAGCTATATAAAATTTAATACTCAAAATCTAAACCACTTGCCTTAACCCAGATGATATGGGGCTTTGAAAGATGAAGTTGAATTGCAATTGCCTCTTCAAGATCCCTAAATTAACTTTTCCTTTGTCTCTTCTTTTCTTCTCTCCCTTTAGTCTTCTATTATGACTTAATAATGCCTAACCCCTTACATATCTTAGGGTAAAAACACTATTCACGTTTTTGGGCCTATGGGCCCCTATTAAAACAGTCCAAACTCTCTTTATTAAGTTCACACATGTGTACTTGGTCCCCCAATACCCAATATATGTATGTACCCACTTCTTTATGACTAATTATACTCTACCAGACTCAATCGTGCACTAAAATTGCCATCCAGATTATATTTTTAAAATAAATCCTTACTCGTTAACTTATTTTAAATATAACCACTTTTAAATATTCATATTAATTAATTCCCATTAATGAAGAATTACTAATTTCTGAATTAAAAGAATTAAAATAATGACCCAGAAATTATGAGATGTTACAAGAGGCTCCACCCTCGAGATGTAGGAGTGGCATTGACTGTTCCTCTATCACCACTAGGTACGGTCCATATACAGGAGATGTATAAAAGGCTCCATCCTATATAGGGACCGTCCCCAACGTATGTGTGTTTTGTGGTGTCCGTTTAGGATGTCAGGATTGCTTCGGATTGTCTGATTTGGATGTTAGGATTCATTCGGACTTGCCGATAGAGCACGAACGTGACACCAACGGTAGATGCCCTTATGTCTCACATATCTGGAAGGACGTATATTATTAATTACCCAGATAATGTGAAAATAAGTTTAATTGCCCAAGGATATAGGCACTGATTTTTATTTTATCTTATAATGCATAATAGATGTTTATGCATATACTTCATAAAAATGGGAGACCATACTTAATGTAAACAGGTAAATTTTAATAATGTAGGGATTACTTTTAAATCAATTTGGAAGGGATTTCCTTTAAAATTTTGTAAATGTCATAAATTTATGGTTTTGGGAATGTTTTAGGGTGCGAATGATGTTTCGTTTAGTTGAGGGGCGAGGTGTCATACGCATGTGAGTGTCGAAAAGGGGGAATATTTATTGTGCATCGATTGTATAATTACATTCATATTTTATTCAAGTTAATTCATGAACATCTCGGGCTCTTACTCAAATTTAAATGCCCCCCCCCCCCTGGTGCTCCTAGATAGGGATAGTTAGATTGTGCTGTGGCAGTTTCGCAATCTCGTTCACTCTCCAGATTCAGATTTATTCTCATTCTAGCATAGGTTCTTTTCACATTCAGTCGTTTAGTACTTGGAATATTTATAAGGGCATAATCCCAACACTCTTTTATTTCATGTTTATTGGGATTTATCATGTTAGCTAGATTTTATTATTTTTACTATGGTGGTGTGGATTTTTGAATCATTGTGTATCTGTTCTTCATTTATAAATGCCGAAGTTTTAGGAAAGTAATTTATTTATATTTACTATGGTGATAATAATGGTATTAATTGACAAGCAAGCCCCATCTTAGGCGTATCACGCCTGGCCAGCCTTTATGTGAGAAAATAGGGTTGTTACAGTTGGTATCAGAGCACGGTTCTAGTGTCCTTAGGATCTGTGTCTACGCTCATTACGTTCTGCATTTCGTTCTTTGATATAGAGCCTATAGTTAGAACTCGTTGTATTCATGCGATTAATACTAATTCGAACCTTGTTTGCTTCTACATAGCAAACAGACGTAGGGGTAGACCTAGGAGGGTTGTTCCACCAGTAGAGGGGGAGGAGGCTCGCCTGGAGCCACCACAGGTCCCACAGGCCCCACAGTTCATTACCCCAGCAGAGATATCCACTATTGTGTCCCAAGTAGTATCCAATATGATGGAGACCATTCTATAACATTTTCCACCTCCTCAGGCACCACAGCAACTGCCACAATAGGTGGCTATCCTAGAATAGACACTAGGCTACGCATGGAACCGTGCGATGGAGGCCTTTGTTAAAGTCCAGCCTCGAGAGTTTGTAGGAGGGTCTGACATTATGTTTGCTAGTCATTGAAACAAAGACATTAAGAGGAACTTAGGCAGGGTGGAGTGCATGCCCATTCAGAAATAGATGATAGCACATTTTAGATTGGTGGGATCCTCCCTTCAGTGGTAGGAGGAAGTGATGATAGCTGAGGGGAGGAACAACCTCACGATAGACCAGTTCTGGGAGAGGTTTGAGGGAAAATACTTTGCCCTAGCTATGCAGTCTGAGATGAGGACTAGGTTTATAAATATAAAGCAAGAGGGACGTACAGTCACAAAGTATGAGGAGGAGTTCACCTCCCTCTCGTATTTTGCAAAGGAGGATGTTCGGATAGAGCAGATGAGGATGGACCATTTTATTAAAGGGTCAGCTTGGCATATTTGGAAGGCTCTTTTGGGAAATTCATCCTTCTTGACGTACAACCAGATAGTTAATGCCGCACTCCTTCATTGCCAATACCAGAGGGTATTTCTGAATAGCAAAGGTAAAAATGCCACAGAGGATAGTTGTCTAGTTAGTAAGGCAAGGCAAGTGGGAGTTCTGGGTCTGGGGGCCAGCTGCATAAGGACACCCCACCCACCAATCAGAGTAAGAGATTTAGGGGTACAAATGACAGGCAGACGTAGAGCCAGCAAGGCTAGGGTCAGGCAGGTCAGGGCCATCAGCATAGGGGGCATCAGGGCCACTAGTTCAAGGGTCAGCAGGGCCAGAAGGATAGAGGTAGCATGGCCAATGATTTTCACAGATGCCCTTTCAGGGAAAATGCTACACTTGTGGGGAGAGAGGTCATTCTTCAAAGTTTTACCCACGGTGGATCACGTCGCTCATGGGCAAGGAGGTTTCAAGGGACAGCAGGCGCCTCAGGGATAGCGCCCACCCATTCTACCTCAGTGATCCGCTACACCTTAGGGGTAACAGTTGATGTAGTATGGCCGGGTCTACCATGTTGCAGGATCAGATGGACCCTTACCTCCACAAGCAGTTGAGGTTATGTTTCCCATTTTTAGTCATGTTGATTGTATACTTTTTAACACGGGTGTATCACACTCTTTTGTTAGCATGTGGTTTGCACGTGAGTAGGGTATAATAGACCTTGCCACAGATGTAGTATTGCACATCGATTCACTAGTGGGTAGAGTGGCACCAGTATGGTCAGTGTGTCGGGGAATCAATATATAGATAGGCCGACTTACTTTTTGGTGGACTCACTAGTGCTAGATATGCATAAGTATGATGTCATACTGGGGATGAACTGGTTATTCAAGTATAGGGCATGTGTGGATTACTTCAGGAGGTCCATCGCCTTTGTTATTCTGGGGCAGGAGATGTACCTAGTTGCAATGCCTCACCCAGGCGGTGGGTCAATCACAGATCTATATTATATCAAGAAGGATACCTATTTGGAGTTTTTGGTGACTCTAGATTCCATTCCCCTAGTTAGGTATTTTTCATATATTTTTAGGTAAATTATGGGGTTACCGCCAAGTCGGGAGATCAATTTTGTGATACATCTAATTCCGAGTGCCAGGCTTATTGCCCGCACTCCATACAGGATGTCTCCATTAGATATGAGAGAGATATGAGAGGAAATTGAGAAGTTGTTGGGCCAAAGTTCCATTAGGAGGAATACCTCACTCATATTGTTCGCCAAGAAGAAGGGCGGATCCCTGTGGCTTTGTGTCGACTACAAAGAGTTGAACAAAGTTACGATTCGAAATAAATACCCGTTGTCACACATCGATGATTTGTTTTATCAGTTGAGGGGTGCTGCTTACTTTTCAAAAATTGACTTAATGTCGGGATACTACCAGTTCAGAGTGTGGGAGCGGGACGTCTCAAAGACATCCTTTCTTACTCGTTATGGGTTCTAAGAGTTTTTGGTGATGCCATTCGGGCTAACCAATGCACCGACGGTGTTTATGAATTTGATGAACTGAATCTTCAGGGACTTTTTGGACCGGTTCATTATACTAGTCATATATGATATTCTGGTATATTCTTGGATAGTGGAGGAGCACACAAAATATCTACGAGTGGTCTTAGAGACACTTCAAAATCACCAAATCTACGTGAGGTTCGAGAAATATGAATTTTGGCTGAGGGAAGTACAGTTTTTAGGTCACATCATATCCGAGCGAGGGATATCTGTGGACTCAGGAAAAGTTTCTTCCGTAATGGAGCGGGGATAACCCACTACCCCCACCGAGGTGCACATCTTCTTGGGATTGGTCGGATACTACCATCGATTCATTGAGGGGTTCTTGAAGATAGTAGGGCCCCTAGCAAATTTGATGAGGAAATGGGTACCTTTTGTGGGGGGTGAGGTGTGGCAGCAGGCGTTTGAGGAGATGAAGACAAGATTGACTACAGAACCTGTTCTAGAATTACCTCGGGCGGGAGTTGACTGTAGGGTTTATACTGATACGTCCCTAAAGGGAGTTGTCGGGGTTCTGATATAAGAGGAGAAACCAATAACTTATGATTCCCAAAAGCTTAAGTCTCACGAGGGACATTATCCCACCCACGACTTGGAGTTGGCAGCCATGGTTTTTGCCTTACGAGTGTGGAGACACTACCTTATGGGGAAAAAGTTTCATATTTTAACAGATCATAAGAGTTTACAGTATTTGTTCACACAAAGAGAGTTGAACATGCGAAAACAGAGGTGGCTCGAGTTTGTAAAGGACTACTAGTTCAACATTCAGTACCATCTGGGGAAAGAGAATGTCGTAGCGAAAGCGCTGAGTCATAAGTCATTTCTGGAGTTAGCAGTGGTATGGAAGGCGAAGTGGAAGTCACTTCGTGGATATGATGAGTTGAACCGAGCGTTCATGTTAGTCCTCACCATCACCCCTAAGATCATTATTTGGGTGGTGAAGGCACAAGCAGAGGACCATCTCTGTCAGGAGAAGGTGAGGCAATTGCTAGCTGAGGGGGTGGATCATTTTTCTACCGGGTCTGGTGGAGGTTTGAGGTTTCAGGGGAGACTGGTTGTTTCAGATGATGCGGAGTTGAGACGAGTCGTTATATTGGAGGCTCGTAGTTCATTATATTCGGTGCATCCTGGTATGGATAGGATGTACCACGATATGCGCCGTCAGTATTGGTGGGCTGGTATGAAGAGATATATAGCTGAGTTTGTGTCCAGATATGCTACTTATCAGCTGGTGAAGGTGGATCATCAGCGTCCCGCGGGCACTTTACAACCTTTGGAGATCCTGGTGTGGAAATGGGAAAGCATATGTATGGACTTTATCACAGGGCTACCTACTTCACAAAGGGGACATGATTCGATATGGGTAATTGTTGATAAATTGACAAAGGTGGATCATTTATTATCGGTCTACACAGACTTTATCTCCTAGAAATACGCCAGACTCTTTATTGCAAAAATGGTTAAGTTACATGGGGTGCCACTTAACATAGTATCAGATAGGTACAGGACATTTATGTCCTCCTTTTGGAGGAGTTTTCAGCATGCCTTAGGGGCAGAGTTGAGACTGAGCACTTCGTATCATCCTCAGATAGATGGGAAGACGGAGAGGGTAAACCTGATGCTGGAGGACATGTTGCGTATGTGTATTTTGGACTTTAAAGGAAGTTGGAAGAAATATTTATTGCTGGTGGAGTTATCCTATAACAACAGCTACCAGTTCATTATAGGGATGGCACCGTTTGAGGCACTCTCTGGGAGGCCTTGTCGTTTGCCCTCATGCTGGTTAGAAGTGGGGTAGAACAAATTTCTATGTTCGAACTTCATTAAGGATACCTGAGAGAAGGTAGATATGATTTGAGCCCGATTACAGATTGCCCAAGATAGGCAGAAGGGCTACATGGATGCGGGTAGGAGACACTTAGACTTCGATGTTGGAGACCAGGTGTTGATTAAAGTGTGTATCATGAAAGGGGTCATGAGATTCGGGAAGAAGGGGAAGTTGGCACCTCGATATGTGGGGTCATTACCTATTTTGGAGAGAATTAGGCCTGTAACATACCGATTGGTTGTACTGGAACACTTACAACGGATGCGTGATATCTTTCATATCTCTCCATTGTGGATATTCCATATATATTAGGTGGCGTACCATCACATCGACGTCAACGAGATTGAGCTCCATCCATATTCTTCTTATGAGGAGAGACCAGTAGAAATTTTGGAAATATGAGAGCGCAAACTACGGTCCAAGATTGTTCCATTAGTTCGGGTGCAGTGGGGGTACCACCGAGAGGATGAGTCGATTTGGGAGAGAGAGGACGACATGAGCGCAAATTATCCAGAACTCTTCTAGCTAGGTACTGTGACACCCCGCCTAATAAAATATCGGGTGATCAGTCCTATACCAAATTAAAATAGAAATCCCAGTTGGTTCATCCTTAGCATCATTGTCGAAAACCTTTTTAAAACTTACTAACCCCCCTAGTATTCCAAAAAGATGGTGCCAAATTTTATCTTTTTAATTAAATAAACAATAACATGCAGAAAGATAATATGAGTCATACACCATGACTGAATTAAATCAACTAAATAAATAATAAACTACATGACGAATAAACCATCGTCCACCAAAGTAAATAGTCCAATACAAACATCCAACACCTAAAAAATAAAATCTCAAAATTGTACTGAAAACTCTGGGCGACGAGACCTAAATAAAACTAAAACTGATAGATGATTCCTACTCTAGGAAAGAATGAATTATGTGTCTAATCCAAATTCCTATTAGCATCCACATGTGCCCCAGATCTGGTCCCTGGAATGGAATATCAAGTCTGGCGCCCCTATGGCTAGACACCTTAAAGGTTTTGAAAAAAAATTTATAGCAAGGGTTAGAACTCAAAATATTTTGAAAATATTTAGCAAGTGAATTAACTGCAATTATTAAAAATATATGATTGCGCTTCATATTTAAGTTAGTGTCGCACTCTCTTTAGGACATACTCACCCCTCCACTATTGTGCACACCTAACGGTTCCTTACCCCACCTAATTGTACTACCCTGTCCAACTAGTCCTGGTATAACCTCCACTTGCCATTCTACTCTAAACCGAGTATTAATTATTAATGGGTTATAAGTCATCTCACTAATTAACTTAATTAATTCCTTTTAAGTAATATCATATAACTGTGACTCAAGTTATATAAATCAAATACATCACACACTGTATTATTACCCGCATATAATATTTACTACCACATATATAGGTACCTTTACTACAACATCCACACATGTATCATATGTATATCCATCCCTTCGAGTATACCCTCTCTGGATGATTCCCTCTAAAGTGCTATATCACTAGGTGTCTCACATAACCTAATTCCCCAAGTTGGAATCACTCACCAACCTGGACCAAAATATCAATGTAGTGGAGGCAGTCATATTCCTTCCCTGAAAGTGATATAAATCCCTCACCCATATACTAGATGCTATGACCTGAGGATATACTCACCCTACTCCTCAAGGAAGGGGATTCACCCACATCACGCAACCTCCCTTGATAGCACTAGAGTATATAAATTTAATGAATATCTAGCCCCTGATATTTAATTTTACACACAAAGTACACACATATATATATACTATCACCCCACCGTATATATATAATATAAATCCCGGATTTATCGTGTACTAAAATCGGTAACACTAGCCAGTATATTCCCGAGTATAGGTTCCGACTCTAAATTAATTAATTTCTCATTAATAATTTATTACTTTCCCTAGTCTAGAGTCCAAATCTAATTTAATTAATTTACACATTAATTAATTATTACCAATCCGAGTCTATGGTCCGACTCTAATTTAATTAATTTACACATCAATAAATTGGTGTTGCCCAACCAATATACTCGGACTCGCTCACTTGGATCGTACCATCGTTAATACCAAATCCTATATGCTGCCTGTGGGTACCTCGATTTATCATTCTGGCCCAAGACGAGTAGCCCAATAAAAACGGTCCAAAGTCTGGGAGCCTCGCATCCCAACTAATTCAGTTATGACTCAGTCAAGTTCTTAAAATCTCGTATGCAAATATTCTAGGGGTTATGGATTGATGTGGGGGAGTCCAACACCCCCACTCCTCGAGAACAGACATGTATATAACGAACCCTAAGCCTGGGGCAAAAGGCATGTATTTTTTTCATTGTAAAACACTCCCCGAAGTATAGAGAAATAAAATCGAGAGCACCACTATGGACGTAAGCATTCTTGCTGAACCACGTAAAATATTGTGTTGTGTGATTGCCATTTCTTACTTTTTTTATTTCTTCTAGTGATTGTCTTTTCTTGATAATTGGTGCTGAACATAATTGTCACCGCAATTGGCACCGTCTGTGGGAACGTTTGTCTTCCTTTTAGAAAGCTCTCACCAATAAAGAATTTGGAATGTCTGGTCACAGTAGTAATGCCCCTCAAGCAGGGGATATCCAAGAGCAGCCTGCCCCTCGCAGGATCAGATCTGAAGTTCGACGTTCAGATCAAAGGGCTCGCCTAGAGTGGCAAACCTCAGAGGAAAGTTAGGTACCTGCCGGGTCTACACAAATCTCCAGACTATTCGATGCCTATGACGCAAGGCTCCAGGAGCAAGGAGAGGTCGCTCGCAAGAAAGAAGTTGAGAATGCTCACCTCAAAAGGAGATTGGAAAGGATGGAAAAAGAGCTCCATCATAGGACCAGACGACGTCAATACCGCACTCTTAGACCTCAGGCGAGCAAGTCTGGCAGCCGAGGAAGAATCCCTAGACGCGGATCCCAAAAGATCGAGGAACACTCATCGGGTGATTACTTTCTCGAGCAACAGCGACCAGCTCACCGTTCCAGGAGCCCAGTTTGAGGAAATAATGACATACGTAATTTGGTTCGAAGAGAAATAGACCAGCACCCAGCACATCGAGGTTCCAGATTGACCATAGAGCTAGCTCAATGAGGTCTCGGAACTCAGATGAAATCCCATTTCTCAAGGGAGATAGAAGAAGAAGAAGCCCCCAAGAAGTTTGCAATTCCAAGATTTAAGATTTATGACGGGAAGACTGACCCTATCGATCATGTTAGGCAGTACAGGCAGACCATGACTCTCTGGAACCACAAGAAAGCACTAATGTACCAGCTTTTTCCCTCAAGTTTCCACGATGTGGCACAGAAGTGGTTCGAGAGGCTCCCTCACAAATCCATCAGGAGCTTTGAGTCCCTGGCAGAGATTTTCATGGCTCACTTCATCACTAGCAGCTCCCATCCAAAAAATATGGATGACTTACTAATAATGAAGAAGATGCCCTAGGAGAGCCTTTGGGAATTTGCAAAAAGCTACGGGAAGTTATTCAATGAGGTCGAGGACTACTCGGAGCAGGTAGTAGTGGCATCTTTCAAGATTGGCCTACCCAACTCTCTTCTCTTGCACCAATCCCTCACTAAGAAGGAGGCCACGACCATCGATGACCGGATGGGTCACATCGAGAAGTACGTCAAAGTTAAAGATGTGACCCGCCTCAGTGCATGGGAAAATGGTTGAGCTAAGCTCGCTGCCAAGGGAAATTATAAGGCTGAAAACTAAAAGAAACAGGGAAAAAATGGGGGCAAGGGTATCTCCAAGAACGAAAATAGGAACGATGTTTAAAAAGTATTTCAGGCATTAAACATTATCTTCAAAGAACCAATTTACAAGATCCTAGCAAAGATCAAGGATGAGCCATTTGTTAAGTGGACCAAAAATATGGGAGGAGATCCCTCAAAGAGGAACAACGCGTTGAGATGCACTTTTCACAAGGAAGGAGGACATAAGACTGAGAACTACAAGGCTTTTAAGTCTCACCTTGAAGAGTTGGCCCAGACTGGTCACCTGAACGAGTTTGTGGAAAAGAAGGCAGAGAAAGTTGCTGTCAACGGAGACACAAGTCTCGACAATGTGCTCGAGGATGATGCTGGCCATAAGCTTACAATGATTCATGGGGCATCTGATGTAATGCAAATTCAGGTAAACTCAGCTCGAATGGAAGTGAAAAAGCTTATAGTAGTAATACAAGCTTTTCAGACCGATCTAATAAAGACATAGTCAGGGAAGAGGTGGCGAGCAGATGACGTTGACTACAGTAAACACATCGTGTTCACGGATGAAGACTTAGTGGGAGTAAGAACCCCACATCATGACACTTTGATCACTACACTCCGAATAGCAAACTACGACGTTGATAAGTTACTCATCAACCAGGGAAGCTCATATGAGGTCATGTATCTCAACCTGTTCAGGAAATTAAAGTTAAACGTTGCTGACTTGAAGGAAGCCACTGTCCCTTTATTTGGCTTCGCTAGGAAAGTAACTATCCCTTTGGGAAAGATCGTGCTGACAATGAGGGTAGGAAGTGTCTCCAACATGATTGAGTTCCTGGTAGTCGACATTGACCCACCCTACCAATCTATCCTCAGCAGAGTATGGATACATGTGATGAGGGCTATCCCTTTAACCTACCATCATAAGCTCAGGTACGTGACTGAGCGAGGAGCGATGGAGATCCACGGAGATCAAGAGATGGCAAAAAGGTGCTTTATAGTAGCCATCCGCCCAAAACTAGAGAAGAAGGCCAAGAAGACCAAAAAGAAGCTTGAGGAACAGGAAGGTTTGATACCTTCAAAATAACAGCTAATGTATGGAAGACCCAGAGTAGAGGAGACCAGGCTACTCCCTTCTGAGCGGGTCGTTGAGAACCTAGAAGAGGTCACAGCCGGTGGTAGCAAAAAAGATAGGATATTCTTGATTGCAGCTTCTCTCACAGATCGAGAGAAGAAGGAATTGACGATACTATTAACGAGAAATCTAGATATTTTCACGTGGGAACCGTACGAGCTGCCTGGAATTGACCCCAGTGTTATTTGCCATCGATTTCATGTCGACTCCACCTTTAGGCCTATCACGCAGAAGGCACGGAGAACTGCGCTTGAGAGGGCCAAGGATATAAAAAAGGAAGTAGATAAGCTATTGGATGTAGGATCCATACGGGAAGTTCAATTCCCTAAATGGTTGTCCAACCCAGTAGTGGTTCCAAAGAATAATGGAAAATGGAGAATTTGTATCGACTTCACTGACCTTAACAAGGCATGCCCTAAGGACAGTTTCCCCCTCCCAAATATCGACCAGTTAGGGGATGCCACAGTAACTCATGAAAGAACGAGTTTTCTGGATGCATACTTGGGGTATCACCAGATTCCTTTGTATGCACTAGATCAAGACAATACATCTTTCATCACCACCGTTGGGTTATACTATTACAAATTTATGCCCTTTCGGTTAAAAAATGCAGGAGCAACCTACCAGCGTCTAGTCACCAAGATGTTTAAAGACCAAATGGGAGATACGATGGAAGTCTACATCTACAATATGCTCGTCAATATTGGGCACAAAGAAGACCACATCTCAGACCTATCAAGGACTATTGAAATCCTTAGGAAATACCGAATGAAACTCAACGTGAGCAAATGTTCCTTCGATGTCCAGTCAGGAAAATTTCTCGGGTACTTGGTTAGCGAGAGAGGCATTGAAATGAACCCGGACCAGATTGATGCAATCAACAATGTACAACCTCCTCACATGATACAAGACGTACAAAATCTCATGGTCATGCTCGCCGCCTTGAATCAGTTCATCTCGAAGTCCTTCAAAAAGTGCCAATTATTCTTCCATATATTTAAGAGAAGCAAAACGGTGGTGTGCAATCAAGATTTCTCGAGATCATTGGAAGAGCTCAAATCTTACCTCAACACACCACCCTTGCTCTAAATACTTCAAGAGAATAATTCCCTATACTTGTACCTTATCGTCTCTAGCCACGCCGTCAGTTCTGCACTGGTATGCGAAAAAATAGGAATCCATCACCCAGCCTACTATGTGAGCAAGACCCTATTGGACGCCAAGTTGTGATACCTACCACTGGAAAAGCTTTCCTTTTCACTAGTGGTAGCCTCAAGGAAACTGAAGTAATACTTCGAATCTCACTCTACCATCGTCCTCACGTCACACCCCCTTAAAGCAGTCTTGCGAAAAGCAGATCTGTCCAGTAGACTACCAAAGTGGTCAGTCGAGCTCGGAAGATTTGACATCCAATTTCAACCAAGGAATGAAATTAAGGGGTAGGTCCACGCCGACTTCATCGAGGAGTTCACATACTAAAAGCCTTGCGACCAACTTCAATCCATGGATAAAAGGGAAGATCACTTAACAAGAGGCATTTGGCAACATTTTGTTGATGGATCCTCTAACTCAAAGAGGGCAGGAGTGGGCATTATGCTCGTTACCCCAGAAGATACAATTCTTGAGCAGGGGATCAGACTTGGATTTAAAGCCTCCAACAACGAGTCGGAATACGAGGCTTTGATAGTAGGCATACAGAAGGCATAGGCGTTGGGTGAAAAATAGCTACAGGTGTTCGGCGACTCATAATTGGTGTCTAATCATATAAGTGGGAACTTCAACGAGAGGGACGAAAGAATGGCAGCCTACCTCGCCTTAGTAAAGAAGTTAATGTCCAACTTTGAGGAAGTCAGTGTCCAACGGTTTTTGAGAGGACAAAATAGTCATGCCGATGCCCTAGCATCCTTGAGTTCATAAATTGACTTCGACTTAAAGAGAACAATCCCCGTAGACTTCCTCTCCCAGCAGAGCATCAACTTGAGCGAAGAGCTTCCAAACATGATGTTCTCCAAATCTAGTTGGATATACCCCCTGAGGGACTATTGAAGGATGGTGCACTACCAGATGATAAGAAGGCCGCTTATCAGATAAGAGTCAAAACTACCCGCTTTCACTTATCTCCTGAGGGCAAGATGTATAAGAGATCATTCACCGGCCCTTACCTCCAATGTGTTCATCCAAAGGACGTCGAGCAAGTTCTGCGTGAGCTTCATGAAGGAATCTGTGGGAGCCATATTAGAGGGAGATCGCTAGCTTTTTGAGCAATGAAGGAAGGCTACTAGGGGCCATATATGGAGAGAGATTCTGCAGTATATTCTCGCAAGTGCAAAAAATGTCAACTATATGATCCTATGGTCCACCAACCTGTCAGCGACCTAAGATCACTTACCAACCCTTGGCCTTTTGCCCAATGGGGAATGGACATCGTGGGCCCCCTTCCTACCGCTGTCGGCAATCAGAAGTATTTGTTGGTCGTGACAGAGTACTTCACCAAATGGATTGAGTCAGATCCATTGAAAAGCATCAGAGATGTAGATATGATGAGATTCATATAGAAGAACATAATTACTCGCTTCAAAATTTCCAGAACCATCATCACTGATAACGAAACACAGTTTGAGAGCAGCCTCTTCCAGAGTTTCTGCAATGACCACAGAATCAGGCACCATTTCAGCTTAGTAGCATACCCACAGAGCAATGGTCAAGCTGAAACTTACAATAAAATAGTGATCAATGAATTAAAGAAATGATTATAGCGAGCCAAAGGGGCATGGGCAAGCGAGTTGCCCCATATTTTTTGGACTTACCGCACTACCCCACGACGAGCAATTGAAGAAACCCTATTCGCACTAACATATGGAATGGAGGAAATTATCCCTTTAGAAGTTGGACTACTAACCATGAGGTCCACCTTGGTCGACCAAGGCCAGAATGATGCAGCACTACTCGTTGAACTTGACCTAGCTGATGAACGCAGAGAATTAGCTCTAGTGAAACTAGCAAACTATTCGCAACAGCTAGGAAAGCACTATAACAAGAAGGTCAATTCAAGAACATTCCAGGTTGGGGACTACGTCCTAAGGAAATTTCTTGGCAGTGCAATAAAACCATCTGATGGCAAGCTGGATCCAAACTAGGATGGACCATTCAAGGTGACAAGAGACAAACTACAAGGAGCTTGTCACTTAGAAACACTGGAGGAAAAGAGATACCCCGACCTTGGAACGCGGCCAACCTAAAGAAATTATATTTCTAGTTTCTCTTCATTAATCTTTTATCACATTACTGGAATTGGAAACTCATTTTTATTGTGTTTGATTAATAGAAGACTGTATGGTAGTAGCATTCCATAAAGTGTTAATTGTGTTAATTGTGTATCACATTACTTGCACATCTTTTCCAAGCGACAGGCACATTACTCAATATATAAAAGCAGGGAGAATCCCTCCTCAGGTTTTCGTTATGAAACACGAACAACCTCTTAGCATTACCCCTGGAAATATATGAAGCCCTACAGAGGATTCTTAGGCAGCTCGACCAAATTGAATTGGTCGCCAAACGATTTTGGGCTCATAAAACCTGATCAAATAGAACATCCAACACCAGGTGTATCATCTCCATTGCCATACTCAGGCCTAAGGGAGTCTGTCGACATGACCTAAAAGGTAAAGTAGGTCAGAATGGTATCTCATAAGCATATTAGACTGGGAGGATCGCAATAAAATAACTCTACCCACATCAAATCTAGTCGGCTATAAAGAGCCCAAGACAATCAAACAAAAATTAATGAAGTAGAAAATATACAATGCATGTTTAGTCGGCGAATCGCACAAAATGTAAATACTTTATTACTTCACTGCATTTACAATAAGAATTACATTGAATGAATTAAGTAAATCATATTGGGGATTAGGTCTCCGAGTAAGGTAATCAACTACTTGCGCTCTTCGGTCGTCATCTAGATGGGGAGCTAACTCCAACTCTACTTTATTTGCATCTAGCTCGAGTAGCTGCCTGGGAATAGCATCTATGGGGACCCACTGGTCATCCCTTCGAAAAGGGTTAAGCATCAGAGTAGAAAGGGAGATCTCATGACGATACCAGGGGAATGAGTTCCTGGGAACTTTCAGCTCCCTGAGAGCATTCAACCATCTAATAATAAAGGATAGCTCTTCAAACTCTGCCAACGTCGTTGGAGCATTTGCCCAACCCTGATCATAACCGTCAGTCCACACACGCCAAGGACTTTTCTTGCACAGATGCCTTAACTGTGTGACATATCTTTAGAGCTCGGTAGCAATCACGTATGATCGATGAACATCTTCTTGAAGATCGTCCACCTCCTTAGCTGGATCTTCGGCATCTCTACTAGCTCATAAACTGGCCGATGAAGTGGAACCTCGCATAACTTGAGGGGTGACGCTCAGTGCTTTGCCAGCTTGCGGACCGGACGATGAAGTGAAACCTTACAAAACTTGAGGGGTGGCACTCGGTGCTATGCCAGTTCGTGGACCGACCGATGAAGAGGAACCTCGGAAAACTTGAGGTGCAATGCTCGATGCATGCTCCCTAAGTCGCAACACCTCCCCCTTAGAGTTTCATTCTCCTATTAAAGAACTTCTCTGACTTGATTGATCTCGGAGGCATCCAGATGTTTAGCTCTCAGAGTGTTCAGTTCTTCTTGGACAAAGGCACCAACTTCTTCCATCTCTTGAAATCTATCCTTCAGTTTGGCGACGAGCTCAGACTCGTCTTTAAAGCTCTTATTCCTCGACCTAAGAGACTTGCAAATCGTTACAAAGGCTTGGCAAACTTGATTTCTTGCATTAGGACCAAGTATCATTCCCAGTTGAGAGGTGGCAGGTATATACTCATCTACACCAATCAACTATAAGCCATAAGAAGCATTAAAGAACAGAAGAATTAGTATGCATAAAGGAAAGTGTTTTCATTTCACTAAAATAGAGAGGTCCAAGTACATCGATGATCAAAAGAATAGCACAAACAAAGAAAAAACACAAAAAAAGTCCTCAGAATAGGCTAGCTAGAAACCTCAGTTGACTATGGGTTCGATGGTTTCTTTCCTTTATCTACAGCAGGATGAATACCTCCCTCTAATGGAGCAACTGTCATTCCCTGGATAGAAGGAGAACCAGCAGGAACGGTCTGAGAAGCAGAGACAAGAACGTCAATGGCTGGGGTAGGATCCTCATCCACAATAGGCTTCGGTCCTAGATCATGCTCGTCAAATAGTGGAGAATCGATGTCCACTCCATCAACCAAAAGAGCCTTGTTCCAGCCCTTCTTGAAGTTCAGTCGACTAATGTAGCCTATTTGAACGCCAGTATCCTCATACGCATTAGCCCACCCTTCATTGTATGAGCTCTCCTCCACCTTCTTCACCTTCTCTTCCAACACCCCGTTATCCTCCACAACAGTTAACTTGCTCATGCAGACTAAGTCGTAGGACTACCATAGCTCGTTGAGCTCTTTGACTACTGCCTTCTTCACCCGATTGGCTTTAGTAAGGGCGAGATCGAAAGACCGCTGAACATCATTAGAAGACTTCAAACTAGCCTCCAACTTAACACTCTTCCCCCTTTATCTCAGCATTTTGCTTCTCCAAATCATCATTCCTCTTCACCAGCTTGTCGCGGGTGCGATAGAGGACGGCGAAGTCGGTAACAAACTGCAAAGAAGAAAAATATTAGCAAGAGAAGCATAGAGCAAAGTATTACGAAAATAGATAAGTGAGAGTAAACTTACCAAGGCTAGCCTCTGGCTCGCTTTTAGATCTAACTGGTCGGACCCCATTGACTTCTGATGATCAGTCGACAGAACTGCTCTTTTGATCAACCCAAGAGCTAACTAAGGAGAAAAGTCCACAGAGGCCCCTTCAGGCAAGGCGGACACAGGAACCCGAGCCTTCCCTGCCTTCATCCTTACCTCCTTTCTTATCCTTTCTTCCTCCTTCTCCTTCCTATCCTTCTCAGCTCTTCTCATCTCCTCCACTTTCTTTCTCTCCTCTACCTTCTTCCTTTCTTCCTCTTTTATCTCCCTCTCTCTCAACTGCTCTTCCTCTCTCTTCTTCTTCTCCTTCTCACGACCAGCGAACTGAGAACTAGTTGCAATATCTCCGCTGTAAGATTTCTGCTTCTTCGACCGATGGGAGAGAAGCACATCGTCATCATCATCATTATGAATCAGATTCTTCCTGGGAGGAGTCATGTCTTCCTCGCTAGAACTGCTCACTTGAAGACTCTCGAGCTTCTAAAACTTCTTCCGAGATGTAAGATCCTTCACCACCAGTGCTCTCTTCACTAGAACCACCTTCAGCACCACCCCCATTATCACCTTCGCTATCCTCACCAGAGTTGCTCTCTTCCTCATCCATTTGGATGGGATCTGTAGCAACTTCTTTAGTGATGTCCAGCTCAGGGACACTGTCTACAGGGTGCACGATAAAGCTGGACCCAACATTCTTATACTCTAAGAGAAAAGACACTAATCGAGGATGTTCACCGTCAACCAAGGATTCCTGATATTCTAGGCTTTGACCAACTCAGTAGCTTGAACCTCACTTAGAGCAGGTTCCAAGTTCTTTGCTCTCGCTAAAAATAAAGAAAGAAGAATATCAAAGAAATCATACATTAACAAGAGGATCAATGAGGAGAGCAAAAACTAATCCTACCTATGAACTTCTCCCCATAAAAGGGGACCATGAACCTGTCAGGCCTCGACCCCTTAGTATGGGGGGAAACGGTCAATTTCTATCAAGAAAACCCTCTTGCCAGTAATCCTTGTGGGAATCAGGTAGATTTACTACCAATACCCTATCAGGACTCCTGGCCTTGAGGTAAAAAAGACCAGAACTTGTTCGCGAGAAATAATAACAAAAACAGATCTCAGCAAGCCCTAGATTGATGCCATAGAGCTGATTTATTCTATGAACACCATTAACAATCTTCCAGACATTTGGTGAACACTGTGCAGGGACAATATGGAAATAACCAAAGAAATGCAAAAATAAATTGCTTGGGGGGAAAGTAATACCCCCTTGGGACTATAAGAGAACGTGAATCTAGTGAGCAACCTCAATCTATCTAACATTACGAGGGACAGGGGCACACTCAATATCTACCCAATCTGGAATGTTATAAAACTTTCTAAATTTGGGTACTGCTCTATTACCTAATTTTGCCATTCACAAACCCTAATTACAAATGCAAAGAAATTTTAACAGGAAAAGCAAAGAGAAATAGAAAGAGGAACTTACGAAGTGAAAACTTAGCTTGGGACAATACAAAGCCACAAGAAAAGACGATGAAGAACATTAAAATTGGAAGACGAAAACCTGGGAATGAAAGAGTAACAGCGGGAGCTTGGGGAAGTTTAGAAATATGGAGAAACCTGAAGTGAAAATAAGAAAATACTCCTCTGAAGGATTTTTAAATGTTTTTAATCATAACGCACAGGAAACGAAGCGGGATGCCGCCTAAATCAGTTCAAAAGAGTGATAATACGCAAATATTGCGTATTTCATCCGTCGAACCTATGCATTTTATCCCCCTTGGGTGCCTTAATCTCTATATTTAAGCCCGTTAACCAGAAAACCTCAGTTTATATTGTTAACATTCTATATGAGGTATAATTGGGCTTTTCTAGGTATTTAGTTACTAAGAATGGAGTTCGGACACATTCCGCTCAAGTTCTGTACTCAATTGCACGTTCAAGGGCAATTTGGTCAATTCATATTTTAGGAACCTGGCCCGACATCTACACGAAAGTTTTATCCTCCTTGCAATATTTGTGTGGCTGTGAACGGTGCGCGATTCGGATCCCTAACGAAGAAGTTACGACACTTTTGATGGAAGAGAAAAGCATTGAAACCAAAAGAGGGGAGAACAGGAAGAAAAGAATAGAGTGTGCTTCTTAGTTCTTCCCTGCTTGATCGATCGATCGATCAAAATGATTGATCAATCAATCCTTCAGATTTTTTCCATGATTTCAATGATCGATCGATCGACCAAAGGGGTCGATCAATTGATTCCCTATTTTCTGCAGATATTTTGCTTTCTTTTCCTTCTTCTTTTCTTTTCTCCCAACTTACTATATAACCCAATTTTGTTGTAATATCACAAATACTTAGTTTTAGAAGACATTTTAGGTTAGGGTTTGGTTTTGAGAGCTCATCTTCTTCTCTTCTTGGGATGACATCGATTTGGTTTTGTAAGATTGAATTTTCACTGTATCTCCATTAATATAGCTTTGTTCTTCATTTTTCCTTGCTTTGTAGATTAGTTTCCAGGCTCTCTTAATTAGTTTAATTTCTTTTGTTTCTTGCTTTCCTAGTTTAATTAGTATAAATTATCTTAGTTCATTATGTGCCCTTAGATAAATAGGGTCGGGATGTCATTCCGCCATTTTCGGGCCCCGAGCTTCGAAAATTAGGTTTTGTGTAAAATTGCGCTTAATTGAACCCGCACGAATTAAAGTCAGATTATTATGCGTTTAACTTTCATTTTCATGCAATGTCAGTGTTTATAGTGATAATCCGAGTTTAATCCGCATGCGACCATTTTCGTATTAAATGTTTAATCTCGCAACTTTGGATTTCATTCCTTATTGTGTGATGTTTATGATTAATTGATAATGCTCAATTAAATTGCTCTCGAGCCGGAATTCTGATTATTAGTTGTTTCAAGACGTATGGTTGGATGATATCTCGATCCTCATTTTACGTTTATTTAGACTTAACTTATTCTTTTCTTTTATTTCCTAGAACATATCACCTTTTTACACTTTTATTCCTGGATTAATAATCTGTTACGATCTATCAAACATTCTCTGTGGATTCGATACCCGATTTACCGCTATACTCACCAATTGAGTGTAGTCGTAACTTATGTTTTTTTGTATTGAGGCGGAAAAATAGAAAACAACGATTAGCGTCTTTACACGTGCTACCTTTCTCCCTTAATCAAAATGGCGTCGTTGCCGGGGAGTGTATTGTTATAGATTGTAATTGTATTATTAGTTCATAGTATTCTTTCTTTTGTATTTGTATTCTTTCTTTTAACCTTTTTTGCAGGACTTCTACACTCGAGCGCCTAGAAACGCTTGAATTTTCCCGTTGAACATTTCTTTGTGGAATTTTCCATCTCGAGCCTTATTGGGGTAACCATGTTTTATTCCAATCATTTCGGTAATCATTATGATAATTCTCAAAATCCCCGTACTCCTTTGACTTTTGGTCAATACTTAGAGTCCCAAAAAATTACAACATCTAAAATGACTTTGGGCGGGTATTACAAAAGTCAAGCTTTGGAGTGCGTATATTTTGAGGATGATGATAATGATTTTGGGCATTTACCTCCTTTGAAACGAATTGCAATAGTTTTCAAAACTCCTATAATAATGAGTTTAACTTTTGTGCCGATAATGATTTTCAAACTCCTCATTTTCAAGCATCCGCACCTCGGCCTATGACTTTTGGAGAGGGTTTACTTATGCTTGAGAATGAGAGGTATGAAGAACGTTATCAGGAAAAACATATTTGTTGGGAGCAAGACTTGGATTTATTATTCGAATCCGACGACGATTTCTCTTTTCAAACTTTTGAAGTCGAGGAATGCTTTGAACCAAATGAGGACTATGTGCCTACTTTGGAACAAACCATTCGTCACTTGGACCATCATGTAATTGAGAATGAAAGTGAGGATGAAATAAATGTAGTATCTATTGGCAATGAGATGATTTCTTCTTTGAATCCCAAAGAAGAAAGTTTCATTGAAAATGATCCTATCTCCTTTTAAATTCCAACTTTGAGTGATGACAACTCATCTCTTGAGTTTGAATTTATTTCCTCCCCATTTTCATTATCCGTTATCACACTGTCACAAGTGCCCTATGAATAGGTACCGAACTTTAAAACGTTTAACCCTTTCACCGATGAGGATTACTTGCTCGAGTTGCTTTCCATGAAGGCATCTTTGCCCTCATGTGCGCCACCTCCCATTCTGCTTGCTAAATCTTTGGGAGGAAATTCAGTTTTTTTTCCCTGGTGTATTTATCACCGTCCTATCCAAATCCCCCATCCTCCCTCCCAAATTTTTAAATGGCGATGGTTCATTTCTTCCGCCTTACACATGCCTTTCGTTGTTTAAACGGAATTCAAATTTTTCGAAAGGCATGCTTGTGTGTGAGGGTACACCGATTATCCTCCAATCTCAAATCGTTTTTGCGATGGACCCTCAGCTATTTGGACTTCTAGTGTATAGGTAGTTAGGAGTCTAAATAGTAGGTTGTATATAGTTAGATTTTTCTTTTTTCTTTTTATCTTTGATCTTCCTTTCAATTTAGTCTAGTGTAATTAGTTAACTTTTTCTTATTTGTTTTTGCTATGCTTGTTACTAACTTGTTTTGTAAAATCATCAGACTCGCACTTTTCAGAGATCGCTCCATTTTGGGTAATATCGCTCTTTTCCTTCTTTAACTTGGTTCTTAATTAACATTGAGGACAATGTCAAGTTTTAAGTTAGGGGGTGTGGGATATTCTATCCATTCATTCGTCGTGTCCATGATTTTGATTATATGTTATTTTAAAGCATGTTTTCGTTAAAAATTTGAAAATTTTCAAAAATATTTTCTTTATTTTTTCTCCTTTGTTGGGCATTTTTCCTTTGTTTCCAATGATGAATTTTAATAATTGCCCAATCCATTAGACAATTCAACGATGCATGTTCTCGATTTTAGAAGTTATTAGACTTTAGTCCTCAAATCATTAATATTATGAATAACTTCATCAATTAAATTTTAATCCCATGAGCACATGAACTTTCATTGTTATATTAATTTGGTTTAAGATTTTTATAACTCAATAATCTTTTCTTGTATTGTTTATACTTACACCGAGTGAGATTAGAGACTTATCTTCATTTGTGAGTGTATACACTATTCTTTCCTCTTTGAAAACGTTACATTCGTTGGTAATCTCTTTATTCTTTCATTGACCGTTCATTAATTGAGTTCATTATTGAAATGTATTACTTGAGCATGATTTTCAAATATTGTTTTGACTCGAGAATTGCATAAAAATTTAGAAATGATCATAGGCCATCTTTGTATATCACCCATATGACCTTGACCTCACCTTTTATATGTTCCCTAGTCAACCCATCTGAGCCTAAATACTAGCCTTTTGCTTCGTCACCCAAAATCCTCTAACCAACTCCAAACTGGAGTTATATACCATAAATATTACCTTACATACCCTTGTTTGGATTGTTATTTGGGACTGAATGATGTTGTGTATTGTGGTTGCAATTTGAGCATGAAAAGAGTGAGAAAAGAAGAAAGTGTAGGGAAAAAGAGAAGAAAAAGAGAAAGTTGAAAACAAAAGAAAACAAAAGAAAAAGTGAGAAAAAGAAGAAAAGAAAAAGAAAGAGAAAGTTTTATATATTGTCTATACTGTTTCAATAATCCTTGTTACTCTCTCGATTGTTATATCTAATGCTCGTTTGGAAATCATTTATCCAATTTTGAAATTGGCCACTTTTTTCCATTATCCCGAGTTTCATCCCCAAACACTTTTGAATCCGTATATACATCCCTTTCATTTTGTACCCTATTAAAGTCCTATGTGATCTTAAGTAGATGTAATTTAAAAGTTTAGATAGTTTTGATAATCTGTTAAAATGCATTTCGCCTCCTTTTATTTGTAGTATCATTCACTGAGATTACACTTTTTATTTCCTATATAGCGTTCTTCATTTGTGACATGTGCGCGGCCTAGTTTCCATTTCCATTTACTATTTAGCCCACATGTTCCGTGTGTTACCTCCCTGTTTGAAGTGAATTCATTTGATTAGTGTAATGCCCATGAGGATTGACTTTCATGCATGCTTTGATATTTAGTATCCAAGTTATTTAAGTTTTTGCCAAATCATATTTTGCGTGTGCTCACTCCCCTCCCACATGTTAAAGTTTCAATTCATTGAGGTGCATTCTATAATGTTAATAACTACGGACTTTTCACCAGAATGTGTTTGCTATGATAATAACATGTTGAAATCTTGTTCATATTGTTGGGTTTGTCGCATGTGATTGGGCATATTTTGAGGAAACTTTATGATGCTTGTGGGTTTCATCCCTGAAAACCCTCACGAGACGACACTCGTCCACTAGGGTAACCTAGGGGTTTAACGGCTTATTGCATATGCTAAATGCAATCGAATCGCCCGTGAAAGTGGCCTTATGCATTTATACTATATTTTTGTACTTATCCTGCTTTTGGTTTGCTGGTAGTTCTTCTTCCATCCTGTTTCATTGCTAGGGACCAGCAATGTGTAAGTTAGGGGGTGTGATAATACGCAAATATTGCGTATTTCATCCGTCGAACCTACGTATTTTAGCCCCCTCGGATGCCTTAATCTCTATATTTAATCCCATTAACCAGACAACCTCGGTTTATATTGTTAACATGCTATATGAGGTATAATTGGGCTTTTGTAGGTATTTAGGTACTAAGAATGGAGTTCGGATGCATTCTTCTCAAGTTCCGTACTCAATCGCACATTCAAGGGCAATTTGATCAATTCACGGTTTGGTCACCTGGATGGACATCTACACGGAAGTTGTAGCCCTCCTCGCAAGCTTCGCGTGGACATGAACGGTGTGATATTCGGATCCCTAACGAAGAAGTTATGACACTTTTGGCGGAAGAGAAAAGCATTGAAACCAAAAGAGGGGAGAAGAGGAATAAAAGAATGCAGTGTGCTACTTGGTTCTGCCCTGCTTGATCGATCGATCGATCAAAAGGATCGATCGATCGATCCTTCAAATTTTTGCCATGATTTAAATGATCGATCGATCGACCAAAGGGGTTGATTGATTGATCCTTATTTTCTGCAGATATTTTGCTTTCTTTTCTTTCTTCTTTTCTCTTCTCCCAACTTACTATATAACCCAATTTTGTTGTAATATCACACATACTTAGTTTTAGAAGACATTTGAGAAGAGTGCGCTTGCGTTCAAATAAGGAAGTTATTTAATTAAACACAGTTTTTACCACTTAAGTCCTAAACATGCATCTATATGTGATTAAATACGATGATGAAACATACAAGGACACATATATGAGGAAAAATCCCCAACGGGGAAAAACCTTTTATTTTCACAATAATTTTTTTAAGAGAATGACTTACAACAGATTATAATGAAAATACAGTGACACAGAAATACCCTCGGGTGTCAGTTCTGTTGTCGGCAGATGGAACAATCCCTTTCCAGTAGGGCAGCAGTGAAGAAGAGAGCGGCTTCCTCACAAAGTACTCCAGATGAGTAAACGATCTTCTTGAAGGTTTAAAGATTCACACACATATATGGGAATAATTTTGTGAATCAAAAAGGTTTAGAAAACCTTAAAAGGTGAAATCTTATTATGGGCAGATTTCGCAGAATATTGAGATTGCAGAAAGACTTGAAAAACGTGTAGAAGGGGATCAGATATTTATATAAAAATCGAGGCGGTGGCTCGTTCGAACGAGATAGCATGTCGCTCGAATGAAGGACAAAAGTCATTCAAATGATATCGCGCGACATGTCTATCTCGTGCGAACGAATTTCAAAGTCGATCGAGCGATCTCGTCGATCGAGGCCATTTGCTTCTACACTTAGAAAAAATTCTGCTTTTGATAAAAAAAATTAATCCAGACTTCAAAAATAATTTTCAAAAACATTTCCCAAATATTTATGCAAATATATAAAACTCCAATAAAACATTTTACTGATAGAGCGTAGTGGAGTAGTGGAAATGAGCTGAATAGCACATTGCATGTAGCATGATGCACGTGAAGAAGGTGGTTGCATTGAATTCGGATACAGACGGTCAAAGATGATCGTGTTGACGTGCCGAATGTAGCGGTATCAGACATATGAACTGTGATCTAGGAGAAAAATAAAAAATTCCTAGAATCTACCCCGGACATTTATAAAATTATGTCCTTACAAATCTCCCTTATGTCTATGCCGGTACATACATAAAAAACCGAATTATGCAATCAAATGACATATAAGATAATATCCCCATTAAACCCTCAAACTGAGAATACTAAATGACATGTCTCCCAAATCTTCAGCTCTTCAGAAACTTTCAAAGCTTTTCTCATCAGGGTGTGCAATCCAAAAATGAACAATGATGTACCTACACACATGAGATAAAGCAAATACCCGTGACAAGCAACGATTTGAAATATAATGATATGCAAAAATTGATGATCAATTAAGAGTAAGTAAATCATTCATAAATCAACCAAATACCAAAATAATTCTCCCCCATAATTCTTCTCCCTCTTTTTATGATGTCCCCAAATAGACAAATATGAGAAGCAGAAATGAATGCACATGGAGAATGACACATGGTAATAAACTGCTATTTTTATATTTTTCAAAAATTTTCACACATAGTATACAACAAAGAATCACACCATGGAAGATCACAAAAACAACCAAGTCAATGATAATGAAAATGAAGGGGTGTGATCAGATTCAATAGGAAAATCAATGCATACAAACATGACATATATGCATGATGAATATCGGATACTCCTAATGAATGAACTCAAAGTCTTCTTTTGGTGGAAAACGGTGGAAATATAAGACATTGACTCAATCAAATCAACAAATCAAAGGTCAAAGTGATTTCCACACCAATAACGTCCAAAACTATTTCATGCTTTTTCAGGACTTTCAAGGAAGTGCAAATCCGTTTGAATTCTCCAACCAAACTCCCTCAGATATTAATTTTGAATAGAGGCTTTCTAAATTCTCAAACTTTGGAGAATTGAAGTTGAAACCTAAGTGGCCCATATTTGGCATGAATTGCTTTTTATTGCCTTTAAATTTTTTTGGGCTCTTTTAACCTCTTTGGACCCCGGATAATAAAATTCCTCCATTTTTTAGGTCCTTTTGAACGGTGGTTTTTGCGCAAAGAAGAGAACTACCTTTTGCAGCCCCTCCCCGTTCTTAAACAATCACTCAGTCTCACAAAAAATGGTTTTTACATGCATTCCAATCTTGTCAAGTTTTATCGCATATTGCAAGTTGTATAGACAAAATTGAGATGGAAACGCTCAAGCCAACATGTGATTGAAAAGTAAAATAATCAAATAAATCCGTGCATGTGTGCAATAAAGGAGATAAGAGTCAAACATGTAGGAAAATATCACTAATTACATCTCAAAGACTCCGTACAATGTAAAGCACATGGATGAAATAATGTAGCGTCTCAAATCTCTATCAAACAGTCACGTGAAAAGATGGAATGAAATTGTGACTTGGATATCTTAAATGTTCATCCATAAACAATGCAAACAAAATACAAAAAAAAAAATTGGATTTTTCTAAAAATTTTATCAAAATAAAATCTTTTTGAATTTTTCAAAAGAATAAATAAATGGTTATACAACAAAGCAATGGTACATATAAAACAGACTAGCAATAGGAAGCATATGATATGAACATAAAAAAAACATCCTATTCTAGACATAGACCAACCCTTCAGTCAACTGTGCAAATCCCCAAAGACTTCCTAAGACTCTCAAATCTAAGGGCATCTAAAGGTTTCGTGAAAATATCGGCTAACTGACGGTCGGTGGGAACAAAACTCAGGGATACGACTTTCTCCTGAACTAACTGACGTATAAAGTGCTCACGTATCCTGATGTGCTTTGTACGCGAATGCTGGACTGGATTGCGGGATATGTGTATCGCGCTCGTGTTATCACAGGAAATGGTCATGGTGTCCTGTGAAATCCCATAATCCTCTAGCATTTGCTTCATCCACAAGAGTTGCGTGCAACAACTCACGGCGGCTATATACTCAGCCTCCATAGTGGACAAAGAGATGGAATTTTGCTTCTTGCTCAGACAGGAGACAAGAGCATAACCAAAATAGAAACACCCACCAGAAGTGCTCCTACAACCATCTACATCCCTGGCCCAATCGGCATCTGAATAGGCGGACAAACGGTCATCAGTATCAAAGGAATACCAAATACCGTATGAGAGAGTCCCACTCACGTATTTAATAATACATTTTAGATCAAGTAAATGTGACTCTTTCGGGGATGCCTGATATCGCGCACAGACTCCAACACTAAAGGCTATGTCGGGACGACTAGCAGTCAAGTAGAGAAGACTACCTATCATACTCCGATATAAGGTTTGCTCTACGTCCTTGCCTTAAGTGTCCTTACTAAGCTTGGTAGTGGTACTCATAGGTGTACGTGCATGCTTAGCGGAGTCTAAACCAAATTTCTTTACTAGGTCTCTAGCATACTTGGATTGGGAGATAAACATCACATCCTCTAGTTGACGAACCTGGAGACCAAGGAAGAAAGTAAGCTCACCAACCATGCTCATCTCAAACTCACTTTTCATCTCCTTTTTAAAGTGATGAGCATGTTGAGAGCACTTGGATACAAAGACTATGTCGTCCACATAGACCTGGGCAACCAAAATTGCACCGTCATCTCTCCTGATGAACAACGTCATATTAACTCCCCCTCTTTTGAAGCCATGGGCTAAGAGATAGGAAGTAAGCCTCTGGTACCAAGCACGGGGTGCTTGCTTCCAACCATATAAGTCTTTTCTCAGATAGTAGACGTGCTCCGGGTGCTGAGGGTCTTCAAACCCTTTTGGTTGTTCCACGTAAACCTCCTCCTGTAGAATGCCATTTAGAAAGGCACTCTTGACATCCATCTGATATAACTTGAAGCGCAGATGACATGCGATGTCGAGTAGTAGACGGACGGACTCAAGCCTCGCAACAGGAGCAAATGTCTCCCCAAAGTCTACACCTTCTATCTGTGTGTATCCTTGAGCGACCAACCTATCCTTGTCTCGGATTATGGTACCATTTTCATCCATTTTATTCTTAAAAATCCACCGGGTACCAGTCACATTAGTCTCACTAGGTCGGGGGACAAGTTCCCAGACATTATTCTTTTTAAACTGAAGCAACTCATCCTGCATAGCAGATATCCAGTGTTCATCCGTGAGTGCTTCTTTATGATTCTTGGGCTTGACTTTGGACGTGTAGCAAAGATGGCTAACAACGTTCTCTAGATGAGCACGAGTCTTGACCCCTAGAGTGGGATCGCCAACAATGGCAGACAGGTCATGACTCTTGCGAAACAAAGCGGGTGTGTCCCCTAACACATGAGTGGGGACCACGGAGTGTGGGTGGGGGACAAGTGGATCACTGTCAGACGAGTCCTCATCCCCACACTGAAGGTTAGGATCAATAATCGTTGGAGGTTCGTCATCTTGCATGGTGACGTTTATTGATTCCATAACCTTAGAGCTCTTCAGGTTAAAAACTCGGTACGCTCTGCTATCGATGAATATCCTAGCAATATTCCCTCATCGCTCCGGGAGTCAAACTTTCCTAATTGTCTCTATCCCGTAGGATGTAGCATTTACTCCCCAAAATACGGAAATATGCCAGGTTGGGTTTCTTGACTGCCCACAATTCATAAGGCGTCTTAAGTGTGTGTGGACGCAGGTAAACCCTATTCACCGTGAAATCTCCTAGAAACATTACGACCTAGAAGCATAGATCTAGCCATTTCCTGGATCGTTCTAATATTTCTCTCAACAATCCCATTTTGCTGCGGAGTCTTCACACCAAAAAACTCATGTTTGATCCCAAGGCTATCACAATACAAATCTACCTTTGCTTCCTTAAATTCAGTGTCGTTTTCACTACGTATCCTGTTAATAGTGACTCCGTGTTGATTTTGCAGGACACGGCACTTGGTCGTTAAAAACTCTACAGCATCGGATTTCTCTCTCAGAAAACCTACAATGGAGTACCTGGAGAAATCATCCACCATCACGAGGATATACCTCTTATCACCCAGACTCTCTGTACGAGTGGGACCCATAAGATCCATGTGTATATGCTCAAGAACACGAGAGGTGGTAATGGAATGCAACTTCCTATGGGGACTACGAATTTGTTTTCCCAACTGACAGGGTCCACAAACCGTCGAAGGTGGCCTTCTAAGAGATGGAAAGCCATGTACTAGGTGCTTTTTAGCTAAGCGAGTGAGATCTTTAATATTTACGTGACCTAGACGTTGGTTCCACAGATCCATAGGAGTGATCGTGGCGCTGTTGCAGACAAGTGAGAAAGTAGGCACAGTCCCATAACAATTATCATCGGTCCTCACCCCTTGCATTAAGAGTTTATCGGCTTGATTGTAAACATTGCACGCGTCCCAATCAAACTTTACTGCAAAGTTAGTGTCGCACAGCTGGCTAATGCTGAGAAGGTTTACTTTTAAACCTTTGACGTACAACACATTCTCTAGCTTAGGAAATCCGGGTAACTCTACAGTACCTCGTCCTACAATGCTAGACTTTCTCCCATCTCCAAAGGTGACTCTGCCATCCTGATAATCCTCAAGAGATGTAAAAAATAAGGTATCACCTGTCATATGTCTGGAGCACCCACTGTCAAAATACCACTATGAGGTATTATGTTCCTTAAGAGCGATATGAACAATGAAGGCCTTTTTATCTTTCTTAGGTAGCCAAGAAGTGGTGACCTTTTGTTTTCCTTTATTATTGTTGGTTTTAGCTGAAATGTGAGAAGCATTCACTAACGGCAAAGACATCCGTCAGAATTCTTCCATCAAACTCTGAGACGTGGCAGCTAAGAATTCAACTCGCTCTCTCAGACTAGAAAACTCATCAGTATGATGTGGTGGAGCAGTAGTATGTCGTGTCTGACCCATGCTATATCAAAACTCCATGAGGTGGCATTTTCTTTTGCAATAAGTACAAAAGAACACAGTCAAAGGCGAACCTTGGCTTGCTTTTCTTGGTCGAACTCTCCTATGAGGTTTTTAACGATGGCCATAAGGAGTCGTAGTAAACTCAGGAACTGGTCTGGGTTCAATTTGGGACATGGAGGCACCATCATACCCAATTCCCTACCTATCACCAAAACCTAAAGCGGGGCCGAGGAGCATCTTTCCCATTTTCCCAGATTTGTCCTCGATTTGTACATTGACTTCCCGTGCTTTCTCAAGATCATGAGTCAGCTGGGCAACAAGGGCTTCAAGTTTCTTTCGAGTCTCTATGGAGGAATGGAGCTCACTCGTAAGACTAGACACTTGTTTAGTCAAGTCCCCTCTCTCTTTCTCAAAATTACTCTCTCTCTCTCTCTTTTTAAACAAACTCTCTTTCTCAATACAGGCAGATTCTCTCTCTCTCAGGGCGGTGCAGGTGGAGGAATCTCTCTCTCTAGCTTTTCTTAAATCTTCCTTTAAGCCGGTGATCTTAAGAACTAACGCTTTGTTACGCTTTTTAGTTTTAAATGACTCAGAATATAACTCAGCGTAGGCGCATTGAATATCACTCTCGCTCTCACTTGTGTCATCCTCCCCCTCACTCACATCGCTCTCACTGTCGAGGTGTCCCTGTGAAGCATCATCCTCATCGTCGTGAATAGAACTAGAAGTGTTCACATGATTATCCATGAATGCGGTGAAGTTACACTCATGTGGTGACTCGACTCCAGAATCCACCGACTCGACCTCACTGTCGTCGCTAAGGGTAGCATTAAGGACGACTTTCCCTTTCTCTCTGTTCAGACGTGTTGCACATTCAAAGGCTCTATGACCCCTACCACCGCACTCAAAGTATCTCTCACTTTCTTTCTTAGGAGGGTCTTTAAAAACTTTTTCATTTTTCTTTTCAAACTTATTTTTCTCAAATTTCTTTTTATCTTTAAAATTGCCATTTTTCTTAAATTTGAGAATCCTCTTGAAATTTTTTACAAAAAGAGCCAAATCATCCAAGTCAAAATCACAATCAGAATCTGACGTGTGAGTCTCTCTCTTTCTAGATGACTCTACCCTCTTTCTATCCGACCCCTCACTCTTTCTCTCTTGGGCATTAAGTGCAATTCCCTTATCTTTAGACCTAGCAGTTTTAGGGAACATATCAATTTCATATGTTTGCAAATCTCCTACAAGTTCTTCCAATTTTAGCGTATTTAAATTACCCATAGAATTTAGCACAGTGACTTTAGGGATAAAACGCTTAGGCAAAGAACGAAGAATCTTTTCAACAACTCTAGCATTAGGAATATGTTCATCAAGATGAAAGCTAGTATTAACAATGTCAGAAAGTCTAGCATAAAAATCATCAAAACATGCAGTCTCATGCATGGTGACGGTTTCAAATTGAGTTGTCAAATTTTGCAATTTAGACTCTTTCACAGCATTAGTTCCTTCATGGGTGAGTTTTAAAACATCCCATGCCTCTTTTGACGTGGTACACGTCATTATGCGTTTGAACTCATCAGGTGTGACAGACCTAAAAATAGCGCTTAGACCCTTAGAATTGAATGATGACCATTTAAATTCGTCTTCATTCCAAGAAGTGACAGGTTTTAAATTGATCACATTATCAACGGTGACGGAGGGAGGTGTCCACCCTCTTTCAACCAAAATCCAGATACGTTCATTAATGGCTTTTAAAGCAGACCACATGTGGGCTTTCCAATATGCATAGTTTGTCCCGTCAAAAATTGGCATTTTATTATATAACTTTTTCATAATGAACACACTCGTTTTCAAAAATTAATTTTTCAGAAAATTGATATCTTAGAAAAATTTGGCCAAAAAATACACGGTAAAATTGTGTAACTGGCTCTGATACCAATTTGAGAAGAGTGCGCTTGCATTCAAATAGGAAAGTTATTTAATTAAACACAGTTTTTACCACTTAAGTCCTAAACATGCATCTATATGTGATTAAATACGATGATGAAACATGCAAGGACACATATATGAGGAAAAATCCCCAACGGGGAAAAACCTTTTATTTTCACAATAATTTTTGTAAGAGAACGGCTTACAATGGATTACAATGAAAATACAGTGACACAGAAATACCCTCGGGTGTCGGTTCTGTTGTCGGCGGCTGGAACAATCCCTTTCCAGTAGGGCAGCAGTGATGAAGAGAACGGATTCCTCACAAAGTACTCCAGATGAGTAAACAATCTTCTTGAAGGTTTAAAGATTCACACACATACATGGGAATGATTTTGTGAATAAAAAAGGTTTAGAAAACCTTAAAAGGTGAAGTCTTATTCTAGGAAGATTTCGCAGAATATTGAGATTGCAGAAAGACATGAAAAACGTGTAGAAGGGAATCAGATATTTATACAATAATCGAGGTGGTGGCTCGTTTGAACGAGATAGCATGTCGCTCGAACGAGATAGCAAGTCGCTCGAACGAAGGACAGAAGTCGTTCGAACGATATCGCGCGACATGTCTATCTCGCGCGAACGACTTTCAAAGTCGCTCGAGCGATCTCGTCGATCGAGGCCATTCGCTTCTACACTTAGAATTTTTTTTTCTTTTGATAAAAAATTAATCCAGACTTCAAAAATAATTTTCAAAAACATTTCCCAAATATTTATGCAAATATATAAAACTCCAATAATACATTTTACTGATAGAGCATAGTGGAGTAGTGGGAATGAGCTGAGTAGCACTTTGCATGTAGCATGAAGCACGTGAAGAAGGTGGTTGCATTGAATTCGGATACATGCCGTCGAGGATGATCGTGTTAACGTGCCGAATGTAGCGGTATCAGACATATGAACTGTGATCTAGGAGAAAAATAGAAAATTCCTAGAATCTACCCCGGACATTTATCAAATTATGTCCTTAAAACATTTTAGGTTAGGGTTTGGTTTTAAGAGCTCATCTTCTTCTCTTCTTGGGATGACATCCATTTGGTTTTGTAAGATTGAATTTTCATTATCATCTCCATTAATATGGCTTTGTTCTTCATTTTTCCTTGCTTTGTAGATTAGTTTCCATGCTTTCTTAATTAGTTTAATTGCTTTAGTTCTTGATTTCCTAGTTTAATTAGTATATATTAGCTTAGTTCATTATGTGCCCTTAGATAAATAGGGCCGGGATGTCTTTCCGCCATTTTCGAGCCCTGAGCTCCGAAAATTAGGTTTTGTGTAAAATTGAGTTTAATTGAACCCGCACGAATTAAAGTCGGATTATTATGCGTTTAACTTTCATTGCCATGCAACGTTCGTGTTTATAGAGATAATTCGAGTTTAATCCGCGTGCGACCATTTTCGGATTAATTGTTTAATCTCGCAACTTTGGATTTAATTCCTTATTGTGTGATGTTTATGATTAATTGATAAGGCTAGATTAAATTTCTCTTGAGCCGGAATTTTGATTATTAGTTGTTTCGAGCTGTATGGTTGAATGACATCCCGATTATCGCTTTACTTTTATTTAGACTTAACTTATTCTTTTCTTTTATTTCCTAACACACATCACCTTTTTACACTTTTATTCCTGGATTAATAATCTGTTACGATCTATCAAACATTCTCTGTGGATTCGATACCCGACTTATCGCTATACTCACCAATTGACTGTAGTCTAACTTAGGTTTTTTTTGTATTGAGGCAGCGAAACAGAAAACAACGATTAGCATCTTTACACGTGCTACCTTTCGCCCTTAAGGCGCTTCAATCTTGGAAAGTGATGCACAATTTACAAAAATGCCATTATGACAAATCATTTAAAATTATTGATCCCGAATTGTGGCCTAACAACTTTAGGGGCAATTTTGGGTACCTCGATTTATCATTCTGGCCCAAGACGAGTAGCCCAATAAAAATGGCCCAAAGTCTGGAAGCCTCGCATCCCAACCAATTCAGTTACGAATCAGTCAAGTTCCTAAAATCTCGTATGCAGATATTCTAGGGGTTATGGATTGACGTGGGGGAGTCCAACGCTCCCACTTCTCGAGAACAAACATGTATATAACAAACCTTAAGCCTGGGAAAAAAGGCATGTATTTGTTTCCTATAAAACACTCCCCAGAGTATAGAGAAATAAAATCGAGAGCACCACCGTGACGTAGGCATTCTTGCCGAACCATGAAACATATTGTGTTGTGTAATTGTCATTCCTTACTTTCTTTATTTGTTCTGGTGATTGTCCTTTATTTATAATTTGTGTTGAACATAATTGTCACCACACCGCCCCATAATTAATTAAATTACACCTTAATTCCTTTAATAATGTAGTGTCACTCAACTACAATACCCGAACATTTTCCTTCAGTCCAAAATCAATACCTAAGAATTATTTTCCGAAATTTATTTATCTCATGGCATACAATTATCACCCACCTAAACCCAATTATATCCCCTTATAATTGCTAAGGAATATATACTACATATGCTTCTATCACTAAATAAGAAGTAGGAGAAAAATCTAAATTAATTTCCCTTTATATATAAAGCTCGCGGACCTGCCAGAATTCTGGGAGCATCGATCGATCGATCCCCTCCATCGATCGATCAATCGAACAAGTACCCTTCTTCTCCAACTTGCTGTTTTAGCCATTGTTAACCCAACCAAACTTTTATTTCCTCTTTTAACATCCTCTGGTCATAATCAATGATATTTTCAAATGAAAACAGGTTCAAATCGTCCTAGTAAGCTTAATCCAACAACTAATTTCCATTAATTCCAACGTTTTCCCGATTTGGGTTTTATCCGGGTTTTGAATCTCCAATACGATTTTCATTCATATTAAAAGAAATTTACCATCAATTCTTATTGATATTAACATACGATTTATACTCTACATTCCAGAATCATAAATATAATAAATTCCACCCTTAATCCCATTAAAGTATATCAATTACCGAAAACCCAATTTTACATGAACACCCACCCCAAAACGAATTTTGGTTTACACCTCCCATAATATGAATTGATTATAATCAATTTAAGAATCACAACAGTTAACCACTTGCCTGAAATTATTCGTAGAGTCTGATCCGTTGGTGTAGAGAATGGTTGATGAAGAACACCCAATTTGTCCCTCGATTTGTCTCCAAAAAGGTCCCCAATTTGCTTCTTGATTTGTTTCCTCTGTGCCTCTCTCAAACCCTAGGTTTAGAGTTATTAACTTTCGTTCAATAAGTCGCTCAATTAGGTTAAAAACCCCTAATCCCATTTTTTGCCACATGGGCCTAATTAAAATGGTCCGAATCACACCGTGTGGGCCCGGCTATGCCCAAAAATGCCGAGAGACCCGATTACTACCCCCGGGTATTTTTTTTTACTATCTCGACCCTTTCGGACTCAACCGCGCACTCAGAATTTTCATCCAAAATACTTTATAACATTCTCCAATTTTGACCTCAAAATGCGACACGAAATTTTGAATAATTAAACTTAAAGTCGTCAAATATAAATAATTCTTCCCACTCAAATAAATTCTCCAAATCATAAATTTAAGTTTCTCCAATTTAAATATTTTAATATCTCCCAAAAATAATTAAACACCAAATCCTCAAAATTACGGGGTGTTACAGGTACGTACTTTCTTGATTCCGAGAATGGAATCCCGTTGTGAGGCGGAATAATGTAATACCCTACATTTTCCTCTCTTAAATAATTAGTAGAATTTTTTTTATATTTTTCGAATGAATGACTAATTTTGGGAATTTAATTTAAATAAATATATATTTTTTTTATTCTAATAAGTTAAGTGGGAACTTGTTATTTAGTTGTGCTTGTGTGCATGATTTATTTTTGTGCATGAATATGTCATTTGCGCATAATTAAAGGAAATTATGAAATTCATGTGAGACACAACTAAAAAGTAATAATCATAGCATATATAATTCAGAGTAAGTTTTGAGACTTATATATACTCATTTAAGTGGTTTAAACCTTCAAAAATGGCCTTGGGTCAATAACATGTGGGTTGGGAAAGCTTTGGGCTAATTGGAAAATAGATTCGGGCTCATTTAGGGGTCTAAAAGTTGGGCCCATAACCCAACCCGGGTTTTAACACTTAATGAAGGGTTTAGTGGGGGTAAACCATTTCCCCATTACCACACTAATCAAACATTAATAGCAGCCACGGGAGAGAGAAGTTAGAAACACTCAAGAAGAAAAGAGGAAGAACAAGAGGGAGACCAGTAGCTTTCAAGGGTTCTGCACTACTTATTCCAGGCAAGAATTTCTTCCATAACTTATGTATATAATTTATTTCTCAATGCAGAATCTGTATCCCCTTTAAATTTTTGAAAACAAAGGTTTATTGGGTTCGAATCTTATAGTTAAATACCCATAGGTAGAGTAATTATAAATCGAAATTTATAATGAGATGGATATAGAGGACTGCTTTCATGTAGATATCATTGGCAGAAATTAGGAACCAAAATCTAAATATCTGGGGTTAGAAAACCGTAACCCAAATCGAACCCATAGGGAGGAAAAAGAATGGATCCGGTGTAGATCGATTATGCTGTAAAGACCAAACAGAACCGATAGGCACTAAAACGAACCGATCTGGTGCATGTTAAATTTACTGTAAGGAACGAACCGAATCGATGGGAAATAAAACGAACCGATTCTAGAAAACATTCTGTAAAGGGAAAACCAAACCGATCCCTCTGGACCCAATCGATTTGGCTGAGTAAAATTTGGGGATAAATTGTATGGCTAATGTGGAGGAAGTTGATGTTGAATATTACACCGTAATGTATATAAAATCCTTAAACATATTTACATTTCTAGAGATTAACTATGGTATATCATTGGGCATGTTGAAATTTATTTGGGACTTAAAAATGTTAAAGTTGGAATAATTAGAGCGTGGAAAAAAATTTTACCCGTATCCTAATAAATAATGATTACCTATGACTGAATGGTTATGTAATTATTTATATGATGATTAATTGTCGGATAAATGCTAGTGTGGGATTTGGTTTGGAATATTATGGTAATTTAGAAGTAATTACCTCGTATATTATCAAAAAAATAATATGTATTATATAATATTGTGTGTGGACATGCGAGTGGACTTTCCAATCTGCTCGGGGGTTTGCGCATTCGGGCCAGTGACCACACGTCGGCACATGTGGGCTTGATGTCGTGTAGGCACATAGGTACTACATAGAGGCTCCACCCTCGAGAGGTAGGAGTGATGTTGATGTTCTTGTATCACCGCTAGGTATGGGCCGTATACAGGTATCCTACATAGGGATCGTCCCCCACGTATGGGTGGTTTATGGTGTCCGTTTAGGATGTCAGGATTTCTTCGGACTATCCGATTTGGATGTTAGTATTCCTTCGGACTTACCGATAGAGCGCGAAGATGACACCAACGGTAAATTCCCTTGCATTTAACATATACGGAAAGACGTATATTATTAATTACCCGGATAATGTGGAAATCAGTTTAATTATCTAAGGATATGGACACGGCTTGTTATTTTATCTTATAATGCATAATATATGTTTATGCTTATACTTGATAAAAATGGGAGACCATACTTAATATAAGCGGGAAAATTTTAATAATGTAGGGATTAGTTTTAAATAAGTCATTTTGGAAGGGATTTCCTCTAAAATTTATTAAATGTCATAAATTTATGGTTTTGGAAATGTTTTGGGGTTCGAATAATATTTCTTTTAGTTGAGGGGCGAGGTGTCATACGCATGTGATTGTCGAAAAGGGGGAATATTTATTGTGCATCGAGTGTATAATTACATTCATATTTTATTCAAATTAATTATTGCACACCTCGGGCTCTAACCCAAATTTAAATGTTCTCCCCTCCCCCCCCCCCCCCCCCCCCCCGCCAGGTGCTCCTTGATAGGGATATTTGGATTGTGTTGTGGTAGTTTCGCAATCTCGTTCACTCTCCAGATTTAGAATTCTTCTCCTTCTAGCATAGGTGCTTTTCAGATTCGATCGTTTATTATTTGGAATATTTATAAGGGCATAAGCTCGACACTCTTTTATATCATGCCAGTTGGGATTTATCATGTTAGCTGGATTCTATTATTTTTATTATGGTGGTGTGGATTTTTGAATCATTATATATATATATATTCTTCATTTATAAATTCCGAAGCTTTGGAAAAGTAATTTATTTACATTTACTATGGTGCTAAGAATGGTATTAATTGACATGCAAGCACTATCTTCGTCGTATCGTGCATGGCCAGCCTTTATAGGAAAAAATAGGGGTTGTTACAATTAACCTATGTAATATATTCACATCCCTACATACTGTTTTCATGATTCGGGTATTTTTTGGGTCTCTTCATGGTGCGTGTATTTGTAAAAAAGATATTTACTTGAAAAATATGAAAAATTCAAAAATAATTGGTTATGCCTTTGAGTTTATAAGTACATGTTCCTATTTGATATATTTTTGTGATGATATTATATATTTTGTGAGGCTCTCCATTTTAAGTCTTTAGTTTCTATTCCATTTCTATTTCGAACAAAATAAAAAGAGGAAGAAAAAATTACGGGGGAGAATACATGATTTTGATTTATGGGAGAGAATTATTATGAATTTTATTTTATATGTCAAACTCTATGCATCACGGGTATTTGATTTGCTTCATATGTTCTGGTACGTTTATAATATCATATTCGCATTACACTCGATGAAGACAAAGGGACCAAGAGAAGAATAAGAAGAAGTGGAGATTTGAAGACATCATTATCGTGTACCTATCCATTTTCTAGGTCTTGGGAGGGTATTATGATATTTTTTTTTCGTCTTAGGGGATTTATAATGAAGTTTGAATTTCGATTTTATTTTTGGACCGGAATAATCAAAGGGGGAGATTTGTAAGAGAAAAATGTGTATCATTGCTCATAGCTTACGTTTACTTTTAGTTTGGCATATCCCGTTACACTTCGACTCGAGCCATCATGAAGAACCGAATCTCCAGCATCTCCAAGTTAAATGGTTCTCCACTTTATGAAAGTATAAAGATTTTAGGAATTTAAATTTATTCATTGAATTTATTTTGGGATATTTTATTTTTATTAAAGCTGAAACATGATTTTTTTTTATGTTTAAAATTGAGGCATTTTTTTTCAAATCTTGTTGACCTCGTTCCAATGAGAAGACATTCTCGTTCGAACAACATGTCAAAGTCATTCGAAGCTCGTTTGATCTCTACATCTAATATGCATCTAACGAGGTCATACTGTATTGTGTCGTTTGAAGGTCATTTGAAGCTTGTTCAAACGAGATAGCTATAACGTTCGAACAAACTTGCTTTCGTTTAAACGGGATGCTATTCTCATTCGAACGAGCCTTGTTTTTGTTCGAGCGAGTAACAACACCTCGAAATTTATCTTCGCCTTATAAATACCTGTTTCGTGCTTATTTTCTCTAAGAATTTTTCCAGAATGACTTATGCATACATGTTGCAAAAAATTTCACATTTTTATGTTTAGAAAATAACTTCTATTCATGAAACTCAACCTCAACTAGATTTGTATAAATCCTTTTAAAACCTAAATAGTTTTGTATCCTTGCATACACTACTCTTATAGAAAGATCATCTCTCCTGCTCACCTTGTGATACTCGAGGGGATTACTACTGAAGACAAAGGTTCATCGGTGGATATCGAGGGTGGAATGACGCCTCTGGACTTCTCCTGATAGGGTTGTATTCTTTTGAGATTTGTGAAGACTAGCACGTTATACTTGTGGTTGTCATCGAGTAGTATTATAAGTCGACTTCCTTTTATTATATCAAAAGTTCTGAAATAAAAGGTTTTCCCCGTAAGGATTTTTCCTAAAACTTTGCCTTTGTTGATTGCATGATTTACTTTATTTGTTTTATCACCTAGATGTATGTCTTATGGTAAAAGGATAAAATTTGGATTTTTATTTGCTGTATATTTCATTTTATATATTATTCCATTAAGATCACAAGCGCACTCTCAAACTAGTTAATTTTAAGATTTATTCCTTTAATAATAGGACTTGACCATCTAAGTTAATTATAAATCCCCCATTTAACATTAGTTCAAAAAAATCATTTGTAATAAAATCACCATTCATCTAAACATCGTTCCAACAACTCGTATAGGTTCCCCAAAATCCACCGGATCCATTCCCGGTTCCAGCCCAACCTGCCCCAGGAGACGAATCGATTTTTCTTGAGGACATCGAATTGATTCGAATCTAGGCTTCTTTCCAAATCTGCCAAGGTTCTTAATACGCAAATCCTTATTTCCACACCAATCTCCATTTCAAAGGTTTATACAATTATATTATCATAAGAATACGTCCCACGTGACTTAGTACTTCAACTATGATGGTTAATTACACAAATTAACATAGAAATCTATTCCCCCAAACCCATAATTTACATCAATTGTCATGTCTATTAAAACCATATTCTTCACCTCTTAATTCCTTTAGATTCTAATTACATTTTAGCATTATACAAGGATCATAACTCTCACAAATATTAGATCTTAAAATATGGATTTCATTGCTCTCCTTATTTATCAAGATTTCCAAGTAACTCAATAACCTAAAGCATGAATTCTATCATCCCATTCAAGATTTCAATCATCCTAAATTTTTGGGTTTAAACCACAAAGTTCAAATTGATTTTCCTCTAAATACACAAGCTTAAATCTTATCATTCTATCACCAAACATCATATTGAAACCCATTAAATATATGAGAGATTACTACGATGAATTAGAAAAATATATTAGATAATAATTTAACCAAGAACATTCTTGCCTGTTATGGATGATTGCATGTTTTCCTTTGAATTATTAGCCTCCTCTCCTCTTTGAACTTTGGTCTCCCCTCTTTAGATACGTGACTGCTAAGTTTAGATTTTGTTAAGTGTTAAGAGTTTCTTAATCTCCCTCCTTTACTTATATTAATCCAATTTTCGAGTTAGCCCTAAATTCATATTTTTTAACACCTAAATGGGCCCGAACCCATAATCGAAATAGCCCAATAACCTCCCAAATTACATATCTATATCCCCAGGATCATTTTTAGAGGTATAAAACAATTAAACGAATTTTCAAAACCTCTCGTAACACGCCCAAATTACTTTTATTCAATGTATACATTTTTCAATTGTGTTTCACATCCTACATCAATTATTCAATAAACAGTCGATTATTTTCTACAAAAATTATTAGACATGCAAGGTAAAATTTACATAACATGACATAACAATTAAATAATTTATGCCCAACTTAATTAATTAAGTTCAACCGATTTAATTTAATTCCTACCAATTTTATTTTATTATAAAAATACAGGGTATTACAGTGTCCCCCAATTTTTTAAAAAATACATAAATATAGGGTCACGGTCTTGGACCGTGGCAAGTTATTTATTTATTTATTTTAAAATATTTTAAGTTCACAGATTAGGGCCATGACCAAATTTGAACATTCTCCCACTCTGATCCAGATATGGGTCGTCTGTGACTATCGAGCCGATATTTTTCCATGCTGGTATCAGATATGGGTCGTGACCATGGGACCGCGGATTAAGTCCGTGCCCATGTAATCAATATTATGTCATGGGAGAGACCGTGACCCCCCTTTAGCGTCACAGATGAGGTTCATGAGTACTGTTTTTGGTCACATAAAAAGTGTTCACCTCTGAGCTCCGTGACCCGTGGCCCTGGTCACGGTCGAGGCCCGTGACCATCTCCGGTATATGGTGTAGTGTTATCACCATGTTCCCCAAGATATAATTTGTTAAGCATGTATATTTTTACTTACTTTCTACGAAACACAATAATAAATAATGGTTTCTTTCTCATATTTTTTTTCCATCCTACTAAACAAAAATGAAAAAAATATAATTTAATTTCCTTCCAAATAGAAAGTCAATATATTAATCAAATTGGCTACATAACATTTAAAAAGTTTTTTGTTTTGCTGCTCACCAAAAGAAACAACTAGCCCAAACTGAGCCCCAACCCCCCACATAACAATGGCCCATCTTCAGCCGAACATAGCAACCAAGATTTAAAAGTTAATTCTACAAGATTGAATCTTTGGTCAAAATGAACTTGGACTTGAATGAATTGATATTGTTAATATTAATTTTTTTTTTGGAGGGGGGTGGGGGGTTCTTTGACTTTAATACATTATTAGTCTTCAATTTTAGAGTTGAATACATCTTTATCCGTTTATTATACTTTAGTACATATTTTACCACTAAATATGAAAATTTCGTCACTAAAAGTGATCTTTGGTGACATTTAGTGACTAAAATATGATTTAGTAACGAAAAATATTCTAATGACCAATAAATTGATAAAGTTTTATTAAAGTATAAAATCGAAGATTAGTAATTTATTAAAGTAAAAAACACCCTTTTTCTTTTTTTTATCCCTCAAAATTTCGTATTTATGTATATTTTTTTTAGCCAATTGAAAGTCGTTGCAAGATAACCCGTCACCATTTTTTTTATAAGTAAGATAACCCATCACCATTACCGGCCTCAGGCCCAACCATGGGGACAAGTAAGGTAGCCGCCTAAGGCCCCTATTGTAGGTGAGGCCCCCAAAATATTGTCGACACCGCACACACACACACGCACACACAGAACAAAAGGAGAGAGTCCAAAGTGGAAAAAGAGATACTATTACTTTCTATCTTTTTAGCTAATAATTGAACCCACCCACTATTTCTTTTTTTTTCTTTTTTGATTTGCAAATTATAATTTATACTTTCTAATGAAGCTTGACTTGGGTGAACAACTTGTGATTGTGCTATCAGGTTCCATCGTTCCTTAATATTTTTTCAGTCATATTTATGTTTTAAATTGTAGTTAATATTGTTTTGTAAATTGTTTTATTTTATTGTGAAATGTCTACTAAAAATATTCAAAATTTACATCAATAATAAATTTTACCAAATATATATTATAAAGGCCCTAATTTTAATATTTGTCTAGGGTCCCATATATGTTTGACTCGGCCTCACCATTACCTCAATGTTAGTTTTATTCAAGATTAGATATGAATTAACACATATTATAAAGAGTACTTCTACGTTGACACATAATCATGACATAAATAACGTGTCACATTCTTATTTGCTCATGTTCAAGCACACAATTGACGTGTCATACTTTTCTATTGCAAAATTGTGTGGATTAGCATTTTCGTATTATAAAATATCATAGCAAGACAAATGATGATAATAATCTTCGCTTTCCTCTTTTACTGATTAGAGACATAAATAGTTAAGTTTGTTGACAAAGTCTTTGTTGTTTTTAATGAAGATATCAATGATTTTGGAATTGGTTATGCTATCAAAGTCATTGACTATCAATGTCATTGAAATACTATGAAAACTTTGTACAACAACAAAGCAATTAATGAAAGATAGTTAAATGTTTAGCCACAACTAGTTCTGGGAATATTTTAATACGTGAAAAAATATACTTTAAATACATAATATAAGATGGGTCTTAGGATTACACATTAAAAATCTAAAACCAATAAGAATAGGGCAAAAAATTTGGGGCCTTTTACTGTTTAGGGATAATAAAATAGGGGAATTTTTAAAAACAGTAAGAATAGGAAAAAATTTAAATAGGGAAATATTTTGTAAGAATAGGGAAATTTGTAAAAACAGTTAGAATAGGGATATTAAGAGAGGGAATTTTTGGGAGGTCTTTTAATGTTTGCGATCCAATAGTTTTCTTTTTTTAGAGTTTGGATCCACTTGTTTACGTTACACTTGGTTGGCATCCAAAATTGATGGAAAACATTAGTTAACGTATTTGACCGTCAGTTGACTTAGTTTTTCAACCAAAAATATTTTAACCATAAACACAATAATATATGCTATTATATTTGTACATAATACATTTAAAATATATTATATATATGTATGTATAAACACGAAAAAAACTTTAAAAGAAACATTTTTTTCTAAATATTTTTTTATATAAAACATTTGTAGGAAAAAAATATTGTTTTTAAACTATTTTATATATAAAACTGTATTTTTACAAAAAAATAATTTTTTTCTAAAACTGTTTTAAATCAAAAATATTAGAAGAAAACATTTCGTTTAAAGTTTTTTTCTCTTTTTTATATATAAACAATATTTTAAAGGTACATTGTACAAGTATAGAGCAAAGTTTATGTACATTATGCTTTCTACATCACCAATACATCACACTTAATTCTATGCCCTAAATTTTTTTTCCAATTTTTTTATTTTCCCCATCAAATTAACCTTCAAATCAATGCATGTTCAAAAAATAATGTCAAAATAAAGTTTCTAGCTTTTTTTAAAAAAATTCAACAAAAAATTGCTCAAAATACCTTATGTATGAGGGTTTGCGCCAAAAGAATTTTTTGATTTTTTTAAAAATACGTAGAAAATGTATTTTGACCTAATTTTTAAACATGAGTTGATTGAAAGGTTAATTTCAATAGAAAAATAAAAAAATTTGAAAAAACTTTTCTTAGCACCTAGAATTAGGTGTGATGTATGGTGTCATGTAGGCCTGTCAATGGGTCGGGTCTTGACCCAGACCCGACCCGGACCCGATCCGTATAATAGGGTCTGAGCATATTTTTTTGGACCCGAAGACCCGAATACCCGTTTATTAAACGGGTAGGATCTGGATCTTATACAAGACCCGGACCCGAAGACCCGACCCGAATTGTACATTATTATTTTCTAAATATATATACATATTCAATAAATTTATATATATTTATAAATAAATCTTATCAATATAATATGTAACTAATATATATATAAATATATATTTATGTATATAATAAATATAAATAATATATGTCTTATTTATACTAATAATATACCATAATACGTTACAAAATATTTTAATTTAAGACTAAAAAATAAAGAAGGGGGATAATATAAAATAAATGTATATATTTGGTCAGACCCGGACCCGAACCCGAGACCCGAAGACCCGAACGGATCCGGGTCTGGATCCAATATTGTAAACCCGATGAAGACCCGGAGCCGAACTCGAACCCGATGAAGACCCGATTACACGGACCTGGATCTCCCTAAACCCGACCCGACTCCGACCCGTTGACAGGCCTAGTGTCATGTATAGAGCGTGATGTAGGAAAGCCTTCATCTACAAGTATAATAGTGTATATTAATGTATTTAGGGGTAAAATATTCTTTTTGATTTAAAAAGTGGGTTAACTGACCATCAAACCGGTCAACGAACGATTTCCATCAATTTTAGACCCCAACCAATTATATTGTAAAGAAATGGACGCAAACTTTGAATAATAAAAGACCCAAAAAAAATTATGCAAAATTTTTATACTCATTATTTAAATACTCAAAACATGTCTCTTAATAATACAAATTAACATTTTATATGTAAGATTAAAGCACTTTTGAATTAAACTGGGGCTCTCCGTAAAATCGATGTTCCAGGAAAAAAAATCTACAATATCGTTATTTTCGAAAAATAGTTCTCTCATTGTCCATAGTTTTATATATAAGTTTAGAAGTCAATATATAACAATTATTCAGTTAAAATGAATATTTCAAAAAACTCCTCGGTCTGGATTAAATTGATGGCATTTGACAATTTAACTCATAACAGTAAATACTATATGAGTTAAAAAGAAGAAGAATTAGCCTTTTCCGCGCATTGTCAATATTTTTATAAATGATGTCCACTATTTTTCATAGTTAGTTATGGCAGGGGTGATAGTCTTGGGAGTGACGAATATGAAGTGATTATTTAGTGTATTTTATTATAAAATTATATGTGCAAGGTAAGTATAATTATTAATTATGAATTTTAGTTAAAGGTTGTAGAAATTTATTCGAGAGTAAATGAAAGTCTAATTAATAAAATATAGGCAGTGTTAACAAGTTAGAAGGGGTATGGGAGGTTTTAGGAGGGTTTTTTTTTTTAGAAGGATTTAGGAGGCCAAAGCAGACTTTAAAATGAAGTTTTTATACTAAATGTTAAAAAAACTAACATATAAAATTGTAAAAATGACCTCAACAATCTTTTCCATTGATTTTTAACATTTATCCCGACAAGTTTAACATTTCGAATGCCACATTTTGAACATTTTACGATTGGTTTACAAAAAGGCCATTATAGTTTGTTCTTTTTTAGGGATTTTTATCAATTAGTCTTGTTTATTAAGTATGTAATTTAATAGGTTCTATGATTTTTTTTGCTCCAATATGTCCCATTAATTTTTTTTCTTTGCTGCAATAGGTCCTATTTGTAAACATGTAATGAATATTTACTACATGTATAAATTGAACCTATTAAAAAAAATGTTTTGATGAAATCTATTAGAAAATGTCATATATAAGTATGATTTATTTATCAAGTTCTATTTTTTATTAAAAAATGTGGGATCCATAAAAATTCTCAAATTTAGGAGTTTGAGGTTGTTACCTCTCCCGCCACCCTCAAGTCAGAAATGTGAGAGTTAAATGCAATTGAAGTAATAAGATGGGTTACAGGGTAGGAAATAATAAATAAATATATTAGTACCAAATTAGTACTGTTTTGTGAAGTATAAGGCAAAACAATCTCATGAAAAATAATTCTTCCTCATATTTTGGCTTATATATATGCTTGTAAATTAAGAAATAGAAAAATATAAGTTTGAATGAACCACGACTAATCTGAGCGGTTGGCTCAACTCGTTAGACCTTAAGTTTGCTCCCCAAAGGTCGTCAGTTTGAGTCACCGTAAGGGACACGGAGCGCGGGCTGTTTATGTTTGCACTTAATTGTGTGATTTCACACCGTCTGTTTGTGTGATTTCACACCACTTATTTTGAAAGCGTTATTCGGGACGAAGAGATTAGTCTCGAGGTGTGCATAAGTTGACCCGGTACATACTCTCTGCACAAAAAAAATAATAAAAAAAAAATGAACCACGACTCCAATGCAACATACATAGTCCATATACACACGAATGTTATTTTAGCCAATTAGGCCATCTCCAGAGGGCAATGCAAATGTATACATTTGCATTGAATTCTTTCACACTGGGTAAGGGATTGTGCACATCTAGGAGAGAGAAAGGCTAACGGATGTGCAAACTTACATGGCCGGAAGACATTGTGTTAGAGGGGGGCCCACATCTGGGCGGCTAAAATACATCCGCCCAGAATGTGGGCGGCTAAAAGACATCCGCCCAAAGCCTCACGCAGTAACCTTTCATCCTCCCAGAATGTTACCAGGAATAAAAAAAATAATAATAATAATTACGCAAACGGTTTCAGTATAACGGTAATAAAATTATAACGGTAACAAAAAATAAAACGGTAACATTTATTTTTGTATATATACATTATGCACCCCTAGAATCTTTAACATCAAAACTTTGATATTTTATTTTACTTGTCACCAATTCAAAAAATATTTCTATGGATACTCCTTCACAAAGTACTCCGCCAAGTTCTAGTCGACTACCAAATTTCACCCCACACGACGAGGTGTTACTTTGTCTGGCATACGTTAAATATTCTATAGATAGTCTTATGGGGACTAACCAATCATAAGCAACCTTGTGGGAAAAAATTACCAACGAATATAACACAAGCGAGGGTGTTATTTACAAACGAACCGAGAATGCGTTGCAGTGAAAATACCGAAAAATTAATGCTGAATGTTTGTTGTATACGTCGACTTTGTCCAAAGCTTACGGAACCGGGAAAGATAGCGGCACGACGAAGGTTACGTGGGTAATTACAATTAAATTCAAGTTTTTTATTTATTTATTAGTAAATTCTTAAATTGTCATCACTAATGCGGGAATTTTTCATATAGATCGAACGAGCTAGAGATAACTTTTTAAGCAAAGCAGGTCATAAATTCAATTACGACCACTGCTACGAGGTGCTCAAGGACTTGCCAAAGTATTCCATGTCAACCACCGGTTCACAATATACAGATGAAGAAAATAATGAGAGCCCGCTTCATTCGAACGACAACGAATCAAGGGAATTCAATAATGCTCTTAGAAGACCGGAAGGACGTAAAATGGCAAAACATAAAGGAAGGAAACGAGCGGCCTCCAACAGTGCGGCTACAAACACATCCCTTTTAGAGAACTCTGAAGAATTCAACACACTTTATGAAAAAAATTCTGCAGAATCACAAGCAATCAAGAGAACTCTAAATGAAAAGATTGATGGTTTAATTTCAATCCGCACCAAAGAGTTTGAAGTTCAACTCCAACGTGACGAAGATCAGATTATTTACATGGATACAACTAAATTCACTCCCCAACAAAATGCCTTTCAGGAGATGCGAATGAATCAGATAATGCATCGTCGGTCTCAAGCATATCGTAACTTCTTAGATTAGATAATTAGATTTGGCCGGGTTCTTTATGTAATCCAAATTTAGTAGTTATTAAATTTTGTACCAATGTTTATGAATGACTATTATTATCAAACCAAATTTTATTTATCACGAAGATAATTGTTATAATTGCCCATAATGGATAAAAATGAAATTACAATCAAGTTGATGATTCTGCATGACGAATCCAAATGTGTTCCTTAAGATCGTCACGTAACTGCTTATGAGCTTCCTTGTTCCACATCTTTGCCTGACGCACCTGGTACTGATAATGGCCAGCGAGACTCTGCCTGCTTAAGCATGGGGGTGGGTCACGTAAAGGCAGGTCAGCTCGCCATGTCCCGTCACGCAACTCCTCCTAGACAATCATATTGTGTAATATGACACAAGCCTTCATAATTACACGTAAGTCTTTATATTCCCAAAAATTAGCTGGGTTCCGGATAAAGTGGAACTGTTGTTGTAAGATCCCAAATGCCCTTTCCACATCCTTTCGGGCTCCTTCCTGAGTTCGTGTAAACACCTTTTGTTTTTGGTGAGAAAAGGGTGTTTGAAAACATCCCTATATGTACACTCCATTCCTTAGGCGATGTTAATCATGTGATGAAATGGTAAACTCCGACGAAAGGAAATATTCCATGGGATGATCATTTGAAATGACCTAGGTTATTTGATAGACGTTGTGATTTGGAGTGTTATTGTCAGTGGCATGGTTTACCTGTGCCACAGGCAAAATCGGCAACATATTGCAAAGATGTAAAGAAAGATAATGAAAAATGCATTCGTTTATTGGAACGCGAAATTGCACAGATGGAGAAAAGGCTAGAGCGGTGGCATTCTAAACATTTGATAAATACTGAACTCGACGATCCAATTTATGAATCGGATTCGGAACTCCCTGATTACAAAGGTCTAGATTCGGACTTGGATTTTGTACATCATCTACCTAACATGTTGATGGGGGATGGGAATGCCTTATGTTGTGTTCCGTGGTTGCATAGGAAATAAAAAAAATAAGATTATGTAATTTTTTTATGTTTTTATATGTTAGTATTAATAAATTATAGTTGGTATTAATGTCACATGTTAGTATTAATAAATTATAGTTGGTATTAATGTCACATGTTAGTATTAATAAATTATAGTTGGTATTAATGTCCATGATTGTAACATAAAATAGTAAATGGAAAATACACTGGAAAATTCCATCGTATGGAAAATACACTGGAAAATTACATATGGAAAATACACTTAAAAATGCAATTTACATTGGACGTCCTCCCTCATATTGGTCATAAGGAAATGTGTTGAAAATCCCAAAAACGTCATCGGCAAGAGATGGTTGAGAAGACGATCCTAAAGGATCTTGGGAGGGTGGTTGTGAAATATTGGGAGAAGCACTACAATATTCATCTCCATATATATACGGCGGTGTACGTTGCGGAATGGGGTAGTGTTCCGCGGTCGAACTCGGTCCCGCCCCGCATAGAATTGCAATTTCTTGATCTTTCTCACGAATTTGCCTCTGCAACATAGTCTCTCGTTCTAACGTTAAGGACCTTGTTTTTCGGATGAAGTCCTCTCTATAATAAACCATTGAACGCCATTGTTCGCGTGAGTAAAAATCAGCCGGAGCCAAGTCATTCGGCGCACTTGGTGGATCTACCTGAATAAATGTTGTGCCAATTCCACTCATATGTGTCACCTAAAGTTCCCGTGATAACGGTATCAAACTCGAGGAAGAAGGTTGACCCTGTGTGTTGTACGAATGTGGAGCTTGCCATCTATCTGTCGGTGCGATGGGTACTCGTAAATCATGTGGTACCATCGAGGCAAACCCAACCCCGTCATGGTTCTGCCACCGAATTAACGAAGGTAATATTGGACCCTTAGTTATAGCTCTCCAGTATGTAAGCCATTCATCCTGCCCTGTGATTGTTACATTAGCAATTGCAGGTTGCCAATTGCCAATATGTTGCATATATATATTAAGAGGAATGAATGCCATTGGATATAGTGGGTTATTTGGGATAGCAATGTGGCTTGTCATTTGACGGTAACAACGATCTTCGAGATACCAACTCCCATCTAATTCCGGATCAAAGAGCATGTACCGTCTCTGAGCAAAATCATGAGCAATTGCAGCAGCAGGAAACTCGTTTTGCGGCAATTCCATAAACGGTTGCCATATAATTGACTCGGGTGATCGCATTTCGAGCTGCTCCTACATGACTGGAATTTTAAAACGCATTTGTCCCTGAACATTATCGCGATTATTAATCCCCCATCGTAAAATACGCGGCCATCTTTCCACTGCATCATTGTGCAATAGGGGAGCCATGGTGTGGAGGTACTCGTAACTGTAATACTTGCATTTATAAGAATAAGCAATTAATAAATTTGTATTTTCATATAATAACTATATTTATATTACTTGAAAAAAATGAAATATTAACTTCGTAAATACTTTACCTCTATTAATTGCCAAAAACAGTTAACCGTTTTCTGAACATTTGCAGCATATGCGTCTAGTGCATAGTAAACTCGAGCAAGAATGGCAGAACCCCAATCTTTCGCAGCCATGTCATTTATGTCGTCTAAATAAGTTGCCCAATCCACAAACACTGTATTGTGTCCCGTTGGAAAAAATATGGAGCTCATGACATAAACAATAAAAGCTCGAGCGATTTGATTCGCGTTCGCTAATCTATGCTGCGGATCTTGTTGGCGCCAATGCAACATGTATTGTTTTAGCGTTGCACACGAAATATTTCGTCCTTTGTACTGTGGGTTGCCTATTCCAGGATAATATAATTCAAATATTTGCTCCACCGTAAAAGGACTAGAATGAGGAAATGGTGGCAAAATTGGATTGGTACCAATTTCAATTCCTGAAACGGTTAAATTTTACAATGATTAAAAGTTGCAAATATGATATATAAATAATTAACATAAAAAAAGTGCGTAGCAATATATTGATAAATTACCAGTTAAATGAAAAAAATCAAACGGGGTGATCCCCAATTCCACTGATGGTAGCTGAAATGTGTGTGTTCTCTCCGACCACCTACTAATTAAGGCACCGGTCATTTGGTTATCTGAGTTGGGATAAATTTCATTGAACAAATGACTGAACCCGAAATTATTTATGGCGTCTCGGACTGCAGGAACATCGGATAAACTTGCGTACACTTCAATCGGACCTTTTACAATACCACGCATGTGAAATTGACTATCATTTACTTGTGTGTTATGATCAATAATTGTGTCTGTCGCACGAGGTGTTTCGTCAGATAATCGAAATAAATTTCGATAAACGATTGGTAAATTGGGTGGTGGAGGTGGGTTTTCATTTGGTTTGGCCTTTTTGCCACACTATTTTCTTTGAATGTGAAACATTTTGATGACTAAATAATTTGGTACAAAGGTATTTTTTTTTTGAATGAAAGATATATTGTGGGTATGATATAAAATGAAGGTAGATGTGTGATTTATATAGGTTTTTTTTTATAATAACGGATAGTTATTTATAACGGTTGAATTATAACGGCTGGATTTTTAACGGGCAGAAGTGGGAAGTTGGGCGGACAAAAGACACCCGCTCAAACCTTGGGTGGACAACAGTCCCCCACCCAGCCCTTGGGCGGCCAAAAGCCTCCCGCCCAGATTGGTTTTACACATTCCCCACTGTGACAACCGCACTCCACAATCAACCCAAAAAATCTAAATTTGCATTGTTTGTGCATCTCCCATTGGATATGACTAGGTCAGTCAGTCCTAATATTGTTAAGACAACTATATAGATTGGGGGCTTTGTAATAATAGCACCACAAATATCACACAGTATGGACTTTTACATGTTATCCGTTCAAAAGTGTAGATATAAAGGTGAAAACATAAAATTAAAAAAAAAATAATAATAAGAACAAAGAAGAATAGGACAACATTTCTTGTAAGCTTGCTCTTTCAAATTTAATATAGAGTTATTTTGACCCCATTATTTTCTTGCACTGTATTTGATATACTCCTCAAGTTTTTGAAATATGAGTTACACTAACCTACTATTACACTAGCTGCTAAATGTTAGTCCAACTGTTGAGAAGAAGTTTGACTGATGATTTTAATTGTAGAAGAATATAAGCCTTTTTCTTCTTTCGTTTATAGGTAGGTTTTTTAGGAACCTTCTTAGTCTTTTTGGAGACTTTATGGGTGGAAGTTCCAGTGTCAAAAGAGAATTGCTCACAAAACTCACCAAGCTCTTTCTTTCCAGAAAGATTCTGCTTCTTAAGTTGTCTCTGCAACTTAAGGTGATTACAAAGAGAGAGACCCTCTTGAATGACAACACTTATGAGCTGTCCATAAGTGTAACTATCGTAAGGGATGGAGATGCCATTATTGGCTTCTCTAAGCTTCTTACGGACTTTCTCAGCGAAGAAAGTAGGAAGGCCATTAATGAACTTGGCTTTCCAGTGCTCAGAGTTGCCATCAGCTCTCTGAGTAACCCTAGCAAGGAACACGTCCTTGTACCACCTAAACTGGCTAAGAGTAGGACACCTAAGGTTTTGTAATAATTCTCTATTACGTTCATTATGGTGGTCCGTACTGCCAATAAAATGAAAAGAAATGGACAGCATAAGAGTATAGACAGCGTCTGGTACCATTATGTCTATCATTTGTTCATTCTTGATAACTTTTACTGCAATAAGGATAGCATTTCTCTGACTTTCTGTCAGAATATTCCCCCACCATCCTCTGATGGTTCCAGTAAACCCAGCAGTTATCATCTGCGCAATACTATAACCAGATGCATCATTATGTTTACATATGGTGGCATACATAGACATTTGATGAATCATTTCATAAATCTGGGATTCGGATTTACCATCCAGATTCCAATCATAGATTGATTTACCGTGGAAAGTATTTTGCATCACGGCGCCCTCTTCAAAGAGCAGATCTTGGGGGGTCGGCCTATGGTAATAATTTTTGGCAGGGCCAATATTATTACTATAAGTAATTTTATTTACCTCAGGGGGACGACCAAAAGAAAGTTCAAATCCTTGAACATCTTTTAACGAGATATCTGATTCAGAATCAGAATCATCATGGGATAAAGTGTTAAGTTTTAATCCTTTGATATCTTTCTCGATTTCTTTTAGCTGTGAAATAAAATCAGCTTTAGCTCCAGTTTTAAAACCTTTAACTTCAATAGGAGGTTGAATTATTGGTTTAACCAAACTTTTAACTAAGTTTGAGGGGCTTCTAACAGAGTTTTGGGTTAGATTATTCTCAATTCTATTGAGTTGTTTACCTATCGTGTTAAGGATAAGGTTGGTATAATTACCTTGTTTATAGAGAGGGTTTAGCTCCTTCTTATGAGTAAGAAATCTAGTATCACCCGTCTCCATGTTAACAAAGGCATTAACTTCTAGCATAGGAGTACTGCTACTCTGGCTAGAACTTCCAACATCTATTGAAAGTGGTTCAGTAGGAGGGTGAACAGCCGATATAATCTGTTTATTCACAGTGGTCCATCTAGTTTCATGTTTATCCTCAGTTTTAGGTTGATTTTCTGTTTCAAGAAAAAAAAGTTTCCTATCTTTAGTAAACATTAGAAACCAAACAGCAAAAGAAGTAACCAACTGGTTTTCTTCCACCCATTTATAAAATTCATTTTTATAAAAATCTAACATAGTTTTATCATACTTTTTAAAGTACCAAGTCCTAAAACTATCCCATTCTGGTAAGTTAAACTCAGCACTTATCTCTTTCCTATTAATTGTAAAAACCATTAAAAGGAAGGAAAGTTAAAGTCTGACATTCATTTCAGACGGTGTAGGGGACGGCGTATGGGGTTCCCTGCGCTGAGAAAAGTCCTTCTTCTCATAAATACCATGGGGTATTTGGTCATGGGTAAAGGTACCATGAACATTCACATCATCCTGATATGAAGGGTTTCTAGGGTTATCTTCACAGACCGAGTGTCTTGAAGTGGATAGAGGATAGGTAACAAAAGGGGTTCTAAAAGAGTAACTCCTAGAGGATTGACACCTATTAAATTTTCTAAAATTTAGAAAAACATCACCATCCTTCTCCTCAATGATGTCTTCAACATCATGATTCTGACGAGGTTGAGGAGGAACATCATTTTTTATATCCCAAGTCTCTGGGAAGAGACAGGCGTTCGTGCCAGAAAGGGTCAAGGGTTTAAAAGCAATTTGAATTAAACCTATATGAATAAAGTGATAATTTTTATCCTTTATATAATTTATCAAATCATCCCGTTTAAAGATCTCGATACTCTTATCTTGCTCGTCCAGACTAAGGGTTTGTTCCATAGTCTTAATAGCATATTTGCTACGAAAGTTATACCAGTTAGTGTTGTATATAACTTTAGGATGGACCTTTGGTATAGTCCACCTGTTCAGATCCTTTTGAACATCAAATTCAATTAAAGAAGAGTTCTTCGTGAACTCTTGTGTTATGTTTGTATCAATGGTTTGTTCTTCCATTATACAGATGTTAATGTTTAGAATAGTAATAATCATATGGTTTGGAATAGGAAAACATTATAAAAATCAAAATATTTGTTTAAATAAAACAATATGCAAACCAAAATTCTGAATCTAAATGAAATTATTATTTAAATCAAAATTCATCAGTTAAATGAATATAATAAGCCGAATTAGAAATCACTTTTGATACCCAGTGGTCAACGATTTACTTTGGGAATAAGCCTAACGCCTCCCCGGCTAAACGGCAACCCGGTTACGCGACAAGTTACCAGTATATCACAACCAGACTTCTATTTCTCCTTATTACTATCATTTAAATTAGGTTTTCAATATGAATAATAATTATTTAAATTAGGATTTTAATGTGAATAGTGATTATTTAAAATAGTATTCTGATGTGAATAGTAAAATACTATTCACGCCGGTGAACAGTGAATTATTATTCAAACGTGTATTATACCGGACAATAGTAACAGTCATTACTTCCGTACATCGGGAACAACATATCTTTTACTGTTCCGATGCCTGAAAGATCATAACGTTACTGTTCCGTGATAATACTCAGACCAAAATATTACATTCTAAACACTAACACACAAATTAGCCAATCATGGATCTGATACCAACAAGTAAAGGATCAATATGAGGAATTTAAACTGGAAATTATTACAAACTTATTACAGACTGGAATTTAAAGACAGGAAAAAACTTACAAAGAGAAGAAAGTCCACCGGAAGGTAGCCGGGAAGTTCTTATTATAATTCTAGAGAGAGAGGGAGAGAAATGCTGAAAGTAAAGCGTGCTTACAACTAAGGGGGAAGCCCTCTATTTATACAAGGGAGAGGAATAATTAATTCCTCAGGAGTGGCCCTCCATGTTGAAGGGTTCGACAAAGTCTCTTGTCCTCTTGTGTCAGTTGATGGGCCATGTGGGCCAGGTGGGACCAAACAAGTCACGGGTGACTACCTGTGGGTTGAAAGGTCGCAGAAGGGGCCTACCACTACCACCGAAAGTAGTGAGCTTTGTCACTATGCGTCAGCGAGCATCTTCTCTGGGACCGACTGGGGCCAGGTGGGCCAGTCACCTCAAATCATCCAGGCTATCTGCGCCAGTGTTGGGTGATGAGTCATCCAACCGTCGAGTTGGGAGCTCCGTTCTCAGTGAGTCGAATAAAGCTTGTCTCAGCTGAATATTGGACATATCTCCAATGTCAATTCCACTGGGTGGAAAGGGGTCGTCATCTGGGACCTGGGATTCTCCGGCCAAGCAGAAGAAAGGATTATCTTTTTTAGCAGAAGCCATCGATGCATCATCATCATCATCATCATCCTAAGGAAGAGGAATGGGGTTAGGTGTATCAGGTTTAAAACAGGGTTTAGCTGGAACACCTGCTCCAAAAGCAGTTCTGAACTGGTTCTGGGTAAACTCCATAGCCTTCTGCAAAATCTCTTGCTCAGCCGCTTTAGGGAACTGCTTCTTCAGAGCAGCTTTCAAATCCACAATTGGATTAGGTGCAGGCATCATCTGTTCTGCAGGGGGCGGAGCTTCATCAACGAAGTTCATGTAGTTACTCAGACTACTCCTCATTTGCCCAATAGTGGAACCAATATCTACACCACTCCACCACTAGTAAAAGAAGATGCGTTCAAGTAGAGGAATGTTATGGTCATTGACTCTACAACGCAGATCCCAGCTGAAGATCCATGGAATATCCATCTCGAAAAAAAAGAGTAGGGTGTTTAATCCTACCGGAGCTTTATTTTTCCCTTTTAAAAGAGGATGAAATTGAATCCAGAGAAGAAAAAGTTTAGCCTGGGTAATTTCATCAGGGAAGAAGTCAATTCCTGAGCCAAATTTGTCCCACCAATTGAACACCAATCCTGGGTAAGATTTTCGCAAAGAATTAGGGCACAAAACAAAAAACCAAGTGTGTTTGTGCTCTGCATTTTGGTAATAAAATGCTTTTGTCCAAGCCTGGACATAATCCCAATAATTATAGGATCCACCAGCATGCGAACTTAATTTTCGCGCTTTTAAAGGATGGATTCCCCATTCTCGGGGAGATATGAATTTCTTCAAGACAGCCTTGCTATAAGAAATGGGGGAATGAGTATTTCCCTGGTGTCTGTTAGTATGATTAAACACCACTGAATCAGTTTCCACGAGAATCGCCTCGTATACCGTCCGGTATTTGCCTTCTTGCACTTGATAACAATGAGTATCAAGATACTGGGACTTAATTTCCCAGGGTGCAGACATCTGGTGCTTGTCCTCATCATTAAGAATCAGTACTAATTCCGAAGTCCTACAATTAGGAAGGAATTTGTACTTGAAAGTCTCTAAAACCTCTTTAGCAGATTTCTTCTTGCTAAAAGGGTTAAGAGGGGGAGCATTCTTCTCCTTGTTCTTCGCACTCTGGCGGAGGAACTCAACATAATCCGGTATCGGAGGATATTGATCATCATTCACGATGATCTTTTCTTTTTCAGGACGGAGAAAATACCCGCTGCTGTTGCCTTTACCACGCCCACGAGAGGGGCCACTCATCGGTCCTGCAAAAACTGTCTAGTTAGAAAATCAGGGAGAGAGTTATTTTCCCCTTTGATATGTTCTATATCAAAATCAAAAGCCGATAAGTTTGCTTGCCATCTGGCAAAAATCTGTTTTGAAACAATGTTTTCAACATCTTTTTGCAAAACCTGTTTAACAGCACTGCAATCAATTCGCATCAAAACTTTCTGATTTAACAAATCATCTTGAAATTTTGAAATGCATTTAACGACCGAAAAGATTTCTTTCTTAATGGTGGAGTAATTTTTTGAGGCATCTTTCCAAGATCCTGAAGTAAAACGAACAGGTTCTTCTTTTTTAGTTAAAGAATTTATTTGTTTTAAAATACCACCAAAACCTAAATCAGAGGCGTCAGTCTCGACAATTTTAAAAAATGAAGGATTAGCTAAAGCTAAACAAGGCAATTGCTTGACTTTCAGTTTAATTTTCTGAACAGCTTTAGTATGCTCATCAGTCCAAGGAGCAGGGTTCTTTTTCAATCTAGAATAAATAATGGCACTATCTTGTGCAAGATTTTTGTAATAGTCGCCAATATAATTGAGACTACCCAGAAATCTTTGAAGTTGGGTTTTTTCTCTAAGTTCGTCTGGGAATTTAGAGGCAAACTCAATGCTTCTATCAATGGGGAGTATTTTCCCCTCTCCAATGTTATGCCCTAAAAATCGAACATTAGTTTGAAAGATTTTCATTTTAGGGGCGGAGACAACTAAGCCATTAGTTTTAACAACATCTTTAAAAATATTTAAATGTTTAAAGTGTTGGTCAATTGAAGCAGAGAAGATAAGGATATCATCAATGTAAACAATTGAAAAGTCTGAGAAAGGATTAAAAATATCATTCATGATATTTTGGAATTCAGAGGGGGCATTCTTAAGCCCAAAAGGCAAAACATTCCATTGGTAATGACCAAAAGAAACCACAAAAGCGGTTTTATACCGATCCTGTGGTGCAATTTGGATCTGCCAATAACCAGATTTTAAATCAAATTTTGAGAAAATCTTGGCAGAGTGCAACCTATCAAGCAAATCTTTTTTGTTAGGAATTGGATATCTTATCCATTGCAAAACATTGTTAAGAGGCTTATAATTAATTACAAGCCGAGGAACACCTCGTTCCTGCTCAGCAGCCTTATTGACATAAAAAGTTGTACAGCTCCAAGGAGAATAACTCTTGGTGATAAGCTTTTTATCCATAAGACTCTGGATCTCCTTCTTACAAAGGTCAAGAAATTCAGTCTTCATTTGACTGGGTCTGGCCTTAGTAGGAATAGATCTTTCATGAAAATCATTTTCATAAGTAAGAGAAACAATATGTTTCTTCCTGTCCCAAAAAGTATTAGGGATATCATTGCAAATTTTTGATGTTAACTGATTTTTAACAATCTGAATTTTGCTCATGATATGAGGGGACATTAAATTCTTTTTAATGTTGAGATTAGAGATTTCTTTCTGAAGAAAATTAAGATGGTTTTCTTTGAAAATAATATTATTAGTCAAAGAGTTAATTTTCTTAATCTCAGGACGAGTGATAAATTCAAAAACAATTTTCTGGTTTTGAATAGTGGTGTATATACCACTAGAATTAATTTTATCTATGGGCATAAGCATAGATAAAAAAGGAGTACCTAGAATTATCTGTTGAGATAAATCGCCAATAAGAAGGAAGGTACTATCTAAACAAATTCCATTGTTATAGATGGCAACATTGGTTAATTTAAACCTGATGCCCATGCTATCTCCGCTAGCATTAAACAAGGATTGAGTAGTCTTCTCAAAATATTCAGTAGGAACAATTCCTTCCTGAATACAGTTCATATCAGCACCGCTATCAACAAGGGCAATAATGTTGCAAAGAGAAAATTCTTTGTTAATCACAAGGTTGATAGTAGTATACCACTTTTGGCTGGGTACCCTGCTGATAATACCTAAGTAATCCATAGAATCTTCAGTACTAGCAGTAGTATTTGAAGTTCCTGGACCAGAATACTTCTGAGCATTCTTGAGACTATCAATCTCAGCTTGCGTATTGTCATGCTGTAACTTAAGTTGTCTTAACTCAGTTTTAATTGTATTAACTTCATGTCTTAGATCAAAACTGGAAATATATTACTAACTTATTACAGACTGGAATTAAAGACTGCAATTAAAAACTTACAAAGGGAAGAAAGTTCCACCGGAAAGTAGCCGGGAAGTTCTTATTACAAATATAGAGAGAGAGAGAAGGAGAGAAGTGCTGAAAGTAAAGCGTGATACAACTGAGGGGGGAGCCCTCTATTTATACATGGGAGAGGAATAATTAATTCCTCAACAGGGGCCCTCCATGATGAAGTGTTAGACAAAGTCTCTTGTCCTCTTGTGTCGGCTGATGGGCCATGTGGGCCAGGTGGGACCAAACAAGTCACGGGTGACTACCTGTGGGTTGAAAGGTCGTAGAAGGGGGCCTACCACTACCACCGAAAGTAGTGAGCCTTGTCACTTTGCGTCGGTGAGCATCTTCTCTGGGACCGACTGGGGCCAGGTGGGCCAGTCACCTCAAATCATCTAGGCCATCAGCGCCAGTGTTTGGGGATGAGTCATCCAACCTTCGTGTTGGGGAAACTATTTCCATCATCTTGAAGGCAGCTCCAAGGGTAGAAATAGAAGGAACACCAGCTTGTCATCGTCTAGTTGCTTTAGGAACCAAAGCTTTATTGGTCGGGCTGAAGGAGAGGTTGTCCATCTTGGCAACAATAAAGGTTTCAGGAATTTGATCATAAGAATGTAAGAATATCTTACTAATAATCTCTGGCAGGTTAACATCAGGGAATGTGGCTGAGAGAGATCTCCTAAGATCAATAATGAAGTCCGTTCTAGGATCCAAGCACATATGTGGAGGTGGAGGAAATCTTTTCACCAAGTCCAAATAGCTTATTAAGCTATTGTTGATTAAAGAGATAGAGTATTTAATATTAAATTTTTTAATATTACAATACCATCTGCAATAAAAAAGTCTTTTGAGTAGAGGAAAATTATATTGATTAACTCTACAACGAAAATCCCACCGGAATAACCAAGGGGTACCAGTTTCGGTAAAAAACAAAAGGGTATGAAGACCAAAAGGTCCTGCATAAAGATTTTCCCTTAGTTTAGGATGAAATTGAGTCCAAGGAAGAAAAAGTTCTTTCTTAGTAATTTCATTAGGAAAAATATCAATTCTAGGACCAAACTTGTCCCACCAATTGATGACCCATTCTGGGTAATTTTCTTTGTAAGAACTGGGGCACAGAAAGAAAAGCCAAAAGTGGTTGTGCTCCGGATTTTGGTAGTAAAAAGATTTTGTCCAAGCCTGGACATAATCCCAATAATTGTAAGATATATGCGAACTCAATTTTCGTGATTCCATAGGCGGAAGTCCCCATTCTTGGGGAGATATGAATCTTTTCAAGATAGCCTTGCTATAAGCAAGGGGGGAATTATTATCCCTCATGTGGATATGATCAAATACCACAGATTCAGTGATTTTGAGTATCGCCTCGTATACCTTTCTGGTTTTTCCTGCTTGTACAGCAAAGTTATGCGGTCCAAGATAAAGGGACTTAATTTCCCAAGGAGAAGTCATCTGCTTCTTATCTTTTTTGTCAATAGCAAGAACAAGCTCTGGAATCCTGTGATTAAGGATAAAATCAGAGATGTTATCTAAATTAGTAGAGTTCTTTCTACTAAGAAATGGATATTGGTCATCATCTGTGACCATCTTTTCTTTACCAGGCCGGCGAGAATACCCGCTGCTGTTGCCTTGCCCACAAGAGGGGCCACTCATCGGACCTGCAAAAACTCTCTAGTTAAAAAATTGGGAAGAGAGTTATTTTCCCCTTTGATATGTTCTATATCAAAATCAAAAGCCGATAAGTTTGCTTGCCATCTGGCAGAAATCTGTTTTGAAACAATGTTTTCAACATCTTTTTGCAAAACCTGTTTTACAGCACTGCAATCAATTCGCAGTAAAAATTTCTGATTTAATAAATCATCTTGAAATTTTGAAATGCATTTAACAACGGAAAATATTTCTTTCTTAATGGTGGAGTAATTTTTTGAGGCATCTTTCCAAGATCCTGAAGTAAAACGAACAAGTTCTTCTTTTTTAGTTAAAGAATTTATATGTTTTAAAATACCACCAAAACCTAAATCAGAGGCGTCAGTCTCGAAAATTTTAAAAAATGAAGGATTAGCTAAAGCTAGACAAGGTAATTGCTTGACTTTCAGTTTTATTTTCTGAACAGCTTTAGTATGCTCATCAGTCCACGGAGCAGGGTTCTTTTTCAATCTTAAATAAAGAATGGCACTATCTTGTGCAAGGTTTTTGTAATAGTCTCCAATATAATTGAGACTACCCAGAAATCTTTGAAGTTGAGTTTTCTCTCTAAGTTCGTCCGGGAATTTAGAGGCAAACTCAATGCTTCTATCAATGGGGAGTATTTTCCCCTCTCCAATGTTATGCCCTAAAAATCTGACATTAGTTTGAAAATTTTTCATTTTAGGGGCGGAGACAACTAAACCATTAGTTTTAACAACATCTTTAAAAATCTTTAAATGTTTAAAGTGTTGGTCAATTGAAGCAGAGAAGATAAGGATATCATCAATGTAAACAATTGAAAAATCTGAATAAGGATTAAAAATATCGTTCATGATATTTTGAAATTCAGAAGGGGCGTTCTTAAGCCCAAAAGGCAAAAAATTCCATTGGTAATGGCCAAATGGAACCACAAAAGCAGTTTTATACCGATCTTGGGGCGCAATTTGGATCTGCCAGTATCCAGATTTTAAATCAAATTTGGAAAAAATGGTGGCAGAATGAAGCCTATCTAATAAATCCTTTTTATTAGGAATTAAATATCTTATCCGTTGCAAAACTTTGTTCAGGGGCTTATAATTAATTACAAGCCTAGGAACACCGCGTTCCTGCTCAGCCGCCTTGTTAACATAAAAAGCTGTACAACTCCAAGGAGAATAACTCTTAGTTATAAGCTTTTTATCCAACAAGTTATGGCTCTCATTCTTGCAAAGATCGAGGAGCTCAGTCTTCATCTGACTGGGTCTAGCTTTGGTCGGAATGGATCTTTCATGAAAATCTTTTTCATAAGGAAGAGAGACAATATGTTTCTTCCTGTCCCAAAAAGCATTAGGTATATCACTGCAAATTTCTGCTGTTAACTGATTCTTAACAACCTGAATTTTGCTTATGATATTAGGGGACATTAAATTCTTTTTAATGTTGAGATTATAGATTTCTTTCTGAAGAAAATTAAGATGGTTTTCTTTGAAAATAATGTTATTAGTCAAAGAGTTAATTTTCTTAATCTCAGGCCGAGTGATGAATTCAAAAACAATTCTTTGGTTTTGAATAGTGGTGTAGATACCACTAGAATCAATTTTATCTATAGGCATAAGCATAGATAAAAAAGGAGTACCTAGAATTATCTGTTGAGATAAATCGCCAATAAGCAAAAAGGTACTATCTAAATTCCATTGTTACAGATGGAAACATTGGTTAATTTAAACCTAATGCCCATGCTATCTCCGCTAGCATTAAACAAATATTGAGTAGTCTTCTCAAAGTATTCAGTAGGAACAATTCCTTCCTGAATGCAGTTCATATCAGCACCGCTATCAACAAGGGCAATGATGTTGCAAAGAGAGAATTCTTTGTTAATCACAAGGTTGATAGTAGTATACCATTTTTGGCTTGGTACACGGCTGATAATACCTAAATAATCAACAGAATCTTCATTACTAGGAGTAGTGTTTGAAGTTTCTGGATCAGAATGCTTCTGAGCATTCTTGAGATTCTCAATCTCAGTTTGCATATTGTCATGCTGTAACTTAAGTTGTCTTAACTCAGTTTTAAGTGTATTGACTTCATGTCTTAGGTCATTAAGACTAGCTGGCTTGTTGTTGGTGCCAGATTGTTCTAAACGATTAAGAACCTCCTTAAGGCTGTAATCTTTAGAAGAATCAGGAATACGAACTTCTTCTTGGGCATAACAAGACTTAATAAGCTTAAGCTTAATATCAGGGTCGATAACTTGGTTGATGACATCAATCATATTTTGTTGCTGACTGGTAAGGACATTAAGACTTAATCCATTCAATTGGATTATAGACTGGAGATGATCGCATCTCTTGGTCAGCTCATTACACTGACAGTCCCCGTTCTTGGAGACATCTGAGTCACTAGAGCTTTGAATATAGCAAATCTCATCGTCGCTCTCAGAGGAGGAGTCCTCTTGTTCTTCAGAGGAACTGGAGTTAAGCAAAAGTTTGCTTAACTGAGACTTCAGATGTTCATCAATCTGAAGGTTGCTAATCTTAGCTTCCATTTTACATTAATTAGCATAGTGGCCGAATTTACCACATTTAAAGCATTTAGGGCCGGATTTGTTAGTTTTCTTTTTAACAAAAATTTCTTTTTATGTTTATATTCTTTTTCTTTAGGAATATAAGCCCTTTTCTTCTTACGTTGATAGGTGGGTTTTTTAGGAACATTCTTAGTCTTTTTGGAGACTTTATGGGTGGAAGTTCCTGTGTCAAAGGCAAACTGCTCACAAAACTCACCAAACTCTTTCTTTCCTGAAAGATTCTGCTTCTTAAGTTGTCTCTGCAACTTAAGGTCATTACAAAGAGAGAGACCCTCCTGTATGACAACTCTTATGAGTTGTCCATAAGTGTAACTATCGTAAGGGATAGAGATGCCATTATTGGATTCTCTAAGCTTCTTACGGACTTTCTCAGCGAAGAAAGTTGGAAGGCCATCAATGAACTTGGCTTTCCAGTGCTCAGAGTTGGCGTTGGCTCTCTGAGTAACCCTAGCAAGGAAAACATCCTTGTACCACCTAAACTGACTAAGAGTAGGACATCTAAGGTTTTGTAATAATTCTCTATTACGCTCATTATGGTGGTCCGTACTGCCAATAAAATGAAAAGAAATGGACAGCATAAGAGTATAGACAGCGTCTGGTACCATTATGTCTAGCATTTGTTCATTCTTGACAACTTTTACAGCAGTAAGGATAGCATTTCTCTGACTTTCAGTCATAATATTCCCCCACCATCCTCTGATGGTACCAGTAAACCCAGCAGTTATCATTTGCGCAATACTATGATCCGATGCATCATTATGTTTACATATGGTGGCATACATAGACATTTGATGAATCATTTCATAAATCTGGGATACGGTTTTACCATCCAGATTCCAATCATAGATTGATTTATCGTGGAAAGTATTTTGCATCACGACGCCCTCTTCAAAGAGCAGATCTTGGGGGGTCGGCCCGTGGTAATAATTTTTGGTTGGGCCAATATTACTACTATAAGTAATTTTATTAACCTCGGGAGGACGACCAAAAGAAAGTTCAAATGCTTGAACGTCTTTTAACGAGAGATCTGATTCAATATCGGAATCAGAATCATCATGAGATAAAGTGTTAATCTTTAATCCCTTGATATCTTTCTCGATCTCTTTTAGCTGTGAAATAAAATCAGCTTTAGCTCCAGTTTTAAAACCTTTAACTTCAATTGGAGGTTGAATTATTGGTTTAACCAAACTTTTAACTAAGTTTGAGGGGCTTCTAACAGAGTTCTGGGTTAGATTATTATCAATTCTATTGAGTTGTTTACCTATCGTGTTAAGGATAAGGTTGGTGTAATTACCTTGTTTATAGAGAGGATTAAGCTCCTTCTTATGAGTAAGAAGTCTAGTATCACTCCTTTCCATGTTAACAAAGGCATTAACCTCTAGCATAAGAGTAATGCTACTCTGGCTAGAACTTCCAACATCTATTGAAAGTGGTTCAGTAGTAGGGTGAACAGCAGATATAATCTGTTTATTCACAGTGGTCCATTTAGTTTCATGTTTATCCTCCGTTTTAGGTTGATTTTCTGTTTCAAGAACAAAAAGTTTCCTATCTTTAGTAAACATTAGAAACCAAACAGCAAAAGAAGTAACCAACTGGTTTTCTTCCACCCATTTATAAAATTCATTTTTATAAAATTCTAACATTGCAAAAACCATTTAAAAGGAAGGAAAGTTAAAGTCTGACATTCATTTCAGACGACGTAGGAGACGGAGTATGGGGTTCCCTGCGCTGAGAAGAATCCTTCTTCTCATAAATACCATGTGGTATGTGGTCATGGGTAAACGTGCCATGGATGTTCATATCATCCTGATATGAAAGGTTTCTAGGGTTTTCTTCACAGACAGAGTGTCTTGAAGAGGATGGAGGATAGGTAACAAAAGGGGCTCTAGAAGAGTAACTCCTAGAGGATTGACACCTACTATATTTTCTAAAGTTTAGAAAAACATCTCCATCTTTCTCCTCAATGATGTATTCAACATCATGGTTCTGACGCGTTTGAGGAGGAACAACATTTTTTATAGCCCAAGTCTCTGGGAAGTCAATTTCGTCCCAACTTATAGTTCTAGGTGTGTGAACATTAGAATATATAAGATGTGTGTCAATTAACACAGTTTTACCGAAAGGACTTAATTGCTTAATATTGGGAGCCATAGTATTCATTACCTTGTCATAAATTCTATATATTATCCCAACAGTTTCCGATCCAGGAAGAAAATTATAAACTTTGGTTTGAACCCTAAGACTCAAACATTTACAAAGGTGCATATCAGTTAAAGACAACGTTATGTTTGGAAACACATCAAAATAAACTGGTCCATTACATAAACTAGTTTCAATTGCTCCCATCAAAGATTGTCTAAAATTAGTACATCTTCCATCACGAAGTGTAGCTTGGAGACAGGCGTTCATGCCAGAAAGGGTCAAGGGTTTAAAAGCAATTTGAATTAAACCTATATGAATAAAGTGATAATTTTTATACTTTATATGATTTATCAAATCATCCCGTTTAAAGAGCTCGATACTCTTATCTTGCTCGTCCAGACTAAGGGTTTGTTCCATAGTCTTAATAGCATATTTTCTACGAAAGTTATACCAGTTAGTATTGTATATAACTTTAGGATGGACCTTAGGTATAGTCCACCTGTTCAGATCCTTTTGAACATCATACTCAATTAAGGAAGAGTTCTTCGTGAACTCTTGTGTTGTGTGTGTATCTATGGTTTGTTCTTCCATAATACAGATGTTAATGTTTAGAATAGTAATAAGCATATGGTCTGGAATAGGAAAACATTATACAAATCAAAATATTAATTTAAATAAAACAATACGCAAATTAAAATTCTAAATCTAAATGGAATTACTATTTAAATCGAAATTCGCCAGTTAAATGAATATAATAAGCCGAATTAGAAATCACTTTTGATACCCAGTGGTCAACGATTTAATGTGGGAATAAGCCTAACGCCTCCCCGGCTAAACGGCAACCCGGTTACGCGATAAGTTACCAGTATATCATAACCAGACTTCTATTTCTCCTTATTATTATCATTTAAATTAGGTTTTCAATATGAATAGAAATCATTTAAATTAGGATTTTAATGTGAATAGTGATTATTTAAAATAGTATTCTGATGTGAATAGTAAAATACTATTCACGCCGGTGAACAGTGAATTACTGTTCAAACGTGCATTATACCGGACAAAAGTAACAGTCATTACTTCCGTACATCGGGAACATCATATCTTTTTACTGTTCCGATGCCTGAAAGATCATAACGTTACTGTTCCGTGATAATACTCAGACCAAAATATTACATTCTAAACACTAACACAAATTAGCCAATCATGGATCCTCTCCTGATTTTAATTGTAGAAGTGAAACACATTAATAATTGGGGGTGTTCCCTCGAAAAGACTAGGGAGTTTCCTAGATATTTTTTTAATCTAGTCCGCTAATATTTTTTTCACTACTAAGATCTCTTACCTATTAATGTATAATTTATATGCCAGGGTACAGATAAATTATACATTACCAAATTTTATTTATACCTTATAAAATTTCACATATAATTTTTAAAAATTTGCGTATACATCACAAAAACTTATGAATACATTATAAAATTTCATGTATACATTGGTGGAAAAATTCAGTTGTGCATTGCATATAGGAATCGAATTAAGAAGTCTTTTGGGGGGGGGGGGGGGGGGGGGGAGGACATGTTTGCAAGGGATTAAATACAAAAGAAGTAGGAAAAAATATTATGGATATGAAATGCCTAAAATATCCTGTAAATATGATCCATTTGGCTTTAAAGAAAAGAAAGGAAGAAAATTGCTAACTAGCCATCAATCAATCATCTCCAAAAAGGTAAAACATTCTCCCCAACCTACGTCTTGCCATTTACATTCACCACCACTCTATTAAAATTAGGGTTATTTATAATTAGATCCCATGTAATAACTTCTAAACATTTAAGGACAATTTATTATTAGGTCCACTTATTATGCCACTAGCGTGGACTTTTACAAGAAGAGAATTAGTAGAACTAAGTGTTTAAAATTTGTCAAAAAAATTTTAATGTTTAAAATTTGTTTGTGAGGAACCTAAAAGTATTTTTCCCTTAAAATTATTGGGCAATAAATTGTTTCCTATCCACCAAGTTATCCAAACTCTATGCCAATTATGTCTACGAGTATTCATTAATTCTCTAAATCTCTTCCCTCTCCTTAACTCCATTCAAACAAATAGCCCAATCACTAATATAATCAATTTTGCTAAATACACCCACCGGAATTTATAGTTTGGTCAGTTTAATCCTTCATTTAAGTTTTTCGTTAAACTTAACTGCACCAATAGTTTAGGAGCTATAGGGGTAAAAAAAAAATCAATCTGATTTTTTGTTAATTAATTTTAAAACTATTTTAAAGCTTCTTTTTCTTTTAAGTTGAAAATTTCCTCTTTTTTTTCTAAATAAAATGTAAAACTTATGAAATTAACACCAAACAGTAAAAAACTTGATTTTTTTAAAACTGGGGTTAAACTACTATTTTTTCTCAAATTTATTGGGATAAAACTAGGACAAATTTGACATTAATTTTCCGTTCATTTTTTTTATTTAAAAACAATTAAGTGGGTGTCGTAAAATCTCCAAACAATTTTTTTTCTGTGCGATATGATATTTTTTTTTGTGTCAGAATTTGTTACAAGGTGCATATTTGGATACCAATGAGCATTAATAGGGTGACAATTTTAGAACCGACATCAATTGCCTGAAGATGACACGTTATATCATTTTCGTGTCGTTTTGATTTTTTACACGAAGTATTGTCTCGTCGTGTAAGTTTTAAAAACGCTTAACACGATAAAATGACTCATAATTTTAACACCAACACGACACGACACTACATCTACATCGTGAATATTGACACGCTATAAACTTACCTAAATCGTGAACATTGATACCAACACGCCACGATGCCAACATGACACGATACAATTAACATGATAAGATGAAATAATTTGCACCTTGAAACAATTTCTCCACAAACAAAAAAATCATATCACAAAAAAAAAACTACCAAAGTAAAAATATATCTTATCAACAAATTTCACCTCCACAATAATAGAACGACATGTCATTATAATCTTTTTATTATTGTTCTTTTCTTTAATAGAAAACAGTAAATGAGATAATAAAAAACTGTTTTAGAATATGTTTATACTTTTTCTACTATTAAAAAATTAGTTTTTAATAGAGAAACGATAAATAGAAGAAAAAATTGGTCGAGGAGTTTACAACACCCACATGATTGTATTTAATAAACAAAATAAAAGAAAAACTACTCCCAATTATATTCTAATATTATCCCAATAAATTGGGTGTTATAAATTTGGAAAAAAAAGCAACTTTTTTATCCTTGTTTAAAAAAAAACTTGTTTTTTATTATTTGTGGCTAGTTTCACGTGTCTTACCTTTTATTTAGAAAAAAATAATTTTTCATCTTTGAAAAAAAAAAGCTTTAAAACAGTTGTAAAATAAATTAACATTTTTTTTTTGTTTTTTTACCTTTACAGTCCCTAAACTATTGGTGCAATTAAGTTTGACGAAAAATTTAACGAAAATATTAAATTGACCAAATTATAAGTTTAGAGACTAAATTAATTAAGTTAGAAAATTTAGGGGCCATGAGAATATTTTACTCTTATAAATTTATAATTGACACCGTTATTATAAATTTTTGATTGATTAAAAAACACAAGGCTGCTATTTAATGTTAGAGCATTAAACTACTTTTTATATTCTTGGTCTTCGTCGTAGCAAATTGACTTTTAAGGCAACACTCTATGTTCTAGAAAGGCCAAGTTGTTGATAATGTTATGCCGTCACATTCTATTTATGTACAAATGAAATTGGAGTTTATTTTATAAAAACATGCCTTAAAAACTTAATTACAAAAATGTTGTGCTTTCAAACTTTATTGTGAAATTGGACTTTAGTAATTTTACTATTGGTGACAATGAAATGACATAAATAATTGTTTTTAGTGACAATGAGATTTAATTACATTTTGAAATTTCGTTATCCATGACAATAATATTTAATTTTATTTTGCTATCACCTACAATAAAATTACAAAGTGTATAGTGAATGTTCGAAGACCTTGAAATTTTATGATCCATGACCTCTTTTAGCGTGAGATATCATTCTTTAACTCCTCGATTCTTGAGTTTTTTTATTTAAGAACCTCACGATTCGCTTGTTGTAGCTTTTATGTGATATTGTGCCTGTAACCATCGTTTGCATATCAATGCAAGCTCTTTGTTCTTTCTTGTTTACCAATCCTCTTTAGAGTCTTGACGGTAATTCCCCGTATTTTTATGACTTTTAAATTTAGGAATTTATTAAATTTAATTGAGATAAATTAATTTAATTTTAATCCTGAAAGTGGTTTTAAATATTTACTAATGTGGCGAGAGTTAGTAATTATTGAAAGTTGTTGATTCGTTAGATATTACTTATTGAGTAAAGTAATATGTAGAATTGATTTTGTTAAGAATTGTCACGAGTGAATAAAATGACAATTATGGAAATTTAAGTCGGGACGCGCTTGTGTTGTGTCATGACTAAATTATTATTATATAAAGTGAATAAATTATAAGTTGCTCGTATGGTCGTTTTGAGTTCGCCAAAGTGTCCAGAAGGGTCGAGATAGTCAGAAAAGTGTACCCGGGGGTTTGGTTTGGGTCTCGGGGCATTTTTAGGCCTAATTGACATCCCGGGAAGGTATTTTAGACATTTTATATTTTTGGGGAATTAAACCCACGAATTTTCAAAGGATATATTAGCCTTTAAGGGTTGTCTTCTGGGTTAAAAAACACAAAATCAAAGGACGGCCATTAGAGAAGAGGTTGGCAAGCTTTTCAAGAAATTCAAGGCCAAAGACTCAATCGTTTTCACCGCCACCGCCACCACCACCAAAACATAGATCGCGCGACGAGGAATGCAACCATACCATTTCATCCACGAAATCAGAACCTTGAATTTCAGGCAAGTATCTATCTTTCTTTATTTTTAGTTAATGTCTCAATCATGCTAGTCTATGGTTGGTTAGGATTTATCCCATGAAAGAAATTGTTAATTTAGAGACTTTAAATCGCATGTTTAGAGAGATTTGATATATTCTTGATACACCCATCATATGTAGAGGATTACCAGCGAATTCTTATGAGTTTAGAAACAAGAAATCTGGGAAATAATTAGAGGAATATATATTTCTTTCAAAATTAGGGTTCTTGAAGATTATGTCAATTTTACCCCATAAATCCGATATCGTGGATGAATTTATACATGTTTCGCGTAGGAAATCTTGTATATATGTATATAGAACTTGTAGTACCGTTATTTGAGGATTCTAGAGTTGTTAATGACATTTTTGGAGAAATTAGAAGATGAAACCCGTAGGTTTAATTTGCAGTTTCTGGGCAAGAACTGCTTGATCGATCGATCGAGCCCAGAGCATCGATCGATCGACGGATCGATCAATCGACCCATTTTCTTCGATCGATCGTCCCCTCCTAGAAACACTGCGTATTTCTCATTCGTTAGTTTTAATCTGATTAAGATGTATGGAAACCCTTGATTGTTGTTGTTGGAATATAATGGGATATAGAGATGACCAGTAGGGTCTAGGTAGACCCCGTTGAGTAACATTTTAGTGTAGGATAAGATTTTGGGTTAACGAGGAGTGATTTATGTGTATAAGAAATCATGCGTATATTTAATAAAAAGATCGAGACTCCTAAGGGAGTTAGACCGGAACTTAAGTGAGTGAATGCCTACTGAAATTATACTTAGAATACTTCGAGAGAAGAGAAGTGAGTATGAAGTGAACAATAAATGAGAATACAAATAACGAGTCCGTTATACGAAATAATCGAGTAAAATGTGTAATAACGGATAATTAGAATTATTGGTCGTGAGCGCACCTAATTTAGAAATGTAGATGTGTGTGTATATATATATGACTGTGTGATTGTGCATATATTATATCTGTATGAAAATCATACTCGGGCTACTTGCTATCACGAGGGTTTTCGTGTCGGGATGGTCTTATCTCGATGGGACCTTTATGGGGGATATTGACTCATACCCTAGAACATAGGATTCCTTAGTACAGGCTATCTGATTGATAGTCATACGGTCCTAAGAGACGTGAGGGTATGTGCTGACCTCTTAATGACTTGGAACTATGTTTCACCTCCGTTTGTATGTGTTTTATGTTAATGCAGTTCGAGAGTGATTCCAAACTAGCATTTCCCTACATACGTGTTATACAGGGACTTGATAGCAGAGTATGCCAGCATCATAGATTTTATGTGGAGTGCAAATAGTATATATATATATATATATATATATATATATATATATATATATATATATATATATATATATATATATATATATATATATATATATTATATGAGTGATTGGTATATATATACTTTTATATGGAAACCTAGCACCATAGATTTTATGTGGGGTGCCGTTAGTATATATATTATATATGTAACTAATATATATACGTATATCTATATGAGAACTTTCTACCGTGCCTAATAGTAGTTAAATAATGTATAAATTTTCAACTTCACTATAAGTATTCAGAAGCTTTATGACGGTACGGGGTTATTCTAAACAACGTAATAAATCTTGAAGAGATTGATTTTCTAAAGTGAACATCATAACCTTATTTTCAAGTGATAAAAACTTATGGAGAATAAGTTAGAGAGATTTATGAGATTCGTTAGTACGGTAGGCATGCACACTAGGCGAGAGGTGAGAATTCTCAAGAGAGTGTCGCATACTAGCATTGTTGTTGCATTAGCAGGTAAGCATTTTAAATACTTGCTAAACTATTTTTAAACTGTTTTACAATCGGGCTCTGACCCGTCTTCTGTTATCTCTTCTCTTTTGGATATATATGTATATATTGCAGGTGCCCAACCACAGGGGCGTCATGCATAGGTTCTTTGGATTGGACGCGCTGTAGCTTATGTGGGAGTTGCAGGTCCTTGTTGTAGATGACCTCTTCATTGATTCGGTTCTTATTATAGTTCTTCATAGTTAGGGCATGTGTCGCCCATTTCCCCATTCAATATAGATTTCTCAGAGATGTATGTTCATTTATTTTCAGTATTCGGTACTCTTTGAGTATTAACTCTTGTCAGGATCATTTCATTTGTAGTTTAAATTTGGTTTGGTTAATTTAGATGGATTAATTATTTTGTGTTGATTGCTATTCGTAGTACTTATGTGATTCTTAAACTGTTGGTTATTTAAAGGGTTTTCAAATTGGAATTTAATAAAAATGGAAATAAAGTTTTAAATTATTTTGACACTTAGCTTAATTATTTAGGGTGTTTAAATTGGGAAATTTTAAATTTTGCGACAGTGATGCTAAGAATGAACCAATTGTTCACCTTGATTTTAATTTAATAAAGGATTGATCACCCGGTATTTAATTAGGCGGGGTGTCACAGGTGGTATCAGAGCATCATGTTCTAGTGTCCTTAGGATATGTGCGGTTTATTATGCTTCCAGCATTACTTTGTTTGATATAGAGCCCTATGTTTAGGATTGTTGTTTTCTATGGTGAGATTCCGTTCTCCTGCTATAACGTATATACCTTAGTGAATCTAAATTGCGTTCGGACGTGTTCGAACAATTAAATATGGAAGGCAAGGGCCATTGGGCGGACAACAGGAGGCAAGGTTTAGTTGAGGTTGTAAAGTATATTCGAGGATGATGACCGTAGTCAAGGTCACTCCTATTATGGCACGGGAAGTTAGGAATGGAAAGACGGCTAGGGCGCAACCTATGATTTCCAAGCGCTGCTATTGTCAAAAGAGGTGCAAGAGTAGACTTACCCAACGTGGCACGACGGGAAAGAGTCAGATGAAGCATTGTAGAGAACTTTGAGTGGAAATTCTAGAAATGCAAAAATTATGTGTGTTAGACCAAGGAGGTAAAGTATCCAAAGGCTTGGACATAGGACGTAGTGTGGCTTACTGGAAGTGAAAATTTGGAAACAAATCTTCTTGACATATCGGAACAAAGTTATCATGGTGAGAGTCAGCCACTACTTTTAGAAATGGAATTCTATGCCTATAGGAGAATCTTAGGTACAGTGTGACCGCATGTTCCTTCATCAGATATTCAGGATAAGAAGTGAACATAGTTCTGAACTCATCACAGGAGGACCTGACAGAGGTCCATTTGTGAATATGAATCTAAACTGTTAGCGAATTTTTTATCGAAAGATGTAGATACAAATGGAGGAAAGGACTACAAGTGGGAGATAGACCCGTAAATATAGTTAATAACACTTATAAGGGAATTATGTTGGACAGTCGATTCAGAGGTTGACATTGTCGTGCTTTGACAATGGAGATGATAATGCTTCCTTGTGGGGGAAGATAAAATAATCGAAGAAGTTAGTAAAGAATAAGACTGGATGCAACAATGGTAGTGTAGTACCACAAGGGGTGGGGATACACGTCAAGGGAACCATTTAAATGATTCGAATAGCTAAATTCTTACCAAAGTGATGGCGAATTCAGTAAGGACTATTGTAGCCAGTAGTATGTTCTTTAGGGCCAACAAGGCTAAGGGAACAACGGGGAGTAGCCAACATGAATTGAGCCTACCAAAGTCCAAGAGAAGGACAATCCTAATATGGTTGGTATGACAGGTGATGAGTGGATTATGGGTAGAGGTATTTTGTGGAGAGTGAAATCGCACGCATTAATGTTTTCCCGAAGTGAGTAAATGGATAAGAGTATGGTGCCTAGTAAAAGATAACGATTAAAGTAGTTTTTGTTTTGGTTTGGGTAGGCGTGTTACATCCGGAGACCATTTGTGCAGTCAAGACGATTGGCAAGGTAGAAGTATAAGTTTTATCCTCATAGGATGAGGCGTGTTTTTGTGACATGAGTGAGTCATTATATTTTGTTCATTGCTAGATTAGCATGTGAGACGAGTTTAATGCGGGATAACTACAAACGATATTATTTTGTGAATATTTTTCCCTAGTGTAGCGGGATTTTCCTTAGTGCTATCCGCGGAGGATGAATGAGTATATTAATAGTGTTATATACTTTATTGAGGCCACTCATTTTAGTGATGTGATATACGAGTATAATATGGTATTTATTACAACTTTATAGAAATGGTCAGTACGATAGCAGGCAATTATTGCAAGGCTATCGGAGTGGTTGCATTAGTGCATTATCTTTTGTCCTGGAGAGGCCTCACCTGCAAGAGGGTTGGATTCGCACTTATATTATCTATCCTAGAGACTTCGGAGGGGATAGTGGGCTCGAGATATTCGATACCGGTGTGTGTAGGGACTTTGATGTTATGATCCCGCATGTATCGGGTTTATGGGTGAGCGAAAAGATTTAACTCAGCATTATGTTTAGCACTCAGAACTTTGTGATGGAAAGAGCGCATTATTATATCTATCCTTTAGAGATGTGGGAGTTAAGATTTATACCCCTATGATTGGGGAAAGGGATTTTGAGAATCCCTATTATATGTATCCGAGGTTTATGGAATGCAATTACCACCAATACTGTACGATAGTGCAATTGGCGAAATGTTCTTTGTTAAGTGTAATTTTGGGAGGATATGTAACTTTTCTGTCAAGAGACGGAGTAAAGGGGTACATATTGTGGACAGAGGGCCTAACGGATTTCGATAACCAACAATGCCAGGTAGTAGTGTATCGGGGGGGGGGGGGTTCCTTGTTTGGATTTCGCTTTGCGAGACATCCCACGCATGAAACTGAGCGTAAGGTTGGGAATAGGAGATGTTTGGTCATTAGTCCATGAGTTCAGTATCTCGGTCGTAATAGGAGCAGATAATTATATCTGTAGGTTGGTAGTTGAAATATGATTTAAGGACAGTGGAGCCGGTTGCGTGGTAAGAAAGCATTGAAAGTCTTGTTTTACCACCACGAGTTGAGGGGTGGAACGATGATAAGGAGGATTTAGAATTTCGGTTTCTAAGTTTAGTGAGATTACCCAAATGTTACAATCACGTTGTGAGCACTAGGAAAATAAAGAATTGGTTATTAGGTGTGAAGCGTGTGGGATGCTTACGCTAGTATGCACGGTTATAGGGTGTGTAGACATCCTGGTTAGTTGATGTTAAAAATCGTCCGAGTTGAAGGGACGTGGGAATAGACGTGTGGAATATATATTTGTGGGACTAACATAACGAAGTAAAAGTGGTAGAGTGAATTAAACACCGTGTGAAAGATGATAAATCCATATATATGTGTGCAATCAGAGTAGCACACCGAATCTGTTTGGAAGGCTGTGGGAAGCCGTTTACAAAGGGGTATTCCTTGAGAAGGGTAGAATTTAACTATATGTAGAACACTCGGGACGGATTTGTAATTAGTCAAATGTTGAGAGAGAGTTGTGCATACAAAGAGTGATAATGTTAGTATGGTATAAAAGAGCCGGAAGTGCGCATCGTGGAGAAAAGTGCACGAGACGGAACTTTCGATATACACCAAGGAAGGAATGGGAGTATTAAGTTTCACTTAATGTGAGACATTTCAAGGAAAGTCGATGTTGAGCGGGACATAGTGAGTTGTCTCCGTGGGCACCACTCATAGATAAAGATCGGTTGGAATAAGGGGATCAACTAGAGAATTTTGTGGGTATCAACCATTCCTGTAAAGGAAGAGGGCGGTAAAGTCGATAAAGTTCCTTGGATGGGTTTCCATATTCAAGGTAAGATTCAAGGGTTCATCCGAACATGGGGAGTTAGTCGCCCAAGAAGGAAGTTATTGACATTCCTTTGGGGTGATTTATAATATTAACTAGTGTGCCCCAGTCTTCCTTTGAAAGGAAGGAATCACGCCGATACATGGTCCTACACGGTATTATTTTCTGAATCAGGATGAAATTTGTGAATCCCAACTTCAATATAGAAATTTCAGGAAACAACGGAGATAACGTTTCATTTTGAGTAGGAGGTATCGCCCATAGCCGAGGAGAAGGTGCACGGTGATTAAGGAGTAGTGGAGCCGCGTGAAGGTGATTTTAGAATCTTGATGATCATTTCGTTTCCACAACGGTTATAGCTAACAAATGGAGCAGTACGGTAATTGGGGGAGGATATTACCTAATGGTAGAGTACTGTGAAAGCACTCGTACCTGTTTATCGTGAACGAGGTGCTTATTGAAGTTTTGGTGTGGAAAAACCTTAACTATTCTCCCTCTGCGTATGTTTAGAGGTGAACGGATAATCAGAATTTTGGATCGGTCGAGAATAATTCGATGACTAGGGTGGAATTCCACGACTGTTTTAGGCCAACAAGAGTGGTCAGATGTTCGTATGGTTTCTCTCAAAATGAGAGTTTTGTGTCATGATAAATTCGAGTAGTTTTCATGTAGTGAGGTGCGGCCTCCCAATGATATTGAAATAATGGTAATTAATAGTGTATTATGCACCTTATGCGAATGTTTTCGAATAGGAGCACAATGTGAAGTATCTTTAATGTAGAGTGTTAAACAAGCTTGCTGTGAGGCGGGGGCTATAGTGATTGAGCGCCTTACTATGTGGATAGGTTAGCGTACTGTTAAGGTATCCAAAATGTGTCTTACCAGGTAGGCCTTACTTCCCGAATTTCGGGATAAAATTCCGTTATTAGGGGGGAAGTATGTAATACCCCGTATTTTTATGGCTTTTAAATTTAGGGATTTATTAAATTTAATTGAGATAAATTAATTTAATTTTAATCCTGGAAGTGGTTTTAAATATTTACTAGCGTGACGAGAATAAGTAATTATCGAAAGTTGTTGATTCGTTAGATATTACTTATTGAGTAAAGTAATATGTAGAATTGATTTTGTTAAGAATTGTCACGAGTGAATAAAATGGCAATTATGGAAATTTAAGTCGGGACGCGCCTATGTCGTGTCAGAACTAAATTATTATTATATAAAGTGAAAAAATTATAAGTTGCTCGTATGGTCATTTTGAGTGCACCAAAATCTCCGGAAGGGTTGAGATAGTCAGAAAAGGGTACCCGGGGGTTTAGTTTGGGTCTCGGGTCATTTTTAGGCCTAAATTGACATCCTAAGAGGGCATTTTAGACATTTTATATGTTTGGGGAATTAAACCCGCGAATTTCCTAAGGATATATTAGCCTTTAAGAGTTGTCTTCTAGGGTTAACGAACACAAAATCAAAGGACGACCATTAGAGAAAAAGTTGGCAAGCTTTTCAAGAAATTCAAGGCCAAAGACTCAACCGTTTTCACCGCCACCACCACCAAAACGTAGATCGCGCGACGAGGAATGCAACCATACCATTTCATCCACGAAATCAGAACCTTGAATATCAGGCAAGTATCTATCTTTCTTTATTTTTAGTTAATGTCTCAATCATGCTAGTCTAGGGTTGTTTAGGATTTATCCCATGAAAGAAATTGTTAATTTAGAGACTTTAAATCGCATGCTTAGAGAGATTTGATATATTCTTGATATACCGATCATATGTAGAGGATTACCAGCGAATTCTTATGAGTTTAGAAACAATAAATATGATAAATAATTAGAGGAATGTATATTTCTTTCAAAATTAGGGTTCTTGAAGATTATGTCAATTTTACCCCATAAATCCGATATCGTGGATGAATTTATACATGTTTCGCGTAGGAAATGTTGTATATATATATATATATATAGAACTTGTAGTACCGTTATTTGAGGATTCTAGAGTTGTTAATGATATTTTTGGAGAAATTAGAAGATGAAACCCGTAGGTTTAATTTGCAGTTTCTGGGCAAGAACTTCTTGATCGATCGATCGAGCCCAGAGCATCGATCGATCGATCAACGGATCAATCGATCGACCCCTCCTAGAAAAACTGCGTATTTCTCATTCGTTAGTTTTAATCTGCTTAGGATGTATGGGAACCCTTGATTGTTGTTGTTGGAATATAATGGGATATAGAGATGACCAGTAGGGCCTAGGTAGACCCCGTTGAGTAACATTTTAGTGTAGGACAAGATTTTGGGTTAACGAGGAGTAATTTATGTGTATAAGAAATCATGCGTATATTTAATAAAAAGATCGGGACTCGTAAGGGAGTTAGACCGGAACTTAAGTGAGTGAATGCCTACTGAAATTATACTTAGAATAGTTTGAGAGAAGAGAAGTGAGTATGAAGTGAACAATAAATGAGAATACAAATAACGAGTTCGTTATATGAAATAATCGAGTAAAATGTGTAATAACGGATAATTATAATTATGGGTCGTGAACGCACCTAATTTAGAAATGTGGATGTGCGTATATATATATGACTGTGTGATTGTGCATATATTATATCTGTATGAAAATCACACTCGGGCTACTTGCTATCAAGGGAGTTTCCGCGCGGAGACAGTCTTATCTCTATGGGACCTTTATGGGGGGATATTGACTCGTAACCTAGAACATAAGATTCCTTAGTACAGTCTATTTGATTGATAGTCAGACGGTCCTAAGAGATGTGAGGGTATGTGCTGACTTCTTAGTGACTTGGAACTATGCTTTACCTCCATTTGTATGTGTTTTATGTTAATGTAGTTCGAGAGTAATTCCGAACTAGCATTTCCCTACATACGTGTGATACTGGGACTTGATAGCAGAGTATGGCAGCACCATAGATTTTATGTGGGGTGCAGATAGTATATATATATATTATATGAGTGATTGGTATATATATACTTATATATGAAAACCTAGCACCATAGATTTTATGTGGGATGTCGTTAGTATATATATTATACGTGTAACTAATATATATACGTATATCTATATGAGAACTTTCTACCGTGCATAATAGTAGTTAAATAATGTATAAATTTTCAACTTCACTATAAGTATTCGGAAAATTTATGAGGGTACGGGGTTATTCTAAATAACGTAATAAATCCTGAAGAGACTGATTTTCTAAAGTGAACATCATAACCTTATTTTCAAGTGATAAAACCTTATGGAGAATAAGTTAGAGAGACTTATGAGATTCGTTACTACGGTAGGCATACACACTAGGCGAGGGGTGAGAATTCTCAAGAGAGTGACGCATACTAGCATGGTTATTGCATTTGCCGGTAAGCATTTAAATACTTGCTAAACTATTTTTAAACTGTTTTACAATCGGGCTCTGACCCATTTTCTGTTATCTCTTCTCTTTTGGATATATATGTATATATTATAGGTGCCCAGCCACAGGGGCGTCATGCATAGGTTCTTTGGATTGGACGCGCTGTAGCTTATGTGAGAGTTGCAGGTCCTTGTTAGAGACGACCTCTTCATTAATTCGGTTCTTATTATATTTCTTCATAGTTAGGGCATGTGTCGCCCATTTCCCCATTCAATATAGATTTGTCAGAGATGTATGTTCTTTTATTTCCAGTATTCAGTACTCTTTGAGTATTAACTCTTGTCAGGATGAATTCATTTGTAGTTTAAATTTGGTTTGGTTAATCTAGATGGATTAATTATTTTGTGTTGATTGCTATCCGTAGTACTTATGTGATTATTAAATTGTTGGTTATTTAAAGGGTTTTCAAATTGGAATTTAATAAAAATGGAAATAAAATTTTAAATTATTTTGACACTTAGCTTAATTATTTAGGGTGTTTAAATTGGGAAATTTTAAATTTTGTGACAGTGATGCTAAGAATGAAGCAACTATTCACCTTGATTTTAATTTACTAAAGGATTGATCGCCCAGTATTTAATTTGGCGAGGTGTCACATTGACTTTCCAGTGGTACCCTAAAGGAGGGGATTTCCATATCTATCGATAACACGCTTTCTTCCCATATACGAGTTAGAAAGGGGTGGCTTCAGTACGTGTCCATATTTCATATGATATACGTTCATTATAGGCTCGATATCAGTTGATCATCTTGCTTAGTATCTCTTTTATGTTTTATTTGCGGATTCGACAACGCCTTTGGTTTGAGGGCGGTATGGAGATGACTTGTGTCTTTGGATTACATAATATTCGATAAGGTCCTTGATTTCCACTTCAAAATGCATCCTATTATCAAATATTAATTCAAATGACACCCTATATCTACAGATGATATTCTTTCATATGAATTGCGCCATTTTTTTGCTTTTAACACATTGTACGATTCAATTTCAACTCACTTAGTGAGTAGTTTGTGGCGAATAGGATGAATTCATGATCATTCGATGATTTTAGTGTTAATTTCCCGATGATGTCAATTCCCCAGGTGGATAAGGTCCATGGTGACATCATGTTATATAGTTCCCTTGGAAGTAGATGTTGTAAATTTACCAACCGTTGGCACTTTGGGCACCTTTAAACATATGTTTTTTTGCCATGTTGAAGAGTGATCCACTAATACTCCTGTCAGATGATCTTTTTGGTGAGCATGTGACCGTTCATGTGGGACCTAACTCTCTACCATCAATTTCTTGTATTATACTTTATGCTTACTCTTTCTCAAGACATCGTAAATGAGTGCTATCAGGGTGCCTCTTGTACAGGTGTTCAACACACATGATGAATTGGGAAGCCCTTTTTTGGAGTGACGTTTCGTTTTTCCTGTTGGATTCAGAATGGTACCTGTTATTTTTCATAAGTTCTTTCAGGTCTTTGTACTAGGGATATTTATCTATGGTCTCAGTCATGAAAATTTTCATACAAAAACCCAGGTTTCTATTTCTTTCATGTATGCATTTGCACCTTGTCCATATCGTCTGGGATATCTTCCATGGAAGCTAAAGTATTCAATGCATTGAAGAATCTATTCTAGTCCTAGGGAGGTAGAAGAATTGGACACTATCGAATAAGGAAATAATTTCCTCAAGGTGTTCATGGTAGGATATGATCCTTTTTTCTATGATCTTCAAATGTCATAAGATCTACAATATGATGAAGGATGAGTCTCGATACACATCGACCTCGGAATTCCCCTTTTATGAGCTATCTTGATCCCCACTATATAACCTTCATACTCGACGATATCGTTGGCCTAGTCATAGTTAAGCTTGATGGTTGTAGGATGGTGTTTGATGTCTGGTGAAATCAGCAACATCCCAATGCCTTACAACTCCGTCAAAGTATAACTACCACATATATTCTTCTTAACTATCTACCATGACAATATCTTCATCTGGGAAATGGGCAGAAATCTTGCTTACTCTTCTAAAGGGGAGTCAATCATGTAGTCATTAATGGATTATCCCTTGATGGAAATTTGATGTACGTACTCTATGCCAAACTATGTAAGAAGGAACAACCACTTGGCCATTTTTTTTATTAACGTGGGCTTTTTGAGTAGGTATTTCAAGGTATCCATTGGAGAGATTAACTTTATTTCAAAGGTGACTATATAATGCATTAACTTCTTAGTTGCCCATATCGGGGATAAATATGATTTTTCAAAGGTCATATATTATTCTTCACATGTGTTGAGCTTCCAAATGGCATAGTATATGACTTTTTCTTTATAGGATTCTTCAAAGTATTTAGTCTACACCTATGTATGGATTATCGCCCCTCATGTGACGTTTAATCCACTATATCACTTCCACTTCTTTCTGTTAGCCCCGCAAATATGTTTTACGTTTTATTTTGGCGAGGCTTTACCTGTAAGAAGGTTGGACTCGCACTTATATTTTCTATCCTAGAGACTTCGGAGGAGATAATGGGCTCGAGATATTCGATGACAAAGTATGTATAGACTTTGTCAGTATAATTCCGTAGGTATCGGGATTTACCGCTGAGAGAAAATATTTGACTCAGTATTATGTTTAGCACTCCGGACTTAGTGATAAGAAAAGTGCATTGTTATATTTATCCTTTAGAGAAGTGGGGGTTAATATTTATATCCCTATTATTAGGGAAAGGAATTTCGAGAATTCCGATTGTATGTATTCGAGGTTTATGGAATGCTATTACCACCAACCTATACTAAACAATAGTGTAATTAGTGAAACGTTCTTTGTTAAGCATAATTACAGGAGAAATTGTAACTTTTCTGTCAAGAGACGGAATAAAGGGGTATATGCTATGGACGGAAGACCTAACGGATCTCGATAACCGAGGTTTTGTTTTACAAATGTTCAACTCAAGCCAGTTCCATCCAATCTTAATCAAGTTACTACAGGTAACTATTATTTAGTACCCATTTATTAACCTTTTAAAATGCAATGAATTATTTCTACTCAATAATTATAGTTTATCTTTTTCATTCTATATCTGATCATTCCTTTTAATGTTTGAAAATCACTTCATGGCTTACTTTATGAGGTTATTTAGTTAAATTGGTGGAAGGGACTTGTTGGTGGTTTGGTTTTGGAATTTTCTCCTGTTGTTGAGTTTATTTTAAATGTTAATACATGTTGGATTTAACGAATAAACAAATGAAACTATGTCAAAATTTTCTAAAATCCATAAACGTTCTAAATTGATTAAAAACATACCGTTAGAGAATATGACGATATATGATGATATACGAGGTACGAAAACCTCGCACGGGACCAATGTAACTTGTAGGAACTGACCGCGTAGTCTCGGGTCTCTCGGTTTGAGAGTATGACGATAATTTGCAAAAATCACACATAGAGTTAAAAACATGCCGTTAAAGGGTGAAAACCCAAACCAACCCCCAAACGACCCCGTAGGAGGCACGAACACCTCGTACGGGACCAATGTAACTTGTAGGAACTGACCGCGTAGTCCGGGGTCTCCCGGTTTAAGAGTATAACGATAATTTGCAAAAATCACACTTAGAGTTAAAAACCTGCCGTTAAAGGGTGAAAACCCAAACTAGCCCCCAAACAACCCGTAGGGGGCAAGAACACCTCGCACGGGACCAATGTAACTTGTTGGTGCTGACCGCATAGTCTCGGGGTATTCCAGTTTAAGAATGTGACGATAATTTACAAAAATCACACTTAACTTAAAAACAAGCCGTTAAAGGGTGAAAACCCAAACAAGCCCCCAAACGGCCCCATAGGGGGACGAACACCTCGCACGGGAGCAAAGTAACTTGTAGGAAGTGACCACGTAGTCCCGGGTCTCCCGATTTGAGAGTATGGAGATAATTTGTAAAAAACACACTTAGACTTAAAAACAAGCCGTTAAAGGGTGAAAACCCAAACCAAACCCCAAACGACCCCGTACGAGGCACGAACACCTCGCACGGGACCAATGTAACATGTAGGAACTGATCGTGAAGTCTTGGGTCTCCCGATTTGAGAGTATGATGATAATGTGCAAAAAACACACTTAGAGTTAAAAACATGCCGTTGAAGGGTGAAAACCCAAACCAACCCCCAAACGACCCCGTATGAGGCACGAACACCTCCCAAGGGACCAATGTAACTTGTAGGAACTGAACGCGTAGCCCCAACTCTCCCAGTTTGAGAGTATGACATTAATTTGCAAAAATCACACTTAGAGTTAAAAATATGCCATTAAAGGGTGAAAACCCAAACCAACCCCCAAACGACCCCGTCGGAGGCACGAACACCTCACACAGGACTAATGTAACTTGTAGGAACTGACCGCGTAGTCCCGGGTCTCCCGGTTTGAGAGTATGACGATAATTTGTAAAAATCACACTTAGAATTAAAAACATGCCGTTAAAGGGTGAAAACCCAAACCAGCCCCCAAACGACCCCGTAGGGGACACGAACACCTCGCACGGGACTAATGTAACTTATAAGAACTGACCGCGTAGTCCCGGGTCTCCCGGTTTGAGAGTGTGACGATAATCTGCTAAAATCACACTTAGAGTTAAAAACATGCCGTTAGAGGGTAAAAACCCAAACCAGCCCCCAAACGACCCCATAATAGGCACGAACACCTCGCACGGGACAATGTAACTTGTAGGAACTGACCGCGTAGTCTTGGGTCTCTCGATTTGAGAGTATGATGATAATTTGAAAAAATCACACTTAGACTTAAAAACAAGCCGTTAAAGGGTGAAAACCCAAACCAACACCCAAACGACCCCGTACGAGGCACGAACACCTCCCACGGGACCAATGTAACTTGTAGGAACTGACCGCGTAGACCCGGGTCTCTCGATTTGAGAGTATGATGATAATTTTCCAAAATCACCCTCAGAGTTAAAAACATGTCGTTAAAGGATGAAAACCCAAACCAAACCCCAAACGACCCCGTATGAGGCACGAACACCTCGGACGGGACCAATGTCACTTGTAGGAACAGATCGCGTTGCCCCGGGTCTCCTAGTTTGAGAGTATAACGATAATTTGCAAAAATCACACTTAGAGTTAAAAACATGCCGTTAAAGGGTGAAAGCCCAAACCAGCCCTCAAACGACCCCGTTGGAGACACGAACACCTCGCACGGGACCAATATAACTTGTAGGAACTGACCGCATAGTCCCGGGTCTCTCGGTTTGAGATTATGACGATAATTTGCAAAAATCACACTTAGAGTTAAAAACATGCCGTTAAAGGGTGAAAACCCAAACCATCCTCCAAATGACCCCGTAGGAGGCACGAACACCTCACACGGGACCAATGTAACTTATAGGAACTGACTGCGTAGTCCAGGGTCTTCCGGTTTGAGAGTATGACGATAATTTGCAAAAATCACACCTAGAGTTAAAAACATGCTGTTAAAGGGTGAAAGCCCAAACAAACATCCAAACGACCCCGTACGAGGCACAAACACTTCCCACGGGGCCAATGTAACTTGTAGGAACTGACCGCGTAGTTCCGGGTCTCCCGATTTGAGAGTATGACGATAATTTACAAAAATCTCCCTTAGAGTTAAAAACATATCGTTAAAGGATGAAAACCCAAACCAAGCCCTAAACGACCCCGTATGAGGCACGAACACCTCGCACGGGACCAATATAACTTGTAGGAACTGATCACGTTACCCCGGGTCTCCCAGTTTCAGAGTGTGACGATAATTAGTAAAAATCACACTTAGAGTTAAAAACATGTCGTTAAAGGGTGAAAACCCAAACCAGCCCTCAAACGACCCCGTTGGAGGCACAAACACCTCGCACGGGACCAATGTAACTTGTAGGAACTGACCGCATAATCCCAGGTCTCTCGGTTTGAGATTATGACGATAATTTGCAAAAATCACACTTAGAGTTAAAAACATGCCGTTAAAGGGTGAAAACCCAAACCATCCCCCAAACGACCTCGTATGAGGAACGAACACCTCGCACGGGACCAATGTAACTTGTAGGAACTGACCGCGTAGTCCCGACTCTCCCTGTTTGAGAGTATGAAAATAATTTGCAAAAATCACACTTACAGTTAAAATTATGCCATTAAAGGGTGAAAACCCAAGCCAGCCCCCAAACGACCCCGTAGGGGGGATGGACACATTGCACGAGACCAATGTAAGTTGTAGGAACTGATCGCATAGTCCCGGGTCTCCCGGTTTGAGAGTATGGCGATAATTTGCAAAAATCACACTTAGAGTTAAAAACATGTCATTAAAGGGTGAAAACCCTGACCAGCCACCAAACGACCTCGTAGGGGTCACGAACACGTTGTACGGGACCAATGTAACTTATAGGAACTGACCGCGTAGTCCCGGGTCTCCTGGTTTGAGAGTATGATGATAATTTGTAAAAATCACACTTGGACTTAAAAACATGCCGTCAAAGGGTGAAAACCGAAACCAGCCCCCAAACGACCCCGTAGGCGACACGGACACCTCGCATGGGACCAATCTAACTTGTAGGAATTGATCGCGTAGTCCTGGGTCTCTCGGTTTGAGAGTATGATGATAATTTGAAAAAATTACACTTAGACTTAAAAAGAAGCCGTTAAATGGTGAAAACCCAAACCAACACCCAAACGACCCCGTACGAGGCACGCACACCTCTCACGGGACCAATGTAACTTGTAGGAACTGACCGCGTAGTCCCGGATCTCCTGATTTGAGAGTATGACGATAATTTGGAAAAATCACCCTCAGAGTTAAAAACATGTCGTTAAAGGATAAAAACTCAAACCAACCCCCAAACGACCCCGTATGAGGCACGAACACCTCGCACGGGACTGATGTAACTTGTTGGAACAGATCGCGTTGCCCCGGGTCTCCTAGTTTGAGAGTATGATGATAATTTTCAAAAATCACACTTAGAGTTAAAAACATGCCGTTAAAGGGTGAAAGCCCAAACCAGCCCTCAAACGACCCCGTTGGAAGCACAAAAACCTCATACGGGACCAATATAACTTGTAGGAACTGACCGCATAGTCCCGGGTCTCTCGATTTGAGATTATGACGATAATTTGCAAAAATCACACTTAGAGTTAAAAACATGCTGTTAAATGGTGAAAACCCAAACCATCCCCCAAATGACCCCGTAGGGGGCACGAACACCTCGTACGGGAGCAATGTAACTTATAGGAACTGACTGCGTAGTCCTGGGTCTCCCGGTTTGAGAATATGCCGATAATTTGCAAAAAACACACTAAAAGTTAAAAACATGCTGTTAAAGGGTGAAGACCCAAACCAATACCCAAACGACCCCGTATGAGGCACGAACACCTCGCACGGGACCAATGTAACTTGTAGTAACTGATCCCGTTGCCCCGGGTCTCCCCATTTGAGAGTATGACGATAATTAGCAAAAATCACACTTAGAGTTAAAAACATGTCGTTAAAGGGTGAAAACCTAAACCAGCCCTCAAACGACCCCGTTGGAGGCACGGACACCTCGCACGGGACCAATGTAACTTGTAGGAACTAACCGCATAGTCTCGGGTCTCTCGGTTTGAGATTATGACGATAATTTGCAAAAATCACACTTAGAGTTAAAAACATGCTGTTAAAGGGTGAAAAGCTAAACCATCCCCCAAACGACCTCGTATGAGGCACGAACACCTCGTACGGGACCAATGTAACTTGAAGGAACTGACCGCGTAGTCCCGACTCTCCCGGTTTGAGAGTATGACAATAATTTGCAAAAAGCACACTTACAGTTAAAATTATGCCATTAAAGGGTGAAAACCCAAGCCAGCCCCCAAACGACCCCGTAGGGGGGATGAACACATTGCACGAGACCAATGTAAGTTGTAGGAACTAACTGCATAGTCCCGGGTCTCCCGGTTTGAGAGTATGGCGATAATTTGCAAAAATCACACTTAGAGTTAAAAACATGTCGTTAAAGGGTGAAAACCCAGACCAGCCACCAAACGACCTCGTAGGGGTCACGAACACGTTGTACGGGACCAATGTAACTTATAGGAACTGACCGCGTAGTCCCGGGTCTCCCGGTTTGAGAGTATGATGATAATTTGTAAAAATCACACTTAAACTTAAAAACATGCCGCCAAATGGTGAAAACCGAAACCAGCCCCCAAACGACCTCGTAGGCGACACGAACACCTCGCACGGGACCAATGTAACTTGTAGGAATTGATCGCGTAGTCCTGGGTCTCTCGGTTTGAGAGTATGATGATAATTTGAAAAAATTACACTTAGGCTTAAAAACAAGCCGTTAAAGGGTGAAAACCCAAACCAACACCCAAACGACCCCGTACGAGGCACGCACACCTCTCACGGGACCAATGTAACTTGTAGGAACTGACCGCGTAGTCCCGGATCTCCTGATTTGAGAGTATGACGATAATTTGGAAAAATCACCCTCAGAGTTAAAAACATGTCGTTAAAGGATAAAAACTCAAACCAACCCCCAAACGACCCCGTATGAGGCACGAACACCTCGCAAGGGACTAATGTAACTTGTTGGAACAGATCGCGTTGCCCCGGGTCTCCTAGTTTGAGAGTATGATGATAATTTGCAAAAATCACACTTAGAGTTAAAAACATGCCGTTAAAGGGTGAAAGCCCAAACCAGCCCTCAAACGACCCCGTTGGAAGCAAAAAAACCTCGCTCGGGACCAATATAACTTGTAGGAACTGACCGCATAGTCCCGGGTCTCTCGGTTTGAGATTATGAAGATAATTTGCAAAAATCACACTTAGAGTTAAAAACATGCTGTTAAAGGGTGAAAACCCAAACCATCCCCCAAATGACCCCGTAGGGGGCACGAACACCTCGTACGGGACCAATGTAACTTATAGGAACTGACTGCGTAGTCCTGGGTCTCCCAGTTTGAGAATATGCCGATAATTTGCAAAAATCACACTAAAAGTTAAAAACATGCCGTTAAAGGGTGAAAACCCAAACAAATACCCAAACGACCCCGTATGAGGCACGAACACCTCGCACGGGACCAATGTAACTTGTAGGAACTGTTCCTGTTGCCCCGGGTCTCCCCGTTTCAGAGTATGGCGGTAATTAGCAAAAATCACACTTAGAGTTAAAAACATGCCGTTAAAGGGTGAAAACCCAAACTAGCCCTCAAACGACCCCGTTGGAGGCACGAACACCTCGCACGGGACCAATGTAACTTGTATGAACTGACCGCATAGTCCCGGGTCTCTCGGTTTAAGATTATGACGATAATTTGCAAAAATCACACTTAGAGTTAAAAACATGCCGTTAAAGGGTGAAAACCCAAACCATCCCCCAAACGACCTCGTATGAGGCACGAACACCTTGCACGGGACCAATGTAATTTGTAGGAACTGACTGCGTAGTCCCGACTCTCCCGGTTTGAGAGTATGACAATAATTTGCAAAAATTACACTTAGAGTTAAAAATATGCCATTAAAGGGTGAAAACCCAAACCACCCCCCAAACGACCCCGTAGGGGGGATGAACACCTTGCACAAAACAAATGTAAGTTGTAGGAACTTACCGCGTAGTCCCGGGTCTCCCGATTTGAGAGTATGACGATAATTTGCAAAAATCACACTTAGAGTTAAAAACATGTCGTTAAAGGGTGAAAACCAAGACCAGTCACCAAACGACCTCGTAGGGGTCACGAACACCTTGCACGGGACCAATGTAACTTATAGGAACTGACCGCGTAGTCCCGGGTCTCCCGGTTTGAGAGTATGATGATAATTTGTAAAAATCACACTTAGACTTAAAAACATACCGTTAAAGGGTGAAAATCCAAACCAGCCGCCAAACGACCCCGTAGGAGGCACGGACAACTCGCATGGGACCAATGTAACTTGTAGGAAATGACCGCGTAGTCTCGGGTCTCCCGGTTTAAGATTATGATGATAATTTGTAAATATCACCCTTAGAGTTAAAAACATGACGTTAAAGGGTGAAAACCCAAACCAGCCCCCAAACGACCCCGTAGGGGGGATGAACACCTTGCACGAGACCAATGTAAGTTGTAGGAACTGACTACGTAGTCCCGCGTCTCCCGATTTGAGAGTGTGACGATAATCTATAAAAATCACACTTAGAGTTAAAAACATGCCGTTAAAGGGTGAAAAAACCAAACCTGCTCCCAAACGACCCCGTAGGAGGCACAAACACCTCGCACGGGACCAAGGTAACTTGTAGAAACTGACCGCGTAGTCCCGGGTCTCCCGGTTTGAGAGTATGATGATAATTTGTAAAAATCACACTTAGACTTAAAAATAAGCCGTTAAAGGGTGAAAACCCAAACCAACCCACAAATGACCCCATAGGAGGCACGAACACCTCGCACAGGACCAATGTAACTTGTAGGAACTGACCGCGTAGTCTCGTGTATCCCGATTTGAGATTATGATGATAATTTGTAAAAATTACACTTAGAGTTAAAAACATGTCGTTAAAGGTTGAAAACCCATACCAATCCCCAAACGACCCCGTATCAAGGATGAACACCTCGCATGGGACCAATGTAACTTGTAGGAACTGACCGCGTAGTCCCGGGTCTCCCGGTTTGAGAGTATGACTATAACTTACAAAAATCACACTTAGAGTTAAAAACATGCTGTTAAAGGGTTAAAACCCAAACCCGCCCCTAAACGACCCCGTAGGGGGCACGAACACCTTGCACGGGACCAATGTAACTTATAGGAACTTACCGCGTAGTCCTGGGTCTCCCGGTTTGAGAGTATGACGATAATTTGAAAAAATCACACTTAGAGTTAAAAACATGTCACTAAAGGGTGAAAACCCAAACCATACGACCCCGTAGGGGGCCCGAACACCTCGCACGGGACCAATTTAACTTGTAGAAACTGACAGTGTAGTCCCAGGTCTCCCGATTTGAGAGTATGATGATAATTTGCAAAAATCATACTTTGAGTTAAAAACATGCCGTTAAAGGGTGAAAACCCAAACCAGCCCCCAAACGACCCTGTAAGAGGCAGAACACCTCGTATAGGGCCAATGTAACTTGTAGGAACTAACCGCGTAGTCCCGGGTCACCCCGTTTGAGAGTATGATGATAATTTGCAAAAAATCACACAGAGTTAAAAACATGCCGTTAAAGGGTGAAAATCCAAACCAGCCCCCAAATGACACCATACGAGGCACGAACACCTCGCACGGGACCAATGTAACTTGTAGGAACTAACCGCGTAGTCCCGGATCTCTCAGTTAGAGAGTATGACGATAATTTGCAAAAATAACACTTAGAGTTAAAAACATGTCGTTAAAGTGTAAAAACCCAAACCAGCCCCCAAACGACCCCGTATGAGGCATGAACACCTCGCACGGGGCCAATGTAACTTGTAGGAACTAATCGTGTAGTCCCGGTTTGAGAGTGTGATGATAATCTGCAAAAATCACACTTAGATTTAAAAACATGCCGTTAAAGGGTGAAAACCCAAACCTGCCTCCAAATGACCACATAGGAGGAACGAACACCGCGCACGAGACCAATGTAACTTGTAGAAACTGACCACATAGTCCAGTGTCTCTTGGTTTGAGAGTATGGCGATAATTTGTAAAAATCACACATAGACTTAAAAACAAGCCATTAAAGGGTGAAAACACCAGCCAACCCACAAACGACCCCGTACGAGGCACGAACACCTCGCACGGGACCAATGTAACTTGTAGGAACTGACCGTGTAGTCTCGGGTCTCCCGATTTTAGAGTATGTCGATAATTTGCAAAAATCACACTTAGAGTTAAAAACATGCCGTTAAAGGTTGAAAACCAAAACAGACCCCCAAACGACCTCGTGTGAGGCACGAACACGTCGCACGGGACCAATGTAACTTGTAGGAACTGACCGCGTAGTCCTGGGTCTCCCAGTTTGAGAGTATGACGATAATTTGTAAAAATCACACTTAGAGTTAAAAACATGCCGTTAAAGGGTGAAAACCCAAACCAGCCCTAAACGACCCCGTAGGGGGTATGAACACCTTGCACGGGACCAATGTAACTTATAGGAACTGATCGCCTGGTCTCGGGTCTCCCGGTTTGAGAGTATGATGATAATTTGCAAAAATCACACTTAGAGTTAAAAACATGCCGCTAAAGGGTGAAAACCCAAACCAGCTGCCAAACGACCCTGTAGGTGGCACAAACACCTCACACGGGACCAATGTAACTTATAGGAACTGATCGTGTAGTCCCGGGTCTCTCGGTTTGAGAGTATGACAATTATCTGCAAAAATCACACTTAGAGTTAAAAACATGCCGTTAAAGGGTAAAAATCCAAACCAACCCACAAACGACCCCGTAGGAGGCACGAACACCGTGCACGAGACCAATCTAACTTGTAGGAACTGAACGCGTAGATCCGGGTCTCCCGAAATGAGAGTATGATGATAATTTGCAAAAATCAGACTTGGAGTTAAAAACATGTCGTTAAAGGGTGAAAATCCAAACCGACCCACAAACGACCCCGTTGGAAGCACAAAAACCTCGTATGGGACCAATATAACTTGTAGGAACTGACCGCATAGTCCCGGGTCTCTCGGTTTGAGATTATGACGATAATTTGCAAAAATCACACTTAGAGTTAAAAACATGTTGTTAAATGGTGAAAACCCAAACCATCCCCCAAATGACCCCGTAGGGGGCACGAACACCTCGTGCAGGACCAATGTAAGTTGTAGGAACTGACGGCGTAGTCATGGGTCTCCCAGTTTGAGAGTTTGATGATAATTTGTAAAAATTACACTTAGATTTTAAAACAAGCCGTTAAAGGGTGAAAAACTCAAACCAACCCACAAACGACCCTGTACGAGGCACGAACACCTCGCACGGGACCAATGTAACTTGTAGAAACTGACAGCGTAGTCTCGGGTCTCCCGATTTGAGATTATGACGATAATTTGTAAAAATCACACTTAGAGTTAAAAACATGCCGTTAAAGGGTGAAAACCCAAACCAGACCCCAAACGACCCTGTACGAGGCAGAACACCTCGTATAGGACAAATGTAACTTGTAGGAACTAACCGCGTAGTCCCGGGTCACCCAGTTTGAGAGTATGATGATAATTTGAAAAAATCACACAGAGTTAAAAACATGCCGTTAAAGGGTGAAAACCCAAACCAGCCCCCAAACAACCACATACGAGGCACGAACACCTCGCACGGGACCAATGTAACTTATAGGAACTAACTGCGTAGTCCCGAATCTCTCGGTTTGAAAGTACAACGATAATTTGAAAAAATAACACTTAGAGTTAAAAACATGCCGTTAAAGTGTAAAAACCCAAACCAACCCACAAATGACCCCGTATGAGGTATGAACACCTCTCACGGGACTAATGTAACTTCTAGGAACTAACCGTGTAGTCCCGAATCTCCCGATTTGAGAGTATGACGATAATTTGCAAAAATCAACACTTAAACTTAAAAACAAGCCGTCAAAGGGTAAAAACCGAAATCAGCCCCCATACGACCCCGTAGGAGGCACAAATACCTCGCACGGGACCAATATAACTTATATGAACTGACCGCGTAGTCCCAGGTCTCCCGATTTGAGAGTATGGTGATAATTTGCAAAAATCACACTTAGAGTTAAAAACACACCGTTAAAGGGTGAAAACCCAAACCAACCCCCAAACGACCCTCTAGGAGGCACGGACACCTCCTAGGGGACCAATGTAACTTGTAGGAATTGACCGCGTAGTCCCGGGTCTCTCGGTTTGAGAGTATGACGATAATTTGCAAAAATCACACTTAGAGTTAAAAACATTCCATTAAAGGGTGAAAACCCAAACCAACCCCCAAATGACCCCGTACGAGGTACGGACACCTCATACGGGACCAAATATAACTTGTAGGAACTGACCACGTAGTCCCGGGTCTCCCGATTTGAGAGTATGAGGGTAATTTACAAAAATCACACTTAGAGTTAAAAACATGCTGTTAAAGGGTGACACCCAAACCAGCCCTCAAACGACCCCGTAGGGGGCATGAACACCTTGCACGAGACCAATGTAACTTATAAGAACTGATCGCCTAGTCCCCGGTCTCCCGGTTTGAGAGTATGAAGATAATCTACAAAAATCACACTTAGAGTTAAAAACATGCCATTAAAGGGTGAAAACCCAAACCAACCCCCAGACGACCCCGTAGGAGGCACGAACACCTCGCACGAGACCAATCTAACTTGTAAGAACTGACCACGTAGACCCGAGTCTCCCGGTATGAGAGTATTACGATAATTTGCAAAAATCAGCACTTAAACTTAAAAACAAGCCGTTAAAGGGTGAAAAGAAAAACCACCCCCCAAACGACCCCGTAGGTGGCACGAACACCTCGCACAGGTACAATGTAACTTGTTGGAACTGATCGCGTAGTCTTGGGTCTCCCATTTTAATAATATGACAATAATTCAAAAAAATCACACTTACGGTAAAAATAAACAGTTAAAGGGTGAAAACCCAGGACAACCCCCAAATGACCCCGTAGGGGTCACGAACGCCTCGCGCGGGACCAATGTAACTTGTAGGAACTGACAGCGTAGTCCTGGGTCTCCCAGTTTGAGAGAATGATGATAATTTGTAAAAATCACACTTAGACTTAAAAATAAGCCGTTAAAGGGGGAAAACCCAAACCAACCCCCAAATGACCCCGTACGAGGCACGAACACCTCGCACGGGACCAATGTAACTTGTAGGAACTGACAACGTGGTCCTGGGTCTCCCGATTTGAGAGTATGATGATAATTTGAAAAAATCACACTTAGAGTTAAAAACTTGTCGTTAAGGGGTAAACATCAGACCCAGTCCCCAAACGACCCCGTACGAGGCACGAACACTTCGTATAGGACCAATGTAACTTATAAAAGCTGACCGCGAAGTCCCGGGTCTTCCAGATTGAGAGTTTGACAATAATTTGTAAAAATCACACTTCGTGTTAAAAACATGCTGTTAAAGGGTAAAACCCCAAACCATCCCCCAAACGACCCCATACGAGGCACGAACACCTCGCACGGGACCCATGTAACTTGTAGGAACAAACTGCGTAGTCTCGGGTCTCTCAGTTTGAGAGTATGATGATAATTTGCAAAAATCACACTTAGAGTTAAAAACATGCTGTTAAAGGGTGAAAACACAAACCAACCCCCAAACGACCCCGTAGGAGGCACAAATACCTCGTACATGACCAAATGTTACTTATAGGAGCTGACCGCGTAGTCCCGAGTCTCCCGATTTCAGAGAATGACGATAATTTGTAAAAATTACACTTAGACTTAAAAACAAGTTGTTAGAGGGTGAAAATCCAAACTAGCCCCCAAATGACCCCATAGGGGGAACGAACACCTCGCACAGGACCAATGTATCTTGTAGGAACTGACCGCGTAGTCTCGGGTCTCCCGCTTTCAGAGTATGTCGATAATTTGCAAAAATCATACTTAGACTTAAAAACAAGCCGTCAAAGGGTGAAAACCCAAACCAACCCCCAAACGACCCCGTAGGCGGCAGAGTCACATCACACGGGACCAATGTAACTTGTAGGAACTGACTGCGTAGTCCCGATTCTCTTAGTTTGAGAGTATCATGATAATTTGTAAAAATCACACTTAGAGTTAAAAACATGCCGTTCAAGGGTGAAAACCCAAACCAACCCTCAAATGACCCCGTAGGAGGCACAAACACCTCGCACGGGACCAATGTAACTTGTAGGAACTGACCGAGTAGTCCCGGGTCTCTCGGTTTGAGAATATGATGATAATTTACAAAAATCAACACTTAGAGTTAAAAACATGCCGTTAAAGGATGAAAACCCAAACCATCCCCCAAATGACCCTGTAGGGGGCACGAACACCTCGTACGGGACCGAATGTTACTTGTAGGAACTGACCGCATATTCCCGGTCTCCCGGTTTTAGAGTATGACGATAATGTGGAAAAATCAACACTTAAACTTAAAAACAAGCCGTCAAAGGGTAAAAACCCAAATTAGCCTCCAAATGACCTCGTAGGAGGCACAAACACCTCACACGGGACCAATGTAACTTGTAGGAACTGATCGCGTAGTCCCGGGTCTCCCGATTTGAGAGTATGGCGATAATTTGTGAAAATCACACCTAGAGTTAAAAACATGCCGTTAAAGGCTAGGAGGCGCGAAGACCTCGTACTGGACCAATGTAACTTGTAGTAATTGACCGCGTAGTCCCGGGTCTCTCGGTTTGAGAGTATGGCGATAATTTGCAAAAATCACACTTAAAGTTAAAAACATTTCGTATAAGGGTGAAAACCCAAACCAACCCCCAAACGACTCCGTAGGAGGCACGAACACCTCATACGGGACCATATGTTACTTATAGAAACCGACCACGTAGTCCCGGGTCTCCCGGTTTGAGAGTATGATGATAATTTGTAAAAATCACACTTAGACTTAAAAACAAGTTGTTAGAGGATGAAAATCCAAACCATCCCCCAAACGACCCCGTAGGGGGCACGAACACCTCGCACATGACCAATGTAACTTGTAGGAACTGACCACGTAGTTTTGGGTTTCCCGGATTGAGGTTATGACGATATTTTACAAAAATTACACTTAGACTTAAACACAAGCCGTCAAAGCGTGAAAACCCAAACCAATCCCTAAACGACCCCGTAGGAGGCAAGAACACCTCGCACGGAACCAATGTAACTTGTAGGAACTGACTGCGTAGTACTGGGTCTCTCGATTTGAGAGTATGATGATAATTTGCAAAAATCACACTTAGAGTTAAAAATGTGTCGTTCAAGGGTGAAAACCCAAACCAACCCCCAAACGACCCCGTAGCAGGCACGGACACCTCGCACGGGACCAATGTAATATGTAGGAACTAATCGGGTAATCCCGAGTATCCCGATTTGAGAGTATGACGATAATTTGCAAAAATCAATACTTAAACTTAAAAACAAGCCGTTAAAGGGTAAAAACCCAAATCAGCCCCCAAACGACCACGTAGGAGTCATAAATACCTCGCACGGGACCAATGTAACTTGTAGGAACTGATCGCGTAGTCTCGGGTCTCCCGATTTGAGAGTATGATGATAATCTGCAAAAATCACACTTAAAGTTAAAAACATGTCGTTAAAGGGTGAAAACCCAAACCAACCCCCAAACGACCCTCTAGGAGGCGCGAACGCCTCGTAAGGGACAAATGCAACTTATAGGAACTAACCGCGTAATCTCGGGTCTCCTGGTTTGAGAGTATGGCAATAATTTGTAAAAATCACACTTAGAGTTAAAAACATTCCGTTAAAGGGTGAAAACCAAAACCAACCCCCAAACGACCCCGTAGGAGGCACGAACACCTCATACGGGACTGAATGTTACTTGTAGGAACTGACCCGCGTAGTCCCGGTGTAATACCCCGTATTTTTATAGCTTTTAAATTATGGGATTTATTAAATTTAATTGAGATAAATTAATTTAATTTTAATCCGGAATGTTGTTTTAAATATTTACTAGCGTGACGAGAGTTAGTAATTATTGGAAATTTGTTATTTGTTGAATATTACTGGATGAGTATAGTAATATATGAGATTTATTTTTATAATATTGTCACGTGTGAATAAAATGACAATTATGGAAATTTAAGTTGGGACGCGCCTGTGTCGTGTCGGGACTAAATGTTTGTTTATAAAAGTGAATATTTTATACATTGTTCGTATGGTCGTTTTGAGTGTCTCAACATGTACGGAAGGGTCGAGATAGTCAGAAAAGTGTACCCGGGGGTTTAGTTTGGGTCTCGGGGCATTTTTAGGCCTAATTACTACCCCGGGAGGGCATTTTGGTCATTTTACATTTTTGGGTAATTAAACCTACGAAATTTCAAGGGTTATATCAGATGTATAAGGTTGTCTTCTAGGGTTATAACAACCAAAGACAAGTGACGGCCATAGGAGAGGGAAGGAGAGAACTCCCAAAGCAATCCAATGCCCGAAATCCATCCGTTTGCACCGCCTCCACCACCAATGCGTAGATCGCGAGATGGGGAACGCCACCACACCAATTTCGGCACCAAACCAGACTTCAAAAAATCCCAGGAAAGTGTTTATCTTGCTTATTTTTGTTGATGCATCACTCATGTTAGTCTAGGGATGATTAGGGTGAGATTTATGGAAGAAAAACCCAATTTGAGATAGGAAATTGCATGTAGTGATGACTTAAATGATATTCTGGAAACCCTTTGTCATGTAGTGGAGTAAACCACGAAATTATGATGTTTACAAGAAGGAAATTCTGGAAAATTCTTGTTAGAACCATGTTTAAGAGATTTATAGGGTTCTTGATAATTATAATAATTCTTGGGCTGTTAATCCATGTTTAGTGGTAGAAATCTACATGCTTTACGTTGGAAATATCTGGTATGATGATATAATGTTAGTAGTATGAATTTTGGGATGATTGGGAATGAAAAATATGGATTTGGTGAAGGTTAGAAGATGAAACCCGTAACTGCAAATCTGCAGATTTCCGAAATACCTGTTTGATCGATCGATCGAGCCCAGAGATTCGATCGATCAAAGGTTCGATCGATCGAGCCCCAGACCTTGATCGATCGACCCCTCCTGGCAGACTAAAGTTTCCCCTTTTAAAATTGTTGAATTGATTCTAAATGAAGAAAACTCCTTAGACATCATTGTTAAGATAATTTGGGAGATAATGATGACCAGCAAGATTCATTAATGAATAAGAGACCTTTAATGTAAGGTGAAATCTATTTTTTTGGGATATCTTACATAACGGACAATGTAAGTATATGTTAAAGGGGAGAGACGTGTAACAGGGTTACGTTGGAACATAAATGAATACCTACTGAATTGTACCTTTGGAAGGATAGAGTCCATGAGGGCTACGTAGTAAGTTGAAGAAACCCTTCGAATTAAAGTGAGAAACGAACCATTATACGTGATAACTAATAATGGGAAAATAAGGATAAATGTTGTGAATATGGGTTATGAGATAAACCTAAATTGATATAATAAAAGTGGTATATTTATATGATTGTGTATGCATATATTATATACTTGTGAAAATTATGCCCGCGCTACTTGCTATTCCCGAGGTTACCGCGCTGGGACGATCTTATCCTGTGTTGCCTTATGGGGGATATTGACTCGTACCCTAGAAGATAGAAATCCTAGGTACGGGCTATCAGATCGATAGTCGGACGGTCCTAAGAGACGAGAGGGTATGTACTGACCTCTTGGACTTGGAATCTATGCTTCGCCTCAATATTGTTTGTGTATATTTGTACAGTTTGAGAGTGATTCTGAGCGTGTATTCCATTTAGTGTGATTGATACGGGGATTGGATAGCAGAGTATGCCCGCACCATAGTTTTTATGTGGGGTGCCGTTATGATATATATATATATATATTATACGAGTAGTTAATATATATATGAAATTCTGAAATCTGGAACTGCCTACTGTGATTTGATATGTAGGACATGGTTGATGACTCAAATTATAAATACTTATTTTGAGAAAGTATAATATGACACTGGAAAACTTTATAGATTAATAAAGTCAAAAGGTGAACTTTGGTTACAAATTGAAATCTTACGTTTTAAATACTTGTGTTGTTCTGTTGTAAATCCTGCGAATAACCTAAGATAAGTTAAATCATTGGAGAAAGATAGTGTGGTATATGATGAGATAAACCATTAAAAAGGTTAGTGCGATAGGAGTGCACATTAGAAGATAGGTGAGAATTTCTCAAGAGAGTGTCGCACTAACATGTTGTTGCATTGTCCTGTAATCAATTTAAATACTTGCTAAATGAATTTTTAAATCATATATACTATCGGGCTCTGACCCGTTTCCATTTCTCTTTCTCTCTTGTATATATATATATATATATATATATATTACAGGTGCCCAGCCACAGGAACGTCCTGCATAGGGTCCTTTGGTAGGAACGAGCTGCAGCTTAGGTGGGAGTTGCAGGCCTGTTGTTTAGACGACTTCATCCATTTGATTCTACTCCTGGTTCAGTTTTATCCAGCAGGGGCATGTGTCTCCCTCTTTCTATTAATTAGTTGGTATTGTCAGAGATTGTAATTTTACTTTCAGTACCTTTATTTCGGAATTGTTACTGTCAGGATGTTTTCCTTAGTATTTTAATGTTGGGATTTATTATTGTTGGGTAAACTCTTAAATGTTCATTTTATTCTTCTACTTATTGCGTGACTCTTTAGATGTTAATGGTTTATGGTTTTATAACCGAATTTAATAAAATGAGAATAAGGTTTTAAATGGTTTTAACACTTAGCTTAATTATTTAGGGTGTTTAAATTAGAAAAGTATTTTAACAACAGTGATGCTAAGAATGAACCAACTGTTCACCTTGATTTTAATTTAATAAAGGAGTGATCGCCCGGTATTTAATTAGGCGGGGTGTCACAGGTGGTATTAGAGTATCAGGTTCTAGAGTCCTTAGGATCTGTACGGCTTATTATGCTTTCAGCGTTGCTTTGTTTGATATAGAGCCCTATGTTTAGGATTGTCTATTTCCTTGACGAGATTTCGTTCTCCTGCTATATGTGTATACATTAGTGAATTCTAATTTCGTTCGGATGTGTGCGTGTACCGAGCGATGATGGATGTCAGAAGAGGACTGTTAAGCGGACATCAGGAGGCAGGGCTCAGTTTAGATTATAAAATATATCCGAGGATGATGACCGTAGTCGAGGTCACCTCTATTATGGCACGAGAAGCCAAGAATAGAAAGGAGAGTAAGGCGCAGCAATGATTTCCAAATGTTGTTATAGTCAAATGAGGTACGAGGGTAAACTTACCCAACATATTACAAAAACGTGTAGACACTGTCAGTGGGAAATTCAAAAAGTGCAGAAATTGTTTGTGTTTACCAAAGGAGGTAATTGTAGAAGTTGGATCCCCGTGTTTTGAGTTTTCTCAATTAAAACAAAACCAATTAGTAATTTCCTTTGATGTATAAAAACAAACACGATGCGGAAGCGTAAGATGGTTCAACTAAAACAATAAATTTTAATTTCGTTAAACCAAGTCCTAGAATTTGCCTAAGTCATAATTAACAATTATCCAAAGTTAGGCGAAACCAAATTTTAGCAAATGACTTGAATTAAACAAACTTTACCCAAAATTTAATTTAGCACCAAATTAAATGAGTGTGATAATTTAAACCAAATTTTATCTTGAATTATCCTAAGCATGCATTCTAAATTATTTAAGCAAGATAAAATAAAACAATATCACACTACGCCGCGATGTACGAGGAAAAACCCAAGACGGGAAAAAACTTCGGATGGCCCTAGCCACAAGTCCACTAGATATGGATTTTACAAATACAAGACAAAAGACTTACTTCCTCAACTCGAACCCTCTCAAGCCTTGAAGCTTCTTCTTGTAGACACCTCTTCCTAGCGGACAACCACGGAGCTCCACCGCGGTCTCGAAATTCATCGATAGGACTTTCTATGGTCACCGTCACCCGTACACGAAGCCTTTCTTCAAGCGGGTAAAACAACATAAAACACTTCTTCTTTCTTTGTGGGAGGTAGAAGCAAAACCCAAAACTTCTCTTCAATTCGGTGTAGAGAAAACCGGTGCCAACAAACTCCAAGCAATTGATATTTATGTAGGAGAACTTGGATAAACAAACTTGGGTGTAAACTAGAGTGTTAAGTGAATTTCTCTTTGAAAATTAGCACTCAAAACATGAACATTTTCCTAAACAATTTTTGCTCTCAAACTCTCTCTAAGAGATAAAGTAGGATGGAAAAGTTAGATTAGAAAATGTCCTTCCCGCACAAGTTAAAGTCTGAAAAAGTTGGTTAAAAACCAAGTGGGGAAGTGGGTGAAAAACTGCCAAAAACTGTTCCCGCCTGGCCTTTCGTTCGAACGACCTTTCGTTCGAACGAGACTTCTAACGACTCTCCAGTATGGACTTCGTTAGAATCTCGTTGGAAACCTCGTTAGAACGAACAATCTCATTCGAACGACATTTTGAACGACGGACCAGTATACCTTGGTGGGAACTCGTTGGCAAACTCGTTCGAACGAAACCTGGTTCGAACGAAAAACTCGTTCGAACGACTTCCAGAAATTTTGTAAAATTCGATTTTGGCCCAAAAACTTTATATACTTTATTTTAAAGTTCTAATTAAATTTTTCTGAAAAATAAAACACAGTTTTTATTAAACCTAACACCCAATAAACTTGTTCCAAGCTCCTATATATATATATATATACTAGCGGAATGCCCGTGCCTGAAGGCACGGAAATTTTTTTCAAAATATGTAATCACAAAACGACAAAAATTTTTGTTCCCCAACAAAACAAAGTATAATTTAAAAAAAATTGATCATAATATCCTTTATTCAAAACTACGATACATGGGATAATAAATAAGAATCTTGAAACAATAATTGTAGTAAGACTTGTGATTTCATGTCGTCCGCGACACACTGACATGGTGTATCTTAATTAGTTACTATCATATGAAAGTGGGTTCGCGCCAACGGTACTAACCAATCACAATAAAAATTGTTAATTTGTTACGACCGACATATGAAAATCATGAGTTAGTATAGGACTCGTCTAAAATATAATCGTCAACACATTCTTCATCCACGTGAAAAACTTATCTACTCACTCACGTACATACTCACAGCCTCTACACATGATATTTATTATTCAGCCCACAATTTTTTTACCCGATTGAATACATTAGTCAATACTATTATGGTGGGAAACCTGCCAAGTTAATAACCATATTTTTTAAATGAACATTTTTTGTGAGAGGTTTTTTTTGTTTGAGATTCAATTTATATTTTTCAAAAAATATGACTTTTAAATATTAGAATTGCAAAAATTTATAAATTAGTCAAGTAGTTAATGAATTAGTTCAAATTTTTAGATGTTTCTTAAATTTAGGTGTTCCGTACTAATTATTTTTTACATGTCTACTCTGATTATGCATAGGTTTATTTTTCCCCCAAAATAAGATCATGCGTAGACTTTCATTTTTGGTGCCTTTTTTTAGTTATAGTGCACACTTTTTAAGGACCAAAATGTGTATGTTGGTAACAATTTGATTTGGGATCTTTTAGGATAAGTTGTTTAGTTGAACAAAGATTAAAAGTTTTCTCTACAATTACCTTTTTAATTAAACTTGTTTTATTTTGTAAAAACTGATTTTAAATTCAAAACTAATTACTAAAATTTCACATCAATTAAGATAATTACAATAACAGCAATAATAAATCACTATTTTTATGCGCTAAACTATGAAATACTTTTCATTTCTAATGATTCTTACCATCACAAAAGATTAATATATGAAAAACACGAATCAACAATTGAAGTAAAAGGTAGTTTAAATACATATTTTGGCACTTAAAAGTGGAGTTTTAAACCATTATTACCAACATTAACACAAATCATAAAACCCATCACAAATCATAGAACCTATCACAAAATAATAGATACAACAGAACCTATCACAAATTGATGCTTTCCGTCAATTGTTGCTTTCCGTTGATAAAAATGCAAAACAATGAGAATTAGAGTGGAGTAAATAATAAAATCGATTTTACTTATTGCAAAACATTATTTCTTTGTTGATTAAAGAATGCCAAACAATTGGAATTAGAGTAGATTAAATAACATAAATGTTTTTTAGACCTAAACAGCCTTAAATCCAAGCTTCATAAACCCCATCGATGAACCCCCCAAAATATTCTTCCCCAATACTCAGCTTACGATAACAAAGTAAACAGCCCCATCGAACACCCCAATGATCGAATCATAACCCAAATCGATGAACAAAAACCCCCAAAGAAAACAAAACCCACGTCACAAACCATTACCTACACATAGGGGTGGAAATTTTAAAAATGACATGAAAAATTACGCGAAAAGACTCGAAATTGACACGATATATCGTGTTTGTGTCATGTTTGTGTTTGAATTATGAGTCGTGTTATGTCGTGTCATGTTATCGTGTTTTTTAAGCGTGACATTTAAGAAATTCTGATAATCGTGTCGTATCGTACCGTGTTCTTTTTTATTCGAGTCGTGTTCATGTCAACTAAAAAAACACGAATTCATGTGGTGTTCGTATCTGGAAAAAAACCTTGTCGTGTCGATCCGAAACACGATCCGTTGACCCGAATTGCCAACCCTACCTACATAATAAAGATTTTACCTGAAAATCAAAAGAAAAAACCATTATATATTAATAAAAAAAATAATAAAGAAAACAAAACCCGTATTCAGTTTCATATGGAGTCTCGGGTTTTTAAAAAACACAAAAGCCTCTTCCAAAAAATCATGACTGTAAAAAAAAAATCCATTTTTGATCCAAATGAACGAACACACCCCTTCCTTATCCATTACATGTTCAAACTTTCATTAAATCAAATAAAGTCTATCACAAATTAATACAAAGTGGATGTAGGAAAAGAAAAGGTGAAAAAAGTGTGAAAAAGGGGATGTCGTCAATACCCTTTTTTTATTCTAAGAAAAGGGGGAAAAGTGGATGTACCTTTACCAGCAAACCCATAAATCACACACTTAGTCACCACCTTCTGCCATACACACACCTCCGAAAAATCCCCACCCACTGGCATCAACCCCTCCTTACCTCCACCACTTTCGTTACTGGTACAAAAGTAGAACAAAAACTAATCTAAAACCCAAATGTCAGAGTGACTTTGAAAGCTAAAAAAAACAGGCCTGAAATCGAGATCAAAAATCAAAATTGATTTGCTGTTTGTGCTTTGTGTTGGGGGAGTGAAAATCTGATTCCGAGATGACATTGGGGTTTTATTAATGTAGCAGACGTTGGTTCTTGGACGGTGGTGACTTATGTGGGTGAGGAACTGGTTTTTTTTTTAGCTTTTGGTTTTGGATAAGTGAAGAAGGTGGTGGAGGGGATGGGTAGGATCGGTACCGGTTGGAGGTTGGGTGGTGGGGGGTTTCGACCAAAAGTTTTTTTTTCCCGTCTTTGTTTGTGTTTATGTGTGTGTGTGTGTGTGTGTGTGTGAGAGAGAGAGAGAGAGGGGATACTTTTTGGTGGATCTACCTTTGAAAAACGGCTGGTGGGTGTTATAATCCGCGCAATCTTGGGCAACTGGTTGTAACTTGAGAAGCGATACTTTTTCGTGTAGGGGCCTCCACCGAATGGATCAGAAGAAACGCCAGTGTAGGGGCCTCCACCGACTGGTATGAAGCTTCTTAGTTACGAAAATGAAAAACTATAATAATCAGTACGGTAAAATAGCTTATGCGTAAAACCAAAATGAAAAAAGAGCTTATAGTCCTATTTATTTTAAGCTGTTCATTTTGGCTTAGGTTTTATAGTCCTCATATGAGTAAAACCAATGATGAAACTTAATTTTTATGACAGCATTTATCAGTCTCTCTCTCTTTATGAAATGGGTGCAACCCATTTTGGTTTTGACCCTTGAAAAATAACGATGCTATGAAGCTTCTTAGTCCTCTTATGCGTATAACCATATGTCAACGCATGTTTTATAGTCCCCATATATGCGTAAAACCAAAAATGGGTGTAACCCATTTTGGTTATGCGTAAAACCAAGTTAGAGGTAACGCAACCCTTCACCTTCTAACTATTTTGCTCTTAACAGTTAGAGGGAATAACTGTTAAAAGGAACAAAATAACAATTATGGAAGAGAAGCAAAAAAAAAACATAACACTTAGGCATAACACAACTATTGCTGTGAGAAGCTGAAAAATAGCTGAAAAACATAACACTTACGCATAACTCAACTATTGCTGAAGAAAAGCTTACATGTGAGAAGCTGAGAAGAGAAGTCTCTCCAAACTATTGCTGCAGAAAATGAAAAAGGAAGATGACTCTTTGACATAACCCATGTATCTACTCCAGCCACCCTAGGAGTACCTAAAATGAAAAGAGTTCAGGCTCATTTAATGGATTTACTGTAGCTGTACTTGAAATGAGGTAGATGTAATCTCTGAATTCTGGACAAACGATTTAGGAGACAAACTTAAGATATGCCAGCCACATTATATGACGTGGCAACTTAAGATGTGGCAGTCATATTGTATGATGTGGCAGAAACCCCTCCTCCTTTATTATATAGATATATATAATTGCATTCATACCTTGGGAGCATGGAACCATAGTTGATGGCGTAGAAACGAGGCACGCAAACCGGCACATTTGATGAAGCTTTATACTCTTTGCCGCTACGTATTCAACAAACACTTCATAGTCTTGAGAGTATTACAATAACATACTATCCTATGAATAAATGTTTTTGTCCGGAATTGAGCCAACACAATACATGGACTCAATTGGAAATTTGTGTCCTTACAGTAAAGTATCCAAAGGTTTAGATATAGGAAGGAGTGTGGCAAACTGAAAGTGAAGATTTAGAGAAAATTTTCTTGGCTTTTGGGATGAAGTTATAATGGTTGGGGTCAACCACCAATTTTAGAAGTGAAATGCTATGCATATAGGAGAACCTTAGGTACAGTGTTGATCGTATGTTCCTTCCTCAACTGTTTAGGGTGAAAAGCAAACGTGGTTCTGAACTCATCGCAGGAGGGCATGACATAAGTACAATTGTGAATATGAATCCAAATCGTTAGCGAATTTTGTATCGAAAGATGTAGATACGAGTGGAGGAAACGACTCCAAGTGGGAGACCAACTCATAATAATAATTTATAATACTCGAGGAGGAAATTATGATGGACGGCTGATTCAGAGGTTGACAATATTGCATTTTGTCAATAAAGATGATAATGCTCCTTGTGTGGGAAGCTTAAAGGAATCGAAGAAGTTAGTCGAGAATAAGACTGAATACGAGGGTGTTAGTGTAGCACCACAAAGGGATGTGGATACACATCGGGGGACCCATTTAAAGGCTTCAGATAATTAAATTCTTACCAAGTGATGGTAAATTCAGTAAGTACTATTATAGATAGTAACATGATCTTTATGGCCTAAAAAGCTAAGGGAATAACCGGGATGGTTAACAGGAATCGAGTTTACTAAAGTTCGAGAGAAGGACAATTCTAACCTGGTTAGTAGGACAGGTGATAAGTGGATTATGTACTAAGGTATTTTGTGCGGAGTGAGATCGCTCGCGATAATATGTTCCAAAGTGAGTATAAGGACAAGAATACGGTGCCTAGTAAAAGGCAACGATTAAAGTATTTTTGTTTGGTTTGTGTAGACGTGTTACGTCTTGAAACCATTTGCACAGTCAGGACGATTGACAAGGTAGAAGTGTAAGTTGTATCCTCAGAGGATGAGGCGTGTTTTTTGTGACACGAGCGAGTCACTATATTTTGTTCCTTGCTAGATTAGCATGTGAGACGAGCTTAATACATATCATTTTAAACGTTATTATTATTATGTGAATATTTTTCCCTAGTGTAGCGGGATTTTTCTTTGGTACTATCCGCGGAGGATGAATGTGTATATTAACAGTGTTACATATTTTATTGAGGTTACTCGTTATAGTGATGCAATACACGAGTATGATATTATCTTTGTTAAAACATTATAGAAATGGTTAGTACGATAGTGGGCATTTATTGCAAGACTATCGGAGTGGTTGCATTAGCGCAGCACGACCCGGTTCCTCCTAGGGCCAGGTCTAAAATTTACTAGAATACAAACACAAGATTTCACCCTGATAGGTGACCGTCTAAGGGAATCTAGGTTCCACCTAGATCTACATAGATCTCTAGGTTGATCAATGCTTACTAAGACAGGCTTCACGAATAAGAGGAGGATACATGCCTCCAAGTAGAAGAAAACTCTCATCTATAGAGGCGACTTGAAAAAATGAAGAGAGATCTCACTAAAAAGAGTCATACTAGCTCGTAGTCCTTAAGCAAGTAATACTCATAACTGAGGGAGGATCTTTAGGCGTGACTAGGAAATAATTGAATGTGACAGGTCAGAGCATAGTCGATCAGAGCGTGGACAACCAAAAAGAGGCCATAAGAGTCTCAATCGATCAAACAAAGATATTAAGATTCTAGTCCATAGGAAGATGGACCAATATCTAACCCATCGAGGAGCCAGATCCACTAGAGAGCAAAACATAAGGGCTCTCAATACTCAATATAAGTCCCCCTTTTCAAGGGAAGTTGAGGAAGATGAGACCTTAAAGAAGTTTATTATCCTCAATTTTAATATCTACGACGGGAAAATAGACCCCATAGATCAATTTCGGAAATATAGGTAAGAAATGACCCTATGGAGTGATAATAAGGCACTAATATGTTGATTTTTCCCTTCTAGCCTACTGATGTGGCACATAAGTTATTTGAGAGGATGCTTCATAGGTCGATTAGAAACTTTAAATCTTTAACATAGGGATTCACTACTCACTTCATAACTAACAACTCCCATTCTAAGCGAATGGATGCACTACTTATGATGAAGAAGAAGACACAGGAGAACCTCTGGGAGTTTTCAATGAGATTGAGGACTGATTAGAGAAATTTGTCGTAACAACCCTCATAATTGGTTTGCCGACCACCTCCTTGCTGCACTAATCCCTCAATAAGAAAGGGTCCAGCTCCATCGACGATATTCGGGCCATTATTGAGAAATACACCAAGGTGGAAGATGTGGTTCACTCTAATACAGTGGATAATGGTCGAGTAAAGGGGAACAAGGGTACAAAGAAAAGAGATACTCTGAAGAAGGGAAACAATAATGGGGGAAGGAATGGCTCCAAGAACGTGAAAAAGATTGAGCCCTTTAAGTCGTTCAGGCTATTAATGCAGTCTTTAAGAAACCCATCTATAAAATCTCGAGGAAGATCAAGGTGACCCAACTAAAAGAAAGAATGTGTTGATATGCACATTCGACAAATGAGGGCAATCATAGAACTAAGAATTGCAAGGCTCTAAAATCACACCTCGAGGAGTTGTCCCAACCTGGTCACCTCAATAAATACATTGATAAGAAATCAGAGAAGGTCACAGCTAAAGGGGACTAGAAGTCTAACAGCGTCCTTGGCGATGACACAGGCCACGAGTTTACAGTAATACATAGGGCGTATGATCTTAAGTAGGTCTAAGGGAATGCTGTGAGGATGGAGCTTAAAAAGGTGATCGTCGTTATGAAGGCTTTTCAGATTAACCCTGTAAATACACTAGATGGTAAACATTGGCAACTATACCAAACATATTGTGTTTATAAAGGATGACTTGGTTGAGGTCATAACCCCACATCACGATGCACTGGTGATTACTCTTTGAATTGAAAATTGGGACTTTGCTAACCTTCTTGTAGATTAGAGAATCTCATAAGAATTAATGTACTATGAGATATTCCACAAGATCAAATTCAACATCGTCGACCTCAAATAAGCTATAGTTCTGTTAGTCGGCTTTGTAGGAAGGATCACCATGTCACTGGGGAAGACAATCCTTCCAGTTAGGGCAAGAAATATCTCAAAACTCATTGAGTACTTAGTAATGGACATTAAGTCCCCATATCAAGCTATTTTTGGGAGGGTTTGTCTCCATACCACGAAGGTCGTACCATCCATATACCACCCAAAGGTAAAGTGTGTTACTAACGAGGACGTGGTTAAAATTTGTGGTGATCGAGCCACAACTAAGAAGTTCTTTATCAGAGCCATTCGCCCTAAGAAAGAAAAGAAAAAGGAGCTAGAGGATACTTATGAGGTAGCCTAGGAGGGGGTTGTACCCTTCAAAAACAACTATGGTATGGCCTACTAGGTGTAGAGGATACCAAGGTCCACTAACCTGGAAGAAGTTATAGTTGACATCAACTTACTAGAGAAGAAATTTTTGGTTGGAGCCACGCTCATCCACTAAGAAAATAAAGAGTTGACTGTGTTACTAAAAAGTAATCTGGACATTTTTGAATGGGAACCTTATGATTTGCAAGGGATTTATCCCAATATAGCCTTCCATCACCTTGACGTTGATTCGGTCTTCAAGACGATCACTCAAAAATCACGCTGAATATCCCACGAGAAGGCTAAAGAGGTGGAAAATGAAGTAGGGAAGCTACTAGATGCAAGTTCTATTGGAGAAGCTTAGTTTACCAAATGGTTGTCCAACCCACTAGTAGTTCAGAAAAGCAACAGTAGTTGGAGTGTTTGTATCGATTTCACAGACCTCAACATGGCATACCCCAAGGATAACTTCCCTTTTCCCAAAATAGATCAGTTAATCGACACTACAATGACACATGAAAGGATGTGCTTCCTAAACACCTACTCTGGCTACCATCAAATTCTTTTATATGTACCCGATCAGGATAAAAGCTCCTTTATAACCCCCATTAGGTTGTATTACTAGAAGGCTATACTATTAGACTTAAAGAACGTAAGGGAAACCTACAAATGATTTGTCATTAAGATGTTCTAGAAACAGATGGGAGACATGATGGAGGTTTATATCGATGATATGTTAGTACAAAGCTAGAATAAAAGAAACCACATCACACACTTAACCATAACCCTTGAGATCCTTACGATATATCAGATGAAGCTTAACGCAAGTAAGTGTTCATTCGGGGTCCAATGAGGAAAGTTCTTGGGCTATCTATTCAGTAAAGGAGGATTGAGGCAAAGCCGAATAAGATCGATTCTATCACAAAAGTCAAGCCTCCCTAGACATTGAGAGATGTTTAAAAGCTCACATATATGCTCACGAAAATTTCTTCATCTCTAAGTCTTCAAAACGCTGTCGACCATTCTTTTAGTTGTTGAAGAAGGATAAAGACCTCACATGGAATGACGATTTATCGCAATCTCTGGAAGAGATTAAATCCTACCTCAATAAGGCACCCCTACTTGTGATTACAAATAATGGAGAGTCGTTGTACCTTTACCTTGCAGTATCAAACCATTCTACAAGATCTTCCCTCGTATGCGAAAAAGAAGGGAGTCAAAATTCGAGTTATTATTCCATCAAGATACTTCTGGACATAGAACAATGGTGCCTTCCTCTGGTTAATCTCACCTAGGTGATTGTAGTCTCCTCAAGAAAGTTAAAGAATTATTTATAAGCCCAATCAATAATCATAATCACTTCCAACACCCTCAATAATGTTCTACGGAAAGCCGACCTCTCCGCACGACTCTGAAAGTGGTCAGTAGAGCTTGGGAGATTCAATAGCCACTTTCAATCGAGAACGTTCATTAAGGGACAAGTCTTAGCAGACTTTATTACTAAATCAATAGGGGATCAACTAATAGAGCAACTGGGAACCGAGTAGTTAATAATTGAGGAGGCATCCCAAGAGGGGTGCGAGACCGCGGCGCAGCATTCTCGAGGTGAGATGCATCTCTCACACTCTCTCTCCTCCCCCAGGTTCCGATCGGGATGGCCATAGTATGACCTTCGCTTTTGATTCCTGCACTTGGATTTTGATATTTTCCTCAGCTACTAACTTGCTTATTTTTTCTTGATTGCTCTTTGAAATGGCCATTCAAATTAATGAAGATATTTCTTCTTACCAAGAGGAGTTGGAGGCCATGTTCCTATACAATGTCAATTATGAGTCATTCAACCTACACTTTGCTACTTTGTGGCATAACCAACCAATTGATTGGAATCTTTTGGAGGCGACTTTGTTTCTTTGGTACAATGAAGACCATATGTTTAGTTTTGTACTGGATGAGGTGTGTCATACCTATGAATAATTTTCAATCATGTTGGGTATTAACCCTAACGTTTATGCTCTTATTCCCAACTTGTATCGTTCTTCTCAAGTGTCGTTTACCGAATTATTACATATCTCTCTTTTTATGTCCAGACCGATGAAGCATGGGGGAAGTATTAATCTTCTGACGGTGTTGAATTCTATGCATTAGAGAGATTATGATGATAATTAGTTTTCTGGAGACATAGCTTTGGGATTAACTGTTAGGATGGTTTTGATGACATGCCATATGATTATTGATCCCCAGGTTTCCACTATTATGTTATGGATATTTTATCATCGTAATCTTAGCACTACCATACTGTCAAGGATGTTGAACGATCTTGATGTTTGGAAGCATGCTCGGGTAAACATTTTGTGTGAAAATCCTATGATTATATTCATGTAGTTATCGGAGATATTAATCATGGAAGGTCCTCTTGAATATCCTTTGTCCCAAATTCATAGCATTTCCATAGTTTTGGTCCTTCTATGGAAAATTGAGTTGATTGGCCCTGGAATAAACTTCATCGTTGGTCTATACCATTGTGGGGAGAGTTATATTCGGTCTTTTGGTGGATAAAAAAGAATGACTGAGGATTACCTTGGGGACTTTGTGATAGCAATGTTGATCGTCTATCTCTTTGTCCCAATCTACTCGATAGCATCGGGTAATATCTGCTGATTATATGAGGTGGTTATAGGGAAAAGTTTTTACAAAGGTTTGTGCTAAGGAGACAAGGAAGAGGTGACTTATTATGTTTAAAACTAGGGAGGAGGGTGTTGTGATTTTTTCGAAGATAATCAAGGCATATCGTTGCATGGACCTCATAAGGAAGTGTTGTCATGATCGAGATTCTTAGGGTCCTTCGAGTAATGGGGATAATGATGAGATAGGGTATTATTATAGTTAAGGAGAGTTTGTAAGGCTTTGTTGTTATGGGGTTTGTTTGGCAGTAAGTGTTTATGTTTAGGTATGGATTTGGTAAGCTTATATTTTTCGTGTAGGTTTTAGGGACTTTTCTTGTCACTGTTATATCATGTAATTTTAGTGTTTATAGTAAAATAAATAAATGATGATTTTATTACATCTTGTTCTACTTCTGGAAGAAATCCTTATTATTTTAAATATCTATACTGATCACTAAGGAATACATAATCCTTTTCTTGATTTAAAATGGTGAGTGAGACCAGTTCCCTTTGTTGGGAAAGAAATAGCATTTTATGACAAAGAAAAATTCATGGCCAAATGACTTTATGGACTGTCTACGTACCTCTATGGGGATGTATGCCTTGAAAAACTGATTAGGAGAGGATCAAGTCCTGCATAGTTCTTATAGAGGAGGTAAAATAGAATATTTTATTTTAAAAATAGAAGATAAGAGAATAGATTCATAGGGAGAATATTTTTGCCTCTCAATCCAATACTTCTCAAATATCTCTATAACTTCTTCTTTGAAGTAGAACTCATTATATCATACCAGCTCAGGTGGAACCCCATACGACAAATGGTTACTTTCTGATGAACTTAGTTACTTTATTTTCCTTCAGCACAATATAGGACTCAACTTCAACCCATTTAGTGAAATAATCAATGGCGATAAAAAAGAACTCGTGTCAAATTGCTGATTTGGGAGTGACTTTACCCAATATGTCAATGCTCCACGTTGAGAATGGATAAGTAGAAGCCATGTTATACAAATCACATGGAGGTTGGTGTTGTATATTAGCAAATTATTATCATTTGAGGGACCTTCTGACAAAAGCATCAAGGTATTAGATTATAGTGGTCCACTAGTATCCTTGATGTTTGATCTTCTTATCCTATGATCGTTCTTGTCGAGTCCCCATTCCTCATTGTGGACTTTCTGCATCACGTCTTCAATGTCAGTCCTTGCTATGCATTACAAATGGGTTTAATTAAAGTTCCTTTTAAAAAGCTCTTTGTCATGGATAATGTAATGATCTGTAAGCTTACAGAAAGTTACATGATCTCTCTCTTATCACCCCGTTAAGGATATCGGCCTTGCCTGAGGAGGTACCAAATGTCGTAATACCACAACCAAATTTTATTTGAGTCTCAATGTGGTAACAGTGACTTCGTAAAGATTGTTTCTGATCTTGAAAGGGGGCCATATTTATTCCATAGAGCATGCCAATCATTGAGGCTAAGGTTGCGAGAGCATGAACAAAAATGTTTCCTGAGCGAGAAAGATAGTGGAAGGTGACATCTTTGAACTAGGAAGTGAGATCTTCAAGATGGGCATGGAAAGGTTAGATATTCTCTTCTTTGACTATCCATTTTCAAAAAACTTGTCCTATGATGAGGGTTGAGTCTCCATAGACATCGAGGTATCTGATTCCTTTATCGAGGATAGTCTTGACACATACAGTGCATGCTTTATACTTTTTTTATATTACATGTGCAAGTAAAATCATGTTCAATGGCAATGAGAGCGTGAGAATCACCAGGGGAAATCAGGAGTATCCCGATTCCATATACTTTCTTATTAGCATATCTATGAAAGAACATCTTCCATCGAATCCTTTCATGAGAAGTTGGTAGATTATCCTCATTCGAAAACTCAACGATCCACACATCATCTTCTCCTATGGGATTATTGGCAAGGTAGTTAGAAATGGATCTTCCTTTCACGTATTTATGCATGACATGGGAGATGTCGAAGTTGGCTAGCAACAACCAGCGGGCCATTAGGCTTGATAAGATAGGATTTTCCAATAGATCTTTCGGATCCATTCGAGATACGAATTTGATGGGGAATGCAAGCACGTAGTGTCAGAGATTCTGAGTGAGCCAAACGAAGGCAACACAAGTCTTCCCTAATATAGTGTATTTTATTTCACACCCTGCTAATTTTTCACAAGTGTAGTAGATGGATCTCTCTTTGCATTGTTATTATTTCTTAAGGTAAGGGGATAGCATAGGTCCAACCGCAGTGTCCATAACAATGAGGTACAGAAGAAAGGTAAGAGCGGGATGCTGTGGCACAAGAATCGAAGATCAAATGAGATACTTCTTGATCTGTTCAAAGGACATTTGAAATGACTCATTTATCACTTTGGTTAAGTATTTTTTAGAGGATATTGAAGATGGGATCATAGATATAAGTGTGTTGGCTAATGAATCTGTTGATATATTAGAGTTTACCCAAGAAATCACGATCTTCTTTCTCTGTTTAAGGAGGCTATATTTAGAGTACGCATTTGAACTTCGCAAGGTCTTCTTTGAATCATCTTATAGTGACCATGAAACCAAGTATATTTACTTTTATGATGCCCAAGACATATTTCAATAGATGGAGATGGATTTAGTACTGCCACATTCGTTCCAAGAATTTTCTCAAGGTAGGGATGTGACCACCTTGGGTGTTGAACTTGATGATCGTATTGTCAACATATACCTTGACCTCTTTATGGATAATATTATGCAAAATGGTTATAACCTCTCTCTAGTAGGTAGACCCAATATTTTTATGACCTAAAGGCATGACGGTGTAGCGAAAGGTACCCCAGAGGTAGTAAAAGTGCACTTCTCTTAATGATCGAGATCCATCATGATCTAGTTGCACTCATCAAAACCATTGACAAATGAATTAAGGGCATGATTGGCAGTGTTATCAATCATCATGTCAATGTTGGGAAGGGGATAATCTTGCTTTGGGTAATCTTTGTTTAAATCTCATTAGCCGACACTCATGCACACTTTACCACCTGACTTTGGTACACGGACGATGTTGGTGACATATTTTGGATATTAGACTACGGGAATAAAATTCATGTTCAGTTATGTGGCAACTTCATCTTTGACCTTGAGAGACCACTCGGGGTAGAGATGACTCAATTTCTTCTTGATAGGCTTACACTTTGGGTAAGTAGGAAGATCTTGTTGTATTATCTATGAGTTGATGTCGGGCATGTCATTATAGGACCATGCGAAAACATCCACAAATTTCTTAAGGAGTTCCTCTAACTGCGAACTCCTTATTCTCGTCAAGTGTTGACTATACCTTAATCTCGTGCTGGGTGATATTAGAACAGAGGTTAATAACAACAGTCCCATCAACATTAATTTGAATGGATTTATGTTGTTTTCTTTTTTCCTAATTGACATCAATTCAAAAAAAATTATTTATTAGATCATCCTCATCAATTGTTTAATTATAATCAATGCAATTAATACAAATCATAAAAAGATACTCAAAATCTTCATTCATTTCATTAGAAATAATTTCTAAAGACACATTAATGATAACCTCATCAAAAGACGTTTCGTTTACATTCATATCAGGAAAAGAAAAAAGGGATAAATTTGAATTCATTGTTTAGGAGGTAAATATTAGGGTTCTCAGTGGTTAGGTCTGGGTTGATGGGGACCCTACGCTAGTTGGGAATTGGTTTTCCAGCAAGGACAATATTTATAGATAAGTCAAATGGCTCAACCTTAGTGTAAATCATGCAGAGTTACATCCGTAGTGTGTGGTAGGCAAATGATTCATTATTTAAACTATTCTTGGTGCTTTTTGTTTCGTTGGTGCACTCAGTGTCAGAGGAACTTGCATCTGAAGAATTGATGGCTAAAGGCTTTACCTCGTGCATCGACCCTTCAATCCAAGTAATCTTATCTTCAAAGAAAATTTAAAATACTAATTTTAACTTCTTCTCAGTAGGATTATACCATAGATCAGGTAATCCATGATAAGGGAAGTATTCGCCCTCTTTGGTAAAGCATCCATTCAAGGAATCACCAAAAATTACTTTTTTTCTCTTCAACACTTATTTCCAATACGAATGGAAAAGAGCCATGAGTTAAGTCGGGGATGGTTGATATCCCAAATAATGCAAATGAAAGGCTTTTTTAGGACACTAGATTCATGATACCTTATTGTAGGATATTTAGTGTCAATACGGGTATAAATACATATTCTTAAATATTCTGATTACATTGACATTACCTCATAGACTATGCTCTGGACATACTCTCTCCTTGAAGTTATATCTTACTCGGAAGGGAATCAGATCAAACATAAAACCTGAGAGGAACATGTCATTTACTCCGTGATGGATTTACAAAACAATGTTACTTGTGTTAATCCCACTAAATTTATCGACATCTCCGATAATGGTGATGATTTGGTTATTCACAAAAAAATTTAACTTTTGATGAGGGAATAAATCACCTCTGATGATATGAAGCTAAGGGTGACAAGGGAGCAAGTTGAACATGTCGGTATATCAATGACTTGAAACTCGATTTTGGGGCATATAGGAGCAACCCCTATTGTGAGATTTATTGAACCTATAACTTCTCATTGGGTGTTATTATAAGAGTGCATAATAAGGGAAGTGGGAGTGAGATCACTAAATTTTATCCAGAAAATTTAGAACCCTGAATGGGCAGACATTCAAAACAGATCAAGGACTAACGAAACCATATCTCACATGAACATCATTGTGATATTAATAACATAGTTATGATTAGGACCAATCTTAGGAATCGTTTCATAAAAAAAAAATACAAGCCTCATCACGGTCAGAGATTTAACCATGTGGAATGCCTCTCCAAGGATATGAGGAGGAGGAGGAACTGTAGGTCCAGTGAGGATCTTGATGAAATCATTCCTATGCAACTATAAAGACATGAAGAGTTCCCATAAATTAATGTTTTCTTGGGTCCTCTTATGCTATTCAAGGAATTCAATCTCTTTAACTGACATTTCTTGCAATGGGAGTTCTTTAATAACTCTTTTCCCTTTATCTGAATGCCTGCTTATTGAGGAAAGAACCGGATATGTGTAGTATCATCCTAATCTAGTCATATAATTTATGGACATTGGGAATATCCTGCAGGATTTGGTTCGTCTTCTTTAGTAAGAACTCTAGGAAGAATTCAGGGACAACAATGGAGATAGCTTCTCCACAAATATCACTCCAAGATTAGGTACTAAGTCTATGGGGGTTCCTCAATGATTTAAAAATATAATATGGGAGGTTTGTGAATCGACATGGTTTATGGAATTTGAGAGTGAAGACTTAAAGTATAGCAGTTCTGCAGGAGGCGACCTTAAAAAGTCATACGAAAAACCTACAGGAAGCAAATTTAAATAGGAAAACACAAAAATCGAGGCGGCACATTGTCGTTTGAATGACATCTTAAAGTCATTAGAACGAGATAGGTATTTTTTTAGAAGACCCTTCGAACAATGTAAGAAACGACCTATTGAAATCTAACACAATACGGGTTTGTTTAATCCATATTAAATCAGGGACTTCAAATGACCCTTTCAAACGATATGGCAATATTTTAAACGATAATGCGTAGTCATTTGAATGACTTTAAGCAAAAAAAATTATTTAAAAATTTAGTCTCGTTTTGATTTAAATAAAGTCTCGATTATATCGAATAAAATTGTCCCAGATATATTTTGTGAAAACTAAAATCTCCTAATAAAATTATACCTTAAAGAAGTGGAGTTGTGAAGAGCGATTAAGTTAGAAAGTGACGCGTATTAAATATTATGGGAGCATGATGATGAGCATGCTGCCAATGATTTGGATAGTGGACGTCGTGGATGATCATGTATATATGCCAATGTGAAGGGACATGCCATTTTTAATGTGATTTAGGACAAAATAGGTAATACCTAGATTCTAGAGGGCAATGACAAAAATAGTGTCGTTGCAAATCTCCCCATATGGCTATATCGGTACATACATAGAAATATCACACAAAACCCTCAAATTTATGTCTAATATCCCCTAAAACCCTCGAATGGAAATATCAATATTCATGTCTAGAAATATTCAAAAACTAAGCACAAGTAGGCCATTACATAATCTTACTTTCCCACTCCCCCATAATTCATTCTCCCCCTTTTTATGATGTCCCAAATAGATAGGGAAAGAAAACATATGCAATAAATATGGAGTGTGTCACAAATAAATAAACCTCTATTTTTGAATTTTTCAAAATTTTTCTCCCAAAAATGTACAACAAATAAATCACACCATGAATTTACACTAAGATAACCAAGTCGATGAAAGCGTAAGAGTAGGGATGTGAATAAATTCGATAGGAAAATCAACTCAAACATTCATAACATATGTGAACGATGAATAATCAATGAACTCAAAATCTTCCTTAGGATTAAAGAGGTGAATTTATATGAACTTTACTCAATCTAATCAACACATCAGTGTCTAAAATGATTTTCACACTAGTAACATCTAAAACTATGTAATACTTTTTTCGAGACTTTCCCAAGACGTGCAAACCCGTTGATTTCCAACCAAACTCCTCATAAATAATATTTTTATCTTGAGGTTCTAATATCTCTAGAAGAGATTTCCTATTTTCCCCATTTGGGCATTTTTTTTTCATTTCCTTAATTTTTTTTCTTGGGCTCTTTTCAAATGGTGACTTTCACAATGAGTTCACATGCCTCTTGCATCCCTTTCCCATGTACACTCATATTTTTTTCAATGATAAACAAACTCTCACGGTCAATGGTTCTTATGTGCATTAAAGTTATTATCTCATTTTATTGCATTTGGTTTGCTTTAAAGACATGATTGAGATGAACACACTTTAACCAACATGTGATAGACAAGTACAAAAATCAAACAAATCTATGCATGTGGGCATGAAAGGAGATAATGAGTCAAACAACTAGAAAGTAATCACTAATTACATCTCAATGAATCCAAACATTAAAAAGCACATGGATGAAATGAAGTTGTGTCTCAAAACACTACCAAATCGTCACGTGGATAATGGAATGACGTGGTGACTTGTCCATCCTCCATAAAAGGTGTAAAAAACAACAAAAATCTTTTTATGTTTTTTTTAAAAAATTATAAAAACAACATCTTTTTGTCTTTTTCATTTTTCTTTAAAACCAAAAATATTTTTTGTATTTTTCCAATTTAAAAAAACGAAAATCTTTTTGGATTTTTCTAAAATATGAAAAAGGGAAAATTAACACAAGAATAATACAAATGATACAGTCTAGCAATAAGAGCTACGAGTATGCCCGTGAAACACCATCCTATACTAGACAAAGTAACCGACACTCAGTCAACTGTGTAGTATCTAAAGACTTCCTAAGACTCGAATATAGGGGCATCTAAAGGTTTCATGAAAATGTTGGCTAACTGTCGTTCGGTGGTCCCAAAGGTACAATCTTCTCCACTACTAAGTCTCGGATAAAATGCTCGCGTATCCAAATGTGTTTGGTGCGTGAATGCTAGACTGAATTGCGAGATATGTTTATCATGCTCGTGTTATCCCAGGAAATAGTCATGGGGTCCCGTGATATCCCATAGTCCTCCAACATTTGCTTCATCCACAAGAGTTGTGTGCAATAACTTTCGGTGATGATGTACTCAGCCTCTATAATGAACAAAGAGATAGAGTTTTGCCTATTTCTCAACCACAGGACAAGAGCTCTACTAAAATAGGAAAACCCACCCGAAGTAATACTACATCTATCTCCATCCCAAGCCCAGTCAGCATCCAAATAGGATGATAAACGATCATCGGTATCAAAGGAATACCAAATGTCGTATGAGAGAGTCTCACTCACGTATTTGATAATACTTTTAAGATCATGTAAGAGTGACCCTTTCGGGGATGTTTGATATCGCGTACAAACTACAACACTAAAGGCTATGTTGGGATGACTGGAAGTAAAGTAGTGAAGACTACTTTTCTGTGACACCCTACCGAATTAAATATCGGGTGATAAATCCTATATCCAATTAAAACTGGTTTCTCATTTGGTTCATTCTTAGCATAACTATCAAAAATGTTTTAAAACATTACTAACCACCTAGTATTCAAAATAAGTTGATGTCAAAATTTTAATCATTTTATTTAACAATCAATAACAACAAAACATTATTACATAAATACATCCCATACAATAGTAATACAAATTAATCCATAATATAAAAGATTGAAATAAAATAATACCGAATAAACCATCGGTTACAAAATCCAATATAAAGTCTAACCTTAATAAAAGTCAGAATACAAGGTCTGACTGTAATAAATGAAATTACTGTGGGAAACATACCTGATATGCCCAAAGTGTACCCTCGTACCCAAGGTCACGTACCTCGTCCTGTATCATACCCGAATCGACATGAAGTTTATAACAACCATCAGAAAGGTCCTCTTCTAGAAGGTTGGCCCCTCATTTATCAACCTCGGCTAGCCATCAACGGAGGTCAATGGCATCTCATGGGCTCAAGATATTGCCTCAGCTGACGTTACATCCTACCTCATACACAACCTCGGCCACTCTCCCACGCCGAGGCCATATTAAAGATTGACAAGACAAAAAGCAACTATTGGACTCCTCCAACTTTGTACTCGACTAGGCTGAGGTTACAACAAGTGATATTACAGGTCCGAACATACATAAGCACATGGAATACTTAGAGCACGTGACAATTCAGTTATAACTGAATCATTCCCCTCACATGGGGGAATATTTGGTCATCATTCCTTACATGTAGCACAGCGAGATGTCCACTTATAATTAGTTATTCAACTCACACATTCTCACGGCATGCATGGGGGGTACATTACACCCCTAAGCACTATAAATGCATGCCTTCTCCTACCTTGGAGGGGGATCAATAATTGCAACCCTAGCTGAAACTCTGTTGGTTTACAGAGTACAGATAGAAATCTTGAGAGATTGTATCACAGGCCACTAGTTCCCTCATTATAGTGAGATTACTCACAGCAGACGTAGGCCTGATTGGCTGAACCACTTATATACTAATGTTCCTCCTCTTCTCCTCACCCCCCTCTACTAGATATTTACTCTTTGTGCTACCATTTTTATTGCTATATTGAGCTTATCAACACCTCATCTGGTGGTGCAGTTTCTAGCATCATCATTTTTTGCACCGTTTATGGGAACGAGAAGATTCGTCTCTTACTCATTTGCTGCTTGACCTCACCGGAGGCTCTGGTGGTGAACCAAACCTCCTCCTTCGCGTGGATCTGTTTCACCATTGAAAGATATCCTCAAAGGTATGAAGCTTTTCTAGTGTTTTCATTTATAAGGTCTCTAGTCTTTTTCCATTGCACCAGAGCTACCACCTCCACTGTCTTGTGTTAGAGGACCCAGTTCCAGCTAGGCACCACCCCATTCCTTGATGAATGAGGTGGCAGCATCCTTGAAGTCCTTAACTGCAACTCAACAAGTGATGAAAGAGCAATTCGCCCAGCTAAGCTAGAACATAATAATTAGACCACTTGGGGTCTCACCGTAGATGATTACTCCGGCAGATGCTTAACCAACTCATGAGGTTAGAGGAGCACCACATGACTTGAAGTCGATGATTTATATCTCCGCTACATATACACATACACACATATCATGAGTAAATAAAGTAAAATAACAATAACCCCTGAGAGACCGTAAGGGAGGAATGGGTGCCTAACACCTTCCCATTTCGTAACTTAGCCTCCGGACCCTTTTCGAATCATTTTGGTTTCGTATGTATCAGTATGTCTTTGGATGTTGTCCTTCAGGATGGCTCCCTTTATTTTGTTTATTTTGAGTAAAATAGACTTGCGACTCCTTCTCTCTACATTTTTCACCTCATCATCGACGTCGGCTGAAGCACTCCCGAGAAGGATGCCCGGGACTAAGATCTTCTTGAGATGAAGACACCCCCTCTTCTTCATCCCTCCCACCACGAGGATCGGGGATGTCCACAGATGGCCAGGTATTTTAAGAGGGTGAGATTGATGCTAGAAATCTTTAAGGAAGTAAAGATGAAGAAGATACCTCGGCTGGATAATAGCCCAGCTCATGCACTCGCGAGGTTGGCCTCAGCAATAAGGACAGACATAAGGAGAATAGTACCAGTTGAGATTCTGCTCAAGACGACCATCATAGAGGAAGAGTTTACTAGATCTTTCCTAAATTCGAATATGGCATCCTCATGGATGGATCCTCTTATCAGATAGATCATAGAGCGAGATCTGCCAGAATAGAAGTTAAAAAGGAGAAAGTTAAGGTTCAAAGATGCTAAATTCTCAATTATAGGATGTCTTCTATAAAAAGGGATCCCTACTCCCTCTCCTTAGATTTATCCTCCCTTCAGAGGTTCTACACATCTTACACAATGTGCATGAGGGCTCTTGGTCAAGTCATATAGGTGGGAGGTTATTACGTAAGAGGATAATCACTTAGGGGTACTGGTGGCCGACCTTGGAAAAAGATACAGTTGCGTATATGAAGAAGTGTGATAAGTGTTAGAGGTTCTCCACCATCCCCCATCAACCACACCAACCTCTGACTTCTATCAGTTCCCCTTGGCCATTTGCAGTTTGGGACATTGATTTGGTAGGACCCTTGCTAAGAGTTGTAAACAACTATCCGTTCTTAATAGTGGCAATTGATTATTTCTCCAAATGGGTAGAGGCCAAGCCAATGATCACAATTACTAAGCAGAAGAATTTCTTGTTCATCTGGAAGAACATCATATGCAGATATGGCCTTACAAATACCCTCATCTCAGAAAATGGAACCTTATTCAAGAATGTTTCCTTAGAAAAATAATACGAAAGAGTAGGGATCAAGTAATTTTTCTCTTCTCCTAGCCGACCCCAGGCAAACGGTCAGACCAAGGTCACAAATTGAATAATCCTTGATGGGATAAAAAAAAAGGTTGGAGTAGGCCAAAGGAAGATGGATAAAGGATGTATATGATGTGCTTTGGGCGTATTGGACGACAACGAGAACACCCACAGGAGAAACTCCATTTATGTTAGCCCATGGCTTAGAGGATGTCATCCCATCAGAGGTAGTACTTCCCACTCATAGAGTTAAGACATATGACCCTCAGAGGAATGGGGAAGAAATAAGACTTGATCTTTATTTGATCGAGGAAAGAAGAAAGGATGCAGAGATAAGACAGGTAGCCTATCATCAAAGAACAACGAGATTCTACAATCAGAGGGTGAAGTCAAAGCCCAATAGCTGTGGGAGACCTAGTCCTAAAGAAGATGTGAAAAAAAATAAGCTCCATCCTAATTGGGATGGTCCTTATAGGGTAATTGATGAGGTTGTACGTGGTACCTACCGATTAAAAAATCTGGAAGGAGAACCTTTCTCCAAACCTTGGAATGATGATCACTTAAAGAAATATTACTTATGATGTTGCAATTGTTCTTATCTCTTTGTAATACATATATCAACTTAAATAGAGGATGTCAATGAAAAAGTAGCAATGTTGTGTTAATGATTTTGTTCCAATGTGTGTGTCTTTAACATCATTAAGTTGGTGAAAATTTGAGATGAAACATCATAATTTGGTGACCTTAAACCATAAAACATCATTTAGTTGGTGAAAATATGAGGTGAAACATCATAATTTGGTGACCTCGTACCTTTAAACATCATTAAGTAGGTGAAAATATGAGGTGAAACATCATAATTTGGTGACCTCAGACCTTAAAACACCATTAGTTTGGTGAAAATAGCAGGTGAAACATCATTTATTTGGTGACATCATTAAGTTTGTGAAAATATGAGGTGAAACGTCATAATTGGTTGACCTCAAACCTTAAAACACCATTAGTTTGGTGAAAATACGAGGTCAAACATCATTTGTTTGGTGACCTCGAGTTTTAAACATAATTAAGTTGGTGAAAAAATGAGGTGAAACATCATAATTTGGTGAACTCGAACCTTAAAACATCATTTAGTTGGTGAAAATATGAGGTGAAACATCATAATTTGGTGACCTCAGACCTTAAAACATCATTAAGTTTGTAAAAATATGAGGTGAAAATTATAATTTGGTGACCTCAGACCTTAAAACATTATTAAGTTAGTGAAAATTGGAGGGTAAACACCATAATTTATTGACCTCAGACCTTAAACATCATTAGTTTAGTGGAAATACGAGGTAAAACATCATTTATTTGGTGACCTCAAAATTTAAACATCATTTATTTTTTGAAATGTGAGGTGAAACACAATAATTTGGTAACATCAGACCTTAAACATCACAATTGTAGAGAAACAAAGCATCATATGAAGCAATAGAATCAGAAAAGGCAAAGCTACTTATGATAATATCATCAAGAGAATTTAGAATTACAAAATCGATTATTAGGAGCCCTCGCGAGAGTACACAAAAACTAGAATTATAGACAAAGTTCATCAAAATTACAAATATTGAAAAGCTTCACATGGAAGAGGTGAGAAGCAAAAGAGCCTATGCATTGGCAGGAGCCGACCCACCAGCAGCTGTCGTCATTTGGTTAAGGCCGGCGTTGGTAACCTCAATCTCATCATCGTGATGCACACTAACTTCTATCTCTGTGACCTTGAGAGGAGCAGTTTCGAATGGATGAGCGTCACCTTATTCAACCTCCTTTAAAGCCTGAATAAACCGGGGATCTCCAAAGCCAAGACCGACAAAATCTTCAGCAGACAGGATCCCAGACTCGCTCTCCTTCATGGTTGCCCATTTGCTAGTCGCTTTAATACCCCTCTCTAGGTACTCAAACACGAAGTTGACAAACTCTTCAGGGACCTTGTAGTCCTCAATGTCATTCTCTGAGTTATCTTCCAAGGCAACTTTGACTACAGCATCAACTTTCGATTGAAGAAAGTCATCCTTAGCCTTCAAAGCTTTATTATGATCCTTTTTGAGTTGAGACATGTCGTTGTCCCTCTGCTTGATGACTCCTTTTAACTTTCTAACCTCTGCATTCAGAGAGGCCTTAACCTTCTCAGCTTCCTTACGGTTTTCTATAAGGGGCATCTTCTTCAATGTCCACTCAACCAGGCAATGAAAAAATAAGACACCCTATAGAGGAAGATAAGACACGCGAGTAATAGTTTCCAAGAAGTCGAGGTAACACTTGAAAGAAAGAGCTAATAAATAATACCTGGATTGACTTGTGAAGAGTGAATTCGTCCAGCAAAGGGACGTCCAATGCACAAAGGAAATGCTTATCTTCCTCAGTTATTATAGTGCCAATAGCATCCGCAGCCTTCAGACTATGACAGATCGTGCTATCTTTAATTTTGATCTGAGATAGAAGAGAAACCACGGCATCGTCTATAGAAATAGGTATGGCATGATCTTTGGCCAGAGTCTTACTCAGCCTCGTATGCGACGGGTCAGCCGTGGACTTCCTCTTTTTGCTAGCATTGACCTTGGCAGTGCCGACTTTCTTTTTTTTAGCTGGCGGTGGTGCACTCTTACCACCTTTATTTTCCATAAGCTTCACTAGACTAGGAGAAAATATCTCCCCAAACTCGCCCGGTATACCTGTTAGACGATCTATAAAAGAGAAGTCTCTAAGTTAGTCAGTTAGAGATAAAAAAAAAATATAAGAGGTACAACTTGGGTGAGAAAAACGTTGAAGACATACGAAGCTCTTCCAGGGGACCACCCCCCAAACATGTCTGAGAAAGGTAATAGGGGGTCATCAGATGTTCATATTTAACGAGACGACCTTTCTCATTTTGATATTGAACATCCTCAATATTATTGGAATTGTCCTGGCTAAGGCCAGGGTCGGATTTACCCGCGAGGGAGACTTTCCCCCATTTCAGGGGGGTCCTTGGAATCGACATTCCTGAAGCTTCATCCGAACCAAAATCCCCTGCCCCAGAAATAAAAAATTACCTTGGTTTCCAATTATGATTTGAAGATTGGGTGACCAAGAGCATTTTCTTCACATATTTTCTAACTAAGAATTGATAGTAGCTAGGATGGTTCTTGGCAGACGAGGGGACATAACAACCCGTAAAAACTCTACTTGGAAGGTCTGAATGGTGAACAGATTTCCAAATGATGATGGCCCCAATCATGAGCCTCCAAACATTGGGGGACAATTGGGAAGGGGCAAGATTTATGTGTGAGAGTATAGCTCTAATAACTGGGTGGATAGGAAGACGAAATCCCAAATTAAATATCTTCTCATTAAGACAGATTTCTCCATCTCGGCCATCTAAGGCCCTCTCATTCTTCAGAGGTTTCCTAAGGATAATTGAAGAATATATGGAATACATGTGCCTGAAAGAAATAAGGTCATACTCGTTCACAGTACTCTCATACTCTATCACCTCAGAGGTATCAAGTTCTATTTCCTCACCATCATCACCATCCTTAGCAACATCATTCTAGGCAGTGGTAGGCGCACCACCAGGAAACCTCTTTGCAAACTCAACCCCGCCTAATTAACTTCGGGTGATTAGTCCTAAGTTTAATTAGAACAGGTTTCTTAGTTAGTTCATTCTTAGCATCAGTGTCGCCTTTTTTAATTACTAGCCACCTAAGTGAGAAAATTAGACTGGTGCCAAGTTTTATCTTTCATTAACTTAAATGAAATACTCATGCGAAAACAAATTAATATAAACAATTAAAATTAATTGAAACCAACCATTCACAATTAATTAACTGACCGAATAAACCATTGGTTCAATATCTAACAAAAGTAAAGACAATAATAAAACTCCATAGGTGTGACATAAGTAGTGAATAAAACTGTGAGCAACATGCTCGAGTAGCTGATATGAAAATTCTATACTATAATTGAAAAGAATGAGGCGCCAAACAAACTCCCGCAGCATCCACATATGCTGGAGCAACGGATCCCTGGAATGGGTCAAGCCTGGCGTCCTTGTGGTTGGACACCTAAAAGGTTTTTAAAAAAATTTATAGCAACGGTTAGTACCCAAAACATTTAGAAAACATTTAGCAAATGATTAACTTGCAGTAATAAATGTATATGCATACTCTTCATATTTTAATTAGTGTCTCACTCCCTTGATAACATCCTGACCCTTTCTCTAATGTGCATTACTAATGCCTTAATTAATTTACCTAGTTATTTATCCCATGACTAGATAAATAATATACCCCTTTCAACTACCTTGCTCTAACCGAGTATGCCAAAATTATGATTTCTATGTTATATACCCATAAATGGGAGAATAAGGGTAAAAGGAGGTTACCTGAGCAACGAAGAGTGAAGAAAAAAGACGTACGACCATAAGATGTGGAGACAACTAGAGAAATGATCAAGCATTGGATTTGGAAGGTTCATAGGGTTTTTTTACAGCAAAGGAAAACTTAGGCGGGAAAACTAGAGAAGAAGAAAGAGGAATGAGTAAAAAGAAGGGAGTTTTTAAACCTTCTCAATGATGAGGAACAATTCCTAATACACCCACCATTACCCTAGAAAACCCAAAAGATTCCATGATGCCTTAGGAGGTACAATAGTCACTTCAATGAATTACATGTGTCAAGGAATCACTTCATGCCTTAAGACACCAAAAGTAACTCACCCTCGGCTTAACATGCATACCCCTCAGCCCCCTACTCACATATGAGATTAAGGGCTAGGGGTTATTGATATTACTAAAGCGTACCCTTGTATCTAGGGTCACGTACCTCGGCCTATTTCATAGACAAATCAATAGGAAGCTTATAACAGCCATCAGAAAGGTCATCTTCTGGAAGGTCGGCCCCTTATTTATCAACCTCGACTAGCCATCAGCCGAGGTCAATTGCATCTCATGGGCTCAAGGTATTGCCAATATCGTATTCTGCCACAATCAACGTTACATCCTACCTTATAGATAACGTCGACTAGTCTCCCAGGCCGAGGCCATATTGATAATTGACAAGACAAAAAGAAACTATCGAACTCCTCCAACCTCGTACTCATTTAGGCCGAGGTTACAATAAGTGATATTACAGGTCCGAGAATACATAAGTACATGGAAGACTTAGAGCACATTGTCATTCAGTTATAACCGAATCATTCCCCTCACATGGGGGAATATTTGGTTATGATTCCTTACATGTAGCACGGCCAGGTGTCCACTTATAATTAGTGTATTCAACTCACAAATGCTCATGGCATGCATAGGGGTTATATTACACCCCTAAGCACTATAAATACATGCCTTCTACTACCTTGGAGGGGGATCGATAATTACAACCCTAGCTAAAACTCTATTGGTTTACATAGTAGAGAGAGAAAGCTTAAAGGATTGTATCACAGGTCATTAGTTCCATCATTATAGTGAGATTACTCACACGCTCGTATTGGACGTAGGCCTGATTAGCTGAACCACTTATATACTAGTGTTCCTCCTCTTCTCCTCACCTCCCTCTACTAGATATTTACTCTTTGTTCTGCCATTGTTATTGCTAGCTTGAGCTTATTAATACCTCATCTGGTGGTGCTGCTTCCACCATCATCAATTCCTGAATAAAATTCTTCCCTGCATCATACACTAGGAGTGAAGTAATCGAATTGTCTAAGTCCAAATCCTCTAAGCATCCACTTGTGCTGCAACAATGCATCCCTAGAATAGATGATCATATTTGACGCCCCTGTGGTTGGACACCTAAAAGGTTTTGGAAAAAGGTTTTGCAAGTAGGGGTCATAACCCAAGTAAAAATCATTTAAAAATATTTAGCAAGTAATTAAATAACAGTTTAAATGAACAGTTATTAGATACACATGTTAGGTTGCGAACACTCCCATGAGTTCTTCATCTCTCTTCTATAATTCGCACGTAACGTTTGCTACTGAACCCCACCTAGTCAATTCTAGCCAATCTAACTAGGCAGCCAGTATGTAATAAACCCAAATAAATCTAGCTCATTTGTACTGCCCATACAGTACACTATCAAATACCTTTAATAATTAACATCTCTCTTATGCTATTATTAAACCCCAATTACCCTTTTTTACATAGGTTACAGTTCAAGCTTTACCATTTAAGTATCTCTACTTAAACATTATATTAGATATCCACTAACTATCTTCCTACTATTCACACATTAGTAACTTCATCATTATGTAGTTACACCCTATCTCAGCTCCCTACTAATTACTCTTTAGTAGATTATTAGTTCTTTATATACATACTATCTTGTCTCTTTACTAGAACAAATAAGTAAATTATTCATGTTATATATATTTTACACACCATATATACAATATGTACACACTCTTCTATTATATCCATGTATCACACGTTAAGGTCTATTGGTTCGTACTGTTACCTCGACCCCAGTAGTTATTCCATATACATTGGTTCGGAATATTACCTCAACTCCAATATTTAGATTAATTTTAGTTTAGATACGCACAACTAACTAGTTTGAAATCATAAGTATGCCACCCATAACTCATAGCGTCCACCCATATTTCCACGAAAAGACATTTATTAAATATATATCTATTTCTCTTTAAGATGGGCAAGGATCTTCAAATTTTAGGATTAAGTGTTCACATAATTAAGTCAAATAAGATTTCACTATCTTTCTCGTCCACTAATTTCACACAGTAGATAATATCACAAGTATATATATATTCACACTTTATAATATATATATATATATATATATATATATATATATAGCACGACATCTCCCAGACTCATCTGCGGTGCTTACTGTAAAACATACCAAAGGTATATATATTTATCATCCATTATATATATACTAGTACGACACTCCTAGGCACAGCTACGGTGCATGCATACTCTGCTATCATGTTCGAGTACATCTCTCGCTGTACAAGGGACTATTGGTTTGGATTCTCTCACAAACCATATATATCAAATCACACATATTTTAGGCGAGCGTAGTTCCAAGTCAATGGGTTATGCACATACCTATTCACCCATATAACTGTCAACACTATCGTTCTCACTGATAGCCTCTACCTAGGTTCTATGTTCTAGTGGTGCGAAGCAAAATCCCCCCCCCCCCCCCCCCCGAAGGCTCCTTAATATATGATCGTTCACAAGGCGCAACCTCCACTTGATAGCAAGTAGCATAGGTATTTCATACACACAATAAATTAAATTATTGATATTTTCTCCACGTATATATCAATACTATCAATAGGGCATACGCACATTACATATCACAAGTCTCATACATAGTGTAGACACTCCATTCTATTACCCTTAACTCTCCTTAGGTCCCTAGTACCTCCCTCCATCACTACAAACCTAGGTCATACCCCGAGTACTGGCCTAGAAGCCATCGAGAACTCTCAGGCTCCGTTTGACCAAAAAGTCAAACTCTTCAGCTCGACCGAGGCTAAATGAATCTTCGAAGGCCATTGAAATCCCTTTCCAATGGTCCATCCCATGCGCGATTTCGACTTACCATGCGGACGAACGATCCATTTACGTCCGAAACTTGATCCAGAGGCCACCGGGCGCTCTCAGGCTCTGTTTGACCTAAGTCAGCTCTTGAACACAACCGAGGCTAAATGAATCTTCTAAGGGCACTGAAACCCCTTTCCAATGGTCTGCTCAGTGCACAATTCTGACTTACCGTGCGGACGAACGATATGCTTGACTCCAAGAGTTCACTGAATGCTTCCAGTGACCGATTGACCAAAGTCAACTCCCTAAATCTGGTAAAACTCTTTAGAATGTCAAAGTACATATCCTATCCATTCCAACGGTCCACCCCGTCTGCGATTCGGACTTACCATGCGGACGAACGATCCGTTTGCATCTGAACGATTCCCCGTCCAATGGATCGACAAACGCTTCCAAGACATATTTGACCCAAAGTCAACTCCTGAACTCGGGAGCGGTCCAAATAACTTTCAAAGGTCTCTGAATTACCTTTCCAATTGTCTACCCCGTGCATGATTCTGACCAATGATTTGCCCTCGGCAGCCAATTTTCCGAAAAGTCCTGAAACACACTGCCAAATGGTAGGTTCCAGACCCTGCCTATCGGCAGGTGCCGATAGGCAGAACCAAGTCTATGATGATTGGCAGTGAACTGGGCCTATAAAAGGAGGCCTTCACCTCATTTGCAAAGGGGGCCCAGATCTGATAACAATCGCTCTCAGCGAATCCCAAAAACCTCTCTCGAAGACAACGTGATTTCAACATCCAAATACCTTTCTAACTTCCACTTTTCATCATCCTTTTCATCAAACTTGGTGAATTAACCACTCTCCATCATCATCCAAGTGCAAGGGCTGCTCTCCAACATTCAAGATCAAGCTCAAGGTCTTCAAGAAGGTCTAACTTTCTCTTTAAATTCTCTTAAATTCGCAATAACTTGTTTTATTATTTAGCACTTTTTATTATCTCATCTCACACATCCTAATATACTTTTTATTTAGTATTATTTCACATCTCTTATTTTCATATAAATAAAACAAAAAGAAACAAGAAAAAGAGGGTTTGCTCATAAATTCCAAATAGGGATTCTCATACTTTTCTCACACTTGTCTCACAACTAAAACACTTGTTCTACACACACACACACACACTCACAAATAAGAGATCCCCCATTTGGATTTATGGGATAAACCCCACCCCTCGTTTTGTATACGAACTACGTGGACTTTGATGCCTTTATAGGCTACATAGGCGTCTCGGGATAAAACCCGAGACACGAGTCCTATTCTCACTTTCTCCTTCATTTTCCATCTTATCTAATTCCAATTTTCTTATATTCTATTTACTTGTTCTTAGTGACGTATTACTCCATATGCGTTATCGTTCCATTATAACAATCAACATAAGGGTAATTGCGTAAATCTTATCTTTTAATATTATTTTTAGACATTCCTACAGATGACTTGCTTTATTTCTTCCATGGTACAAGTCGAGGATTCCTATCTCCATTATATATATATACACATGCACATATATCACGGGGAAAATAAAGGAAAATAGCAAATATCCATGAGAGACCGAAAGGGTGGAATGGGTGCCTAACACCTTCCCATTTCGTAACTTAGTCTCCGAACCCTTCTCGAATCATTTTGGTTTCGTATGCACCAGTATGTCTTTGGATGCCATCCTTCGGGATGGCTTCCCCTTTTTTCTTTTGTCTGTTTTGAGTAAAATAGACTTGCGACTCTAAATATCTCTACATTTTTACACCTCAACTCAAACGACGCCGGCCGAAGAGCTCCCGAGAGGGACGCGCAGGACCCGAGGATCCTCCCTTCAAGTGTCCGCCCGTGACGAGGATCGGAGATGGCCACACGTAGTACATTTATATCCCGAATATCCCAGGTATTAACGTATTATTACTTTAATCATATTATACGTATTCACTCCACCTATATATATATATAAATATATATATATATATATATATATATATATATATATATATATATATATATATATATATATATATATATATATATATATATATATATATATATATATATATATATAACTATAACAACAATAAGGCATACACACATCCCATATCACAAGCCTCATACGTAGTATATTTATATTCCGAATATTCTACGTATTCTATAATTTATAACTTCGTTTATTACAGTACGTTCCAGAGTATTTCTCACCACTAGAAGGGTATACTTTATTCCACATATAATATCAGAAGGTAAACTCTCTAACCCCTACTGGTCTAAGTCCTCGTTCCTCTAGAATTCTCTTAACTCAAATTATCCTTTAATTTAGATTTTTCCTTTCTATTAATCCAAATTAATTTAGCCCCTAATCTTCCCCCGTAGGCCACACCTAAAAACTAGACTAGGCCTACTAGTATTTCAATATAATTCCATTATATTAGAAATTAAATCCCAAAAATGAATTCCAAATGATTTCCAAATGTCCTAAACAAAAAGGAAATTATTGGCCAAAATAGGGCAACCGAATCGATTAGAAAATTTTCTACCAGATTAAACACCCTATAGTAAAATATCAATTACTCCCTCTACAGACCTTCGATTGATCTGATTCAAATCTCATTTTAAATATAAAAAATATAGATTTCCAATGATGTATGGATATCACTCTAATGCTAAGTACAATTGAAATGGCATATGTTTAAAGTTATGTCAAAAATTCTGGCAGATCAGTATGCTGGCAGATCAAACACCCTATAGTAAAATATCGATTACTGCCTCTAAAGAACTCTGATTGACCTGATTAAAGGCTCATTAGAAATCTAAGACATAGAACTTTCCAAAAATGTATGTCTCTCACTTTAATTCTAAGTACAATTAAAATGGCATACACTTAAAGTTACGTTAAGAATTCGGGAAAATTGACATCTTGTGTTCATCAATTAAACCCTAAGTCATTCAAGATTCATGTTCTTCAATCAAGAACCCATCAAGATTTAATATTAATCATCAAATATATTCTAATAACATTTTATCTTAACATAGAGATAAATTTCCAATGAAACGTTTATACAAACACATCAAAGATTCAACCCAAGAATGAATTTCTCCTTTAATTAACATAAAACCCTAACTTTCTCATGTTCATCAACTTTATAATTCAAGAACTCAGATTTATCTCTTATTAATCAACCCAAACCCACTAATTTCGTATTATCATCATTAAGGAACATCTCTACATGCATTCCTACTTTAGTTTATGAATTAAACCCTCACAAATTCATATAAAACTTCCAAAAACATGAAATCAAACCCTATCCCACATGGGTATTATAACATGATTGATATAAATTTCCATTTAAATACTTTCCTCTCAATATAAGGTCTAAAATTTGTTAATAAGATGGTCTGGTGGTTGTCCTCTCGCTCCGTTCTCGATTCCGTTGCGTTCGGGGCGAAAAATTGTGTAGGAAGCTTAGTTCTTCCCTCATCTTCTTCTTCTATGGCTTCTATCCATTTTGATTTGTGTTAAACCTAGACCCTCTCTCTAATGGGTAGATATACACTTACAATGTTTTGAGTTTTTTAAATCCCAAACTCTCGAATGATCGAAATGCCCTTAAAGGTGCAGAGATGGTCTAAAATCATCCCGGGACCCAAATTATACAAACGAGTACATTTTTTGACTATTTTGACCCTTCTGGAACCAACCGTGACCTCAAAATTATCATCCTTCGAGATGGCTTCCCCTTTGTTCTTTTTTCTATTTTGAGTAAAATAGATTGGTGACTCTAAATCTCTCTACATTTTACACCTCATCTCAAACGACTCTAAATCTCTCGAGAGGGACGCGCGGGACCCAAGGATCCTCCCTTCACGAGCCCGCCTACGGCGAGGATCAGGGATGGCCACAGTGGAGACTCTTCTAGGGATATGTATGTTTTGAGGGCTTAACTCTATTTACATGGATTTTATATTTGCTCATATCTCCCCCATATCTACATGTTCCCCTTTTTCATGTGTATCTCATGCTTATGCTTTTGTTCACATACTTGTAGAAAATTCTCCATGTACACTTCACACCACGTGCACCTAGGATCACATATATCTACATGTTGCATGCATCACCCATCCATACTTGGTGTGCCTTTACTTTGCTCCCTGTTTGGCATAATCAAGAAAAGCATTCTCATCATAAGATACTAATAAGAGAATCATGCATGATTCACACGACATCACCGAAGAGCATTGTTATTGACCAAATTTTACCCAGTAACTGGAGGGTCACTTCGTGATGGGCGCTAGTCTGGCAGGGCGCAGTTAGCCTAAGTTATATGACTCTCACCTTCCATTGGCCAGGTACCTTCGACGTATATCGAACGGTTCCCTCGCATCGTACCGCTTGATCGAAGTCATGATGGGAGGTATATCGCAGGGAATTCGTTCACGTACGCCGAGTATATCGAATTCGCTCTCACATGTACCGTCCCCACGAGGTATATAGTGAGGCAATTCACGTACACTCAGGTATATTAAATGGCTTGTCCACACGTACCGATTGCCCGCAAGAGCAAGATGTATATCATGGAAGTCACGCCAAAGTGGGGAACCCATTCCGATTCACCCAACCAACTGAATACCCGTATATAGGTGTCAAACCTAGGACACACACTTCAGATTGCCGGTTTTAACCCGAAACTCTAACAAAATTTTGGGTCGGCCTGCCACCCAAAATTTTGAGCATTTTTAAAATGGGACCCTACCCGTGAGCCTGGTTACAAGTCCAGCCGTAGCTTTGCATATATTAAAAATCCCACTTTTCCAGGCTCGGGTCCCATCCGACATTGCATTTAGGGGAATTAAATATAAGTGAGAACATAATAATCATAATGAGTTCCGTCTCCAAAAACATTTCTCCCTTTTTTATCAAAAATCCAAAAATAAATTCTTCCCTTTTTCTAAAAAATTAAATCCCATTCTACGCCTTCTCAGGTCGATCGTAAGCCCTTGGCCTGGCTCCCTATTGGCTTCGGTCTTCAGTCAAATCAGCCCGGAGTTTCGTTCGTTTTGCTACTACTTCTTTCGAGTCCAGAATCCATCCACTTTTTATGGAGAATACAGATCAAGTACTAGTCATACAATCGGATCTGACGGCAGTCCTAGCTCAGCTCGTGTCCAAGATTGATAACCTCCAAACTGAGGTCTGAGAGATGCAAAGAAACCAGGTTCCTATTCCTCAAGAGCCCGAGGCCCTATTCCCTCATGCTATGGGTCCGCCCGAGCCTATCTGTGTTCCTGAAGAATATCAGCACACTCCACATGCCCCTCCTGTCAATGGGCAGCCTCCTTCCCAGCTTCCGATGCAAAATATTGCCCAGCCTGTGGCTAACCTTCCTATGGTCGTTAATCCAAAAGTGGAGGAGTTTAATAAAGTCAAAGAGTATCTCAATATGCTCACCAAGAAGTTCGATCAAGTCAGAATCTCTAGGAATTACATGGACTACACTCACATGTCTCCTTATCCTAAAGTGAGGTTACTCGAGAAGTTCAGGATGCCAAATATCGAGAAGTTCGAAGGGAGTGGGCCCCCGATTGTTCATCTTCGCAGTTATCATCGTTCCATGACTCTACTAGGGGCTTATGAAGAAGTGACGACCCAATTGTTTCAGCAAAATTTGAAGGATAGTGCCCTCCGATGGTTTCTGTCCCTCGAAGAATCTAGAATCCGTAGCTGTGAGGATATAGCCTGAGAATTCATACTACAGTATAAATACAACGAAGAGCTTGAGGTCACCCGTCGCGATTTAGAGCTACTCAAACAGAACCCTAGGGAATCAGTCAGTAACTTCATAACCCGATGGAGAGAGCGGGTAGCTACCATGACCAATCGGCCATCTGAGCAAGAACAGGTCAACATAGTGAAGAAGAACTTCTTTCCCCATGTACGAACGATGATGGGAGGACAATACTATCCCCACTTTTGAGCTCTCAGAGAAGAGGGAGTAGAAATCGAGGAAAGCCTTGTTAAAATAGAGGTTGAATCGAAGAAGGTGTCCGGACAGTTCACCCCTAGAAAGTATGACAAGCCTTCCAATGCTACAGTCTCAACCGTTAACAACATCTCTCAACCAACCACATCATGGGCACCAGAAAGCCTCCCTGCCCCCATACGAAGGGAATACACTGAGCTCCATGCTCCCCTCTCCAAAGTTTACCAATCCCTATTAAGTCAAAACCTCATCAAACCCTTGGATCCCCGTCCATTACCAAATGCACTCCCAAAAAACTTCAAGGCCGATGTTCATTGTGCCTTTCACCAAACTGCTGGCCATACCACCAACCAATGCTTTCACCTCCGAAAAATAATCCAAGATCTCATTGATCGGGGTACCATCGCCCCACCAGCTAAACACTACTCATAATCCACTCCCAAATTATGGCAAAGCCATCTTCTTAGAAGAAAATCCAGATTTAGATCCCTCAACTCAAATCACACCCATATACTCTCCTAAACCTCTTCAAATTTTCCCATATTTCCTCCTACACCCTACTAGCCTCGCTGATCAGGCACTATCACTCCTTACTAGAGCATGCATCATTGTCCGTACCCGTTCTAAAAATGGAAATATGGAATTGTCAGAGGTGTTAAACCAACTCCTAGAGTTCGGGCTGAAATTGCCCTCACAGATGGTCATCGATTGCCAAAGGTTCAGTACAATGTTCATAGAAGCACGAAAATAGTCCTGAGATTCAGACAAGTGGGTGGTACCAACCGATGAAGTCAGCCTAGATGATGTTATCCGGATTATAGAAGAATTATTTGGGCAAACCAACAGTATTTGTAGTATCACTGGGTTAAATGATACTTTAAAGCTACAAGGGCGCTTGGTCCCTTCAACCATAAATATCCCCACACAATGGGAAGACATGTATGAAGAGGACATTGAAGTTCTGGAATGCATTGAATTTACACGGAAGGACAGAATTGTTGCCACTGGATGGGGGGTAGAATTCGAAGATTCGAATGAAGAACAAGCTTCAGGAAGAACTGGCCCAGTAGTTGACATATATGGGATGATATCATTTTAAGAACTCCTCGAAGAAATAAACAGGGTGACAGAACAACCTGAGATTGACGAGGGAATGGGATTCATGTTATTCCCTTCTTTAGTAAATCACATGACCAGATCAGGGAGACATTACGAGGTTCCAAGATCACTACTAGAAAATGACAAAGGGAAGGGCGTCGAAAACCTTCCTATGCTAGAGATGACCATCGAGGAGAGAAAGATCCTCGATCAACTGAAGAAAACTCAAGCTAACATCACTCTATGGGGGCTTTTCATGTCTTCCCAGCTGCACAAAGATGCTTTAATCAAGATGCTCACTGCACCCACAGTTCTTGCTTCCACCACACCAGAAGAAGCGATAAATCTGGTCGGATCCTTGACCTCTACCCGAATGCTATCATTTTCTGAAGAAGAAATCCCCAGAATTGGGCCAAATCACAATAATGCACTCAACATCTCCGTCGAAGTTATGAGGAAGGTCGTGCCACTCTCTCTTGTCGATAACGGATCCGCCTTGACTGTCTACCCACTGAGAACCTTAAAGTTTTTAGGCCTGAAAGAAAGCGACCTCACTCCAACCTCCTCTGTTGTACGTGCCTATGATAATACCCGTCGGGAGGTGATGGGATCCATAAAACTTGTAATAGGTATTGGCCTTATAACCCCTGTCGTCGAATTCCAAGTCATAGACATCCCAGCTTGTTTCAACCTATTGCTCGAATGACTCTAGATCCACAGTATCAAGTGTGTGTCTTCCTCACTCCATCAGAAATTGAAGTTCTTCACTGATGGGAAAGTCATCACCATTATGGGAGACGATAAAAATGTCGAGGGTACAAGCACCAGCAGTCCAATCCTTGAGATACAACAATGGTTAAATGATATGCTCCTATCAGGATTCTGAGTTGAGCTACTCCTACTCCCGGTGGGGACGGTTTCAAAGAAAGGGTTTGTCCAGAATATGACCCTCATGGAAATGTCAATGTGATTCAAATGTTCAGAAACATGCACTTCATGCCCGGACTGGGGCTAGGGCAACGGCAACAAGGGATACTTGAGCCCATAGAACTGAAGAAAGCTTTCCCTTTTTATGGCTTGGGTTATCAACCATCAGTACAAGAGCTCATAATGATCCACCAGTCTCGACCAAAGAGAAGATTAGACTGCATCCAAACTATCCCAGGAGACTCCTTGAATGGACGATTCATCAAAGAAGGAAAAGAATTACCCTTTTGCAGTTTTCCAGAACCATGATATGACCACACAAACAAGAAGATGAAGCCTGGGATGGAGATTTTTTTTCCAAGATAGCTACCCATGGGCCAAAAGTTTCCAACACCGAGTACAACCTCTCATTAAAGATATCGAAGAGACTGAGGAAAGTGATTCCGAAGATTCCTTCAACTTACAGACAGTAGGGTTGGCACTCTGCATGGTTTATTCAGGCATTACATCAATGAATCCATCCCATCTGATTAAAGCTGTTGATACACCCCTCCTCAACTGGCATGCTGCGCCAGTTCTACCTCTTGAAATCTCCCCTAACCCCGATGTTTACCATATTTCTTCTTTTGTTGTCTATCCTTGCTAAAATGTAATCGAGACCTCTTTTGATAAGGTTCTCAATTTTATTTTTCCTATCAATGAAATAAACAACGATTTTGTGTATCTTTCTTTGCCTTACATTAATTGTTTGGATTCTAATCAAACTTTTGATGATGATGATTTTGCAAATGAAAAATTCTTAACTGATCTGAATAAGGTTAATAATAAAAAACATAACTGCGTTCAAGTTAATGAAGAAGAGACTATTGTTATTAATCTCAGTTCTAGTAGCCAACTGCACGAAATTAGGATAGGGGCCACCCTTGATGAGTATGAGCGCGCACAACCCAAAGAATTGCTAAAGGAATTCATGGACGTCTTCGCATGGTCCTATAATGATATGCCTGGCATTGATCCTAAAAAATATCAGCACGAGATCCCCACTCTCCCAGATTACAAACCGGTTAAACAAAAATTAAGAAAGCAGCGCACCGAATGGTCGCTCAAGGTCAAATAATAGGTGGTCAAACATTTTAATGGGGGCTTCATTCGTGTGATTGAATATCCCACATGGCTAGCCAACATAGTACCTGTGCCGAAATCAGGAGGGAAGGTTCGAATGTGTGTAGACTACCGAGATTAAAACAAAGCTTCTCCTAAGGATGATTATCCTCTACCCAATATCGACATGATCGTGGACAACACAGCCAGTCATGCTCTCAAGTCATTCGTTGACGAGTTTGCCGGATATAACTAAATCAAGATGCACCCAGACCACCAAGGAAAAACCGCATTCATCACCAAATGGGGAACCTTTTGCTACACCGTCATTCCATTTGGTTTCAAGAATTCTGGGTCTACCTACCACAGGGATGCCACAACCATCCTGCACGATCTGATTCATCAAGAAGTTGAGGCTTATGTGGATGATATGATTATCAAGTCCAAAACTAGAGGGTCATGTTACCGTTCTCCGAATGTTCTTCGAACGAATGCGACGGTATCAAATGAGACTCAATCCACAAAAATGTGTCTTCGTCATTACAAAGGGAAAACTATTTGGATTCATGATCAGTGAGAAGGGGATAGAAGTAGATCCTGCAAAGCTGAAGGCCATACTTGAGATTCCACCGCCCCGAACAGAGAAAGAAGTGCGAGGTTTTCTTGGGAAATTATAATGTATCATCCGGTTCATCACCCAGCTAACCTCCATCTGTGAATCGATCTTTAAGATCCTTCGAAAGGATTCAATCAAGGTTTGGAATGAAGCATGCCAAGAATCTTTTGACCGAATCAAATAATATCTGACCCAAACTCCAGTGCTCATGCCACTACAGACTGGTCTCCCTTTGCTCCTATACCTAACAATAATCGACACTGCAGATGGGGCTTTGGTAGCCCAATACCTTGAAGACTCCCACAAAGAAAGAGTCATCTATTACGTTAGTCATAAATTGATCGGGTACGAGGTCAACTACATTGCTTTAGAAAAGGCATGTGCCGCACTTGTCTGGGTCACCCAAAAGTTACGGCACTATGTGCTCGCCTTCCCCATCAAACTTGTATCCCAAATGGATCCCATCAAATACCTTCTTGAGAAACTTGCCTTATCCAGTCGAATGACACGATGGTTGATGCTCCTAACCGAGTTCGATATCGTGTACATCACGCAGAGAGCCATTAAAGGAAGAGCCATCTCTGATTGCCTCTCTGATTACCCCGTAGAAGAAGCAGATGTCTGGATCTCCTAATTCCCAGATGAAAATATCCTCTGCACCACTCAAGACCACCTTCGATGGAAAATGTTCTTTGATGGCACTTCCAACAAAAAGGGATATGGTGTTGGGATACTTTTGATCTCCCCTGATGACTCCCACACTCTCATCGCCATCAAATTAGATTTCCCTTGCACCAACAACATGACGGAATATGAGGCATGCATAGTAGGCCTGAAAGTTTCTCTTAAGAAAGGTATTCAATACCTTGATTTCTACGGGGATTCTGCCCTCATCATCGGTCAAGTGCTCAAAAAGTGGAAAGTCAAGGATTAAAAGCTCTAACCCTTCCATGCCCACTTAGAAGAGTTAGCCTCCCGATTCCGGGATATCACCTTCCATTACCTACATCAAGCAAGGAATAACCTAGCCGATGCTCTTGCTACCTTGTCCTCCATGGTCGACATGCCCGGAGAAATAACAATGACCCCCTTCCTAGTTCAAAAGCAAGACAAACCAACCCACTGCTATCATATTGAGCTTTTCTCTACCGAAGACCCTGAACTAGCCGATTTTTGGTACTATGATATCTGGTGCCTCCTCTAACATGGTAGGCATCCCTAGGGTTCCAACAAGAAAGACCGAATGACCCTCCAAAGACTGGACACCCAGTACATCATCTGTCATAAAGCTTTACTCAAGAGGAACTTCGATGGAACTCATCTACACTGTATCGCAGGGGCTGAGATTGGGAAAATAATGCAGAAGATCACAGCGGGGAATGCGGGACCTATATGAATGGTCACATGCTTGCCAATAAGATCATTCGATAGGGATAATACTGGACCACCATGGCCCAAGATTACACCACCTGTGTCCGGAGGTGCCTCAAATGCGAACAGTTCTCCAATCTTCAACACCTGCCTCCGTGAGAATTATACAACATGAACTCTCCCTGGCCGTTCTCCACCTGGGCTGTCGACATCATAGGGAAGGTTACACCAAAGGCTTCAAACGGACATGAGTTTATCCTAGTTGCTTGATTACTTCACCAAATGGGTCAAAGCTGAGTCATATGCAGTATTGAACGCCAATAAAGTGGCCAAATTCCTCAAGAAAAATATCATCTACCGATATGGGGTCCCGCACGAGTTAGTGTCAGATAACGGGTTGCACTTCGAGGCAGAAGTCATAAAAGTGGTCAATGAGTACGAAATTTAGAGACACAAATCATCTCCCTATCGAACTCAAACTAATGGTGCAGTTGAAGCCACCAACAAGAACCTCAAAGCCATCATCAACAAGATGATCGGAAGCTGTAGGGATTAGGCCGACCGGATCTTGTACGCCCTCTGGGGCTATCGAACCTCGATCCAAACCTCTACCGGGGCTAACCCTTACTCTCTAGTCTACGGGATGGAAGCGTTCCTACCTGTGGAGCTGGAAGTACCTAAGCTACGCGTCATGATCGAAAGCAAAATTAATGAAGAAGACTGGTGCCAAATCCGTCTCGACGAGCTGACCCTCCTAAATGAAAGAAGATTGAAAGTTCTTTACCACATACAGGGGTACCATCGCCGAATAGCGCGATCATTAAACAAGAGAGTCAAGGACCACAGTGCCCAGGAAGAGGATTTATCCCTCAAGGAGATAATAGAATCCATCTGGGACCCTAGAGGGAAATTCAAGCCCAATTAGAGCGGCCCATACATTATGAAGAAAATCTTATCCGGCGGTGCCTCCATGCTCACTGACCTAGATGGGGAGGAGATGGCTCGTCCAGTCAACCTGGATCGTCTCAAGAAATTCTACCCCTAGTCCGAAATCTCGGCACGCTACGACTCTTCTCATCTCCCTTCTGTTCTTAAAAAAAACTCTCTTCATTTCCCTCTACCAGAACTACGTGGGACTGATCCTCTGCAAAAAAACATTTTTTAAGAAAAAATAAAAAAAAATCAAAATCCCCAGAGGTACGTAGGCAGCTCATACATCTTACAGGAGCACGACCCTTTCTTTTTCACAAAATACTATTCTTTTCCTATCTACGAGAATTAGAGTTCATTCTAACAAAAACTTGAACAAAAGGATTATGTAAGCCTTAGCGATCGGTATAGATAATTCAAAAATACAAAATTCATCGAAAGGCACAACTGGATGATCAGAAACTTGCTTATTTCATTAATAAGAAATTACAGCACGGATTACATAAGAAAAGGAACGAATAACTCCCTTCCCCCTACTGCCATAAAAATCCAAATAAAATCCCCACGTCTATTCCCTATTACATAAATAAACTCTCCAAGAGTCCTACCCACAGCTACTAGAGGAGCCTGCACCCTCATCATTTAGATCCTGGGGCCCCCAAATTTCCCCCGCCTGAATAGAGTTTCGTAAACACTCCATGGAACGATAAGCCCGAACCAGCTTCAAAAAAACCACAACACCCCCTTACATGGTGTTAAATAAAACAAACCACCATTGTCCAGTCTCCACTGCCAACATCTTGTTGACTACTCTCCTCCATAACCACTTCATATAATCCCCAAGGACATGCCAAACTCTCCCAACAGACTGAGATGGACGGGTTGACGGACTTCAATTCTCCCACAGAGATTCAAGCAACAGACGCAGGCCCTCGATCAAAACGTCTATTAGAAAGAAATTTAGTGCCCGAGGTGGCACGACCTATGCCCAACCAAATTGGCGCAGAAGCTGACAAGGGAAATAAAAAGAGGTCTATCTGAGACCAACCATCCGCACATATGAGTACTCTCATAGCTCCAGAACAGGCTGCAACTGTCCCCACCAAGGCACTGACCAGTACAAACTTCGATCCCCATGTTCCACAAACCAGTTCTCCCAGCTCGTAATATCCAGGCCAACGCGGATAAAGTAACGCGAAAAGAAGTTGGGTACAAATGATAAATGATACTCTGAAGGGACTAATAATCGGAGTCTTTCAGACAACCACATGAACAGCATCACGAGGCTACCCCTTAAGAAATCAGAACGACCTTCTCGACAGGCATCCAAACCATTCAGCGTCTCTGCCTGTATCACCGTTACAGGATTGCGATGGTATGAGATCCACGAAGTAATGGTTGCATGTTGCGGGTCCACCAGCAGTTCCCCAGTCACCCGTAGCAATTTTGAAACCAGACCCAGAGAAACGGCTCCAGCGTAGCCAACATCACCTACTTCCCACAAATGCACAAACTGCAGCACCGTCGGGAGGGAGATCATTCCTCCAGCAACCAGTGATCTGGCCACCGAAGACGAAATATGAAGAAGCTCGGCACCCTTGGGAGAACAGAAAAATTCGGGCAAAGCCGTAACAACACTTGCATTTACACTCAGTATGTCAGAAAATTCCTCATAGGTAGGACAAACTTCATCCAACCCAAAGAGGAATACAGGGTCCTCGGGGTACCAGAATTATACGGCCGCCATCAGCATGTTCCACTCAATAGGTCGATTATGCCACAAGGAGACTCGATGCATGTTGAAAGCATCATAGTCGACATTATAAGAGCACATTGCTTCCAAGGCTTCGAGGTAGTTAGCAAACTCACTGCTACCAGGGAGAGCCATCTTGCAAGGCTAAGAGATAGTGGGCAAGTAGGTAAGATTGCAAAGGTGTGATGAAAACACTCCACCCTTACCTCTTTGTATACGTGAGAGCCCTCACAAGAGACATAATCCCTGCAGAAATCGAAGGGAATCCTACACCATAAGATACAAAAGGCTGAAGAGGGTACCAGTCAAAGCTTTGAATTGATGGGACTGGACTGAACTACCGATATGCAAGACAAGGTGCTTGTCGATCGGCAACCCCCCATTTTTTGAAATTTCCCTTTTTTACTCTTTTGTCAAATATAAAAACTCAATAAAAATAAATTTATATTCTCAATAGAATTTCAAAATCCCTTTTCCTCCTTATATAATTTCTCATTTAATTTAAAACTTTCCTTCAAAAAATTCCAAAAATACTCCTTTTTTACGGTCTCAGCTGCAAAGTAAAAAGCGCATGTGCATGCATTCATTCATCATTAATAAAAGATAATAAAAAACTCCATTGCATTGCATCTATTTTTTCCTGTGTTACATCAATTTTGCAGGAAATAAAAAGAAAAAGAAAAAATAACGGGACTCGGCTTGAACCCACATTCTCTCTCTCTCTCTCTCACCCACCTTTCTCTCTAAGATATTCTGCCCCTGTAACATGCTCTCTTCCCCCTACGGCGAGACGATGCACGACCACTACCCGAGCCAGAGTCCTCTCCGAACGAAGCAGATGGCACCAAGAAAGATAGAACAAAAACCGCATCCCGAATATCAGCAGTCGTTGAAGATATCCAGTCTCTGATGTCTCCTAGCCAAGTGGTCGACACTTGGACTTACTGTAAGAAAAGGCAAAATCAGTATCAAAGTAGAGATGACCAAAACAGAAAAGAAAGAAAGAGGAGAACGGAAAGGTATACCGTAGGTCGGAGGGCCTCCTCTGTCAAACCCAACTCCTCCGGATCCATAGCATGAGGACGATGCAGCATAGGCACCATCCCTCTATCAGCTCGACGGATGTTATATGAAGGAGTGTGCAATCGCACGAAAGGAACCTCCGAGGTCGCTGCCACTGCAGATGTTGTCAAACCGCCGCCACTGTGGGAAGATCCCACCGCCCGACTCGAACTCGCAGGAGGGAAAGACAGGGCATTATATATACTGGGCGCCATCAACTAGCTCATCATAAAGTCCATATAGTCATACGACACAGTTGTATCGATTTATAACAAGTAGGACTCGCTGATCATCTTTACGATCCTCACATCCTTCGACAGCAGTCGCTCCCGCCTCATAGACGTAGGAGGCTGCGCAGGTGGAACCATCACCTCCTCCTCAGTAATTTGGTGAACCACCCTCTCCCCAAGATACCAGGAATAGCTGAACTCATGCCCCAGCAAACGCCACATCTACGCGTTCACCCCGGTAATCCCCGCATCCTGAATGGTTGTACCCCAGGGATAAAAGGTCACCTAAAAATCTCCAAGCAGGCATAAATCAATAAAAGATTAGAAGGTGCAAAAACCAAGACTGAAATGGAAAGAATCTTACACTACCACTGGTCAGGTCATTCAATACCTCACGCACCGCCTCCAGAGAGAGAGATCCTTTCGACTGCCGATTGGCCTTACACCATCGATACAATCGACAAGAGTCCCAAACAGTTTCGTCCTTCAAAGCGATCAACGGGGTATTGCACCCAATCACCTCATAAAACCATGTCTGTCAAAGATGATAATTCGCAAACAAAAAGAAACGCATAAGGAAAATGCGAATGCATGGAAAGAAATGCTCAAACTGAAAAATACCTCAAGAAGGTACGTGGCCCCAGTAAAAGTCTGTCTCTAGCATTGGCTGAATGCATCCAGAGAAGAGTAAAGGTTCGCCAAAGTCGGATGTGACAACCCGCCTAATAAAATACCGGGCGATCACTCCTATATCAAATTAAAACATGAGTCTCATATGGATCATTCTTAGCATTACTGTCAAAAATCCATTTAATTACTAATATCCTATTAGGTCGGCGTCAAAATTTTATTTAAATACTCTTTTTAACAACTATAAATAAAACATCCACACAACTTATGCATAAATGAAGCTGAGACGAAATAAAATAACCGAACACTCGGTCAAAATATACAACCATATCGAATGCCGCACTAAAAGAATAAATAAATGTAATTGGACCATTGGCCCGAATGTGTATACAGTACCTCTGTCTGGACACCTATATAGTATATATATATATAGCAAGAAAGGAAACGTAGATAAACGGGTCGGAGCCCGATTTTGAAAATATTTTGCAAGTGCATAAATGCTTTATTTTTAGAAAAATAGATTTTATCTCATATTTAAATTGGTATCGCACTCCCATGAGATACCCCTCACCTATCTTCTATTAGTGCACACCTAACGCACCCTAACAAAATACCCTAGTCAAGCTATCCCGCCTAACTAGTCTAATTTACCCGTCTACTAGAAACCTATACATCCCGAGTACTAAGGGCTAAACTTCCCTCCATTCTTAACACTGCACTAAGTTCGTGCGTGGGGTGTCTCGCAAAGCGAAATCCAAATAAGGACCCCCCCCCCCCCCCCCGATACACTACTACTTGGTAGGGTTAGTGGTAGAGATCCATTAGGCCCTTAGTAAAAAACTAATGTATAAATATATACTTACATTCTTTTATATAGATATACATATCACATTCATTCTTGTATACATCTTACAGTATACATCTGGATAATATCTCTCGGACTGAGGTTTTCTTTACTTTTACAATACGTTTACCAATTCATTTTCATTTCAAAACATTCTATTTCCCTTCTTCTATCCAGGAAATATATTTAAAAGCCAATTCATTATCATGAATTTCTTTAACATATCATATAACTTTTTAAAAGCCAGTTTTATTATCATAAAAATGCTTTTCCGTTCCATAATATCCCTTTCCCTTCTTCCATCCAGGAAATTTATTTAAAAGCAAATTTTATTATGATAAAAATTCTTTTACCATAACACATGCTTCCATTTCCCTTCTTCCATTCGGGAAATGTATCCGAAGCCAAATCGATTATCCCATTTCCCTTATTCTATCCGGGAAATGTATTTAAAGCCAATTCATTATCATGAATTGCTTTAACATATCTAAGACCGTCCCTCCGAATTTCCCAACTGGACGGGCCCCTAAATGGCTATCATCTTCCAGGGCCTATCAAACAAGACAACCAGGGAACCTACTGAAACGTCGGGAAGCGTCCATATGCCTGCGTGAGAGTCATAACCACACCCAAAATTACCTCACCAGTGCAGTAAAAACATATAATAATCGCCCATATGGCCTAGGACTATATCCACCATGTGTTCATTAGCCAGGGGGCTTCACCTCACGCGCGAACTTCCTTATGATAGCATTTAGATAGGTGTGTATACATAAATTATCATTTATGAAAATCATTTCTTTTTCCAATTTGAAAACATTCATATTTTACATTCTCAAAATCATTTATTATCAATGATTAAGTACCAAATTTATAAGGTATATTTCTTATTCACATAGTCATATTTTATATATACTTTAATCACATAGTATACATACTATATATTCCTCCTCGAATATATACAAATGGCCATAATTGCCAATCACATGTAGCGATGACCAATAATCCCAAAGATTCTCTCAAAGAATCATAATCATGCCTTCATTTACGCATGATACTAAACCCAAAGTATTCCCTCACATACATTCAATTACATAAATACCTAGGCTCGATGGTATCCGAACTCCCTCTCAAATTTTCCTCATCCCGAACGTTAACTATCTTCGTTCCCCGAATTATGTCCTACACCAATCTAAGGCCTTCTCTTTCATCTAAAGGTTTACTAACCCTCAAAACCATCATTTAAGAGTCTCGATATCATAACTAGGATCCCCCATATAAGACTCCAAATTGTAATTTAACTCCCTCTCAAATCTTTAGGGTTTGTTATTACCAACTATAATATGAGATTTATGATCAAAATTAAATAAATCAAGTAAACACTTGCCTCATGGATATAATTCGATGACCTCGAGTCGAATCCGGCGGAGTTTGGCCCGAAATCTCCATTTATCTCCTCTTTCTTCCTTGATATCTCTCCTCTCTCTTTTCTTTCTTCTCTTTCTCTTTTCTCCCTCTCTCCCTCTTTATATAGAAAGAAAAAGGGTTTTAACCCTTAAAACCCAAAAACGACTCGTTTACTCAATTACGAGCCCGTTTAACTTTAAAATTCTCCGAAACTCCATTTGGACAATCGGACACTCTTTTTCGACTATCTCGGACATCTTGAGACTCACGGCGCAGTCGAAATTTCCATCCGAGGTGCTTGACCACAAATCACTATTCCAACCCATATAACTTAATGCGGTTTTCTAATCAAAATCTTGCATTTTTGTCGTTTTACTCCACGACGACATATAATTAAAATTCTTCGACCTATTTAATCCCAAAAATAATTACAACACACATCGAAAATCATTAAATCCTCGAAAATCCCAAAAATTACTATTCCGAGAAATTTCTCCAAATTCAAATGTATACTTAATTATGGAATTTAATCGTCTCCAAAAGGGGGGGTTGTTACATACTTCCCCCCTTACAACAGAATTTCGTCCTCGAAATTCAGATACATCCTACATCGCAAATCCTAGAATCATTCCAAATCCTAATACCTCAAAGGGGAATGATACTAACCCAATGGTTCCAACCATATACCATACTGCTACCACGGTTTTAAAGTGACTCCAATAGTGTCACATTGCACCCATCATCTATAGTGCCTCACGGAATAAACTTCAACTTTTATATACCATGCCCTTTCTATTTCAGGAGGCATATAAACCAAATTACTAAGGTGTCCACACACCTTTTTAACTCGTGCACATCTACACATCCATAGTGAACGTTCGACATGTAACACTCTTTCTAAACCAGAGTCTTATTTCCTCGGTGTAATACTCACACATGGGTCCTTCTAACCCACAAAATCCAATTCTCCTTATATCGGTGCCACTAGCTCTATTAAACTTACATCCTAATAATGCTACGTCTATCCGTTACCTTACCTACGCGAAACAAGTATAATCCTAAGTATATCCCTAGTTCCCAAGGCCTCTCTGGACTTCGGACATTTGCTTGGTTTCATGCATGGGATGTCTCGCAGAGCGAAATCCAGACAAGGCACCCTCCCGTTACACTACTCCCTCGCGTCATCGGTCATCGAGATATAGGGACCTAAGGCACACCAGCGGAACATCCTAAATCCTATCACGCTAACCTATGAACGCATTTCTACTATTATATCCTTCCACCTAAGAAAGAAAATCTAACTAATCGAAGTGCCAACTCTCTGTAAAGCACTACGAACATCATACCCAAAACATATTTCCTCCCAATTTACCTTTTCACTAATTACTAGCTATAATCCTCGAATCAATTTCTCTAAGTCCTAATCCACCCACCCACTTATGGTGAGAGGACCACTTTAGTGCTTTTCCATAGCACAATATTTCCATGAACATACCATCATCAGATGGCTCATAGTCTATAGTGGTTCATCCACACTATAAGACTTATCAACAAAACCCACATCCTTGCATCCTATAACATCTCTCCAATCCCAACGCCGTTAAGATTCATGTGTGGAGCATCTCGCAAAGCAAAATCCAAACAAGGAACCCTTCCACACACTCCTACTTAACTTTGTCGGTCACGGAGGTCCGTTATTTCAAACATGCAATCGGGATAACCCTATCCCCAATTCCAACAAAAGGGTGGTCTGAACTCCTATCTCTAACTACACCATCCAGCTCTCGTACAAATATTAAGTCCTTGCGCAATAAAAAATGAGCTTAAACTCACAGGTCAATAATAATCCGTTCCACCCTGGAACTGCGGACACGATAGTCTTGCCATCATTAGCCTGTTATCGCTCCGAACAACCAATATCATATTATACTCACCATATTACCATACTCGTATAAACATATATGACGAGTATCATAAACCATATATATATATTCAAAATATCAACACCCGCCTCTATAGCAAATGAAGGAAAATAAAACTCAGCTATCGCGAAAAACACACAGGCCTACATTATATAATGTTATTGAGACCGCCACAAAACTCAGATTACACACACGAGTCTAGGGCTAACAAACACTGCAACTTTATCTAGTCACACCAAATTTACCTCTTCCTTCTGAGGTGAAACTCATAACAACAACTTCGTTTTAACAAATTCCCTGGGTGGATGTCCACAAATGGGGTCCTCGAACATACACATTCTCCATAAGTGTTAGCAACACTTCTCTAATGAGCCTATCATTCCTCGAAAGGACTCATTCTTCATTGTACCTACCTCACCTCAGTACAAGGTTCACACCTCCATAATACTCTTTTTTCACTGTCGGCCTCTGGCCGATCCTTATGTGAACAATCCAAAACAACATTCTTTTCAATCCTACTAAATCATGGGGACTCACGGTTAAAACTATCCGTCAGATCCCTTTCGAACCCTTACCTCACTGAGAAATTCAACTTTAGTACCACTCTCTTCTACAGCGGTACTGCGGTACTCATAACTACTACACTTTAGTAGTCGTTGCAACAATTCTTAGCAAACACTACAAAGGAAGTGACCTCTACTACGGTCCTCATTCCTCAACTTCACTTATGGCTCCATTTAAGCCCCACCTCCTACTGCCCTCATCACGGCCTTCCTTGGACACTCATCCTCTATCAATCACACGAACCAACATAGCAGGAGAACGAAATCTCACAAGAGAAATCAACAATCCTAATCCTGAGGCTCTATAACAAATCGAGAGCAACACTGAAAGCGTAGTACGTACGCACAGATTTCTAAGGACACTGGAACCTGATGCTCTGATACCATCTGTGACAACCCGCCTAATAAAATACCGGGCGATCACTCCTATATCAAATTAAAACAGGATTCTCAAATGGATCATTCTTAACATCACTGTCGAAAATCCATTTAATTACTAATATCCTATTAGGCCGACGTCAAAATTTTACTTAACTACTCTTTTTAACAACTATAAATAAAACATCCACACAGCTTATGCATAAATGAAGCTGAAACGAAATAAATTAAACGAACACACGGTCAAAATATACAACCATATCGAATGCCGCACTAAAAGAATAAATAAATGTAATTGGACCATTGGGCCGAATGTGTATACAGTACCTCCTATCTAGATTACAAGAATGGAAGCGTCTACCGAGAATCCTGCATGTATCCACAATTGCTGCAGCCGACGTCTGACTCGAAAGAAGTTCCATCCAGGCGTCCCTATGTCTGGACACTTATATAGTATATATATATATATATATATATATAGCAAGAAAGGAAAGGTAGATGAACGGGTCAGAGCCCGAGTTTGAAAATATTTTACAAGTTCATAAATGCTTTATTTTTAGAAAAATAGATTTTATCTCATATTTAAATTGGTATCGCACTCCCATGAGATACCCCTCACCTCTCTTCTATTAGTGCCCACCTAGCGCACCCTAACAAAATACCCTAGTCAAGCTATCCTGCCTAACTAGTCTAATTTACATGTCTACTAGAAACCTATACATCCCGAGTACTAAGGGCTAAACTTCCCTCCATTCTCAACACTGCACTAAGTTCGTGCATGGGGTGTCTCGAGAAGCGAAATCCAAACAAGGACCCCCCCGATACACTACTACTTGGCAGGGTCAGTGGTAGAGATCCATTAGGCCCGTAGTACAAAACTAAAGTATAAATATATACTTACATTCTCATATATATATATATACATATCACATTCATTCTTGTATACATCTTACAATATACATCCGGATAATATCTCCCGGACTGAGGTTTTCTTTATTTTTACAAAACGTTTACCAATTCATTTTCATTTCAAAACATTATATTTCCCTTCTTCTATCCAGGAAATATATTTAAAAGCCAATTCATTATCATGAATTTCTTTAACATATCATATAACTTTTTAAAATCCAGTTTTATTATCATAAAAATGCTTTTCCGTTCCATAATATCCCATTTCCTTTCTTCCATCCAAGAAATGTATTTAAAAGAAAATTTTATTATCATAAAAATGCTTTTACCATAATACATGCTTCCATTTCCCTTCTTCCATCCGGGAAATGTATTCGAAGCCAAATCGATTATACCATTTACCTTTTTCTATCCGAAAAATGTATTTAAAGCCAATTCATTATCATGAATTGTTTTAACATATGTAAGACCGTCCCTCCGGGTTTCCCCACTGGACGCATCCCTAAATGGATATCATCTTCCAGGGCCTATCGAAAAAGATAACTTGGGAACCTACCGAAACGTTGGGATGTGGCCATATGCCTGCGGGAGAGTCATAACCACACCCAGAGTTACCTCACCAGCGCAGTAAAAACATATAATAATCTCCCATATGTCCTAGGACTATATCCACCCTGCATTCATTAGCCAGGGGGCTTCACCTAACGCGCGAACTTCCTTATGATAGCATTTAGAGAGGTGTGTATACATAAATTATCATTTATGAAAATCATTTCTTTTTCCAATTTGAAAACATTCATATTTTACATTCTCAAAATCATTTATTCTCAATGATTAAGTACCAACTTTATAAGGTACATTTCTTATTCACATAGTCATATTTTATATATACTTTAATCACATAGTATACATACTATATATTCCTCCTCGAATATACACAAATGCTCATAATTGCCAATCACATGTAGCGATGACCAATAATCCCAAAGATTCTCTCAAAGAATCATAATCATGCCTTCATATACGCATGATACTAAACCCAAAGTATTCCCTCACATACATTCAATTAAATAAATACCTAGGCTCGATGGTATGCGAACTCCCTTTCAAATTTTTTTCGTCCCGAACATTAACTATGTTCGTTCCCCGGATTATGCCGTACACCAATCCAAGGCCTTCTCTTTCATCTAAAGGTTTACTAACCCTCAAAACCATCATTTAGAAGTCCCTATATCATAACTAGGATCCCCGATATAAGACCCCAAATTTTAATTTAACTCCCCATACTCTTAAGGGGAGAAAACTGGCAACTCTGACCAAAGCGAATTGATTTGCCCCAATTGCGAATCGACTCAGGTGGGTGAATCGATTCGGCCCCTAATCCGAATCGATTCGAAAAGTGTTCTGCAAATAGGTCCTTAATGGCGAATCGATTCGGTCTAAATCCGAATCGATTCGGCCCAAGGCATCCTTACAGATCCCCTTAGGTGAATCGATTCGGCCTAGACCCGAATCGATTCGGCCTGTTCGAGAGGCACTGTTTAGGAAATTTTTTAATCTCCAAAATCCCCAAAACTCAATCCAATATCCATTTAAATTATAACTTGGATTTATTCCAACAAACCCAAAGTTTTCATATCTCCTCAAGTTCTTTAGAGGTCTTAACGCTCCATTTGAGAACCCCTAATATTTATCTCCAATAAGTTTTAACTAACGATTTCGATATCGGACAGATTTTCGTAGAGAAAACACTATAAATCCAAAAACAATCAAAAAAATATGCGGTTGGCGCCCAAGAGACCGAATCGAAAAGATCTACCATTTTCATTTTGTGACCAAGAGCCGAATCGATTCCCATCAAGGCCGAATCGATTCGAAAAGTCGCAGGTCACTATTCAGCACCATCTCCAAAAATCCCAAACCTCCATTAATACACCACCAAGCTTTTTATCTCTTCTCCCACCAACATATAACTACACCTAACTATATATACACAAAGGAAATAGGTTCTAATCATCCTAGAACCAAGAATCAACCATTAATTTTGATTAAATTCTAAGTTACTTTAATTTTATATTTTTCGGTTTTCAACCGTTAAACTTTCGAGAAAACCCGGTTTAATCCACGAAAACCCAACCCAAAATATTTAGGGTTTGTTATTAACAACTATGATATGATATTTATGCTCAAAATTAAATAAAGCAAGTAAACACTTGCCTCATGGATATAATCCGACGACCTCGAGTCGAATCCGACAGAGTTTGGCTCGAGATCTCCATTTCTCTCCTCTTTCTTCCTTCCTCTCTCTCTTCTCTCTCTTCTCTTTCTTCTCTTTCTCTGTTCTCCCTCTCTCCCTCTTAATATAGAAAGAAAAAGGGTTTTAACCCTTAAAACCCCAAAACGACTAGTTTACTCAATTATGATCCCGTTTAACTTTAAAATTCTTCGAAAATCAATTTTGACAATCGGACACTCTTTTCTGACTATCTCGGACATCCCGAGACTCACGGCGCAGTCGAAATTTGCATCTGAGGTGCTTGACCGCAAATCACTATTCCAACCCATATAACTTAATGCGGGTTTTCTAATCAAAATCTTACCTTTTTGTCGTTTTACTCCACGGCGACTTATAATTAAAATTCTTTGACCTATTTAATCCCAAAAATAATTACAACACACATCGAAAATCATTAAATCCTCAAAAATCCCAAAAATTACTATTTGGGGAAATTTCTCCAAATTCTAATTTATACTTAATTATGGAATTTAATCGTCTCCAAAAGGGTGGGTTGTTACATACTCCCCCACTTATAATGTAATTTCGTCCTCGAAATTCAGATACAGCCTACACCGCAAATCCTAGAATCGCTCCAAATCCTAATATCTCAAAGGGGAACGATACTAACCCAATGGTTCCGAACCATATACCATACTGCTACCACGATTGTAAAGTGACTCTAATAGCGTCACATTGCACCCATCATCTATAGTGCCTCACGGCATAAACTTCAACTTTTATATACCACGCCCCTTCTATTTCAGGCGTCATATAAACCAACTCACTAAGGTGTCCATACACCTTTTTTACTCGTGCACATCTGAACACCAATAGTGAACGTTATACACGTAACACTCATTCTAAACCAGAGTCTCATTTCCTCGATGTAATACTCACACATGGGTGAATTTTTATGTGTGTGAACATACCTAGGCTACCTGCTATCACGAGAGGTATCGCATTGTGGACGGTCTTAGCCTGATGATCTCATTGGGGGGATTTTGACTTGTACCTCAAAATATAGAACTTATGCATTGATCACTACTTATGTGTATAAGAGTGTGACCGGTCATTTAGGTGCATTAGGTGTGTGCGTAGCCCAAAGGCTTAAAACTATATTCGCCTCCAAATTATGTGAATTTTGAATGTATGGTTCGAGATTGATTCTGAACTAGAAGTCCCTTATTTAGTATGTGATGTACAAGGATTTGATAACAGAGTATGCCCGCATCGCATGCCTCCACCTAGAGATGTCGTATTTGTATTTATTACAAGAGTGGTGTGTGTGTGTGTGTGTGTGTGTGTGTGTGTGTGTGATTTATTCTGCTACGTGTGTATTAGTAGATAAGATAGGTAGTGATATATAAAGTAATATAAGTGTGTGGGAACTTGATACTTAACTGGCAATTTTTACTGGCTAAAAGGGTTTGGAAATTCGATAACATATTGAATGGGAAATACGGTGGGCACAACAAATTATTAGGCAGGTATATACTTTGTTCAAACTAGTTAGGCGAGTTAGCATAATTAGGTTGGTTTAAAAGTATACGTTAGGCGTGCACATTAGTTGATATGTGAAGATCTCAAATGAGGGCACGTAAAGTTAATTAGTATACAATCTCTGCTCTTTAATGAATTTTAAAAACTTGCAAAATACTTTTCAACTATTTTTCTTGGGCTATGACCCGTTTCAAATCCACTTTTGTAAAAAACTTTTAGGTACCCATCCATAGGGATGCCAGGTTTAGGAGTTAATTCATATTTGATGTTATCGACACCACATTCTAAGAGCCCCAAAGTCTCTACTTAGGTCCATAGCACCTCCCCATTAAACTATAAACCCTAGGTTATACCATGTGTGCGAAACGACAAAATCGTTCGGACGAACGATCCATTTTGCCTCGAAAATTGGTCTGGAGGCCACAGGGCACTCTCGGGCTCTTTTTTACCAAGGGAAACTACTTAGCTCAAAAGAGACTCAATTAATCTTCAAATGACACTAATTACCCTTTCTAAAGGTCCATCCCATGCGCAAATGAGCATTACAGTACATACGAACTACCCGTTTTACTCTGAAAGGTCACCGGGTGCTTTTGTTCCCCAGTTGACCAAAGTAAACTTTTCAAACCAAGACAAGCTCTTTGGAATGTTTAATTACCTCATGTAACCTTTCCAACCGTCCATCCCATTCACGACTTTGACTTACGGTTTGGACAAACGGTCCATTTCAGTCTAAAAATCTCCCATCCAAAGGATCGACAAGTGCTTCCGAGCCCCGCTTGACCCAAAGTCAACTTCTAGACCCGAGAGCATCCCAAAGGAATCTTAAAGGTCTCTAAATTAACTTTCTAATGGTATGCCCCAGGTGCGATTTGGATTTATGGATTGCGTTCTACGACCATTTTTTAGGAAAAATCTGCACGAGACTACTGATTGATAGGTCCATTTCCCTACCTATCGGCAGTCTGCCTAGGGTTATTTATCAGTTGGAAGGACTAGGTATATATCGATCGGTACCCCCTTACCCTATAATTATAGGGCATGAACTCATTCCCAAAGCACACCTCAGATCCACCAATATCAGTGATCTTAGCAACATTCTCTTGCAATCAGTGAAGTGTCCTTGTGTGAAATTCCTTTCATCTTTCATTACCATCCTTTTTCATACCCAATTATGCAAAATCTCATTCTCTCTCATTCAACATTCATCTCAACACTCAAAGGAGTTCATCAAAGATCAAGATCAAGCCTCAATTCTCCAAAGAAGGGCCAACAATTCTTCTCTCTCTTTAATTTACTTATTTTTGCATTAGTTACATTAGTTCTTACTTTAGTTCATACACATTAATAATTCATCCTTTATTAATTATATTGCACATACTTTATTTTCTATTAATAAAATAGGGCTACAGCTATAAATTCCAATGGGATTATCCACCACAATTTCCCAAAACTAAAATACATTTTCTACACACATACACGTATAATAAATTCTCGTTCGAATATGTGGGATAAACCCCACCCTTATGCCGGATACGAACTACGTGGACTTTGAGGGCTTCATAGGCTACGTTGGTGTGTCGAGCTAAAATCCGAGACTTGAGTCCAATTTCTCAATGCTCTAACTTCCCCATTTTCACATTTGTCTCATTTTCATCTATACATTAGTATATATTATATTTGTGATCCTTATTGGTGTTTTATCCAAAATATATTATCGTTTCATCATAATGATCAATATCTCGATAAATGCGTATATTATTTTAGGAGCATTCCTTTGTATGATCTCACTCTATCTTTTCCATGATACGAGTTGGGAGATTCCGATCTCCATTTATATATACAGGCACACACACTTTGTGGAGAAATTAAGGAAAACAATAGCACAAGCCCATGAGAGATCAAAAGGACGGGATAGGTGCCTAACACCTTCCCATTCCTTAACTTAGCACCCCGAAACTTTGAACTATTAGTTTCGTAAGCATCAATTTGTCTTTGATGCCGCTCTCTCAAGGTAGCAACATGTTATTTTATCTGTTTTGTTCAAAATAGGATGGTGATTTCATCTTTTTATATTCACCCCACACCGACGATGGCCGAACAAATCTTAGATAAAGCAAGGTACGAGACCTTTTTCCTTCCCCCCCCCCCCCCCCCTCCCCACACACACACCGCGGAGAAAGAGGAAAAAATGGGGAAGAGATCACCGGGATGGCCACGGTGGAGACTCTGTTGGGGACAATTTTCATAACAGGGATAGATCTGTTTGCGTGGATGTAATTGTTTTCTACTTGTGTGTGTATGCATGACCAAGCGTAAATTCTTCTGAATTTAGCCCCTTAAGTTAGTGATTTTAATATCTCGAACAAGGTAATTGAATCATTTTTATTCCATATCACTCCATTGATTGTTTCTAACAATTTTTCCAAGTTTTCGTGTATTTCTGATGGATTTTTCAGGAATGGAATGTAAGAAAGGAGAGAAAGAAACTAGAAGAAAGGAGAAGATGAAAGGAAGAAAAGTCAAAGGGCAAAATCATAAAGTTCTACTCAGAATTTGAATCCGACACCTAAAGGGAAGTTGAAGAACATGACTCCACAAGAGCATCAGAAGAAACGACACTCAAATCGGAGTTAGAGATCAAAAGTTATGGCCAGTCAAAGATGAAAGGAAAAAGTCAACATGGGAGAAAATCGGACCGATTAGAAATGACCAAGTCCAGTAGACCCTGGATGGATGACAAATCGATGACAGCAGAACCGATCCGAATAATACCGGACCGGTCCGGTAGAATAAAAAAAGAACTGATCCGATGGCTGAAAAATGGACCTATCCGAGGGCTATCCGGATCGGTCCGGGCATGCAAAATCCTGGCATTTATTGTGAAGATTTTGACGTGCATAGCTGGTGAAAACTTACGCAACAAGCGATTATGGCTGTCAAACTCATGTTAATTTGTGCTATAAAAGCCCATGCCCTACATCATTCTAAAGAGGTCGAATTCTAGATTGGTTTTTGAGAGAGTAATTCAGAAGTTAGAAAAAAAATTCATTTTCTTTAGGAGTTTTTCATGAACCCTAGTTTGTAAGGATTTCTGGATTCTAATTCTTTTCCTGCTGCTGAATTCAAGTAAAACAATTTCATTCTCTTGTTTGATTGTTTGCAAATTATTTATAATGTTTTGTAGATCTATAATTATGTGTATGAATTTGTCTTTTAATCAAATCATGTCTAGCTAAATTCATAAGGGATGGGGTACATGAACTCAATCCAAGGCAAATTACTTATATAGAAAATATAGGGTAAATTAAAGTCTGACCGAATCGTGAATGAGAATTATACAAACATAGTCAATCTTTTAATATCTCTTGCCCTAGGTACTTGAGATGTTTAAGAACGCTTTGCGAGTGTAATTGTCCATTCACCGCTTTATATTTACCTTTGATTTCATATGATGAGGGTTTGATCCTTCATATATGTAATGCTTAGGATTTATAAAGACTGGATTTAGTCAAGAATTTTAATTTTCACTTCTAGTATTCTATACAGTAATTTTTTAAGGTTTGAGGGATTGTACCCTACCCTATTTTCTCTAATTTGTCAAATCTAATTTCTTCACAATTTTTAGTTTTGTTTTTTCTTGAGTAACATTTTTATTTCACTAGAAATTTCCCAATCATTAATCATCCTTTCATATTTCTTTTGAGGAATCATTTCAAGATTCAATAACTTTCCCTATTAATAGTGCCAATTTGTGATCCCTGTGGATACGATCCTGATGTACCGGGTTTATTACTTGAGCGACAGGCTTGCACTTGAGCCTAGAGAAAACGCACTTTTGAGACAAATTCTTACTCGCGTCAAGTTTTTGGCGCCGTTGCCGGGAATTTCATCAATTGGTATAAATTAGGAAAGTTATTTTAATCTACAAGTGATTTTGAAAAAATAAACAAAATATATATATATTTTTTTTTACATCTCATCTCTTATATGCTTATATGCAGAATTCATCTTCCACCCAAGTTCACAAAAATCCTATTGCCGAAGCAAATTCTGAAAATTCCCATACCACCGAGTCTCCTCATTTTTGGGTTCCACCTCCTTCGCCTAATAATTCAATCACAAGTCGTTCATTGAGTCAAACATTGAGTGAGAATTCTGAATCTTTCGGTAGCGATATGTCGGAGAATGGTAGTGTTGGTGTTGGTGCTGGAGAGGATGAGATACCATACCTTCCCATAAAAGATTTGCTATTTCCAGAGAGAACTGTTACCCCTGGTTGCATTTTACTCCCGTATAATGCCGGTCAGTTCCATTTTAGAAATGGTATGATTCAAATTCTTCCCATATTTCACGGGATGGATTCTGAAAAACCATATCTCCATCTTAGAGAATTCGAGGAAGCATGTGAGACGTTTGGTGACCAAGCTTGTCCACAAGATGTAATCCGGTTAAAGCTTTTTCCTTTTTCCTTAAAGGATAAAGCTAAAACTTGGTTATGGTCCCTACCCCCAAATTCTGTGTTATCTTGGAGAGATATGCAAACCAAGTTTCTCTCCAAATTCTTTCCACAACATAAAACCAATTATGTTAAAGCCCAAATTCAAGCTTTTCGACAAAATGAGAACGACGCTTTTGACAAATGTTGGGAGAGATTTCAGGAGTTAGTTAGTGCTTGCCCACATCATGGATTTGAAAAGCATCATCTGATTTCATTTTTTCACCAAGGCCTTACTTTAGCATCCAAACAACTTGTTCAAACCATGTGTGAAAGACCTTTTTGGGAGTTATATTCAAGCGATGCTGAGGCTCATCTGAAATATGTAGCAGAGACTACACAAGCATGGGATATTTCTGATCCCAGTAGTCAAAATCAAAATCGACAAGTGCCTAATTTGCCTGCTGCGTCTGGTATTTATCAATTGGACAAGGACGCTTTGTTGGATCAAAATTTTGACCAATTGGAGAAGAATTTCAGAGATATGCTTGAAGTGCCGTTGAGAGAAGTAGTTGGACCCATGCAAGCCGAAAAGGAGAAAGTGTGTGCTATTTGTGCTGCGGGTCATTCTACCAAAGGATGTCCTACCATCCCTGCATACAAGGCAATGTACACTGAACGAGTTGAGGCAATAGGAGGGTTTCGCGGAAATTATAACGCACAGCAAGGGAATTCATACAATCAATCGTGGAGGAATAATCCTGGGTTCAATTATGGACAACCCCAAGGTGGGATGGTTCCTAACCCACATATGACTCTACCCCCACCTCCTCAATTTCAGCAAGTGGTTCCCCCGATGCCAAATCCTATGCAGGTACCACCTCCTGGTTTGTATGTCGCTCCACCTAGGCGATCTCTTGAAGATAACCTGAATCAATTCATCCAATCTCAAAAAGAGAGCAATGCTAAATATGATCGAATGTTCACTGAAATTCATACTAGTATTTCTAGGTTGCAATCAGCTGTGAATACTCAGGAGAAGGGTAAGCTCCCAGCTCAAGGCCGAAGACCTCCTCTTCAAGGACAACCCACGGTTATCTCCACATCATCGTATTTGCAAGAACAATGTCAAGTTGTTACTACTCTTCGTAGTGGCCGCGTAATTGATCTAGCACCAAAACTTCTAAAGGACAAAGATGAGGGAGTTGACCCTGAAATTTCCAAGGAATCCAAAACTTCCGAGTCTGCAGAGATTTCGTTAGAAACGGAATACAAAGATGAGGGAGTTGGACCTGAAATTGAAGTCAAGTTTCCCACTGCTGCTCCATTTCCTCAACGCTTAGTACCAACCAAAAAAAGGGCTTCGCGTACAGAAGTATTGGATGTGTTGAAGCAAGTAAAATTGAACTTGCCGTTTCTTGATGCTATTCAACAAATTCCAGCATATGCTAAGGTCATCAAAGATCTTTTGACTTTCAAACGACGGCTCAAGGTGAAGAAGAATGTTTTCTTAGCACAAAATGTGAGCTCGGTCCTTCTCAATGATCTTCCACCAAAATTCAAGGATCCTGGTGCACCTACAATTTCGTGCGTCATAGGAGAAAAAAGAGTGGAAAAAGCATTGCTTGACTTAGGTGCGAGTGTAAACATCCTTCCATACTCCATCTATAAGCAGCTTGATTTAGGTGATTTAAAACCCACCCGAATCACTCTACAGTTAGCAGATCGAACAGTGAAAGTGCCTCGTGGGGTTATAGAGGACGTGATAGCTGAAGTGGACACGTTCTACTTTCCTGTTGATTTTGTCATTTGGGACACTGAGCGTGCTCCCCATGTGAGAAATCATGTTCCTATAATATTGGGCCGTCCATTTTTAGCTACTGCTAATGCTTTGATCAATACACGAAATGGCCAAATGCAACTCACTTTTGGAAACATGACTCTCGAGACCAATATTTTCAATGTCGCTAACCAAATGGGTGATGAGGATGAAATTCTTGAGGTTGACCTTATTGAAGAAGTGGTGGATGAGCACATCGAGAAAATTATGGGAGGAGATGCATTGGAAGTGTGTTTAGTGCAAAGTGGTGAGAAAAAAAGTCCTTATACTGAGTTTGAGCAAGAGGTGGAAGAGTTGGAAACTTGGTTACAAGAGGAAGAGAGTTTTGAGAGTTTGAGAGAGGTTAACTGGATTTCTAGGTTTGAAGAATTGCCTCCGAGGGAGACAACCATGATTCCCTCTGAAAATAGATTTCCTAGTCTTGTTGAAGAAACTACCCTCACATGTCAAATATGCTTTTCTGGGAGAGAATGATACATTTCCTGTTGTTGTTTCTTCCCGTTTAGAAAAAAAGCAAGAGGGTATGTTATTGAATGTGTTACGGAAGCATAGAAATGCTTTTGGTTGGACCATAGAAGATTTGAAAGGTATAAGTCCATTGATTTGTACCCATAAAATCCATCTTGAGGAAGAAGTTAAGCCCTCGCGTGAGATGCAAATGCGATTAAACCCAACCATGAAAGATGTAGTAAGAGCAGAAATTATCAAATTGCTAGATGTTGGGATTATCTATCCCATTTCGGACAGTAAATGGGTGAGTCCAATTTAGATCATTCCACAAAAGTCAGGCATGACCGTGGTTGAAAATGCTAAGGGAGAATTAATACCTCAACGCACCACCACCGGGTGGCGTGTTTGCATTGACTACCGAAAGCTCAATACCGGAACTCGAAAAGACCATTTTCCCTTACCGTTCATCGATCAAGTGATTGAATGAGTGGCAGGCCATCCTTACTACTGTTTCCTACATGGGTATTCTGGTTATAATCAGATTGAAGTGGATGTACTTGATCAAGAAAAGACGACTTTTACATGTCCGTTTGCCTATAAACGTATGCCATTTGGGTTATGTAATGCGCCAGCTTCTTTTCAAAGGTGCATGCTAAGTCTCTTTAGCGGCATGATTGAAAAAGGTCTTGAGGTGTTCATGGACGATTTCAACATTTTCGGTCCATCTTTCGACCAATGTTTAGCTAATCTTGAAAGAGTTCTATTCCGATGTGTGGAAAAAGACTTAGTCCTCAATTGGAAAAAGTGCCATTTTATGGTCACTGAGGGCGTAGTTTTAGGTCACATAGTCTCATCTAGGGGGATTGAAGTTGATCGAGCAAAAATTGAAGTAATAGCTGAGTTACCCCCGCCAAAATCACTTAAAGATGTGAGGTCCTTTCTAGGCCATGCTGGATTTTATAGGAGATTTATCAAAGACTTTAGCACCATCGCTAGACCTTTGAGTAATCTTCTCATGAATGACACTCCATTTGAATGGAATAAATCATGCCAAGAAGCTTTTGATAAACTTAAAAGCATGCTTATGCGCCTATCATGCAAGCTCCTTACTGGTCTCTATCATTTGAGCTTATGTGTGATGCAAGTGATTATGCGATTGGGGCCGTTCTTGGACAGAGAAAAGATAAGAAAGCTCATGTGATTTACTATGCTAGCAGAACCTTATCGGGCCCTCAGCTTAACTACTCTACTATAGATAAAGAGTTACTAGCAGTCGTTTTTTCCCTCGATAAATTTCGCTCTTACATTGTTGGGTCGCCTATCATTTTCTTCACTGATCATTCGGCCCTTAAATACCTCTTGAGCAAGAAAGATGCCAAACCCCGTCTAATCAGGTGGATCCTACTCTTACAAGAGTTTAATCTCTCGATTCAAGATAAGAAAGGAGTAGAAAACGTCGTTGTTGACCATTTGTCACGCCTCTCGTTCGACGTACCTATTGATCCCATTCCTATAGACGAGTATTTTTCGGATGAAAATTTATTTGCTACTTCATCTCTCCCCTGGTTTGCGGATATAGTCAATTACCTTGTCACTGGAGTTGTTCCATCTAATTGGAATCCGCAAGAGATAAGGAAGTTCATAACATGGTCACGCAAGTTCTTTTACGATGATCCATATTTGTTTAAGTATTGTGCTTATTAAATCATCTGGAGATGTGTACCTAATGAAGAAATCCAAGGGGTAATTCGATTATGTCATTCGAAAGCATGTGGAGGTCATTTTTCCAAAAATAAAACTGCTGCAAAAATCCTTCAAAGTGGTCTCTACTGGCCCACAATCTTTCGGGATGTGAATACTTTTTGTAAATCATGCGATAGATGCCAAAGAATGGGAGCTATTACTCGCCGTGACATGATGCCATTAACCCCAATTCTAGTCTTGGAGTTGTTTGATTGTTAAGGTATTGACTTCATAGGGCCCTTTCCCCCCTATTTTGGTTTTCTATACATCCTCGTCGCTGTAGACTACGTCTCAAAATGGGTAGAGGCGATAGCTACTAGGTCGAATGATAATAAGGTGGAGATAAAATTCATTGAAGAAAACATACTATCTCGTTTTGGAATGCCTAAGGCCATAATCATTGATAATGGAACCTATTTTTGCAATAGGCCTACGGAGAAACTAATGCGAAAGTATGGAATTGTCCATAAAGTTGGAACAACTTATCACCCTCAATCGAATGGCCAAGCCGAGCTCGCCAATCGGGAAATCAAAAATATCATGGAAAAGACAGTCGAACCTAATAGGAAAGACTGGTCTCTCAGATTGAATGATGCGCTCTGGGCGTATAGAACCGCATATAAGAATCCCCTTGGGATGTCCCCATTTCGATTTGTGTACGGCAAGCCTTGTCATCTTCCGGTTGAAATCGAACACAAAGCGTATTGGGCTATCAAAAGGGTGAACTTCAACATGGATAAAACCGGTGAAACACGTAAACTTCAGTTGAATGAGTTGGAAGAAATACACAATGATGCGTTTGAAAGTGCTAAAATATCCAAGGAACGAATGAAATGAGCTCATGACAGAATCATTCGTAGGAAAGAGTTTCATTTGGAACAAAAATTACTTCTCTACAACTCGAGGTTGCACTTGTTTCCCGAAAAATTGCGGTCAAGATGGTCGGGTCCGTTCATTGTGAAAGAGGTATTTCCCCATGGAGCTGTTGAACTTAAAGATGAGAAAGGGGGAAACACATTTAAAGTTAATGGGCAACGTCTTAAGCCATATTTGGAAGCGATCGTCAAGGAAGCCTACACAATCTGGTTGTCGGACCCCATTTATGGGGATTGACTAAAAAAGGAAGTTGAGGTCGTCGCACCCCCGACATGTATGGGGTGATGGTTGTACATAAGAGTCTTAGGAGTCAGGAGTCGTAAGTTTGTGTGTCAGTCCCGGGGTTAGGAATCCGACGTGTTGAGGGGTGTTAAGGTTTCGATGAGCATTGCGGGAATTTTGAAGTGCGAGATTTTCTAAAGGAATCATTGGAATGGAGAAAAGGATCATAAACAGTGAGAGGAGTAGAGAGAGGGAAATTCTAAAAATTCAGCAGACCGGACTGGTCCGGTCCTGAATTAAAAGAACGGATCCGGTTAAGGAGGATCGGCCCGGGTGAAAATAAAAAGAACCGATCTGGTTAAGCCGGATCGGTCCGGTTCTACAATCGTATCGGTCCGGTCATCTGCAGAATTTTCCTTCCCGAGGTTCACACCTCTTCAATCCAAACCAAATTCATTCCCCCAATCCCCTCTTTGTCCCAAAAATTCGTCCCCCCTATTTCCCCCCATCCATTCCCTCCTATTTCATAATCTGATAAGCACCCAAAACTGTACAATTTATACCCCGAATAGATGTATTTTAGTTGCTAATTCTCGACAATATGGGTCTTATGCACTTAATTGTTCAATATGCAGGCTTAATGCACGTTGCGGTGTTCAAACGCGTATTTCAAGGAAATTGTGCATTTTAATAGAGCTAAATACCCTTATCCCGTAACATAGCCTACCCTAAACCTAAGCCTTAGCCTGTCCCAAAACCGCGTGTGTGTTTGACTTTTCCTTTTTATTTCTTTTACTTAAATTTTTAGTTTGAGCCATTTTTATTTTTAGGATTTATTTTAGATTTATTTAGTATTTTCTAGGTTTTATTTTCTATTTTTCTATTTTATTTTAGTTTAGTTTAATTTAATTTAATTTTTTATTTTTATTAATTTTTAGTTTTATTAGGATTAGTTTTTAGGAGCTTATTTTTAGTTTATTAGATTTTATATTTTTTTTAGGACTTTAATTTTCATTTAGAATTTTATGTTTTTATTTCTTTTCTTTTATTTTAGTTTTTAATAGCTTAGGATTTTATTTTTAGTTTTAATATTTTTATTTTTTTTAGTTTGTTTTATTTATTTTTTTAGTTAGATTTTATTTTTTTTAGTTTTAATTTTAATTGAGTCTTGTTATATTTTTAGGGGTCTAAATTAAACACACACAACCCCCTTATCCTACACTCCCATACACCCATTTACACCTAAACTAACATCCTCACCCATACCATACACCCTCACCCTCACACACCTACTCTACACCCTCACCCACACTAACACCCCACTTCATCTTCAACCTCCAACTCACCCCTTTCTCTCTCCTCTCACCAAAAACCTCCATTAAACTAAACCCCTCTCTCTCCTCCCTCACCCACACACTCTCTCTCTCTTACACTATTCACCTTCTTCCACCTCCATTTATCCACCATTAACCCAACAAAAACCACCACCATCAACTCTATCCTCATCTCACCACCACCTCCTCCCAGTTCCAACCAACCCCTCGCCCCTCTCCGGCGACCTGCAACCCACCCCTACCCATCGTCAACTCCCCCGTCGCCACAACCATCAACCCGTCACCTGCCGACGCTGATCCACTCCGGCGGTCAAGACCCATTTCCCCATCCCAAAAGCCATTTTCATCCAAAACCCATTTGAAAACCAAAACTCATTTCTCCAAATAAAAAAAAAAGGGTAATTATATTTAGGTCCCATTTATTGGGTCAACAAGCTTATAAGTCCTATTGACTTTTTAATAATCCCATAGGTCCTATTCCAACTTTTCAGGAAATTTTTTCACAATTTTACCCTTTTAAAACCAACCATCCGTAACTTCCTTGAGGAAGTTACATAAGTGGTTGGACTTTTTTTTTTAATCTTTAAATGATCATAACTTTTGATTCACAAATCCGTTTTTCGCAAAATTACTATTTTTGAAATCTGCTCGACGAGATCTATCAAACAAGATCCATGAAGACTATAAAATTCCAAAGAAAAAAATTTACACAAACAGTAAACTTTACTCTATGCACTAGAATATGAAATAGTTTTATATCTGTGAAATTTCACAAACAGACAGTAACATTTACTGTGGTAATACTACACAGTAAATATATATATATATATATATATATATATATATATATATATATATATATATATATATATATATATACATCCGGGGGATCCAAACCCTCTTTTTTCAAAAATACCTTATATTTAAAGGTTCGCGCTAACGGCATCCAAAATACAACCATTGTTGGAGCTTCAACGACCTTCGTCAGAGCTCCGATTTGGGGTGGGTAAGGGTGGCATGTGATGCCGCTGGCGCGGACCTTTGAAAATAAGAGACTTTTGAATAAATGGGCTTTGGATCCACCGGAGTATCATGGGGTGCCGCTGGCGCGGACCTTTGAAAATAAGATTGGATCAATGGGATAGGGATCATCTGGAGAACCAATTTGGGGTGAATAGGGGTGGCACAGAACTTTAAAAATTTACGAGCATATTATATATATATATATATATATATATATATATATATATATATATATATAGTTTGTAAAAATGTCATAGATATTAAACTTTATTTTGTACACCAGAAAATGAAATAGTTTTATATTTGTGACATTTTCACAAACAATAACATTTACTGTGATAATATATTTATGAAATAGTTTTATATATATAACATTTTCACAAACAGTAACATTTACTGAGTTATATTACATAATATATATATATATATATATATATATATATATATATAGACACACACACACACACACGGTAGATCCAAACCACTATTTTTTTTCAAAATTACCATATTTTTAAATGTTTACGCTAGCGACATTCAATCCCCACCACTACCCACCCCCATTGTCGGAGCTTCAACGACTTTCATCAGAGCTATGGTTTGGGTTGGTAGTAGTGGCATAGGGTGCTGTTGGTGCGGACCTCTGAAATTAAGAGAATATTAGATAAATTGATTTTGGATCCACCGGAGCTCCGATTTGGGGTGAGTAGGGGTGACATTGAGTTAGGTTTATATCTATAACATTTTCACAAGCATTAACATTTACTGTGTTCATATAACACAGTATATATATATATATATATATATATATATCCAAACCTCTTTTTTCTGATATTATCTTATTTTTAACGGTCCGCGCCAGCGGCATCCAATCCCCACCACCACCCACCCCCTTTATCGGAGCACCAACAACCTTCATCAGAGCTCTGATTTGAGGTGGTATGGGATGCCGATGTAACATTTTCACAAACAGTAACATTTATTATTTGTGAAAATATTACAGATATAAACCTAATCCAATGCTATCCCTACTCACCTCAAACTAGAGCGCCGATGTATCCAAACCCCATTTATCCAATATTCTCTTATTTTCTAAGGTCCGCGCCAGTGGCACTCCATGTCACCCCAAATGAGAACTCTGATGAAGGTTGTTGGAGCTCCGATAATTGGGGTTGGTGGTGGTCGGGATTAGATACCGCTAGCACGGGGCGTTAAAAATGAGACAATATCAGAAAAAAGAGGTTTGGATCCACCGTATATATATATATATATATATATATATATATATATATATATATATATATACTGTGTTATAACACAGTAAATGTTAACGTTTGTAAAAATATTATAGATATAAACTTAACCCAATGTCACCCCTACTCACCCCAAATCGGAGCGCCAGTGGATCCAAACTCCATTTATCTAATAATCTCTTAATTTCATAGGTCCGCGCCAGCGGCACCCTATGCTACTACTACCCACCTAAATCATAGCTCTGATGAAAGTCGTTGAAGCCTCAACAATTGGGGTGGGTAGTGGTGGGGATTGAATGTTTCTAGCGTAAACCTTTAAAAATATGGTAATTTAAAAAAAAGAGGTTTGGATATACCGTGTGTGTGTGTGTATATATATATATAAACTCAGTAAATGTTACTGTTTGTGAAAATATTATCTATATAAAACTATTTCATAAATATATTATCACAGTAAATGTTATTGTTTGTGAAAATGTCACAAATATAAAACCATTTCATTTTCTGGTGTATACAATAAAGTTTAATATGTATGACATTTTTACAAACTATATATATATATATATATATATATATATATATATATATATATATATATATATATATCCAATATGCTCCTATTTTTAAAGTTCTGTGCCACCCCTATTCACCCCAAATTGGCGCTCCAGATGATCCCGATCCCATTTATCCAATCTTATTTTCAAAGGTCCGCGCCAGCGGCCCCCCATGATACTTTGGTGGATCCAAAGCCCATTTATTCAAAAGTCTCTTATTTCAAAGGTCCGCACCAGCGGCACCACATGCCACCCTTACCCACCCCAAATCGGAGCTCTGACGAAGGTCGTTGAAGCTCCAATAATGGTGGTAAGGATTGGATACCGCTAGCGCGAACCTTCAAATATAAGGTAATTGTGAAAAAAAGGGTTTGGATCCACCGTATATATATATATATATACTGTGTAGTATTAGCACAGTAAATGTTACTGTCTGTTTGTGAAATTGTTGCATATATAAAACTATTTCATATTCTAGTGCATACAGTAAAGTTTACTGTTTGTGTAAATTTTTTTTCTTTGGAATTTTATAGCCTTCATGGATCTTGTTTGATAGATCTCGTCGAGCAGATTTCAAAAATAGTAATTTTGTGAAAAACGGATTTGTGAATCAAAAGTTATGATCATTTCAATATTAAAAAAAAATGTTCAACCACTTATGTAACTTCCTCAAGGAAGTTACGGATTGTTGGTTTTAAAAGGGTAAAATTGGAAAAAAAGGTTCCAAAAAATTAGGAATAGGACTTATATGTAAGGGAAAAACATGATGGGACTAGAATGTATATAAGAAAGTCTAATAGGATCTAAACGTAAATGCCCCCATAAAAAAATTCCACGATCTGCTTTCCTAACAAACAAAGCTATACCAAAAATAAAACATTTAACCCATGTGACTAAAAACCAATTCCCATTTAACCCTCTTTTACCCAAATACCCCCAACTACCTAACTTTAAGCCACTTTCCTAAAATACCCCATAAAACAAATCAGATTTTTGTGACCTCACACCTCTCAACCCACATGCTCCTCACACCATTCCCACATGCACCTTAATTCTTCCAAAAATACCCCCATGCTCCATGTCTTGTATAAATTGAAGAGGATGACCCATTTGCAAAGAGATCTCAAAATTAGTTTTAAGCTAGGTGTGATAAAATTCTCCCCACCCCTCTATGTTGAGTATTTGCATTTTTAGCAAATACCTCAATATAGAGGTGTGTGTTGAAAATTATCTCTAGGATAAATTTCACCCCATCCCTCTATTATGAATTATTGCATTTTTAGCAATTATTCATAATAGATTGATGTAGTGAAATTTATCCCTCATGGGAGATAAATTCTAACCCATTACTTTATGTTGAGATTTTGCATTTTTAGCAATTATCTCAATATAAATTAATGATCTAGAATTTATTTCTTTGGGTGAATTCTAATGTATAATTTTAGGATTTGCATTTTTAGCAAATCTCTTTTATTATTTAATTGTCCATTATGAATTCATCCACTATCCTTTTTATTTTTAGTTTGTAATTTTTAGTTTAGATTCAAATAAATACATGAGTGGGGGATTATGATTGATTGATTTTGGATGTGTAATTGAGAGATTGATGAGGTTATTGAAGATTTCATGTCAATTCAAGGCTTAAATGGGTTTGATCTCCTAATCTTTTACTTTTCTTTTAATCATCTCATGCTTTTAATTGTTTATCTTATATTTTTTGGATGATGATTAGTGAGGGCTAATCTCCATTTATGTGATGAAATTATGAAGCACTCATGAGTCCAATTTTGTTAGTTTACTTATTAGGACAATTTTGTTTATATCACTTTTCTTAAATTAGCTTTTATTTCGTAATTAGTAGTTATAAAAATTAGTATATAGTTAGTTAATTAATATTCCCTTGAAAAATTCATAAAAAAATATAAAAAGCAAAAATAAATAAATAATAATAATAAATGCAAATGAATCTATATATGCCCTCTCCAATTTTGTGTTTCACCCTTAGATTTGGATTGACTCCCTTACTTACCCTCTACACTAGTTTTGTTATAATTTTGTAGGATCAAGGGAATTTTTGATGGATAGATAAGTTGCACAACGACAAAATCTACATTAGAAGCAATTTTTTATTTATCAAATGACGCCATTGCCGATCTTTGGAGCTTGAAGCACTTGCGAGGATTACATATTTGTGATTCATTTGTATTGCACTTTTTATTTTTATTAGTACCATTTTTTAGAAGGCTTGTATTAGGATTTTATCATTGGCTTGTATTGCCGTGCATAGAGACACCATTTATTTTTCATTTAAATTTGTAATAATTCAAGTCAAGCGTGATAGGGAAACCGGACAAGGTAGAGAGAGGGCGTCCATTGGCGAGGATTTAGAAGCCTCTCTACCTTGGATCGGTAAGACTCCGGGGGACGACTGAGATAGGCGTGATCTCCCCCCGGTCGACTCAAATTTTTCGTCACCCCACGGCCTAAAAACCGTGGGAGGTACATTTTTTAAACCCCCGCGCATCTCCTGTCAGCGAGTCAATTATTGTGTATGCTTGGGTGCCCTTATGTGATTTTATTCTCGCATTTATTTTTTGAATGGTGTGATGAATTAAATTACTAAGACCTACACCCGGTCACTCACGAGAATGGATTTCATCACCCGACTCACTCGCTTATCATTGCGTGTTACCTTAGCCATCACTAAATTTAAAATCAATCAACTAGGTAGCCCACTAGGAGAAAATTTTGCAAAGGCGATCACTCAGATAATTCCGTGATATTTTATCGCCCACGGACTTAATTAAAATTTGACTACCCTCTCACTAAATTTAAATATAAAAATTGGCTATATGCTAGTTAGGAAATTTTCTTGACTTGTGTGTGTCCAATTCATTTTCCGGTAGTCGATTTTAGTTAGTTCGTCCAATTCAAAGAGTCCATATTTTTTCCCCACCATTTTTCTTCCTTTATTTTTTTACAAAAATCCAAAAATATTTTCTTTCATTTTTATTAAAAAAAAAATCCAAAAATATTTTCTTTCCTTTTGAAAAAAAAAATCGAAAAATATTTTTTTTCCTTACCTTTTCTTCCAAAAATATTTTTTTCCTTTATTTTTTTAATTTTATTTTTTAGAAAAAATCCAAAAATATTTTTTTTCCCTCCATTTTCTTCAAAAAAAATCCAACAATATTTTCTTCCTTTCATTCTCTAAAAATCCCAAAAATATTTCCTTTCTTTTTCAAATTATTCAAAAAAAAATGTGAAAATCTTCAAAATAAAAAATAAGGCCGTGATTGGTGTTTCTTCACCCTCACCCTTGTCAAATTATCGAACAAGACTGACGCTTCAGTCTTGTTTGGGGGTGATCTTCATCACCCCATTATTCTGCCACCCCGCGCTTTCATAGTTCTTATCTTTAGGGTGAGATTCTATCGGTCTGGTTGAAGACGTTAAACTTAGCGCTACCGGGAGGCAGCCCGCGTTTCTTGTACTAGTCTTATCCTGTTTGGGGGTGGTGTTTCACATCACCCTATGCTTTCCCTGTTATAGACTTGTACACCATTTTTTTTTCTTATCACTTACTCAGGTTTATTCTTGCATTCATCTGTCCACTTCATTAGCGGTTCATTCTGGTAATCTCTTTCCTACCTTATGCCCTCAATTTTAAAACTCATTTAACTTAACATCGAGGACGATGTTCCTTTTTGTTTGGGGGTGGGGAATTTTATCAAAATCGTGCCTCTTTTGAAAAATTTTGATTTTTAAACCTGATTTTTAAAATTTCGTACAATTTCTTTCATCTCATTCAGTGACATGAATTTTCAATCATCCATCTTTTTAAGTCTAGGAAACAAGCTAGAGAATATTTTTTCTAAATGGCTTATGTAATACGTAACAAGGAATTTTGCACTATGAATTCCTAGACTCAACAAAAATTTACGCACTTATCAAGTCACTACGGTTAGAGTTGAGGAGTACTACAATTCTAAAGAGAACCTTAAGGATCACTAGTAGAGACTTTAGCCCGTGAGATTCGTGCATTTCACCTTTTTGATAGTTTTACGCAATCTCCGAGTCACAAGTTGATTCAACTTCTTTTGGGTCGGCACTTTAATTGTTGTATGATCTCATTATCTTTCATAAAATTTTGGCCTGATCACCGAGAACGAAATCACTTTCGAGTTGTAAGAAACACGTGTCTTGAAATTTGTACCGAACACTAGGTTTTCACCACACCTTCAATCATACACCAACCAAATTCCATTTATCATACACTCATACACCTTCCATTTTCCATATCATCACCATATACCATACCACCCATTTCCATATCCACAGAGAATAGTGTTGAAAGTAAAAGGAGAAGATCCGTCATAGAGAGTGTTTGCATTTTTAGCGAATATCTCTCCCAAAGCCGATTCATATGGAGAAATTTTTTCTACAAATCTATGTTGGGGTTATTTGTATTTTTAGCAGATTTATCTCATACATTGATGCGTATTTTGAAAGAGAGAAAAAAATATATAGAAAAAAAAGGAAAGTAAAAAAAAGGGAGATGATCTATCATAGAGAGTGTTTGCATTTTTAGGGGATATCTCTCCCAAAGCCGCTTTAGATAGAGAAAAATTAAATACAAATCTATGTTGGGGTTATTTGTATTTTTAGCAGATTTATCTCATACATTGATTTGTATTTGGAAAAGAAGAAAAAGAGAAAGTTGCAGTCAAGAAATAGAGACATTTGTTCGTCTATGAGTGATACACTCTTCTCAAATATATACCATCCTATCTCATATCATCATATCCTTCCCATTTCATTTCCCCCTCACCCATATACATACATGTTCCCCTAGGCGTTCGGGCAAATGAAAGTAAACGTGGTGAATAACTCGGCGTTCTCACTATAGTGATTAGCATTCCTTTCATGAGATCATTTTTCTTTCTAATTGTCCGTTCTTTCTTATGTGTGTGTGAGACGTTTGAACTTGATTACCTTTACTCACCTCCAAGAGCGATACACTAACCCATATCTCGAGAGTTCGTTTGAGAGAGTTATATCTAGTGAGATTTTGAAGTTGAAGCGTTGATTCCGACAAGGCAATCTAGGGATTACTCTTGTGATACTCGACCCGTTTTGACTGATTCACACTACACACGTTGAGTTCTAGGAAGGATGTGCCTTGAGTATTGACTTAGCTTAAATTTTTATGCACTTCTAACTTGTATTTCTGAAAATATTTCTCATGTGATGGATTGTGCGATTATTCTACATCTAATAAGAGATTGACTGCCTTTTAATAAATCTTTTCAAATAAGAATTTTGTGGGTATATTCCCTACAAACCCTCACGAGACACAACTCGTCCTGTAGGGCAACCTATAGGTTTAAAGGCTTGTTGCACATGCTAAGTGCAATCGCAAGTGCCCGCGAAAGTGGTACACTTTTGGTTTCTTATCTTTCTCTTTCTCTCTATCTTATTGCTCGAGGACTAGCAATGCTCTGTTTGGGGGTGGTGTGATAAGCACCCAAAACTGTACAATTTATACCCCGAATAGATGTATTTTAGTTGCTAATTCTCGACAATATGGGTCTTATGCGCTTAATTGTTCAATATGCAGGCTTAATGCACGTTGCGGTGTTCAAACGCGTATTTTAAGGAAATTGTGCATTTTAATGGAGCTAAATACCCTTATCCCGTAACATAGCCTACTGTAAACCTAAGCCTTAGCCTGTCCCAAAACCGCGTGTGTGTTTGACTTTTCCTTTTTATTTCTTTTACTTAAATTTTTAGTTTGAGTCATTTTTATTTTTAGGATTTATTTTAGATTTATTTAGTATTTTCTAGGTTTTATTTTCTATTTTTCTATTTTATTTTAGTTTAGTTTAATTTAATTTAATTTTTTATTTTTATTAATTTTTAGTTTTATTAGGATTAGTTTTTAGGAGCTTATTTTTAGTTTATTAGATTTTATATTTTTTTAGGACTTTAATTTTCATTTAGAATTTTATGTTTTTATTTCTTTTCTTTTATTTTAGTTTTTAATAGCTTAGGATTTTATTTTTAGTTTTAATATTTTTATTTTTTTTAGTTAGTTTTATTTATTTTTTTAGTTAGATTTTATTTTTTTAGTTTTAATTTTAATTGAGTCTTGTTATATTTTTAGGGTTCTAAATTAAACACACACAACACCCTTATCCTACACTCCCATACACCCATTTACACCTAAACTAACATCCTCACCCATACCATACACCCTCACCCTCACACACCTACTCTACACCCTCACCCACACTAACACCCCACTTCATCTTCAACCTCCAACTCACCCCTTTATCTCTCCTCTCACCAAAAACCTCCATTAAACTAAACCCCTCTCTCTCCTCCCTCACCCACACACTCTCTCTCTCTTACACTATTCACCTTCTTCCACCTCCATTTATCCACCATTAACCCAACAAAAACCACCACCATCCACTCAATCCTCATCTCACCACCACCTCCTCCCAGTTCCAACCAACCCCTCGCCCCTCTCCGGCGACCTGCAACCCACCCCTACCCGCCGTCAACTCCCCCGTCGCCACAACCATCAACCCGTCACCTGCCGACGCTGATCCACTCTGGGGTCAAGAAGACCCCATCCCGAAAGCCATTTTCATCCAAAACCCAGTTGAAAATCAAAACTAATTTCTCCAAATAAAAAAAGCCACGATTTGCTTTCCTAACAAACAAAGCTATACCAAAAATAAAACATTTAACCCATGTGACTCAAAACCAATTCCCATTTAACCCTCTTTTACCCAAATACCCCCAACTACCTAACTTTAAGCCACTTTCCTAAAATACCCCATAAAACAAATCAGATTTTCGTGACCTCACACCTCTCAACCCACATGCTCCTCACACCATTCCCACATGCACCTTAATTCTTCCAAAAATATCCCCATGCTCCATGCCTTGTATAAATTGAAGAGGATGACCCATTTGCAAAGAGATCTCAAAATTAGTTTTAAGCTAGGTGTGATAAAATTCTCCCCACCCTTCTATGTTGAGTATTTGAATTTTTAGCAAATACCTCAATATAGAGGTGTGTGTTGAAAATTATCTCTAGGATAAATTTCACCCCATCCCTCTATTATGAATTATTGCATTTTTAGCAATTATTCATAATAGATTGATGTAGTAAAATTTATCCCTCATGGGAGATAAATTCTAACCCATTACTTTATGTTGAGATTTTGCATTTATGTTGAGATTTTGTATGCGTGAATCTGTGTCCATTATATTTACTCTTTATATCATGCATACCAAGAGAAAACAACCACAATCCGAATGATTCTTTTGTGAGTGCATTCGTAAGAATTTGAATCAAAATGAATTTTCGGAAAGTAACGTAATGCTCAATCGGTGGAAATTTGAGGTTTAATTTCTGGCTTTACACACACACATTATGGTTTGAGACATTTGAATATGAATATATGGTGATTATTTTTCGAAAAAGTTTAAATTGTACAATTTTTAAGTATTTTGATATTTATTTGAGTCAATAAAGAATTTTGTGGGTATATTCACTGCAAACCCTCACGAGACAAAACTCGTCCTACTAGGGTAACCTAGGGGTTTAAAGGCTTGTTGCATACACTAAATGCAATCTCTTGCCTGTGAAAAAGGTATTCTATCCTAATAAAAGAATTGAGCTTTAAACTATTTTCAGTTACATTGCCTGGGACATGCAAAGTCCTAAGTTAGGGGGATTTGACCAAGCGTAAATTCTTCTGAATTTAGCCCCTTAAGTTAGTGATTTTAATATCTCGAACAAGGTAATTGAATCATTTTTATTCCATATCACTCCATTGACTATTTCTAACAATTTTCCCAAGTTTTCGTGTGTTTGTGATGGATTTTTCAGGAATGGAATGTAAGAAAGGAGAGAAAGAAACCAGAAGAAATGAGAAGATGAAAGGAAGAAAAGTCAAAGGGAAAAAGCGTAAAGTTCTACTCAAAATTCGAATCCGACACCTAAAGGGAAGTTGAAGAACATGACTCCACAAGAGCATCGGAAGAAACGACACTCAAATCGGAGTTAGAGATTAAAAGTTATGGCCAGTCAAAGATGAAAGGAAAAAGTCAACATGGGAGAAAATCGGACCGATCCGGTGGGAACCGAACCGATCCGAAATGACCAAGTCCAGTAGACCCCGGATGGATGACAAATCGATGACAGCAGAACCGATCCGGATGATACCGAATCGGTCCGGAAGAATAAAAAAAGAACCAATCCGATGGCTGAAAAACGGACCGATCCGAGGGCTATCTAGACCCGTCCGAGCATGCAAAATCCTGGCATTTATTGTGAAGATTTTGACATGCATAACTAGTGAATACTTGCGCAACAAGCGATTATGGCTGTCAAACGCGTGTTAATTTGCGCTATAAAAGCCCATGCCCTACATCATTCTAAAGAGGTCGAATTCTAGATTGGTTTTTGAGAGGGTAATTCAGAAGTTAGCAAAAAATTTCATTTTCTTTAGGAGTTTTTCATGAACCCTAGTTTGTAAGGATTTCTGGATTCTAATTCTTTTCCTGCTGCTGAATTCAAGTAAAACAATTTCATTCTCTTGTTTGATTGTTTGCAAATTATTTATAATGTTTTGTAGATCTATAATTATGTGTATGAATTTGTCTTTTAATCAAATCATGTCTAGCTAAATTCATAAGGGTTGGGGTACATGAACTCAATCCAAGGCAAATTACTTATATATAAAATAGAGGGTAAATTAAAGTCTGATCGAATCGTGAATGAGAATTATACAAACATAGTCAATCTTTTAATCTCTCTTGCCCTAGGTACTTGAGATGTTTAAGAACGCTTTGCGAGTGTAATTGTCCATTCACCGCTTTATATTTACCTTTGATTTCATATGATGAGGGTTCGATCCTTCATATATGTAATGCTAAGGATTTATAAAGACTGGATTTAGTCAAGAATTTTAATTTTCACTTATAGTATTCTATACAGTAATTTGTTAAGGTTTGAGGGATTGTACCCTACCCTATTTTCTCTCATTTGTCAAATCTAATTTCTTCACAATTTTTAGTTTTTTTTTCTTGAGTAACATTTTTATTTCACTAGAAATTTCCCAATCATTAATCATCTTTTCATATTTCTTTTGAGGAATCATTTCAAGATTCAATAACTTTCCCTATTAATAGTCCCAATTTGTGATCCCTGTGGATACGATCCCGACTTACCGGGTTTATTACTTGAGCGACAGGCTTGCACTTGATCCTAGAGAAAACGCACTTTTTAGACAAATTCTTAGTCGCGTCAATGCACCTACATGTATGTTCCCTTTTTTCTCCTCTTTTATTTCTTGCACATATCTACATCATGCTTATATCATATCTCACTCACTCCTCATGCACACACTTGATACTTTCCATGTACATTTCACACTACATACACATAGGATCACTTTTATCCACATGTTACACTTAGAATATCCATTCTTAGGTGTCACTAACACACACTTCCACTTATCACAGATGTATATATCCATGCTCACTCACACTTGTCACACACCACTTGTAGTGGATACATGTTTAGGTTCACTACCACACACTCACTCAAAGATATTCATACATCAATCACTCTCACATATTCATGCTTAGTATAATCTTCATGCTCCATGCTAGATTTACTCTTTTTTATATATATACTCGTTCGTTCTTACCCATTAGTATAATGATCACCATGCCAAATAAAATACTCTCTCCATGATATACTAAACAAGAATCATGCATTTTGCACACTACATCACCAAAGATCATAGCTATTGACCAAATTTTATCCTGTAACTGGGGGGTCACTTCATGATGGATGTTGGTCCGGTAGTTCGCAGTTACCCTAAGGGATATGACTCTCACCTTCCGTTGTCCAAGTACCTTCGATGTATATCTAACGGTTCCCCCCGCATCGTACCGCTCGACCGAAGTCATGACAGGAGGTATATCACTGGGAAGTCATTCACGTACGTCGAGTATATCGAATTCTCTCTCACATGTACTGTCCCCATGAGGTAGATAGTGAGGAAATTCATGTACACTTAGGTATATCAAAGGGCTTATCCACACATAACGATTACCCTCAAAAGCAAGAAGTATATCATAGAAGTCATGCCAAAGGGGAGAACCCTTACTATTAACCCAACAACTTCATACCCTCATATAGGAGTAAAACTTAGGGCACTTATATTTAGTTTTTCGGTTACTACCCCAAACTCTGTCGAAATGACGGGTCGGCTTGCCGAGCAAATTTTTGCATGATTTTGCCTTTTTTAAAATGGGGACCACCCTATCCATGAGCCTCGTAATAAGTCCATTCACGTTTTAAATATTTTTCAAACCTAATTTTCCCCAGCTTAGGCCCCATCCAGCATTTATTTTTTCATTTAATAAAACCTAATATAAGTGAGAACATAATAATACTAATAATAATCATGTTGAGACCCTTTCCTTATTTTTCCTCCTTTACCAAAAGTGTCAAAAACATTTTCCCCTATTTTATCAAATTACCAAAAACATCTTTCCTTCCTTTTACCAGACATATTTTCCTTTTTTTACCCAAAAACATTTTGTCCTCCTCCTTTCCCAAAATGTCAAAAATATTTTCCTCCCTTTTCAGTAATAACAGTTTTCCCCCTTCTCTTTCAAAAATAAATCCAGATCTCTCTCCTTCTCAGGTCGATCGCATACTCGACCCTTGGCCTGGCTCCCTATTAGCTTAAATCTTATGTCAAACCACCCCAGGGCTCCGTTAGTTCCCTCTCTACTTACTATGAGTATGAAATTCACCTTCATCTACTTTTCATGGAGAACACACATTAAGTACCGAATGTGCATCCAAATTTGATGATGGTTCTAGCCCAACTTACTGTTAAGATTGACAACCGTGATATGGGTTCGCTCGTACATAATCCTGAGGTCCTCTTACCTCGTGATATGGGTTTGCCCATACGTGAGCTTATTTAAGTCCCCGAGGAATATCAGCACGCTCCATATGCCCCTCCTGCTAATAGGCCATTGCCAGCTCAGCTCCCTATGCTTAATCTTGCCTAGCCAGGGGTAAACCTACCTGTGACCATCGATTTGAAGGAATAAGAATTAAAAAATTTCAAGGAGGACCTTAAGATGTTGACCATTCACCAAGTCCGAATTTTTGGGAACTACATGGATTACACCCATATGTCTCCCTATCCTAATGCAAGGCTGTCAAAAAGGTTCAAGATGCCTGAAATCAAAAAATTTGAGGGTAGTGGATCTTCAATTTTTCATCTTCGAAGTTACCACTGAGCCATGACTCTCTTAGGTGCCTCCGAGGAAATAATGGCCCAAATATTCCAACAGACATTGAAAGACAACACTCTTCGCTTGTTCTTATCTCTTGAGCAGTCTAGGATTTACAGTTGGGAAGATGTTGCCCGTGAATTCATGTCACAATACAAGTATAACTAAGAATTGGATGTTACTCTCCGTGATTTATATCTACTCAAACAGAATCTAGGGGAAACTATCAGTAACTGCATAGTAAGATGGAGCAAAAAAGAGGCCAACATGGCCAATCGACCTTCCAAAGAGGAGCAAGTTAGTATTATGAAGAAAAATTTCTTACCCCATGTCTAAGAAATGATGGTATGAGAGTACTACCCCCAATTCTGAGCCCTTAGGGAAGTATGAGTAGAGATCGAAGAAGGTCTTCCCTAGACAAAATTTGAACAAAAGAAAGTATTTGGACAATTTACTCCTAAAAAGTATGAGAAGCCTACCAGTACCATAGTTTCAGCAATTAATAACATCTATTAGTCTTCCACTTTGTGGGCACCAGAAAGTCGCCCTAACCCAGTCAAAAAGGAATATACTGAGTTTCATGCTCCGCTCTCTAAAATTTACCAAGCCCTTTTAAGCTGAAATCTTATCAATCCATTGGACCCTCATCTATTACCAAACCCACTTCCCCAAAATTTTAAACTACATGCCCATTGTGATTTTAACCAAAGTGCTGACCACACCACTGATTTGTGTTTCCACCTCTAAAATGTAATTTAAGGTCTGATTGACCAGGGTACCATTGCCCCACCAGCCAATCCTAAACCACATACTACCCATAATCCATTCACAAATCATGAAAATACCATCTTCTTTAAAGAAGACCTATAATTTGATCCATCTACCCAGATTGTACCCAGGAAAATCTCCCATCATACCAATATACTCCCCTAAACCCCTCCAAGTTTGCCCACATATTCTCCTACATCTTACCTATTTTTTCGATCAGGCCATGTCACTTCTTACTAGAGAATCTCTTGTTATTCGTACCCATTTCGGAGGGAAAGATATGGAATTATTAGCAGTATTGAACCAACTTTTAGATTTTAGGCTTAAATTTCTCTAAAAAATGACCATTAATTGCCAGAGATTTAGTACGCTATTTTTAAAAGCTCAAAAATGGGCTTAAGAGTTAGATAAGTGGGTGATACCTACCGATGAAGTCATCTTAGATGATGTCATCCAGATCACGACAGACTTATTTCAACAGACCGATGAAATTTTTAGTATGTCCGAGCTACTTGATGCTTTGAAACTACAAGGGTGCCTGGTCCCTAAACTTATACATCTCCCCATTGAGTGGGATGATATATACGAAGAGACCATTGAGCTTATAGAGTGAATTGACATTTTATGGAAAGAAGATGTCATTGCCACCAGATGGGTAGACGAATTAAAGATCAAAGTCCAGACAAGACCATCCCAGTAGTCAGTATATATGGAATGATATCGTTTAAGGAGATGATAGGAGAAATCAACAAGGTGGTCGAATATCCCGAGATAGTTGAGGAAATGAGGTTTTTATTTTCCCCCTCTTCTGTAAACCATATTACTATATCAGGGAGAAATTACCAGATTCCAAACCCGCCACCACGCCAGAAAAGAAGTGAATTTGATCGGATCTCTAACCTATACTAGAATGTTTTCCTTCTCATAAGAAGAAATTCCTAATTTTGGACCAAATCACAACTCTGCTCTTAATATCTCTATTGAAGTAATGGGAAAAACCGTGCCAGTTTCACTTGTCGATAAGGGATCAGCTCTTAATGTTTGCCCATTGAGAATCCTCAACTGCTTGGAACTGAGAGTGAGTGACCTTTTCTCTAACCTCTTTTGTGGTGAGCGCTTATGATAATACTCGTCGAGAAGTTATGGGATCCATAAAGATTATAATTGGGCCTATCACTATAAATCCCGTTACATAATTCCATGTCATCGACATGCCGACTTATTTCAACATGTTGCTCTGACAACCATGGCTCTATAGTATGAAGGGTATGTCTTCTTTCTTCCATAAGAAACTAAAATTATTCGCCAATGGGTAGGTCATCACCATCTTGGGCGATGATGATACACAGAATGCAAGCACCAAAAATCCGAGACTAGAGATACAACATGGGGAAAATGATATGCTCCTATCAGGTTTCTAAGTCAAACCGCTTTCGCTCCCAGTAGGGGATGATTTCAAATATAGGGTTTGTCCAGAACATAACCCTCATGGAAACTTCAATGTGATACAGATGTTCAAGAATATGCAATTCATACCCCAACTTGAGCTGGGATTATGTCAATAGGGAATAGTAGAACCCATTGTGTTGAAGAAGGTCTTTCCTCCTTGTGGCCTGGGTTATCAACCATCAGTAGAAGAACTCAGAATATTCTACCAACCTCGATTAAAAATAAGGCTAGAAAGTGCTAAGACTGTCTTAGGGGATTCCTTGAATAGAAGATTCATAAAAAATGGTGAACATTTCCCCTTTTATAGCTTTCCCAAATCGTGGTATGATTATGTGGGCAAGAAGATCAAACTAGGAATGGAGATCTTTTTCCAACACAGCTACTCATAGGCCAAACATTCCCACCATAACGTGCAATCACTCGTGGAGACGACTAAGGTTGCTACCAAAGATTCTGATAGAAGTGACTCTAAGTATTCGTTCAATTTATGGACACTGAGGCTGACACTCTACATGGTCCAATCAATCGCTACATCATCAGATCCATATTCCTGAAAAAAGCTACTTATGCACCTCTCCTTAACTGTAATGTTGTTTCGGTTCCACCTGCTAAAATAAATCCCAACCCAGATGTTTATTCCACTTCCTGTGATTTTGTTGTTCCTCCCTGTTATGATCATAATGTAATCAATCCCTCCTTTGATGAGGTTCTCAACGCTGTTTTTCCCAACAATAAAATAAATGAATATTTTGAGTATCTTGTTGTGACTTACATTAATTGTCTTGATTCTAATCAAACTCTTGATGATGACGATTTTGAAAATGAACAATTCTTAACTGTTCTTAATAAGGTTAATAACCAACATCATAACCGCGTTCAAATTTATGAAGATAAAACTGTTGTTATTAATCTTGATTCAAGTAGCCAATTGCGCATGATTAGGATAGGGTCTACACTTAAAGAGCATGAGTGCGTGAAATTCAAAGAATTACTGAAGGAATTTATGGATGTCTTCGTATTGTCCTCTGATGATCTGCCTGGTATTGATCCCGAGATCACTCAGTACGAGATTCCAACACTCCCAGAATTCAAACCGATAAAAAAACTGTAAAAGCTTCGCACCGAATGGTCGATCAAGGTTAAGGAAGAAGTGGTTAAATATTTTAACGTGGGTTTCATTCGTGTGATCGAACATTCCATATGGAAAGAAAACATCGTACCCATGACGAAATTTGGAGGAAAGGTTTTTATGTGCGTTGACTTCCAATATTTGAACAAAGTCTCTTCGAAGGATGATTACTCGCTACCCAACAATGACATGATTGTGGATAACACATCGAGTGATGCTCTTAATATTTATGGTTTTTTCGAATATAATCAAATTAAGATGAACCTGGATCATTAACAAAAAACCGTATTCATCACCCCTTGGGAAACATTTTGTTACACCGTTATGCTATTTGGTCTAAAAAATATAGGGACTAGCTAGCAGAGGACTGCCATAACTATCTTGCATGATCTGATACACAAAGAAATTGAGGTCTATATGGATGATATGATTATCAAGTCTAGGACTAGGGAAGGTCCTGTCCCCTATCTCCAGAAGTTCTTTGAAAGACTACGGCAGTACCAAATGCGACTTAACCAATAGAAATATGTTTTTGGAGTTACAAAATGAAAGCTTTTGGGATTCATAGTTAGAGAAAAGGGGATTAAAGCAGATCTTGACAAACTAAAAGCCATACTCAAAATGCCACCACCCCTAACGGAGAAGGAAGTCTGAGGATTCCTTAGAAAAATGCAGTATATCATCGGATTCCTCAGCCAGTTGACTTCTATCTGTTAACCCATCTTCCAACTCCTTCGAAAGGATTCAACTAAAGTTTGGATCGAAGATTGCCAAGAGACCTTTGATCGAAATAATAAATATTTAATCCCGCCTCTTGTACTCATGCCACCACATCTTGGTCTTCCCCTACTCTTATACCTGACCAAAACAGACATCGTGGCGTGGGATTTGTTGGACCAATACCTTGAAGAAACCTTCAGAGAGATAGTCATCTACTATGCTAGTCGTAAGTTGTTTGAGTATGAAGTTAATTACACTACCTTAGAAAAATCATGTGTCTCCCTTGTCTAGGTCACCCAAACATTACGGCACTATATGCTCGCTTTTCCCATCAAACTTGTATCCCGAATGGATCCTATAAAATACCTGCTCGAGAATCCTGCCATGCCTAGGTGAATGGCCCGATAGTTGATGTGGCTAGCCGAATTTAATATCGTGTATGTCACACAGAAATCTATAAAAGAAAGAGACATCTCTAACTACCTCACTAACTATCCCATGGAAGAAATTGATGTTTGCATTTCTAAATTCTTGGATGAATATATCCTTTGTACCTCCTGAGAAGACATCTGGTGGAAAATGTTCTTTGACAGTGCCACCAGTAAGAAAGGATATGTCATTGGGATATTCATAATCGCCCATGATGACCCTCACACTCCCATTGCCATCAAACTGGATTTTCCCTACACTAACAACATGATTGAATACGAGGCATGCATGGTAGGCCCCAAAGTTGCTCTCAAAAATGGAATTCGATAACTAAATGTCTACAGGGATTCAACCCTCATCATCGGATAAGTCCTCAGGAGATGGAAAGTCAAGGATGAAAAAATCTTACCCTTCCATGAAAACTATGAAAAGATGGCCTCCCAATTCATAGATATCACCTTCCAGTACCTGAACCGATTAAAGAACAACTTAGTCGATGCCCCTACTACCTTAGCCTCTATGGTCGACATGCTCGAAGGAATAATGATGGCCCCCTTCCTGGTCCAAAAGTAGGCTAAACTAACCCACTACTACCACATTGATCTATTCACAGAAGAATATCTTGATATAGTTGATTGCTGGTACTATGATATTTGGCACATCCTCAAGTATGGTAGGTATACCCAAGATTCTAACAAGAAAGAATAAGCAACCCCCTAAAAAATGGTTGCCCAGTACATTATCTATAATAAATAACTATTCAAGATAAACTTCAATGGAACCCACTTACACTACATAATATGGGGTGACATTGAATAAATGATGCAGAAGATCCATAGCGAGGAATACGGGCCCCATATGAATGGTTATATGCTTGCCAAGAAGATCATCTGACGGGGTTACTATTGGAATACAATGGTTCACGATTACACCGCCTATGTTCTAAGATGTCTTAAATGCTAACAGTTCTCCAATATCAAGCACTTGCCTCCGTGAGAATTGTACAACATGACTTATCCCCAGTCATTCTCCACATAAGGCATTGATATCATAGGGAAAGTTACACCCAAGGCCTCCAAAGGGTATGAATTCACCTTGGTTGCCATCGATTATTTCACCAAATGGGTCGAAGATGAGTCATACATAGTTTTGAATGCCAAAAAGGTGGCTAAGTTCTTCTAAAAAAATATCATCTGTTGATATGGGGCCCTGCACGAACTGATATCATACAACGAGTTACATTTCGAGGTAGAAGTCACATAAGTGGTTGGCAAGTATAGTAACCAGAGGCACAAGTCTTCTCCCTACTGACCTCAAACCAACGGTGCAGTTAAATCCGACAATAAGAACCTCAAAGAAATCATCAGTAAGATGATAAAAAACTATCGAGATTGGGTCGATTAGATCCCTTACGCCCTCTTGGGATACCTCACTTCAGTTCGAGCATATACTCGGGTTAGTCCTTACTCTCTAGTATACAGCAAGGAAGAAGTACTTCCCACTAAGCTATAAATTCCTTCACTACACATCATGCTTAAAAGCAAAGTAAGCGAGGAAGACTAGCATCAAAGTCGTCTTGACGAGTTGTCACTCTTGGACGAAAGGAGACTAAAAGCTCTATATCATATACAAGTGTACCATCGCCGAATAGCATGATTATTCAATAAGACAGTCAAGGATCACGGTGTCCAAGAAGAGTAATTATCCTTAAAGAAATTATAGAACCAATCTGGTACCCGAGAGGGAAACTCAAGCCCAATTGGAGTGGTCCATACATTGTGAAAAAAATCATATCCGGTGGCATCGTTATGCTCACCAACCTTGATGAGGAAAATATAGCTCATCCAGTCAACTTGGGTCATTTCAAGAAATTCTACCCTTAATCTTGACGCGCTACGACTCTTCTCATCTCCATTCTATTCTTAAAAAATTCTTCATTTCCCTCTGCTCAGAACTACGTGGGGCCTGATCCTCTGAAAATATTTTTTACTTTCAAAAATGAAACTCATAAAATTTTCTAAACCTCCATAAGTACGTAGGTATCTCATACGCTTTACATGAGCACGACCCCCTTCTTTTTCACAAAATGCTATTTTTTTCTTATCTTCGAGAATGACAGTTAATTTTATCATTTACATGAACAAAAGTATTATGTATGCATTAGCGATTGGTATAAATAATTCAAATGCAAAACTCATCAGGAGGCACAATGATAAAATTAAAATCTTCTTTTGAGATTACAAATATCGGCATAGGGTGTCAAACAACTTCCTCCGCCAACCTAACCTTATTTTCCTAAAAATAACCGAATACATAACCAAACACCATACAAAAGCTTCATAAACAAAACTCCCCAGGAATCCTTCCCGCTTCTTCCAGAAGATCTAGCACCATCATCATCAATGTCTTAGAGTCCCCAAACTTCCCTTGCTTTGGTGGAATACTAAAGGATCTCCATGGAATGGTAAGCCCGAACAAGCTTCGGGAAAACCGTAACACCTTCCTCCATGGTGTCAAACATGGAAAAACCACCTCTGCCCAGTCTCCTAGGGCAGTATTTTGTCCAATAGCCTCCTCCACATCCACTTCATATAATCCCCGAAGATATGCCAAACTCGGCCAACGGATTGGGAAGGACGGTTCGACAGCTGACAATTTTCCCATAGAGATCCCAGTCGCATGCATAAATGTTCTGTCAAATCCTCCATAGGAAATAAGTCTAGTGTCGAAGGTGGCAAAATCTTCTCCCATCCAAATTGACATAGGAGCCGCCAGGTAAAGTAGAAAAAAGTCTACCGAAGGACAGTAAACTGAACATATTGATATTCCCCAATTCTAGAATGGGCTACAACTTTCCCAACCAAGGCACTGACCAACGCAAGACTCGATCCCCATGATCCATAAACCAGTTCTCCCAGCACTCAATATTCAAGCTTAAGCTAATAAAGTAGTGACTAAAGAAATTAGGCATAGTTGCTAAGGGATATTCAGGTGGGACCGCCATACGAAATCTCTTCGATAACCACATGAACATCATAATTAGGTTGCCCCTCAAAAAGTCAGAACAACCTTCCCTCCAAGCATCTAGACTATTCAGGGTCTTTGCCAGTATCACCGCTATAGGATTGCAATGGTATGACATCCCCAAAGTAATGGAATCAAGTTGTGGGTCCATTAACAAGTCCCCGATCACCAAAAGTAATTTTAAAGCAAATGGCAACGACTCTAGCATGATTACAGTCTATTCAACACACCATATTTAGCACAATCCAATGAAGGTGACAAACTCCACTTTACAATCAAGCTTTTTATCCCCTCGTTTATATGCCAACACTCAAAAATTCCAAAAAACTCATTTTTCATACTCAAAATAAATCCGTTCAGAAGGGAAGCCCTGTTTTCAACCAAGCTGCCTCCAAGGCCATCTTCTACTCAAACATATTCTAAAAATTTCCAAAATACACATTTATCCTACTCTTTCTCAAAATAAAAACTCGATAGAAAATTAAAGTGCATGTAGAGTAATACACTAAATCAAGATAATCAAGCAAAATATACATCTCTTTTTGCCCTATTTAAGTCTCTTTTCAGGTGAAATGTCGTTACATCAAGAATGCAATATAGTCAAATGCCAAGCTCCCACAGTCAGCGGATAATGTGCAAGAAAGTATTGAGGAGCTAACCTCAGGGATAGAAGGTCACCTGCAAGATCCCCAATGGAAAATCAATATCTGAAAAAGGACATCGAAGAAAAGTGGTCTCAAGAGGAAAGAAGAATTTACCTTATCACTCGCACCACCGATTGACACTATCCCTTCACCTTTCCGAGGCAATCCAAAAGATCGGGCCACTACCATTTGGCACCTCCCTGAAATTTTGTACAAAAATTCCTAATAAATACCAGAAAATCCCAAAAAAAATCCCCGAAAAATTGCTAAAATTACCAAATGAATTTTAGATTCTTTTTTCACCAAGAAAAATATTTATCCAAACCTCTCAAATACCTAACTTAATTAATACCCCATTTTCTCCAAGAATTATTTCACAGAGGAATTGCCAAATCCAGTTGAATATCTCCCCAACAACATCTCCAAATGATACCGTAAAAATCGAAGAAAATTCCCAATAGGGTTGTACCCAATCCTCGAATTAATATATTTTCTCCAGTGGAGTCTCCAAACTTCCCTGAGCCCTCAGAATTGGCTTCGACCCTCAGAATTGGTCACCCCTACTTAAGCCCTCAAAATTGTCTTTGACTCTCAAAATTGGTCACCTCTACTTAGGTCCTTAGAATTGGTCTCGACCCTCCGAATTGGTCACTTGTACTCAAAGCCCTCAGAATTGGCTTCAACCTTTAGAATTGGTCACCTCTGCTTAAGACCTCAAATGGGATTTGAAACTTATAATTGGTAACCCCTACTTAATCCCTAAGAATTGGTCATCTCTACTTAAGCCCTCATGATTGGCTTCAACCCGCAGTATTGGTCGCCTCTACTAAATCCCTCAGAATTCACTTCGACCCTCCAAATTGATCACGTCTACTAAAGCCATCAGAATTGTCTTCAACCCACAGAATTGGTGACCTCTACTTAAACCCTTAAAATTGGATTCAACACTTAGAATTGGTGACCTCTACTTAAGCCCTCGAAATTAGCTTCAACCCTCATCATTGTTCACCTCTACTCAAGCCCTTAGAATTGGCGTCGAGCCTCATAATTGGATTCAATGAGCAAAAAGCTCATCAAATCTTTGAAGGGCTCTAAATCCCCTTTCCAATGGTTCGTGCCCTCCATGAATTGGCATAACGGTTCGGACGAACGGACGATTTTACTACCAAAAATCAATATGGAGGCCACTGTAACACCCCGAGAGGTGCTACCAAAAAATATTGATGACTTAGAGAATTCTTTTATATAACAATACCATTTATATTGAGAATAAATTTGCTGAAGCATAAATAATAAAATATATTGAATAAAATTTCTTAATTTTATTAAATCTCAAATGTCCCTTTTCAAAACAATTTACAATAAGCAAAGCGTTACATTTAAAATTTTCAAAATAAATATCCAGAGCCTCTAATGACGATCATAATCCCAACGATGGCATAAATATCCACTCGCATCACAGCAGAAATACAACAAACTATTGGGGGGGATGAGCGAGAAACTCAGTAGCTCGTATAAATGCTCCAAGTGTAGCTACACATACTCGTGTGTGCATGCATCATGTACAAGAGTGTATGCAATATCAACACTCAAACTAAAATTCCAATAATATAATCATCACCTATGATCTCACCACAAAACTACACAACCCAAGACTCAGTATCAAAATTCTCGTCGTACTTCCCACAGTACGACATGTTCTAACGTCCACTATCCTAGTAATTATCCTAGAAGCAATCCAATGGACCAAAAAATAAATAACAAAACTTGGGAATACGACCCATCATAACCTGGCATCACCGCCATAAAATCTTGGCATACTCATCAACCGGGGTCCATGGCCTAGTCTTTGGATAATAATCAAAATTATAGCCGACGGCACACCCCGTCTAGCGGGTGATATGGCTAAGGAAAGCCTATACATTCTTCAATAATAATAATCATAATATAATTCTCTCAATTCAAATAAATTTCATATTTAATTCCCATAAATCAAGTGTACATGTTTTTAACCCAATTTCTATAACACAACATGCTCGTAAAATCAACTAGTTTCGTTACCCCAAACTACATGACATGAAAAATAACACACACAAAATGGATGCAAGAACAAATATAATATATGAGCATACAATACATATAAATGTAACACATAGCATGGATATAAATATACGATCAAGATTGAACAAATGTAGCACACTAAATTAACCACGGGAGAGTGAAACTACCTAAAGAGAGTCAAAATCCACCATTGTAGGCCTATTTTGAAAACCGATAAAAATCAGATCCAAGCATTATCCAAATTATCAATTGGACTTCAGATTTGAATTCTACACCAAAAATTGAGTGAGATGTGTGTTTTAGTTTTTCTCAAATCTAATCCGAATTAACTAAAAAAGAAGATCTAAACACTCCAAATTGACTCTTCTCATTCCACTCGTTTTTTACTCTTTTGATTTCGTTTTTGTCCTCTGTTTTTCATCTTCGTTTCCTTCATCTTTGTATTATTCAATATCGAGAACTTATGAGCCCGTTCATATTGAATACAGTCCAATACTAAAGAGACACACCCCGCTATTTATTTTTAATCATAGGATTATATGTAACACCTCTTATATACTCGTTTAGGCTCATATTAGTCTCACATAGGTTCCTAAGATGTCTGGTTTTGATCAGAGAATATTTCGTCACTCATTATGATTTTAAGAGTATTTTAGACCTTTCACTATTTATTTTTAAATAATTACACTCTTGGGACAGCGCACTACTCTCAGCTAGCTACGCGTGGTCGCGAACGACATGAAATTCTGATTTCGTATGCCAAAGTTATCATCAATTAAAGTTAAAAAAACAATTATTTAAACCCCATTCTGCCTTCTGCCCCGCACCTTAGCAAAAATCGAACCCCCGATCGACCGGTCCTGGGACCCTGGTCAACTGGCCCTCCCAGATCTGGTGCGAAACACTGTTATAACTGGTGCGTTTCCCAGTCTCCAGAATCCTTTTTCCCCCAATTAATTGCATGATTCCATTTATAATTGGTATTCCCAAAAACCATCATTAAGGAGATGTCATAAACCAACTTATTTCAACATTAAGATCTTCTCCAAATTAATTTTTAACTAATTTTGTAACCCAAATTTCTCACATATTTACAAGTCCACCATTAATGGTTTATTCCATCTTCCATATCTAAAATCTCAAAATTTTATAAATCAAATTCATAACCAATAATTTTTCAGATTCCTAAATTTATTAACATAAATTCAACTATTAACACTGTTAACTACAACTCAGATAACGCAAGAAAATACTTGCCTTGGTGGAATAAATCCGACCATGTACGTCTTCTTCAAAAAAATTACCCGGAATCGTCTTTTTTCCTTCTTTTCTTCTTCTTCTTTCTCCTTTCTATCCTCTCTCAAACATAGGGTTTATAATTCTATTAGCTGCTTCTCAACCCTCTTAAACTTAGGTTTTAAAGTTCTAATCCCGTAATCAAGACTATGGGCCAAATTAAACAAGCTTAAATACCCCTATAGCCCTTGTTATGTCTAAAAAGGCCCCGAGACCCAATTAGTACCTCCGGGTACACTATTTTGATTATTTCGACCACTCCGAACTCAACCATTCACTCAGAACTTCCATCCGAATTACTTTATAACATTCTACAATTTTTACCTAAAAAATGCAACACAAAAATAATTCAAATAACTAAATCTCAATTCGCCAAATTAAATAAATTCTCCACTTTAAAGAATTTTTCCAAATCATAAATTTAAATTCCTCCAAATTACAATAAGTTCTATTTCTCTCGAAAATAATTAAATTCAATGCCCTCTAAATTACGGGGTTTTACATACTTCCCCCTTATAAAGGAATTTCGTCATCGAAATTCAGATAAGCCTACTACTCCCAAGCCTTGACTAGCTCCCTAATCACCTACCCTTAAGATCGCTACACCTATTTCTCCCACTTTTAATTGGGAATTATTTTTTTAAAATAAATTAGTTAACGAGGGCGCCCATACACCTTATACCCATGCTTAACCACACAAATCATTCCTGACTTTTACCAGCCTTAAATCGTAATATAACTTTTTTCACATAGTTATAACTACATACATGAATAATAATCGAGGTACCAAACCCATGTACTAAAGACCAAAAATTTCTCCACTCCCAACGTTGCGCTAAGTTTCATGTGTGGGATGTCTCGCAAAGCGAAATTCAAACAAAAGACCCCCGATACACTACTACCTAACATTGTCGGTTATTGAGATCTATTAGGCCCTCAATCCATAGCACGTACCCCCAAATACCCGTCTCTCTACATAAAAGTATACACATACACTCTTATGCTACAGAAGACAAAATACAATACTGTGCCCTTACTATCACTAGTTATCTTGGGAGAAAATAAATCCCGAGTTATATCTCCCCTCTTGACAATAAGTTTATCCACCCTGAATCACATCAGTAACGTCCCTACTCCCCGAGATTACGATTAACAATATCAACATATTATTATGCAATGCATTTTAACATATATAGTTGTATATATAATCTTGACCCTATCTCAGGTGATACCTAGCAAAAATCCATATCCTGGTACAGTGAACACTAAGTCTTACTATAACTATCCACTATAGCTCCAAACCATCTCTAACCAGCCAAAACTTGGAAAATCATCCACCCTACTCCCATAATTCTCGAAATTTGTAACCTATCTTGTAATTCAAACATCCTCTTAGTGTGCACCCCCACTATCTCGTAGTTAACGCGAAAGAGCCCCACTACCCCATGGTAACTATATATATATGATATGTCTATTACGGTGAACACACTGACTAAATTCGACTCATTCATAAATTCTAATGATAACAATATTACGTGTGATGCCTACCGGTGTCACTCAAAGCATACCCCTTACTCATAGGATAATAAATTTCTTAAATCCATACTCAAAATGCTTTGTTTGGTCTATGGGTCCCTGATCGAAGTCCTCTCATCCGAACTAGCCCATGAACTTTCGTAGTGGTTGTACATCCAGAACCTCATTGTGTGTTTGCCATCTTACTCTCTCAGAACAATATATCCTCATATGGAATGTCTCCCCACATAAAAATATTTTCCAATAAATCCTCCCAGTGCCTGACTCTAACCTGGATGGCTTCCCCTACCATTCCTTTGTCCCCAACGGCCCTGAGGAGCGAAATCCCGTTATTACTGTTAATGCTGGACCCAAGACCCTTGGGTTGGTAACCCACAGACCTAAACCTCTTATCCCAGTTCCCTTAATGAAGATCCCTCTCCTGCTATTGTTATGCCCCACTGGCACCATTCCCAACTACCTTTCCTGTCTGAATGGACCCACTCACTTTATTACTATTCTTCATATGAAAATGACGATCCAAGCAATGGAATAATGATTCATTAATGACATATGTGTATGTTACCAATGATGCGTTGTCAATCAAATGTTTCTTGGTCTTCCAGGATAATCCATCCATGAACCTCGCCTTCTTTCGCTCCTCATTGCTCACCTCGTATGGAACAAAATTAGCTAGACGAGTGAATTCCTCCTCATACTCTGCCACAGAACGGTCGCCCTGATTCACCTCATGTGGGTTATTTAATGGAATGTAGGAGAAATGTTTTGGAAGGGAAAGGATGTACATGTATTTTGAGAAAAAAAAAAGGTCCTGGAAAATAAGTTCAGGGTCTCATTAAATAAGAAACCTAATAATGGAAAAAGACCAACTTACTTGTGGGGGGGGGGGGGGGGGGGGGGTAATCGATCAACATAGGCCTAGGCCGGTCCATAGGCATACCCCCTGACTTATAGGCTAAGTAAAGTAACCTTATACCGAAAGGTAGAGGTCCAGGGGTGCCTATAGGTTTTCCAAAATGGACTTTTTTCGAAAACACAGATGCAAAATGTATACCGCAAGTCCGATTCACGCATAGCCAGGACCATTGTAAAGAATATTCATAGATATATAAAATTTCAATGAGAAATTCTTGGGTTCGAAAGTTGATCAAGGTCAAATAAATTTTTGAAGAACCCGATGACCTCTGGGTCAGGGTTTTACAATAAAAAAGATAAGTAAATGTGAACCGTAAGGCATATTCATGCATGGTATTTAGCGTTGGAAAAGGTATTTAAAACCCTATGAAAGTACAATGAGATACTATCAATTTTAAGATTTGAAAAAAGTTAAACAAAGCTTAAAAGCATCCAATGGCCTTTAGATTAGGGCTTTAGAGGGAAAACGCAAGTAAATGCAAACCGTAAGGCAAATTCACGCATTGTATGGACCGTTGAAAAGGATATTCCGATCCCTAAGAAAGTGAATGAGCTTCTTTTAGTTCTGAGAGTTGATCGAAGTCAAATGGAGGTACATAAGCATTTAGTGTCCTCTAGATTAGTGTTTTGATGGAAGGATCAGTGTCCAAAGGTTGAAAGAATTGTGTTCGGGGCCTCTGAAGGTATATGAGGGGGTACTAGAATTGGGTGTATATAGTCTTCATTTTCTTTTATGGCTCTTTGTTTTTCCAAATTTTTCACTTGCGTAGAAAGTTTAAAATTAGTTTTAGATAAAATCTTTCTATGAGAAACAAATGAATCATAAGAAGAACGTAGATCATTATCTTCAAATTCATTAAAATGAGATTAAAAAATATTGCTGATAGAGTGAATCACAAAGCCAGATGGTGTAATAAGTCCGGATCAAGTATGAACCTTTCTAATACCCACAAATTCATCCATTTGGTCACTAATATAAAAGTTCATTTTCACGCACACTTGAATTACCTTTAAGTGTTCAAACCTAATAAGAAAATTCTAGATCTAATACAAGTTGAGAGTGCATGTTCTCATAACCAACACGGATGGAGGATACCTAATTAAAATCATTTGTTAATAAAGAGACAAGGTTTTCAATTAGTTCATGCTAAGGGTAAAAATGACAACACCTAAGGCCATTGTGACAAATTATTTACTAAATAGATTACACCAAATCTTCAATATCAGCTGACTTAATTTAAACGAGTAAAGTTAAAAAAATATAGCACAACACTAATAAATACAAGGAAAACCCCACAATGGGAAAAAACCTCAGGCCGACATAATGACAAATGTATTATGGTAAGACTTATATAGGGGAACTACGTCTTACAACACCTAATTAGATTTCACACCATGTGTTCCACCAATTGGAAGGCATCAATAAGTAAAGCAGAGTTCAGAACCGCCACCAATTTTGATCATAACCAATTTCTTCTTCGGGCCACTATCAATAAATACTCATTTTGTAGTGGAAGAAAAAAATTGTGTTCCAACTCTCGAAAAAATATTTAAGAAGTATCTAATAAGGGTATTACCACTTTCTACATGTGTGAAGAATCTAAATTCATTTAAATATATATATATATATATATATATATATATATATATATATATATATATATATATATATATATATGTTTTAAATCATAAACATATTTTGATATTTCTAAAATCTAAAAATAACTCAAGAACAAATTTGAAATATATTTGATCAAGGTTTTAAAACGATTTTAAAGAAAATAACTTTATAGCAAATTCTTTTTAGATTTCATAAGTACTAAAACCTAAAATATCTCAAGAATATAAAAAGAGAAAATAAGATTAAATCTTTGAATATTACAAGATTCAACACAAAAAGAAGTTTTAAACTTATAAATATTTTTCTCTCTACAAAAAGAATCTAGTGGAAAGTATGCAAAAGCATGTATTTTCAAAATATTTTGACTCGCAAAATCAAAATTCTTTCACCCTTGTGTTCTTATTTCAAATGTAGTCTAAATGCTGATACATATACATTTAAGCTTGCAAGAGAAGATTGAGGGGACAAGTAGGTAAGGTGGAACCTTCCTATGAAGTGAGAAGATGAAAAAGTGAAAAGATATGGTAGAATCTTTAGTATTGCATCAGTTGGTAGAAAAGATATGCATAATCAAGTGAAAAGAAATCTTTTACACTAGTCTTCACACCTTTCTAGAGCTTCATTGTTGTGAAAATATGATTTTCTATTGCGACGCTTCAGTGAAGCCAGGTCATGACAATACTGAGGAAAAATTATGTTTAGGTGGGCATCTAGGGAAAAGATTTCGCTATAGCAAAGAAAGTATTTGTTGAGGGGATGTTAAGGCGGACAAAACCTTAGCAGCTAAAAAGAGCCAATAAGTTTGATTTTGAAAGAAGTTCAAAGTTTAACTTATCCAATATAATTAATGCACTTAAAAATATTTTCAAAATAAATTGTGCATTAAATATATTTTCAATAACCAAAAATCCATACAGAAGCACATATAAACACACAAAAGTATTTGTTGAAAAACATAACCCAAATTTCAAAATCTACATAAATTATCTCTAAGTCCTTTTAGCTCTCCTAAGAGTGGTATGTATAGGATACATGTCTTTGAGGGTGTTTGTTGAATGGTTTGAACGATATCTAGGAAAAGACTCAAAGTATATTTCGGCAATGAGATAAGACAATCTAGTTAAATGGGGCACATGACTATTACGCATACTCTTACAATCTCCCCATTTGTCCATTCCATGACAAAATATGCAAAAAGAATATTACAAGAATTATAAGAAAATCTAACAACCGGTGAAATATAAACATAGGGCCCCTCCAAAGGAAAAGATCAACCTCTACTATAAATCCTCAAATAATAACTTAATAAAACAACCAAAGAGATCTTGAACCTAGTAAGATATCATGCATTCTAAACAAAAGAATCAATGATACCGTTGTATTCAAAAATAAGTTTAAAGGTGTAAAAGTGATGAATAAGATATGAAAAGTTTATTCAATATCTAAAAAATATATTCAAAGTCTAGCATGAAAATATCTTAATGATACAACAAAAGTGATAAATGTACCCCATTTCTTGAATATATAATCCATCTTCTCTAGCTTCCTATGAAATAAATAAAGATGTGTTCATTACTAGAACTCTCCCCTAATATATTTTTTCTCCCTGCTTTTATCACGGAATTGACAAAGGTAAAAAAGTATTAAATTAAGTGAGTGTGCTATCATAGATCATACAATGAGTTATTTCACTTGAAATTAATAAAGATAGCATATACATTTTAAGGAATGTAGTCGAAATCGCATTAAGGTAATAAAAATATAACAATAGTTAGCTAAAACATGATTATAAGAGTGCATAAGTCTAAGGCATCAAATATAAGACAATGATAAGTAGTGCCAGTCAAAAAGTACTAAATATGGAATTAAGGCAACTTGTGGGATAACCAAGTAAATATAATGCCAATAATCCAAAATGTGTCAAATAAAGACACACAAAACAAGTTGAAGATTACACAAATAAATATATAATAGAATAAGTAATCCAAAATCACGATATAAATGACATAGAAAATGCAATAAAAAGATGTCCAATGAAACAAAACAAGTGTCACACATAGTACCAAGAATAAAAAGTACAAGTACGAAAACAACAAAAACTAAAGTCGCAAAAGGACAACCAAACAAACAACAAACATCCTCAACCACCAAAAATAAAAACCACCTCCATAAATAAATCCATCACTCTACTCATCATCGTTTGACTATTAAGGCCCACTATGATGGAGGATCACGAGGTCGCGGATGGGAAAAAGAACTCGATGCACCTATAAGCACGTCTTATGCATCATCTACCTTAGTATAGGGTTCCATTTTAGAAGCCTTCTTTCTACTATAGTGAAGGGAAAACAGGAAAAAATTGTTTAAATAATGACCTTTATCTCATCGAACTAGGTGTAGACACCTCTAACAATAAGGAGGCATTAAATATGACATCCATAGAATAAAGATGATCATTTTTCCCCTTTCTCGTAATAACATCAACCACCATCCATTACATGACCATTACTAAATAAATGGAAACACCTCTCCTAACACCATATAGGAACTGGAAATTGAAGATGATGGTGGAATAATGATGAGAGCTCTTAACAACATTAGTTGAAATCAGCATCTAAAGCAAGCAATAAAATTAGTCAAATGCTTTTATTTAAAAGAAATCCCATCTGAGGAACTGACAGTGCCACTCATAATCTCATTAAATGGTGACGTGGTTGGGCAAAGCATTGGCAATCCATAAGTACGCATGATTGCTGACTGTAGGAAGTAAAAAATCCCATGAAGGATGATGGGAAAAATGGTTATCACGATTGATAAAAAAGAAAATGCATCTCTAATGTGTATGTCGTTGTTGCAACTCCTTTTCCATCAAAATTCCCTTGAACCTATAAATACACTCAAAATATGAATAGGGTAAGTAAAGGAGTTAATCCAAATCTAAGGATGAAACACAAATTGTTGTAAAGACATGTGTAGATTCATTTGCATATTATTATTTTTTATGATTTTTCTATTTTTGCTTTTTATATTGTTTTATGATTTTTCAAGGGATTATTAATTTACTAACTATAATAATTTTTAAAGAACTAATTGAAAAAACTTGTTTACAAGGTTAATAAGAAAAAGTTATAATTTTAGTAAACTCCGAAATAAACTCGTGGAACAAAACTCATTTCAAAATGAACATTAGATGTGTTAAAACGATTTTGTGAATATCATCTCTAGATTCGTTAGTTTGATTACCTTAAGTTTTTAAAACCAAAACGTTCAATTTAAGTCTCGAGTACGATATTATTCACCAAAGTAATTAAGAAGATTCAAGAAAATAAGACACGTGATTTTTAACGTGGTAAAACCCTAAAATAAGGGAAATATCCACCACCTCCTCTACGGAGCAAAACAAAAAATCCACTAGAATCACAACCAAGTTACAACAATAAAGCATGCAACTAAGAACCAAAATACAAGATCAGGAAATGTAACTATCCATGTTACTCCACTCTTAAAGGAATTATATCTTGATTTGTTCTTCTCCACGCAGCTTCTTGTTTTATCCTTGAATCCCGGATTCCAGCAGCCCCACAAATAAAATATCTCACCAAGAACCACACCTCCTAAGTATTCGTGTGAGAGTGATAGTGTTTGTGAATTAATACTAAATGCAACAATACTTCTCACCCTCTCAATCAATAATACAAGCAATGTCCAATGAATTACAAGCAACTTCAATATGCAATGCAAATCATCTCAAATATGCTTTGAATACAAGACTTCAAAAATTTCAGATTCGGAGTAAAATATTTCAAATCAAGTTTTGTTTCAAAATTATTTATGTCCAAATTTATTTCACCAACTTGTGAAATTAATTTTTGAAACAAAAAAAAATATATCTCAAATCTAAATATAAACCACAGCAATACGTCTTGTGTTTCAAATTTATTTGAAACTATATTCTTGGATCAAAAAAAATATCAACAACAAATATAATAAAAATCCAAGAAAGCAAATAAAGAACCAAAAAAATATTCTATGTGAACTATATAGTTCTTAAGGAGATATAAAGTTGAAGAGGTCTTCAACACACGTCAAACCAGCAAATACCCCAACATCAAACAAACCCCGAATATATTTAACTCTCAAGTGGGTATATCATTTGTATTTTCACAATAAAAAGGTTTTTGGGTATTTGGTTTTAAATAGAAACCAAGAGATATTTGAAAAATGGGTTTCAGACCTCTCTCTCTCTCTCTCTCGCGTTCCGGTGTCAAATGAGCAATTCGACAGCGACTTCCCTTATCGACACTCTCTTCTTACTACAGCTCTCGATTCTCTCTCAAATAGAGATGCAGTACTATACCGTCGTCGCCCTATCACTATTTACCCAACATATCTTGAAAGCCCTAATGATATTCTATATATACACAGGAGTCGAAAGTTTGTTTCAACCCAAGGGCCACAATGGGATCTCTGATCTAGTCTGGAAATCGAATGGCTGGAAATAGAGTTGAAAAAGATTTCGGATTGGCTTAACGAAGATGACACAGATTAAGGCTAGGTACGGTTTTGACCGTTGATGAAACGAAGGGTCAAGATTTAAATTATCTCAACTTGGAAAGAATTGAAAATAGAAAAATGCCAAACCCACCAAGACAGTTGAAAAAACAAGGAGTTTTGAACATTTCAAATTAAGTCCACAAAAAAATTTATTTTAAACCCCAAAGTTTTCTATTTAGTTTCTTTAAAAATATTTGACGAGGTCTAAACCACTAAAAGATTGTGCCCACATAAAAACTTTGTATGCAGAGTGTGTGTGTGTGTGTGTGTGTGTGTGTGTGTGTGTCCTAATGTGGTTCCCAAAAAAAACTTCCCATTTTGTGTCGCGTTGGAGAACTTGGACTGGGATATTTTTATGAAGCTTTGAATGCCTTTTTTGAGGTAGAGTAACGCGTAAAAAAAATCTAAAGCTATTTTGTCTCAATATCCAAATTAGTTGGAACTCCTATATGGCACAGACTCAAGTAAATCAACCATATAGTGTGTTCTCAATCTCCCCCTTTGATATTGGAGAAAAAATTCCTTTCAGTATCCTGAAATCGTGGGTAAAAAATAAAAATCCTAGATTTCCTATACAAAAATCTCTATCTACCCATTCTCATCCTCGAACTGAAAATAAGGTAAGAAAATACATTACTCAACTGCAATACAGACCAATACCCTAATAAATAGGACAGGCTATACGACCGGGTCTGAAAAATGCTTGAAAAAGATAAACACTCAATGGCATATTAGTTGAGTTAGTACCAAAAGATATAAATCGAAGCATGGGTACTCAAGTTCTTCTCCCCCAATTTTGCTCAAATATACAACGGGGTAAAAAAATATAAATCAGGAGAATATGATAAAATGTGACAACACAAATAATAACATATGCAAGGGCAGATACAAGGATCTCCTACATTAAACAGATATTAGGAGGCGTCTTTTGTGATTTGAGAAACAACCATGCCCTAAATCCTCATAAACCAATTATTAGCATGCAACTACCGAGGATATGAATGAAGTGTTGAAATAAGTAAGAACTATCATACCAATGGCATTACGAAGATACTCATATCGAATATTATCAACACATTTGAAATTCTTCCTAAGGTGTACCTGATTAAAGATACGACAAGCCGTTTAAACAGCTTTGCTCCAAAAATACTTAGGTGTAATTTTTGCATGTAGCATAACCCTAGTCATCTATTGTAAGGTACTATCTTTCCTTTCAGTAATGTCATTCTGTTGAGTTGTCTTAGGCGCATTAAATTCATGTTTATAGCCATTGCCTATACAATATTTTTCAACACACGAATCTTTGAATTCTCCACCTCTGTCACTTTTGATGCGACATACTTGGGTATCCTTCTCGTTCTCTATTTTTAAAGGTATTTTTAAGAACTCATCGAAGGTATGGGATTCATTTTTTATTAATGCGACCCAAGTATATCATGTGTAATCATCCACAATAAGAAGTACGTAACTGTTACCACAGAAGCTGACAGCTCTAAAGGGACTCATAAATTCCATGTGGAGTAATTCCAAAGGTTTTGAAGTTAAAACATTTTTAAATTTCTTATGAAAGGGTTTACCTATTTTCCCTTTCTGACAAGGACCATAGATAGGATAAAAAGAATTTTTGATTTTAGGCAATCCTTTACAATTTCTTGGTAAATTTTCTTAGGAAGATTATCAAAATTTGTATGTTCAAATCTATTACAAGATTCAGAATTAGGAAGGACTGTGTAGCAGTTATCCTTATTTCTGTTTCCTATTAAAATACAATTTCCCTTCTCATTAAAAATTTTGCATCAGTTTTAGAAAAGGCAATAGTATAATTGGAATCATAAAATTGAGATATACTAAGCAAGTTAGCCTTGAGACCTTTAACTAGGAGGACATCATTTATCTTGGGGAGACCTTCCTCACACAATGTTCCCATACCTATGATCTTGGATGAAACTCCATCACCAAACACAACACTACCTCCAAGGAAGTTTGTTTTGTTTGGTAATTTAGTTTCATCTTCGGTCATATGTGTAGAACATCCGGAGTCAAGATACCATCTAGACAAAGTGCTTGGTGCCTTAATAGAAGATATGACAATGTTGCACTTGAGCTGAGGTAACAAGTCATATTTTTTAATCCAAATAGGCCTAGTTTTAAGAGTTTGATTGGCCTTTGATTTGGAAAAGTTTTGTTGGGTATTTCTAAATGATTTCTTCTTAGTTTTAGGTACTCCTTTATTTTTATAGTTAGAGTTGTGAGTGGTCTATCTTGGGAGAACGTAAGTATTCCTACTCTTTCTAGAATAGTTAAAGTTTGAATACGTAGGGGTATACACTCTTTTTTGAAAATATTCAGCAATGGAGTGGTCGTAGACATCACAGTATGAATAATACTAATGTGTGGAGGACTTAACTTTATTACTAAAGTCTTTGAAAATTAGTTTATCCCTAATAGGAATGGTCGTCCAAGTGTTATTGGCTTTGGGTTTCTGATAATGATTTCTAACAGGTGGACATACGTACTTAGCTGGACCATTAAATTTGGGCTGTTGAGTATAGTCACTTTGTTTTGCCTTAGAGACATCTTTAAACCAATTTTCTTTCTAAGTGTTTTCAAGATTTTGGCCTTGTATTATAAAAACAACATTTTCAGGAGAAACATTTTTGCTAGTATAAACTTTTTCTCCAAATCCAAAACCAGATTTGTCTTCAGAATCAAACTTGCTTCCTATAATAATTTCTTCTTAGGACTTAGATTGAGTTTCAAAGTGTAAGCATTTTTTAAACATGTTTGAAACTTTTTACTTAGATTCTTCAGTTCAACCAAAGTAGACTTGTATTTATGTTCCAAAATATTATTTTTCTCAGAAAGATCTTCTATTTTTGTGGAAAATTCTTCAATTTCAGTCTCATGGGCTACACATTGTGCTGTAAATTCTTCAGCGTTCTTCCTAATAGTCTGGTTAAGTAAATCAATATGCTCATTAAGTAGCTTAACCGTTTTATCAAGACGGGAACTTTTCTTACGCATTTTTGTGTATAGCTCTTAAAGATCTGGAAAATCATCATCGGAGTCACTAAGTGCATCATGTGAAGTGTCTCCTAGAATGATCATTTCATATGTGTAACTCACACACACTTCAAGTTTAATGACAATTTTTTCAGTTTGACACACCCTTAAGCTATCACTAACGGTGTTGTCTTCATCATCAATAGTCATAACATTTTTAACAGCAGATGTAATAATAGGAATAATAGAATCATGAGTAGACACACATTCATCATCGTTATGGTATATGATCCTAGCATAGAATGACATACAGGACTCTTAATTATGGGTTAACTCAATTTCATCTTCATCAGAGTCACTAGAGTCGTCCCCGTCTTACACAAACTAGCCCTAGTATGATTGGTAGTCTTATTTGGGCATTTATTATAAACATGTCCCATTTTGCCACATCCATAACATTTGACATCTTTCATGTCTATCTTAGGTCTACTATTGTCATAGGTCCTTTTGTTGTCACGTATTTCATAAGGTTTATGTTTTTTATTACCTTGATAATTTTGTTTGTCTTGTTCATAGGCTAAAGCATTTCTAAATTTGATAATCATTTTAAAATGATTGCTCATAAGATCTATTTGATTGTCAAGGTGATCCAAATCACAGTAATCATTCAAGTCAAGGTCAAAGTCTAAGGTACTGACTTTAGGTAAAGTCAATTGTGATGAAAACACAACATTAGGTCCAGTGAGTCTCTTGTTTCGGGCAGTCAATTATTTTTTCAACTCTAACTCCATCTCAACAGTTCTTAATTTGCTACTTAGCAATTCAGGAGTCAGGTTTGGGTCATTCATTTCTTCTATGGCATATCTCTTATTGTCAAACTTAGCAGGTAATGACATTAGAATCTTTTGAATGACCTTTTTTTCTACTTTTGGTAAAAATTTTGGTTAACCTAATGTAGAAATCATCAAAGGATTCATTGTCATTTATAATCACTGTATTGTACTATTGGACAAGCATTTTTATTTTATCGCCCTTAACTCGTTCATCACCCTTATGTGCGGTGACTAGAGTGTCCCAATCCTCCTTAGAAGTAGAGCAAATAGATATTCTTTTAAACTCATGCTCGTTAATGGACATAAAGATAGAACTCTTACGCTTATTATTGTCTAGAAACTTCTTTTTCTCTATCGTTTTAAATTCTCTAAGAAGTTTGTTAACCATTGTGGGATCAATATCAGACAAAGACTTAGTTGGATGTTCATAACCATTTTCAATCATATGCCAAACATCATCACCAAGATTTCCTTTAATAAAAGCAACCATTCGCACTTTCCAATAAGAAAATTATTTCCATTAAAGAATGGTGGTCGGGAAAGGCTACCTAAGTTCTCAAATCTTTCATCCATATTCAGAAATAGATTTTGAAATAATTTCTGGAGTTTCAGGGTCAAAAAATCTTTTGATAAACCCACTCTGATACCACTTGAAAAAACTTGTTTACAAGGTTAATAACAAAAAGTTATTGATCGAGTGTAAAAACCGAGCGTCCGTGTAATACGCTAGTCGTTGTTATCGACTTCCAATCTCAATACAAAAAAAAAACTAAACTTATAACTACACTCTTAAGGAGTATAGTGGCGAGTCTGGGTATCGAATCCACGGGGAATGTTTGATAGAATTTAACTGATTTATTACTTCTAAAGAAAAAGTGAAAAAGATGATGATGGTTGGAAAGGGAAAAACTAGGTAAATAATGAAATTAAATTAATTAAGATGAATGAGAAAATAGGGAGGAGTACAATCCCTCAAACCTTAACAAATTACCATATAGAATACTAGGATTGTAAAGTAAAATTATTGACTAGATCCGGTCTTTATAAATTCTAAGCATTACATATATGAGGGATCTAGCCCGCATCATATGAAATCAAAGATAGATATAAAGAGGTGAATGATAAATTATACTCGTAAAGCGTTCTTAAACATCTCAAGTACCTAGGGCAAGAGAGATTAAAAGATTGACAATGTTTGTATGAGTTTCTTTCACGATTCAATCAATATTTTAATTTAACCTCTATTTTCTACATAAATAATTTGCCTTGGATTGAGTTCATGTACCCCAACCCTTGGGAATTTAGCTACTCATGATTTTTATGGGAAAATAATTTCATAACAATGCATATAATTGTAGATCTAAGAAACATGGTAAAAACAAAAATTACAAAACAAGAAAAGATGATTAAATTGAAAATAAAAATTGAGATTAAATAAGAGAATGGAATTTGATACTTGAATTGAATTGAAGAATTGATACTTGAAATCTGCACTAGATGAACTTGAATCTTCAAACATACAAACTAGGGCTTTTCTAAGAGTATGAAAAACTAAAAAGGATTTCTAAAAAATGAATTTCTCTCTCTAATTTAGAGTCTTCTCTCTAGAATTTGACTCCCCTTGAAACGAGGTAGGGCTTGGTCTTTTATAGCACCAAGTTGCACGAATTTGACATCAAATTTCGCTTGTGGCACAAGTTTTTTCCAACCAATCACCATAAAATCTGCATAATTAATGACAGAAATTCGCACATCCAGACCGGTCCGTGTCTCTTCATTATCGCGCAACTTCAAAACATCGTAACGTCTTCACCATAGCTCGGATTGAGGTGCCGTTTTTTCCAGTATTCTTGTAATTTAGAGCTCTTCAACTTTCTAGATGGCCCCACCTCTGGACTAAGGATGAAAAATTACGAAAATGCGCTTGAACTCTCCATTTCTTGGTTTCTTTCACTGTTTTGAGTTCTCCTTCGCACTAACTTACATGAAATACCTGTAAAACACATGAGAAATACACAAAACACGAAATACTTGCCAAAAAAGGTTATTAGCATAAATAAAAGACAAATCCAAGCTAATTACACTGCACGGGATCATAAAAATACCGAAATTAAGGGGATAAATACGAAGAATATGTGCTTAATCAGTTATAATTTGAGTAAACTCTGAAATAAACTCGTTGAACAAAACTATTTTCAAAATGAACACTAGATGTGCTAAAATGATTTTATGAATATGATCTCTAGATTCATTAGTTTGATTATCGTAAGTTTTTAAAACTAAAACGTTCAATTTAAGTCTCGAGTACGATGTTGTTCACCAAAGTAATTAAGAAGATTCAAGAAAAAAAGACACGTGATTTTTAATGTGGTAAAACCCTAAAATAAGGGAAACATCCACGGCCCCCTCTACGGAGCAAAATAAAATCCACTAGAATCACAACCAAGTTACAACACTAAAGCATGCAACTACGAACCAAAATACAAGATCAAAAAACATACCAACCCGAGTTACTCTACTCTTAAAGGCATTCTCTCTTGATTTGTTCGTGTCCATGTAGCTTCTTATTTTATCCTTGAATTCCGGATTCCAACAGCCTCACAAATAAAATATCTCACCAAGAACCACAACTCCTAAGTGTTCGTGTAATAGTGATAGTGTTTGTGAATTAATACTAAATGCAACAATGCTTCTCACCCTCTCAATCAATAATACAAGCAATATCCTATGAATTGAAAGCAACTTCTATATGCAATGAAAATCATCTCAAATATGCTTTGAATACAAGACTTCAAAATTTTCAAATTCAGAATAAAAAAATTCAAATCAAGTTTTGTTTCAAAATTATTTATGTCCAAATTTATTTCACCAATTTGTGAAATTAATTTTTGAAACAAAAAAAATATTTCTCAAATCTGAATATAAACCACAAGAATAAGTCTTGTGTTTCAAATTTATTTGAAATGATATTCTTGGATAAAAAAAAATATCAAAAACAAATATAATAAAGATCTAAGAAAACAAATAAAGAACCAAAAAAATATTCCATGTGAGCTATATGGTTCTTAAGGAGATATAAAGTTGAATAGGTATTTAACACACATCAAACAAGAAAATACACTAACATCAAACAAACCCCCAATATATTGAACTCTCAAGTGGGTCTACTATGTAACACACCGTCTAATTACATACTGAGTGATCAGTCCTTTATTAAATTATAATCAAGGTGAATGGTTGGTTCATTCTTAGCATCACTGTCGTAAAATAAGCTTTTCAATTTAAACACCCTAAATAATTAAGCTAAGTGTCAAAACCATTTAAAATATTATTTCCATTTTACTAAATCCAATTATGAAAACATTTAATAAGTAACAGTTTAAGAATCACACAATTATTAAGACTGGAAATACACACCCATGAATTTAACCATTGAGGTAAACCAACACTGACTTCAAAACTATAAAGGAAAACCATCCCGACAGTAATCAAATCCCAAAGAGTAAAAATACTAAAGATAAATGAACATAATCTCTGACAAATCCAACAGAATAAGGAAGCGGACGATACATGCCCAACTAATTAGAACTGAAATAAGAGTGGAATCAACAACGAGGTCGTCTAAGCAAATGGCCTACAATTCCCACATAAGCTGCAGCACGTCCAGTCCAAAGAACCTAAGCATGATGCCCCTGTGGCTGGGCACCTGTGATATATACATATATATAAGAGAGAAGAGATAAGAGGAAACAGGTCAGAGCCCGATTGTAAAACTGTTTAAATTTAGTTAAGCAAGTATTTAAAATGCTTACCGGCTAATGTAACAACCATGTTAGTATGCGACACTCTCTTGAGAAATTCTCACCTCTTAGCTAGTGTGCACGCCTACCGCACAATTAACCCCAAAAGTTTATTTTAACTTAACTTTTTCATAAGGTTTCATGCCGACAATTACTATGGATAGGATAATTAATTTCTAAAAGTTCTCACATCTATCTCATTTCATTTTAAAATATTCCAGTGTTCTCACAAAATTCTCAAACACTTAATAATAAAATCAGAGTATTCATTCATTACTTAACTACATTTATGCACAGTAGAACGTTCCCATAGTTAAGTATACATATCTATATTATCCACTCATATATATAACATATATATATACTATCGGCACCCCACATAAGCTTTATGGTGCTGGCATACTCTGCTATCAAGTCCCCGTATCACTCGTACTAAGGGAAATACTAGTTTGGAATCACTCTCGAACTGTATTAATACAAAACATAAACAAATGAAGGCGAAGCATAGTTCCAAGTCACTAAGAGACCAGCACATATCCTCATATCTCTTAGGACCGTCTGACTATCAATCAGATAGCATGTACCAACGAATCCTATGTTCTAGGGTACAAATCGTTATCCCCGTAAAGGTCCAATCGAGATAAGACTGTCCCGGTGCGAAAAACCTCCATGGTAGCAAGTAGCTCGGGTATGATTTTTTTTTACACATATATATATAATATATGCACAATCACATAGTCATATATATATATATATATATATATATATATATATATCACTATTCACATTTCTCAATTAGGTGCACCCACGACCCATAATTATAATTATCTGTTCTTAATACATTCTACTTGTTTATACCCGTATAATAGGCTCCTCTCTTTTATTTCCATTTATAGGTTATTCCATACTTACTTCATATCTCTCGAAGTATTCTATCTACCTAAGTACAATTTCAGTAGGTACTCTCACTTACTTTCCAGTTTCACTTCCTAACGAGTCCAAATATTTTATTTAAACATTCGCATAATTACATATGTGTTAATCACTCCCCGTTAACCCTCAATTTCATCTTACATTAAATTCTCACATATTGGGGTTTACTAAAACCCTACTGGTCCTAGTTATATCCCAAAATGTTCTATTAATAATACCCAAGGGTCACTACGCATTTTAATCGGAATAAACCATAATAAGAGGAAAATGCAGTTTTCCAGTAGGGGTCGATCGATCGATGGAAGGGGGTCAATCGATCGATAATTGATCGATCGATGTTCTTGGGTCGATCGATCGATCAAGCAGTTATGGAGAAAACTGCATTAACCCAGTTACGAAAATCTATCTCCAACCTCAACCAAATCGCCATATATGATTTTCAAACTCCCAACAAATGATACTACAACCACTATATACCCAAATAAATGATTTTCTACGTAAAATATGTGAGTTATCATCGAGTATAACAATTTAAAGGGGTAAAATCTACACAGACTTCAAGAACCCTAATCTTTTCTTTAAATTTCAATTCTTCCAATTCTTTTCTAGATTTTCTACTTCTAAATTCATGAAATTTCGTGGTGTGTCCTATACATACGAATTTAATGACCAGAATATGATTACTTCTTCTACGACATATGAATTTTAGTCTGCAAACTACACTTTCTTTCATAAAACAAGTTTTAAACAACCCTAGACTAACATAATTGAGACATTAACTAAAGATAAAGTAAGATAGATACTTTCTTAGAAATTTAGTTTTTTATTTGTGGAAGAATGTGGTGTGGTTGTGTTCCCCGTTGCGCGATCTACGATTTGGCAGTGGTGGTGGTGTAAACGGTGGAGTTTTTGGCTTTGAACTCCTTAAAAATCTTTCCCACTTGTTCTCCAATGGACGTTCTTTGGTTTTGCTTCTGTTAACCCTAGATGACAACTCCTAGAAGCTGATATAACCTTGGAAAATTCGTGGGTTTAATTGCCCAAAAATACGAAATGTCCAAAATTCCCTCCCAGGATGTTAATTACGCCTAAAAACACCCCGAGACCCAAACTAAACCCATTGGCGCACTCGAAATGACCATACGGGCGACTCATAATTTATTCATTTTTAATAATATTAATTTAATCCCGACATGACACAGGCGCATCCCGATTTAATTTCCACAATTATCAAATTATATACTTGTGATAATTTTTATAAATTCGATTATACATATTACTTTATCCATTAAGTAATATTCAATAAAATCCCAATAATTACTAACTCTTATCACACTAGTAAATTTTTAAAATAATTTCCGGATTAATATTAAATTAATATCTCAAATTAAATTTCATAAACCCCCAAATTTAAAAGTCATAAAAATATGGGATATTACATACTTCCCCCCTAATAATGGAATTTTGTCCCGAAATTCAGAAAATAAGGCATACCTGGTAAGAATAACTGTGGGTATTTCTCGCGCATGTCTGCCTCACGCTGCCAAGTGGATTCTTTCACATTATGATGCTCCCATTTGACCCGTACAAGTGGAACTACCTTCGACCTCAATCTCCTTTCGTTATGGTCTAGGATACCCACTGGTCTCTCCTAATAAGAGCTGTCGTGTTGTAAGTCAATCTCCTCTATCGCGATGTGGGTGTGGGCCATATCATCCCGAAGGTATCGTCTCAACGACGAAATGTGGAATACTTCGTGAATGCGGTGCAAGTGCTCTGGCAACCCTAATCTATATGCTACCGGCCCAATCCTCTCGATAAGGGGAAATGGTCTCAAATACCTTAGGGCCAATTTCCCCTTCTTCCCAAACCTCATCACTCCTCTCATAGGATACAAGAGCAGTAATACTTGGTCCCCCACATTAAATTCTCGAAAAGACCTTTTGCATTGGCGTAGCCTTTCTGCCTGTCCTGGGCTACCCGAATGTGACTCCTGATAAGCTCAATCCTAGCTGAGCTTTCCTGAATTACCTCTGGTCCGAGCAACTTATTGTCCCCCACCTCTATCTAACAAGTTGGAGAACGATAAGGCCTACCATACAATGCCTCAAATGGAGCCATGTCGATCGTGAACTGATAAGAGTTATTGTAAGCAAACTCCACCAGTGGAAGATGCGGCTCCCATCCTCCTCCAAAATCAAGGACACACATGCATAGTATATCTTCCAACATATGATTGGTACGCTTTTTTTGTCCATACATCTGTGGGTGATAACCTGAACTCAATCTCAACTCTTTACCCATGGCCTCCTAAAAGCTCTCCCAGAAATGCGACACGAAAATCTTATCTCTATCCGACACAATATCCAGAGGCACCTCATGTAGCCTAACAATCTAGGTAATGAACAACTGAGCATACTGGCCCATGGTATAGTCTGTCCGTATCGGTAAAAAATGATCCACCTTGGTCAAACGATCCACGATCACCCAGATGGAGTCGTGATCCCGTTGTGATGTACTTAGTCCAGTAATGAAGTCCATGGAAATACTCTCCCACTTCCATGTAGGTATCTCCAACGGCTGAAGCAACCCCGACGGTCTCTATTGGTCTACCTTTACCATCTGACAAGTATAATACTTGGACACAAACTCAGTAATGTCCTTCTTCATCCCACTCCACCAGTACTGCCACCTCATATCCTGGTACATCTTACCTCCTGCGGGATGTACCGCAAATTTGGACCCGTGAGATTGTGTCATCACCGCATGACGTAAGTCTTCTCCTTCTAGAATAACTAATCTCCCATTAAATCTCAAACCTCCATCGAAACTTACTTAATAGGACTCAGATCCCTCAGTTAAGAGTCGTACAATCTGCTCCTGACAAAATAAGTTCGCTGACTGTGCCTATATTACCATCGTAATAATCTTGAGTGTGACTGTCATGACAGATATAAAGGAATGGGCTACCACCTCTTGGTGACCCAACTCTTTCCACTTCACTTTCCAGACATCTACTACATCGCCTACTGGTCTATGGCTCAATGCATCAGCAACCACGTTAGCCTTTCCTGGATGGTACTGAATTTCAAACTGGTAGTCTTTCATAAACTCTAACATCTGTGCTGACGCATATTTATCTCTCGCTGAGAGAACAGGTACTGCATTGACTTGTGATATGTGAACAATAAAAACTTATCCCCCAATACATAATGTCTCCATATCCTCATTGCAAAAATTACCGTTGCTAGCTCTAGGTCGTGGGTGGGGTAATTTCTTTCGTGCAGCTTAAGCTTGCGGGAGGCAAAAGCTATAGCCTTCTCCTCCTGCTGAAGTACTCCCCCGAGTCCCCATAAAAAGGCATTGGTGTAAACCAGATACTCCACTCTCGATTTGGGTAAAGTAAGAACTAGTGCCGAAGATAGCTTATCTTCCAGCTCATTGACATACGGTACCCCCTTGCGAGTCAGATTCATCAATGGACCCACTATCTTTAAGAAACCTCGGATGAATCTCCTATAGTACCTGGCTAAACCCGAGAAACTACGCACATCCGTTGGTGTTATGGGCTGTCCCTACTCACTCACTGTCGACACTTTGCTCGGGTCAACCGATATCCCCAATTCTGACACAATATGCCCAAAAAACTGCACCTCCCGTAACTAGAATCCGTACTTCTCATACTTAGCATACAACTGATGCTCTCATGGAGTCTGAAGAACATGCCTCAAGTGCTCAGCATGCTCATCCTTAATGTGTGAATATATCAGGATGCCATCTATAAAGACGATGACAAACTAATCCAAGAACTCTCTGAACACTCGGTTCATTAAGTCCATGAATACGACTGGAGCATTTGTCATCCCAAATGGCATGACTCGAAACTCATAGGAACCATATCTCATCAAGAAAGAAGTCTTTGATGCATCCTGCTCCCTAATCCGTAGTTGATGGTATCCTGATCTCAAATCTATCTTCGAAAAGAAGGTTGCTCCTCTCAGCTGGTCGAACAGATCATCGATTCGAGGAAACATATATTTGTTCCGTATCATGACCTTGTTCAGCTCCCAGTAATCCACGTATAACCTCAGTGAACCATCTCTCTTTTTCACAAACAAAACTAGAGCGCCCCAAGGTGAGGTGCTCCTACGAATGAAGCCTTGACCTAATAGTTGCTCTATCTGATCCTGTAACTCCCTCATTTTCGTTGGAGTTTTATGGTATGGAGCACGTGCTATCGGTCGAGTATCCGACATCAAGTCTATGACAAAATCTATCTCTTAACTGGGGGTAGGCCCGGTATCTCCTGAAATACAACGGAATACTAACGATGATGGGGATCGAATTTGAGGGAATCACGACATCCTTAGAGGTATCATCCTCTATGTAATACAAATGAGCGAAAGAGCCTCCCTCTGGGCGAGGCATCGCCACCAAAAACATCTCCTGCCCCGGAATGGCAAAGATAATACTCCCACCGAAACAATCTATCATGGCTCTGTATGCGGCGAGCCAATCCATGCCAATAATAACATCGTGCTCATGCATCTCGAAGACTAACATGTCTACTGGTAAAATCAAGCTACCAATATCTACTCCCACACCCCGACATATAAAGAAAATCAATGACCCATTCCCCAGTGGTGAGTCTACGCATGTCAAAGTGCTCTCTATTGTGGCTAATAATCCTAAGGCCTTTGCAAAATGAGTAGCTATAAAACAGTGTATCGCCCCAGTATCAAATAAAAGTCGACCCATAGTTCCATGGATAGGAAACGTACCCTCAATTGCGGGTGATGCCTGAGGAGATACCGCCTAGTGGATGTTTTAGACACGTCCGTACTAAAACTACCCCTGTTGTACTAGAGCTGCTGGGATGGCTGGTACCTAAGCTGGCACTAGGAGGGCGGCTGGAAAGAGTGGCCTATGTGGCTCATTACGGGCACCCTGCTGTTGTGGGGCCCTATCTCCCTCTGGACAATCCTGGCGCCTATGGCCATTCTTGCCACATCCGAAACATCAGCCCCTGAAGTTACCTCCCCTCTGTCCCTGCTGACCACGACCCTGTTGGCCATTACCACCCCGTCACTGGCCCTGATGGCCCTGCTGCTGTCCCTGCTGCTGACGGTGTTGGCCCTGCTGATTAGACTAGCCCTACTGGCCCTGCCTAAATCCCCCAAATCCCTGTCTGGAGTCACCTAATCAGAACCGTTTGGCAGGGTCCACCTGATGGGAACTCTGCTTACTATGACTAGTTTGCCTCTGGGCTGCTGGTGCCCCACCAGTACTACTGTCCCCTGTCCAGCCCTGCTGACTGGACTCTCCTGCTCGTTTGCTTCCCTACAGATGGAAGTGGTGATCCTGATAGTGTAACAACACAACATTGAGTAGGTACTCAGTGATAGATTGCCTATGATATGATGATGGGTCCTCCAAGACAATCCATCCACAAACAGCAGTATCTTCTCCCCCTCTGTGGGTGAATCATCTGGCACTATAGTGAGAAGTCTAGTAAACTCTTCCTCGTACTCAGCAACAGTCATATTCTCCTATTTCAGATTCAGTAACTTCCGTCTTATCTCAGTCCGAATTGTGGATGGGAAGCATTTTCGGTCAAACTGCGCCTATAACGACTGAATCGTGATGATGTCCCTCTCCTCTAAGGTGGTGGTGGACTCCCACCACTGCAAAGCGGCCCCCACTAGCTTAAAGGAAGCCAACAGCCGTCTATGTACATCCGTGCACTCATACATGTGCAGATGCCTCTAGATATCTTTCTTCCATTGGCTGGAGACTATGATATCTGAACTACCCGAGAACTTCGGGGGATGCGCCTTCTGAAGGCATCCCTAACCCCCTCCCATGCGGATGGAAGTTGTGCTGGTACTGGCACCACTGCCTGAATCTGGGCTGGAACCTGCTGCACTACCACCAATGCGGCATTCACCGCCTAAGCAACAATAGCGGCTACCTTGGTTGCGTTTATCATCCCCTGAGATGGAGCTGCTGGCTACTCGGCCTGGGCATTTCTGTCTCGGGGTGCACGTCTCGAAGGCATCTGAAACGAGAAGGAAGTTTATTAGTCTGCAGTTATTATCAAATCTCAAATAGTTGAAGATGTAAGTGTAAATAAAAGAATACAACAATCCTAAAATAGGGCTCTATATCAAGAACGCTAAGCTAGAAGAGAAATAAGCCATACAAATCCTAAAGGACACTAGAACCTGATGCTCTGATACCACCTGTAACACCCCGCCTAATTACATACCGGGTGATCAGTCCTTTATTAAATTATAATCAAGGTGAACGGTTGGTTCATTCATAGCATCACTATCGCAAAATAAAATTTTCAATTTAAACACCCTAAATAATTAAAAGTGTCAAAACAATTTAAAACATTATTTCCATTTTATTAAATCCAATTATGAAAACCTTTAATAAGTAACAATTGAAGAATCCCACAATTATTAAGACTGGAAATAAACACCCATGAATTTAACCATTCAGATAAACCAATACCAACTTTAAAACTATAAAAGAAAACCATCCTGATAGTAATCAAATCCCAAAGAGTAAAAATACAAAAGATGAATAAACATAATCTCTAACAAATCCAACAGAATAAGGAAACGGGCGACACATGCCCAACTAATTAGAACTGAAATAAGAGTGGAATCAACAACGAGGTCGTCTTAGCAAATGGCCTGCAACTCCCACATAAGCTGCAGCACGTCCAGTCCAAAGAACCTAAGCATGATGCCCCTGTGGCTGGGCACCTGTGATATATACATATATACAAGAGAGAAAAGATAACAGGAAATGGGTTAGAGCCCGATTGTAAAATAGTTTAAATTTAGTTTAGAAAGTATTTAAAATGCTTTTCGGTTAATGTAACAACGATGTTAGAATGCGACACTATCTTGAGAAATTCTCACCTCTCAGCTATTGTGCACGCCTACCGCACTATTAACCCCAAAAGTTTATTTTAACTTATCTTTCCCATAAAGTTTCATGCCAACAATTACTATGGCTAGGATAATTAATTTCTGAAATTAATGTTCTCACATCTATCTCATTTCATTTTAAAATACTCCAGTGTTCTCACAAAATTCTCAAACACTTAATAATAAAATTGGAGTATTCATTAATTACTTAACTACCTTTATGCATAGTAGAACGTTCCCATACTTAAGTATACATATCTATATTGGCACCCAACATAAGCTTTATGGTGCTGGCATACTCTGCTATCAAGTCCCTGTATCACTCGTACTAAGGGAAATACTAGTTCGGAATCACTCTCGAACTGTATTAACACAAAACATAACAAATGGAGGCGAAGCATAGTTACAAGTCACTAAGAGGTCAGCACATACCCTCACGTCTCTTATGACCGTCTGACTATCAATCAGATAGCCTGTACCAAGGAATCCTATGTTTTAGGGTACAAGTCGTTATCCCCCATAAAGGCCCAATGGAGATAAGACTGTCCCAGTGCGGAAACCCCCCATGATACCAAGTAGCTCGGGTACGATTTTTTTTATACATATATATATATATATATATATATATATATATATATATGTGTGTGTGTGTGTGTGTGTGTGTATATCACTATTCACATTTCTCAATTTGGTGCACCCACGACCCATAATTGTAATTATTCATTCTTAATACATTCTACTCGTTTATACTCGTATAACGGGCTCGTCTCTTTTATTTCCATTTATAGGTTATTCCATACTCACTTCATATCTCTCGAAGTATTCTATCTACCTAAGTATAATTTGAGTAGGTACTCTCACTTACTCTCCATTCTCACTTCCTAACGAGTCCAAATCTTTAATTTAAACGTTCGCATAATTACATATGTGTAAATCACTCCCCGTTAACCTTTAATTTCATCTTACATTAAATTCTCACTTATTGGGGTTTACTAAAACCTTACTGGTCGTAGTTATGTCCCAAACTGTTCTATTAATAATACTCAAGGGTTACTACGCATTTTAATCGGAATAAACCATAATAAGAGGAATATGCAGTTTTCCAAAAGGGGTCGATCGGTCGATGGAAGAGGGTCGATCGATCGATCGATGTTCTTGGGTCGATCGATCGATCAAGCAGTTATGGCGAAAACTGCATTAACCCAGTTATGGAAATCCATCTCCAACCTCAACTAAATTGCCATTTATGATTCCCAAACTCCCATCAAATGGTACTACAAGCACTATATACCCAAATAAACGATTTTCTACATAAAATATGTGAGCTATCATCCAGTATAACAATTTAAAGGGGTAAAATCTACATAGACTTCAAGAACCCTAATCTTTTCTTTAAATTTCAATTCTTCCAATTATTTTCTAGATTTTCTACTTCTAAATTCATGAAATTTCTTGGTGTATCCTCTACATACGAATTTGATGTCCAGAATATGATTACTTCTTCTGCGACATATGAATTCTAGTCTCCAAACTACACTTTCTTTCATGAAATAAGTTCTAAACAACCCTAGACTAACATAATTTACACATTAACTAAAGATAAAGAAAGATAGACACTTGCTTGTAAATTTAGTTTCTGATTTGTGGAAGAAAGTAGTGTGGTTGTGTTCCCCGTCGCGCGATCTACGATTTGGCAGTGGTGGCGGTGTAAATGATGGAGTTTTTGTCTTTGAAATCCTTGGAAAGCTTTCCCACTTCTTGTCCAATGGCCATTATTTGGTTTTGCTTTTGTTAACCCTAGATGACAACTCCTAGAAGCTGATATAACCTTGGAAAATTCGTGGGTTTAATTGCCCAAAAATATGAAATGTCCAAAATGCCCTCCTGGGATGTTAATTAGGCCTAAAAACGCCCCGAGACCCAAACTAAACCTCCGGGTGCATTATTTTGACTATCTCAACCCTTCTGGATCCATTGGCATACTCGAAATTACCATACAGACGACTCATAATTTATTCACTTTTAATAATACTAATTTAATCCCGACCCGACACAGGTACGTCCCGATTAAATTTCCACAATTACCAAATTATATACTCGAGATAATTTTAATAAATTCGATTATAGATATTACTTTATCCATTAAGTAATATTCAACAAAATCCCAATAATTACTAACTCTTATCACGCTGATAAATATTTAAAATAATTTCCGGATTAATATTAAATTAATATCTCAAATTAAATTTAATAAATCCTCAAATTTAAAAGTCATAAAAATACGGGTATTCCATATTGTTTCTATTTGGACAATAAAAAGGTTTTGTGGGTATTTGGGTTTGAATAAAACCAAGAGATATTTGAAAAATGGGTTCCGGATCTCTCTCAATCTTCTCACTACAGTTCTCGGTTCTCTCTTTTTCTCTGTCGTTCCGGCATCGGATCTCGATTCTCTCTTCTCACTACAGCTCTCGGTTCTTTCTCAAATCGAAAGTTTGTTTAAACCCAAGGGCCACGATGGGATCTCTGATCTAATCTGGAAATCGAATCGTTGGTAAACAGAGTTGAAAAATATTTTGGAATTGTTTAACGAAGATGACGCGGATTGAGGCTAGGTACGGCTTTCACCATTGATGAAACGAAGGGTCAAGATTTAACTTATCTCAGCTTGGAAAGAATCGTAAAATAGAAAAATGCCAAACCCACCAAGACAGTTGCAAAAACAAGGAGTTTTGAACATTTTAAATTAACTCCACAAAAAAAATTTACTTTAAACCCCAAAGTTTTCTATTTAGTTCAAAATCTTACCCAGCCAACTTTTTAATCACAAAAAATTATTTTGATTAAAACCTTAACTATTTTAAAATTCAATTTTAATTAATCAAAAAAAATATTTACAATGATTAAAAAATGTTTAAAAAAACTTTTCTTTTAAAAATTTTGACGAGGTCTAAACCACTAAAAGATTATGCACACATAAAAAACTTTATATGTAGAGTGTGTGTGTGTATCCTAATGTGGTTCCCAAAAAAAACTTCCCTTTTTGTGTCGCATTGAAGAACTTGGACTGGGATCTTTTTTATGAATCTTTGAATGCCTTTTTCGAGATAAAGTAACATGTAAAAAAATATAAAGCTATTTTGTCTCGATATCCAAATTAGTTGGAACTCCTATATGGCAGAGACTCAAGTAAGTCAACCATATAGTGTGTTCTCACTAATTAATATGTAATATCTAATAAGAGAAAACAAAATTTTGCTAAAAAATAAAACTAACTAAATTGGACTCATGAGGGCTTCAAAATTTATCCCAAGAAAGGGAGATTTTCCCTCACTAATCATCATCCAAAAATAAAATGTAAACAATTAAAGGCATGAAATGAGTAATTAGATAAGAATCAATTAAACCCAAATTTCTCCTTGAATTGCAATAGACTTCTTCACTTATATCAACAATCTCGCAATTACAATCACTCATAAATGTATTTATTGATTCTATAATAAAAACTACAAAATAAACAAATAAAACCTAATTAAAATATATAGCATGGATGAATTCATAATGGACACTTAAAATAATGAAAGAGAATTGCTAAAAATACAAACTCTATCATTATAAAATTGTACATTAGAACTCATCCAAGGAAATAAATTCTACATCATCACATAATATTGAGATATATGCTAAAAATACAAATACTCACCCTAAAGGAATGGATTTGATTTTACTTCCCAAGGGGGTGCTTTCAGCCACATCACACTACATTGATATAGTTGCTAAAAATGAAAAAAAAACACTATAGAGGGGTGGAGTGAAATTCATCCAAGAGATAAATTCTACCAAACCACTATATATTGAGATATTTTCTAAAAATTCGAATGCTCTCTGTAAGGACATAATTTTATAAATGTCCATCTCATTTTGATATGTCTCATACCTATACAAAGACGAATCCGAATTACAAGAAGATAACTTCTAGTTTCTGGTGATTTTTCCAGGCCGATCCAAACCGGGTATTCCAAGATATACGGACCACCAAAGGTAAAGGCTCTAGATAGTTTTTGGTATCGATCTAGACCTTTTTATGGAAAACGATCCGGACCGTATTTCTAAGTGTTGAAAACGTTATAAGCAATGATGGATCCCCAGGTTTTAATTTTCACAATTAAACACAATTATAATTTCCTTTTAAACTAAATCTCGATGCGAAAGCGTAAAAGGTGATGGGATGGTTCAACTTAAACAAACAAATTACCAAAGTTTTAATTTTCTTAAAATTAAACACAAGTGAAATTAACTTAAACGCACACAATAATTAATTTTTACTTAAACCAATGTTAATTCAATTCAAGCCCTAGAATTTGCCTAAGTCATAATTATCCATATTCCGAAGTTAGGCCAAACCAAATTTTAGCAAATGACTTGAATAAACCAAATTTACCCAATATTTAATTTAAATCCAAATTAAATTTAGTGTGATAATTAAACCAAATTTTATCTTGAAATTATCCTAAGCATGCATTCTAAATTATTGTGCAAGATAAAATAAACCAATCACACTACGCCGCGATGTACGAGGAAAAACCCAAGACGGGAAAAAACCTCGGACGGCCCTAGCCACAAATTCACTACATACGGAATTATAAGTACAAGACAAAAGACTTACAACACACGACTCGATCCCTCTCAAGCCCCTATGCTTCTTCTTGTAGAAACCTCTTCCTAGCGAATAATCTTGGAACACCACCGCGGTCTCGGAATCCACCGATAGGACTTTCTATGGTCACCGTCACCCGTACATGAAGCCTTTCTTCACGTGGGTAAAATAAAACAAACTTCTCTTCAATTCGGTGTAGAGAAAACCGGTACCAAACTACAAGCAATTGATATGTATATAAGAACTTGGAATAAACACAATTGGGTGTTAACTAGAGTGATGAAGGATTTTCTCTTTGAAAATTAGCACTCAAAACATGAACATTTTCCTGAACCAATATTGCTCTCAAACCACTCTCTAAGAGATGATATAGAATGGAATAATTATGGAAAAGTTAAGTTGGAAAATGCTCTTCCCGCACATGATAAAGTCTGAAAAATTTGGTTAAAAACTAAGTGGGGAAGTGGGTGAAAAACTGCCAAAAAACTTCCAAAAACTGTTCCGCCTGGCATCTCGTTCGAACGAGACTTCTAACGACGCTCCAGTATGGACTCGTTAGAAACTCGTTGGAAATCTCGTTAGAATGAACAATCTCGTTCGAACGACATTTCGAACGACGGACCAGTATACCTTAGTGGGAACTCGTTGGCAAACTCGTTCGAACGACATCTGGTTCGAACGAAAAACTCGTTCGAACGACATATCGAACGAACTTCCAGAATTTTGGAAAATTCGATTTTAGCCTATAAAACTTTATAAACTTATTTTAAAGTTTTATTTAATTCTTTCTGAAAATTAAAACACAGTTTTTATAAAACCTAACACCCAATAAAACTTGTTCCAAGCTACTATATATATAAAATTGCATTCATACCTTGGGAGCATGGAACCATAGTTGATGACGTAGAAACGAGGCACGCAAACCGTCATAGTTGATGAAGCTTTATACTTTTTGCCGCTACGTCTTCAACAAACACTTCATAGGCTTGAGAGTATTACAGTTACATACTATCCTATGAATAAATGTTTTTGTCCGGAATTGAGCCAACACAATACATGGACTCAATTGGAAATTTATGTCCTTACAAATCTCCCCCTTTGGCTATTCCGGGACAAAAACCAAACAAAAATCCTAAAGGGCCGTCAAGCTCACTAGACTCAAAACATAACCCACCCAAACTTGACTCAATCCAAGGATTAAACGCTTTGCCATTGAAAGATGCCGCTTAAGAATAATTCCTGCACACTTAAGCAAACTCATTAAATGCATAGGGAATATCAAAATATTAACGACAATGAAATAATTACTCCCCCTAAAATAATTCTCCCCTTTATCAAAACAAATGACAAACTTAGAAAGACGTCTCCCCCTAAGATAAATCTCCCCTAAACTAAGATACGATAATAAGAGGATTAGATACCATTTCTCCCCCTATCATTTCTCCCCCTTTTTGTTCAGGAATAGACAAAGGATAAAGAACAAATATAAAAGCATGCTGAAGCTTAAAGTGATGAAAGCATATGGGCAACAAAAGCAAGGCAAGAACAAAACAAAATATCATTTATATATGTACTAGAAATATATCAATAATGCACACGCACATATATATATAGATATAAACACTCACATGACACAAAAATACAATAAGTTTGCACACTCGTATGGCAAAAATGTGTTGTATGGAAACGGAAGTGTAGGGGTGTGAACTAGCAACAATTAAATTTAGACCCAAACACTTAATAAACGTTCACAGAGTTCTCATTTGATTGCAAACTTCATCACATTTAAATATAACCTCATGTGACAATATAGATTTAACTCAATGAACAAACATACACAATGCATACAAGCCTAACATATTGATGATTCTACAAACCAATAGAGTCATGACATGAAATACGCAACTAGGATAAACGGACATTGTGCAAATCGTTGATATACCATCCAATCTCCCTCAATATGCATTTATATTAAATTTGAATGAATATATCAATCAAATTTAGGCCTTGGCAATTTATTTTCTTTTTAATGACATATTTTCTGTTTTTATGCCTTTGGACCACGTATTTCTTTTAGGTCCATTTCAAACGGTGGCTTACTATTGCAAAGGATCACTTAGTCTTTCAGAGCCCTTCCCCGTGCATATTTATTTTTATCATGTTTTCATTTTTCACACAAATCTCACATGCAACGGATTTTGACATGCACTAGTCCTCCTAAGTCACACATATGTAGATGACAAGATTGGAAGGAGAACACCTCACATAGCTCAAATATACATATGAAGTTAAAATTTCAAAAGAGCTCGTGCATGTGTGAATAGAGGCATATAAAGATAGAATTCATTTAGACAACACAAAATCCAACTACTCCACAAAACTATGGTAAAGAACATAATAAGTATTGATAATCTAAACCAAAAGTTCTAGCCACGTGGGAGCGTAAAAGATGGAATTCAAACACAAGTATATGCCACATAAAATGTGTCAAACTAAAGACCACACAAAATAAAATCTTTTTGAGTTTTTGACATTTTTAACCAAAAATAAAAAAAATATATACTCAAAAGACAAACAAAAATCATTTGAATTTTTCATTAAGCATAAATTATTAAGAAATAAAATCCAAATGATAAACAAAAATCTTTTTGTATTTTTCATTTACTGCAAACAAAATGAAGGAAATATAATACAAAAGATAAACAAAAATCATAATTCTAGCATGTGATAAGCATGGAGCATAGACTAGAAAAATATTAAACAAGCATACATTTAGCATGTGAATATAGCATGAAGTATAAAAAGCTAAAGTATGCAAAACACTAACACATTCATCCTTTACATTTAGCAAGGGAGGAAGCATGTGAAAGTAAATGAGAATCAAAAACTCTATTTTGCAAGGCAACCAAGTCGGATTTCCTAACCCAAATTAATGAAGGATGACTATCTTGGGGTGTTGGAACTTTAATTACCGTGGTTACTTTACTATGGGATTTTCTAGGAATTCGTTTAAGATCAAAACAAAATTTCCTAAGATGACCTTTTCGACCACAATGTGTACAAGTAAAAACATGTCGAAAAGATTTACCTAAGGAGTGATCTTTAAATGCATTCCTAGTAGATTCTCCTAAAATATTGGTTTTGGCATTATGAGAAAATTCATTACAAGTATTGAAGCCTAAACCACAAGTGTCATTTTTAATTTGGACCGTTCCTAATATTTTATCTAGTTTTTTCGAACGACATTCCAAATCAAATTTGACATTACTAGAATCTTTTAATTTATTTTCCAATTCTAAAATGTTAGATTCTAGTAAAACAGTTCGCTCTTCAAAAGCAAGAAGTTCCTTTTTCAAGGATTCCATTAAACCCCTAAGACTATCTATTTCTTCTTCTACATATTCTAGCGTCTCTCGAAGAGTCCTCTCACATGTCCTAAGGTCTTCTATTAAAGCATTTTCATCAACGACCTTGACACTCTCTCTTAAACTAGTTTCTAACTTCAAATTAGCTCTTTTCAATTTAATAGATTCTTTATAAAGTTCTTGAAAAGCATTTTGAAGTTCACTCACATTAACCTCTTCTTCATTTTCACTCTCTCTTTCTTCTCCACTCTCACTATCATAAAAAATAAGAGAATCATAAACAATGACCTTGGAAGTGTCATGTGTTAAAGTTTCATCAATCGATGATTTCTCATTATCACTCACATGACTAGCCATAAAAGTCACAAAAATTTTCTTAGTGGGGGAATCGGGTACCTCTTCTTTATCACTATCACTAAGGGTCGAATTATATGAAATGGGTCGTTTACCCTCTTTCCTTAGTTTAGTGGGACACTCAAAAGCCCTATGTCCATAACCTTCACAACCAAAACACTTATTAGACTCATCCCTATCTAAATTTTCATTACTAGGTTTAGGGATCTTCTCGGCTTTAGGAATTTTCTCGGCTTTAGAAATCTTTTCGTCTTTGTCATGCTTAGAAGATTCAAATTTCTTAAAATCATTTCTAAATTTATCTTTGTTAATTTTAAGAAATTTTCTAAATTTAAGAGCAAATAAAGCCATGTCTTCCGAGTAACTATCACTCTCGCTCTCTACTACTTGTTTGACCTCTTTTCGGGCTTTTAAAGCAACGCCCTTTTCGATTTTCTTTTCAGTTTTAGAGGGAAACATATCTAGTTCATAGGTTTGAAAATCACCTACAATCTCTTCTAATTTCGTAGAGGCTAAAGTGGGTAAAGAATTTAAAACGGTCACCTTTGGAATAAATCTATCGGGTAGGGGCCTTAAAATTTTCTTTACAACACGGTCGTCAAGTATTTTCTCTCCCAAGTTAAACGATGAATTAACAATATCAAAAAGTCTAGCATAAAATTCATCAAAGGTTTCTTTTTCATTCATTTTGATAGTTTCAAATTGAGTGGTGAGGTTTTGGAGTTTTCAAGCTTTAACGACACTAGTTCCTTCATGAGTTAATTGTAAAATATCCCAAGCTTCTTTAGCGGTTTAACATGTCATAATACGACGGAATTCATCCGGTGTGACAGCGCTAAATAAGGCATTTAAACCACGGGAATTGAAATTAGCAAGTTTAAACTCATTTTCAGTCCATCTATCGGCGGGTTTGGGAACACGTTCATTTTCAACTAAATAAGTTGGTGGGGACCACCCGTTAACAACAGACACCCAAACTCTCTCGTCGATAGATTTTAGTGCCGATCTCATACGCGCTTTTCAATACGCGTAGTTTGAACCATCGAAAATAGGAAATTTTGAAAATGGGGAAAATCCATTTTAGCCAAAAATTATTTAAGGATCTTTAACGAAATAATTTATCGTTTTTGGCTCTGATACCAATTGTTGAAAACGTTATAAGCAATGATGGATCCCCGGGTTTTAATTTTCACAATTAAACACAATTATAATTTCCTTTTAAACTAAATGTCGATGCGGAAGCGTAAAAGGTGATGGGATGGTTCAACTTAAACAAACAAATTACCAAAGTTTTAATTTTCTTAAAATTAAACACAAGTGAAATTAACTTAAACACACACAATAATTAATTTTCACTTAAACCAATGTTAATTCAATTCAAGCCCTAGAATTTGCCTAAGTCATAATTATCCATATTCCGAAGTTAGGCCAAACCAAATTTTAGCAAATGACTTGAATAAACCAAATTTAACCAATATTTAATTTAAGTCCAAATTAAATTGAGTGTGATAATTAAACCGAATTTTATCTTGAAATTATCCTAAGCATGCATTCTGAATTATTGTGCAAGATAAAATAAACCAATCACACTACGCCGCGATGTACGAGGAAAAACCCAAGACGGGAAAAAACCTCGGACGGTCCTAGCCACAAATTCACTAGATACAAAATTACAAGTACAAGACAAAAGACTTACAACACACGACTCGATCCCTCTCAAGCCCCGGTGCTTCTTCTCGTAGAAACCTCTTTCTAGCGAATAACCTTGGAACACCACCGCGGTCTCGAAATCCATCGATAGGACTTTCTATGGTCACCGCCACCCGTATATGAAGCCTTTCTTCACGTGGGTAAAATAAAACAAACTTCTCTTCAATTCGGTGTAGAGAAAACCGGTACCAAACTCCAAGCAATCGATATGTATATAAGAACTTGGGATAAACACAATTGGTTGTTAACTAGAGTGATGAAGGATTTTTTCTTTGAAAATTAGCACTCAAAACATGAACATTTTCCTAAACCAATATTGCTCTCAAACCACTCTCTAAGAGATGAGATAGAATGGAAATAATTATGGAAAGTTAAGTTGGAAAATGCTCTTCCCGCACATGATAAAGTCTGAAAAAGTTGGTTAAAAACTAAGTGGGGAAGTGGGTGAAAAACTGCCAAAAAACTGTTCCCGTCTGGCATCTCGTTCGAATGACATTTCGTTCGAACGAAATCTCGTTCGAACGAGACTTCTAACGACGCTCCAGTATGGACTCGTTAGAAACTCGTTGGAAATCTCGTTAGAACGAACAATCTCGTTCGAACGACATTTAGAACGATGGACCAGTATACCTTAGTGGAAACTTGTTGGCAAACTCGTTCGAACGACATCTGGTTCGAACGAAAAACTCGTTCGAACGACATATCGAACGAACTTCCAGAATTTTGGAAAATTCGATTTTAGCCTAGAAAACTTTATAAACTTATTTTAAAGTTTTATTTAATTCTTTCTGAAAATTAAAACACAGTTTTTATAAAACCTAACACCCAATAAAACTTGTTCCAAGCTACTATATATATAAAATTGCATTCATACCTTGGGAGCATGGAACCATAGTTGATGACCTAGAAACGAGGCAGGCAAACTGGCATAGTTGATGAATCTTTATACTTTTTGCCGCTACATCTTCAACAAACACTTCATAGGCTTGAGAGTATTACAGTTACATAATATCCTATGAATAAATGTTTTTGTCCGGAATTGAGCCAACACAATACATGGACTCAATTTGAAATTTGTGTCCTTACACTAAGGATCCCTCTGTTTGAAATTGGGCACCGATCCAGACCAAGTCCCCAGGGAGATCCGAACCGTCTCATCAAATAAGTCTGAATCTGATAGATTTTGACAGATTTTGGCAGACTCAAAAATTCTTTATAAGGGTTATTTCGTAGCTGTTTATTTTAAGTCATTGGGAAAATATTTTGGAGAGTCCAAACACAACAAGACTTCAAGTTTTGATGTTCCCAACATCCTTTTGATTCACAAATCATTCCTTTATCAATTGTGTGAATCTTTAAACCCTCAATGGATCGTTTTACTCATCTGGAGTAACTTTGTGGAAAAGTCGTCTATTTTCCATTGCTGACCATCTAGAGTTCTTATGGGAGATTCCAGCTGACAACATCGGAACCGACACGTTAGAGTATTTCGAATGTCACTCTTAATTTTATTATAATTCGTGTAAACCATTCTTTACAAATTATAGTGAAAATAAAAGGTTTTACCCTTTTGGGGATTTTTCCTCATTTATGTGTTTGTTTGTGATTGAATTTTCTTGCATGATTATATTATCTCCAATCACACATAGATTCATGTTTTAGGATTTAATTGAAAAACTGAGTTTAATTAAACAATTTATTTGTTTTAACATATGTGCACTCTCAAATTGGTATCAGAGCCTCTTACACAACTTTACCGTGCAATTTTCCACAAAAATTTTCTAAATATCAATTTCTTTAAAAAAAAATTGATTTCTTGAAAAGGCGTTTGTTTAAATGGAAAAATCGTTTAGTAAAATTCTAGTTTTTGACGGGTCTAATTATGCGTACTGGAAAGCCCGTATAAAATCTTCTCTTAAAGCCATTGATGAATGTGTGTGGTTTCTTATTGAAAATGGGTGGTCACCTCCCACAGTCACAGTTGATAATGTGGCAAGTTTAAATCATGTAACCCAATGGACTGAGGATGAACAAAAATGGTCCACATTTAATTCTAAGGGTTTGAGTGCCATTTTTGGATCCGTCACTCCTGACGAGTTATGTCGCATAATGACATGCAGCACGTCTAAAGTGGCATGGGATGTTCTCCAACTTACCCATGAAGGCACTAATGTTGTTAAAGAATTAAAGTTGCAAAATCTAACTACTCAAATTGAAACAATCACCATGCTTGAATCTGAATGCTTTGATGATTACTATGCTCGTTTGTTTGATATTGTTAAAAACAATTTTAACCTTGGTGAGCATATTCCTAATTTTAGGGTGATTAAAAAGATTTTGAGAACTTTGCCTAAGCGTTTCATCCCCAAAGTCACTGTGCTAAACTCTTTTAACACTTTAAGGGATATGAAATTATAAGTGTTGGTACGAGACCTCCAGACATATAAAATTGACATGTTCCCTCACACGATAAAATCTAAAAATAAAGGCATAGCACTTCAAGCCCACGATAGGAAAAGTGAGGGGTAGAAAATAAAGAGAGTAGAGTCATCTAGAAAAAGGGAGAAAGAAATGTCAGATTTCGAGTGTGATCTTGATTTAGATGATTTGGCCTTGTTTGCAAAAAATTTGAAGAAAATTCTCAATTTCAAGAAAATAGAAATTTCAAAGATAAAAAGCATTTTGAGAAAAATAAGTTTGAAAAGAAAAATGAAAAATATAATAAAGACCCTCCTAAGAAACACGATGTTAATATCAATAGAATGCATAGTGATAATAGCACTGAATTTATGGAGCAAAACATGAGCTTCGGCTGTGAAAACTCCTCAGCAAAATGGGTTTGTTGAGATAAAGAACAGGACGATTTAGGAAATGGCTAGATCTATGCTTCTAGCTCGTAAAGTTTCTAGGAGATTTTGGACATAGGCAGTGTCAACTGCATGCCATACGGTGAATAGAGTTTACCTTTGTCCGCACACACTTAAGACGCTCTATGAATTTTGGGCTTGAAAGAAGCCTAATCTTGCATATTTTTGTATCTTAGGGAGTAAATGCTACATCCTATAGGATAGAGAGCAGTTAGGAAAGTTTGACTCCCAAAGCGATGAGGGAATACTATTAGGATATTCATCGAATAGTAGAGTGTACCAAGTTTTTAACCTAAAAAGCTATAAGGTGATGGAGTCAATAAACATCACTATGCAAGAGGACGAACCATCGATGTCTCTAGACTTCACCCATTTGATTGAGGATGACACACTCCCTATTGATGATCCCACTGTGTCTCCCACACCTTGGGTGGACCCTACTCCTTTTCTAGGGGACACACCTGCTTGGGTACATAAGAGTCATGACCCTAAATCTATTCTAGGAGATCCAACCCTACGGGTCAAGACTCGTGCTCAACTAGAGAATGTTTTTAGCCATGTCTACTAAACATATAAAGTCGAGCCCAAGAACTATAAATAAGCACTCAAGGATGAACACTAGATCTCTGCGATGCAGGATGAGTTGCTTCAATTTTGAAAGAATGTTGTATAGGAATTAGCTCCCCAACTTAGTGAGACTAATGTGATAGGTACCAAATGGATCTTCAAGAATAAGATGGATGAGACAGGTACTATCATAAAAAATAAGGCTAGGTTGTTCTCTCAGGTCTATATATAGATAGAGGGTGTAGACTTTGACGAGACATTTGCTCTTGTTGCGAGGCTTGAGTCCGTCCATTTACTGCTCACCATCGCATGTCATCTGTGATTCAAGATATATCAGATGGATGTTAAGAGTGCCTTTCTGAATGTAATTCTATAGGAGGAGGTTTACGTGGAACAACCAAAAGGGTTTGAAGACCCTAAGCATCCTGATCACGTCCACTATTTGAGGAAAGCCTTGTATGGTTTGAAGCAAGCACCCCGTGCTTGGTAGGAGAGGCTTACTTTCAATCTTTTAACTCATGGCTTCAAGAGAGGGTTAGTTGATATGACGTTGTTAATCAGAAGAGATAACGGTGCTATTTTAGTTTCCCAAGTCTATGTGGACGACATAGTCTTTGGATCTAAGTGCTCCCATCATGCTCACCACTTTGGGGAGGATATGAAAAGTGAGTTTGAGATGAGCATGGTAGGTGAGCTTAATTTCTTCCTTGGTCTCCAGGTTCGTCAGCTAGAGGATGGGATGTTCATCTTCCAATTCAAGTATACTTTAGACCTAGTGAAGAAATTTGGTTTAGACTCCGCTAAGCATGCACGTACCCCGATGAGTACCTCAACAAAGCTTAGCAAGGATACTTCAGGTAAGTACATAGAGCAAAACTTATATCGGAGTATGATAGGTAATCTTATCTACATGACTGCCAGTCGTTTCGACATCACCTTTAGTTTTGGAGTCTTCATGATATCAAGTGTGCCTAAAAGAGTCACACTTAATCTCTCTTAAATGTATTGTCAAATACGTGAGTGGGACTCTTTCCTTTGGCATTTGGTATTCCTTTGATACTAATGACCGATTATTCGCCTATTCGGATGTCGACTAGGTTGGGGATGCAGATGGTTGTAGGAGCACTCTGGTGGTTGTTTCTTCTTTGGTTCTGCTCTTGTCTCTTGGTTGAGAAAGAAGAAAAACTCTGTATATTTTTCTACTATAGAGGCTGAGTACGTAGCCACCGGGAGTTGTTGCACGCAACTTATGTGGATGAAGAAGATGCTGGAGGATTATGGGATATCATAGGACACCATGACCATTTCCTGTGATCACACGAGCGCGATACACATATATCGTAATCCAGTCCATCATGTCCGCACAAAGCACATTAGGATACGCGAGCACTTTATCCGTGAGTTAGTAGAAGAGAAGGTAGTATCCCTGAGTTTTGTGCCTATCGACCTCCAGTTAGCCGATATTCTGACGAAGCCTTTAGATGCCCTTTGATACGAGAGTCTTACGAAGTCTCTAAGTATTTTCACAGTTGACAGAGGGGATTGGTTTTTGTCTAGGATAGGATGCCTTTTTATGTTCATGTCTTATCTTTCCTATTGTTAGTTTGTATCATTTGTATTATTTTATTTTATTTCCTTTCTTTTTCATATTTTTTTTTAAAAAACCAAAAATATTTTCCGTTTCTTTTGGAAAAATTGAAAAATACAAAAAGATTTTCTTCTTATAATCTTTTGAAAACAGAAAAAGATTTTTTTTTTACACCATTTTTGGGTGAGCATTTAAGATAGCCATAGTCACATCTTCCTCTTCCATATTCCACGTGACTGTTTGATAGTGATTTGAGATTCTACATCATTTCATCCATGTACTTTCCATTGTTTAGAGTCATTAAGATGCTATTAGTGATATCTTTCTACATGTTTGGCTCCTTATATCCTTTATTGCACACATGCATGGTTTTATCTGATTATTGTACTTGTCTATCACATGTTGGCTTGAATGTTTGCATCTCAATATTGTCTATACAACAAACCATATTCGATAAAACTTGACACGATTGGAATAAATGTAAAAACTGTTTGGTGGGATTGTGAGTTATTTGAATATGGGGAAGGGTTGCAAAAGGTACTCCTTTGGCCTTTGCGAATACTAAGCCACCGTTAACTCGAAACTAAAAAATTGAGGAATTTTAATTACCTGAGGTCCAAAGAGGTTAAAAGAGTCCGAAAAAATTTTAAGGCAATAAAAAGATATTCATGCCAAAAATGGTCCATTAGGTTTCAACATCAATTCTCCAATGTTTGAGAATTTAGATATCCTCTAAAAGAAAATATAAATCGGAGGGAGTTTGTTTTTGGAGAATTTAAACGGGTTTGCACTTCCTTGAAAGTCCTGAAAAAGCATTAAATAGTTTTGGACGTTATTGGTGTGGAAATCACTTTGAGATTTGATTTGCTGATTTGACTGAGTCAATTTCTTATAATTTCATTTTTTACACATAAGGAAGATGTTGAGTTCATTCGTTAGGAGTATCCAATATTCATCGTGCACATATGTTATGTTTATATGCATTGATTTTCCTATCGAATTTTATCACACCCCTACATTTCCGCTATCACCGACTTGGTTGTCTTTCTTGTGAGATTCTTTGTTGTATATTTTGTGTGAAAAATCAAAAAGATAGAGTTTATTACCTTGTGACATTCTCCATTTTTTATTTCTTTGTGATTTTCATATCTGTCTATTTGGGGACATCATAAAATGGGGGAGAACGAATTGTGGGGGAGAAGTGTTTGTTTGATTTACTTATGATTTGCTTAACCTTAATTGGTGATTCTTTGTGCTTATCATTATATTTCAAACTATTGTGCATCAAGGGTATTTATTTGTCTCTTATCACAACTGTGTAGGTATTTATTGCACACCCTAATGTTGACAAAGAAAAATAAAGTTTTTGAAGATTTGAAGATAATGGATTTTGTTTGAATACATGTCTCTTAGTATTTCCAGTTTGAGGGTTTTTTGGGGATATTAAATTATATGTCATTTGTAATTAGTGAGATAGCATAATTCGGATGTTTTTATGTATGTATCGACATAAACATAGGGGGAGATTTGTAAGGAAATAATTTTATAAATATCCATCTCATTTTGGTATGTCGTATACCGATACAAATACGGATCCAAATTACAAGAAGACAACTTCAAGTTTCTGGTGATTTATCCAGGACGATCCAGACCGGATATTCCAGGCGATCTGGACTGCCAGAGGTAAAGGCTCTAGACAGTTTTTAGCAGCGATTCGGACCGCATTTCACCGATCCGGACCTTTTTATGGAAAATGATCCGGATCGCATTTCTAAGGATCCCTCTTTTGAAATTGGGCACCGATCCGGACCGGGTCCCCTAGGCGATCCGAACCGCTGCATCAGATAAGTCCGAATTTGATAGATTTTGACAGAATAAAAAATTCTTTTTAAGGGCTATTTCGGAGATTTTTATTTTAAGTCTTTGGGAAAATATTTTAGAGAGTCCAAATGCAACAAGACTTCAAGTTTTGATGTTCCAAACATCCTTTGGATTCTCAAATCATTCCTTGACCAATTGTGTGAATATCTAAACCCTCAATGGATCGTTTTGCTCATCTGGAGTAACTTTGTGGAAAAGCTGTCTCTTTTCCATTGTTGGCCATCTAGAGTTCTTATGGGAGATTCCAGCCGACGACATCGAAACTGACACCTAAGGGTATTTCGTATGTCACTCTTGTTTTTATTATAATCCATGTAAACCGTTCTTTACAAATTATAGTGAAAATAAAAGGTTTTGCCCCTTTGGGGATTTTTTCTCATTTATGTTTTTGTTTGTGATTGAATGTTCTTGCATGATTATATTATATCCAATCACACATAGATGCATGTTTTAGGATTTAATTGAAAAACTGAGTTTAATTAAATAATTTCTTTGTTTGAACATAAGCGCACTATCACTCTCTATAGAGGGGTGGAGGAGAATTTATCACACCAAGTTAAATACTAAAATGAGGATTTTTGTTCAATGGCATCAATTCTTTAATTTATAGAGTGCACATGGAGAATGGGCATATTGGGTCTGATAATTGTGCATGAGGGTTGAGAGGTGTGAGAGGGTTAAAATTGGAATTATTGAGTGGCATGTGGAAGAAGTGGATCATGGGAGGTTAAATGGAGAACTAAGGTAGTTGGGGGTAAGTTGGGTATTGGGTTAAAAATGGGTATTAAACACATGGGGTTTTGCAAGTTTTATATTTGCAGGAGATAAAAAAAAAACTATTTGGCTTTGGAGTGAAATGGGGTTTGGGTCAAAGTAGGTCAAATGGGTCTTGGGTCGGACTTGGGTAGGGTTGCGATGGGTAAGTCATGAATGAACTCGAGGTGGATAAGGAGGTAAGGGTCGCGGGATACAGATATGGGTTCATTTAATTCGGGTTTGGTCGAAGCTGCTGGGTCTGGCATGATCTAGAATTAGGTGGTTTAGCAGTGGGTATCGCTGGGATTGATAGTGGTTTTCGGGTTCGTGGGTCTTGGGGGATGTGGGCAGGGTTGTCCGCAGGTTTAATGGCAACAGGGGGTCGGAGTTAGGGAGGTTGGTTATGGAGGAAAATGGGTTTTGACCACAGGTTCGATTTGATTGGGTATGGCCCGTTTGGATTGAGTTTGTGCTCGAGTTGAACAGTTTGGTTTTAGGGTTATGCAGGATGAGGAGAGAGAGATAGAGTGGGATGGGTTTTTGTTTTGGTTATGAGGGTGAGAGGTGTGTTAATGGAGGAGAGATAGTGTGTGAGTTTAATTGGGTGTGTGTCTATGTATGGTAAGTTGGGTGTGGGTGTATGATGTGTGTGTGTATTTAATTGTAAAAAATAAATAAAAATAATCAACTACAATTATAAAATTAATAAAACTTAAAAAAAAATAAAACCTATTAAAAATTAAATTCCTAACTTAAAAAAAATAAAAGACTCAAATAAAATAATGAAAATAAAAATAAAGATCTATTAAAGCTAAAATCCTAACTAAATTGAATAAACTTAAAAAATAAATTCCTAAAATAAAATAAAATAAAGACTAAAAACTAAAAAAAACAAAAACAAAATAAAACTACTCTAAATAAAAAAAAAAATATAAAAATTGCAAATAAAACCTAAAAATATATACTAAAATTCTAAAAATTAAAATGACTCAAATAAAAAAAACTAAAAATTAATAAAGATACAAACCAGACACACACAGGGCTCGGGGTTGGTTTAGGTAGGTCTAGGCTAAGTTAAGGCTATGAGAGTTAGGTTTAGCACATTTTATTGTGCCTCTTCCTCGAAATATAGATTTTCAAACCACAATTGCAATCAAGTCTGCACAATAGACAATTACGCGCGTGAGACGTAATTTTGTTGAGAATTAACAATTAAAATATGTCTATTTGGAGTATAAATATACACTTTTGGGTGCTTATCAGCGATAGTACGAACTGTGGAATTAAATCTACTCGAAGTATTTCCTAATCTCCAATGGGTAGTCATGTAGAAATCCCAATCCATGTCTGGATATACAGCTTCATTGTTTGCCCCTTGGTTACCCAAACTAAGAAAAGTTTTATCCTAAAAAATATGATCAAATCACAAGCATGATTATTACGTAGGGAATCTTAATCTATGTTATGCTCATATAGGACTGGGGGACCCTTGGTATCCTCTAATAGTTCCAAATGTCTTCGGTTAATGAAGCGAGGAGGTGGAGATGATGAAAAAGGAGCAGAACAAGAACAACACAAGAGCGACGTCTCTTAACTAATCCGAAAAGCAATTCCATTATAACTGATAAAAAGATCAATCACAAAAAGAAAAACATGACGCAAGGAATAAATTAGGCCTAAGGAAAAATAAACCCAACAAGAAATGAATCGTAAAAATGGGAATGAGTTTCAATCCTCGGTGCAAAACGCCAAGAACATTACAAACTCCAGGCAAGCCATCAAATTAGATTTTTAACATGCCAATGGGTAAATCCAGGGGATTTATCCTAAATACATTAACAAAATCTATTAAAAGATATAATATCAAGTGGAGATGAAGCATAATGCCAAAAATGAACAACATAGCACAAAAAATTTCTCAAATCCACAAGAATATGAGAAAGGAATCTAAAAGGATCAAATCTAATAAGAAACGAGGGAAGAAATCTTACCATAAGTGTTCTGGGTGAGAATACTTAAGAGAAAGTTAGGTGACCAACTATTGAGGCTAGAAGAGTTCTGGCACGATATGGTAGAACACGCTAAGAGAGAAAGAGAAAGGAAGAATAAGAAGAAAATGATGAACTATCATGATTTACAATCCCGGTGGAGCGAGATCTTTCGTTGGTCGTGTCCTTTGATGGACAAGAGCAAGCTTCACTGTAGCGAATCATCGCTTCGAAAATGAGAAACCTCACAGGTCGCGAGAATGACTAGAGCTTTTCAAGACTCAAAATGAGTGATTATGAAAGAATAAAACACTCAAAGACACATTGTGACCATATAAAAACGTTATACTATCTAAAAATACTTTGAATAATAAATTAACAATTGCAATCACATTATCATTATCAAGGTATAGGGCTATTCCAAGTACTCTAAACAAAGATAGGTTAGCTAATAAAAGGTTTGTAATATGTTTCAAGATAATTCAAAAGTTCAAATAGGAGATAACTCGTGTGTAGGAGAAAAAGTAGACATGTGAACATTTTTCCAATGAAATCAAAGAAAATGTTCATAAGAGAAGTATTTACTAGGAGATTTCAAACTTTAATGGTTTTATTTGAAAATGTCTCATTTCCTTAGAAAAGTAAAATCTTGAACCAACATTTTTTTCTCAAAAAGTAATTTATGATTAAAATATTCTAAAGTCTCGTATCATTGATGTTGCTGAATTTTAAATATATAAAAAAATATTTTAGACATTGCTTTAATTATTATTAATTTTTGGCATGTGGTGGTTTTCACTCAATCATTACTAAAGGTGGGGAACTATTACCAATAAAAGTTAGAATTCGCAACCTTAAAGTTGCAGCCCTTACCACACATTCTCTTATGATGTTGAAATGTAGCAGTTTTAACTCCAGCCATGATCGAATAAAATGTCATAAGCATAAAGGCTAAAATGACACAATTTTTAAATCACATACATTTTGTAAATCCATATAAATCAACGCGTTTTGTTAATTAGTTCATAACATAATGATCAAAATGTAGGTTGGTATAACTACAATGAGTCATGACATATACTCAAGATAAGTTGAGATCAAAAGACCATAAACTTTCAAAGATTTTAAATTCAAGGCATAGCGTTCATAGTCATAGACATAACCAAAATAAAAATTATGTGAAAATAGCGTTGATAAATTAATGAAGCAAATGTAGGAAGCTAACCTACAAGCACATAACCAGTAAAAGTATCAACAAACAAAATATGAAACAAAGCAACATAAGAATAGAATGAGTCGAAGAACAATATAAACATTCTAAATAGTCTTAGGCAATACGAAACCTCTCCATCCAGTAGAAATAAAGCTAATAGGGTATCCGATTTAGCCTCTAAATCTATATATTATCTAAAATATCCTTCCTAATCCATATTTGATTCAATAGCTGTAAATTGGAAGTATTTTGGACCTTGGGGGTATTCATAATCTTCCTGCCTATTGTGGTTTGAACATGAAAAAAAAGTTCACTATATTTTCCCATAAGGTTATTCTTATCAAATATATGATTTTTCCTAGCATTATGAAAGTGCAATGTCGACTTAAAAAAACAAATTCTCTCAAATGTCCTATTTTATTACAATGATCGTATTTATAAATTCTAGGGAGAGTAATGGTAGAAATAGTTATGGGAGTAATCTTTTCAAAATGTAAAACAAAAAATCCTTATGATTACGTTTGATATGGAAATAAGACCATGTAATATCTCTCATAGGTCCTTTATGTGAGAAACAAAATTCTTCTCTTTTAAATTGGTCATCCTATCAAGTTTCCTTTGTTTATAAAAGTTTTACAAACCATAGCCAAAGGTGTGTGAATTATTTCATATTGAAGGTTTGATATGTAAAGTATGTCCTCTAGAAAACTCTCCATAGTTAAAATCATGTTCTAAAGAAAGATATTCAATTTTCATTAAAACTTTAGCACTAAAATTAATACTATTTTGAAATTCCTTTTTCAAAAATGTCCACGGGGATGTTCAACTCGTGTCTTTCCTTTTTCAAAATGGACAAAGAACAGTCCTCAACTAAAGGTAACTTCTTATCTTCTATTAGTTCATCAGGAAATTTTGAAAAGTCATTAAAGTCTAAATCTAGCACTTCAACTTTAGGAGAGAGGGATTGATCATGAGAATTTATAGATTAAAGGAATATATTTTCTTCTTTAACATAATTAACATAAATAAGAAGATAGGTTTTCTCATTTTCTAGGGCTTTGATTTTATCAAGTAAATTATCCCTATAAACATTAACCGAGAAGATTCATGGTTTGCATTTTCTTTGACGATTTTTTTATTTTTTGAAATGTTTCACTTTCATAGAAAGTTTAACATTGTTTCTAAACCCGTCTAAGCAGAGACAAGTTTAAGACTTTCGACATTGTCATTGGTCACAATGGGTGGTATCAACCCTCTTTCACATATAAGCTAGACCCTTTCATCAATTGCATTTAAAGCAAACGTCGTCCTAGCTTTCCAATATGCATAATATGACCCATCAAAAATAGGAACCTTGTTATATAAATTATCCAAAAAAATCAAAATTTTAAAAATCACCAATTTAAAAAAATTGATATTAAATTTTTATGTAAAAAATATCACACAATATTTTAGTGCAACCATCTCTGATACTAATCTGAGAATATGAGAATTTTATAGAATGATTTGAATATTAATCAACCACACAGAAATTCAATTTTACCAAATTTATCTTTGATTTAATTTAATGTGCATACAAAGATGTAGTCCAATTTTAAATTTAGCAAACCAAGCATGAAAATACTCAAATAATTAAAGAAAAATACCTATTAAAGGTAAAACCTTTATTCAGCACTATAGAGTAATTGACAAACATACTCGACTTCCAAACTACTTAGACTGACTGAGTATAACAGGCAGAGTCTTCAATTTCTTCTACACAATACAACCTGTCCAGTGTCATTCATAGCAACTGATCTTCCCTCGATATTCATCATTCAACTTTTCTTCTTCTATAGCAGTAGAGATTAACTCTACAAGGGTGTTTAAACTAGAAAGGTTATTCTTGATTTGATAAAGTGATCTCTAAGTTTATAAGGGGTTTGGAGTATTACTGGACGAGTTTCATCACAAATAGAACTCAAAAAGGGTATGAAAAACTTTCAAAAATAGTTCTTTGAGACTCTAATCTCGCATCTCTATTTATAAGGAAGTTGGTTGAAAACGGATAAAAATTAGAGATTTGAATTATATCTAATTAAAAAAAATTGCACACTTGTTCGAGCGACTTGATACATCGTTTGAACGGCATACTCGTTTTTGTTTGAAACAACTTCCAACGACCTATTGAGCGACATTCTAGAGAAGGACAAAAAATCGATTCGTTTGATCCTTTTAAGAGCAAATATTTTAGCTTGAGCTTTTTATTTATACTTTTTCATATTTGATGTATCCCGTTACAAACTGTCACACACTGACATGTCGAACTGAACTCCAACATCTTAAGACTTCTCTATATCTCATGAAGGTATAAACTTTTAGGAGTTCTTAATTATTCATATTTATTTTTGGTATGCTTTTTTAATAAAAATCGAGGTTGGATTTTTCAAGGATTTGAAATTAATTTTTTTTTAATCTTGTTTGAACGAGTTCTTAACTCTTTAGAATGGCGTTGTCTTCTCGTTCGATCAGAGCATCAAATGAACTTCGAACGGGAATTTTAGCCATCTCTCTCCTGGTCAGTGCGCTTGGGGGGGATTCGCGCCCTTTTAGGACGCTTCAGTTGTCGTCAATTGGGGTAATATGTAGAGATAGAATCGCCAGTGTATTTGCACAAAATAGGAAAATAACATATTACCGCCTCGAGAGAACGACATCAAATAAATACTGATACTTGCAAAATCAATTAGTTCAAGTATTTTGGGACTAAGTTATGAAATGGGAAAGTCTTAGGCACCCATACCGCCCTTTCGATCTCTCATGGGCATGTGTTATTTTACTCCTTAATAACTCCGTGAAGTGCGTGTGTGTATATATAAATGGAGAGTGGAATTACTCGACTCGCATCATGGATAAAGGTAGAGTGAGGTCATCCTTAGGAGTGTTACCAAAATAGTAATCAAAATATTATGTATACATTTTTTAGGTCACCGATTATTATGGAAGAATGATGGTATACGATTGACAGAACGCAAGAATGAATCACAAATATATGATATGACAATAATATATGAACAAACTAGGAGAGGGCTCGAATCTTAGATTTTACCCGAGATGCCTATGTAGCCCCAAAGGCATCAAAGTCCACGTAATTCGCATATAACATGGGGTGAGGTTTTCCTATAAATCCAACTAGGTATTTTTCTTATATATGTGTGGAAAAAAGATGTTTTAGTATGAGAAAATATAGTGAGAAATTCTCGTTTGGAATTTACAAGCAAACCCTATTTTTCTTGCTTTGGGATTTTTTATATAGATAATAGTATGTACGGTACTACTAATAAAAGAGTTGGATATTAATAGGTGCAATCTAATAAAATGAAATGATAAAATAATAATTAAATAACTAATGAAAAAATAAGAGAATTTAAAGAGAGAGTGAAAGATTTGGACATTTTTTTGAAGCTTTAAAGTTTATCTTCAATGCAGAAGGGCCAGTCTTATAAGTGGATGAAGGTGGTAGAGGGAGAGAGAATGGAATTTTCCAAATTGGGTAAGGAAAAGATGGAAATGGAATGTGGGGGGAGAGGTTTCAATATGGAAACCACGCTCACTTCGCGAGAATGTTTCTGAGATCGCTGAGAGGGATGTTTGTGAGGTGTCTTTCGAAGTGAGCTCATTCTCTCATTTTATATGGTCACGGGGGTGCCAATCGGCATTGTCCTTGACATGACTATTCGTAGGGAACCCTAGATAAAATGCCAATAAACAGGGAAATGGGTTTGCCATTTAGTAGTCTCTGGCAGATTTTCAAGAAAAATGGTCCTAAAATACAATTCATAAGGATGAATCATGCACAAGACGAACCGTTGGAAAGGGCATTCATATCCCTTTAAGAATCCTTTTGGACGGTTTGGGGTTCGGGATTGACTATTATCAAATGGGGCTCAGAAGCTCCCGACAGCCTTTGAGACAAGGAAACATACCATTTGTCCTAACCTTAAGGACGATTCGTTCATGGAATGGACTGTTAGAAAGGTTATGCAAGGACCTTAAATGTTTTAAAGAGCTTCATTCATTTTGTCCAGTTGACTAAGGTCAAACAGGGACCAGAAGCACCCTATGACCCTTTGGAGTAAAATAGGTCATTCGTCTATACCATAAGGCTGATTAGCACACGGGGAGAACTATTGTAAAGGGGATTTAGAGCCCTTACAGGATCCAAAGATATTAACTCAAGTTAGAGAGTTAACCAGTGTCAAACGAAGCTCGAGAGCGCTCGATGGCCTCCAGATCAGTTTTTAGGAGGAGGCAGTTAGTTCGTTCAAATCATAAGCCCGATTCATGCATAGGGTAGATTGTTAGAAAGGGGATTTATATCCCTTTGAATATCCAATGAGAAATTGCTCAGGTGAGAAGGTTGATCGACAATCATATGAAGCCCGAGAGCGCCCGATGGCCTCTAGATCAGTACTCGGAGTATGACCTAGATTTTATGATGAACGAGGAAGTTATATGTACCTAACGAGATGCTTGAGAGGGTTCTAGAATGTGGTCTTTATAAGAATGCTATGTCTAGTCGGTATTACTTCCCTAGAATCTCATTATAATTTAGTTCAAACGAGATTACATTCTCATTCGAATGAACTTAGGTTTTTGTTCAAATGAGATGCCACTCTCGTTTGTACGACTTCAGTTTTTGTCTGCCATCTTGAATTTAGTATGAAATCTATAAATACCTATTTTTATTCCCCGTTCCATCTTTTGAGTTTCAAATAGTTTTGATCGACAAACTTTACATCCCTAAATATTTTGTGAATCCTTTTAAAACTCTAAAAGTTTCTATATCTTCTATACACCTTGTGGACAGGATTTTTCCATGACTGATATTGAGAACCAAGGGTTCAGTACTGAAGAAGGAAGAAGGCTAATCAATGGATACCGAGGGTGGATCGCCACCTGTGAACGACTTTGGATTGATCTAATTTTTTTTTTAAATTTTGAAGACATTATGCGCTATACTTAATCGATCTAAGTTATTTGTAAGACGATAGTATTGTAAAACATTCTAAAGTAATAATTAACAATTTTTTCCCGCAAAGGGATTTTTCCTCATCTCTTACTATTTTCATGTTTGGTTTGATACTTGCAATTATATATTTAGAACAGTATTTGCATTCACACAATAATTTAATCAAAGTTTAAAATTTGGTAAAAATGGGATTTGTGTATCAGGATTGAAATGAAAAATTACAAAAATATAATTTTAGATTGTCACCATCCTTGTCGGCGCGTGTTCACGCATTTACAAAGTTGTATCAGAGTTGTCGTGTTGTAGTTGTAAAATTTATACTTGAGAAAAATTTAAAACTTTTCAAAAATAGTTGGTGGATTTTTCCTTTGAAATTACCATTATATGTGTTATATTTCTATATCTTTGTTATGATATCTTACTTCTTATATGTGATTTTATATAATTCATATGTAGATTCAATTCCTTTGTTTATTTCGGACAAAAATGAGGAGAACAAATTAAGGGGGAGATTTGAGGATTTTTTTTTATGGCAGAGTTTTTTATTTCAAACTCTATGCATCACGATATTTTCTTTGCTTCCTGTGTTTAGGTATTTAAGAGGAAGAACGTATTACACCAGATGAAAACAAATTTTCCCAAGGAAAGAACAAGATGGTATTGCAGACAAAGTGTCGCTATGTCATTCCGTTTCTAGGGTTTGGGAGGGTATTATAATTTTTGTTATATAGGGGTTTTATTGTAATTTAGGTTTCAATTTTGTTTTGTACCAAAATAGACAAAGGGAGAGATTTGTAAGGACAAATATTTTATCTTAGGAATTTTATTTTTATTTATTTGTACTTTGGCATATTTGGCATATCCCACATCAAACCATCACGCACCGACACATCGAACTGAGCTCCAACATCTCAAGACTCCTCCACATCTTATAAAGGTATAAGACTTTTAGGAGTTCTTATTGTTTATATTTATATTTGGGATGCTTTTTTTTTATAAAAACTGAGGATGGATTTTTAAAGTATATAAAATTAAAAAAATTGTTTAATCTCGTTCGAACGAGTTCTTAATTCGTTAAAACGACTTTGGCTTCTCGTTTGATCAGAGAATCAAAAGAACTCCGCACGATAATTCTATGCCTAATAGGTCTTACTTCATTAGAATCTTGTTAGAATTTGATTCAAACGAGATTGCAATCTCATTCAAACAAACTGAGGTTTTTTCTCAAACAAGATGTTATTCTCGTTCGAATGACTTCAATTTTCATTTGAACGAGCTGTCGCCTCAAATTATATGTCAAATCAATAAATACCTATTTTGAATCCCTTTTTCATTAGGACTTTTGAAATGATAAACACTTCTTATATTTATCAAAGTTTTTCCATCTTTTAAGTTTCCAAACACTTTTGATTCATAAACTTTACAAGCCCAAATATTTTGTGAATCCTCTTCAAATCCTACTAGTTTTTGAATCTTTCATACACCTTATAAAGAAGATTCTCTACCACTGACCATGTGAACTAATGGTTCAATGTTGAAGAAGGAACAAGGTTAATCGGTGGATACCGAGGGTGGATCGTCTCCTTTGGATGACTTTGGACTGAACCCTTTTCTTTATAAGGTTTTAAAGACACTACGCATTAGACTTAGTCGATCTAAGTGATTTGTAAGTTGATAGTCGTATAAAATTCTAAAGTGTTGATTAAAGGTTTTTCCCTGTAAATAGATTTTTTTCTCATCTCTGAGTGTTTGCATGTCTGGTTTGATACTTGCAATTATATATTTTGAACACTATTTGCATGAACACAATAATTTAATAAAAGCATAAAATTTGGTAAAAATTGGATTTATGTGTTGGGATTTAAATTAAAAATTACATAAATAGAATTTTTTATTGTGACAATCCTTGTCGGACGTGTTAGCGTGCTTACAAAGTTGTAGCTGAGTGTCCATTTTTACAAACCTCGTTCTAACAACCACGTGATTCTAGTTCGAATGACATAGCTAACTCATTTTAATGAGGCGTCGGAATATCCAATAATTTACTTATAAGAAATTTTAATAATACTCACTCTTATAAAGTGATCCCCTAGAAAAAAAGGCTTTATGAAACTACCATAACTCTTCTGAATGTTATTGAGACAAATGATTCTTCAATATTCCAAACGTCTTCAACTTCGTCTTCAAATCCATAGAAGTAGTCAAGTAGGTGCAGTATATGTGTAATGGGATAAGGCAAAATAAAAATACATTGAGCAATTATAAAACTTGCTCCTACACCCACACATAAGTCTTACTTTACGTGGATGATATACTAGAAGATCCGAGGTTTTCGGTGGATTTTAGTAAGGTTTTTTGCGACCTTCGGACGACAACAAGATCATCATTTGAATCAACATATTTCTCCTCATTCAGATCACCAACAAAATCCATAAAGGTATCGTGATTTGAAACCCAAAGTTTATGCTTCAAACCTAGTTCTTATTTGTACCTTCTAATGCATGATCATTCAAAGTTTTGGAGATGAAATTTTATACATTTACATCAATCACGATCCCTAAAAATTTATTGTAGAGGTTTATAAAGCATTTCATTCGACCTTTAAAGTATATGTTATTTGCCATGAAACTTCAAATGGATTCTTAGGAGTGAGCATAAGATCTCAGGTGCCTCTAGGTACCACATTTCCTCTGCATGGTCAGATTATAGCATTATCGATCTTTTTCTAGTCTCCAACGAGCTCTTCAACCCCATAGCGTGTGGGGAAGTGCATTTTTATCCTCCTTGTGGATATTACAACACCTTATTTATTAAGTGAGCGTCTGCCCAAATTGATATTGTAGGTTCAGGGTCGATCCATGTAACACCCCGTATTTTTGTGCATTTAATATTTAATTAATTCGGGAATTTTAAATTACTGGTGTGTTGTAATTTGAATTGAATTAATTATGGCCGTATTTTTGTGCATTTAATATTTAATTAATTCAGAAATTTTAAATTACTGGTGTGTTGTAATTTTAATTGAATTAATTATGGAAATATATATATTTAAATATTAATCGGGGAGTGAATGGTTAATGTTTAGGGAAATTTAATTACTAAGTGAATAGTAATAATTTAATTACGACATTTCGGGTATTAATGACGAGGTATGCACTTATCCCAGTCGGGAGTCGGTATAGAATAAATTGGGTATGAGATAAGGATTTTTATAAATTAATTCGGATCCCAATTCTGAGTGCGCGGTTGAGTCCGGATGGGTCAAGATAGTCAGAAAAGAGTACCCGGGGGTAGTAATTGGGTCTCGAGGTATTTTCGAGCATGGCCGGGCCCACACGGGGTGAGTTGGGCCACTTTAATTAAGCCCATTAGGTGAAAAACGGGATTGAGGGTTTTAACCTAAGTGAGGGATTAGGAAATCAGCAGCCAACACAATTCTAAGCCTAGGACTTGAGAGGGAAATTGGGGAAAAGCTTAGCAAAAGCCAATTTGGGGATTTTGGAGCCAAATTGAGGGACTACGCCAACGGATCAGACGCTACGAACTCTTACAGGCAAGTGGTTAACTGTTGTGATTTCTAAATTGATGATAATCAATTCATATCATCGTGATGTGTAAACAAAAAATTCGTTTTTGGGATAAATGGGTACAAAAATGGGGGGTTTTGTTCATGGACTATAGAATGAGATTCAAAGTAGAAATTGTTGTGTTGTATATCTCTGAGTATAGATATCTGATTTGCATAAAGATCCAGAATATAAAATGGTGAGATTTGGATTTGGAATTTGGTTGGTAGAACAAAGTGGACAAACTATAATGGAAAACCCATTTCAGGAAATTATGAAAGTAAGTAGGGAAAATTGTGTATCTTAAGATCCCTATGATATGTAGGATAAGAATTAACCATGTTTATATGATGGGGTGATGTAATTAGAGGCTTAAATTAAGGTTTACAAACCTTGGATTTCGTTAATGGTTGAATTCAGTGGGGAAGGAGAGCTGCCCAGGTATGATCAATCGATCGAACGGGGGCCATCGATCGATCGACGGTCTGAATTCTTGGCTAGGTCGGGTTGTGGGTTAACCTTGATGTATTTTTAATTTTGGGTATAATTTTATTTAGTGAAAAAATTATAGAAAAATTAATAGCTAGGAGTTCAAAAGATAGCTATTATGAATGTGCAATCTAAGTTATGAGTTGAGACTTAAAGTGAAAATTTTGGGTGAAACATATTCAATTTAATTATGGACCAAGTGGGTGAGTCCGGGTATGCTAATAATTATAGGTAAATATAATTGGGGAAATTATGGAGACGAATGTATGACACATTGTGGGCGAATATGTGGGAACGAAATTATTAAATGTAAAATGGACCAAGTGAGCGAGTCCAGGTATGCTGGTTAAGTGACACCAAAGTATTTAATTAATTATTGAGAGAGAGTAATTGATTTGGAGTTGGTATATAGACTCGGAAAATATTAAGGTATGGGCCAAATGAGCAAGCCCGGGAATAATGGTTGGGTGACACCAAGTTATTAAATTAATAGGTGTAATAATTAATTTAATTAGAGTCGGATTTTAGAGTCGGGTAGGATTAAATTAATAAGTGTAATAATTAATTTAATTAGAGTCGGATGGTAGACTCGGGTAGGATTAAATTAATAGGTGTGATAATTAATTTAATTAGAGTCGGATGGTAGACTCGGGTAGGATTAAATTAATAGGTGTGATAATTAATTTAATTAGAGTCGGATGGTACACTCGGGTAGCATTAAAATTAATAGGTGTGATAATTAATTTAATTAGAGTCGGATTGTAGACTCGGGTAGGATTAAATTAATAGGTGTGATAATTAATTTAATTAGAGTCGGATGGTAGACTCGGGTAGGATTAAATTAATAGGTGTGATAATTAATTTGATTAGAGTCGGATGGTAGACTCGGGTAGGATTAAATTAATAGGTGTGATAATTAATTTAATTAGAGTCGGATTGTAGACTCGGGTAGGATTAACTTAATAAGTGTGTTAATTGATTATATTAGAGTCGGACCACAGACTCGAATTTGTGTTGTTTAATTAATGTGTAAATTAATTATATTAGAGTCGGACTACAGACTTGGATTTGTGATGATTAATTAATGGGTAAATTAATTATATTAGAGTCGGACGATAGACTCGGGGCAGTATTAAATTAATGGGTGAGTTAATTAATTTAAGTAGAGTCGGACCATAGACTCCGGGAAAGTATTATATTAATTGAGGCATGAATTAAATATATTAGAGTCGGACCATAGACTCGGGAAGACGATAAATTATTAAGTGAGAAAATTAATTATGTTGAGTCAGGCCACAGACTCAGGGAATTACAGGCAGTGTACGAAATTTTTAGTATACGGTAAATCCGGGGTTTATATTATATATATACGGTGTAGTGATAGTATATATATATATATATATATATATTTGTGTGTGTGTGTGTGTGTGTGTGTGTATATTGTGTGTGATATCAAATAGCAATGACTAGATATTTATTCAATTTATATACTCTAATGATATCAAGGGAGGTTGCGCGATGTGGGTGAATCCCCTAGCTTGAGTAGTAGGGCGAGTATAACCCCAAGTCATAGCTTCCGGTATATATGGGTGAGGGATTTATCTCACTTTCATGGAAGGAATATGATCGCCTCCACTACGTTTATATTTTTGGGCTAAGTTGGTGAGCGATTCTAACTTGGGGAAACTAGGTTTTGTGAGCACACCTAGTGAGATAGCATTTTAGAGGGAATCATCCGGCGAGGGTATACTCGAAGGGATGGATATACTTATGCTATATGTGTGAATTTTGTGGCAAAGGTACGTATATAATGGTAGTAAATATTATATGCGGATAATAATACAGTGTGTGATGTATTTACTTTATATAACTTGTGACACGGTTATATGCTACTATTTAAGAGGAACTAATTAAGTTAATTGTGAAATAACTTATAATTCAAGAATCATTATACTCGGGTTAGAGTAGTATGGCAAGGGAAGGTTATACCGGGAATAGTTGGACAGGGTAGCACAACTAGGTGGGGTTAAGGTAACCGGTAGGTGTGCACAATAGTGGAGGGGTGAGAATGTCCACAAGGGAGTGCGACACTAACTTAAATATGAAGTGCATTTATGCATTTTAAATTACTGCAGTTAATTCACTTGCTAAATATTTTCAAAATGTTTTGGGTTCTAACCCTTGCTATAAAACTATTTTCAAAACCTTTTAGGTGTCCAGCCACAGGGACACCGGGATTGATATTTTATTCCAGGGACACGGAGCTGCGGCATATGTGGATGCTAGAAGGAGTTTGGATTAGACGCATAATTCATTCATTCCTAGAGTAGGAATCACTCATCAATTCCAGTTTTATTTAGGGCATGCTGCCGAGACTTTCAGTTCAGTTTTCAGATTTGTTTTATTCTGATGTTGAATATTGTATTGGATTATTTTACTTTGGTGGTCAATCGTTTATTCGGCAAGTTGTGTAATTAATTATATCAGTTGTGTGAATTGTTTATATTTATTTCCGTATGTATTGTTTTGTTTAATTAAAAAGTTAAAATTTGGCACCAGCTTTTGGAATACTAGGTGGTTAGTAAGTTTTAAAAAGTCTTCGACAGTGATGCTAAGGATGATCCAACTGGGATTCCTGTTTTAATTTGGTATAGGACTGATCACCCGGTATTTTATTAGGCAGGGTGTCACAAATGGTATCAGAGCATCAAGTTCTAGTGTCCTTAGGATCTGTGCGTCTTTTTACATTTCGGCTTAGCAATCTTTGATATAGAGCCCTATTATAGGATTGTTGTATTCTCATACGTACGCGCATATACGTTCTTCTGCGAAATTTATATTTGAGAGTGAACTCATAAAAATTCGATTCTCATTCCAGATGACGCCCAGGAGAGAGAGAGCAGCTAGGGCAGTAGGGGGAGTGAGACGAGGGAGGCTCGTTAGGAGCAAGAGTTACCGCAACAACTACCAGAGATGATTTTGTCAGTACATGTAACTGAACTTCTAAGAAAGCGGTTGAAACAACGGTGGTCGCAACGGCAGGGTACTTTCCATGGGATCAACCACAAGTGTTAGTGGCGCCGGATGTTCAGACTCACGTGGGGTCGTCGGGGTGGAAGTAAGAAAGAGAGGTTATGTTTAGTGGGAACCCACCAGAGTTGCAAGAGGGTTCAGATGTAGTGCTAGAGTGTCAAGGAAGAGAGATACTCAGTGTCACCTACGCATGGGAGATTGGGATGAGGTGAGGAAGCAAATGCTAACCACTTTTAGTTAGTGGGAGCAGTGCTACAGTGGTGGGAGTCGATCACCACAGTTGAGGAAAGGGACACACTAGACATTGCAGAGTTTTGGGTGCGGTTCGACCGCAAGTATTTTCCTCCAGCGGTTGAGACCGAAACGAGGAGAAAATTTTATGAGGTGACTCAAAGGGGGTCGTTAAGTGGCCGATTACGAGGAAGAATTCACTCTTTGGCAAAATTTTATAACGGATAAGGTAAGCAAGGAAAAGAGAAAGAAAGAAAAGTTTATGGATGGGTTAATCTGGAGAATCAGACAACATATAATTGGTAAATACGCATGAGTAGCTTATATTGATGTCGTTAACGCTGCACTCCGGCACTGTCGGAAATATCGCTTCCACGCGAAAGGAAGCGGAAGGGGAGTGGGAACTAACCAGTCGGATAAGGCAGGAGGGAACAATACCAGTGGAGTATCCTAACCGCAGACTTGGGGGAGATCAGGGGCAGGATTTCCGGAAAGGAAATCATGCCAAACGATTTAGAACTGGAGGCTATCGACAGGATGGCCAGGAAATTCCAATAAGGTCGGCATGGAAGGGACCAGTGGCAGGGTGAATGTATTGGACGGTGTTTCATCGGTGGGGAAAGCGAGACACTTGAAGAGATATTGTCTTAAGTGAGGCAGGGGGTAACTACAGGACGAGGTCCTGGATGTACAGCCACTAAAGCAAGTCATGGGTGCATTCGGGCAGGGAGAACCAGCTGTTGCAACTGGAGCATAGAGGTAATTATTTTTACCCTAGGGGCATGGGGTATATTTTTTAGTGACAAAGAGGATGTCACAGCATAAGACTTATTTTTCACTAGAGTTCGCAGGTGAGTCGAATTTAGTGGGTGCGTTGGCGGTAGCAGCCATAGTATGTGGATAAACTTTTCGTAGGGTAGCGGAGTTCCTTGGTGTTCTTCACGGGAGAGTGGAGGTGTACACTGAGTGATTGTTTGAATTATGCGAAGAGTTACTACTTTCGAGAATTATGGGAGTAGGGTTGATAATATTTCTTAAATATCGGCTAGATAGCGATGAAATTTAACTATTGTAAATAGTGGTGTAAAATTTTGGTGTTCGCGACACCAGGGTAGGGTTGGTACTAGGTATCACCGGAGAGGGCGTATAACCTGTATATATGGGGATATATATGTTGTACTGCGTGGTGTGATAGCACATAGTGAGGTTTTGTGTTCTCACATTTTATCCCGGTAAGTGGGGATGTTTACTGAAGTGAATCGGGATGGTTAAATTGATTGTCGAGCAAAGAGAGATAGCTCGGGGTTTATTTTGCACAAGGACTAGTGGTAGTAAGGGCGCGGTATTTTATGTTGTCTTTGGTAGCAGAAGGGTAAGCTTATATACTTTTTTGTTGAGAGACAAGTATTTATAGGGAGATGTTTGGACGTTAGCACATGGGTTGGGTACCCGGGCAGTAGATATATATGTGTGTGTGGGTATATATATATATATATATATATATATATATATATATATATATATATATAACTACGGGTTCGAAGTTATATTACGAGTTATGACTAGCATAGTTGGGTAACTTTCGTGCGGCACAGCGCGGGGATAGGGTGTATGGGCACCCGGGTTAATTAAGGCAAATTTTGTGCGGTTAAGCACGGGTATAGGGTGTATGGGCACCCTGGTTAATTTTAAATGCATACTTGTGTAACGTATGGTTTGAAGCGGATGGGATAGATATAGAGGGCTTGGAGGCACATGACGAGAGAGTAATATACGAAGCTTGGAACATTACACTAATCTTAATTTCGAGGACGAAATTCCTGTGTAAGGGAGGGAGTATGTAACACCCAGTATTTTTGTGCATTTAATATTTAATTAATTCTGAAATTTTAAATTACTGGTGTGTTGTAATTTTAATTGAATAAATTATGGCCGTATTTTTGTGCATTTAATATTTAATTAATTCAGGAATTTTAAATTACTGGTGTGTTATAATTTTAATTGAATTAATTATGGCAATATATATATTTAAATATTAATCGGGGAGTGAATGGTTAATGTTTAGGGAAATTTAATTATTAAGTGAATACTAATAATTTAATTACGTCATTTCGGGTATTAATGACGAGGTATGCACTTATCCCAGTCGGGAGTCCGTATAGACTAAATTGAGTGTGAGATAGGATTTTTATAAATTAATTCGAATGCCAATTCTGAGAGCGCGGTTGAGTCCGGATGGGTCGAGATAGTCAGAAAAGAGTACCCGGGGGTAGTAATTGGGTCTCGGGGTATTTTTTAGCATGGCCGGGCCCACACAGGGTGAGTTGGGCCACTTTAATAAGCCCATTAGGTGAAAAACGGGATTGAGGGTTTTAACCTAAGTGAGGGATTAGGAAATCAGCAGCCAACACAATTCTAAGCCTAGGGCTTGAGAGGGAAATTGGGGGAAAGCTTAGCAAAAGCCAATTTGGGGATTTTGGAGCTAAATTGAGGGACTACGCCAACGGATCAGACACTACGAACACTTACGGACAAGTTGTTAACTGATGTGATTTCTAAATTGATCATTATAAATTCTTATCATAGTGATGTGTAAACAAAAAATTCGTTTTTGGGATAAATGGGTACAAAAATGGGGGGGTTTGTTCATGGACTATTGAATGAGATTCAAAGTAGAAATTGTTGTGTTGTATATCTCTGAGTATAGATATCTGATTTGCATAAAGATCCGGAATTTAAACTGGTTGGATTTGGATTTGGAATTTGGTTGGTAGAACAAAGTTGACAAACTTTAATGGAAAACCCATTTCAGGAAATTATGAAAGTAAGTAGGGAAAATTGTGTATCTTAAGATACCTATGATATGTGGGATAAGAATTAACCATGTTTATATGATGGGGTGATGTAATTAGAGGCTTAAATTAAGGTTTACAAACCTTGGATTTCGTTAATGGTGGAATTCAGTGGGGAAGGAGAGCAGCCCAGGTATGATCGATCGATCGAACGGGGGCCATCGATCGATCGACGGTATGAATTCTTTTCCAGGTCGGGTTGTGGGTTAACCTTGATGTATTTTTAATTTTGGGTATAATTTTATTTAGTGAAAAAATTATAGAAAAATTAATAGCTAGGAGTTCAAAAGATAGCTATTATGAATGTGCAATCTAAGTTATGAGTTGAGACTTAAAGTGGAAATTTTGGGTGAAACATATTCAATTTAATTATGGACCAAGTGGGCGAGTCCGGGTATGCTAATAATTATAGATAAATATAATTGGGGAAATTATGGAGACGAATGTATGACACATTGTGAGCGAATATGTGGGAACGAAATTATTAAATGTAAAATGGACTAAGTGAGCGAGTCCGGGTGTGTTGGTTAAGTGACACCAAAGTATTTAATTAATTATTGAGAGAGAGTAATTAATTTTGAGTTGGTATATAGACTCGGGAAATATTAAGGTATGGGCCAAATAAGCGAGGCCGGGGATAAAGGTTGGGTGACACCAAGTTATTAAATTAATAGGTGTGATAATTAATTTAATTAGAGTCGGATTGTAGACTCGGGTAAGATTAAATTAATAAGTGCGATAATTAATTTAATTAGAGTGTTGGATGGTAGACTCGGGTAGGATTAAATTAATAGGTGTGATAATTAATTTAATTAGAGTCGGATGGTAGTCTCCAGTAGGATTAAATTAATAGATGTGACAATTAATTTAATTAGAGTCGTATGGTAGTCTCGGGTAGGATTAAATTAATAGGTGTGATAATTAATTTAATTAGAGTCGGATTGTAGACTCGGGTAGGATTAAATTAATAGGTGTGAGAATTAATTTAATTAGAGTCGGATGATAGACTCGGGTAGGATTAAATTAATAGGTGTGATAATTAATTTAATTAGAGTCAGATTGTAGACTCGGGTAGGATTAAATTAATAGGTGTGTTAATTGATTATATTAGAGTCGGACCACAGACTCGAATTTATGTTTATTAATTAATGTGTAAATTAATTATATTAGAGTCGGACCACAGACTCGAATTTGTGATGATTAATTAATGGGGAAATTAATTATATTAGAGTCGGACAATAGACTCGGGGCAGTATTAAATTAATGGGTGAGTTAATTAATTTAAGTAGAGTCAGACCATAGACTCGGGGAAAGTATTATATTAATTGAGGAATGAATTAAATATATTAAAGTTGGACCATAGACTCGGGAAGACGATAAATTATTAAGTGAGAAAATTAATTACGTTGAGTCGGGCCACAGACTCAGGGAATTACAGGCCGTGTACGGGATTTTTAGTACACGGTAAAGCCGGGGTTTATATTATATATATATGGTGTAGTGATAGTATATATATGTGTGTATATATTGTGTGTGATATTAAATATCAGTGACTAGATATTTATTCAATTTATATACTCTAATGCTATCAAGGGAGGTTGCGCGATGTGGGTGAATCCCCTAGCTTGAGGAGTAGGGCGAGTATATCCCCAGGTCATAGCGTCCGGTATATATGGATGAGGGATTTATCTCACTTTCAGGGAAGGAATATGACCGCCTCCAGTACGTTTATATTTTTGGGCTAAGTTGGTGAGTGATTCCAACTTGGGGAAACTAGGTTTTGTGAGCACACCTAGTGAGATAGCATTTTAGAGGGAATCATCCGGCGAGGGTATACTCGAAGGGATGGATATACTTATGTTTTATTTGTGGATTTTGTGGCAAAGGTATGTATATAATGGTAGTAAATATTATATGCGGATAATAATACAGTGTGTGGTGTATTTACTTTATATAACTTGTGACACGGTTATATGCTACTATTTAAGAGGAATTATTTAAGTTAATTGTGAAATAACTTATAATTCAAGAATCATTATACTCGGGTTAGAGTAGTATGGCAAGGGAAGGTTATACCGGGAATAGTTGGACAAGGTGGCACAACTAGATGTGGTTAAGGTAACCGATAGGCGTGCACAATAGTGGAGGGGTGAGAATGTCCACAAGGGAGTGCGACACTAACTTAAATATGAACCGCATTCATGCATTTTAAATCACTGCAGTTAATTCACTTGCTAAATATTTTCAATATATTTTGGGGTCTAACCCTTGCTATAAAACTATTTTCAAAACCTTTTAGGTGTCCAGCCACAGGGATGACAGGATTGATATTCTATTCCAGGGACACGGAGCTGCGGCATATGTGGATGCTAGCAGGAGTTTGGATTAGACGCATCATTCATTCATTCCTAGAGTAGGAATCATTCATCAATTCCAGTTTTATTTAGGGCATGCCGCCAAGACTTTCAGTTCAGTTTTCAGATTTGTTTTATTCCGATGTTGAATATTGTATTGGATTATTTTACTTTGGTGGTCGATGGTTTATTCGGCAAGTTGTGTAATTAATTATTTCAGTTGAGTTTTATTCAGTTGTGTGAATGGTTTATATTTATTTTCGTATGTATTGTTTTGTTTAATTAAAAAGTTAAAATTTAGCACCAGCTTTTGGAATACTAGGTGGTTAGTAAGTTTTAAAAAGTCTTCGACAGTGATACTAAGGATGATCCAACTGGGATTCCTATTTTAATTTGGTATAGGACTGATCACCCGGTATTTTATTAGGCGAGGTGTCACAATCCACTAATAGAATTTTATCCTATAATGTGATACAATAATTTTTAGCTCTAATCGTGAGTGTAAGAGTCATGTAGCCCATTGTGATGGTTCTTTATCAATTGAAAAGGATATGAGGAGTCATGATTGGTATGAGGTCTGTTATTGTGAGGCCCATGGATTTATAGGCATCTATTAAGATACTTTTGGGAGAGCTTCATGTATCGATGAGGAACTTGTGCATCTTATCATTCCTCGTTTCCATGGTAACAACTAAAAGGTAATCATGAGGTTTGGGGGTTGTCTATGATGTAGACCTGATTAACCTCCTTCAAACGACTTTTTTGGGTTGAGGATGAGGTCCTTCCTTAGACAAACCAAATATAGTATTTACATAAACTAACATAATTTTTTTTTACCCTGTTCTTAGTTTGTACCTTGATTAGCTATGAGTTTCTTTAGATATCTCCACTTGATGACCAATTCAATATCTTCTTTGAAATGGAAATAATCTTTGGTGTTATGACCATGGTCCTTGTGGAAATGCCAATACTTTGTCTTACCCGTTTTATTTTTTTGGTGATTTTTTGGTCTTAAGCCCGTGAAAGATTTCCTACAGCTCTATTGTCAAGAACATCTCCCTGGGATATTTGTGAGAGGGGTAAAATTTTAGACTTTTAGTGTTTTAATTTTTTGCCCGTTATATCCTTTATACTCCATTTCTACTGAGGTCCTTGAAGTTTAGAAAACACATATTTTCTCTTTCTTTAGTATGGATGAGGTAGATAAGGGAGATTAAAGGTTCTTAATGATCCCTTACACATTTTCTAGACCATTCTTGTAACTAAGTTATGGTTATGGGTGGATTTTAACTAAAATACATCAATAAAGACTAACACGTGAGTCCTGCAATGAAGGCAGATGAACATATGGCAGTATCATTAAGAGTAGCTACCTGTAGAATTCTTCATTAAACCTTTTGGCATAATTTTGAAGGGGTTCTCCTTTATTTTTAGAAGTTTACAAGGGATGTGGTTGACATACACCATTTCTTAGCCCTTTTGAAGTGACTCGCAAATAATATAACTAGCTTTATGAAATTTTTAATAGTTCTAGGTTTGATCTTGGAAAGCTGGTGTCTTGGTGTATAGCTTAAAGTGGTTGGAAAATCTTGACATATCACCTCATCTAGGGACTCTTGTAGCAACATGAAGGACCAATACGTTTTTAGATAATCAATGGGTTTTTTTTACCCATTAAGTGGTCTTATAGTGGGAGTCTTCCACTTGGGAGGAAGGGTATAATTTTTCAACTTATTAAATAATGGAGAGAGAAAGAATATTATGCAGGGATGACTCGATGGTTTTAGGAGTCCGGGCTTGATATTGGTTGAGGAAATTACGTAAATGGTCCTACATTTTCTTAATTTCATCATCCTAAAGATTGACCACCTTGAATCCCCCTTGCGAATGTCCCTAGAGGAGGGATAGTGTTTCCCTTAGAGGAGTGGGGTTTAAGATTCCTGAGGCTAAGGGGAGAACCTGCTTTCCCTTAATGTGGCTTTATATATCTTATTCTTCTTGAAGGTTTTGGCCTTATTATTAACCTTCAATGGATTGGGGCACTAGAGCAACGGGTCCTAGTGAAGCTAGTGTGAGAACCCCAACCAGTCACAAATGTATGGGCATTTACGAAAGGTGTTTGCTCCATATGAGTCGTATGAAATCTTTCTTTTTTATTCTCTGGTATGTCCATTGATTAGCACTTTTAGTGATCCCATGAATGTCTGAGTACTGTTCAGAGTCGCTAATCTATTTTCCTTAAGAGAGACAAATATGGATTAACCCATAGGCTATATGTATGGTTTTGATCTATATGTGAAGCAAGAGTTTTGTGTACGGGGGCTATATTACGAAAAGGGAAGGTGTTAGGCACGCACCCTGCCTTTTCAATCTTGATGTGAATACAACTTATAAAACATAAATTGGGAGCATGAAATTCAAGACATGTTGCTGTGGAATAAATATGTTGTAAAGGTGTGTATATAAATTGTTCGTACAATGTATATATGGACATCTTTGCAAATATGTATAAATGTGTGTGCGTGAATTTAGACATGCATGTAAATCTAGCGAGGTGTGCACGTGTTTAACGTAAGTGCGAATATGGAAAAGGTAAAAAAATGCGTGCATGTGCTAATATGGAAAATATAGTAAAATGTGTGCATGTGTTTGACATAAGTTCACATATGGAAAAAAAACTAGTAAAATTATATGCATAGGTTTGACATAAATACAAATATGACATACATAGTAAAATGTGTGCATGTGTTTAACATAAATGAAAATATGGAAACGATAGTGCATGCATGTGTTTACCCCAAATGAAAATATGAAAAATATGAAAATGATATGTGTCTTATACAGAAGTGCTCATACGGAAAATGTAGCAAAATTAGGTGCATGTATTTGACATAAACGTGTATAGCAAATATGGGAAATATTTATTTCTTCTTGGCATGATTGCGAATATGAAAAATACATCAAAATGTGTGCATGTGTTTGATATAAATGTGAACATAGTAAAATAAAATGCGTGTATTTGACATAACTGCGAATATGGAAAAGATTGAAAAATGTGCGTGTGTTTGACATAAATGTTAATGTAAAAAAGATAGCAAAATGTGTGCATGCGTTTGATATAAGTGCGAATATGAAAAATGTAGAAAAATTTATGCGTGTGTTTAATGCAAATGCTAATATGGAAAAGATAACAAATATATGTCAGTGTTTGACATAAGTTTGAATATGAAAAAGATATTGAAATATGCGTAGGCTACGACAACATGTGGGTGTTAGGAATGTTTTGAGTTGTGCTTTAAATGGTAAACACCCTAGCACCTATATATATCAACATCCTAGGAATGAAATTACACTACACCATATTAGGTGAATGGTCACGGCCAAAGACCCTGATCAGGACTGTGGGTCGTGGCTAAGGGTAGTGACCATTTCGGGAATGACCATTTTTATGGGTCATGGCCCAAATCCCTAACCAAAAGACGTGTCACGGACCTTAGGGGTCACGACAGATGGTCGCGGACAAGGTTCGTAACCCATACTTACATCTGGTCACGGCCAAAGGCTGTAACCCATCAAATAATATATGAGAATGGTAAAAAATCTAGTCATGACGAATGTCCGTGACCCATCCTTCGTTATATAAAAATGGTCACCACAATGGTCATGGCTCAAGGTCATGACCCACGCTTTGTCCTTACCAAAATAGTCATAGCCCTAAGTCATGACCCTATTTATGCGTGATAACAAATAGAGATGGTCACGTCTTAGATCCGTGACAAATTTTAAATACATTAAAAATAATTAGGTAGATTTTTCTCTATTTTTCAGACATTCTAAAACTTGCGTAATGTAAACCCCGCACGGCCAAATTTCTAAATAATAAATTATAAAAGATCGCATGGTCATGGGACCCCCAATTTAAGAGCACAATGATATTATGAAAATCGGGCCATGCTCTCATATCGGGGGTCCCATGAGCACACGGTCGATTTCTACGAGTTAGATTGGTCCCGTGCGAGGTATTAGCACCGTTCACGGGGCCGTTTAGGGGTGTTTCGGGGTTTCTCCCTCTAACGACATGTTTGCAAGTCTAATTGTAGATATTCTAAAAATTTGATCGTGCTCTTGGACCGGGGGTCTCGTGACCACGCAGTTGGTTCCGATGAGTTACATTGGTCTCGTGCGAGGTGTTAGTGCCACTCAGGAGCTTCTTAGGGGGTATTTCATGGTTTCACCCTCTAACATCATATTTTTAAGCTTGAGTGTAAATATTCTAAAAATTGGGTCATGCTCTCGAATCGGGGGTCCTGTGACCACGCAGTTAGTCCCTACGAGTTACATTAGCCCCGTACGAGGTGTTGGCACCGCTCTCGGGGGCCATTGGGGATTATTTTGGGGTTTCGCCCTCTAATGGCATATTTTTAAGCCTAAGTGTAGATATGATGAAAATTGGTTCGTGCTCTCGGATTGTGGGTCCCGTAACTAAGAGGGCGGTTCCTACGAGTTACATTGGTCTCGTGTAAGGTGTTGGTGCCGCTCATGGGGTTGTTTGGGGGGTGTTTCAGGATTTCGCCCTCTAACAGCATCTTTTCTAGACTAAGTATAGATATTCTGAAAATAATCATCGTTCTCTCGGACCGGGGATCCCGTGACCACGTGATCGGTTCCTACGAGTTACATTGGTTTCTAGCGAAGTGTTAGTGCCACTCACGGGGCCATTTCGGGGGTATTTAGGGGTGTCGCCCTCTAATGGCATGTTTTCAAGCCTAAGTGAAGATATTCTGAAAATTGGGTCGTGCTCTAGGATTGGGGGTCCCGTGACCATGCGGTCAGTTCCTACGAGTTACATTTGTCCCGTGCGAGGTATTGGCACCGCTCACGGGGCCGTTTGGGGGGGTCATTCGGGTTTCTCCCTTTAACGACATATTTTCAAGCCTAAGTTTATATATTCTGGAAATTATCACGTACTCCTTGTAGCATACTATCTAATATACAATCAAACATTACTAGAAGTAACTAAACATTCATATACACACATACACAGAAATACACACACATTCATAAAAATACACACACATCTACATTAGGGTTTAAATCAAAAAGACAAAAAATAGGATTTACCTTTGAGATCGATAGATATATTTGGCCTAAAATTACATTCGTAAAAGTAACTAAACATTAATACATCAAAGTAACTATTATGATATTATGTCAATATCATAATAGGATACAAATAAGATTGACAAGGATAACATAATAATTTGATACTCAATCTTCCTGTAAATAGACTAAAAGATCTTTCAAATTAGGGTTGTCATCAAGAGTTAACTGGAAATCTTTTGGAGACTTTAATTCATCCACTTTAGTAGTCATACCCTTTTGTTCATGAACAACAATATACCAATTTCGATCGTTCATGCACTTCGAGTAAAATACTTTCTTTACGTTTTGAAAGGTACATATCAAAGGCCCGTCTACTATGCGATCTTTACTCTTCAACTTTGATAAATCTACCATAATAAGTTTGGAGTCAGGATCAAATTTACAAGCATTCGTTGTATCCTCCACCTTTACCCAATCACAATAAAATAAAGTTTCTTGAAATCGAAGTAATCAAGTTCTAGAGTTTGTTGGATTATCCCATAATAGGTTTGCACCGTATTCTTTGGATTTTTATCGCTTTTTCTAGCGATACAGGTGGTCAAGGAAGAAATTAATATTCCACTATTTTGCGTCAAATTTTTTTCCTCATATGGATATAAAATAAAATCAAGACCGTTGGTGTAGTCTTAAGATCTTTCGCACGAAAACTAGGGCCTTTTACTAGGTGTGCAAGCCTGGAAGAGATATCACCTCTTTTTAAAAGTTGCATTTATTAATGAATTTGTATTAGGGCATGTTTTTATCACACCTGAACAAATAACCTCACACATAAGATGTGAAATTTATCTATTTTGATACCCATTCCCTAAAATCAGTTGTCGTACAATTTCTCCTTTGATTTTGGGAAATTTTGTTCTCGTACTTCCTACTGGTAAATTATAGATTTTAGGTCATAAAATATAAAAAAACATATAATTAAAGAAGAAGAATTCAGTAGATACTCACTCTCTCCAGTCTTCAACTTCATCTTGCTATTCGAAGTCATAACGATCTACTTTCTCATATTGTAGATTTGTGAGTTTCACCCCTTTAGGGTTCCCAAATGGTAATTCGCCCTCAAACTCGTCAGGTTCCTCAATCACTCATTCTCCACTAGGATTGAACCTCCTCACCTCTTGTTTTGGCATATGTTCCTTAGCGTATAGCGATGATTCCACCGTTACGTATTATTCATCAATTAAACCTCCAATATACCATGATTTCTTTACATAATCTTTGAAGGTTTTCATTAAGTTCTCAAAAGGATACATCCAACGATACCTAACGGGACCACAAAACAAACATTCATCGCATAAATACATAATCAGGTGGATGCTGATATCGAAGAACGACGGAGGAAAATATTTCTTTAATACACAAACTACATCGGTTAAACTTGATTTCGCAGATTTAATGTGCCTTATGTTTACCACTTTTGTACAAAGTAGGGTAAAACACAAGTTGATTTGCATAATTATCCGACGAAGATCTTTGTGTTCAGAAAACCAATGCCGAAATAATAGAGGGATTAATTGTATAATTACATTCAAGTCGCGAGACTTGCAGTGTTTCAAGTGATTTGCTTGGTATCTTACTACCCTACGTAAATTACCATAATAACCGGTTGGAGTCTTCAAGTTGAACAACGAGTCTAAGATGATATTTTTTTCACTAGTAGTCAATGTGAAAGCAGTCCGGGGGTAGAAATTCTTCCTGTTGTAGGATAATTTTTTAACCACAGTTTTTTCTTTATTTTCATCTCCTATAAATTTAGGCAGGACGTTTCTCTATCTTTAGAATTTGATCCACCTAAACATGTTCCTATCAGATTTTCTGCAACACTCTTCTCTATGTGCATCACATCAACTACATGCCTCACATGATCATCTTTCTAGTACGACAAATCAAAAGAATATTAATCGCCTGGACCATGGCTTCGTTTTACTAGGGTCATTCTAATCCCCTTAGCTTTACGCTTTAGGTTTACAAACTGGGGGTGTTTGCCTATGTACATATTCACCACAGTTGAAGTCGTCGCCTTCTCCTCGATTTACTGACCAAAAGGTCAAGCAGGAGGCGTTATGCACTCGTGACTCACAGGTAAAAATTTAGACTTGTCATTCCTAAAAGGGTGACAGGTCAGTAAAAAACTACAATGACCTGTATAACTCACCTTACTACTATTTTTTAGCCAGTAGGCTTTAGTTTCCTCCCCACATATGGGACATCTATAATAACCATGAACGTTACAATCGGATAAGGTCCCATAACTTGAAAGGTCGTGGATCGCCCACATCACCATTACTTTAAGTGTGAACTCTTCACCCTTGTAAGAGTCGAATGTCGTCATGCCTTTATCCCACAACTCTTTAAGTTCTTTGATTAATGGTGCTAACAATATATCAGTATCATCACTAGAAGCCTTCGTCCCGGGTATCAACAAAGACAACAATATGAATATCGAAGGGAAACTTAAAGGCGCCAAGAGAACTGACCAATAACTCTGACTAGTACTTAAATTACCAAAAGGGTTAAATCCATCAGTTGAGATTGCAAGACAAATGTTACACGATTTCTTTGCAAATTCATGGTTTTGTGCGATTAAAATTTGCCAAATGGGTGAATCAATTGGATAATGCATCAGATTCCCACCCACCTCGTATTAAGCATGCCATGTTATGGCCTCCACTATCCACGGTATAGTAAAAAATCATTTTAACAGTGGCCCAAGTGAAAAATACTTCAAAACCTTTTGTGGGACTTGCGAGTACTTGCAATTTTTTGCAGCTTTGTCCTTTCCATTCTCTCTAACCACATATCTAGGCTCGCTGCATACAGGACATTGATCCTTCTCTTCGTGCTCATTGCAGTACAATATGCACTCATACTTGCATACATGAATAAATTTTTATTTCAAATCCAAACCCTTCAATTTCTCCTTCATGGTAGGATAATTGTCTAGTAACGTGTTCCCTTTTGGGAGAATATCTTTAATCCACTTAAGAATTCTGGTTACGTTATTCCTAGACAAAAAAATTGAATCTTCAAATTTTGCAAACCAATCATTGCATATAATACCGAGGGATCTTCATCGCAATCTTTATACAATGGTCTAGCTGCATTGACTTTCAACCGTATGTATTACCAACCTCCTGGAAGTTTAACATCAAAATTTTCATTTAGTTGGCCATAATGCGTATTATCCGTATCCATAGGTTGGTGGTTTTGATGGTTGTGGAGTCTATAAGCATCATCAATTAATTTGGTCAATGTACGATGTGTTAGTGAATCATGTACCACTTCCACTCGTTGGAGTTCTATTAAGCGGTCGGTAACTGAAAATTCTTTCGGAACATAAGGTATATTTTTTTCACCATGGTATATCTATATTTTGTAGTCTTGACAAATTCCCCACTTTATTAAATGCAACTCAACGTATTCCAATGACTTATAATTTTCGTTCATACAACGGGTGCAGAGACACAAAATCTTGTCGCTTTTAAGATTTTTAAAAGCGTATTTAATAAATTCTTGAATGCCATTTACATGATTATTTGAATTTCGGTTAGTCTCTCCCATCCACTCTTTGTATAGTGGGAAATCCATGTAATAATCTTCAAATTTCAGTCATGTGGTAATAAGTAAAAAACTATTATTACAACTGAAATAAAAATAATATTCTTACAAGTGAAGCAATAAAAATATATTATTAAAACTAAAACAAAACCAATATTCTTAAACTCAAACAAAACCAATATTCTTACAACGTAAATAAAAACATGTTATTACAACTGAAACAAAAGAAAATATTATTTGATATTTTTCAACGGATAAATTGGCCAAGAAAGAAAAGAGTCTACATAATTTCTCAATTCCAGCCATTCCCCGGAGTCAGCGAACATAGGTACATCTTCGCAGTCATTGTATATTTCATTGACCAATATTTAAGCCTCACTTGTCTCCAAAGGCCGGTTGTGTACTCAAGTTTCGGTAACCCTGGAGATGTGTGTACACACTCTAACAACCCTCTTATTGCTCAAATCTTTGAAATAATACTTTTTACTATAGTCACCATGATTTGTTGATGATGATCCAAGTCCCATGACAGGCGGAGGCACGGGAAATGGGAATATTGGATAAGGCGGCATTAAGGAGGGGAATGTCGGATGAGGCGACATTTGGGAGGGGAATGTTGGATAAGGCGTTATTTGGAAGGGGAATATTAGAGGCGAAATTTGGTAAGGGAACCTTGAAGGGGGAGGATAAGGAAAACCTTGAGGAGGAGGGTGAGGGTATGGGTAACCTTAAGGAGTCAGCATTGGGATTCCATAATTTTGGAAAAGGGACACAAGTTTCCCAATTTGATTTATCAACATTCCTAGGTTATTTTTAATATCGTGGACATCCCCATCGGTCTTGAACTGTCATTCTTCAGTGGACAAGAAACGATCCTTGATCGAAGGAAACACGTTCACAAGAGTGCGATATGTTTAAATTTTATTTTTGGAATATGTGAGCCAACACCTCTCGTCCTCCCCCGTTTGACCTTTCCAAAGATCCGGGTCAGGGCATCATTTTCAAGGTCAAAGTCACCACTAGGGTTCGATCCTGAATAATTATTGATGGCCTCTATTGATTCTAGCATTTTATCCAAGTTCTACGAGAATTTATTATCTTTGCCCCGTTGAACATGAATGAATAATTTCGATCGATTTGGTTTTTTAGCCGCATCCGGACCATCCTTTATCCTACTCATCCATTCATTATTTAAATCCTAATAGTATTTGGATCCTAGCCGGTGGATATTAGTTTTTTGTGCCTTATTTTTTTATTTTTCTCCTTTTGAACCAACTTTTTATCCATCACCTCATTCTCCAAAAACTTAATCCACTGCTCCACCGTAATTTCAACATTGGGAGGCACTATCACTTTCAGAGACAAAATATCGGAGCTCGTTGCCTCCTTCGGGAAATGTTTATTCTAAAGGTTTATCCTGTATGTCCTCAATGATTAAACAACCCGAGATAGAACCTTATTCTTTTAATGATCAAGAAATGAGAAATACTTATAGAGTTGATCATATATGTTATCTTTGACAACTTGATCAACCAAGTTCTAGTAATGTGGTCAACAAACTCCCACGTTCATTTTTCCCAACGCCAAACACCGAACTTTAAAGTTCTGCACGCCATTCTTATCACCCGTCAGGTTATTCCCAAGAAGGGAGAACCCAATGGAATTTTTTTGGATTGAGCGAGAGGCGTTGACGGCATTAAATGGGGGGTGGTAGAGCAACGGGAGTGCTGGATGAGGGTGCCGAAGCAGTTGTAGTTGGACTTGGTGAGGAGGGAACCATTGGTGGAGTTGTGTATTGCTCACCAATTGGTGTTGATAATTCGAGTTGTGCACGAGATGGTGAACCTCGTTGCGGTGTCCCCTCGACACTTGGTTCCCTTGGCTTATTTCCTCCCAATATTATCTACAAAAATGAAAAACCATAAGTGACTAAAAAATAATAATAACAAATTATAATTAATTTTTGCACAAAAATGAAAAACAAAAATGAAAAGCCATAACTTTAGAATTTGTTCAATGTGTCTGATCTCCAATCATTCCGTATTAGTTTTTAAGAACCTATGAATTTTTTCACATGGCTAACTAGGAGGAATGGTATCTATGATTGATGTGTATATATCCGTGACATGAACTCAGAATCCCATCACTTTCAACTTGTTAGCAAGATTCAATTTAGCATGCATATGGCGTGAGACATCACAGTTTGTGTGTGAAATATATTTTGTATAATGTCATACAAGTTTTCTGGTAGGAAAAATATAATTTTATCGAACAGGTCATCTTGCTGGAAATTAACTCCACGATTTACAAGGTAGTTAAGTTATTCGATCTTTTTATTTCCATGCCTATAAATAGGAGCACCCTCTATATGATGCTCACTAATAAAAGAGTTATGTGTGCGGTCCAATTGTAACCTCTTCACTCTTATTGCCAGTGATTATTAGTGTGCCTCATTTTTCTTGAGAAAAATCTACGAGGAAGTGAATATGAGTCCTATGGTTAAGGTATAAGGTTATATTAGTTTGATTAAAGCTTTAAGAATGGAAAGGATTTTGGGTATATTAGTTTGATTAAGGTACGGAGCCTAAAATACTCAATTAGTTTCAAAATCTAAATAAATACAAACCTTAAATGACAATACCCTTAAATAATGCTATTTATTTTAATCCCTAAGTAAACACATTCAGTCAATACTAATAATACTCAATTAATTTCAAACTATTAGTAAATTTCAAGCCCTAAATTACAATACCGTTAAATTTTGCAATTTATTTTAATCCTTAAGTAACCACATTCAGTCAATACTAATAATGACAATACCCTTAAATAATGCAATTAATTTCAAACTCTAACTAATAATTCTCAATCAATGTTAAAAATACCCAATAAATTCCAATACCTAAATATAACATCCCTTTTCTTGAAAAAAAAAGTATACACAACACACACATATATACATACATATTAACACATATACACACACATACACACATATATACAGACATACACACACATACACAGATAGACACAAACATTCACCCAAATATACACACATATACACACGCATATACACACGTACACATATAAACACATACATACATAGAAATACACACACATTCACAGACATATACACACATACACATTAGGTTTTAACACATAAATAAAAAAGTTAGGGTTTACCTTTGATATTGAAAGAGAGATTAGGTCAAAATTAGGGTTTAAGATTGAGAGAATGCAAATCGATGTAAGCGAGAGAGAGAGAGAGAGAGAGATAGAGAGAGAGAGATTGACACGGGAAGAAACTACACGCGGGTTTTTTTGTTATAAGGACCCTGGTCACGGCCTAGGGCCGTGACCCACTGCCTTGACCCTTAAATTTTTTCCACATCAGAGTGCAGGAAACCATGTGGTCACGACGCCTAGTCATGATCCACATGCGTGAACAAATTGAGATTGCCATGATTCAAAGTCGCGACCCATTAGGTGTGCATTGTGGCCTTGGTCATGACCCTTGTCCGTAACCAAACTTAAAGGGAACTTTGGCACGAATTTGGCACCATGATGGCCATGACGGCGCGAATTCGGAGGGATTTGGCCCGTGACCACTTCCAAGAGAATCCATGACCACACTAGGTCATTAATATGGTCACGCCAAATTTGATTTGTTCACGGCTTTGGGTCGTGACCAAATGGTCAAGGATATGGGCCATGACCCCCTGGGGGTGACCATTCATAGGATTTGGTGTAGTTTTAGGCACACAATTATGACTGTGGAATTAGTTTGTAAAAAAGGATGTTATAAAAGTGATATTTGGACACTAGTGTTATAGTGTTCAAATATACTACTATCGTGTGACAATAAGCTTATGACGTATGAAATTAGCAATAAGGTTCAATTGAATTTGAACCTGGAAGTTAAATAATTGATTCACTAGAGTGGGATCACGATGCAAAGAGATAGGGTATAAATTTTGGGTATTTGTAGTTAGTGCTTTAACAATTGGATGGAGCCTTGCTACTATAAGCGTTAGTTGTCATGGCAGTTCCTTTTGTTGATCTTCCATTATTTTTATGCTCCTGGCTAAACTGGCTCTGGACATCATGGTCACGAGATGGAGAGTTATGGAGATCACTAGAATGACTTTAGTGAATAATCGTTCCCACAAACAACACCAAACTGATGGGGCTGAAATCGATTTCAACCTTTGCCACACAAATGACTCTCTTAGGAATATGAAGAGGTATTTTTAGATATATAATAATAACACAATATATAAAGGGGTTCAACACGTCTAATGAGGTGCCTATACCCACTTTACATGTGTTTTTCTCTTGTATTTTCAATATAATGATGAATAATACTTATATGTTCAACCTTATACATCATCTAAGATGGTACAAACGGGTTTGAGGACTTGTGATGGACATAGAGCTTGTAGGATGAAACTAATCGACTTCTCTAAGTACTTTTTACTCACTTAGGGCTCACAAAACTGAAAAGAGACTAGAACATCTAAGTTTGACGCCTAGAATACAATATAAGATGTGGAAGTTGTCCAAATTTTGTTACAAAAGAAAAATATATTTTTTCACACTTGTTGAGTTGGGTGAATTATTTGAATTTCAACCATGCTACCGTACTCTATAACTTCTTTTAAAGTCAGTTACTGGGAGAAACTAGAAAGTGACAATTAAAGCATGAGCGACCATAACTGAGCTCCGTTGCTATAGTAGAACGGTAGATGTTGGTGGAAGATCTCATAGGCGAGTGGTAATGGTCGTTGAGTGCAATAATTGGAATTCAATGTACTGGGGCAAATTGCAAGTGGTGAATTGGGGTTAGTAGAATAGTGTATGTACTATATACTAACCCTCCAAAAGGGTCTATTAAGGCTTTGTCGGAATCTTATGATCTTTCCTGAGCTTGAAGTCACCCTATGAGCTATTGAGGCTATATCGATCATGTACAAGTGTTCCCCAGTCTTCCTAAGGTATGGGAGAGTCAACTGAGGTTAGTTCTTCTTTAGCATAGATTTGTGTGGCCTTGGAAATTACTAAAATGAAGTGTTGAACTTTGGATTCTAGCTAAGTGTTTTTGACGACCCTTTCTTCCTTTGGTGGATGTGGTGGAGGATTGTCGATGTTCATCCTTGTAACACAACTTTTGTCTTTAAGCGTTGAAGTCTACCAGTGACTTTAAACACTTAATACTGTCTTGGATGAGTCTACTAAAGGCCATTTTCTTGAATTAGGGGCCTAAACCTTATCCTCGAGTTGGAGGAAGATGGGATGAGGTCATTCTATCTGCATTTGGAACTTGACTTAGTGATTGAGACCTCTTCCCCAGATTTTTTGGTTGAAGGTCACGCTTGATATTATTAGTTCTTATGGTGAAGAAGGAGGATAAATTTGACGACAAATGAGTGTTTTTCTCTTATCACAAGTATACTTGTACTATGCATGGACATCGCGTTTCTTTAAGTAATAGTTGGTCTTCGATTTCTATATGAACTTGTTTCAGTAACGACCTTATATTTTCTTATGTCCATCAACGAAGTAAAATTCAATTTTACACTAACAATTAACCTAAATAATAAAATTGAATCAGGTATAATTACCAATGAGTCCTTTTAGGTCGACTCTCATTTCTAGCGCATTGGGTGTGACACATTGGCCTGTCACACTCATATTAGATTGTATTTGAATCCCATCGTACCGCATTATTATAAAGTCCAAACATGAGCCACTACAAGTGTGGCACACTAATGAATCCCACCGAATGAATCGAAAATGAAAATCCACTTATAATTATTGATTACCAATAATTCACACTCGTCAAAAGTCTTGTTACGAATACATTTCCCTATCATTTAATAACTACCTACAAATATCCAATACCATTATTGATTCCAAAACAACTAGGTTTCAAAATGCAAGTGTCCCACTTTGTTTTCTAATCACGTGATTTCTTCTTTCCTTTTACTCTTGTTTGTTATACAGACGTGACCTATGTAAAGTCTACTTTCCTTCCAACTTTCTTATTCGTTAGAATTAGAATATATTAAAAAAATGATCTTGATACAAAGTTGACTGGAGGACAATCCAGGTAGGACAAGGGTAAAAATGTAAACTTGTTAACATTCGCGAGTGAATAATTTCTCACAGAACTCAATAACCAATACCAAGAAATATAACATATTATCACAATTTACATATACCCATATGATCGTCATATCAAGTTTCCAACTTTCAATGCTATTTGAAGGTTTTTAGTCAAAAGTTTTATCATCAAACCAGGATTCATCTTCAGATTCCGGATATTCACTTGCATTTGATATAACATTAAAAAGTTCACGGTAAATTCTTATTATATAATCATTTATTGTTTGGCTTCTTTTTAACAGATCTATATGATATATAGGTGAATGGGTCTTGCTTAGGTATCCTTTATATATGATATATATTTTTTTAATATGGATATTGAATTACCTATTTGTGTTTGCTTTTTGCATGCTAAAATATTATGTTGTTTAAATGAATTTCGGATGTTATATGTTTACGATGTTTAATTTTGATGTTTTTTTGGTTATTGTTTGTGTTTTATATATTTGCAGTATATATGTTGTTGGGAGTGTGGCTCTGTTTTAGTTGAGAGTTACACTACAAATTTTATGAATTAACTGTGTTTAGTCATGATATTGTGTAAAACAAGAATAGGTTGATCTCTCACCAAATCAAGAAAAAAATAAGTACCTGATTTTGGTTTTATTATATGTGTGTGTGTTAAAAATGTCAGATAGTCCACTCTTTTTGCCCGTGATTGTATTCCAATATGGTAACATAAACAAACATGTATGTATGATTGTATAAACATATTGAATTTGCGGTAGTTGCGAGGTTGATTGATTTTATACGATCCTTTCGGGTAATTCTAGACAGACACAGGATTCGATACATTTTGATATACACTGATGTATCGTGTCTATATTAATTGTTTTTGTGGTCCACTCATTATCATTTAAATGCAGACACGACACGTCGGTGTCTAAAAAAATGCATCTGCATCGTGGTTCGGTGTAGAATTACTCGATCCATTATCTTGGTTCTCTTGCTGGTGAGTTCATGTGTTCTTAATTACTTGTTTTCTACCGTATTTTCAGTCCATTTTGTTAAATTTTGGTTGGAGAAAAATATTTTGGATGCTACAATAATAGACCTTAAGACCCATCTCAAAAGATATATATATATATATATATATATATATATATATAGCTTTGTAGTGGCATAGTTGAGCTTAACTCGCACTTGAATGATGTTATTTTCTTTTCACGTGTTCATAATCTAAATATAAAATTAACGTGCCTCACACTTCTTTTCACGTCTTGTGTTAAATTTGTAGCATTGTTCGGCATATTTCTTTGAGGAGTTTTATCATTTTAGAATTCCTACTCACTCCAAGATTGGTTTGGAGTGGTCATTTATGTTGCACATGATACAATTTTCTTTTCTCATGCATTCTCATAGGATCATTTTCTCTTTTTTGCACACTACAACCTTATAATGTTAGATATACTTATCACGAACGTATATTTGTTAGTTATCCTTGACTATATAGAGCATATAATATTTCTTTAGTTTTTTTTTTCACGAAAAAACAATCCCAAAGAGTAAAAATTAATAATAGTGAGGCCAATGTTTAAACAAATTAAATGGTATGGGCCAAAGGTGCAATGACCCTTATTTCCTTTTTAATCATACACTAGCCTCTATTTTCCTTTTTATATAAAATAAAGCCATGTTTTTTCCCTCTCTTTGCGCCCGCCGCCCCCACCCCCCTTCTCCTCCCCCTTCTCGTTTGAGCATATAATATGCGAGTAATATTAGGAAGATCCTTTTTCGTGATCCTTTTTTATTACCCGACTGATATATCATACACATCTGGTGGTATATGTAATTCATATGGATCCATTTGAAATATCACCCAATGTGTGTTTGGCACATCATCATCACAATCACAAAAATAGTCACGAAAAAGGTCTCCATTTGAAATACCACCAAATATTTCACACTCGTGAGATGTCTTGTTACTAATAAATTTCCATATCATTTAATGACTACCTACAAGCATCTAAAAACAATTTTTTTTTGTCAACATACCATTATTGATTCCAAAACAACTAAGTTTCAAAATGCAAGTGTCCCACTTTGTTTTCTAATACATGATTTCTTCATTCCTTTTACTTTTGTTTGTCAAAGAGACGTGACCTATGTAAAGTCTACTTTCTTTCCAACTTTCTTATTCATTAGAATAAGAATATATTAAAAAAATGATCTTGATACAAAGTTGACTGGAGGACACAATCCAGGTAGGACAAGGGTAAAAATGTAAACTTGTTAACATTCACGAGTGAAAGATTTCTCACAGAACACAATAACTAAAACCAAGAAAAATAATATATTATCACAATTTACATATACCCATATGATTGTCCTATCAAGTTTCCAACTTTCAAGGCTATTTGAAGGTTTTCAGTCAAAGGCCTTTTCATCAAACCCGGATTCATCTTCAGATTCTGGATATTCACTTGCATTTAATATAACATTTAAAAGGTAATGTTAAATTCTTATTATATAATCATTTATTGTTTGGATTCTTTTTAACAGATCTATATGATATATATGTGAATGGGTCTTGCTTATATATATGGATATTGAATTACCTATCTGTGTTTGATTTTTGCATGCTGAAATATTATGTTGTTTTCATGAATTTTGGATGTTATATGTATAAGATGTTTAATTTTGAAGTTTTTTTGGTTCATTTATTAAGTGGGTTTGTGTTTTATGTATTTGCAGTTTATATGTTGAAATCTTGTGTTTGTTGTACTATATGAGTGTGGCTCTGCTTTAGTTGACAGTTAAGCTACAAATTTTATGAATCGACTGTGTTTAGTTATGATATTGTGTAAAACATGAATAGGTTGATATCTCACCGAATCAAGAAATAAATAAGTACTTAGTTTTGGTTTTATTATTTATGTGTGTTAAAAATGTCAGATAGTCCACTTCTTAGCCGATGATTTTTTTTTGGGCACGGTATTTTTTATACCATGAAGTGTCCGGGCCACCTTACGTGCACGTCGACGAATCCCCGCTCGCGGTTCGTGGCTTTCGTTGGCCAATCATTATTTTGACACTGCCAGGGCTCGAACTGGGGACCAAATCCAATGCATCCCCAAACAGTGTCCCAATGACAATCTTATACCACTGGGCCAAGAGGCGTGGTTTTTTAGCTGATGATTGTATTCCAATTTGGTAACATAAACACACACATATGTATGATTGTATAAACATATTGAATTTGTGAATTTGTGGTAGTTGCAAAGTACCTTCGGAGTAATTCTAGATCGACACATAATTTGGACAAATTTTGATACACTGATGTATCGTGTCTACAGTTTGAGATCCACTCATTATCATTCAAACTACCAAACAAATGCAGACACGATACGCCAGTGTCTAAAAAAATGCGTTTGAATCCTGTTTCGGTGTAGAATTTCTCGAACCTTTATCTTTGTTTCCTTGCTGGTGATCAGATTTTATTAATCATTTACAAACTAATGTATTGTGTCTACATTAGTAATGTTTGGGGTCTACTCATTATCACTTAAACTACAAATCAAATGCAATACGACAAGTCATTGTCTAAAAACTGCGTCTGAGCCCTGTTTCGGTGTAGAATCACTCGAACCTTTATCTTGGTTTCTTAGTTGGTGAGTTCATGTGTTATTAATCACTAGAAGATCTTATGATAATTATATATTTTCAGTCCATTTTAAGGACCTACATTTTGTCCCGTATTTTCAGTCTATTTTGTTGAATTTTAGTTGGAGAAAAATATTTTGGATGCTCCAAACCTTAAGACCCATCTCAAAACATAGATCTATATAGCTTTGTAGTGGCATAGTTGACTTAAATTTTTAAAAGGCTATCTCAATTCTAAATCGAGCCTCATTCAACGTTAAAGGTAATATATTGTGACTGTTTGCATTTGAGAGTTAAAATTCAACATTAAAAGACTAGTCCACTACTGAGCTATTAACTCATATTGAATCTAATTAACCTTAGTGATTGATAATTTCTTTACATTTTATTATGTTTGCTAAATGACTCTAATATAAAATATTCGGTAAACAACCTAATCAAAGTAACATTTATTCAACATTTTTTTTTTGTTATTCGGTAAGCGGTATCCTTGAGCCAGCTTTTGCGTACGAAAACTAACTCCCCTGTTTTTTTTTTTCAGATTACTTTAGATTTCAAATTCAATTTTGAGATAAGATCTAGTACTAATAGGGGAGGGTAAAAAGGTCATCTTGTAACATACACATACCAAACCTAATAAAAAAACATATATTATCACAATACGAAAAAAAAAAGAGTCGACACGCTGACACGGCGTGTCGCGATTGGTTAGGGCTGCTGATGTAGATTCACATCCATAACCAATCGCGAGCCGATACATGAAAATCATGAGTCGGCCTATACTTATTCCAAATAAAAAACCATCTCATATAATATCAAGTTTTTTAACGTGGGACAGCATTAAACAGACCACATATCCTCAACTCAATTATTAAACCCAAAAAAAGGTTGAAAAAACAGAAATATCCTTATCCAGATTCAGCATATTCACTTGTATGTAATAGAATCTAAATAATTTTTGGGGTTGTTTGGTCCACATTAATTTTGGGTTATTTGAAGTTTGGTCTCCAATAATTTTCTAATTTTGGGTTATTTGAATGTCGCAAAAAATATTTGGTGAAATTCTTGCGGCAATTTTTAGTTTCTAAAATTCATTTTGGGGTCCAAACTCCAGATAATGAAAATTAGAGAGGTTAAAATCAATTTCAAAGAATGAATGGGTGCCAGATCCCAAATAACCCTTAATTTTATTGTAATTGAGTTTAACCCCCATAATTTTCATTTCTTGGATTATGGCCCCCAAAATGACTTTTAGTGGCCCCCAAAGTCCCGCTTTTTTGGAACACTTTTTTGGTCACTGAAAGTTATTTTGGGGGCCAAACCTCAAGAAGTACAAACGTTGGGGGCCAAAGTCATTATCAAAGAATTATTGGGGACCAAACCCAAAATAATCTTAATTTTTGGACTTTAGATTGTGGCGTCTTATAACAAAGTTTATGTCATATTTGGATATTTTTTGCCATATTCGAAATATTAGTAGTCGGAACCGCACACGAACATTTAAAAAGTGTTTGATGTTGGTGTTTGGCAAGGATATTGTGCTAAACTCACAGGGAAAAATGGAAAAATGAATCCCGAACTTTGGGGTAGTTTTTCAATTTTGGACTCGATATTTCAAAAATAGCATGGTAACTAAGTTTGAAGATTTTTACAATTTTAGCCCTGGAATGGATGATTTAACGAAATAGGTTCCACAGTCATTCATTCTGATGAAGGGCTAAAGTTTCACGACTTTCTAAACATCAGGGTCAACACTGCGAATTTTTGAAATATCAGGTCTAAATATTCAGTGCTATTCTTTATATATTGTATAGATATACATGTATAGCCATAAAATTACTTACCTGAGTGATTTTCCGTATTTTGTATGTTCTGTGTGTTGTATTTTTTAGGGGGGCTCTGTTCTGATTGGCTGCTAAACTAAAAATTTCATTTGTAATATGTGCTTGTGTTTGGTTATGATATTGTTAGGGCTGGCAAGTAGGGCTGCAACGAGATTAGCTAAACTCGTCTTGGCTTGGTTCGTTTGCAGCCCTAATGACAAGTTTAGACACGACTGGATAACACGACATGAAACGACGCAAAATTAATCCGAAATTGACATTTCGTGTTTATGTTGTGTTATATGAAACGAAATTGTGTGATGTTAGTGTCAAAATTTTGGCTCGTGTTAGTCGTGTTTTTCCTCATGTTGTGTATTATGGCATTAATTGAGTGTAAAAATTATTACTCGTCATGTTCGTGTTAGTTAAAAAAAACGATTTTGTTTGTGTTTGTTTCTAAATGGTGTTTGTCGTGTGGGATCCCCAACCACCGATTTCATTAAGTCTCCTATTGGAGATGTGATGTAGGGCTAAAGTTGCACGTATTTTCTAACAGTAGGGTTGACATTGCAACTACTGAAATATCGGGTCTGAAATTGAAAATGACCTACAATTCTGAATAACCTTTATTTTATTTTATGGTACACGTGTAATTGTGTATGTGTTGAAAATGTCAAATAGTCCACTTATTATTCAAATATGACATATATACATGTATAAACATATTTAATTAGTAGTTTTATTGTTAATTATTGTGTGGTAGTTGCAAGGTAGTTTGTATTTATATCATCTTTTGTTGGCTGCTTTGCATTTTATAAGTTTCATCACTTATTGGTTTCCTAATAGCTGGTGAGTTCATGTATTCTTAATCACAAGATGATCTATTTCTAGTTATTTTTTCATTTCTAGACTCAAATTGAAGGTGAGCTTGACCTCATCTCATCTCAATTCTTTTATTTTGTTATTGAGTATTTACAGACACTGAAAATATATACTTTCTTTTATATTGTTATTGGTTATCTTTTTTCCTGCTTTTTTTGGGATTTTTTGACTTATCCCTTGTGATAATAGATCAATTAGACATATACATGAAGAAGTTCAAAACTAAATTTAACACCCTTTGGACAGAAATATGGCTTATCATTTTGTATTTTATGACTGTTTAAAATGAATTTCCTTTAAAGCAGTTGTAACTTTCAAAATAATAAGCCGTGAATCTATCCACAGGGGGCTATGAAGCACAGACACTCTCCCGGAAGTCACGAGTCAGCTTCTACTCGAGTCGGACATGCGACACTCTCCGACACGTTGCCGACACAGTAGGGCACGCGAGTCCTTTTTTTTTTTGAAAAGGTAGTTTTGAAAGGTAATTTTTAAAAGGTAGTTTTTTTAAAAGGTAGTTTTTTTTTTAAAAGGTAGTTTTCAAATTTTCCGAAATGCCCGTTGCTCCAAATGTTGAAATGGTAGTTTTGAACCGTGGTGTACTGTGTCTGTGTAATTTTTTATCAAACACAACATCATAAAACATTTAAAATCTCAATAGGTAGGCCAGTTTCTTTATATTGCATTATGAAATTGGTTGTTAACAATATCCAATATTTTGCCATTTTCACTATTTTGGAAGTCTTAGAAAATTATTTCCTATTATTAATGCACAAGACTCGTAGGGCCTATAAATAAAGGCCCTCACTTCCCCATTAAAATCAATTATCAATATCATGTCCTCGTTTAGGAATGAGAATCGAGACAAATAAGCCTTAATTATTTGTGTATGTATATTGTTTCCGAGTGTTTACATCATCTGTTCTACCCAATTTGCTAGTTCGTTCTGTTTTCCACTAGTTCAATGACATAATTTGTTTAGTCAAAGGCTGATTTTCGAGTTTTTAATTGTCATTTCTCTGCTTTTTAGATGGAAGAAAATAATCACCAACATGGGCAGATCATTGAAGTCCGCGATTATCCTATCGGAGAGAGAAACCAAGGAGGAGGAAGCAGCAAAATATGTGGGGAAGCGCCTTGTGGATTCTCGGATGTGGTAACCAGCTCCGAGGATGCGAAAGAACGATCGGTTTCCATGCGTAAGCTTTTTATCGCGGTAGCGCTTTGTGTTGTCTTCATGAGTGCTGAAGTGGTCGGAGGAATAAAAGCGAACAGTCTCGCAATTTTAACCGACGCGGCCCATCTTCTGTCCGATGTAGCAGCTTTTGCGATCTCCTTGTTTTCTTTGTGGGCCGCCGGTTGGGAAGCCACTCCCCGCCAGTCTTACGGTTTCTTTCGGATTGAAATCCTCGGTGCTCTAGTTTCAATTCAACTCATTTGGTTACTTGCCGGAATTTTAGTTTACGAAGCCATTGTTAGGCTCATTCACGACACTGGCGTGGTCGATGGCTTTCTAATGTTTCTTGTTTCGGCTTTTGGCTTATTAGTAAATATCATCATGGCTCTCGTGTTAGGCCACGATCACGGCCACGGGCATGGCCATGGACATGATCACGGCCACGGTGGACATGATCACGGCCATGGCCACGGCCACGATGGACATGATCACAGCCACGGCCATGATCATGGTCACACTCAAGATGTGACCATCACAACGCATCATCATCACGAGGATCACAATGATGATCACACGGAACCACTTCTTTCAAATTCTCAAGCAAAAGACGAGAAGAAACAAAAGAAGCAACGAAACGTCAACGTACAAGGTGCGTATCTCCACGTACTCGGGGACTCAATTCAGAGCATCGGCGTCATGATCGGCGGAGGGCTCATATGGTACAATCCGAAATGGAAGATCATCGATCTCATTTGCACGCTCATTTTCTCGGTCATTGTGTTGGGGACGACTTTCAAAATGATTCGGAGCATAATGGAGGTTTTAATGGAGAGCACGCCTAGAGAAATCGACGCGACGAAGTTGGAAAAGGGATTGTGTGAAATGGATGAAGTGGTGGCTATACATGAGTTGCATATATGGGCTATTACAGTTGGGAAAGTTTTGTTGGCTTGCCATGTTAAAATAAGGCCAGAAGCTGATGCTGATATGGTGTTGGACAAAGTGATAGACTACATTAGAAGGGAGTACAAAATCAGTCACATAACTGTTCAAATTGAACGTTAGAGAAAGATTTTTGGAAGGGGTTATGTTTTGGGGCATTATTAAAAAAACTTTCAAATCTTTGTTTCTCATTTGTATTCAAATATTCCCTTTTGTCACACAGGAGTAATTTTCTGTGGTTATGTGAAATTTTAGCAGGAAAAGATAATTTGATATCTGTTTCTTGATTTGAGTTTTATCTCCTTTTTTAGTTTTATATTGGTGAATTCTTGTATATAGTTTTCATAGTGTTAATTCATTTTCTAAATCTTAAACATTACCATAAGGGTGTGTTTGGGAATCCCAATTTCATGCCATGGAATTGGAATATTTTCACTTCAAAATAAGGCTTGGAATTGGAGCTTCCAAACACTACTTGAGGGATTTGCTGATATTTGGTTTAGTGAAAAAAATTGAACTACAATGTAGCATATATACTATTAAGTTTTGCCTGTAGTTTGAAACTGGTCATTCCACATCAATCTGTTTAAAAAGAAAAATCTAATTGTACATATAATCTTTATGTAATAATTTGTATGCATGCTGAAGTTTAGAATTACATTTTTCCCTAGTACATTAGTAATGGGGAAGGAATACACACAAAATTGTGTGTACATACATTTATAAATTTCCAGTTTTATGATATATCCCATTCAACTCACTATTTGATTTCATTAGAGAAAATTAATGCATTCTCCAATATTGTTCTGTTATTTGTGTGTATCAGCTGACTACATGCATTTTGGGTACCCATGTACAATTGCCACATTTCTGGTTTATTGAGCCCTTATTGAGCCTTCAGTGTATGATTATCAATCAACATTTTTGTAAGGTGGCCCGGAGGGTTAGAGCCGGGTGTAACGGTAAACCCAGGTACCTCGGGTTCGAAATTTGGCAGCCGCGTTTTGGGCCATGGACCATGGGAATCAAATGCCTGTTTCGCAAGCCTGGTTTTGAAGGTGTAGGGATTAGTCCGAGATGCACGTAAGCTGCCCCAGGATTACAGTTCATACCCCCCCACCCCCCACCCCCACCCCCACCCAAAAAAAATAGTTTTGTATGAAAGTTTACATTTCTATTTTTAATTTGATAGATGTGATGAAGCTACTTGTTTGGAACTTTTTCGTTCACATCTCTGTTCTAATTTAGGATTAATGTTTTCTTGGAAGTTGGAACAATTATGTTGTGTTCTCTTTAGTTATTGTAACTTTTAAGGGTTATCTTGAAACAGTCCCTCTGGTTTAGGTCCATTTGGAAAAAAGGGCCCCCTTTTCGATTTCGCGGGTTTTAATCCTTTTGGGCTCTTCTTATTTTTAATCGATAGTACACTTTTTGGGGCCCAATCTCACCATTTGGAGAAGCAACCAAAATACTTGTTTGGGGCCAACATATTTTTATATGGCACATTTGTGGATGGAATTTTGCAAATTTTGATGCATCTCCCCAAATTTTAATTAGGGGCTTTTCTCAATTTAGGATATTCTAATATGTATTATAGAAATAGGAGAACAAATATTTTGTTTCCATTTTTAATCCCTATTTTTAGATAAAGCCGCTGGCGAGGACCCATATCCATAAAACGTCAACCAATCATAGCATGTCATGCCAGCGGATAATTTAAAAATAGGGGCTAAAAATGAAAATAAATTGTTTGTTGTCCTATATCCATAACCAATATTATTTTAAGTCCTAAAAGTACGTAACAATATTTTTTCGGGTGTGCACGCTCCAAAATTTGTTTTCTCCCCAGTTTCATATTGCGTGTCTCCAAATTTTAAAAGCTTGAGGTTGACATTTTCTAAGGGGAGAGTGATTAGAATAGCGAAGGGCTTGGGGCTTAAGTGTAATGTCGTTAACTATGCAATTTTTTTTTATGTTCTGTTATTAAATTCTCCTATTTAGGTTAGTATATTAGGTAGGGGTAATATTCCAATGGAATATTTATGTGGGCTCTTTTTGTTCATTTTACCTTTTTAGAGTTATCTTGACTAAAGAAATAATTATATCTATAAATAAGGCGTTTGACCAATTGTTGTTTCTTCTTAATTTGTGCTCTTGTGTGCCTCCTCCTGTTACATTGGAAAATTCATTACGGGTCCAATGGGGATTATAAACATCTTTGTAATTAATATTTTTTTTTTCTTTTGAAAATTTACATAAAAAATTATTTCATTTTTTGAGAATGGTGGTGTTGATTTTTTCTTTGAATTGGGAAGACTTTCTAATTTAAATTAATGGTGTAAGAAGAGTTAGTGGAAGAGGGGTGATGTATTTGTTTGCAGTTGAACTTTCTTGCCTGTTGGATTTTGTTTAGATGACCTGTTAAAGGAGATGACTAATGGTTACAACTTTGAATTTTGACATTATTATGGACTAGTCCCATTTTCTAGTTCAAAAATACATCATATTCCATTAATTTTTCTTTAATGTACCAAGTCATTTTTCAAAATAGAGTACACATGTTTTAATAATTGTACTCCTACACCCATGCCTATTTTAAATCCATTTATTTTCTCTCTAAAAATAAACACATGCATACCCTCTCTCTCTCTCTCTCCGTCCTTTCCTTTCCTTTTTCGAGTTTGCTCTATCACCACCATCGCTGGAGCAACATAAGAAGCTTTTTTGCTCGAAAAAATGGAGTTTTTACATAAACAAATAATTCACATGTTTTCATTTTTTTTCATCAAAAAAATATTGAATATGAGTTTTCTTTGATAGATCTTAACGAGTATATAGCAAATATATAAATTTAGTCAATTTTGGATTTGTAAATTTAAAGCTATGGGCTTTTATAGATTTGATGGCTTTTTTTATAGAAAAATAAGATAGTTGATCTCAGAGATATTATGGGGGTATCTTGATCATTTTAATGCTTTGAGCTAGTAAAATAGGATATTTGATAGCATTGACCTAGTGAAATGATCTCTTACATCATTACAAGTCAACGGGACTTGGTGTTGGAAATTTGAAGTAAATTTTTTTAATTTTAATTGAGTGAAAACTTTATTTTAAGAGATATGTAGTCTTGTGAAAGGTCGTGTGTGGTCATAACAGGTGTGTCCATTTTAAAAGAGAGTGTCGATTCATGTAAGGGTGTGTCTCTTTATGATAGGATGCCTTGCATTCGATAAATAGACAACACCACACTTAATTTAAAGAAAATTATTATTTTAAAAGAGTTAAGACTCTCAAATTTTGTGTTGCTTATTTTGGTGTCAATCCCTTCTTGTGAGAGTACAACATAAAATTTGTGTTCGTTGGTTCTTGAGAATTGAAGTGCCGCCACTCCAAGAATGAAATCCGTTTCTATTTGGGGACACAATTGTTCATTAACGCTGGACACCGTAAAGGGAGCCAAATTGCCTTAAAAAGATTGTGTGAAATACAAGGCTCGATTTAATTCATGTTCTGTAAGAGTTTGTTTACACATCTTCTTAATTCATTCACCCCTCATTTTTATGCATTATCCCACCTTTTTAGACAACACCCTTACCTCTACCCAAAAAAAAAAAATCATTGCCTCTATAAGTACAAAGTTACTTTAAGTACCCTGTTGCCTTTATAGGCACAACTTTTCTTTTAATGGAACAAATCATCTTCACCTTTAGGCAATGCATAATGGGTAATTTAAAACCATTGTAGATCCTTTAGTTTGGGCAACATTGGTTCACGGCGGGGAGATAATACCGCAAAAGAGGGAGGGGATTTGTTAACCCTCCCTCAAATTTGTGGGAATGTTAAAGGATTGGCTAGAGAAGGGAACAAGGTTGGAAATGTGAAATGTTGACACATTTGGAGGTAAAACGTGGAACATTTACACGTCTGTTTCAAACATGGAACTATTCCACTTATGGACACTCTAGACGTGTAAATGTCACACATTTCAAACATCCCAAAATAATAACAAAATATTCCACGTTTGTAAGCCAAACATGTAACATTTACCCGTCGACAATTTTCCCACTCCCAAACGTCCAAAAGTCCCATGTTTCCCCATAAAAGTAACGAATCCCGCTACGAACCAACACTAGTTTTCGCACCTTAAACCCATATATTTAAACCCATGTATTCAAAGTATCTCATTGTGATGGCCTTGTATGCATGATGATCTTTGCCTTTTTAGGTTCCTCCCTAAATTCATGGGCACGTGCATACCTTTTTAAGCACAGTTTCACATTTATGGGGACAGCATCACCTTTCCAGGTATAATATTACATGCATGTAATTTTGCATTTCAAATCACACTTACCTTTCATAACCATCACATTCATCTTTCTAGGTGCAAATTTGCCTTTTTGGCAGAATTTGGCATGCCTAAGCATCAAGTTCTCTTTTTATAGATAAAATCCTTCCTTACAAGGCATTAACTCACCTTTTCAGATAATAACCTACCTTTTTAGGCATTACCTTTATTATTTAAACACTGAGTGCTTATTTTGGCATATTCTCTTCTGCACTCCCATTAGGATATAAGGGAGGAAATAAAATCATATAACAATGTTCCTTTTAACAATATTGTTTACTCAAATATGAGATCAACTGTCAAGCGGATCCTTAAACACCTAATTTCACGACCTATAAAATTCATTCCATCTAGTTAGCTCAAGATATTTAACTCAGACATGTGGATGAATATTATGTCGCAATTTTGGAATTTTCAAAATATAATTTAGTATTAAATTGTATAATTGAGTTTTGTTTTTTAAATTATTTTGGGAATATAATTAAATATTAATATTGTGTAAGTGAGTTTTTATATTAGGGATTTTATATTGGGTCTTCTAGTAGAGAGAGAGCTAAAGAAAGTGAGTATAAATGTGGTGGGTGTGGTTTAAGTATCTCACATAGAAACTTTACAAGAAAGTGAAAGGGTATATTACTAAAAGATAAAAGATGACCAATAAATATTTAGTCAAAGAGGCAATAATATGGTGCCAATCACAACACGCGGCGCGACGCGCCTTCGCGTGACAAGCGAAAGGGCGACAGGGTAACTTAGGGTGCATTGGACGCACTTGGTTGCACAGCTGAAAGGAAGTGACTGTTCATGAACAACAACAAAAAAGGGCTATAAAAAGACTTCCAGATCTCTGTTTTGGGCACCGAAAATTATCCGGTGCTCCTATCTCTTGGCATTGTAAAGTTAACATTTCAAAGTGTTCTTGGTTTGATCAAACCATACATAATTTGCATCAAACAAGTAACATTATTGCATTGTATACTGAATGCAAATTTCTAATATAAACTCCAATGAGTACTCGGGACTTTCATCCACAATGTGAGAAATATTTCCTAAAAGACAGCGTTCCTAGAACGTGTCTTGCAGTAACTTGGGTTCATAATTTATTCTATTATTATTACATCGTAAATTTTCAATAGTTTTAGGCAATATTTTCTGAAAATATAGAAGGAATGGTAGCACAATCTATCCATGTTATGAGTCAAGGTTTGGTTCGACTGAATCATTTTGATGGTGAAATTTCGCCCGCTGGCATATGTAACACCCCGTAATTTTGAGGATTTAAAAATTTAATTATTTTTTGGAGAAATAGAAATATTTTAATTGGAGAAACTTAAATTTATGATTTGGAGAATTTATTTGAGTGGGAAGAATTAATTATATTTGGCGACTTTAAGTCAATTGTCTGAATTAATGTGCGTCGCATTTTCGAAGTCAAAATTGAAGAGTGTTATAAAGTATTTTGAATGACGATTTTGAGGGCACAAGTGGTCCCGAAAGGGTCAAAATAGTCAGAAAAGTGTACTCGGGTGTACAGTTTGGGTCTCGGGTCAATTGTAGACCAAATCGACACCTCTTGAGGGCATTATGGTCATTTAGCAAATAGATGTGGGGAGACCCACGAAATTTGCAAGTTATAAAATATGGTTTGGGGCTTAAGTTAGGGTTCATAACATAGAAAAATAGAGAGGAACCAACGGAGAGAAAAGAGAGAGAGTTTTATGAAGGCTTAAAGGGTTCCAAAGGGCGTCTTGCAACCAAGATCAATTTGGAAGGGAGATTGACGAAGGAATCAATCAAACACCCTCACCATCCATGAAATCAAATCCTACCATAATCAGGGCAAGTGGTTTACTACAAATTTATGAAGTTATAATACCCATGTGTAGTTTTTTTTTAAAAATAAATTATTTTTGTTGAAAGTTCTTAGAGAAAAAGAATGAATTGATTACATGTTGGAGTAGGATTGCATGTAGTTGGCATTTATATTTGTAGAGGACTGATAACAAATGAATTTATATTGATAATTACGAATCTAAATCTGGGTTTATGATGTATAACCATGAATAACTAAATTATCTAGGGTTTTGAGAAAATTTAGATTTGGATAGTTCTTGGATGGATTTAGTGAGGATTTGATGATATATTTACGTTGAGAATGATCCCTATACATTTGTAAGATGATTGATGATGTTGGGAAGGACTTTCACAAGGTGTAATGGAGTTTTAGATCGGAGAGACATGGTGAAACAAGGAAGAAAATGACCTACACCTATTCGATCGATCGATCGACTCAAGTATGTCGATCGATGGATGGCATCGATCGATCGAAGAATTGGTCGATCGATCAACCAAAGCTGATTTTGGACTATTTTTATTTATTAAGTTTTCCTTGAATTTCAACGATAGGGGAAAATTTTAGAGATTTTATGTTACCTATGAGGGACTTGATAAAGACTAGTAGGGAGTATAATTAAGGTCCATTATGACCGTTGAGTGAAAGGCTTGGAATATGGCCCGACAGAGATAAACCGATCGAGCCGCGTGTCGAAAATGTGGGAATTCAGCTACGGGGAGAGTCGACGTCAATATAAGATGTATATCAGTAGGTTAGAGATAGTTTAACTACTCTTATAAATAAAGAGGCATCGAGAGATCTTAGAGTTGTGCGAATACTCCAATATGTACAATAGTGAGATAAATCGTTGATTAATAAGTATGGTATGTATACGAGAGAAAACTACTACGTACACACGGGAATGATTGGGTTGTGTGAATACATATTGTTCTATAGTATTACTTGGGTTGTGAATGCTTATTTTATGTTTCCTTGTGATAGGATTTACAAGTTCGATGAGACATTCCGAACTATGCTCGATGAGATATTCCGAGCCAGGTTCGAGGAGACATTCTGAACCATGTTCGAGGAGACATTCCGAACATTACTCGAGGAGACATTCCGAACCATTTGTCCTTAATGTGTGAAATAGGACCGATAACAAGATATGTTGTATTGGGTATATGTGCGTGTGAAGGATATACCGTCTGAATAATCTACTTATGTGCGATAGCAGTAAGGTTAGGTGGGGTATACCTAAATATTGTTTTCAATAAACTGAAGCGTGATAGTAGTGAGAATTGTTAGTGCATAACTAAAAGTGTATAAACTACTTATGGGTAAGAGTGGCTGGAATATGTAAGTGTACATCTAGAATAGATATGAAATCTACTTGAATGTGATTAGTAGAGAAGGTAGGTAGTATGTACCTAAGATTTTATTAAGTGTGAGAACTTAATTTTAAAATATTGATAATAAAGTAAGAGTAATGATAATTACTAGTCGTTCGGACATATACTGTATAGGCGGTAAGGGAAAGTTAAAGCGAACTTAACTAATGACTTAATGTAAATTAAGGGTAGCATGTAGCGTACTATACGGGTGGTACTGGTGAGCTAAATTGTCTGAGGTGTGTAGACGTTGGAAACCTAGTTAAAGTGGGTAGCGAGACTAGGTAGGAAGGTTAGGTGCGCACGATAGATGAGTGGCAAGGAAACTCAAGAGAGTGTGCGTGATCCTAATATGTGTAATCAATAACTTATATTTATTACGGTAAATTACTTGATAAATATTTTCAAAACGGTTTGTGTTCTAACACTTGCTATAAAATATTTTAAAACCTTTTAGGTGTCCAGCCACAGGGACGTTAAGCTTGACTTCATTCCAGTGATTTCGGAGCTGCAGCATAGGTGGGTGTTGCAGGGCCTTGATTAGACGCTTCTTTTATCCTTCTTGATCTAGCGTAGGATTTAAGCTTTCAGTATGGACATGTCGTCCTTCAGTACTTTCATTTATTTTGGAATTGGTTATTATGTTGGTTTTTGGCCGATGGTTTATTCGGCAAGACTTTGGTTTATTTTAGTTGTTATTCTGAGAATCTTTCTTGGTATTTGATTTACACTATGTTCTGCATGTTATTGTTTTATTAATAAGAGTTAAAATTTGGCACTAGTTTTCGATAGTGATGTTAAGAATGAACCAACTGGGAAACTTGTTTTAATTTGATTTAGGACTGATCACCCGGGATTTAATTAGGCAGGGTGTCACAGATGGTATCAGAGCATCAGGTTCTAGTGTCCTTAGGATCTGTGCGGCTTACTGCGATTTCAGCGCATTGTTATTTTCATATAGAGCCCTATTGATAGGACTATTGAATTATCCTTGCGTGTTTACGATATCATCCTTCTATTAGAATTTTGTATAAACTGTGTACTTATACAAACTTGAATTTGATTTCAGAATGCCGCCAAGGAGGGAGCGAGCCAAGAGGGCATACGCCAGAGATGAGGCTAGGGAGGGCCCTCAGGACCAGCAGGGACCCCCACCCCCACCACCAGAGATGATTTCCGCTACTCAGATGGTGGTGATAGTTTCACAGGCCATAGAGACAGCTATGAGGGCCATGACATCCCATTTTCCTCAGCCTCGAGCACAGCAACCAGCAGACCCAGTTATTCAGGCCCATCTAGGGCATCCCACTTAGCACATCATCAGAGAAATGTAGTGACGGCATGCCAATGGAAGAGGAACATTCAGCGCCATCTGTGCATGTTGGATTGTAGCGAAGTTCAGAAATAGATGTTAGCTACCTTCAGACTAGCTGGAGCAGCTCTACAGTGGTGGGAGTCGGTGAATACTGCTGAGGAGAGAGATCTAATAATTATTTCTGAGTTCTGGGTGCGGTTTGACTGCAAGTACTTTCCGCTGGAAGTAGAGTCAGAGATGAGGAAGAAATTTAATGAAGTAGTTCAAGGTGATCGTTCGGTAGAAGACTACGAGGAAGAATTCACCCGCCTGGCTAACTTTATACCAGATGAGGTAAGCAATGAATAAAGGAAGAAAGCAAAGTTCATGGGGGGTTTGTCCTGGAGGATCAGGCAGCATTTCATAGGTAACCCTGCACTGGTGACATACACTGATTTTGTTCATGTAGCCTTACTACACTGTAAGGATCATCGCTTCCATACGAAAGGGAGCAAGATAGGTGAGCCAATCCAGTCGGACAAGGCCAATGGGGGTAGTTCCAGTGAAGCACCGCAACAGCGGACAGGTAGTCAACAGGGGCAAAATTCTCAGCAAGGGAACTTTGCCAAGAGGTTCAGGCCTGGAAGTTACCGACCTGATGGGGAGTACAAGCAAGGCCAGCAGGTCCAGAGAAGACCATTCTCGGGTCAGTGTTTTATATGTGGCCAGCAGGGTCACCGGTAGAGACAATGCCCACAGTAGGACAGGGTTCAGCAGCAGGGTGCACCGCAAGAGCAGCAGGCCCCGATAGCTCCAGCACCAGCACTGGCCCAACAGCAGCAGCAGCAGGGTCGTATACACTACGGGCGTGTGTATAACGTTCGGGATGTACCGATGCCTCTAGCTCCAAAGGCACCGCCCGCGATAGAGGGTACGTTTTCTATCCACTACCTTGAGAGAGTTGGATTTTATTTGATATTGGGCCTTAAAATTATTTATTAAGACTAGTTTTGCACGAGCCGTTGTCACTTTAGAGATACCCGGTAGTCCCTTTGTGTGTGAGGAGTCACTAGTGGATTGTGGCACATTGATGCATTCGATCTGAAGAGGATTCGATATTATACTTGGGAGACTAAATCTTGCGTCAGGATGATAGACTAGAATGTGCAAAATTTATTTTATGTTTATCCATATGAGTACATAAAATTTTTAAGTGACATGTATGCTTCATAAATGAGACGGTTAACACTCAAATTCGTGAGAGAGTTCGGATTAGTAGGTGCGGTAGCAGTAGTAACCTTACTAGGTACGTACATGATTAGTTACCGGGGGGGGGGGGGGGTAGCGGAACTTTTGTATCGTATGATAGAGAATGGAGGCGTAAACCAAGGGTGGTTGCATGACGTGGTAGTCTATTACCTTCGAGAATTATGAGAATTGAGTAGACTACTTGCTGAGTTTTAGCCGGTTAGCGATGGTTTAGGCTATAGTGGTAGTTATATCAAGATTTCGAGTTCTCGATTCCAGCATGAGATGTATTTTGATAGGTAACACCTGAAAGAGGTTTTAACCTAGGTATGTGTGTATATATGTTATTATGTGTGGCATAATAAACTAATACGAATATATGATTATATGGTTATATTTTATCCCGTGAAGTAGGGATGTCTACTGAGGTGATTTAGGGCAGTCAGGGTTATTTTCGAGCGGGGAGAGATAGCTCGGGGTTTATTTTAATCAAGAACTAATGATAGTCAGGGCGCGGTATTTTATGTTGTCTCTAGTAGCATAAGAGGGGGCGTGTATGCTTTTGTGTTAAGAGACAGGTATTTGGGAGTACGTACTATGAACTGAGGGTCTAACAGATCTCAACGACTGATAATGTTAGGTAGTAGTGTATCGGGGGGGTCCTTGTTTGGATTTCACTTTGCGAGACGTCCCACGCATGAAATTTAGCGCAATGTTGGAAGTGGAGAGATGTTTGGTCGTTAGTACATGGGTTGGGTACCCCGGTTATTATTTATACATGTGATATGAATATGGATTGGAAGATATATTACGGGTCATGACTAGCATAGTCGGGTAAATTTCGTGCGGTAAAGCACAGGGATAGGGTGTATGGGCACCCGGGTTAATTAAGGCAACTTTTGTGCGGTCAAGCACGGGTAAGGGTGTATGGGCGTCCTGGCTAATTAAAATGCATATTTGTGTAATTTATAGTTAGAAGCGAGAGAAATAAATATGGCGAAATTAGAGTCACATGACTAGAGAGTGATATTTGAACTTGGAGCACTAGGCTTATCTTAATTTCGAGGACGAAATTCCTTTGTAAGGGGGGAGTATGTAACACCCCGTTATTTTGAGGATTTAAAAATTTAATTATTTTTGGTAGAAATAGAAATATTTAAATTGGAGAAACTTAAATTTATGATTTGGAGAATTTATTTGAGTGGGAAGAATTAATTATATTTGGCGACTTTAAGTCAATTGTCTGAATTAATATGTGTCGCATTTTCGAAGTCAAAATTGGAAAGTGTTATAAAGTATTTCGAATGATGATTTTGAGGGCATGAGTGGTCCCGAAAGGGTCGAAATAGTCGAAAAAGTGTACCCGAGTGTACAGTTTGGGTCCCGGGTCAATTATAGACCAAACCGACACCACTTGAGGGCATTATGGTCATTTAGCAAATAGAGGCGGGGAGACCCACGAAATTTGCAAGTTATAATAGATGGTTTGAGGCTTAAGTTAGGGTTCATAACATAGAAAAATAAAGAGGAACCAACAGAGAGAAAATATAGAGTTTTATGACGGCTTAAAGGGTTCCAAAGGGCATCTTGCAACCAAGATCAATTTGGAAGGGAGATTGAAGAAGGAATCAATCAAACACCCTCATCATCCACGAAATCGGATCCTACCATAATCAAGGAAAGTGGTTTATTGCAAATTTATGAAGTTATAATACCCATGTGTAGTTTTTTTTTTAAATAAATTGTTTTTGTTGAAAGTTCTTAGAGAAAAAGAATGAATTGATTACATGTTGGAGTAAGATTGCATGTAGTTGGCATTTACATTTGTAGAGGAATGATAACAAATGAATTTATATTAATAATTACGAATCTAAATCTGGGTTTATGATGTATAGACATGAAGAACTAAATTATCTAGGGTTTTGAGAATAGTTAGATTTGGATAGTTCTTGGATGGATTCAGTGAGGATTTGATGATATATTTACATTGAGAATGATCCCTATATTGATAACATGATTGATGACGTTGGGAAGGACTTTCATAAGGTGTAATGGAGTTTTTCATCGGATATACATGGTGAAACAAGGAAGAAGATGACCTGCACCTGCTCGATCGATCGATCAACTCAAGAATGTCGATCGATCGATGGCATCGATCGATCGAAGCAATTGGTCGATCGATCGACCAAAGCTGATTTTGGATTATTTTTGTTGATTAAGTTTTCCTTGAATTCCAACGATGGGGGAAAATTTTAGAGATGTTATGATACCTATGAGGGACTTGATAAATACCAGTAGGGAGTATAATTAAGGTCCGTTATGACCGTTGAGTGTAAGGTTTGGAATATGGATCGACAGAGATAAACCGACCGAGTCGCGCGTCGGAAATGTGGGAATTGAGCTACGGGGAGAGTCGACGTCAATATAAGATGTATATCATTAGGTTAGAGATAGTTTAACTACTATTATAAATAAAGAGGCATCGAGAGATTTTAGAGTTGTGTGAATACTCTAATATGTACGATAGTGAGATAAATCGTTGATTAATAAGTACGGTAAGTATACGAGAGAAAAATACTACGTACAAACGGGAATAATTGGGTTGTGTGAATATCTATTGTTCTATAGTATTACTTAGGTTGTGAATGCCTATTGTATGTTTTCTTGTGATAAGATTTATAAGTTCAATGAGACATTCTGAACTATGCTCGATGAGATATTCCGAGCCAGGTTCGAGGGGACATTTCGAACCATATTCGAGGAGACATTCCAAACATTACTCGAGGAGACATTCCGAACCATTTGTCCTTTTTGTGTGAAATATGATTGATAACAAGATATGTTGTATTGGGTATATGTGTGTGTGAAAGATATACCGTTTGAGTAAATCTACTTATGTGCGATAGTAGTAAGGTAAGGTGGGGTATACCTAAATATTGTTTTCAATATACTTAGGAGTGATAGTAGTGAGAATTATTACTGCATAACTAAAAGTGTATAAACTACTTATGGGTAAGAGTGGCTGGAATATATAAGTGTACAACTAGAATAGATATGAAATCTACTTGAATGTGATTGGTAGAGAAGGTAGGTAGTATGTACCTAAGATTTGATTAAGTATGAGAACTTAATTTTAAAATATTGATAATAAAGTAAGAGTAATGATAATTACTAGACGTTCGGACATATACTGTATGGGCAGTAAGGGAAAGTTAAAGCGAACTTAACTAATAACTTAATGTAAATTAAGGGTAGCATGTAGCGTATTGTAAGGGCGGTACTAGTGAGATAAATTGTCTGAGGTGTGTAGACATTGGAGACCTAGTTAAAGTGGGTAGCGAGACTAGGTAGGAACGTTAGGTGCGTACGATAGATGAGTGGCGAGGAAACTCAAGAGAGTGTGCATGATCCTAACACGTGTAATCAATAACTGATATTTATTGCGATAAATTACTTGCTAAATATTTTCAAAACGTTTTGTGTACTAACACTTGCTATAAAATATTTTAAAACCTTTTATGTGTCCAGCCACAGGGACGCCAAGCTTGACTTCATTCCAAGGATTTCGGAGCTACAGCATAGGTGGGTGTTGCAGGGCCTTGATTAGACGCTTCTTTTATCCTTCCTGATCTAGCGTTGGATTTAAGCTTTCAGTATGTACATGTCGTCCTTCAGTACTTTCATTTATTTTGGAATTGGTTATTATGTTGGTTTTTGGCCGATGGTTTATTCGACAAGACTTTATTTTATCTTAGCTGTTATTCTCAGACTCTTTGTTGGTATTTGATTTACACTTTGTTTCGCATGTTATTGTTTTATTAATAAGAGTTAAAATTTGGCACAAGTCTGATTTCACCTAGGTGGTTAGTAATTAAAAAAAATTCGACAGTGATGCTAAGAATGAACAACCTGGGAAACCAGTTTTAATTTGATTTAGGACTGATCACCCGAGATTTAATTAGGTGGGGTGTCACAACATATCTCAAACTAGCATATATTCTTGATGATGAACTCGAACATATTCCAGGAACCCACATTTGAAGACACTGAAGATTTTAAGAAAAAACGTGTGAAGAGAAAGGAAGATGAATTTATGTGTCGAGAACACATTCTTAATGTGTTATCTCAATCTGTGTATAGTGCACATCGGATGATTCCTACGTCAAAGGAATTATGGAAGGCATTGGAGAAAAAATATCAAAATGAGGAAGAGAGTAACATTAAGTTTCTTATTTAAACTATATGAATTATAAAATGACTAGTGATAATCTATCATTGCACAAGCCCATGAACTCCAATAAATAGTTGGTGATCTTAAAGCCGCTAGAATAAATCTTCAAGATGAATTATAGGTGAGGATGGTTGTTTTAAAACTTCATTCCACTTGGAATGGTATTAAGAATAAAGTCAATCATGATGAAAAGACATACACAATTGAATCCATTCTTTACCATCTTCGTATTGAAGAAGATTCTCGTATTCAGGAGAAGAAGGAAGATCAAAGTGATAATCATTCCGAGACAAATATGGTTGAGGATCAATCATCCAAAATACCAAAGATTACAAACTAAAAGCAAGGAATGATTCAAATTTTAAGAACCAAGGTGAAAATAAAAAGAAGAAAGGTAAATGCTAATTTTGTGGCAAACCAGGTCATTTTTCTCGAGAATGTCGACTTAAAAAAAAGACATTTAAGGGAAAAACAAGTGACAAGGGGAACCAACAGTGTTGAAGAACTTATTGCAATGGTGTGCGAAGCAAATGCTATGGATAATGAAAGTGGATGGCAGTTAGATACCAGGGCAAACCTTTATATATGCAAAGATCGTTCTCTTTTCAAAGCATACCAAGAGATCGATGGAAAATCAGTAAAAATGGCGAATAATCTCCGCACCAAAGTAATTGGAAACGGCACAATGGAAGTGAAATTGACTTTTGGGAAGGTTCTTACTTTGATTGATGTACTTTATGTACCGAAAATGTATAAAAAAAATTATTTGCAGACAATCTCAATAAAAGATGTTTCAAACTTGTGTATGAGCCGGATAAACTTGTCTTATCCAAGAATGGTAAGTTTATCGGCATGTGAGTACTCTTGTAATGCCATGATCAAATTGATATAATAAATGATATTAGTTATGTTTATATGATTGATTATATTTCTTCATGGCTTAATAGATTATGTGATGTTAATTATAGAAGTATAAAAAAATATGACTAATCTAGGATTAAATTCTGATTGTAAAATTGACCATTATGATAAATGTGAAATTTATGCTCAATCTAAGATAAATCGAAAGTCATATAAATCTTCCGAGAGGACATCTGAAATTCTTGATCTTATACATAGTGATATATGCGATATGAAGAGTAACGTCACTCGTGGAGGAAATAAATATTTTTTAACTTTTATTGATGATTAATCTCAATATGCATATACATATTTACTTAAAGGTAAAGATGAAGTATTCGATAAATTTCTTATTTTTAAAGCACAAGTTGAAACTTAACAAAGTCGGAAAATCAAAGACCTACGATCCTATAGAGGTGGTGAATACTACCCAAATGAGTTTATTTAATTTTTGTGATACTCGTGCAATAATTCATCAGGTTACGACACCATACACACTGCAACAAAATGGAACAGAGAAAAGAAAAAATAGGACTTTGGTTGAAATGACAAATGCAATGTTAATCAGCTTCGGGTTGCCTTTGTCTATATGGGGTAAAGAAAATATATTCTAAATCGAGTTCCATTGAAAAACAAGGATGTTACTACACCATATGAATTATGGTTTAATCGTAAACCTAATCTTAGCCGCCTCAAAGTTTGGGGATGTCTTTATTCTATAAGAAAACCCAAAACTAAGAGACCCAAGTTAGGAAATAAGACTTAGAAATGTGTTTTTTATTGGATACTCTAACAATTGTATGACTTATAGATTTCTAAATCATGAAACTTAAGAAATTATTAAGTCGGTGGATGTGCAATTTTTTAAGCATCTAACAGAGTCAAGTATTTTGAATCAATGATTGGAAAATAATAATTCGACTATTGATGCCTCGCCTTCTAATGCTTCATCACAAAAAATGTAACCTTTAGAATCAACGGATTGAGTTGAATCAAGGAGAAGTAAGAGATAAAGAACTGAGAAGACATTTGGACTTGACTTTGCAATTTATCTTATAGTGGGAGATATTAATGAAACTAAGAACAAAACCAAATTTGTTCTTAATTTTGAAGATCAACTGACTACATTTCATGAAGTGGTAACATTTAAGGATGCTATCTTCTAGAAAGAAGCAATCAATGATGGAATGAACTCAATTTTCTCAATTCAATCTTGGGTTATTCACGATCTTCCCTCTGGAGCAAAATCAATTGGATGCAAATGGATATTTAAAAGGAAATTAACCGCGGATGGTTCAATTAATAAATTTAAACGAGATTAGTTGCTAAAGGTTATAAACAAAAATATGGAATTGATTATTTTGATACATATTCACTCATTGCACGTATAACGTTTATTAGACTTTTAATATCTCTTGCTTCTATTAATATTTTGTTATTCATCAAATGAATGTCAAAACGAATTTTCTAAATAGTGATTTAGAATAAGAGATTTATATGGAACAACCTAAAGGGCTTTCTTAGGTTGGCCAAGAAAAAAAGTGTGCAAATTATTTAAATCTTTTTATGCTGTTAAACAAGCTCCTATGAAATGACATGAAAAGTTTGATAACATAATAAGATCCCATGGTTTCAAAGTAAATGATACCAAAAAATGTATGTATAGTATTTTTGACAATGGAGTTGGAGTCATCATTTGCTTATATGTCAATGACATGCTTATATTTGGGTCAAGTCTCAAATATGTGGAAGAAACTAAGAGGTTTCCATCATTAAACTGTGATATGAAGGATCTTGGGGAAGTTGATGTGATTCTAGGAATCAAAATAGTAAGAAATGATAATACATTAGCATTATCTCAATCACATTATATTGAAAAGGTTCTTAAGAAATATAATCATTTTAAACTTAAGCCAGCAACCAGACCAGTTGATCCTAATATCAAATTAATGAAAAATATAGGACATACTATGGATCAACCTAAATATTCCAGTCTCATTAGAAGTCTCATGTTTGCAATGCATTACCCTAGATCATACATTACCTATGCGATATGAATATTATGTATATTTACACGTAATCTAAGACTAGAACATTGGAATGTAATTTCTATATTACTTAGATACCTAAAGAGGACTATGAATTACAGGTTACATTATGTAGGGTATCCATCTATATTATAAGGATATAGTGATTCCAGTTGGATTAACCTCAAATCAATATCTAAGTCCACAACTGGTTGGATATTTACGCTAGAAGGAATAACAATTTCTTAGGGATCCAAGAAACAAACGTGTTTATCTTGTTCAACAATGCAATAAGAATTTATAGTCGTGGTAAATGCAAGTAAAGAAGCGGAATTTCTTAAAAACTTATTATTTGATATTCCTTTATGGAAAAAGCCATCTCCTAGATATAATGATTAATTGTGATAACCAGGCTACAATATACAGGGTTTCAAGCAAAACCTATAATGAAAAATCTAGACACACTAGTCCAAGACATCAAATTTTAAGGCAGTTACTCAAAGAAGGATTAATGATGTGATGCAGAATGTGTGTGCTATGTGTGTACATACGGCTCAAGTGCAAGTCGGTTGCTCAAGTAATACCCAGTATGTCGAAGCTGAATCCTCAGGAAATAGGAAGATAAACGTAATGATTACGACAAGGTAGGCTTCTAAAATATAGGTATCGGCTCTCGAAAGAAAAAAAAATGATTTGATTTTGGGGAAAATTACTAAGTAACAACAAAAACTTAACTAGCAAGTGAAATTTAATTTGAAAAAAAAAACTAGAATTTTGATTTTTGAAAGTTATTTGGAAAAAGTGGAGTCGGGATCCAATCCCCCGAACCATAGGTATTTCCATTAGATACAAAATTCTCGATAATTATATATTTTATTATAAGTAAATATTAATTGAATTCAATCACCAAATATGTCAGAATATTACTCCGCACAATATTTAGTCAATAACTAAATTAACGCAAATGACAAAATTGTTAACAAGAATATCGTATCCCCAAACACCTCGATTGCCTACGATAAACGAAGTTAAGAGACCTACAATATTAGTATCAATAAAAGTATTAAACCCCAGTAATTACATATATGGTTACGTCAAATTTTATATCTAACCTCCATACCTAGTTTGGGTTCATGTTACCTAACTCTTCTAAAAGTCTAACCGGACATAATCATAATAATTACACATGATATTATTGAATTCCATGTAAACGTGATGAAGAAATAATGATAAAAATTCATAAAATTAATATTACAAGTGATGGAGAAAGTATTTCATTCACAAAAACAAATCCTGAACGAGAAATCCAAAAAATAATAAGCCCTATATTGAATTTTTAAGTGCAAGAATGTATGAAAATTGCTTCAAGAAGTTCCTAATATTTTCTTGCCTTACAATGAGTGATAATAAAGAATAATAATTCCCAATAGGTGTTTACAAGGTTAAAAGTCATTTTAAGAAGTCCCCATATACTCAAACACTTCTAGCTAAAGTATAGGAAAAAACAAAAAAAATCGTCTTGGACCTAACCCATACCGAACTGAACCCATAGGGTGAACCGGTTTGCAAATGGCACCAAACGGTTTTGTTTCATTTCTCTACCTAAGCTTGCCCTGTTTGCTCGAATTGCTCTTACTTACCACTTTGCCATCATACTTTCTTCTCAATTTAAAATATGCATAAATTTCTATCGGTAACTAGAATTAGGTTTTCATTTTTCTAGTGTACACGTAACTTCAAGGTCTTCAAATTTTCAACTGGCTCTTTCTCAGAGTTTCGACTAAAAATTTATGAAATTTCCCTTGACTTCCCTTTCTTTCGATTCCTTTACCATTTTGGTTTATCTCTCACCCCACTTGCAGGAATTGCTTATAAAATATGAGAGCAATGCACAAAACATGAATTACTCGTTGAAAAGGTTTAGTGGCATAAATATGAGATACATTCGGGCTAAATGTACTGTACAAGATTGTAAAATTACCAAAATTAAGGGGATAAATATGGAATATTTATGTCTAGTCAAATCCCCTTAACTTAGAATGTTGCGAGTCCCGAGTAATGTAAAGGAATAATATTATGAGTGTAAATAAACGTCTAAACAACTAATGGGATAGGATACCTCTTTTGCGGTCAAGGGATTGTATTAATCGTATGTAATAAGAAGTTAAACCTATAGCTTACCCTAGTAGGACGAGTTGTGTCTCATGAGGATTTGTAGTGAATTTACTCACATAATTCTTTTTTGACGACTCAAAGAAAATATCAAAATAATTAAAAATCGTACAATTTAAATCCTCAAAAAATAATCACATCAAATTTTTATTCGATAAATCTCAATTCATAGTGTGTGTGTGTGTGTGTGCGAAGCCAAAAATTAAATCACTAACTTTCACCAATTTATCATTACGTTACTTTTTGAAAATTTGGTTTCATTCAATTTCTCACGGGATTCTCTCACAAACGAATCACTCGAATTGTGGCTATTTTCTCTCGGTGTGCATGATATTAAGAGTAAATGTAATGAGTTCACACACACAAATTTAAAGACAAAAATATTTGTGGTGAAAAAATCTCATGAATGGAATAGTGTCATTAAAAAACGAAAAAGCACCATTCTTTATTCGCACTGATTTGACTCTTTATTATCTTTTTATGTTTTAGCCCTCCACACATTAATTAATTTCGTTGTTCGGAGTCGGTTATTACTTTTTCTGGTTAAGGTGTTTTGGATAATAGTGGGACTGTTGGGAAATTTTGGAGTTGGAAAATTTGTTTGTGATGTCCGTTGGCACTTTTCGGGCTTTTGCACATTTCTCTTTTGCTTTTATTTTTTCATGATTTTCTCATTTTTTATTTTTTTTTCTTTCTATTTTTGTTTGTGCATTTAAAAAAAAAAAAAATTCACCCTTTTTATATACCATTTTTACTTAGTTGATGATTTCTTACATTTTCACAACTCCATGCTAATTGGGTTTTGGGATTAACAAACGAAACATGACATTATTTTTGGGTTCAAAGTGGCTTACAAGAGGAAATTTTTTTATGACATTTTATGGCTACTATTTTTGGATAAACAAATGATGGCCTAAATCCATGTATTCGAATTACAAATCAAGTTACCATATGCATCTCGAGATAAATTTTAACTTTGAAATATTTTTAGCACTTTTTCAAAATAATATTTCACTCATTTTCCGTAAAAGATCAAACAATGATTTAAAGATCATTAATGAATTTTTATGATCGAAAATAACTTTTGAGTTATCTTTTAACTCAGATTGATTTAATTATTCGGAATAAATGATAGGCTCGAAAATCTCGCTGGGTTAATAAACTCCATAATTATTCGTTAAGTCATCAATTTTCGCTCAATTTCTATTTTTGTTCAATTTCGGCTTAGTGCTTTGGATTTTTACAAATTGAAACTTTAAACAAAAATTTATTGACATTTTTTAAGAATTAAAATTCCAAATTTTATTGTTTTGAAGAAAAATATTTTTGACTTTTTCGGAAATTTTTTAAATATTCGATTGTTTTGAATTTTTTTCACATTTTTCAAGTTTTTCGGCATTTTAAAATTTGTGAAGGTTAAAAGACGCACATGTACCCCCTAACTCAGACTTTTTCATTGTCTTCAACCAAGAGGACTAAAATCTAAATAAGAAAAGAAGAGTGCAAAAATAAAATAAACATATATTAAAATTCAATAGGACAGTATATAACACTAACATACGACTCAAAATTTGCACAAAAATTCACCCCATACGCGTCGGGGGTGTGACGAACTCTCTCCTAAAACTTACTCAACCCTATGTATTGGGTCTAATAAAATCGTCTTCATCTCCCCAAAATCATAAATCAAAATTCTGAATAATTAGGAATCGATCCAATAGAAAAATTGAACACCTGGAGGCACATGATGAATGTGATGAGTGAAATCATCGAGGTGCCCAATCGCCTTATGGCATAAATAATCAGAGTTGGAGAGACTATCATACCAAAATTTCAAGTGACGCGCTAAACCTAGATTGCCCTTAAACTTGAGAATTCATGGATGAGGCTCTAAATCAGACAATAATATAATCATATCCTTAATTATATCCGAGAACTTAAGTGTTATAGGTGGACGATCACGAAGAAGGAATTGATGTATCCTGTCATTCCAGTCGCTCTCATGTAAGTGACAAAATGAGTCGAATAATGATTAGAATTCAATAGTGACATTCTCATCCACTATCCCCAATTCTTTCTCAAAATTTTCCATGCTCATATCTAAAAACAAATCAACTGACCAAGCACATTGATCGGTTGCATCACTAACTTCATTCTCACGTAGCATCCCTCTTGTCATACACATTTCTTGATCAAACTCCAAATACTCTATCTCACTCTCAATAGCCGTTATTAAATATGCCTCACGTGGATCCTCAAAACTACTACCCTAAAATTATTCATATACTATCTCCTCATTATAAGATTCGTGTCGTGTAAATCGTCCTCATCACCCATTTTCTTGGTGATGTTGAAGATATTCGTTTCGAGTGTCATGTTACTGAATGTGAGTTTCATTTTCCCATTACGCATATTAATTAATGCGTTAGCCGTTGTTAAAAAGGGAGACTAAGAATAACGAAAACATGATGACTCAATAGGGAGGAGAGATTTGTGTCCCAAATGAAAAAATCTATTGGGAAGTAAAAAGTGTTGACTTTGACGATCACGTTCTCAACTATCCCACGGGGTACCTTCACAAAATGATCCGCAGTTTGTAGAGTAATTTTGGTGGGCTTAAGATCTCCCAAATCAATCTTCCTACAGATACAGTAATGGAAAATGTTGACACTCTCCCTAAATCTAGAAAAGCTCTATCGATTTTATTCTCTTCAATAATGCATGAAATGTTGTGCGACCCAGGATCTTTATACTTGGGTGGGAGGTCACTCAAAATTACCGAGCTCACATTTTTTCCTAAGAAAACCTTCTTCTTTACCTTTAATTTAAGTTTCACCGCGATCAAGTTCTTTAGGAACTTAGTATACGGGGGAATTTGCTTGATAGCTTCAAGAAAAGGTAAGTTAAGCTTCACTTGCTTAAGAACTTATAGAATGTCATCAAGGGAGGCCCCTTTTAGGAAGAGGGACCAACCATCCAGGTTAAGGTGCGATTATATGGTGTTTCACTACCACCTCAGGCCTAACCTGGCATCTTTGTCACTCTCTTCCAAGTGGTCATCTTTGGCCCCTTGTGTACTGGGAAAAACCTCCTTGTCATTTTGCATGTCGTGTGGGAGAAATGACAAGTCAATAACTCTCCCAATACATAGAGTGTTTACTGCTTGACATTGCTCTTTATTTTCATTTGGAGTAGATCTCACACAGATTTGACCTGAGGTAGGTCGTTGTCCTTAGGAGGAAAGCTTGCCCTTCTCTTGGACACTTAAGGAAGATTGCAACTTAGAAAGGGATGCCTTTAAGTCGAAAAAAATTAATCATTTTGGTAATTTATTACTGACTGAGTTTGGATGAATTGAGCAAGAGTGTCCTCCAAACTCTTTCATCGTGAGATCACATAAGGTGCCGAAGGCGGTGCTTGCGTGGGTGGAACTTATTGATAAGGTGGGAGTGGTGGGGATTGTTTCCCAACGTGTGGATTTGGGTTCATTGCTTCATTTAGTTTCCCATAACTAAAACCATGATGGTTTATCCACTAGGGGTTAAAAGGATTCCTATGAATGTAATTAAAATTACACTTCTAAACTCCCACCGCCTCAACTTTCTCTTGAAGCATAACTTTGTAAGCGGGTATAATCAGACATTCCTTGGTTAAATGTCCTACCTTCCAAACATCGCAACTCTGCTCTGGTTAAGCTCGAGATGGGTTGGATATATCTATCCCCTAGCTTTAACCTCGTCTTCTAAATTCTTGGCCAATTTGTTAATTTTGAGATTCAATTCAATTTCCTTGTCTAAGAGATAGATTCTGAACGCGAAAGAAATTTTGGACGTGATTCTAGCTTTGGGTTGGTGTTCGGATCCGATGTGTCCTAAGCTTGAGTAGTCTGGGAGACATAGTTAAAGTGGGCCTCTGCATCGTCCACATCTGACCCTAAGAACTCTCTTGAGTAAAAAATTTTAATGAGTTGTTTTGAGCTTAAGCGAAGCCTATGATGGAAGTAAGGTATGACTCTTCACTTCTCAAAGACATGATATGGGCACATGTTAACTAACTCATTGAACCTCCCCCTACACTTTACGAAACTTTCATTGTAGTTTTGCTTAAAAGCCTAAATTTAAGCTCGAATAGAGTTGGTCCTATGTGCAGAAAATAACCTTTGGGGAAATTTAGCCTGCATGTCTCCCCGTATAGCTATTGAGTTCGGTGCTACTGATTAAAGCCCAGTTTTGTCTTTGTTTTTAAGTGAAAATGGAAAAAGCTTGAGGCGCAATACATCTTGGGTGCAAGCTTGATCGTTAAACATATCGCACGCCTCACCGAACTCTCTAATATGGAGATAAGGCTTGTCCGACTCCATACCATGAAATTGTGCAAGAATTTGAATAATCTCATTCCTAAAGTGGAATTTCCTTACATTATATGAAAATATAATGCATTCGGAGTGACGGTTCGCTCAGGGTATAAGAGGTCTCTTATGGGGTGATACATCGTTGCTCCCTCTCCTGTTCTGAAACTAGCGTGATTAGACAATGCAATGACACTTATTGAATTATTTTCCTCACCAAAGTTTCTAGGCGTTCGACTCCAAGTGTGACTACTCAATGTAGGAGGCGGTACCCAGAAATTTGGAGTGTTATTGCTAGAGGGATGGAGTTTGACTATATGCTCGGCATTTGGATCGGGCTGAGTATTTTGCATTCAAGGCTTTGAGAGAATATTTTTATTTCTCATTTATATTTTTGATTTTTTTGGATACTTTTGGATCTATGATTTTTTTTTTTGAAATTTTGAGATTTTTGATTTTGTTTTGGATTTTTAGAATTTAGAGTCGAATTTAGATCGAATCGACCTAACCTATATATCTAACTAGTCCCGGGAAACGGTGCCAAAAACTTGACACGACGCAGAATGTGTGTGTTACGTATGTATCTAGGGCTCAAGTGCAAGATGATCGCTCAAGTAATACCTATTAAGTCAATGTCGTATCCTCAGGGAATAGGAAGATAAACGTAACGACGATGATGACACAGTAAGCTTCTAAAATCTAGGTATCGATCTCGACAGAAAAGAAGAGGTGATTTGATTTTCGAGAAAATTACTAAGTAACTACGAAAACTTAACTAGCAAGTGCAATTTAATTGGAAAGAAAGCAAGAAACCAGAATTTTGATTTTAAAAAATTATTTGGAAAAAGTGGGGCCGGGATCCAATCCCTTGAACCGTAGGTATTGTCGTTATATAGAAAATTTTCGATAATTAAATTTAATTAAAAGAAAATATTAATTGAATTGAAGCACTAAATATGTGATAATATTACTACGGGAAATATTTAGTCAACAACTAAATTAATGCGAATGAAAAAATTGTTGAGACGTAGGTTGCCTTCGACAAACGGAGTTAAGAGACCTATAATATTAGTCTCAAAAAAAGTATCAAACCCTAGTAATTACATATATGATTATGTCAAATTTTGTATCTAACATCCATACCTAGGTTGAGTTTGTGGGGACCAAACCATAATTGGACCCAACTCAGGCTTTCCGACCAAGCCCAACTGCTCTTGACGCATGTCTCGCATAGTATATAAATAAAAAGAATCTAAATACCAATATTTATCAGGTGGATAATTACAGAACAATTAGCCTTTGAATAAGCTCACATTGGCTACCCAAAATCTCGAACGAGATATTCAGGGAATCAGCACACGAGCCAATAGTAATCCAATGGGGTTTCTTGAGCAATTGAACCACTATAATTTTGAATTTATATAAATATAGCCCGCAACCTAGGGCCAATGGGATGCAATTTTTGTACTTTGAGAGAAGATAATAAAAATACAGTGACCTCTTTGTGGGCATATGCAATTTGTCGAACCAAAAATAATTGTGTGTTTTGTGTGACATTTCCATGATTTTCCTTTAATTGCTTTCTAGATTCCATTAATTCTGAATATTTTCACTCACAATTGGCACTGTTTATGGGAAGCGATGTCATTTTTATGAAATAAATATCGACAAAACAGAAGCTACAATGCCTCACCACCCAAATAATGCACCCCAACTTGAAGATGTGCGAGATAACTTGGCTCCACTGAGGGTCGAATCTGAGGTCCTTCAAGATAGGAACCTAAGGTTTCCACCAGAGTAATAACCATTATAGGAGAGACAGGTAAAACCGAGATGTACCCAGATCTAACGGTTGGTCGACTCATACAAAGCAAGACTTCAACAATAGGAGGAGATGGCCCGCCTCTAGATCGAGGAGAATTATCTTCTCCTCTAGCAGCTGGAAATAATGAAGAAAGAAATATTCTAAGAAAATTAAAAACGATTTCTTCTCACTCCTAGTCATTAGGCGAGCAAGAATCATAATCGATGAAGAAGCACCGGGCGCAACCAAGAGCATTCATAACATGGAAGTCATTTAAGGAGGCACCGCCAAGACAACAGGCACCATAGGAATGGCAGAAGGATTCTGGTCCGGAAGGAAATGGACCAACATGCAACTCACCGAGGATCTATATCTACGAAGGAGTTGGCTAGGGGAGCTGTGATTACCTAGATGAAGTATCCTTTCTCAAGGGCTATTAAGGATGAGGAACCTCTAAAGAAGTTTGCAACACCTAGGTTCAAAATCTATGATGGAAAAAATAGACACTGTAGATCATGTTCGGCAGTATAGGGCCATGACTTTATGGAATCATATCAAGCCTCTAATGTGTCGTATTTTACCTTCCAACTTGGGTGACGTCTCCCTAATGTGGTTCGAAAGGCTTCCTCAAAGATCTATTAAGAGCTTCAAGGCCCTCACTAAGGCCTTCACTGCTCGCTTCATAACTTGAAGTTCTTATCCAAATAGGATGGACTCACTACTCATAATGAGAAAGAATCCACAATAAACTTTGTACGATTATGCTAGGCATTATTGGGAAGTGTTCAATAAAGTGGAAGGCTGCTCAAAGAAGGTTGTAGTGGCATATTTTAAAATTGGCCTATCCTTACTTATATGCTACACTAGTCTTTCACCAAAAAGGAAGCTGACATCATTTACGATCTCATGTCTCGTATTGAAAAGTATGCCAAGGTGAAGGACGTGGTCCAGACCAGTTAGGAAGAAACTAGTCACGCTAAAGTGAATAAAGGGGGAGACGAGAACGATCCCATGAAGGGAAAGAAGAAGAAAAATAGTGCCAAGAACGGGGGAAAAAAGAACTCATCCAAATCATTTCAATCCATTAAGATAGTTTGTAAGGAATCAATTTACCAGATTTTACGAAAAATCCAGGAATAATAGTTCCTCTAGTGGCCAAAAAAGATAGGAAGAGATCTGATCAAAAGGAACAACACGCACCAGTGCGCATTCAACAAAGAAAATGTCCATAAGACTAATACCTAAAAGGAACTAAAATCTTCCCATAGGAGTTATCCCATGATGGGAATTTGAATGAGTACATAGAGAAAAAGTCTGACCACATTGTTTCTAATTACAACTAGAACCTCGACAACATCCTTATTGATGAGACTGAACACAAGTTTGCAATGATACATGATGCGTCCGACATGTAGAAAATTCAAGGAAATGATGATTGGATGGAGCTCAAGAAGGTCATAGCCGTAATGGGGGCCTTCTAGATAGATCCTCTAAAAGCCATCTGACAATTGCCGATGATAAGAGGACATAGACTATAATAAACATATCATTTTCACAGAGGAGGGTTTGGTTGGCGTAAGAACCCCAAACCATTATGCTCTAGTAATCACTCTCAGAATTGCAAACTAGGATATGGATAAGTTTATAGTGGACCAGGAAAGATCCTCGGAGAGGATGTACCTAGATCTCTTACACAAGCTCAAGCTCAAGCTCAAGCTCAAGATGTAGAATCTAAAGAAACCAAGTGTCACTCTGATCGGCCTCGCAGTAAATATGACAAAGCCATTGAGAAAGGTTTTCCTGCCAATAAGGGTACGAAATATTCTAAAGCTCATAGTAATCTTGGTGATGGATATCGATTCACCCTATCACGTAATTCTCGATAGGGGTTAGCTTCATGCCATGAGATCTCCCCTTTCGGCTTTCCAATAAAAGTTTAAGTGTATTACAAATCAGGGCATAATTGAGATAATTGGCGATCAAGCCATTGCCCAAAAATTCTACATCACCGCCATCAGACCTAAGAAGGAGATGGAGAAAGAGAGATTGCCCAATATGGGGATACTCCATCAAAATAGTAACTACGACACGACCGACCAGGGGTTGAGGAGACTAGGATCCACCCCACTAATAGTGTCATTGAAAATTAGGAGGAGGTTATTTTTTATTAAATGAGAGGAAATTCTTGATCAGGACAACACTGACCGACCATGAGGGAAATAAGTTGGTTGCATTTCGAAAAATTAACTAAGATATATTTTCTTGGGAGCCATGCGATATGCCAGGAATTAATCCTAGGGTCGCTTGGCATCATCTCCACATGGACCCAACATTCAAGCCGATCATGCAAAAGCCTCGCCGAATAGTCCCAAAAAGGAAAAGGCAGTAGAAAAGGAAGTTGGGTAACTTTCAAAGGCCAGGTCCATTAGAGAAGTTTAATTCCTGAAGTGGCTCTCCAAACCATTCATAGTCCGCTAAGGCAACGGTAGCTGGAGAGTGTTCATATAATTCACCGCCCTCAATAAGTCTTGTCCTAAATACAATTTCCCCTACCAAAGATAGAACAAGTGGTCGATGCCACTACAACCCATGAACGAATGAGTTTTCTGTACGTTACTTGGGGTATAAATGGATTCTTCTATTCGAACCCGATTAAGTAAAAAATTAATTTATAACACCTATTCGGACCCGATCAAGTTAAAACTTCATTCATAACACCATTGGTCCTGTAATACTAAAAGGTCATGCCATTCGGCCTTAAGAATGCAAGAACGGTATAATAGGGACTGGTCACGAAGATGTTCAAATGGCAGATGAGGGAAACTATGGAAGTTTACAGTAAAGATATGCTCGTCAAAATAAAGGATAAGGACGACCATCTAGATAACCTGGACAACACCTTCAAAATCCTCAAGCGCTACCGAGTGAAACTCAATGCGAGAAAGTGATCATTTAGGGTACAATCAAGAAATTTCTAGGTTATCTAGTTAGCAAAAGGGGAATTGAAGTCAATCTAGATCAGATAGAGGCTATCAATAAGGTCCAGTCACTAAAGACATTGCGTGAGATCCAAAATCTCACTGGGATGCTTGCGGTGCTCAATCGCTTCATTTTGAAGTCGTTCGAGAGTTTTTGATCATTATTTCACCTGCTCGAGAAAGAAACATGACTCACCTAGAACAACGAATGCTCTAGGTCCCTCCAGGAAATTAAATCTTACCTAAGCAAACCTCCGTTGTTGTTAATTCCCGATCAAGGGGACCCCTTTTACCTCCACCTTGTAAATCTCTACCTTTGTAGTTAGCTCGACCTTGGTCTATGAGAAAGAGGTGAAACAGTTTCCCTTTTAGTATACCATTAAAACGCTTGTGGATGCCAAACAACGTTAGTTGTCGTTGGAGAAACTGGATTATGCATTGGTGAACGCTTTTCAAAATCTTCAAAACTATTTTGAGACCCACTATATTACTGTAAGTACTTTTTCCCCCCTTAAGATTGTCCTTTATAAATCCGGCCTTTCTCAACGGATGTCAAAGTGGTCGGTGGAGCTTGGGAGATTTGACTGTCACTTTTAACCAAGGACAGCCACAAAGAGACAGAGTCTGGTCGACTTTATAACAGAGTTCGCAAGATATGGTCTTTCTGACCAATAGTTTCCTGATAAAAATAGATGCATGATTAGGTTTAGGCCAAACGTTGGATGTTATATGTTAATAGTGCCTCAAATTCTAAAGGATAAGGCATATGAATTGTCCTCGTAACTCTAGAAGATGCAATGATCGAGTAGGGGATTAGATTGGGCTCTGAAGCCTCCACTAATGAGGCTGAGTACGAAGCACTTTCAGCTGGCCTAAGTAAGATCCTCTTATTGGGGGCAAGATGACTCAATATTTATTGCTACTCCAAACTAGTGTCAATTCAAGTCAGTTCGAACATCAATGTCAGGATAATAGGATGGAAGCATACCTCACAGTGATGCGTGAGTTGATCACGTAATTTGAGTAAGTCCATATTCAACAGTTCCCCGGGGGGCACAACAATCGTGATGATGCTTTAGCATCCCTAAGCTCAGCAATAGACTCCAATCAAAAGAGAACAATCAATGTGGAATTCCTCACCAAGCCCAATATTGACAAGATGATGATCTCTGAGTACATGGCCTCTAAGCAAATTCTTTCCATAGAGACGGGTCCCAGCTGAATAGATCCAATCATCGCATACTTGCAAACTGAGACACTATCGACCGACAAGAAATAGGCCCACCAAGTCAGACTAAAAGTTCATCATTTCTACTTAGACCCTAAGGACAAACTTTACAATAGATCCTACACAGGCCCTTACTGTCAATGCATACACCCAAAGGACGTTGAGCAAGTTCTTTATGACTTCCGTGATGGGATTTGTGGATGCCACACAGGAGGAAGGTGCCTAGAATTTTGAGAAATCAAAGAAGGCTACTAGTGGTCATACATGCATAAAGACGCAAGTTTTATGTTTAGAAGTGCAAAAAGTGCTAGATATTCTCTCCCATGGTCCATCAACTAGCCAACAACCTGAGGCCATCGACTAGTTCATGGTCGTTTACATAATGGGGTTTGGATATCGTGGGGCACTGCACTAGCGAAACGCTAATACATGTTGGTCGGCACAGACTACTTCACCAAGTGGATTGAGTTAGAACCACGGGTGAACATCAGAGATGCACGCATGATAAGGTTCATTTTGAGGAACATCATAACTCGCTTTGGGGTACAAAGGGCCATCATTACTGATAATGGCACACAATTTGAAAGTTGACATTTTTAAAGCATCTGCGATGAGCACGGAGTCAAGCACCACTCAATTTAGTGGCGTATCCCCAAAGCAACGGCAAGGCAGAGGACTCCAACAAAATGATACTCGATGTGGCCTATAGAAGATGATAGAAAGAGCAAACGGCACTTGGTTGGATGAGCATTATCATGTCCTCTGCGTATATTATACCGCGCCAAGAAGGCCAATTGGGGAAACTCCCTTCACCCTCACATACGAAATGGAAGTTATTATTCGATTTGAAGCTAGCCTCCCAACCATGAGAACTAAGGTCATCAATCAAGAACTGAGTGACTATGCCCTTTGCTCTGAACTTGACCTAGATGACGAATGAAGAGTGCAAGTCATGATTAAGTGGTGATAAGCACCCAAAAGTGTATATCTGATATGCTGAATAGATCATTTTTAATTGCTAATTCTCGGCAAAATGGGTCTTACGGCCATAATTGTTTGTTATGCAGGTTTGATTGCAGTTACGGTGTCAAAAGCTATATTTCGAGGAAATTTGCAGTTAAATGGAGATAATTTCACTCTCCCGTAAACTTACTCGAGCCTAAACTTAGCCCAAATATTCACCTGAGCCCGTGTGTGTTTAGTTTGTATTTTTTTAGATTTTTATTTTGTATCGTTTTATTTTAGATTTATTTAGAATTTTTAAGATTTATTTTTTATTTATTTTTATTTTATGTGTACTTTTATTAGTCTTTAGTTTATATTTTATTTTATCTTATTTTATTAGGATTAGTTTTTAGGAATTTATTTTTCTAGTTTTATTAGATTGTGTTTGTTTTAGGATTTTAGTTTTTATTTTTATTTTTTATTTCTTTTGTTTTATTATTTTAGTTTTTATAGATTAGGATTTCATTTTTAATTGATTGTTTTTTTTTAGTTTTTTATTTTTATTTTTATTTAGTTTTAGTTTAATGTTTAGGTGCAAATCTAACACACACACACACTAACTTATCCTTCACATACCCATACACCCAAACTAACTTCTCACCCACACCCTTTTCTCCTACACCTTACCACACACAACCCCTCACCCATCATCTTCAACCTCCCAACACGTCACTCTCTCTTATCCATTAACACCTTACACCACCACAAACCCATCACCCATCACTATTCATGATCATCATCACCCACTATTATCATAATCCATTTCCTCTCTCACCTCTCACACCAACAACAAACACGAAACAACAACTCTAATCCACTTCCATCCACACCCATTTCCTAAAACCTATTTCACCCATCATCAAACTCAAACACAAGTTCAACCCAACCACTCCAACCTGGAGCCCATACCAAAACCCATAACCAGCAACACCCAAACCACCTCCATCAACTCCTATACCCGACCTCCACTGCCACCGAACCTGCTTTCGGCCTGATCACCTGAACCCGATGAAGACCGCAACCCCTGTCAACCTGGTCTCTGACCCGAGACCACCCTAGCCGAACCTCGATCAATACCCAATCTCAATCACCCATTTCAAAACCAACCTTCCCATACCCATTTTGCCATTTACCACCTAAAGCCAAATCGTGTACCTGCTTTTGTCCAAGACCAAAACCAAAAACATTAAACCCTTTACACCACATGCCTTTTAACCCACTTACTTCACCCCTTTCCAAAAATAACCCCCCACTTCTCCCACGTGTTCTATCTCCCTTATTTCCTATATTGCCCCTCACACCAAATCAGATTGTTACCTCACTCAACACACATGCACACATGTGTGCATTGTCCAAAAATATCCCTATCTTCTTCCACCTATAAATGCAAGACTTGGTTCCATTGAAAAAGGATCTCAAATTTAGTTTTTAAAACTCTTGTGTGATAAATTTCTCTACACTCCTCTATAGAGATTATTTGTATTTTTAGCAAATATCTCAATATAGAGGTGTGTAGCAAAAATTTATCTCTAGGATGAATTCTAATCCATTCCTTTATGGTGAGATTTTGCATTTTTAGCAATTATCTCAATATAAAGTAATGATCTAGAATTTATTTCTTTGGATGAGTTCTAATATACAATTTTATAATTTTAGGATTTGCATTTTTAGCAAATCTTTTTTATTATTTAATTGTCCATTATGAACTCATTCATTATCTTTTTTTTTATTTTGTAGTTTTTATTTTAGATTCAATAAATACATTAGTTAGGGATTGTGATTGAGATAATTTTGATGTATAATTGAAGAGTTGATCCAATTCAAGTACAAATGGGTTTGATCTATTTCTCTTTAATTTCTCTTGATTTAATCCTCACATGCTCTTATTGTTTATTTTTATTTTTGGATAATGATTATTGAGGGCTAATCTCCAATTTATGGAATGTATTTTGAAGCCCTCATGAGTCCAATTTAGTTAGTTTGCTTTTTAGCACAATTTTGTTACCGAATTTTTTAAATTACCTTTTACATCTTAGTTCGTACTATAAAAATTAGTATAGTTAGTTAATTAATAATCCCTTGAAAAATTCATAAAAAAATAGAAAAATCATAAAAATATAATAATATGCAAATGAATTACACATGTCTTCACATATTTTGTGTTTTATCCTTAGAGTTGGATTGACACTCCCTTACTTACCCCTATGTATATATTTTGAGTTTATTTGTAGGTTCAAGGGGATTTTGATGGAAAAAGAAATTGCAACAACGACAAAAAATACATTAGATGCAAAAAAAAATGTATCTATCAAATGGCGCCGTTGCCTATCTTTGGAGGTCGACGCACTTGAGAGGATTTTCCATTTTGTGATTCATTTGTATTTTTCATTTTTTTCGTACCATTTTTTTAGAAGGCTTGTATTATGATTTTTATTCTTGGCTTGTATTGCGGTGCTTGGAGACACCATTTATTTTTTTATTTAAATTTGTAATAATTAATTGCGAAGAAAAGCGTGATAGGAAAACCGGACAAGGTAGAGAGAGGGCGTCCAAGGCGAGGAAAGGAAGTCTCTCTACTTTGGATCGGTAGGACTCCCAGGGCCGACTAAGATAGGCGTAATCTACCCCCGACCGAGTCAAATTTTTCAGCACCCCACGGCTTAAAAATCGTAGGAGGTACATTTCTAAAACCCTCCCGCCTCTCCTATTAGCGAGTCAATATCTTATGTGTGATTACGTTCTCTTGTGTGATTTTATTCTCGCAGTTTTTTTCAAATGTCGTGATGAATTAAATTACTAAGACCTACACCCATTCATTCACGAGAAGGGATTTCATCACCCGACTCACTCGCTTATCATTTGTGTGCTACCCTAGTCATCATTAAATTTAAAATCAATCAACCAGGTAGCCCAATAGGAGAATATTTTTGCAAAGGCGATCACTCATATAATTCCTGATTTTTTTATCGCTCACGAACTTAATTAATATTTGACTACCCTTTCACTAATTTTGAAGATAAAAATTGGCTATGTGCTAGTTAGGATTTATCCTTAACTTGTGTATGTCCAATTCATTTTTCGATAGTCGATTTTAGTGAGTCCATCAAAATTCAAAGAGTCCAACTATTTTTCCTACTCTTTTCTTCCAAAAAAATCCAAAAATACTTTCTTCCTTTATTTTTCAAAAAAATCCAAAAACATTTTCTTCATTTATTTTCCAAAAAATCCAAAAATATTTTCTTCCTTTTTTTTTCAAAAAAAAATCCAAAAACCTTTTCTTTCTTTATTTTCTAAAAAAATCCAAAAACATTTTCTTCCTTTATTTTTTAGAAAATCCAAAAATATTTTCTTTCTTTTATTTTCACAAAAATCCAAAAATATTTTCTTTCTTTTATTTTCACAAAAATCCAAAAATATTTTCTTTCCTTTTAAAAAAAAATAAAAAAATCCAAAAAAATATTTCTCCCATCATGGCCGACGAACGTCCCTTACGGAACTACTTTGGTCATTTTCCTTTGACATGCGACATGCGTGAGAGTGATCCCGGGTCTTCTCTTTATGATATCTTTAGTGGTCTCAGCTCTCTCACGGGTACCGTTGATACTCTTGCACCATCTATGCACTCACCTCTTATTCTATTGCCTCCGATGATGAGTGTCAACGCGTCACATGCTTTGCCATGCATCCATTGTTCATTTTTCGATCACTTGTCCCATGAGTGTCCATATTTTTCATATCCATCCGAGCCCACCATGGAACATGTGTATTTATATGACACTGTTTCGGAACCTACCTCGGACTAATATCACAATATATCCAATTCCGAGTTGTGTGAGTACCCTAGCTATTCGTGGAGGTCTGATCACCCTTTCACGCAATACGAATCCCAACCTGATGTTGTGGATCATCACATGTTCCAACAGTTGTCATGGTAACCTAGTGCACCCTATCCCGATCAGTTCCCTCACTATGCGCCCAATGAGTCTCAGCCATTTTTCTCTCACGGAGATGCTTCTCCTGTGTATGACACACTTGACCCCATTCCCCACACTTCCTTAGAGTTTTCTCCATATTGTCATGATAATAGCGAGTTGTGTCCTTCTCAACCACCACCACCAACCGTCACTCCATCACCATCATCCACCTCCGCTCTTGAAAAACTCTTGCAAAAGTTCATACTCGAGCAAGAACAAGCCACTCAACTTCAAAATGAAGCCCTCCAAAGGCTTGAACAATGCTTAAATGAAATTGAGTGTGAGAGAGAGTCGGACTTCACCCCAAGTCAACCCGTTGTTTCCGCCACATGGAGTGATGATGCATCGTCTTGTTCCACTGACTTTGAGTGTGACCAACCCTATCCTCATGAGAATCTCGACGCTGAGACCATCCCATGGTCCGGGCCTCAAGTTGACACTTATGTTGATAGATCCATCGATAGTGAGCCTGATCAAATCCCACCTTGTCCACATGAACCCCACTTTGAGGTTCACCTTCCATTTACTGTCGAATCCAAAAAAAATGCCCGAGTCTACATCTATCGAGCTTACCCCTTGTGTTCTCGAGGAACCAATTTATCCTAGGTTAGCTCCGGCTACGAGTGCTCACCATTTTCTCGAGATTGAATCCGAGATGGTTTCTACCTCTCTGGATATGGATCTCGTTCCACTATGCATGGCTCCCTTTGAGCCTAATCTTTTTAGTGATTCCTATATCTCCGATCTTAGTGCCGCGTTTGACTTACCCACCACATTCATTGGTGATATTCTTGTGGATAAGTTGACAACTCTATCTTTAGAACCCACACCTCCTCGTGTGAGTTCCCTTGAGGATCACTATGTTCCTCATGAGGAGTGTGTGTCTCCCACGCTTGAGTTGGATCATCTTCCCCCACCGTTTATCCTACCCGATCCACCATTTATCCCACCCGACCCACCCATTATCCCTTCCACCCCACCACCTGGTTTGGATCATGATTTTACACCTTTCATGTTTCCATCTAAATTTTTAGATCCTGACCTGAAACCATCCCCCACCTTCCACGAGAGTATTTATGGTGCTACTCTCCACTTTCGGGACACTGAGATTATTACTCTATGCGCACCACTATTTTGTGGTGTTGATTTTTCCCATCGACATCTCCCTTGTGTGTCACGGCACGACCATTATCATCGTTTATTTATTGAACGGTCATGTGCTTTCTATGAGCCCCACCCCATTCCACTTTTCGAACCTATTTGACTCCCCATTCAACTTGAGCATCATACTTATAAGGCCCTTGTTTCCCTCACCTTCCGTCTCAATAAGGCCCATGATCGATGCCCCTTTACCCTTACCCTAATTCCCACTCGCCCATAGTCCACCGATGTTTTTCATCATGTGATGCACTTTGCTATACAGGTGCATTGACCCGCTTTAGCCTTTATCCAACAAGACTGACGTTTGAGTCTTATTTGGGGGTGATTATCATCACCCGATTTTTCTGTCGCTACGCACTATCATATATCTTATCTTTAGGGCAATAATGGTTCGATCTGGCTAAAGACATTAAACTTAGTGCTACCGGGAGGCAGCCCACTGTTTTCAGTATGAGAATCATCCTGTTTGGGGGTAGTGTTTCAGACCACTCAATGCTTTACCATGATTATAGACTCGTACACATTTGTTTCTAATCACTTATTCAGGTTTCATTTTTGTGACACCCCGCTTAAAATAATAACGGGTGGCCAGCCCTATACTATAATAAATCAGGAATCTCAAGTGGATCATTCTCAACATCTACTATCGATACTAAAATAAATATAGCTAACCACCCAAAACTATAATAAGCGGATGCCAAAAATTTAAAACATGCAATGAACATCATCAAACCAACAACATAGTAAATACCGATCATCATAAAAATGTACACACGTGCCATGATAAAGAAGTACTCATATAAAACATAATAAGTACAACAAAAAAAGTATACCCGAATATGCTGTCGGATCATAGGAAAACAACAACCTGAGAGAAATATAAAAAACTACATATAATCCTTGGATACGAACCCGATATAAAAAATGAATCCTTAGCTAGATTACAAAAGATAGGAAGCGGCTATAACAAAATCCCTCAACAGTCCGCATCTGCTGCAGCTCCAAGGACACTGGATAGAAAAGCATCATTGGCATCCTTGTGGTGGGACACCTATAATATATTACAATATATATAGCAATAGAGAAATATAAATGGGTCAGAGCTCGAGGTTGAAAACATTTTAGCAAGTGCATTAAAATGCATAATAATTATAAATGTACTATTCCATGATAAAAGTGGAATCGCACTCTCTTGGAACTCAAACTCACCCCTCTACTACAGTGCGCACCTAAACATATGCACATGAACCTAAATTAAACTACTCGACACATTCTAGGGGAAATTACATCTCAATCTACACCTAGTCTACACCTGCATATAACCCACTATCTCAACTAACTAAAACTCTTATCATTCTAACAAATGTTTATGGCGTGAATGTATAGGAAGCGATCATAACCCTGGTAATAAAAAAAACACAACGCATAGGAAGCGGTCATAGTTATGAACCTGAAAGTGAGAAGGAATCATACCTAAGACTTCTCACCCAGAGTAAAATCACGCAATAAATAATGGACGACTATGACTTGGGGACTATACGCTCCTTGCACCTCAAGCTAGGGGCCACCCACATCGCGCAAATTCCCATGATATCACTGGAGGGGTATGCTCACACAATAAGTATATATCATTCACACTAGATATATATGCAATCACATCATATATGTGCAAACTATCACACAAGGTATATACATTCATGCGATACACACACACACATATATAAACATACTATCTTCCATCCGTAGGTATAAACGTAATGAATTCGGCTATAGGTATATATAACTCTCATTATACTAACCGACACTATAACGCATACTTTCCTAATTCATTCAATATTAAGGATACCATCTATTGATGTAAAAAATTAGATCATATCTAATTATTCAATCACAGATAAATAAATGAGACAAAGAATTTTTAAAGTAGTTCAGCCTTATAAGAATGGCCTACGTCCACTGTTATGGTATTGCTGATTGTATGGGAATTCTCGATTACAAGTTGTCTCAAGAAATTTCGGCCCCCCTACAATGAGTATTGTACAATGTATTTATATCCATGGGGCTGTAATGTGAAAGGGTAATACATTAAAAGCCTGTACATATGAAAGGGTGATACATTCAATGCTCCTTAAGTGTATGCGTCTGAATGATAAGCATTTAATGAACAGTCAAACTGTTGGTTATCCCGCTATTAATGCTTTGTTCGAGGTGCAGCTCGGACCGCCTAAGCTTCTCGGTGCTCAAGAGTTCCTCGGAGAGTTCTCGTTCCTCGGAGCGTATGAGTTCCTCGGGGAAACAGTGTTCCTCGTTGCATTATGGTTCCTCGGAGCGTGTGAGTTCCTCGGAAGTGTTTGTTGTTGCCACGTAGACAGCCACGTGTCTTCACTTTATTGATCCATGTCAGAAGACTAAATTTGGTATCAACAGAAGCCCCCAATGTTTCATAGTTCAAAATTTGAGGAGTATGGAACATTCTTTCTCGGAATATGATAGCTTTAAATAGTTCTCCTGATTTTTAGGAGTGTTTCCCTTGTATTTATTTCTCTTTCCAAATTCGTAGAATCAGTCTTTTTTGAATTTTCACAACCGCCTCGATCTCTGTGTACTTTTTGTCCTTTTAGCCGCCGGTAGCGTAATCGTTTCTTCTCGCTTCGATTACCGCGCCCTTTTTGTTCCTCTAGATGCCGGTAGCGTAATTATTTCTTTTTGTAATCATTACTTTACCATTTCCCAAGGCAAGGTATTTAAACTTCATAGACACTCCTATCGTCTTCTACCTTTTCAAATTTGTATTTTCGAGTTTTCCATCGTCTCTTTCTCTCCTGTGTATTCGTCTCTTCCATCGTCCGTTGTCATCAGATCCACTCTTTTTCTGTAAGATTTTCTTCCTTCTTCTTCATTTCTTTTATTCATCATGGTTTACCCTGTTGAATCTCTTGATAAGTTTCGCTCTGATTTTTCTATTCCCTCGTTCTGGAAGAGCTTTCTGAGCCTTCTGATTATTTTCGTTTGGCTGAGGGACATTGGTTCCCCAGTCTTTTTATTGCTGAGTGTGGATTTTCTTTTCCACCCAATCCCTTATGTCTGGAATTTTGTCAATACTTTAACGTTGTTCCTGCAAGAATATCCCCCAACACATGGAGAATAGTTAATGGGGTGCATAGGTTAAATCAAATCCATGGAACTCGTATAGGAATTCCAGAAATCATGTTTTGTTATAGATGGGAAGTTGGTGATAACACCTTTTATTTAAAAACTAGATTTTTGAATAGGGCCTTAGTAGTCAATCTCCCTGATGCCAATAGGGATTATTTTGAGCACGGTGTTGTCATAAAAAATTGGCAACATGCTCCTTTATTAGGAGATGAAGTTTATCAGGGTCCCAGATGCCCTCCCTATGGAAATGGGATAGGTTATTCTTATTTCATTTTATTTATTTTGAAATTATGCTTCCTTTATGTTTGATAAAATGTGTCACTGATGGCAATGTTTATTTATTTGCATTTGATAGCAAAAGAAAGTGCCCAAAAGAAGCAGATGTTAATATAAGGCACTTGAAACTTATCTGGAGTCTGCATCAATCTGTTGCCGACGAGCATATTAGGTCGGGTTCATATCTGCTGCAATATAAGAGCTACACCACCTCTTTTACTGCTCGTCCAGTAATAAGTGAATCAGAGTCAGTACCAGCTTCCACTAGCTCCTCGCCTGAATCTCACATCCCTTTGAGAGAAAGAATGAAGAAGAGAAGACCTCCCACTCTCTTCGAGAAGCCTGCCTCTGGTTCTAGAGAGGCAAAAAGAAGTAAAGTTGATGTTCCAGGGTAGGGGACAAAGAAGAATGATGCACCTTCCTCGGCTGCTGTTGTGAAGGTTGCCGAGAAGCCCGTAGTGGCTCCGAGCAGGTCTGCTGCTCCTGGAGAGGTGATTGTAATATCACCGACCAAGGGTTCTTACTTGGTTGAATCTGTTCCTGTTCCCCCGAGGAGGCTGAAGAAGAGCTCCTCGGTCAATTTGGCTGACACCATCACTCAGCCCCCAGTTACTGGAACTGGTGTTCCAACTTTTGTTCCCCCGAGCTCTGCCATGAGCTCGGTAAAGTCCTGGATTATTCTCGAAGTCCAAGGTACTAAAGAAAACCTTACTCGGGACATGGTCACTTCGTTAGCTGCTCGCCACCTTGCTTCTGTAAGTTTTCTTACTTTGAACTTTTCATATTTCCCTTGTCATTTATGTTTCTGACTTGCTTTCTTTTTATTTTCACAGTTGACGAGCTGCTTTAATATAATTTTGAAGAAGGATGAAGCAATTAAAGCTTCGAGCGCCTCATCCGGTGTGGAGGAGGCTCTGGTGGGCCTGACGAGGTCTTTGGAAGATTCTCGCCAGAAATATGCTACTGACAAGGCAATCTGGGAGAATAAGCTTGCCTCCACTAAGCAGGAAAAAGCTCAGGTTGTTGAGATCTCCAAGGAGTTGGGGAAGAGAATAAAGGACATGAAGGGGAAAAATAAAGAGCTTGAAGAGAAGATCAAAACTGCTGGAGAGCTTGAGGATAAGCTTAAGGTTGCTGAGGAAAAGTTGGGCCAACTTCAGGAAGTAATTCGGCAGAAGGAGGAGGTTGAGAACAAACTGAAGACTGCTGAGAACCATTTGTCCGAGAAACTTTCCTCGGATAAGGTGAAGAGAAAGATGGCTATGAAGAAGTCCTTCAGCGCTGGCTGGGACAAGGGGTGGAACAAGGGATTGGCTTCCATGGTGTCGCAAGTGGACTATGTCACCCTCAAATACTTTAGGGATGGATGGGTTGCTGCTCTTCAGGAGATGAAAGTGGATGAAAATTCCGAGCTCCTTCAGCAACACATCCTTGGTCCCCCTCCAACTCCTGAAGACTTAGAAGAGGACGAAGCTGCCTCCGAAGAGTCTTCTATGGTGATGGGAGATCATCCCTCAGCCATTTAGCCTGCTGCCGAGGAACTTCAGCAAATTATTACTTCCTTCGAGCAATTGCCAGTGCTCCCCGAGCAACTATCCATTCCCTCCGAGCAACCTACTTCCTCGTCCCAGCCTCCCGAGAAGGTTTTGGGAGATAAGGAAAAGGTGTAGAGTTGTTCGGGTTTATCTTTACATTTTATTTTTATTTTATCAAATGTAACCCAGAACTTGTAACTCTGAACTATGATATAATAAAACTTGGACTTTTTACATACTGTTGTCTATCTTGTATTCATACTCTGCTTGTACTTCTTATTGATGATTGCTCTTTCTTTCTCTGCTAGTTTCTGGCCAGGATGGAATTACTATCTGCCCATGATACAAAGTTGCTGCGACAATGTAATGAATACTTTAAGGCTGGTCACACAGACCTGAGTGCAACACAAGTCGTCGACATCCTCGGCCGAGATGCTTCCAAACAGGCAGTTGAAGCATATCAATATCTGAAGTGTCTCCTTGATCGAGCAGTGGCCAATAATGTGGCCTATTATGATATGATCGAGGATCTCCAAGGCACCCTCGAAGACCTTCAGCTACAATACAAAGAATCCACTGCCCTGTTGCATGAGGGGTATGAGAAGAAGTACCAGCAACTCAATGCTGACAAGGGGTACGAGAAGCGCTTTGCTGGCTACGAGGTGAAGGAGAGAACTCTGAGGGGCGAGGTCGAGGAATGTAGGCAAATAGCCGAGTTACTGGAGCAAGAAAACAACAACCTGCAAAGAGAGTTGTCACAGTTGAAGTCTGCATCTTCTACTTCAAACGCCTTAATCCGAGTGAATGATGAGGGATTTTCATTCTTGGAAGTCGAGAATGCCAACTTGAGGGACGAGTTGGAAACCTTGAAGAGGTCTGACCCATCTACATCTTCTCGTGGTCGAGCAAGAGCTCCTCGGGGACGAGTAAGAGCAGTTCGAATTCCTATCGAGGAACAGAGGACTCAGTCTGCCTCAGAAAATTAGGCCTTCCAATTAATGGCGAAGAACCAGGATTTAGCTGAAATGTCAAAGAAGATCAGGGACCTGGAAGAGCAGCTCTCCACTCAGAAGTCTACCTTGGAGAATAAAGAGATCTTCATCAAAAATCTCCACGAGCAGCTGGATAGATTAACATATCAATTACACAAACAGCCCAGGGAGTTCTGGATGACTGGATATAACGAAGCTCTCTTTCACTTGGACGATCGTATCCAGAATGCCAATAATGAGGGCTACAAGCAAGGCTGGTTGAATGCCTTAGGTGTGCTGCAACTCGAATAGGGTCATTACCTGTGGGACTACCACGATCCTAGGCTGCTCGACCTACCCGTGCCTCTATTCAAACTGGATATGAGTTGGATCCCTGCTCGAGCCATTCCTCGATGCTTAATTTCCAAGTATCTCGGCGACTACAATCTCCATTTAATTGTTGAAGTATCTCGTCCCGCCGAGCACCTTTTAGATCGGCCATCCATGATGAATATCAGGATGTTAAAGGATCTCAACCTCATAAATTCTCCCCTGGCTTTAAATGATCCGCCTGCTGGCGAGGAACCTGTGTCAAAAGCATAAGGGAAAAGACCAGTAGAATAGGAATATCGATGTAACAATTAGTATACATTTCAATATCAATGTAATTTTCTTTTCATTATCAATGTAATTTGTTTTGGATTTAATGAAAGACTTTCATTTCTATTTGCTATTGTCTTGTAAAATACTTTACCTTTGTGCATGTGTATCTGATAAAACGATAACAATATTGTGTAGTTTGTCGATCAACTTATTGTCGAGTAGTTTGAACTTGTGGTAGTCATTTGGCAAAAATAATATTTTGTTTCTCGACAAACTTAATTAAAAAGTTGCGAGTATAAAAAATGTTGCTCGATCACTTTAAATTTTACTTGTCGACCAACTACAGTTAGTGGGTTTTTATCCCCGACCAGACATAGTTGGTAGATTTTTCTCTTAAATGTTTCCGACCAACCAAGGTCGGTAAATTTTCCTTGTCGACCAACTACAGTTGGTGGGTTTCTATCCCCGACCATCCATAGTTAGTCTTTTTTGAAATAATTTTACCTCCCGACCAACTCAAGTTGGCATTTTCGAGAATATATTTACTTCCTAACCGACATAAGTTGGCATTTTTAGGAATACTTTTATTTCACGAGAAACATATAGTTTTATTTCCCTTAGGAATACAAATTTTACTTCCCGGAGGAATACAAGTAGATTTACTTCCCGGAGGAATACAGGTAGCTTTACTTCCTGGAGGAATATAGGTAGCTTTACTTCCCGGAGGAATATTGGTAGCTTTACTTCCCAGAGGAATATAGGTAGCGTTACTTCCCGAAGAAATATTGGTAGCTTTACTTCCCGGAGGAATATTGGTAGCTTTACTTCCCGGAGGAATATAGGTTTCTCGACCAACCTTAGTTGGCGTTTTCGAGAAAAAAATTTGAGTAGCCTGAGCTTTGCCGAGTAGTGTGTAGCACTAGTATTCCCCGAAAAATTTTCAATAAAAAGAAAGACTTCGGCAGAATATCTTCATTTTATTCATCACTGATAATACTTGCGCAGGTGCTCTGCATTCCATGCATTCTTAAACTCCTCCCCTTCTAGAGTTGCTATTCGGTAAGTTCCTGGTCGAACAACTTCTGTAACTCGGTATGGTCCATGCCAGTTTGCCTCCAGCTTATTGTGCTTTTGAAATATTTTCTTCAGCATATAGTCTCCTTCTTTCAGGTCGCACTTCTTCACCCTCTTGTTGTAGAACAAAGATGTTCGCTGCTGGTAAGCAGCATTTCTAATGGCTGCTTCTTCTCTAACTTCCTCGAGCATGCTTAAATCCAATCTTCTCATTAAGTCGCTGACAGGGGAGTTGAAATTTAGTACCCTGTGTGTTGGGAGGCCCAACTCGGCAGGTATAACAACTTCACTTCCAAACGCTAGCATATAGGGAGATTCTCCAGTCACTACTCGGGGAGTAGTTCGGTAAGCCCACAGTACTGACTGTAACTCGTGGATCCAATTTGCTTTCGCATCGTTCAGTCTTTTCTTCAAACCATTCAGCAGTGTTCTGTTTGTCACTTCAGTTTTCCCATTGCTTTGAGGATGGCCTGGTGCTGAGTGGACCTTCAAAATGTTTGACTGATGGCAATAGGAAGCGAACTACTCGTTATCAAATTGTGTTCCATGGTTTGTGATGAAAGCATGAGGAAGACCATATCGGAAAATGATGTTCTTCCAAATAAATTGGTACACCTTCTCGTACGTCATATCAATGAGAGGCTTAGCTTCCACCCACTTAGTAAAATAATCCACTGCGACGACGAGGTATTTGAACCTTCCTCTAGTCGTTGGCAGTGGTCCAACCAAATCTATTCCCCACATGGCAAATGGACAAGGGGAAGTGATGGGTGTCAATAATGCTTGTGGAGTTCTTAGGATGGAGGAAAAGAGCTGGCACTTGTCACATTTCTTGACATAGGCTACACAATCAGCCCTCATCGTCGGCTAGTAATATCCATGCATCATCATCCTTTGCAAAAGCGTCCGACCTGCTACATGGGCTCCACATGACCCTTCATGGATCTCTTCAATCAATTCTTTCACCTCGGAGGGATGTACACATCTTTACAAACCTGCCATAATTCCTCGTCTATATAAAACACCGTTAGTTAATACATACCGAGCAGCTTTAAACTTTAATTTCTTGGCTGCGAGCTTGTCAATTGGTAATTCTCCCTCCTCAATATATGCCCTGATAGGATCCATCCAAGATGGTCCTAAGTCAAGGGTGATAAAGTTCATGGCCAAATCTTCATCTATACTCCGACCAACCAAAACTTCAATTGGGATTGTTCTTCGTATCTCGGTGCGAATAGCTGATGCTAATCGAGCTAAGGCATCTGCTTTTGCATTCTCCATTCTCGGTATTCTGACCAGCTGAATAGCAGCAAATTCTGATACCAACTCCATCACTTTTGCATGGTATTTGATCATTAATTCTCCTTTGGCTGCATATATTCCCAACATTTGATTTACAATTAATTGAGAATCACTAAATACAATAATTTGCTGTGCCTCCATAATTTTTGCCAAATTAAGACCTGCAATCATGGCCTCATACTCAGCTTCATTATTGGAAGCTTTGAATTGGAAACGTAGGGCGTACTCCATGTCGACCTCGTCCGGAGTGCTCAAAACTATCCCTGCCCCACTGCCTGTTGTGCAAGATGAGCCATCTACATATAGCCTCCATATAAGTAACTCGTCTTTAAACTTCTGATCTGACAGAGTTCCTCGGCGAAATATTTGTTGCTTCCTTTCATCTTCCCCTGATATTTCTCGCTCTTCGTCGACCATCTTTTCTTTCCCTTTTACCAATCGGAGTTGGTCTGAGCTCGAATTTGATGATCCTGTAACATCCACTTGCCCTTTTACCAATCGGAGTTGGTCTGAGCTTGTGTTTGTTGATCCTGTAACATCCACAGGTTGATCAGCGAGTAACTTTTGCTCCTCGGGGGTATCAGGATAGGTGAACTCTGCTACGAAATCTGCTACAGCCTACCCTTTTAGCGATGATATGGGTTCATAGACTATATCATATTCACCGAGCTCTATTGCCCAGTACATCAATCTCCCTGATTTGTCTGGTTTATGAAGGGCTTGCCTCAACGACATATCAGTATATACGACTATAGTATGAGCCTGGAAGTATGGCCTCATTCTCCTACTCGCCTCAATCAGCGCCAGTGCTAACTTTTCTAGCCTTGGATATCTGATCTCTGCTCCTCGGAAGGCCTTACTTGTGTAGTAGATTGGTTTTGTACCCCATTCTCCACTCTTATCAACGCCGAGCTAACTGCATTCTCCGATACTGCTAGATACAAGTACAATTTTTCTCCCATCACTGGCCTGGATAACAGTGGAGGTGCTCCCAAGTATTTCTTCAAGTCTTGAAAAGCCTTCTCACATTCATCATTCCACTCAAAAGTCTTTCGGAGTGTCTTGAAGAATGGGAGACATCAATCAGTTGCTCGCGATACAAATCTGTTGAGTGCTGCTACTCGTCCTGTAAGACTTTGCACCTCTTTCTTCGTCGTTGGAGATCGCATCCCTAATAGAGCTTTGATCTTTTCAGGATTCGCCTCAATGCCTCGTTGATTGACAATGTACCCGAGAAACATGCCTTCTCGTACTCCAAATATGCACTTCGTCGGGTTCAACTTCATTTGGTATTTATCTAGTTGATCAAAAGTCTGACTTAAGTCAACTAGATGATCGGCAGTTTTCTTGCTCTTTGTCAGCATATCGTCAATATAGACTTCCATATTGCAACTGATTTGTTCAGCAAAGACCTTGTTCATCAACCGCTGATATGTCGCACCTGCATTTTTTAAACCAAAAGGCATAACATTATTATAATAAGTTCCCCTAGGGGTAATGAAATAAGTACTCTCCCTGTCTTGAGGTTTCATTTTAATCTGATTGTAGCCAGAATAAGCATCCATGAAGCTCAGCAACTCATGTCCCGAGGTAGCATCGACTAGTTGATCAATTCGGGGCAGTGGGAAGTGATCCTTTGGGCATGCTTTGTTGAGGTTGGTGAAGTCTACACACATACTCCACTTGTTGTTTTTCTTCTTTACCATCACCACATTGGCTAACCAATCTGGATATTTAACATCTTCAATGAAGCAAGCTTTCCGGAGTTTCTCGACTTCCTCCTGTATAGCTTGATTCTTATCGGGGCTGAACACTCTTCTTCTCAGCTTCACTGTCTTGATCTCCTTATTCACATTGAGTTCGTGACATAAGAAATTTGGATCTATTCCGGGCATATCCTCATGACTCCACGCAAAAGTTTGCTTTCTGCTTTTAAGGAAAGTTATCAATTCTTGTTTTAGTGAGGTTTCCAACGACGAACCTACTTCAGTAGTTCGCTCAGGGTGCTCATCGTCCAGAATGATGTTTTCAGTAGTTTCCACCACTTGACCCTTCACGAGTTGAGACTCATCTCTAGGATCCAATGTTTCAATTTCTGCACCTTCATCCACTTTATAGGTAGTAGTCTTTTTCCTTGATTCCTCCACTTCCTCTTGCTCAGCGGATGAATAATAGCATTCCCGAGCTACTTTCTGATCACCTTTCACAACTCCTACTCCAAAATTTATTGGAAACTTTAGGCATTGATGCACTGTAGATGGTACAGCCTCGAATTTCTTCAATCCTACTCTTCCCATGATGATATTGTATGATGATTGAACATTCTTATCCATCACGAAAAAGCGTATTCTTTCTGTCCGACAAGCAGGCCACATACCAATGAATATATCGAACTTGATCGTCCCAAGTGGAAATACTTTCTCGCCAGCAAAATCGAGGAGGGGTCTATGATAAGGCTCCAGTTGAGATAACTTTAGATTTAAACTATCGAAGCACGAGTAGAACATGATGTCTGCCGAGGTACCATTGTCGACCAGTACTCTTGAAATTATTCCTTCCTTCATCCTCATTTGATCACCAATGGGTCATCATGAGGATATAGAACACCTGCGAGGTCATTCTTTGAGAAACCAATGACCAATTTCTCTTTGTTCACCTTCCTCGGGCGATCCTCCTCAGCTAGATTTATTTGTTGAATGTACGAGCAGGCTTGAGCCTCACAGAGGTAAGCTTTTCTCTCGGCAGTAAGGTCTCCTCCTCCTGTATCTCCACCTGTAATAACATTACAAACAAATGACCCAAAGCGTATTGAAAATACTTCTCGTTCTGGCTGCCTTGGTCTCTTGGGAAGATCAGGGTCATCTTCGGGGTGTGATAAGCACCCAAAACTGTACAATTTATGCCCCGAATAGATGTATTTTAGTTGCTAATTCTTGACAATATTGGTCTTATGAGCTTAATTGTTCAATATGCAGGTTTAATGCACGTTGCGGTGTTCAAACGCATATTTCAAGGCAATTGTGCATTTTATGGATCTAAATACCTCTCCAGTACCCTAACCCGAGCCTAAACCTAACCCAAACTTACCCCTAGCCGTGTGTGTTTAATTTGTGTCATTTTATTATTTTTTAGATTTTTAGTTTGAGTTATTTTTATTTTTAGGATTTATTTTAGATTTATTTAATATTTTCTAGATTTATTTTCTATTTTTATTTTTTTATTAGTATAATTTTATTTTATTTTGATTTTATTAAGTTTTTAGTTTTAGTCTTATTTTATTAGGATTAGTTTTTAGTAATTTAGTTTTATTCGATTTTATTTTTTTTAAGACTTTTGTTTTTAAATTTAATAGATTTACATTTTTATTTTTCATTTCTTTTTCTTTTTATTTTTATTGGGTCTTTATTTTATTTTTAGAAAATAAATTTAATTTTTAATTTTTTTTAGTTTTATTTTATTAGTTAGTTTTAGTGTTATTTTTAGGGGTCCTAATTAAACACACACAACCCCTATTACACACTCACTCACTCAAACCTATCCTACACCCAACTTCCCTTACCCTCATCCCCACCATACACCATACACACTCACACACCCTAACACCTACACCATCATCTTCCCCATCACCATCCACACTCTCTCTCCTTCATTACTAAACCACCATACCCAATCTTTCTCAAACTCCATTAACACCAAGAACCAACTCAATCATCATCACCATGTCCAGACCCGCGACCACCTTAACACCGACCCCCCTGTTTTCCGACGCCCCTCTCTCCCTCATTCCGGCGGCGACGCCGGCGACTCCTCCTAACCCCACTCCAGTCGCCCAAACCCGATCGGTGCGACCCAAGCTCCGATCCACTCTACCCTCTCACCTCCGGCCATGGCAGCATCCACTCCAACCCTTTCCAACCCAAGACCCATTTCAACTCAAAAGCCTAAATCGATTTATTCTACCTGCTAAAAACCAAAAGCCAAACCAAAAATAAAACATTTAACCCATGTGACTATAACCCGCTTAAACCATTTTTCCCTTATTACCCTCCAACCTACTCTTTTCCCCAATTACCCAAATACCCTCATATGCAATATCAGATTTTATTTCCCCACCTCACTACCCACATGCCCTCAAACACTCACACCCCATGCTCCCCTCACCATTCCCATGCACACCCAAGCCAATTCCCAAAAATACCCCCATGCTCCATGCCTTGTATAAATTGAAGAGGAAGACCCATTTGCAAAAGATCTCAAAATTAGTTTTAAGCTTGGTGTGATAAAATTCTCTCCATCCCTCTATATTGAGTATTTGTATTTTTAGCAAATAACTCAATATAGAGGTGTGTAGTGAAAATTATCTCTAGGTTAAATTTCACCCCACCCCTCTATTATGAATCTTGGCATTTTTAGTCATTAATTCAAAATAGATTGATGTAGTGAAATTTATCCCTTATGGTAGGTAAATTCTAACCCATTACTTTATGTTGAGATTTTGCATTTTTAGCAATTATATCAATATAAATTAATGATCTAGAATTTATTTCTTTGGGTGAATTCTAATGTACAATTTTATAATTTTAGGATTTGCATTTTTAGCAAATCTCTTTTATTATTTAATTGGCCATTATGAATTCATCCACTATCCTTTTTAATTTTTAGTTTGTAATTTTTAGTTTAGATTCAATAAATACATGAGTGAGGGATTATGATTGAGTGATTTTTAATGTGTAATTGAGAGATTGTTGATGCAAATGAAGATTCCATTTCAATTCAAGGCTCAAATTGGTTTGATCTATTCCTCTCTTTTACTTTTAGTTTAATCCTCACATGCTTTCAATTATGTATCTCATATTTTTGGATGATGATTATTGAGGGCTAATCTCCCATTTATGGGATGAAATTTTGAAGCCCTCATGAGTCCAATTTTGTTAGTTTATTTATTAGGACAATTTTGTTTATCTCACCTTTCTTAAATTAGCTTTTACTTCTTAATTAGTAGTTATAAAAATTAGTATAATTAGTTAGCTAAAAAATCCCTTGAAAAATCCATAAAAAAAATAGAAAAAGCAAAAATAGAAAAATATAATAAAATGCAAATGAATCTATATATATGTCCTCTCCAATTTTGTGTTTCACCCTTAGATATGGATTGACTCCCTTACTTACCCTCTACACAAGTTTTGTTATAATTTTTAGGTTCAAGGGAATTTTTGATGGATAGAGAAGTTGCAACAACGACATAAATCTACATTAGAGGCAATTTTTCTAGTTATCAATCAACTTCATGGTTTCTTTTCTTATTCTCTTCTACTCGACGCGGAGATCTAGACCTCTCTCTTGTTCGATCGTTGTTTCTTCTTTCGCTTCCACGATCAACATACTTTGCCAGTTTTCCTCGTCTGATGAGTTTTTCAATTTCATTCTGAAGAGCTATGAAATTTTTTGTCATATGGCCATGATTTTTATGAAACTCGCAATACTTTGCCTTATTCCTCTTGTCAGGGTTTGCCTTCATTTTCTCTGGCCAGTTTAATTCCTCGTTGCTCTTGATTTCTTCTAGAACATGGTTGATATCCTTCTTCAAAGGAGTGTAATTATCGAATTTCTTCATTGCATCCCATAATGACCTTGTTCTTGAATGTTTGTCAGTACCATTGTTCTTATGCTCTTTCTTCTTAGCTTTATCACCTTCCACCTTGGTTTCTTTAGCATCCAAGTTCTTCTTTGCAGCCATAGCCTCCTCGGCATTCATAATCTTGGACGCTTTTCCCATCAGACCTGACATGGTTCTAGGTGGATCTTTGGCCAAAGTGTAGTACAACTTGTTGGGCAGTAGTCCACTCATCAAGGCGGTAATCGTTGTCTTCTCCTCATAATCAATGACTTCAAGTTTCTCGTTATTAAAACGAGTTATATAATCTCTGGTACTCTCACTAGCAGTTTGTCTAACACTTAACAAATGTGCTACTCGTTTAACTGGCTTTGCCCCAAAACAGAAATTTCCAATGAATAACTCGGCCAGTTGAAGAAAAGTTGAAATCTTACCGCGAGAAAGATTATTATACCATATTTGAGCAGATCCGGTAAGAGTTCCCGAGAATGCCCTGCATCTCATCTCATCTGGAACAGCATAGATGTCGGCCGCAGCTTGGTATTATTCTATATGAAGGACGGGGTCAGTCTTTCCATCATATTTGGGAGTCACAACAGGTGCTTTGAATTTTGATGGTGTTGGAAAATCTACAATGGCCTGGACAAAAGGTGTTCCTCGAACAAAGGTTCGTTGTAGAGGGTTCTTGGCCTTAGCCATTTCCCCTAATCTATCCTCCAGCCTCTGAATAGAGCCTTTCCATGCATCATTTCCTTCCTCGGGCCTGTTGGTTCGAGCAGCTGATCGCGTTGAGGTGGCTTCCTGGTATCTATCTTGACGAGCAACTGGTCGCGACTGGGCAAATCCTTCCCTTAAGTCTGATGGTCGTCGAAAACTCCTCGATGGGGCTCTAGGAGGACTTTTTCTCCTCCTAGGACCTAATCGATTGAAAGGAGATACTCTTCTTAATCTTTCTAGCGCACTGGTCCTTTCTGGGGAGAGAGTGATACGTTGTTCAGTATCTGTGGCTCGCACTGACGAAGTTCGTCCAGGTTGATAAGAAAAATCTCCAGACTCCTCATTGCGATATGAATTGGTACGTCTAGTACGTGAAGAAGGTGAACGTGTATTTCTTTGAATACTTCGTGGTCTTGAATGGGTTGGTGCACCGCCATGGAGGGTTTGTATGAGTTGACGCATAGTTTCTTGCATGACGGTCTGGCCCTGAGCCAGATTTGTCATTATTCCAGCCAGATCTGGAATATTTGGCAGAGCAGATAGATCGGGAGGGCTTCCAGCATTTCGATTGCTAGATTCTGGAATGTCAGCCATTTGTGATGGATTGTTTTTGATGGAAAATGATATTACCAGTTGTTCCCACAAACGGCGCGAATCTGTTGATGTAAAAAATTAGATCATATCTAATTATTCAATCACAGATAAATAAATGAGACAAAGAATTTTTAAAGTAGTTCAGCCTTATAAGAATGGCCTACGTCCACTGTTATGGTATTGCTGATTGTATGGGAATTCTCGATTACAAGTTATCTCAAGAAATTCCGGTCCCCCTACAATGAGGATTGTACAATGTATTTATAGCCATGGGGCTGTAATGTGAAAGGGTAATACATTAAAAGCCTGTACATATGAAAGGGTGATACATTCAATGCTCCTTAAGCGTATGCGTCTGAATGATAAGCATTTAATGAACAGTCAAACTGTTGGTTATCCCGCTATTAATGCTTTGTTCGAGGTGCAGCTCGGAACGCCTGAGTTGCTCGGACCGCCTAAGCTTCTCGGTGCTCAAGAGTTCCTCGGAGAGTTCTCGTTCCTCAGAGCGTTTGAGTTCCTCGGGGAAACAGTGTTCCTCATTGCAGTATGGTTCCTCAGAGCGTGTGAGTTCCTCGGAACTGTTTGTTGTTGCCACGTAGACTGCCACGTGTCTTCACTTTATTGATCCATGTCAGCAGACTAAATTTGGTATCAACAACATCTATATCCAGATGCACACCAATCTGCAATAATTATCTCCAAATAGAAATCTCGATACTAGGAGGACTCCCCACTCAGTTGATCCGATAATCTTCAATTTGTACTATTTCGGAATAACTCGATTTGACCCCAATATTTCATCATATATTAAACTCCCTAAAAATCTCCATAACATACTTCTCATAACATATTTTAATGCTCCTAATCGATAAACCCCAGCAGAACGGAGGGAAACTCACTCTAGAAAAACCTCGCAAAACATCCCTATTTCCGAATCGATTCGGCCCAGTCCAAATCAATTCGGTCCTCAAAGAGAATCGATTCTCCTTTAATGCATATCGATTCGGTCCAAAGTACTTATAAGTTTGTCTTAGGCTGAATCGATTCAGCTTTGGGTCCGAATTGATTGGGTCACTCAGACTTGTAAGTCCGCAACATTCGAATCGATTCGGAAAGGGGCCGAATCGATTCGGCCTGATTAGCAGCTAGGAAATGGATTATCTTTACAAAGCCTAAATTTTTCAAAATCCCATTACATCATCTTCCAACCCTCAAAATTTAACACAAACATGTTTCTAACATCAAAACCCAATATATATATCATCCCAACTAATTATACAACCTCAAATTCATATATACACATCAAATGCAATATTAAACCTCAAAATCTAGGTTTTGACATATTAACTCAAAATCCATATTTTTATCCACAAATCATGAAATAAATACACACGTGAATTATTTAGCAGGATTAATCACTTGCCTCAAAGTTGTAGAGGTTGAATCTTTGTGACACCCCACCTAATTAAATACCGGGCGATCACTCCTTTATAAAGTTATAATCAAGGTGAACAGTTGGTTCATTCTTAGCATCACTGTCGCAAATGAAAATCTTTTCCAATTTAAACACCCTAATTAATTAAGCTAAGTGTCAAAACCATTTAAAAACTTATTTCCATTTTATTAAATCCAATTATAAAACCTTTAACCATTAACATTTTAAGAGTCACACATTAAGTATAAGAATAACAATGAACATTCAATAGTTTAACCAACAATAGCAAATCCCAGCAGTAAAACACTAAAGGAAAACATCCTGACAGTAATAAATCCTGAAATAAAGATGATGAAAGTAAAGGAATTACAATCTCTGACAATACCAACTAAATAATGGAAAAAGGGCGACACATGCCCCACTGGATAAAACTGAACTAGAAGTAGAGTCAACAATGAGGTCGTCTAATCAATGGCCTGCAACTCCCACAAAAGCTACAGCGCGTTCCATCCAAGGAATCCTAAGAATGACGCCCCTGTGGCTGGGCACCTGTAATACATATATATATATATACACAAGAGAGAAGAGGTAATAGCAAACGGGTCAGAGCCCGAACGTAAAACAGTTTTAAAAATAGTTTAGCAAGTATTTAAAATGCTTACCGGCTAATGCAACAGTCATATTAGTATGCGACACTCTCTTGAGAATTCTCACCTCTCATCTAGTGTGCACGTCTACCATACTAATGGATCCCATATAAATCTCTAACATATTCTCCACAAGTCTTAACACGTGAAATTAAGGTTATGCTATTCACTTTAGAAAAGTCTATCTCTGCAAGATTTCTTACGTTATTTAGAAAAATTTCATATTGTTATAACGTTTTCGAATACTTACAGTGAAGTTGATGAATTTCATACTTTACTTAACTACTATTTTACTCAGTAGAAAGTTCTCATATAGATACACATATATATACTAATTACTCGTATAATATATATACCAACAGCACCCCACATAAAATCTATGGTGCTAGACTTCCATATATAAGTATATATATACCAATCACTCATAAATTATATATATATACTAACGGCACCCCACATAAAAACTCTGGTGCTGGCATACTCTACTATCCAGTCCCTGTATCACTCGTGCTAAGGGAAATACAAGTTCGGAATCACTCTCGAACTATATTAACACAAACACAAATAACATTGAGCCGAAGCATAGATTCCAAGCCTCTAAGAGGTCAGTACATACCCTCACGTCTCTTAGGACCGTCTGACCATCGATCAGATAGCCTGTACCAAGGATATCTATCTTCTAGGGTACGAGTCAATATCCCCCATAAAGGTCCCATCGAGATAAGATTGTCCCAGCGCAGTAACCTCGGGGATAGCAAGTAGCGCGGGCATGATTTTTACACAGATATAATATATGCATAATCACATAGTCATATATATATACACATCCACATTGTTAAATTGGGTGTGCTCACGACCCCTAATATTAGTTATCCGTTATTACACATTTTACTCGATTATTTCATATAACGGGCTCGTTTATTTTATTCTTGTAAATAAATCATTTTAAACTCACTTCTCGTCTCTCGAAGTATTGCCTTTACTTAAGTATAATTTCAGTAGGCCCTCACTTGCCTTCTACTCCAACTTCCCAGACATTTCGATTATTAAAATCGACCCACGTATGATTTTCTAAGTATGAATATCTCCCCGTTTACCCCTTTATTTCCCTTTATATTAAGGTCCCACTTAACGGGGTTTATCTTGACCCTACTGGTCCTCTTTATGTTCCATTATGTTCTAGCAACCCTAATCAAGGTTTACTATGCATAAAATCAGATTAAGCTAACACGAGCAAAAGTGCAAGTTTTCAGGAAGGGTTGATCGATCAATGCTCTGGGCTCGATCGATCGATCAAGCAGTTATGGCAAAACTGCAGATAACCCAGCTACGAAATTGTCACCCCAAACTCCTCCAAATCATCATGTTTCATTCCCAAACTCCCAACCAATTATACTGTACGTGTTGTATACTCATATAAACAATATCTTACGTAACACATGCGAATTTTCATCATCTATAACAAGATAAAAGGGCAAAAAATCTGTATAAGTCTCAAGAACCTTAATTTTTCCTTTAACTTAGTTTCTTCCATTCTTTTCTAGATTTTCTTCACTAATACCATGGAAATTCGTGGATCAACCTCTACATGTGAAATGGATTTCCAGAAATATGATCTCTACTTCTACAACATGCAATTTTTGTCTTCAATTAACGTTTTTCTCCAAGAATACTAATTCTAATCAACCTAAGACGAATATAAAAGGATGCATTAACTTGATAAAAGCAAGATAGATACTTGCCTAGAAATTTAGTCTCTGATTTGTGGAAGAATTTGGTGTGGTCAAGATCCTCGTTGCGCGATCTACCATTTGGCAGTGACGGCGGTGCAATCGGAGGTGTTCTTGGCCTAGAACTCCTTGGAGAGCTTCTCCTCTTCCTCTCCAATGGCCGTCATTAGTTTATGAGTGTGTTAACACTAGAAGATAACACTTTCCATCTGATATAACCCTTGAAAATTCGTGGGTTTAATTACCCATAATTACCAAATGTCCAAAACGCCCTCCCGGGGTGCTAATTAAGCCTAAAAACGCCCCGAGACCCAAACTAAATCCCTGGGTACACTTTTCTGACTATCTCGACCCTTTCGAATACTTTGGCGCACTCAAAACGACCATACGAGCAACCTATAATTTATTAACTTTTATTTAACAACATTTAGTCCCGACACGACATAGGCGTGTCCCGATTTAAATTTCCATAATTGTCATTTTATTCACACGTGACAATTTTATAAAAATAAATCTCATATATTACTATACTCATCCAGTAACATTCAACAAATAACAAATTTCCAATAATTACTAACTCTCGTCATGCTAGTAAATATTTAAAACAACATTCCGGATTAAAATTAAATTAATTTATCTCAATTAAATTTAATAAATCCCTAAATTTAAAAGCCATAAAAATACGGGGTATTATATACTTCCCCCCTAATAACGGAATTTCTTCCCGAAATTCAGAAAATAAGGTCTACCAGGTAGCAAAATTCTGGATATCTTTATCAGTACGCAAATTATCTACATAGTACGACGCTCAATCACTATAGTCCTTTCCTCACAGCAAGTTTGTTTAACATTATCATTCGAGACACTTCACATGGTGCTCCCAACCGACAACATTCGCATAGGTCACACCTATACGTTATAAATTTCCATTATCTCACTATTTCTGGGAGGCCACACCTCACCACATGACAACTACTCGGATTTATGTATGTACAAGACTCCTATTCTGAGAAAACCATACGAACATTTGACCTCTCTTGTTCGCCTAAAAAAGTCGTGGAATTCCACCATAGTTATCGGATTATTCTCGACCGATCCAAAATTCTGATTATCTGCTCACCTTTAAACATACGGAAGGAGAATAGTCGAGGTTCTTCCATAACAAAACCTTAATAAGCACCTCGTACGCGACAAACAGGTACGAGTTCTTCTACAGAGCATTCCTAAAATCATCGTACCAAGATTCCAAAATCTCCTCCACGTGGCTCCACTAATCTTTAATCACCGTGCGCCTATTCCCTGGCTAAGGGTGATACATCCTACTCGAAACAAAACCTTATCTCCGCTGGTTCCTGAAATCCCATATCAAAGGTGGGATTCACCAATCTCATCCTGATTCAGAAATTTATACTGCGCCGAACCATGCACTGGCGCGATCCTTCCTTTTAAAGGAAGTCTGGGGCATACTAGTTAATATTGTAAACCAGCCCAAAGGAATATCAGTCACTTCCTTCTCGGCGACTTAATTCACATGTTCGGGATGAACCCTTGATCTTGTTTTGAGGATGGCAACCCATCCAAGAACTTTACCGACCTCTTCCAATTTCAGGAATTGTCGATAAACACAAAATTCTTTGGTTGATTCTCCTCTTTCAACCAAACCTTACCTATGGGCGGTGCATGTAGAGACTACTCACTACGTCCCGCTAAACATCGATTTTCCCTTGAAATGTCTCACATTAAGTGACACGTAATACTCCCCTTCCTTCCTTGGTGTATGCCGAAAGTTCCGACTGTACTCTTTCCTCCACGATGCGCACTTCTGGATCTTTTTTATCATGTTAACATCATCACTATTTGTATGCTCAAGTCGCTCTCACACTTGACTACTAACAACTCCGCTCCGAGTGTTCTTCATAATAATTTATTTCTGCTCCATTCAAGGAATACCCCTTCTTAAATGGCTTCCCACATCCTTTCAATCAAATTGGGGTGTGCTATTCTAATTGTACACTTATGTATGAATTTTTGCCCCTCATGTGACGTTTAATCCACTCTATTACTTCCACTTCGTTATACTAGTCCCACAAACATATATTTCACACGTCTATTACCACGTCCCTTCGACTCAGACGATTTTAACTGCAGCTAACCAAGATGCCCACGTTTTGCAACACCCCGACCACCCTAGGAGAGCGAACGGCGTGCTACTCATCAGTGAAATTAACTAAATCCAACAAAGTATAAGGAATAGGGCATTCAAATTCCATGACCATAAAAGAGGAATAACAAATCTCAACCTTCTTCAGATAAGTACAACAATTTTCCCAAATAGGTACAACAACCAAAATAAATCACTAATGCTCTATTCATCAAAATAATTACAGGTCATCTCTTTTGTATAATAAAGTTCTTTCGAGATAATCCATGCTAAAAATCATTCCAACTCCTTATTCACCTTGTGTTCTGAACGCGGTTACGACATTTGGGTTCTCTTAATCACCCTAGAAATCAAAATTTTTAAATCCTCCTTATCATCGTTCCACCCCTCAACTCGTGGGGATAACTTTCAATGCTTTCTTACCACAAAATCCGGCTCCAATGGCTTTAAAACAAAATTCAACTTCCAACTTACATATGTAATTACTTGATCCCATTTCGATTGGGGTACCGAACTCATGGAATAGTGACGAAACGTCTCCCTATTTCCAACCTTATGCTAAGTTTCATGCGTGAGATGTCTCGCAAAGCGGAATCCAAACAAGGAATCCTCCCGATACACTACTACCTAGCATTGTCGGTTATCGAATCCGTTAGGTCCTCTGTCCATAGCATGTACCCCTTTATTCCGTCCCTTGACGAAAAAGTTACAATTCCTCTCGTAATTATGCTTAACAAAGAACGTTTCACCAATTTCACTATCATCCCGTATTGGTTGATGGTAATTGCAGTCTATAAACCTCGAATACATACGATCGGAATTCTCAAAATTCCTTTCCCTAATAATAGGGGTATAACTCTTAACTCCCACATCTCTAGAGGATAGATATAACACTGCACTCTTCCTATCACTAAGTCTGGAGTGCTAAACATAATACTGAGTCAAGTCTTTTCCCTCAACGATAAATTTCGATACATACTGAATCATACTGACAAAGTCTATACATACATTGGCATCGAATATCTCGAGCCCACTATCTCCGCCGAAGTTTCTAGGATAGATAATATAAGTGCGAGTCCAACCTTCTTACACGTAAAGCCTCTCCAAAACAAAACATGCTTCACTAATGCAACTACTCCGATAGCCTTGCAATAAATGCCCACTATCGTACGAACTATTTCTATAACGTTTTATCAAAGATAATATCATACTCGTATATCGCATCACTACGACGAGTAACCTCAATACAATACGTAACCCTGTTAATATACACATTCATCCTCCGCGGATGGAACTAAATAAAAATCCCGCTACGCTAGGGAAAAATATTCACATAATGGTAACGTTTATAATTATATGCATTAAACTCATCTCACATGCTCATCTAGCAATGAACAAAATATGGTGACTCGCTTGTGTCACGTAAACACGCCGCATCCTCTCAGGATACAACTTATACTTCCACCTTGGCAATCATCTTGACTGCAAAAATGGTTTTCGGACGTAACACGTCTGCCCAAACCAAAACAAAACTACTTTAATTATCGTCCTTTACTAGGCACCATATTATCGTCCTTTTTACTCACTTTGGAACATATTATCGCGAGCGATTTCACTCCGCACAAAATACCTCAACACATAATCCACTTAATACATATCCTACTAACCAGGTTAGGATTGTCCCTCTCTCGGACTTTAGTAGACTCGATTCCTGTTAGCTACCCCGATTATACCCTTAGTCTTTTAGGCCCTAAAGAACATGTCACCGACTATAATAGTCCTTACTGGATTTACTATCTCTTGGTAAGAATTTAACTATCTCAACCATTTAAATGGGTCCCCTGATGTGTATCCACACCCTTTTGTGGTGCTACACCACCACCGTTGTATTCAGTCTTATTCTCGACTAAATTCTTTGATTCTTTTAGCTTCCCGCACAAAGAAGCGTTATCATCTATATTGACAAAATACGAAATTGTCAACCTCTAAATTGGCCGTCCATTAGAAATTCCTCTTTGAGTGTTATCAACTATTATTACGGGTTGGTCTCCCACTTGGAGTCGTTTCCCCCACTTGTATCTACATCTTTCGATACAAAATTCGCTAACGGTTAAGATTCATATTCACAAATGGACCCCTGTCATGCCCTCCCGCGATGAGTTCAGAACCACGTTCGCTTCTAATCCTGAACAGTTGAGGAAGGAACATACGGTCAACACTGTACCTAAGGTTCTCCTATAGGCATAGCATTCCACTTCTAAAATTGGTGGTTGACTCCCATCATTATAACTTCGTCCAGAAAGTCAAGAAAAATTTTCTCTAAATTTTTACTTTCAGTTAGCCACACACCGTTCTATATCTAAACCTTTGGATACTTTACCTCCTTTGGTAAACACACATAATTTCCGCATTTCTAGAATTTCCCACTGACAGTTATCTACACGTTTTAGTAATACGTTGGGTAAGTTTACCCTCGCACCTCATTCGACTATAACAACATTTGGAAATCATTGCTGCGCCTTAGTTGCCTTTCTAGTTTTGGCTTCTCGTGCCATAATGGAGGTGACCACGACTACGATCATCATCCTCGGATATATTTTATAATCTCAACTGAGCCTTGCCTCCTGATGTCCGCTTAACGATCCTCTTCTGACATCCGTGATCACTCGGCACACGCACACATACGAACGAAACTAGAATTCACTAATGTATACACGTTATAGTAGGAGAACGAATTCTCATCAAGAAATTGACAAACCTAAACGTAGGGCTCTATATCAAACAAAGCAACGCTGGAAGCATAATGAGCCGTACAGATCCTAAGGACGCTAGAACCTGATGCTCTGATACCACCTGTGACACCCCGCCTAATTAAATACAGGGCGATCAATCCTTTATTAAATTATAATCAAGGTGAACAGTTGGTTCATTCTTAGCATCACCGTCGCAAATGAAAATCTTTTCCAATTTAAACACCCTAATTAATTAAGCTAAGTGTCAAAACCATTTAAAAACTTATTTCCATTTTATTAAATCCAATTATAAAACCTTTAACCATTAACATTTTAAGAGTCACACGTTAAGTATAAGAATAACAATGAACATTCAATAGTTTAACCAACAATAACAAATCCCAACAGTAGAACACTAAAGGAAAACATCCTGACAGTAATAAATCCCGAAATAAAGATGCTGAAAGTAAAGGAATTACAATCTCTGACAATACCAACTAAATAATGGAAAAAGGGCGACACATGCCCCACTGGATAAAACTGAACTAGAAGTAGAGTCAACAATGAGGTCTTCTAATCAATGGCCTGCAACTCCCACAAAAGCTACAGCGCGTTCCATCCAAGGAATCCTAAGCATGACGCCCCTGTGGCTGGGCACCTGCAATACATACATATATATATATATATATATATATATATATATATATATATATATATATATATACACACACACACACACAAGAGAGAAGAGGTAATAACAAACGGGTTAGAGCCCGAATGTAAAACATTTTTAAAAATAGTTTAGCAAGTATTTAAAATGCTTACCGGCTAATGCAACAGTCATATTAGTATGCGACACTCTCTTGAGAATTCTCACCTCTCATCTAGTGTGCACGTCTACCGTACTAATGGATCCCATATACCTCTCTAACCTATTCTCCACAAGTCTTAACACGTGAAATTAAGGTTATGCTATTCACTTTAGAAAAGTCTATCTCTTCAAGATTTCTTATGTTATTTAGAAAAATTTCGTATTGTTATAATATTTTTGAATACTTACAGTGAAGTTGATTAATTTCATACTTTACTTAACTACTATTTTACTCAGTAGAAAGTTCTCATATAGATACACGTATATATATTAATTACTCGTATAATATATATACCAACAACACCCCACATAAAATCTATGGTGCTAGACTTTCATATATACGTATATATATACCAATCACTCATAAATTATATATATACTAACGGCACCCCACATAAAAACTCTGGTGCTGGCATACTCTGCTATCCAGTCCCCGTATCACTCGTACTAAGGGAAATACAAGTTCGGAATCACTCTCGAACTGTATTAACACAAACACAAACAATATTGAGGCGAAGCAGAGATTCCAAGTCTCTAAGAGGTCAGTACATACCCTCACGTCTCTTAGGACCGTCTGACCATCGATCAGATAGCCTGTACCAAGGATATCTATCTTCTAGGGTACGAGTCAATATCCCCCATAAAGGTCCCATCGAGATAAGACTGTCCCATCACAGTAACCTCAGGGATAGCGAGTAGCGCGGGCATGATTTTTACACAGATATAATATATGCATAATCACATAGTCATATATATATATACACATCCACATTGTTAAATTGGGTGTGCTCACGACCCCTAATATTAATTATCCGTTATTACACATTTTACTCGATTATTTCATATAACGGACTCGTTTATTTTATTCTTGTAAATAAAGTATTTTAAACACACTTCTCGTCTCTCGAAGTATTGCCTTTACTTAAGTATAATTTCAGTAGGCCCTCACTTTCCTTCTACTCCAACTTCCTAGACATTTTGATTGTTAAAATCAACGCACGTATGATTTTCTAAGTATGAATATCTCCCCGTTTACCCCTTTATTTCGCTTCATATTAAGGTCCCACTTAACGGGGTTTATCTTGACCCTACTGGTCCTCTTTATGTTCCATTATGTTCTAGCAACCCTAATCAAGGTTTACTATGCATAAAATCAGATTATGCTAACACGAGCAAAAGTACAAGTTTCCAGGAGGGGTCGATTGATCGATCTATCGATCGATCGATGCTCTGGGCTCGATCGATCGATCAAGCAGTTATGGCGAAACTACAGAAAACCCAGCTACGAAATTGTTACCCCAAACTCCTAGAAATCATCATGTTTCATTCCCAAACTCCCAACCAATTATACTATACGTGTTGTATAACCATATAAACTATATCCTACGTAACACATGCGAATTTTCATCATCTATAACAAGATAAAAGGGCAAAAATCTTTATAAGTCTCAAGAACCCTAATTTTTCCTTTAACTTAGTTTCTTCCATTATTTTCCAAATTTTCTATCACTAATACCATGGAAATTCATGGTTCAACCTCTACATGTGAAATGGATTTCCAGAAATATGATCTCTACTTCTACAACATGCAATTTTTGTCTTCAATTAACGTTTTTCTCCAAGAATACTAATTCGAATCAACCTAAGACTAATATAAAAGGATGCATTAACTTGATAAAAGCAAGATAGATACTTGCCTGGAAATTTAGTCTCTGATTTGTGGAAGAATTTGGTGTGGTCAAGATCCTCGTTGCGTGATCTACAATTTGGCGATGACGGCGGTGCAATCGGAGGTGTTCTTGGCCTAGAACTCCTTGGAGAGCTTCTTCTCTTCCTCTCCAATAGCCGTCATTAGTTTTTGATTGTGTTATCCCTAGAAGATAACACTTTCCATCTGATATAACCCTTGCAAATTCGTGGGTTTAATTACCCATAATTACCAAATGTCCAAAATGCCCTCCCGGGGTGCTAATTAAGCCTAAAAACGTCCCGAGAACCAAACCCCCGGGTACACTTTTCTGACTATCTCGACCCTTCCGGACACATTGGCGCACTAAAAACGACCATACGAGCAACTTATAATTTATTCACTTTTATTTAACAATATTTAGTCCCGACACGATACAGGCGCGTCCCGACTTAAATTTCCATAATTGTCATTTTATTCACACGTGACAATTTTTTAAAAATAAATCTCATATATTACTATACTCATCGAGTAACATTAAACAAATAACAAATTTCCAATAATTACTAACTCTCGTCACGCTAGTAAATATTTAAAACAACATTCCGGATTAAAATTAAATTAATTTATCTCAATTAAATTTAATAAATCCCTAAATTTAAAAGCCATAAAAATACGGGTTATTACAATCTTCCTCGAAATCGCGTATCGGCCGGAATCCCCATGCCTCTTTCCTCTTTCTCTTCTTCATTTCCTCTTCTCTCTCTCTCTAGGGTTTTCTCTCAATCTCAAGAATGACATTGTTATCTCACGTAGGCATTATAAGCCTTAACTCCATGATTCCCAACTTTAAATGATAATACGCACTTTAAATGACTCGTTTACTCCAATTCGAGTCAAACTAACTTAAAATATTTCGAAAGCGAAGTAAAACCCAAGGATAATCATTTTGACTATGTCGACCCATCCGGGATCAACTGCTCACTCAGAATCGTCATCCGAAAAACTTTATAACATCTTCACATTTTGACCTCAATTGCCAGCCCTATACTATAATAAATCAGGAATCCCAAGTGGATCATTCTCATCATCTACTGTCAATACTAAACTAAATATAGCTAACCACACAAAACTATAATAAGTGTGATATGCCCAAGTATGACCTCGGCCTATTGGAACATACCTCGGCTGAGATGAGAGCCGAGACGTTAGCCGACCCACCGGAGCAGGGGGGGCCCACGATATCATCCCTCGGCCAAGGCTACCTCGGCCCAGGCCGACACTAAGACATGCACTTCCCCCGGAACACTTCTCATATCATAGATAACATCAACTCCAGGTGCCAAGGAATAGTAACCCCGGTCAACAGTAGGCCAAGATAACAAGAAGCTAAACACACCTTCAGCATGAACCCTACCTCGTAGGAGGCCGAGGTTACCAGGGACCGCTTATCATCAGCACGCTAATGGCTCGTCCCAGGACGATATAGGTGTTTACCTCGGCTGACATAAAGCCGAGACAGCGCACGACACGTCACGAATTGATCGGACGACCTACCCTTATAGCTCGGCCTCTCCTAGGCCGAGGCCATTCACCAGCACGACTGTCAAAGTATCCGTAAGCATTTGGATAAGGACACCCGGGCCAAGATCAGTTACAACAAGATTATTCCCCACATGTGGGGGGAATATTTCATCATCATCACTTACATGTGAACCTGACAGCTGGCACACCCTCATTGGTGAGGAAACTACACACATGCACATTACATGCATAGGGGGTACATTACACCCCCTAGGAATTATATAAAGGGATCATCCCCTACCTTGCAAAAGGATACAGATATTGAAACCCTAGCTGAAATTCTGTCTAAGTTTACACTGTAGAGGGAGAAAGAGCTTGAGAGGTTGTATCCATGGCCACTAGTGCCTTCTTTCAGTGACATTATTCACACACACTCACAGTGGACGTAGGCCGGTTTGGCTGAACCACTTATGTTCTTGTATTCATTCCTCTTCTCCTCACCTCATTCTTGCCTTATTCATACAACTGTGCTGCCATTGTTAGACCTGTGTCGAGCTAGCAAACTCCTCACCTGGTGGTGCTGATTTTCGGCATCATCATTTTGGCGCCGTCTGTGGGAATTGAGAGGCTATCTCATCCTCTTTTTCTGCTTTACCTCACCGGAGACTCTGGTGGTGAACTAGAGTCCACCCCTTGTGTGGAGTTGTTTCACCATTGAAATAGATCCTTTCAGGTATTAAGCTCACCTGCAACTAAGGCTCTATACAGTTTAACACATGGCACCAGACATGCCGCCACCTCTTCCGCCGCCCGGAGGTGGGGGAGCTAGCTCCAGTCAGGCTCCCCCCCAGTCCGAAATGGCGGAGGTGGCAGCTGCCTTGAAATCTTTGGCTGCAACACAACAAGCGATGAAGGAGCAATTTGCACAGCTCAGCCAAACCATGATGATGGGACCACCTGGAGTCTCACCGGACATGATCACCCCGGTGGCAGTTCAACCCCAACCGGGTGCCAGGGGACCACCCCAGGCATCGATGAAGGACCAACCTGCACCCCAGCGGAGAAGGGACGTTGCTGACCCTAGGCGTTTGCGCCTGGGGAGGCAAGGAAACCCTTGCCCGGAGGACAGGTACGATGACATAGGAGTAGAAGAGGCCCCAGAAGACTGCTGGGAGCCATATGAGGTGTCCGATAATACCGTACGACCTCTTCGGCAAAGCCAAGGATGTGTCGGCCGAAGAAGAGATGAGGTCCAGCAGAGAGGGTCGGCCTTCAACAGGATAAGCAGAGGCTCGGCCTTCGAGAGGCTGGGACCAGTTAATGACCTAAGACACAGGCTGTCGAGGTCAAGGAGTGCAGCAGGCTCCCAAAGAGGGGCTCGGCCAGATCAAGGCCGACCCATGGAGGGAAGAGCAAGGGAACAGGAAGAAGTCAATAGTCAGAGGGTCGTGGCTGGGGAACCCTCTGTCCACCGCAGAGAGGTGGCAGGGGACAACCTCGGCCAAGTTGACGAGAGAAGACCATGGAATGACTCGATCCAACGTCTCGAGGAGAAGATAGGGGACCTCATAAAGAGCAAGGACCCCTTACAGAGGGGCTACACGGAGGGCTCACCATTCGTGGCTAGGATAGTGGGGTTCCCAACCCCCGCTAAGTTCAAGCCTCCTACGCTGACTCCCAAATATGATGGCAGCACTAATCCAGTGCACCATATCGAGATGTATCAGTCAGCCGCGGATATTTACTCGATATCTGATGAGATGAAGTGCAGGTCCTTTTCAGGGACCCTAAAGGGGGCCGCGCATAGCTGGTTCACCTCTCTTCCAAAAGATTCAATCGAAAACTTCAAGGGATTGGCCGAGCAGTTCATACATAACTTCTGCTTTGGGGTAAGACCTCAGAAGAAGACTACCCACCTCCTATATGTCAAACAGGCTAAGGGTGAAAGCCTGAGAGATTACATAGCAAGATTCAACAAGGAGAAGTTAGAGGTGGAAGACTATGAAGAGAGCATATCCATGACCGCCCTTATAGGAGGTCTTCAGAAGGGAAAGCTACTATGGAAGCTAGCGGAAGACCCCCCCAAGTCAATGGCAGAGCTGTTGTCCACTGCAGGAAAAGTAATGAATGCGGAGGAGGCGATGGCCGCCAAATGCGAGGAGGAGAACCGCGGTAGTGTTGGGAGGTCCCAGGGCAAGAAGGAAGGGAAGAAGCGGTCAGTATATGACAAGTTCGCCCGTTACACTCCTCTGACCATGAGCTGTGAACAAATTCTCAATGAGATCAAGAGTGACCGGGCTCTGAGGTGGCCAGAGAAGTTGAAGGCTCCGCCACATAAGAGGAATAAAAACCTCTGGTGTGAGTTTCATCAGGACCACGGCCATGTCACAGACCGATGCTTTGCCCTGAAAGACGAGATTGAGAAGATGCTGAAATCCAGGAAGCTAAGAAAGTATGTGGATGGCAAGGCCCCAAAGGGCGGCAGGGAAGACCCTAGGAAGATAAGAGACGACAAGTGCCGTGGTGATGTCCTGACTGAAAAGCATGACGATTCAGATGGTGATGATGGAGATGACCCGGATCTCCCACCTAGGGATGACAACACCCCGGTGAAGAGGGTAGGAATGGTCTCCTTTGGTATTAGCACCATATGTGGGGGATTCGCAGGGGGTGGATCTGAGGTCGCCGATAGAAAGGCTCATGTAGCGAAGGCCAAATCGGTGGTCAAGCCAGAGGTTGTGAATCTGACGTCTTCTAACGCTGTGCAGAAGAGAACAAAGGTGGACATGGACACCCTGGTGGTGGGTTTCTCCCGGCTCGACTTCAAGGGCATCCTGGCCCCCCATGATGACCCCTTGGTCATAACGACAAGGGTGCATGGGTGCGACGTAGGGAGAATCCTCATAGATGGGGGAAGCTCAGCAGATGTAATGTTCTGGCCTTGCTTCAAGAGCTTGGGTCTTAGCAGATCAAGATTAGTGCCATACCACCATCCCTTGATAGGCTTTAGTGGTGAGAAAGTGCACCCGTTAGGCATGTATGAGATGGATGTGCGTATGGGGGATAGATGGCCTAAGAGGCTGACTAAGAAGATAAACTTTTTGTGATGGATGAGAATGTCTACTCGGCCTACAACCTCATCATTGGAAGAGTAGCCCTCAAGGAGTTTGAGGCCGTGCCGTCAACGGTCCATCAAATGCTAAAATTCCCGACCCCTTACGGGGTAGGGGAAGTGCAGGGGGATCAGACCACGGCACAGGAGTGTTACTTTAACTCAGCTGAAGAGAGGGAGGCCCATAAGAGAGCAACCGCCACCTACAGCATAGACACTCTTGATCCGAGAGATGAAACAAAGATGAAGAAGGGCGAGGCCGCGAAAGAGGTAGAATCCATCGTCCTCAATGAGGACGAGCCGGAAAAAACCATCCAGGTCGGCAAGGCCCTAGAAACAAAGATTAAGGAAGAGCTGGTAAGCCTTCTGAGGAAGAGGCAGGGCGTCTTTGCCTGGAGCCACACCGATATGCCTGGTATAGACCCCGAGGTCATGACCCACAAACTCAACGTGAACAGGGATGCCAAACCAATCAAGCAGAGGAGGAGAATTTACTCCAGAGAGAAGTATGAGGTCATTCGGGAAGAGGTGAAGAAGTTAGAAGAGGCCGAGTTCATACGAGAGGTCACCTACCCAGAGTGGCTCTCAAATGCAGTGATCGTGCCTAAGGAAAATGGAAAGTGGCGGATGTGTGTAGATTTCACAGACCTGAATAGGTCTTGCCCAAAGGACAGCTACCCCCTACCTAGGATAGACCAGATGGTGGATGCAACAGCAGGGCACGAGCTGATGAGCTTCATAAATGCTTATTCGGGTTATAATCAAATCTTCATGGACGCCGAAGACTCTGAGAAGACAGCCTTCATCACTGACAAAGGGACATACTGTTACAAGGTAATGCCCTTTGGTCTAAAAAATGCGGGGGCAACATATCAGCGTCTCGTCAATAGGATGTTTGAGGATCAGATAGGTAAGACCATGGAGGTGTACGTGGACGATATGCTAACGAAGAGCCTGAAGGCATGTACTCACGTGGCAGACCTTGAGAAGACCTTCGATGTCATGGACTCGTATAGAATGAAGCTCAACCCGGCCAAATGTGTCTTCGGGGTAGGGGCTGGGAAGTTCTTGGGGTTCATCGTTAATCAAAGGGGGATTGAGGAAAATCCAGAGAAGATCAAGGCCTTGCTCGACATGAGGACTCCTAGGAGTATCAAGGATGTCCAAAGACTCACGGGAAGAGTGGCAGCCCTGAACAGGTTTGTTTCCAGAGCAACCGACAAGTGTCTTCCATTCTTCAAGGTCCTAAGGAAGGCCTTCCAGTGGGATGAAGAGTGTGAAAAAGCTTTTGAGCAGCTCAAGTCCTACTTGGGGTCTCCCCTGCTGCTGTCCCGGCCCATGGCGGGAGAAAGGTTGTTTGTATATCTAGCAGTCTCTGAGTCGGCCATTAGCGCGGCCATCATACGAGAAGAGGATGGAGTTCAGAAACCAGTGTACTTTAACATTAAGGCCCTACAAGGGTCTGAACAGAACTATCCCCGGATGGAGAAGTTGGCTTATGCTCTTATCCATGCTTCAAGGAAAATGAAACTCTACTTTCAAGCTCACTCTATAACAGTCCTCACAGACTCCCCGCTAAGTCAGGTCCTGCACAAGCCTGAGAAGTCCGGAAGATTGATGGCCTGGGCCATTGAACTAGGAGAGTATGATCTTACTTACCAGCCCAGGACAACCATTAAGGGACAGGCCCTTGCTGACTTTGTCGCAGAGTTCACTTGGGAAGAGACTGAGTCAGAAAAGAGCTTGGAAGGCGGCGAAGAGAATGGCAGAGGCGTCGCCCGAAATTCGGAAGTGATAGACCCACATGTCTTCGGGAGCCGAGAAGAGGTAGTCCCAGGCAATGCTCGGAGGAGAACAGAAGAAAACGAAGAGGATCGATACCTCTTCGAAAAAGGAGTGATGAAAGAAGGGGTTTTCTCTTCAGATGAAGACGTATGGAGTCTCTTCGTGGATGGATCCTCCTGTGACAGTGGAAGCGGCGCGGGGCTAGTACTCTCAGCTCTAGATGGCGCCAACATTGAGTATGCCTTAAGATTCAACTTCCAAGCCTCGAACAACGAGTCTGAGTATGAGGCCATGATAGCGGGCCTCTTATTGGCAGCAACTCTGCGGGTAAAGCGGCTTCTACTCCATAGTGACTCAAGGTTGGTTGTCAACCAGGTGTTGGGAGCGTACGAGGCCAAGGATGAGAGGATGGCCAGATACCTAAAAAAGGTGAGAGGTTTGCTCGAATTTTTTGAAGAGGCCAAACTGAAGAGAGTGCCGAGATTGAGCAACAATCACGCCGACGCATTGGCAAGGCTGGCCTCGGCAATGAAGACAGACTTGGGAAGAACCATCCCAATTGAAATCCTGGGAAGGGAAAGCATCGAGGAAGACGAGGTATGCAGCCCTTGTCACAACGTGAACCTAGGAGGCTCTTGGATCGACCCGCTCGTCAGATACTTAAGAGAGGGGGAGCTACCTGAGTCCAAGCTGGAAGGAAGAAAGTTGAGGTACAGAGCTGCCAAGTTCTCTTTGATAGGGGATGTCTTGTATAAAAAGGGGTTCCTCTTGACCCTACTCAGATGTGTGCATCCCATGGAGGTAACACGGGTCCTGCGGGAGGTTCATGAGGGCTCTTGCTCTAGCCATATAGGAGGAAGACCCCTAGCCAAGAGGATCATCACTCAGGGATATTGGTGGCCAACCTTGTCGAGGGACGCCGCCGACTATGTGAAGAAGTGTGACAAATGCCAGAGGTTCGCCACTATCCCTCACCAACCCCATCAGCCTATGACATCAATCTCTTCTCCATGGCCGTTCGCGGTATGGGGAATCGACTTGGTAGGACCTTTGCCAAGAGCAGTCAACAACTATAGATTCTTGATAGTTGCCATTGATTAATTTTCAAAATGGGTAGAAACCGAACCCATGATAACAATTACGGAGCAGAAGACCTTTCAGTTCATCTGGAAGAACATCATATGTAGGTATGGCCTCCCAAACACGCTCATCTCAGATAATGGGACCCAGTTCAAGAACGCCTCCTTAGAGAAGTATTGCCAAAGTGTGGGGATTAAACAATTCTTCTCATCTCCTGGACGACCCCAAGCTAATGGCCAGACTGAAGTCACAAATAGGACAATCTTGGATGGAATCAAGAAGAGGTTAGAAAACGCGAAAGGGAGATGGATGGAAGAGGTCTACGCTGTGCTATGGGCTTACAGGACCACAGCAAGGACACCCACAGGAGAAACCCCATTCATGCTGGCACACGGTTCGGAGGCCGTCATACCTACGGAGATAGGATTACCAACTCATCGGATTCAGACCTATGATCCGGACAGCAATGGGGAAAGGAGGAGGTTAGACTTGGACCTCATTGAAGAAAGAAGGGAAGACGCGGAGGTCAGGAAAGCAGCTTACCAGCAGAGGGCAGCAAAGTTCTACAATCAAAGGGTGAAGACAAGACCCATCGCGGTAGGAGACCTAGTGCTTAAGAAAACCCTACAGAAAACAAACAAACTGCACCCGAACTGGCATGGCCCCTACAGAGTAACGGAAGAGGTTGTGCCGGGCACGTATAGGTTAGAGAACCTAGAGGGAGAACCCTTTACCAACCCGTGGAATGCCGACCACCTAAAGAGATATTATGTATAACGTTGCATCTATTTTGTCAATTAAGAATGTACCATCTTGTTGAGAAGAGGTTATGAATAAAGATCAGCTTCCATGGCAAATTCTTGTTTTATTTTAACATCATAAATTTGGTGATTTATTATGAGGATAACCTCTTAGGTGAGGACCTCAGACCTTAAACATCATTAATTTGGTGACATTATGAGTTACCTCGGCCTAAGTGATGACCTCAGACCCTCATAACATCACTTGGTGGTGATGAGGTCTGAGCTCGGACACCTCGGCTAGAGGACCTCAGACCCTTAACATCATAAATTTGGTGATTTATTATGAGGATAACCTCTTAGGTGAGGACCTCAGACCTTAAACATCATTAATTTGGTGACATTATGAGTTACCTCGGCCTAAGTGATGACCTCAGACCCTCATAACATCACTTGGTGGTGATGAGGTCTGAGCTCGGACACCTCGGCTAGAGGACCTCAGACCCTTAACATCATAAATTTGGTGATTTATTATGAGGATAACCTCTTAGGTGAGGACCTCAGACCTTAAACATCATTAATTTGGTGACATTATGAGTTACCTCGGCCTAAGTGATGACCTCAGACCCTCATAACATCACTTGGTGGTGATGAGGTCTGAGCTCGGACACCTCGGCTAGAGGACCTCAGACCCTTAACATCATAAATTTGGTGATTTATTATGAGGATAACCTCTTAGGTGAGGACCTCAGACCTTAAACATCATTAATTTGGTGACATTATGAGTTACCTCGGCCTAGGTGGTGACCTCAGACCCTCATAACATCACTTGGTGGTGATGAGGTCTGAGCTCGAACACCTTGGCTAGAGGACCTCAGACCCTTAACATCATAAATTTGGTGATTTATTATGAGGATAACCTCTTAGGTGAGGACCTCAGACCTTAAACATCATTAATTTGGTGACATTATGAGTTACCTCGGCCTAGGTGGTGACCTCAGACCCTCATAACATCACTTGGTGGTGATGAGGTCTGAGCTCGGACACCTCGGCTAGAGGACCTCAGACCCTTATCAGAGGACCTCAGACTCTTAAGCGTTGGTTATGGCATCACATTCAGTAGTGACTTCAGAGAGCGCATAGCATTCATATACATTCACAAATAAAGATGGACATTTGCATTCAACAAAAGAAAGAAATTGCATAATATTCACGTGTTTGAGAAATTACATACGAGATTACAAGTAAAAAGAAATGAGAAATACAAAAGATTACAAGTCAAACATCTGAAGAAGGAATGTTTGATGGCTCGTCTGGGTCGGCCTGCTTGGTATTGGTCACTTGAGCTACCTCGTTTGCAGGGTCAGTATCTTCGAGGTCAGTCCCTTCCAGAGTAACCGTTTGACCAGGGGCAGCAGCTTCATCCTCTATCTCCTGCAAGGCCTGGGCAAACTGGGCGTCGGCAAGGCCGAGGCCCACAAAATCTGAGGCCTTAATGATGCCAACCTCGGCCTCCCTTACCTCGGCCCATTTGGAGGTAGCCTTGATACCCCTTTCAAGGTACTCCAAGCCAAAACCTACAAACTCCTCGGAGACCTTATAGTCAGCAATTATTGTCTCCGAGGCGTCTGCAAGAGAAGCCTTCACCGCAGCATCAACCTTACTCTGCAAAGCGTCCTCCTTGTCCTTCAGAGCCTTGGTATGGCTCTGAACAAGTGCGGAGATGTCATTCTCTAGGGATTGGACCTTATTCTCAGAGGTCTTAGCCTTGGTCTCAGCCTCCTGCAGCTCGGTCCTCAGACGAGCAACCTCTGCCTTCAGGGTGCCCTCAACTTTTTCAGCTTCCTGCCCCTTCTGGATGAGAGGCAATTTCCTCAAAGTCCAGTTGGATAGCTGGTACATGGCAGCCGCACCCTGCACAGTAAATGAAGAAGTTAGATGAAAACAACATCAGACGTTATACTTCGGATAAAGAAATGAGTTATACCTGGACTACTCGGTGAAGGCCGAATTCAACCATCATGGGCGTCTCCATGGACCTGAAGAAGCGCTTGTCGGCATCGGTCATCATGTTGTTCAGAGCGTCCATTGCCTGTCGGCTGTGGCCGACCACGCTATCAGAGAGTTTTAGCTGGTCCAGACGGGCAGATAACGTGTCGGCAGTGACAGGGATAGCAGTGTCTGAGCCCCTCTTTGTCCTGGAGCTCGGCCTCTGTTCCTCAGGAGGATGGACATCGGGTGCCCTCTTCTTAGACTTGGATGTGGAGGGAGCAGGTGGAGGAGCATTCATGCCAGTCTTCTTGACAAGTCTGGACAAACTCGGGGCCGCCATCTCCCACAACTCGTCCGAAACGTCTGGTGGTTTCTCTGCAAAAGTAAAAAGATACGAGTCAGAAATAAAGTACGTATGATAAGAGGCAACACGGTTAAAGTAAAAATTCTTACCAAAGTCAGCTAAGGGACTTCCGCCAAGGCCTGTCCCCGAGAGATACTGGGGGGTCAGCAGATGCTCAAATTTGACAAACATCCCATGGGACCCTTGGTCCTGCAGGGCCTTCACCTTTTTGCCATGTTGCACACTAAGTACAGGGTCGGCCCTAGCAGCCATGGTGACTTTTCCCCATTTCCGGGGTATTCTCGGCTCGAAGATGGACGAGGGAATGGAAGAACCAAATTCCCAAGGCCCTGAGGCAAAAAAGTACCTGGGTTTCCAATTATGGTTGGAGGTCTGAGTGACCAGGAGCATCTTTTTCTCAGGCCTCCGAGCCACAAAGTGGTAATAGCTCGGATGGTTCTTGGCCGAGGTAGGGACGTAACAACCAGCAAAGACCTGCACTGGGAGGTCAGAGTGGTGAATCGCCCTCCACAAGATGATGGCCCCTATAATAACCCTCCAGGCATTGGGAGAGAGCTGCGAGGGGGCCAAATTGGTGAATGATAGAATGGTCCTAATGACGGGGTGGATGGGAAGACGAAAACCTAACTTGAACATCTGCTCATACAGGCAGATTTCCCCATCCCTGCACTGGTAGGCCCTCTCTTCTCTCAGAGGTCTCCTTAAGTGGATAGAGGGGATAATGGAATATAAGTACCTGAAGTGCAGTAAATCCACCTCGGTAATGGTACTCTCGTACTCGTCTGCCTCAGAGGTGTCAACTTCACTTTCCGCATCCTCATCATCGTCAGACTCAATGTCGGCTGGGGCAGACGTGGACGGGTTACCGGGGAACCTCTGAGCAAACTCGGCCTCGGTTACGGCCGATAGAGGAATAGCATTTAGGATGCCAGGCACGGCCACACTTGGCTCTACAAGTTCAACCTCTGAAGAAGAACTAGAGGTGCTTGTGCCATTCTGAGACGAGGCACGACTAGAGACCTCGACATGGTTAGGGTTCTGGTCAGCCTGAGTAGTGAAGTCCATGGCCTCTTGGAAAGAGTCCACTGACATCGGATCAGAGGTAGAAGACTCAGACTCGGACATCGGCAAGTTGTTGGTAGAGGCGTCTGTCTGGTAAAAATTTTCAGGAGGACGAGGGTACACCACCTTGAGAGGAGGAGGAAAGAGGGGTCTGATAGGGGACTCTTGCGACCTACGAGCTTCTTCCTGAGCTCTCTCTATTTGTCTAATTTTATCCAAGGTCTTCTCCTTTAGAGATGGAAAGTCTTCAAGAAGTTGGTACAAGGGTCTGAGCATTTGGGGACGGCACAAGGATTTTGCAGACCTTAAACTTGGGAATATCCTAAAAACTACAAACAAAGATGGCTTGAAAAGTTAAGGGAATTTTAGATCAAACTAAAGAACCTATGCAGGAAGCCTGCCCCACCGGAAAACTCAAGATCTAACCGGAAACCCCAAGATCTCACCGGGAAACTCAAGATCTAACCGGAATGTTCAAAATTAAAAATATCAAAAACGAAGGAGATGGAGAGGGAAGATACCTGAAGGTGAGGTTGGTGAACAATGTAGAGAGTTTCGCGCAGGAAAGGAGGTATCCCTCAGCGGAACAATCGCTGGAGCAGAGGCTAGCTTCGGAGAGAAAAAATCGCAGAAAACAGGGGAGCAATCGCTTGAACAGGAGAGAAATGAGGAAGAAGAAGAAAAAGGAAGGTTTTAGCCTTTAAATACTTGGGCACGATTCCCAAGGCTCATCATTGCCTTGGGAAGCCCAAGGGACAATTGACAGCATGTGCCAACCAAGTGGGCACGCCTTAGCAATGGACAAGTGTCATGCGGGTATTGACTTTGGGGTAAATAGACCTCGAAGGCAAGAACCCCTTAGCCACCACTCTTCGCAAATGACTAAGGGCTGGGGGGTGATTGATATTCCCAAGTATGACCTCAGCCTATTGGAACATACCTCGGCTGAGATGAGAGCCGAGACGTTAGCCGACCCACCGGAGCAGGGGGGGCCCACGATATCATCCCTCGGCCAAGGCTACCTCGGCCCAAGCCGACACTAAGACATGCACTTCCCCCGGAACACTTCTCATATCACAGATAACATCAACTCCAGGTGCCAAGGAATAGTAACCCCGGTCAACAGTAGGCCAAGATAACAAGAAGCTAAACACACCTTCAGCATGAACCCTACCTCGTAGGAGGCCGAGGTTACCAGGGACCGCTTATCATCAGCACGCTAATGGCTCGTCCCAGGCCGATATAGGTGTTTACCTCGGCTGACATAAAGCCGAGACAGCGCACGACACGTCACGAATTGATCGGACGACCTACCCTTATAGCTCGGCCTCTCCTAGGCCGAGGCCATTCACCAGCACGATTGTCAAAGTATCCGTAAGCATTTGGATAAGGACACCCGGGCCAAGATCAGTTACAACAAGATTATTCCCCACATGTGGGGGGAATATTTCATCATCATCACTTACATGTGAACCTGACAGCTGGCACACCCTCATTGGTGAGGAAACTACACACATCCACATTACATGCATAGGGGGTACATTACACCCCCTAGGAATTATATAAAGGGATCATCCCCTACCTTGCAAAAGGATACAGATATTGAAACCCTAGCTGAAATTCTGTCTAAGTTTACACTGTAGAGGGAGAAAGAGCTTGAGAGGTTGTATCCATGGCCACTAGTGCCTTCTTTCAGTGACATTATTCACACACACTCACAATGGACGTAGGCCGGTTTGGCTGAACCACTTATGTTCTTGTATTCATTCCTCTTCTCCTCACCTCATTCTTGCCTTATTCATACAACTGTGCTGCCATTGTTACACCTGTGTCGAGCTAGCAAACTCCTCACCTGGTGGTGCTGATTTTCGGCATCATCAAAGTGGATGCCAAAAATTTAAAACATGCAATGAACATCATCCAACCAACAACATAGTAACTATCGATCATGATAAAAATGTACACATGTACAATGATAAAGAAGTACTCATATAAAACATAATAATTACAACAAAAGAAGTATACCCGAATATGCTGTCGGGCCACAAGAAATACAACAACCTGAGAGAAATATAAAAGTACTACATATAACCCTTGGGTATGAACCCGATATACAAAATGAATCCTTAACTAGATTACAAAAGATAGGAAGCAGCTATAACAAAATCCCGCAACAGTCTGCATCTGCTGTAGGTCCAAGGACACTGGATAGAAAAGCATAATTGCGTCCTTGCGGTGGAACACCTATAATATATTACAATATATATAGCAAGAGAGAAATATAAACAAGTCAGAGCCCGAGGTTGAAACATTTTAGCAAGTGCATGAAAATGCATAATAATTATAAATTTACTATTCCATGATTAAAGTGGAGTCGCACTCTCTTGGAACTCAAACTCACCCCTCTACTATAACGCTCACCTAAACGTATGCACATGAACCTAAATTAAACTACCTGATACATTCTAGGGGCAATTCCATCTCAATCTACACATAGTCTACACATGCGTATAACCCACCATCTCAACTAACAAAAACTCTTCTCATTCTAACATATTCTAAGTTTGCACCTAAGCTTATACCTTAATATATTAATAAAATTCATCAGTTTCTAATTATTAACTTAAACAAGTTATTAAAATCAGGATAGTCACACATCAACTTTTTATTCTCATAAAGCATTGATTCGCTAGCACATAAATCTGAGTACAAAGGACTAAACTTCTACCAATTTTCAACATTGCACTACGTTTCTTGCGTGAGATGTCTCGCAAAGCGAAATCCAAACAAGGAAGCCCCCGATACACTACTCCTTGATAATGTTGATCATCGAGATCCATTATGCCCCCGGTACACAACACATATAACGTCCTGCTACTTATTTTTGAGTTCTACTCTAAGTACCTAAATAAGATATGACACAGTACCTTTAGGGTCTATATAACATTACTTTAGTTATAGAACACGAACATTCAACCCTAACAAGTACGTACACATAACACACAGCGTACATTTAAATATCCAGAACACAATTACTTATAGGATATAAAAATACTTCACAATGCTATCATCTACCAAGAATTACTCACTTTATCCCGAGTTACCCGCCACCGGACTATTATCCCATCGCCCTTGGAATCAAACAAAACACAACGCATAGGAAGCGATGATAGTTCCGAACCTGAAAGTGAGAATGAATCATACCCAAGACTTCTCACCCAGAGTAAAATCGCGCAATAAATAATGGACGACTATGACCTGGGGACTATACGCTCCCTTCTCCTCAAGCTAGGGGCCTCACCCACATCGCGCAACTTCCCATGATAGCACTGGAGGGGTATGATCACACAATAAGTATATATCATTCATACTAGATATATATGCAATCACGTCATATATGTGCAAACCATCACACAAGGTATATACATTCACGCCATATATACACACACATATATATACATACTATCTTCCATCCGTATGTATAAATGTAATGAATTCGGCTATAGGCATATATAACTCTCATTATACTAACCGACGCTATAACGCATACTTTCCCAATTCATTCAACATTAAGGATACCATCTATATCCGGATGCACACCGATCTGCAATAATTATCTCCAAATAGAAATCTCGACACTAGGAGGATTCCCCACTGAGTTGATACGATAATCTTCAATTTGTACTCTTTCGGAATAACTCAATACGACCCCAGTATTTCATCATATATGAAACTCCCTAAAAATCTCCAAAACATACTTCTCATAACATATTTGAATGCTCCTAATCGATAAACCCCAACGGAATGGATCGAAACTCACTCTAGAAAAACCTCATAAAATAGCCATATTTCGAATCGATTCGTCCCAGTCCGAATCGATTCGGTCCTCAAAGCGAATCGTTTCTCCCCTAATGCGAATCGATTCGGTCCAAAGGACCTATAAGTCTATCTTAGGCCGAATCGATTCGACTTTGGGTCCAAATCGATTCGGTCACTCACAATTGTAAGTCTGCAACATTCCGAATCGATTCAGAAAGGGGCCGATTCGATTCGGCCTGTTCAGCAGCTACGAAATGGCTTATCTCTACAAAGCCTAAATTTTTCAAAACAACATTATATCATCTTCCAACCCTCAATCTTCAACCCAAACATGTTTCTAACATCAAAACCCAATATATATATATCATCCCAACTAATTATACAACCTCAAATTCATATATACACATCAAATGCAAGACTAAACCCCAAAATCTAGGTTTTGACATATTAATTCGAAATCCATATTTTTTTCCACAAATCATGAAATAAATACACACATGAATTATTTAGCAGGATTAATCACTTGCCTCAAAGTTTTAGAGGATGAATCTTCCTCGAAATCGCGTATCGGCCGGAATCCCCAAGCCTCTCTCCTCTTTCTCTTCTTCATTTCCTCTTCTCCCTCTCTCTTTAGGGTTTTCTCTTAATCTCAAGAATGAGATTGTTATCTCACGTAGGCATTATAAGCCTTAACTCCAAGATACCCAACTTTAAATGATAATACACACTTTAAATGACTCGTTTACTGCAATTCGAGTCAAACTAACTTAAAATATTCTCAAATCGAAGTAAAACCCAAGGACAGTCATTTTGACTGTCTCGATCCATCTGGGATCAAATGCACATTCAGAATCGTCATCCGAAAAACTTTATAACATCCTCACATTTTGACCTCAATTGCCAAATTTAAACTTCTCCAATTTGAATAAATATTATTTATCCCAAAAATAATTAAATTCTAAGTACTAAAAATCACGGGGTATTTCAATTTTGGATTTATCTGTCCACTTCATTAGTGGTTGATTCTGGTAATCTCTTTCCTACCTTATGCTCCCAATTTTAAAAATCACTTTACTTAACATCGAGGACGATGTTCCTTTTTGTTTTGGGGTGGGGATTTTTATCAAAATCGTACCTCTTTTGAAAATTTTGATTTTTAAACCTGATTTTTAAAATTTTCGTGCAGTTTCTTTCATCTCATTCACTGACGTGAATTTTCTATAATCCATCTTTTTAAGTCTAGGAATCGAGCTAGAGATTTATTTTTTATAAATAGCTTATGTAATACGTATCATGGCATGTTGCACTATGAATTTCTAAACTCAACAAAATTTGCGCACTTATCAAGTCACTACGGTTTAGAGTTTAAGAGTACTATAATTCTTGAGAAAACCTTAAGGATTACTAGTAGAGACTTTAGCTTGTGAGATTTGTGCCTTTCACCCTTTCAGAGTGTTTTATGCAATCTCCGAGTCACAAGTTGATTCACTTCTTTTGGATTTGCACTTAAATCGTTGTATGATCTCATTATTTTTCATAAAATTTTTGGCTTGATCACTGAGAATGACATCTCTTTCGAGTTGTAAGAAACACGTGTTTTAAATTTATCTCGATCACTACATTTTCATCCATACACCATCCAATTACCCTTCACTTCTTCCATTACATTCCCATGCTCTTCCATATTCCCATATATTTCCCCACATCATCACATATCATCCATCATTTTGAGAAAAAGAGTGCTTTCCCAAATGAAAAATGTCTTCCATGTTGAGAGTATAAAAAATAAAAAATAAAAATAGAAGAGAAAAAAAAGAAAAAAAATAGAAAAATTAAGAAAAAAAAAGAAAAAAAAAGAGAAAAGAGAAAAGAGAAAAAAGAAAAGAGAAAAGAAAAGAAAAGAAAAAGAAAGTTTGTAGTTAGTAATAAAGACATTTGTGCTTAAAGTGTAGAACACTCTTCTCATCCATCTCCATCATATCACACTCCTTACCTCATCACATCCTTTTCATCCCATATCATTTCCCCTCACCCATTAACATCCATATTTTTCCCTAGGTGTTCGGGAAAATGAAAGTCAACGTAGTGAATAACTCGATGTTCTCACTATAGTGATTAGCATTCTTTCATGAGATCATTTTTCTTTCTAAATGTTCGTTCTTTCGTATATATGCGTGGGACGTTTGAACTTGCTTACGTTTACTCACCCCCTCACACACAAGAGCGATACACTTACCCTAATCTCAAGAGTTCATTTGAGAGAGTTATATCCAGTGAGATTTTGAAGTTGAAGCATTGATTCCGAAAAGGCAATCTAGGAATTATTCTAATGATACTCGACCCATTTTGACTGATTCATACCACACACGTTGAGTTCTAAGAAGTATGTGCCTTGACTATTCACATAGCTAATGTGTCCATCCCCGATCCTCGTGACGGGAGGGAGAGTGAGGATCCTAGGTCCCCGCATCCCTCTCGGGAGAGCTTTGGCTGGCGTCGTTGATGAGGTGAAAAATGTAGAGAGATGGAGTCGCCAACCTATTTTACTCAAAACAGACAAAAGAAAGGGAGTCATCCCGAAGGACAGCATCCAAAGACGCACTGATGCATGTGAAACCAAAATGATTCGAAAAGGGTCCGGAGGCTAAGTTAGGAAATGGTAAGGTGTTAGGCACCCATTCCGCCTTTACGATCTCTCATCGGTTTTTTGCTATTATCCTTTATTTTCCCCGTGATATGTGTGCATGTGTATATATAGTGGAGATAGGAATCCTCGACTTGTATTATGGAAGAGATAAAGCGAGTCATCCGTAGGAAGGGTCATAAAAAATAATATTAGAAAATAGGATTTACGCAATTATCCTTGCATTGATCGTTATAATGGAACGATAACGTGCGTGGAATAATACGCTAATAAGAACAAATATATGCCTATATAAACAGATGTAATCTAAGAGAGTTGAGTTTATAGAAAATAGATAATGAGAGAAAAAGTGAGAATAGGACTCGAGTCTCGGGTTTTACCCCGAGATGCCTACGTAGTCTATAGAGGTATCAAAGTCTATGTAGTTCGCATGCAAAACGAGGGGGTGGGATTTATCCCATAAATCCAACTGGGGACTTCTCTTATTTTTGTGTGTGTGTGTGTAAAAAGGTGTTTTAGTTGTGAGAAAAGTGTAAGAAAAGTGTGAGAATTCCCGTTTGGAATTTATGGACAAACCCTCTTTTTCTTATTTTTTGGGTTTTTATTTGTATGAAAATAAGAGATGTGCAATAATAATAAATAAAAATTATATTAGGATATGTGAGATGAGAAAATAAAAGTGCTAAGTAATAAAACAAGTTAATGCGAATTTATGAGAATTTAAGGAGAGAATTGAGAAAATTGGACCTTCTTGAAGATCTTGAGCTTGATCTTGAATGTCGGAGAGCATCCCTTGTACTTGGATGATGATGGAGGGTAGTGAATTATCCAAGTTTGATGAAGAGGATGATGAAAAGTGAAGGTTGGAAAGGGATTTTGATGTGGAAATCACGCTGACTTCGAGAGAGGTTTCCTGGATTTGCCGAAAGTGATGTATTTTAGATCTGGGATCCCTTGCAATGAGGTCAGGCCCTCCTCTTTATAGGACCAGGGCATTATCGATCAGCATAGCCCTAGTCCTGCCAATCGGCAGGTGTGTTTAGGCACACTGCCGATAGGCAGGGTCTGGGACCTGCCATTTGGTAGTGTCTTTCAGGCCTTTTTGGAAAATTGACCGCAGAGTGCAAACCGTTGATCAGAATCATGTATGGGGCAAAAAGTTGGAAAGTTAATTCAGAGACCTTCGAAAGTACTTTGGACTGCTCCCGATTTTGGGGGTTGACTTTGGATCAAATGTGGCTCGAAAGCGCTCGTCGGTCCTTTGGACGGGAAAACTTCGGACGCAAACGGATCGTTTGTCCGCATGGTAAGTCAGAATCGTGCATGGGTTGGACCATTGGAAAGGTTGGTAGATGTAATTCGACATTCCAAATAGTTTGACTCAATTTGGGGAGTTAACTTTGGTCAACCAGGCCCTGGAAGCATTTGGTGACCTCTTGGAGTGAAACGGATCGTTCGTCCGTACCGTAAGTCGAAATCGCGCACTAGATGGACCGTTGGAAAGGGGTTTCAGTGCCCTTTAAAGATTCATTCAGCCTCGGTCAAGATGAAGGGTTGACTTTGGTCAAATGGATCCCGGGAGCCCCCGGTGGCCTCTTAATCGAGTTTCGAGGGAAAATGGGTCGTTCGTCTTCATGGTAAGTCAAAATTGTGCATGGGATGGACCGTTGGAAAGGGGATTACGTTCCCTTAGAAGATTCATTTAGTATCGATCGAGCTGAAGAGTTTGACTTTTTGGTCAAACAGAATTCGGGAGCATCCGATGGCCTTTAGGTCGGTACACGAGGTTTGACCAGGGTTTGCAATGATGAAGGGAGCTGCTAGGGACCTAAGGAGAGTTTAGGGGGTAATAGAATGGGGTTTCTACAGAGCCCCTCGACGGGTGAGTTTCGAATAAACGATAGCGGCTAAATAGACACCGCATGATGCCTTTGGAATAGGATGACCAATTCAGAGGGTCGAGGTTGATTCTGAGGATTTAAGGAAATAAGGATGACCAATTCTACGGGTCAAAGCCAATTCTACGGGCATGGGGACATGTTGGGGATGGTCTTAAAGGAAGTGATGACCAAAGGAATGATGGGGGTGACCAATTCTGCGGGTCGAAGCTAATTCTGAGGGCTTATGTTGTGAGGACCGATTCTGCGAGTTGAAGCCAATTCTGCAGGCTTGGGATGAGATGACCAATTCTGCAGGTCGAAGCCAATTCTGTGGGCTTAGGTTGAGATGACTAATTCTGCGGGTGGAAGCCAATTCTGCGGGCTTAAGTTGAGATGACCAATTCTATGGGTCGAAGCCAATTCTGCGGGTTTAAGTTGAGATGACCAATTCTGCGGGTTGAACCCAATTTTGAGGGCTTAAAATTGAGATGACCAATTCTACGGGCTTTAGGTGAGATGACCAATTCTGTGGGTCGAAGCCAATTCTGCGGGCTTAAGGTGAGATGACCAATTCTGTGGGTCGAAGCTAATTCTGTGGGCTTTATGTGAGACGATCAATTCTGCGGGCTTAAGGTAAGATGACCAATTTTGCGTGTCGAAGCTAATTCTACAGGCTTTAGGTGAGATGACCAATTCTGCGGGTCGAAGCCAATTCTGCGGGCTTGCGGTAAGACGACCAATTCTGCGGGTCGAAGCCAATTCTACGGGCTTTAGTTGAGATGTTCTCAGGGAACTCTATCGGAGAAAATTACCTTGTGATCTTGCTTTGAGCTGGGGAGCCGACGACTGGGGAAATCCTTTTGATTTTGTAGATTTTGCGGAGGAAAGGAAAATTTGACGCTATAAGCTCCACTAGGGAAGTGATTAGGTGGTCCAGGTATTGGACGTATTGCTCGGGGAGGTTTGAGACCTTTGGGGTATAGGAGGTGATCCTTAGAGATTCTCCGGGGACATTACCGGGAGGGGAATCACTTGGCTCTTGAGAGTTCCGTTGGGAAAATAGGGGTTTCTCTTGAGGGAGTGTGAAATTTTCTTGGTGAAAATGCTCTAAATCCTTCTTGGGATTTTTAACAATTTTCTGATGATTTTTCAGGGCTTTCTGGTATTTTCTTGGACCTTTTTGTACGAAATTTTAAAGGGGGTGCCGATCGGCATGGTACAGAGGGTGCCATTCATCAGTGGCATGGACTTTTGGACTACCTCGAGAAGGTGAAGGGGAAGTACCGATCGGTAGGTCGGGGTACAATGCCAATCGGCATGACCTTTGGCATCCTATATAAAGGGGGCGAATTCACTTCATTTTCATAGCTTCTTGCTTTCTCTCTTTTTGCAATTTTCTTCTACGAAGCATTCTAGCATTTCGATCTCTAAAAAATGTCCACTTTTGTGAGCACTATAGCACATAGGGAATGGTTGACTGTTGATAACTGGGCAAACGTGGAATGGAGGGCCAGGGCGCCTCTTGCTTTGGGGAGCGAGAATTCTTTTGACGCATTTGAGCTGATTGCGGATGAGCAAACCTTACTGTGGGAGCCGTCGCATCATCGCTCTTCGAGGGTGGTGAACCCTGACGGTTATGTAAGTAAAGTGACTTTTGGCCTTCTTTTTAGTGATTTCCTTTTCTTTCTTTCTTGAATTCTGACAAGATTTTTCTTTTGACAGTCCGATGTCTCTTTGAAAAACATGTGTGCCCGTGGGATGACGAGGTTTAAGGATTTCTGGGATCATCATCCGCCTATGGTGCATTGGGTGATATCATCAGCGAGTTTTGGCAGGTTGGCATCTGCATTGGATGAGACTGATTGGGGGAGCCTGACTTTGGCGACCCTTTATTTTTCTCTGAATGCATTCAGCCGGTGTTGTCGACAGACTTTTATTGGAGCCATGTATATCCTTGAGGTATTCTTTAATTTACGCATTTTCCTTTCATGCATTCGCACTTTCCTTGTGTGTCTCTTTTTTTGTGCGTTCTTGTCTTTGGCATACGTGGTTTTATGAAGTGATTGGGTGTAATACCCAGTTGATCGCTCTGAAGGATAAGACTATTGAGGATTTTTGCCGGTTGTATCGATGGCGCAAGGACAATCGACAGTCAAGGGGGTATCTTTCTCTGGAGGCAGTGCGTCAGGTCTTGAATGGCCTAACCAGTTATAGGGTAAGACTTTTCCTTTTCAGTCTTGGTCTTTGTATGATCTGATTCTTTATTGAATTATACCTGCTTGGGGACTTTCGGTGACCTTTTACCCTTGGGATATTTCTATTCAGGACACGGGGTTGACTGGGGTGAACGCATAGCTGCGGCGCTTACTGGCGCATGATTTTGGACACTCATGGTATCTCGGGGAGAGGGTGGTTCGACAGATCGCTGAGGAAGAGGTGGTGGTGCCACCTTCACGTCCTCCTATGTCCATGAGGCGGTAGCAGCTACTGCCGGAGGATGCGAGGATTGCGGTGATGATCGGCGAGTCCTACCTATTGTACACTGATACGGCTGCGTCGTATGATTACATGGACTTTGTGAAGAGTTGGCTTATGGTACCCAACATATATGATTCCTTTCCTTTCCCTCCTGTGGATTCGAGTCGGTCGGTGGTATCCTCCCACAGCGGTGGCGGTCCGTCGATGTCTGCGGCGGTGGTGACTTCGAAGGTTCCATTTGTGCGGTTGCATACCCCTTCGTACAACATTCGGCAGGCTGATGGAGGGATGGTGCCTATGTGACACTGTCCTCATGCGATGGATCCGGAGGAGATAAGTTTAATAGAGGAGGTTCTTCGACCTGAGGTATATATTTTCCTGTTCCTCTCTTTCTTTCTTTTTGATTTCTTTTATGTTTTGATACTGATTCTGGCTTTTACTTGCAGCAAGTTCGGGTGTCGACCACTTGACTGAGGGACATCAAAGACTGGATATCTTCGGTGACTTCCCATATTCGGGATGTGGTTCTTGTTCCTTCCTGCTTGGTGCCTGTCTGCATCGTCCGGGGAGGAGTCTGGCTCGGGTAGCAGTGGTGCGTCGTCTCATCGCAGGGGAAAGAGAGCGCGTCCCAGGGGTGGAAGCTCTTAAGAGAGAGGGTAAGTGAGAGATTGTGGGTTCGGGCTGTGTCCTGTTGTTTTTTTCTTTTCTTTATTTCTTGCAAAATTGATGTAACACAGAAAAAAAAAATATATGCAATGTAATGGAGTTTTTTATTATCTTTTGTTAATGGTGAATGAATGAATGCACATGCACTTTTTTACTTTGCTGCTGAGACCGTAAAAAGAGATATTTTTGGGATTTTAAAGGAAAGTTTTTTTTTTTAAATGAGAAATTATACAAGGGTGGAAGGGGATTTTTGATATTATGTTGAGAATATCGATTTTTGTTGAGTTTCTGATTTTGACAAAAGAGGAAAAAAGAAAATTTCTAAAAATAGGGGGTTGCCGATCGGCAAGCCCCTTGTCCTGCCTATCGGCACTCAAGTCCATTCCCCTAAATTTAAAGCTTTGATTAGTACCCTCTTCAGCCTTTGGTACCTTGTGGGGAATAATTCCTTCTGACTTTTGCAAGGGTTATGTCTTTTGTGAGGGATTTTCCAAGTATAAAAAAGGGGTGTGGATGGGTCTTTCTTCCTCACACTGTCATTTTCTTCTCTTCCCACATTCTCACTTGCTTACTATTTCTTAATCTTGTAAGATGGCTCTGCCTGGTAGCATTGAGTTTGCTAACTACCTCGAAGCCCTGGAAGCAATGTGATCTTATAATGTCGACTACGATGCTTTTAACATGCATCGAGTCTCTTTGTGGCGCAATCGGGCCATAGAATGGAACATGCTGATGGCGATGGTACAATTGTGGTACCCCGAAGACCGTGTATTACACTTTGTCTTAGAAGAAGTTTGTTCGACTTACGAGGAATTTTCTTCCATGTTGGGAGTAAATCCTAGTGTGGCGATTGCTATGCCTGAGTTTTCCCGATCTTCCTAAGAGTTATTGGTTGGAATCCTCCGCGTCTCACCCTCGGCGGGTAGATCTTTGGTTATTGGAGGAATGATTTCCCTTCGGGCAGTGCTGCGGTCTATGCATTTGCACGGGGTTGGTGATGCTGGATATACCGGAGCCGTCATTCCGCTTTATCTTGGATGAAGTTTGTCCTACCTACGAGGAATTTTCTGCCATGTTGGGGATAAATCCCAGTGTTGTTGCAGCTCTTCCTAAGTTTTCCCGTTCTCCCAGGGATTTATTGGTCGGGCTTCATCGCATTTCGCCTTCGGAGGCCAGACCACTAGTTGCTGGAGGAATGATCTCCCTTTAGACAGTGTTACAATCCGTGAATTTGTAGGAGGTTGGCAATGCTGGATACGTCGGGGCCATTGTTCTGGGCTTAGTATCAAAATTGTTGCTGGTGACTGGGGAACTGTTGGTGGATCCACAACTTGCAGCTATTATTTCATGGATATCATACCATCGCAATCCTGCGGCGGTGATACTGGCGGAGACTTTAAATGGCCATGATGCCTGGCGACAATGTTGTTCTTACTTTCTGAGGGGGAGCCCTGTGATGCTATTCATGTGGTTGTCTGAAAAACTTCGCTTGGTGACTCCTCCAGAATACCCTTTATCGGTTATACCCAACTTCTTCTCGCTCCATTTAATTAGCATTGGTTTGGACATTGAGAACTGGCTTTTGGAGCATGGGGCTCTAAATCTGTGCTGGTCAGTGCCTTGGTGGGGATAGTTCTGCTTATTCTGGAGCTGGGAGAATACCCATATGTTCGGCTGGTTGGCCTCAGACAAACCTCTTTCTATTTCCCTTGGCGGCTTCTGCATCAATTTGGCTGGGAGCAAGTCGTGCCACCTCGGACACTAGATTTCTTTTTGGTAGAATAATTGACTGAGCGTTTGTGCATGCGGCTTGGCTCTTTGTGGGAGAGTCGGCGTCCGTCGACCCATCCCTCTCAGTTTGTTGGGAGAGTTTGGCATATCCCAGGGGATTATATGAAGTAGCTGTGGAGGAGAGTAGTCAGCAAGATGTTGGCAGTGGAGACTGGACAAAGGTGGCTTATCTTATTTAATACCATGGAAGGAGGTGTTGTGGTTTTTTCGAAGCTGGTTCGAGCCTATCAATCCATGGAGCGTTTGCGGCACTGCATTCAGGCAGGGGAAGCTTGGGGACCCCAGGATGCAGATGATGATGACAGAGCGGGCTCCTCTGGTAGCCGTGGATAGGACTCTTGGAGAGTTTATTTTGCAATGGGGAATAAATGTGGGGATTTTATTTGGCTTTAGGAAAGTAGGGGGAAGGGAGTTATCCATTCCTTTTCTTATGTAATTGGTACCGTAATTTCTTATTAGTGAAATAAACAAGTTTTTGATCATCCAGCTGTGCCTTTTGATGAGTTTTATATTTTTGAATTATCAATACCGATCGCTAAGGCATACATAATCCTTTTGTTCAAGTATATATTAGAATGAACTGTCGTTCTCGGAGATAAGAAAAGAATAGTTTTTTTTTGTCAAAAAGAAAGGGTCATGCTCATGTAAAATGTATGAGCTGCCTACGTAGCTCTGGGGTTTTGAAATTTTTTAACTTTTATGAGAAAGATTTTTACAGAGGATCAGGCCCACGTAGTTCTAGGTATAGGGAAGGGAAGTTTTTTTTAAGAATAGAAGGGAGATGAGAAGAGTCGTAGCACGCCGAGATTTCGAACTAGGGGTAAAATTTCTTGAGATGGTCCAGGTTGACTGGATGAGCCATCTCCTCCCCATCTAAGTCAGTGAGCATGGAGGCACCATCGGACAAGATCTTCTTTACAATGTATGGGTCGCTCTAATTGAGCTTGAATTTCCCTCTGGGGTCCTAGATGGGCTCTATAATCTCTTTGAGGTCTAGATCCCCTTCTCGGACACTGCGGTCCTTGACTATCTTGTTTAATGAATGCGCTATTCGGAGATGGTACCCTTGTATGTAATACAACACTTTTATTCTCCTTTCGTCTAGGAGGGTCAGTTCGTCAAGACGACTTTGGCACCAGTCTTCTTCGCTGACCTTACTTTCAAGCACGACGTGTAACGAGGGTATTTCTATCTCCACGGTAGGACTACTTCCATGCCATAGACTAGAGAGTAAGGGGTAGCCCGAGTAGAGGTTTGGATTGAGTTTCGGTAGCCCCAAAGGGCGTATGGGATTCGATCGGCCCAATCTCGACAACTTTTGGTCATCTTCCTGATGATGGCTTTGAGGTTCTTGTTGGCGTTTTTTACTGCACCATTGGTTTGAGGTCGGTAGGGAGAAGATTTGTGTCTCTGAATCCCATACTCGTTGACCAACTCTGTGACTTCTGCCTTGAAATGAAACCCGTTATCTCACACTAGACCCTATATCGGTAGATGATTTTTTTCTTGATGATTTTGGTCACTTTCTTGGTGTTCAGGACTGCCTATGACTCGGCTTCGACCCATTTGGTGAAGTAAACAATGGAAACCAGGATGAACTTATGCCCGTTAGAGGCCTTGTGTGTAACCTTCCATATGATTTTGATGCCCCAGGTGGAGAACGACCAGGGAGGAGTCATGTTGAATAATTCTCGCGAAGGCAAGCATTGAAAGTTGGAGAACTGTTGGCATTTGAGGCATTTTTTAACATAGGCGGTGCAATCCTGGATCATGGTGTTCCGGTAGTAACCTTGTCGTATCATCTTCTTGGCAAGAACATGACCGTTCATGTGGGGTCCTCATTCCCCATTGTGGATTTTTTCCATCACTTCTTCAATATCAGCCCCCACGATGTAATATAGATGGGTTCCATCGAAGTTTCTTTTGAACAGTGCTTTGTGACAGATGATGTATTGGGCGGCCAGCCTTTGGAGGGTTACCCGGTCTTTCTTATTGGAACCCTCGGGATACTTACCATGCTTGAGTAGATGCCAGATATCATAATACCAGTAGTTGGATATCTCGGGATCTTCTTGGTGATGAGCTCAATGTGGTAGTAGTGGGTTAGTTTGTCCTGTTTTTGAACCAGGAAGGGGGTCATTATTATTCCTTCAGGCATGTCGACCATGGAGGCCAAGGTAGCAAGAGCATCGGCTAGGTTATTATTTGCTCGAGGTAGGTAATGGAAGGTGATATCTTAGAATTAGAAGGCTAGTTCTTCTAAGTGGGCATAGAAGGGTTAGAGTTCTCGTCCTTGACTCTTCATTTTCCGAGCACTTAACTGACGATGAGGGCGGAATCCCCGTAGACATCTAGGTATTGAATACCTTTCTTGAGAGAAACTTGGATCCTTACCGTGCATGCCTCGTATTTAGTCATATTATTGGTACAAGGGAAGTCCAGCTTGATGGCGATGGGAGTGTGGGAGTCATCTGGGGCGATCAAAAGTATCCCAATGCCATATCCCTTTTTGTTGGCAGCGCCGTCAAAGAACATTTTCCACCGGAGATTATCTTGGGCAGTGCAGAGGATGCTTTCATCTGGGAATTCGGAGATCTAGACATCGGCTTCATCCATGGGTAATCAGCGAGGTAGTCAGAGATGGCTCTTCCTTTCATGGCTTTCTGCGTGACGTAGACGATATCGAACACGTCTAGGAGCATCAACCATCGGGCCATTTGGCTGGATAAGGTGAGTTTCTCAAGAAGGTATTTGATGGGGTCCATTCGGGATACAAGTTTGATGGGGAAGGTGAGGCGAGCATATAGTGCCACAACTTTTGGGTGACCCAGACAAGCGCGACACATGCCTTTTCCAAAGGAGTGTAGTTGACTTCATATCCGACCAATTTGCAACTAGCGTAATATATGGCTCTTTATTTGCGAGAATCCGACTGTAATGTTGGTTATGGTTAAATATAAGAGCAAAGGGAAACCAGGCCGTGGTGGCATGAGTACCGGGGGTTGGGTAAGATATTTCTTGATTTGGTCACAAGCTTCTTAGTAGGACTCGTTCCAAACCTTGGTTGAATCCTTTCGGAGTAGTTTGAAAATAGGTTCACAGATGGAAGTTAACTGGCTGATGAATCAGCTGATGTATTATAATTTACCAAGGAAACCTCAGACTTCTTTCTCTGTTCAGGGAGGTGGCATCTCAAGTATGACTTTCATCTTGGCAGGATCCGCTTCTATCCCTTTCTCACTGACCATAAATCCCAAGAGTTTTTCCTTTGTAACGCCGAAGATGCATTTCTGCGAATTGAGTCTCATCTGATACTGTTGTAGTCATTCGAAGAACTTTCGGAGCGCGGTAACATGACCTTCTCTAGTTTTGGATTTGATAATCGTATCATCTACATAGATCTCAACTTCTTTGTGAATCAGATCGTGCAGGATGGTTGTGGTATCCCTCTGGTAGGTAGCCCTAGCATTCTTGAGACCAAATGGCATAACGGTGTAGTAAATGGTGCCCCATGGGGTGATGAATGCATTTTTTTCTTGATAATCTTGGTGCATTTTTATTTGGTTGTATCCAGCAAACCCATCAACGAATGACTTGAGAGCATGACTGGCCGTATTATCCACGATCATGTCGATATTAGGTAGCGGGTAATCATCCTTTGGAGAGGCTTTGTTCAAGTCCCGGTAGTCTACACACATCCGAACTTTCCCTCCTAATTTCGGCACATGCACTATATTGGCTAGCCATGTGGGATATTCGATCACACGAATGAAGCCTACGTTTAGCTATTTGACCACCTCTTATTTGACTTTGAGTGACCATTTGGTACGGAGTTTTCTCAACTTTTGTTTAATCGGCTTGTAATCTGTAAGAGTGGGGATCTCATGCTGAGTAATTTCAGGATCAATGCTAGGCATATCGTCACAGGACCATGCAAAGACATCCACAAATTCCTTTAGCAATTCTTTGAGCTGTGCACGTTCATGCTCGTCAAGGGTAGCCCCTATTCGAATCTCGAGCAATTGGCTACTATAACCGAGGTTAAAAACACTCTCTTCTTCATTAACTTGAATGCGGTTATGTTTTTTATTATTAACCTCATTTAGATCAGTTAAGAATTGTTCATTTGCAAAATCATCATCATCATAGGTTTGATTAGAATCCAAACAATTAATATAAGGCACAACACGATACTCAAAATCTTCGTTTATTTCATTAATAGAAAAAACAACATTGAGAACCTCATTAAAGGAGGTCTCGATTACATTTGAGCAAGGATAGACAACAGAAGAAGAAATGGGGTAAACATTGGGATTAGGGGGATTTCAACAGTTAGAACTAGCGCATCATGCTAGTTGAGGAGAGGTGTATCAGCAGCTTTAATCAGGTGGGATGGATTTAATGATGTAGTGATTGAGTGAACCATGAAGAGTGTCAACCCTAGTGTTTGTAAGTTAAATGACTCCTCGGAGTCACTTTCCTCAGAATCTTCGGTATCTTTGATGAGCGGTTGTACACGGTGTTGGGAACTTTCGACCCATGGGTTGTTGTCTTGGAAAAATATCTCCATTCCAGGCTTCATCTTCTTGTCTGTATGGTCATACCATGGTTCCGAAAATCCGCAAAAGGGGAACTTTTCACCCTCTTTGATGAATCATCCATTTAAGGAGTCACCTGGGATGATCTAGATGCAGTCTAGTCTCCTCTTTGGTCGAGACTGGCGGATCATTCTGAGCTCTTATTCTGATGGTTGTTACCCCAAACCACAAGGAGGGAAAGCTTTCTTTAGTTCAATGGGCTCAAGTATCCCTTGCTATCTTTGTCCTAGCCCCAGTCCGGGCATGAAGTGCATGTTTCTGAACATCTGAATCACATTGACATTGTTATGGGGGTCATACTCCGGACAAACCCTTTCTTTGAAATCGTCCCCTACCAGGATTAGGAGTGGCTCAACTCGGAATCCTGATAAGAGCATATCATTTGACCCATGCTGTATCTCAAGGATTGGAATGCTGGTACTTGCACCCTCGGTATTATCATCGTTGCCCAAGATGGTGATGACCCGTCCGTCGGCTAAGAACTTCAATTTTTAATGGAGTGAGGAAGACACACCCTTGATACTGTGGAGCCAAGGTCGTCCGAGTAACAGGTTGAAACAAGATGGGATATCAAAAACTTGGAATTCAACGACATGGTTTATAGGGCCAGCCCTTATGACAAGTTTTATGGATCCCATCACCTCCCGACGGGTATTATCATAAGCACGTACAACAGCGAAAGTTGGAGCGAGGTCATATTCTTTTAGTCCTAAGTATTTGAAGGTTCTTAATGGGCAGACATTCAAGGCGGATCCATTATCGACAAGAGAGAGTGGTATTACCCTCCCTATAACTTCGATGGAGATGTTGAGTGCATGATTGTGGTTTGGCCCAATTTTGGGGATTTCTTCTTCAAAGAAGGATAGAATTCAGATCCGACTAAATTTATTGCCTCTTCTGGTGTGGTATAAGGAGGAACTGTGGGTCCAACAAGCAACTTGATCAAGGTATTTCTGTGCAGCTGAGAAGACATGAAAATCCCCCATAGAGTGATGTTAGCTTGAGTTTTATTTAGTTGATCGAGGATCTTGCTCTCCTCGAGGGTCATCTCTGGCATATGAAGGTTTTTAACGCCCTTCCCCTTGTCATTTACTGGTAGTGAGCTTGGGATCTGGTAATGCCTCCCTGATTTGGTCATGTGATTTACTAAAGAAGGCAAGAACATGAATCCTGTTTCCTCATCAATCTTGGGTTGTTCTGCCACTTTGCTTATTTCTCCGAGGAGTTCTTCAAATTATATCATCCCACACATGTCGGCTACCGGGCCAGCTTTATCGATAGCTTGCTCTTCGTTTAAATCTTCAAATTCTTCCCCCCATTCGATGGAAACAATTATGTCTTTCCATGTAAAGTCGATGCATTCCAAAACTTCAATAGCGTCTTCATATAGGTCATCCCATTCTGTGGGGATGTGTAAGGGTGAAGGGACCAGGCGTCCTTATAGCTTCAGAGTGTAATACCCCGTAATTTTATTGAATTTTATTTAATGGATTAATTGAATTAAATGAAATTAATTTGAAATTATCGGAGGTAAATACTAGCGAGATTTGATTTGGTATTTAATTATGATGTTAAAATATAGTATTACTGAGAATACATGGTAATATATGAGTATTGAAAATATTAAAATTATCGCGAGGCGGAAATACGACAATTTGGGAAATTTAGTTGGAACGCGCGTGTCAGTCGCGTCAAGAATGAATTTATTTAAATTAAAAAGTAAATTATATTTTTATCAACCGAATGGTCGTTTTGAGTGCGTCAATGTGTCCGGAAGGGTCGAAATAGTCAGAAAACAATAGCCGGGGGTTTAGTTTGGGTCCCGGGGCATTTTTAGGCCAAACCGGCCACCTAGAAGGGTATTTTGGTAATTTTAAAAATTGAGGAATTAAAACCCACGAATTTTAGAGTTTATTTTTATATTTTTAAAGAGGCCACTAAGGCCATTACCAGCAAAAGATAAGAGAGTGGGCTACGGAGGTTTTGAGAGAAGTTAGAAAGAGTGTAAAGGAGTTTCCAAACCAAACCATCTCCCATCACTAAAAATTTGAAAGGATTTGTGATCGGAAAGAAGAGAGAGAGCCAACCTTGATCATCAACAACGAACCAGAACATCGGATTTAAGGCAAGTGATTTGATGCCATTAATTGCAATGAATATTTCTTTCATGTTTAGTGTAGAAACCTTATGCTTTGAAAGTTTGGGTGAAAACCCAATGTGATTGTTGTAGAAACCCTAAATTTTGGTTAGGAATTGCATGTAGAATGATTTTGGACAAAATTGGTTCCCTAAAACTTAACTTGGATGATTTAAAAACGGATTTATGATGAGTATTTAGGTACAATAAATTTTTGTGTTCATGTTCATAGGGTTTGGGGTAAAATTTGGGGATTTATGATAATTGCATGTTGATTTGGAGGATTTGACCCCAAAAATACGTTAAAAAGCGACCTAGGAGTACTTAGAGTAGTTTAAAAACATTAAAATGTTATTGGGATGATTTTAGAATGGAATTAGAGAATAGAAAAATGAAGAAAAACGAGTTGAAAAATTTTTGGGCATATTTTTCCATCTCGTTAAAAGACCTGCCTAGGTCGTTCGAATGACCTCGTTCGAACGACCTTCTAACGAGATGACAGTATTACTTCTAACGAGTTCGTTTGAAGACTTCGTTCGAACGAGATTTCTAACGAGTTGACAGAATAGCCTTTCTGGCCTGATTTTATTTTGAACTTCCAATAGACTTATTTTAATCGAGTGTTAACCTTCCGTTGTTGACTAGTGGGTATAGTTGTGAGATTAGAGTACTTTGAGGATTAAAACGTAGAAATTTTTTAGTAAACCGGATGACATTTAAGGGTTAGTAAATAAGCACCTAAAATTACGACGTGAGAAGGGTTGTCAACTTTTAATGTATATTATTCGGGGATTTGTAAACGTGTAACATTTAATGACGGTATAGGAATGTAAAATATACTTCTATTGATATTATAAGATATCTAAGATGTGTGAATGCTTAGTAAATGTGGTTATCTGTGTATAACATACCTACCATACTTGCTATCACGGGAGGTTAGCGTACGATCAGGGCCATGTAATATTTGTGTGCCTACAGGGGGGGAGGGGATTTAGATTGGTACCTCGAGGGCATAGGTCAGAGAATGACTTATTGAGGAGTTAATAAGTCTGCTGGTTATGGGAGCGTAGGTTTGTGCGTGACCCATGTGATGTGAACTATGTTCGCGTCCATTGTGTGTGATTGTCACTTATCAAAACGGTTCCTGAGAGATTTGAATTACGTGATCCTTATGTACGTGATGTACCGAGATTTGATAGTAGAGTATGTGTGCACCGCAGCGTAGTCTAGGGGTGCCATTATTGTATATTTATGATGAGAATGATATGATGGAATACTGAAATGAACTGTTTATATAAGTATAAATGTGAATTAATGTAACATCTTTGTAGAGTTAAAAATGGGAAAGCTCTTAGTATTTATTGCAACTAATCCTGAGGAATGAAGGTAAAACTCTATGTTCATATTAAAATGTCGGGAATTAAACTACGAATAGTAATAGTAAACTCAAATATTGTATTAGACTAGTTAGTTAGTGGAATAACTAGAATGGGTACGGGTACGTAGGAGTGCACACTTAGTTGAGAGGTGAGGAACTCATGTGAGTGCACGCTCTATCATGTATTTTATATTCACTGTTTAATGATATTAAACACTTGCTGTATTTTAAACTGTTTTCACAATCGGGCTCTGACCCGTTTGCTTTCAAATCTATTTTTCTTATAAAATTCTTTTAGGTGACCAACCACAAGGACATAAAGCTTAGAAATTCCATTCCAGGGACGTACTGTAGCAGTTGTGGAAGTTACAGGAACTTGAATTAGAGACGCCTCCACTCTTCATTTTGATTCCATTTTAGACTCTCTTATCTGTAGGGCATGTCACCCCTTTTCTCTTTGAAACATCTTAATTATTTAGTTTTATTTCAGTATTGGATTTAATTAATTAGTGATTCATACTTTGCATTTGGTTGTATTCAACATTCAGATTATTGAGAGGAGTATTCCTCCAGATTTATTGTTATTCCACGGTTATTCTATTGCGACTATGTTGTGATTGTTGTATTAGTATTTCATAAATTAAATTGGTTGTATATTAATCGGATTCGGTTAAAAATTGACCACTCACTTTTTAAATATTAGGTGGCTAGTAATTTATAAAATATTTTCGACAGTGATGCTATGAACTGAACCAACTTGACATTTTGTATTAATTTGAATAAACGAGTAGCTACCCGGTATTGAATTAGTCGGGGTGTCACATAGAGTATCAGAGCCAGGTTTTAGTGTCCTTAGAATCTGTACGGCTTGTTATGTTTCCGCTAAGAGTTCTTTGATATAGAGCCCTATATTTTAGGACTGTTGTACTCTATTGTGTATGTTTCGCTCTTCAGCTATTTTGCGATAATAACTGTAAACTTATAGGACTTCTCTTTCATTTCATATGCCTCCACGACGTGCATAGCGAGTTCCTAGGGATGCTCAGCCCAAGCCACAGCCTACACCAGTTCACGGTACCATGAATACCATGGAGGATGCCGCTATTATGGCCCTAGCGGTAAATACCGCTCTAGAAGTTGTACAGCAGGCACTGCCTCAGGCACTGGTAGTAGCACCTGTACAGGCTCATGCATTCTCGTCTTCTTGGGAACGTGTTCGTAATGCTTTTCAGAAAGCACACCCTCTGGAGTTCGTAGGTAGCTCCGACGTCGTTGTGTCCAGTCAGTGGAAGAAGAACATCCAGAGACACCTGAGGATGTATGAGTGTACGGATGTACAGAGATAGATACTGGCTATTTTTAAGCTAGTGGGTTCAGCATTGCAGTGTTGGGAGTCCATTACCACCGCGGTTTCGATTCAGGAGTTCTGGGTGCGGTTCGACCGCAAGTATTTTTCGTAGGCCGTTCACACCGAGATGAGGAGGAAGCTGATGAACCTCAAGCAGGCGGGGAAGACAGTGGCAAAGTATGAGGACAAATTCACAAATCTCTTGAACATCGTCCCCAATGAGATCTGACTGAGGAGAAAAAGATTCAAAAGTTCATGGATGGGTTGACATGGAGGATCCGTCAGCACTTGTTGGGTAATCTCTCGTTGGCCACTTATTCTGATGTGGTTAACGCAGCACTGCTTCACTGCCATGACCACCGTTTTCACTTGTATGAGAGTAAGCGATCAGGAGACTCCATCCATCAGGGAAGGATAGGGGGAAATGGTGCCGGCGGGGCACAATCAGGTCAGGGTCAGCACAGGCAGGGTGTTCAGAGTTCCCAGCAGGGGGATTCTAAGAGATTTAGATCTGGGGGTTTCAGAAATGGACAGGGAGGTTTTCGTCATGGCCAGCAGGGTTAGCACGATCATCAGGGTCAGCATGGACAGCAGCAGTTTCATCAGGGCCAGCACGTCCATGGGAGGAATGGCAATGGCCACCAGGGCCGTGGGGAGCAGGGTCAGAGAGGGGGAAATTTTCTCGAGAAATGTTTTACTTGTGTCAAGATTGGCCACAAACGCCAGGAGTGTCCCGATAGGGGCAGGACCCCACAACAGCAGCAGTAGGGAGCTCGACATGAGCCCCAGAGACCTATGTTTCCCGCCGCCCTCCCAGCACCACCACAGATGCCAGCCTTGCCTCCCATCCCAGCAGTCCCAGTCCAGCAGGGACAACTTCAGTATGAACGAGTTTATCAGCTCCAGCAGGCCGCAGTCCCATAGGATCCACCTTCTATTGAGGGTATGTTCTCTATTTAGGGGACTATGGGGCATATTTTATTTGATACGGGAGCTACACACTGTTTCATTACCACGAGGTTTGCACGTAGTATAGGATTACTAGACACTCAGAGAGTACGGTTACTTGCGTAGATTCACCATTGAGTAGGGGTTCTGTTATCTCTCTTATTTGTAGAGGTGTGGGTATAGAGATCGGGAGATTTACTCTACCTGCTGACATGTTAGTATTAGAGATGACTGAGTACGATGCGATTGTTGGTATGGATTGGCTAGTTACGTATCGAGCCATGATTGACTATTTCAGTAGGGGTATTATCTTTGCCATTCCCGGACAGGAGATGTTTTTAGTGGCGATGCCTCACCCTGAGGGAGGATCGTCCACTCACTTGTACTATATAGAGGAGGAGACCTCTAAGGAAGTGGTAATACCACTCGATTCGATTCCAGTTGTTAGGGAGTTTGCTGATGTATTTCAGGATATTCCTGGATTACCTCCTAGTAGAGAGATAGATTTTGTTATCGATTTGACGCCGGGAACTCGGCCAATTGCCCGCGCACCTTACCATATGGCTCCAACGGAGATGAGAGAGCTAAGGGATCAGATAGAGCAGTTGTTGGGTCAGGGGTTTATCCGAAGGAGTAATTCGCCGTGGGGTGCCCCTGTGTTGTTCGTAAATAAAAGGGATGGATCGTTGAGGTTGTGTGTAGATTATCGGGAGTTGAATAAAGCCACGATACAGAATAAGTATCTATTGCCCCGAATCGATGACTTATTCGACCAGTTGAGAGGAACTTCCTTCTTCTCGAAGATTAACTTATGATCGGGATACTATCAGTTGCGTATCAGGGAACAGGACATCTCGAAGACTACCTTCTTGACGAGATATGGTTCATATGAGTTTCGGGTTATGCCTTTTGTCCTAACCAATGCCCCAGCCGTGTTTATGGACTTGATGAATAGGGTATTCAGAGAGTTCCTAGACAAATTCGTCATTATCTTTATTGATGACATTCTAGTTTACTCCCAGGAAGAGGAGGAACACGCTGAACATTTGAGGCAGGTTTTGCAGACGCTGCGTCAGAACGAGCTTTATGCAAAGTACGAGAAATGTGGATTTTGGCTGAAGGAGGTTCAGTTTTTGGGGCATATCATTTCAGACCGAGGGATATCTGTTGATCCCGGGAAGGTATCCGTGGTGAGGGAGTGGGGACAGCCCACGACACCGACTGAGATCCGTATTTTCTTGGGCTTAGCAGGATACTACATGAGATTTATTAGGGGTTTCTCAAAGATAGCGGGTCCTTTGACACATCTGACTAGCAAAGGTGTGCCGTTCATCTGGAGCGATGCCTGTCAGTTGGCATTCGATGAGTTGAAGGACAAGTTGACCTCAGCACCTATGTTATCATTGCCGAGACCGGGAGTTGAGTATCTAGTCTACACCGATGTGTCCTTACAAGGACTTGGAAGTATACTACAACAGGAGAGTTAAGACATAACTTATGCTTCTCGTAAGCTTAAGCCTCATGAGAAGAATTACCCCATCCACGACTTGAAGTTTGCAGCATTCGTATTTGCTCTTCGGATTTGGAGACATTATCTCCTGGGGGAGAAATTCCATTTGTTCACGGACCACAAGTCTCTACAGTACCTCTTCACGCAGAAGGAGCTGAATATGCGTCAACGACGGTGGCTTGAGTTCGTGAAGGATTATCAGTTCGATATCTAATATCACCCAGGGAAGGCTAACGTGGTAGCAGACGCGTTGAGCCGAAGGCCAGTAGGTGAGGTGGCCGAAGTGTGGAAAGCAAAGTGGAAGGAGTTGGGACACCAGGATGCAGTGGCCCGATTATTCATGTCTGTGATGACTGTTATGCCTCAGATTGTTATAAGAGTGATACAGTCCCATGCAAAAGACTCATTCTGTCAGGAGCAGATAGTTCGATTACTAGCAGAGGGAGTCGAGTCCTATACCGTTAGTTCAGATGGGGGCTTACACTTCAATGGGAGACTGGTTTTTCCTGAAGGAGAAGAATTGCGACATGAGGTAATGTCAGAGTCGCACAGTTCGCGATTCGCAGTACATCCTGGTGGGGATAAGATGTACCAGGATATGAGGCGATAGTACTGGTGGAACGGAATGAAGAGGGATATTACCGAGTTCATTTCAAAATGTGCCACTTGTCAACTGGTAAAGGTGGACCATGAGAGATCGGCAGAACTTATACAACCATTAGAGGTTCCTATGTGGAAGTGGGAAAGCATTTCCATGGATTTCATCACGGGGTTACCTACGTCGCAGAGGGGTCACGACTCCATATGGGTAATCGTGGATCGATTGACCAAAGTCGCTCATTTTCTGCCAGCACGAACAGATTACACTACGGGACAGTATGCCCAGATTTTCATAACGGAAATAGTAAGACTTCACGGGGTACCTCTCAATATCGTATCTGACCGAGATAAGATATTTGTTTTGCGATTTTTGAGAGAGTTTTCAGTAGGCCATGGGTACAGAGTTACGGCTGAGTACGGCGTATCACCCGCAGACAGATGGGAAAACTGAGAGGACGAATCAGATGTTGGAGGAGATGCTGCGTATATGCATCCTAGACTTTAGAGGTGGATGGGAACAGTACCTTCCACTGGTGGAGTTTGCTTACAATAACTCCTACCAGTTCACCATTGGCATGGCTCCATTCGAGGCGTTGTACGGTAGACCTTGTCGTTCCCCAGCATGTTGGTTAGAGGTGGGAGATAACAAACTCCTTGGGCCGAAAGTGATTTAGCATACTTCGGCGAGGATAGAGATGATACAGAGCTGTATTTGAGTAGCTCAGGACCGACAGAAGAGCTATGCTGATGCCAACAATTTCTTCAGAGAGTTCAAGGTGGGGGACCAGGTGCTACTCAGAGTATCTCCGATGAAGGGGATTATGCGTTTCAGGAATAAGGGAAAACTGGCTCCTAGATATGTGGGACCATTTCCTATCATCGAGCGGATTGGGCCAGTAGCGTATAGACTTGGGTTACTGGAACACTTGCATAGGATTCATGACATGTTCCATATTTCCTCGCTAAGGAGATATCTTAGGGACAATTTGGCCCATACTCACATTGCGTTAGAGGACATCTATCTACAGCCCGATAGTTCCAACGAGGAGGGGCCGATTGCCATTCTAGATCGCAGCGAGAGGAAACCGAGGTAAAAAATAGTACCGTTAGTACGTGTTCAGTGGCGGCATCATAATGCCGAGGAGTCCACATGGGAGCGCGAGGATGAGATACGCGAACGTTATCCAGAGTTATTTCTACCAGGTATTCTTTAGTTCCGAATTTCGGGACGAAATTCTGTTATTAGAGGGGGAGTATGTAATACCCCGTAATTTTATTGAATTTTATTTAATGGATTAATTGAATTAAATGAAATTAATTAGAAATTAATCCAGAGGTAAATACTAGCGAGATGTGAGTTGGTATTTAATTATGATGTTAAAATATAGTATTACTAAGAATAAGTGGTAATATATGAGTATTGAAAATATTAAAATTGTCGCGAGGCAGAAATACGACAATTTGGGAAATTTAGTTGGAACGCGTGTGTCAGTCGCGTCAGGAATGAATTTATTTAAATGAAAAATTAAATTATATTTTTATCAACCGAATGGTCGTTTTGAGTGCCCCAATGTGTCTGGAAGGGTCAAAATAGTCAGAAAACACTAGCCAAGGGTTTATTTTGGGTCCCGGGGCAATTTTAGGCCAAACCGGCCACCTAGAAGGGTATTTTGGTAATTTTAAACATTGAGGAATTAAAACCCACGAATTTTAGAGTTTATTTTTATATTTTTAAAGAGGCCACTAAGGCCATTACTAGCAAAAGATAAGACAGTGGGCTACGGAGGTTTTAAGAGAAGTTAGAAAGAGGGTAAAGGAGTTTCCAAACCAAACCATCTCCCATCACCAAAAATTTGAAAGGATTTGTGACCGGAAAGAAGAGAGAGAGCCAACCTTGATTATAAACAACGAACCAGAACATCGGATTTAAGGCAAGTGATTTGATGTCATTAATTGCAATGAATATTTCCTCCATGTTTAGTGTAGAAACCTTATGCTTTGAAAGTTTTGGTGAAAACCCAATGGGATTGTTGTAGAAACCCTAAATTTTGGTTAGGAATTGCATGTAGAATGATTTTGGACAAAATTGGTTCCCAAAAACTTAACTTGAATGATTTAAAAATGGATTTATGATGAGTATTTGGGTACAATAAAATTTTGTGTTCATGTTCATAGGGTTTGGGGTAAAATTTGGAGATTTATGATAATTGCATGTTGATTTGGAGGATTTGACCCCAAAAATATGTTAAGAAGAGACTTAGGAGTACTCAGAGTAGTTTAAAAACATTAAAACGTTATTGGGATGATTTTAGAATTGAATTAGAGAAGAGAAAAATGAAGAAAAACGAGTTGGAAAATTTCTGGGCGTATTCTGCCATCTCGTTAGAAGACCTGCCCAAGTCGTTCGAACGACCTCGTTCGAACGAGCTTCTAACGAGATGACAGTATCCCTTCTAACGAGTTCATTTGAAGACTTCGTTCGAATGACACTCGTTCGAACAACCTCGTTCGAACGATATTTCTAACGAGGTGACAGAATGGCGTTTTTGGCCTGATTTTATTTTGAACTTTCAGTAGACTTATTTTAATCGAGTGTTAACCTTCCCTTGTTGACTAGTGGGTATAGTTGTGAGATTGGAGTACGTTGAGGATTAAAACTTAGAAATTTTTTAGTAAACCGGATGACATTTAAGGGTTAGGAAATAAGTACCTAAAATTACGACGTGAGAAGGGTTGTCAACTTTTAATGTATATTATTCGGGGATTTGTAAACGTGTAACATTTAATGACGGTATAGGAATGTAAAATATACCTCTATTGATATTATAAGATATCTAAAATGTGTGAATGCTTAGTATATGTGGTTATCTGTATATAACGTACCTACCATACTTGTTATCACGGGAGGTTGGCGTACGATCAGGGCCATCTAATCTTTGTGTGCCTACGGGGGGGGGTTAGATTGGTACCTTGAGAGCATAGGTCAGAGAATGACTTATTGAGGAGTTAATAAGTCTGTATGTGCGTGACCCATGTGATGTGAACTATGTTCGCGTCCATTGTGTGTGATTGTTACTTATCAAAACGGTTCCTGAGAGATTCGAAATACGTGATCCTTATGTACGTGATGTATCGGGATTTGATAGTAGAGTATGTGTGCACCGCAGCTTAGTCTAGGGGTGCCATTATTGTATATTTATGATGAGAATGATATGCTGGAATACTGAAATGAACTGTTTATATAAGTATGAATGTGAATTAATGTAACATCTTTGCAGAGTTAAAAATGGGAAAGCTCTTAGTATTTATTGCAACTAATCCTGAGGAATGAAGGTAAAACTCTATGTTTATATTAAAATGTCGGGAATTAAACTATGAATAGTAATAGTAAACTCAAATATTATATTAGACTAGTTAGTTAGTGGAATAACTAGAATGGGTACGGGTACGTAGGAGTGCACACTTAGTTGAGAGGTGAGGAACTCATGTGAGTGCACGCACTATCATGTATTTTATATTCACTATTTAATGATATTAAACACTTGCTGTATTTTAAACTGTTTTCACAATCGGGCTCTGACCCGTTTGCTTTCAAATCTATTTTTCTTATAAAATTCTTTTAGGTGCCCAGCTACAAGGACATCAAGCTTAGAAATTCCATTCCAGGGACGTACTGTAGCAGTTGTGGAAGTTACAGGACCTTGAATTAGAGACGCCTCCACTCTTCATTTTTATTCCATTTCAGACTCGCTTATCTGTAGGTCATGTCGCCCCTTTTCTCTTTGAGACATCTTAATTATTCTGTTTTATTTCAGTATTGGATTTAATTAATTAGTGATTCAAACTTTGCATTTGGTTGTATTCAACATTCAGATTATTGAGAGGAGTATTCCTCCAGATTTATTATTATTCCATGGTTATTCTATTGGGACTATGTTATGATTGTTGTATTAGTATTTCATAAATTACATTGGTTGTATGTTAATCGGATTTGGTTAAAAATTGACAACTCACTATTTAAATATTAGGTGGCTAGTAATTTATAAAACATTTTCGACAGTGATGCTATGAACTGAACCAACTTGACATCTTGTATTAATTTGAATAAAGGAGTAGCTACCCGGTATTTAATTAGTCGGGGTGTCACACAGAGTATCAAGTAACTCGGTCATATTTCAAATGTTATTGGTTTGCCTGAATAATTCTTCCATGATCTGGACAATATCATCCAAGATGACTTCATCGGTTGGTACCACCCAACTGTCTGAGTCTTGAGCCCATTTCCTTGCTTCCAAGAACATTATATTGAACCTCTGACAATCAATGATCATCTGTGAAGGAAATTTCAGCCCGAACTCTAGGAGTTAATTTAAAAGTTCTGATAATTCTATGCTTCTATTTTTAGAATGGGTACGGACAGTGATGCATGCTATAGTAAGGAGTGACAGTGCCTGATCAACGAGGCTAGCAGGGTGTAGGAGGAAACGTGGGCAGGTTTGGAGAGGTTTAGGAGATTATATGGGTGTGATTTGAGTTGAGGGATCAAATTATGGGTTCTCTTCCAGAAATATAACATTGGCATGATTTGGGAGTGGGTTGTGAGTAGTGTTTGGCTTAGGATTGGCTGGTGGGGCAATGGTACCCCGGTCAATTAGACCATGGATTATATTTCGGAGGTGAAAGCACTGGTCAGTGGTATGGCCAGCAGTTTGATGAAAGGCGCAATGGGCATCTGCCTTGAAGTTTCTTGGCAGTGGATTGGGCAATGGATGGGGGTCCAAGGGTTTGAAGAGGTTTCGGCTCATTAAGGCTTGATAAACTTTGGAGAGGGGAGCATGGAGATCGATGTATTCCTTTCGGACTGGGACAAGGCGGATTTTTGGTTCCCATAAAGTAGTTGGGTGAGAGACATTGTTGATTGTTAAGACTGAGACACTGGCAAGTTTGTTATATTTTCTGGGGGCGAACTGTCCGAACACCTTCTTTGGTTCAACCTATGTTTTAGCAAGACCTTCCTCGATTTCTACTCCTGCTTCTCTGAGGGCTCGAAAGTGGGGATAGTATTATCCTCCCATGGTTTCTCGAACATGGGGTAAGAAGTTCTTCTTCACTATGCTGACTTGTTCTTCCTCGAAAGGCCGATTGGTCTTGGTGGTTGACTTTTTCCTCCATCGGTCTATGAAGTTACTGACTGATTCCCTAGAGTTCTGTTTTAGCATCTCTAAATTGCGACGAGTGACCTCAAGCTCTTCATTGTATTTATAGTGAGACATGAATTCTGGGGCCATATCCTCCCAACTACGGATTTTTGACTCTTCGAGAGACAAAAACCATCGAACGGCGCTATCCTTCAGAGTTTACTGAAACAATTGGGCCATCACTTCTTCAGAAGACCCTAGTAGAGTCATGGAACGGTGATAACTATGGAGATGAACAATTGGGGGTCCCCTTCCTCTGAATTTCTCAATATTTGGCATCTTGAACTTCTCGGGTAACCTCGCCTTAGGATAAGGAGACATGTGGGTGTAGTCCATGTAATTCCCAGAGATTCTAACTTGGTCAAAATTCTTAGTGAGCATCTTGAGGTCTTCTTTGACTTTGTTCAACTCTTCCTCTTTCGAATCAATGATCATAGGCAAGTTGGCCCCAGGCTGGGCAAGGTTCAGCATCGGAAGCTGGGCAGGCGGTGGCCCATTAGCAGGAGGGGCACGTGGAGCGTGCTGATATTCTTCAAAAACCCATATAGGCTTGAGTGGACCCATAGCGCGAGGAAATAGGGCATCGATCTCTTGAGGAACGGGAACCTGGTTTCGTTGCATCTCTTGGAACTCAGTCTGGAGGTTGTCAATCTTGTGCACGAGCTGAGCTAGGACTGCCGTCAGATCCGGCTGTACAACGGGTACTTGATCTATGTTCTCCATGGAAGGTGAATGGATTTCAAACTCGGAAGAAGTAATAGGGGAACAAACGGAACTCTGGGGTGATTTGACTGAAGATCGAAGCCAATAAGGAGCCAGGCCAAGGGCGTGCGATCGACCTGAGAAGGCGTAAAATGGGATTTATTTTTTAGAAAAAAGGATGAAAATATTTTCGACATTTTTTTTTTGAGATTGGAAGACAAAATATTTTTGGCTTTTTGGTAAAGAGAGGAGAAACGTTTTAGGATTTTTGATAAAGAAGGGAGAAATGTTTTTGGATTTTTGATAAAGAAAAGGGAAATGTTTTTGGGAGACAATCTCAGCACGATTATTATAATTATTATGTTCTCACTTGTATTAATTCTCCTAAATGCAGAATGAAATGCCGGACTGGGCCCGAGCCTGGAAAAGTTGGGTTTGTAATATATGCAAAGCTATAGCTGGATTTGTGACCAGGCTCACGGATAGGGTCCCATTTTAAAAATACGCAAAAATTTGGGCGGGTAGAAACCGACAATCTAAGATGTGTGTCCTAGACTTGACACCTATATGTGGGTATGCAGTTGGTTGGGTGAATCGAAAAGGGTTCCCCCCTTGGCGTGACTTCCACGATTTACGTCTTACTCTTGCGGGCAATCGGTACGTGTGGACAAGCCATTTGATATACCTAAGTGTACGTGAATTGCATCACCATATACCTCGTGGGTACGGTACGTGTGAGAGCGAATTCGATATACTCGATGTACATGAATGAGTTCCCTGCGATATACCTCCCATCATGACTTCGGTCAAGCGGTACGATGCGGGGGAACCGTTCGATATACGTCGAAGGTACTTGGCCAATGGAAGGTGAGAGTCATATCTATTAGGTTAACTGCGCCCTGCCTGACCAGCGCCCATCACGAAGTGACCCTCCAGTTACGGGATAAAATTTGGTCAATAACAATGCTCTTTGGTGATGTCGTGTGAATCATGAATGATCCTCTTATTAGTATCTTATGATGAGAGTATCTTTCTTGATCATGCCCAACAGGGAGCCAAGTATGAGTACCAATGGTATACCAAGTATGGGTGGGTGATGCGTGCAACATGTGGATATATGTGATCCTAGGTGCACGTGGTGCGAAGTGTACATGGAGAATTTTCTACAAGTGTGTGAATAGAAGCATAAGTATGGGAGACACATAAAAAAGGGGAACATGCGAAAATGGAGAAAAATATAAAAAAACATAACACCCATGTAAATAGAGTCTAGCCTTCAAAATAAAATCCCCAGCAGAGTCGCCACTGTGTCCATCCCCGATCCTCGCTGCGGGCGGGAGAGTGAGGATCCTAGGTCCCGCATGTCCCTCTCGGGAGCGCTTCGGTCGACGTCGTTGATGAGGTGAAAAATGTAGAGAGATGGAGTTGCCAGTCTATTTTACTCAAAACAGACAAAAGAAAGGGAGCCATCCCGAAGGACAACATCCAAAGACGCACTGATGCATGCGAAACCAAAATGATTCGAAAAGGGTCCGGAGGCTAAGTTACAAAATGGAAAGGTGTTAGGCACCCATTCCGCCCTTACGGTCTCTCATGGGTTTTTTGCTATTTTCCTTTATTTTTCCCGTGATATGTGTGCATGTGTATATATAGTGGATATAGAAATCCTCGACTTGTATCATGGAAGAGATAAAGCGAATCATCCGTAGGAAGGTTCATAAAAAATAATATTAAAAAATAGGATTTAGGCGATTATCCTTGCGTTGATCGTTATGATGGAACGATAACGTGTGTGGAATAATACGCCACTAAGATCAAATATATGCATATATAAATATATGTAATCTAAGAGAGCTGAGTTTAGAGAAAATAGATAATGAGAGAAAAAGTAAGAATAGGACTCGAGCCTCGAGTTTTACCCTGAGACGCCTACGTAGCCTATAGAGACATCAAAGTCCATGCAGTTCGCATAAAAAATGAGGGGGCGGGGTTTATCCCATAAATCCAATCGAGGACTTTTCTTTTTGTGTGTGTCTGTGTGTGTGTGTGTAAAAAGGTGTTTCAGTTGTGAGAAAAATGTAAGAAAAGTGTGAGAATTCCCATTTAGAATCTATGGGCAAACTTTGGGTTTTTATTCGTATGAAAATAAGAGATGTGCAATAATACTAAATAAAAAGTATATTAGGATATGTGAGATGAGAAAATAAAAGTGTTAAGTAATAAAATAAGTTAATGCGAATTTATGAGAATTTAAGGAGAGAATTGAGAAAATTGGACCTTCTTGAAGATCTTGAGCTTGATCTTGAATGTTGGAGAGCAACCCTTGCACTTAGATGATGATGGAGGGTAGTGAATTCACAAAATTTGATGAAGAGGATGATGAAAAATGAAGGTTGGAAAGGGATTTGGATGTGGAAATTACGCTGACTTCGAGAGAGGTTTCTTGGATTTGTTGAGAGTGATGCATTTTAGATCTGGGCTCCCTTGCAATGAGGTCAGGCCCTCCTTTTTATAGGCCCAGGGCATTGCCGATCGGCATAGCCCTGGTCCTTCCAATTGACAAGTGTGTTTAGGCACACTACCGATAAGCAGGGTCTGGGACCTGCAGTTTGGTAGGGTCTGGGACCTGCAGTTTGGCAGTTGTAATACCCCGTATTTTTATGCTTTCTAAATTTGGGGATTTATTAAATTTAATGTGAATTACTAATTTAATATAAATTCAAAAATTAATTATTTTTCTTTAATAATTACTAACGTGATGTGAGTTAGTAAGTATGGAAAACTTGTTAAATATTACTAATGAGCAAAGTAATATATGATATTGGTTCTATTAATCGTCACGGGTGAATAAAATGACAATTTTGGAAATTTAAGTCGGGACGCGCCTGTGTCGTGTCAGGACTAAATATTGATTAATAAAAGTGAATAAATTATAAATTGCTCGTATGATCGTTTTGAGTGCTCCAAAGTGTCCGGAAGGGTCGAGATAGTCAGAAAAGTGTACCCGGGGGTTTAGTTTGGGTCTCGGGGTGTTTTTAGTCTTCATTAGTACCCCGGGAGGGCATTTTGGACATTTCATAATTTTGGATAATTAAACCCACGAAAATTGAAAGGTTAAATCAGATGCCTGAGGTTGTCTTCTAGGGTTAACACAACCAAACACAAGTGACGACCATTAGAGAAGGAATGAGAGAGCTTGCCAAGGTGTTGTAGGCCAAAAAACCCTTTGTTTGTTCTGCCGTCGCCGCCAAACGATAGATCACGTCGCAAGGATCATAACCACACTGATTTCAGCACAAATCAGAGACCAAAAATTCCCAGGCAAGTATTTATCTTGCTTAATTTCGTTAATGCTTCATTCATGTTAGTTTAAGGTTGATTAGGATGGGTTCTATAAAAGAAAACCCATGTTGGAGATTAAAAAATTGCATGTTTAGTGATATAAATAATAATCTGGAAATCCCTTTCATATGTAGAGGTTGAACCACGAATTTATGATGGATTGGAAGTAGAAATTCTGAAAAAAGACTGATTAGAACAAAGTTAAAGAAATTTCTAGGGTTCATGAGATTTATATAAGTTTTGGCCCTTTAATCCATGAATATTGATGAAAATTCACATGCTTTGCGTAGGATATTGCTAATTTGGGTTTATAATGTTGGTAGTATGAAATTCTGGGAGTTTGGGTGTTAAAAATATGGATTTGGTTTATGTTGGATGATAGAACCCGTAACTGTTAATCTGCAGAATTTGGCATACATGTTTGATCGATCGATCGAACCAGGAGTGTCGATCGATCGACGCATCGATCGATCGACCCCTCATGGTAGACTTAGATTTCCCTTTATAGTTGAATTTAATTTAAATGTGTAATAATCCTTGGACATCCTTATTAAAAAAAATTGGGAGATAAAAGAAGACCAGTAGGACTTATTAAAAATATGAAACCTTAATGTAAGACGAGATTTACATTTTTCGGGGATGTTTATACATAAGGGACGATGGAATTATGTATTAAAGGGGGAGACGCGTAAGGTAGTTACGTTGGAAAATAAATAAGTACCTACTGAAATTATACTTGGGAGGATAGAAATCCACGAGTGTCACTTGATAAGCTGGAATAATCCCACAAATTAAGATAAGAGGCAAACGTTATACGCGATAACTAAATAACGAGGAAAAAGGATAAATGTCATAATTATGGGTTATGAGATGTAACTAAATTTGATATGGTAATAGTAGTATATTTATATGACTGTGTTTATGCATATATTATATACGTGTGAAAATCATGCTCGCGCTACTTGCTATCCCTGAGGTTACCGCGCTGGGACAGTCTCATCTCGATGAGCCTTTATGGGGGATATTGACTAGTACCCTAGAAGATAGAAATCCTTTTGTACAGGATATCGAATCGATAGTTCAGACGGTCCTAAGAGAGGTGTGGGCATGTACTGGCCTCTTAGAGACTTGGAATCTATGCTTCGCCTCAATATTGTTTGTGTCTGTGTTAGTACAGTTCGAGAGTGATTCCGAACTTGTATTTCCCTTAGTACGAGTGATACGGGGACTAGATAGTAGAGTATGCCCGCACCATAATTATTATGTGGGGTGCCGTAGAATATATATATTATGCGAGTATTTAATATATATATTAAATTCTGGAATTTGGGAACTATCTACTGTGTTTATGGTAAGTAAGAAAATGAATCATTATTTCAATTGGGGAACATGTGTTTGAAAATTATAATATGATACTGAGAAACTTTATTAGCAAATAAGGTTTAAATGAGAACTTTGTTAACAAATGAAATTAAGCTCTTACTCAATTGAATTTGTCAGTTTAAATCTTACGAGCAACCTAAGATAAGATAAGTTAAACCGTTGGTAAGGTTAGTGAGATAGGCGTGCATATTAGAAGAGAGGTGAGAATTTATCAAGGGAGTGCCGCACTAATATGTTGTTGCATTGGCCAGTAAACATTTTAAATACTTGCTAAACAAATTTTAAATCATTTTTTTTACAATCGGGCTCTGACCCATTTCCATTTTCTCTTCTCTCTTGTATATATATGTATATATTACAGGTGCCCAGCCACAAGGGCGTCTTGCATAGGATCCTTTGGAAGGAACGCGATGCATCTTAGGTGGGAGTTGCAGGCCTCTTGCTTAGACGACCTCATTTCTTGATTCCACTCCTAGCATTTATTTTATCCAGTTGGGCATGTGTTGCCCTTTCCCATTATTCGGTTGTTTTATTGGATGTTGTGATTCATTTATTTCCAGTATTTACACTTTGGATTTTATTACTGTCAGGATGTTTTCCTTTAAGTTTTAATGTTGGGATTTATTTGTTGAATGTTTAATTCTTTGGATTATATGTTACAGGATAATTGTTACGTGACTCTTTAAATTGTGAATTATGTAAATTTTTAAATGTTGGTTTATAAAAATAAAATTTGGAAAGTAATGTCTAAAATGGTTTTGACACTTAGCTTAATTATTTAGGGTGTTTAAATTGGAAAAGATTATTTTACGACAGTGATGCTAAGAATGAACCAACTTCTCACCTTGATTTTAATTTAATAAAGGAGTGATCGCCCGGTATTTAATTAGGCGGGGTGTCACAGGTGGTATTAGAGCATCAGGTTCTAGTGTCCTTAGGATCTGTACGGCTTATTTCGCCTGAACCCGGCAACAACCAACACCAATCAGTCCCAACTACCGAGCTCAACCCGTTGGCACCCATTTCGGCGACCCACGCCCCTTTCATCCGGACCCCTGACAACCCGTTCCTGTCTCGGAACTAAACCCGATCTCACCTGAAATAATGAGACCCATTTCCCTAAACCCGCGACCAACCCGAAATCCTCCCGTCGTGACCCAATCTCCGTCGGCCATACCACTTACCTGACTTGCCATTTACCCATCAAAAACCCATTTCATTTCTATGCCAACACGATTCCTACCTGCCAAAAATACCAAAACCCAAGCTAAAATTAAGACCAAACCAAGAATAACTAACCCACATGTCTTATAACCTTTTTACCCCTTTTACCCAAACTACCCCCACATGTGTTTTAACACCCTCACCTCATTCTTTCATTGCACTTGTGTGTCACATTCCTAAAATAACCCCCTCACCCCTCATGCACAATTACCTTACCCAATTTTCCCCTTGCTCCATGTGTCACACTATAAATTAAGAACTAAAAGCTCATTTGGAGAAAAATCAAGAGAGACTTGGAGAAGAAGAGAGACACTTTAGAGTAGAAAATAAATTAGGTAGAAATATTTGAAAATAGTTTTATTTTTATTTTTTTAGAGAATTCGTGAAATTTAATTGTGCGTGATTTGATTTGTATTGAAGAAGATAGAGTTCAAATTGTCAATTTCAAGGAGACTTGTTGAAGATTCGTTTTCTTTCTCTACTCTTTTATTTTATATGCCTTTGATTATTTGTTCATCATTTTTAATATCATGTTAGGCTAAAATCCCTTTTAAGGGTGGGGTGACCCATTATTTGATGTTAATCATAATTTAATTAATTAATTTAAATTAAATGTCCCTTTGATGATTAACTTTGCACTCTTACATTTTAATTTACGCCTCGAGAGAGGGTAAATGATTTTCGAGAGAAAATCGAAATTCTAGTTATAATACCCATTTTAGATTCGAACTAGAGATAGGGGTTTCTCAAGTGTGGTATTATTCCTTTAATTTCAACTCTAAGCTTACTTTTATGATTTAAACTAGTTTAAATCGATCGATCCTAGCTAGGGCTGTTAATTATTTCCGAAGTTTCGATTTTTCATATTTTCGATCCGTAATTTTCCGATTTTGGCATCATTTTTATATTTCCGATTTCCAATTTTTTCGATTTTCGAATTTTTCGAAATAAATTGGAATGGAATTGGAAATCATATTTAATTTTCCGAATTTCTGAATTTTCGACAGTAACATTTTTACATTTAAAATTTAGTTGTTATTAGTGTAATTAGGACCATCCGTTTAAATGAATCTTAACCCTCCATTTATACCATATATATACACACTAACACACTCTCAACCTAAAATCTAACAGCCGTTTCTCTCTCACATTTCAATCCCTCTATGAACACCTAGCCGCTTCTCTATCTCATTTCAACCCTCTCAAACGAGGCGCACACCTCAAGCGGCTCCCCCACGGTCGTCGCACACATCATCGAAAACTTTAGGTATCTTACAAACCCTCTCAAACTTTAGGTACGGTAATAAGATAACCCATGTTTGCAATTGACTTTTGAATAGCATTTGAAACCCTGCTTGCTAACAATAACCCATGTCTTCAATAACCCCCGCTTGCTAACAAAATAGCGTTTGAAACGCCTCTATTGAATTGAATCGTCAACACTGTTAAACAATAAACCCTTGTATTTGAATGCTGCTTTGAAAATAACATTTGAAATGCTATTTTGTTAATCGTCAACACTATTGACTAAAAACTCAACAGTAATGGTGAATGAACCCTGCTTGAAATATTAAATGTATGTTTTATTGTGATTTGGTGAACCCCGACTTTAAATTGATGGTGGTCTGTTTTATTGAAATTTGATGGACCCCCATTTTATTAATGGTGAACCCGAAAATTCCGATATTTTTTAGAATAATAAATATCCGAAAATTTCGAATATTCCGAAACAAAATTGTTTTCCGAAATTTATTTTTCCTAATTTGGAAAGGATTTTAAAATGCCAAAAATTTTGAAAATTTTTCCGAACACCCCTATTCCGATCCGATCCGGTCGAAACACACCCCTAATCCTAGCAGGTGATTTGTTAGATGATGTTTGGATCTACATTTCAATAGTTGTACGATTTGAAGCCCTTATACTTTTGACTCATTTGAGTCTAGACTGTATAAGAGCTCATCTAGTTTGGAAATGGTGACAAAATAGTGTCCATCCTAGAAACCAAAGAGCTTCAGAGATTGGGTTGCTTCTTCTTCTATCTATTATGTAATGATCCTAAGACTATAGCCATCACTCACACACTTAGAATTTCATTCTTGCATATCATATTGCACCCTTATGTGTTTTAATGTTGTGAGTGTGTTTAAATCCCTCAATTTGATTTTTAATAATTTTTTGGGAATTTAAAACATATTTTAAACAAGGTTTTCTTTAATTAAAATTTGATTTAAAAAAGTCTTGGGGTTATTATATAAATATGCATTGTTGTGTTTATTGGCCTAAAGTTACTCTGGGTAGAAACCGAAAGCGCTAAAGACTTCAGGGTTAGGTTTGTAATTACTTTGGGACGCGCGTTTACATTCATTCTCAGGCCTACACCTGGTGTCCTCTGATTGGCCTGAACTGTGTTTCTTTACTGAGACAAACCTTCGCGTGCTTTCAGCCCTTAGATCAACCCTTATCGATGGCCTGCATGTCTTTTGAGTGAATCCCAGTGTAAACCCTTTAACCAATCACAGCCTGTTTAATCCACCGCCTGTTGTGAGCCATTAGATTGTAGTCAAAGGAGCTTGACTCAATCAGAGCCCTTGATTTTGAACGAAGCTCTGGAATCTTCTTCTCTTCCTATTTAAAGGCCTCCCACTTCAGCCTTCGAAAGCTTTTGCCATTTTGAAAAGTCTCAGAAAATAGAGAGAGGAGAGAGAAGAGAGAAGTTAGAGAGAGAAACCAAACCCTAGTTAGAAACCCTAACTTCGTCAGAATACCTCAAAAACCTAAACCACTTACCTCTCCAGAAAAATACACCATAACCAAATAAACACCATCCTTAGTGTTTCTTGAGTTATGAGAGTTCGAGTTGAGTGATTCTTGGGTTGCTGAAATCCTTGTGTTCATAAATCTTATTTCCAACTTAGACATAGACTCAGATCTTGTTTCTCTTTCAATAGAAATCATAGATCTGAAGTTTTTCATGTCACAGCACACTTAGTTGCATTTATTTTCTCATCTTGAGAATTTCGTTGTTGATTACTTTCTGTTAAAACATTTTCTTCTTCAAAGATCAATAATAGATGTTTTTCTATTTCTGTTTTTACAAAACTTAACCTGACCTAGTGGGATTCGCACTTGGAGGGTTCTCAATCTCCATAATATTTTCAAAAGTGATTGAGAAAGGTCTTAACCGATTTCTTAAGCAAGATCTCCGTGGAATCTGGGTTTCTTTGAAAGGTCAAAAAGGTTCGTGGTTTTGTAAGAAAGAAAAATAACAAATACACTGCATATAGACTTTATATGTGATTTGTTAGGATCGTCTGTAACTAATAAGTGTGTGTGTGTGCATGCATGTGTTTTAGAACACTTCTCACAAACATCTTCACACTACAAACACTGAAAGTGTTGGCTATAAGATTGGGTGAACAATAAGTCGACGTAAAGTGCTGAAACAAAAGAAGAGTTGACAAACTGAGAAGACTACATCAACAAACAAGATCTGCAGAAAAGTTAAGGACGCCAGAGGGTACAATCCTGAACTTGTATAGATTTGTTTTTGTGTGCATGTTAGTTAAATAGGTTGTAACTCATATATTTGTTTTAGTGATTGTTTTTGTTTTACTCCGTAGAGGGAGTCGTGGATGTTTCCTCAAGGTTGAGGTTTTACCACGTTAAAAATACTGAGTATCAATATTTCTACATCTTCTCATCCCATTCTGTTTGTGTGCTGAGTTTAAAACATTTTAAACTGTTTACTAAAACTTGTTATCAAATCTTGTCCATATCTCGTACATAAATTTTGTTAACACATCTTGTGTTCAAAATCGTTTTGATTTTAAGTAAAGAGTTTCTTCAACAAACTTTCGGAGTTGCTTAAATAGTTTATTTTCATAAACGGCTTTGGCAACGTTATTTCAATTGGTATCAGAGCATTTGGTGAACTTCTTTCAAAAAGATCCTGAGTTTCTGAAACTGTTTTCTCAAAATCAATTATGGACGAGAAAAACGAAAGATATGGTAACTTGACCAGACCTCCAGTCTTTGATGGAACCAATTTCTCTTACTGGAAAGTAAGAATGATTGCTTTCATTTAAGGAACTTTGGGAGATGATGTCTGGGATATCATTGAAAATGGATACTTTTATCCAACTAAACCAGCCACTGATGGAAGCAATGATAGGATTAAGAAAATATTGAGTGAGTTTACTCAAGAAGAGAAACAGGTTTCTCGAAATAATAACAAAGGCAAAAACGCTATATTTATGTCTATTAACGAACATGAGTTCAAGAGAATCTCATCTTGTACCACTTCCAAGGAAGCATGGGATACCTTGATTACTGCCCACGAAGGAGACTCTAGGGTAAAAGCTGCTAAGACTCAGATGTTAATCCAACAGTATAATACCTTAATCATGTCTGAATCGGAATCTTTTGATGACTTCTACATGAACCTTACTGATATTGTCACTAAACTTCATGCTAATGGTATAACTTATGATAGACAAGAAATTGTCTCTAAAATTCTGAGATCATTACCACAGAAATTTGACAATAAAAGATATGCTATTGAGGAGATGTGTGATATAAATCTTACTCCTGAATTACTCAGTAGCAAATTAAGAACTGTGGAAATGGAATTGGAGTTTAAGAAACAATTGACCCACACTAATAGGAAACATGCCAATTCCAATCTTAGCTTTACTTCTAAGATGACAAAGCCTGAGTTAAACACCCCTAGTAATGATTCTGATGAGGACTGTGACTTAGAAAGTCTAGATAATCAGATTGCCCTGATGACAAAACAATTTAAGAAAATTGTTAAATTTAGAAACAGTGTTGCAAATAGACAGGGCAAGTCTAATTATACTACTCCTTCAAATCACAAACCGCATGAGAAACCTCATGACAAACAGAACAAGGACAACACAAGACCTCACAGAGACCTCAAGAAGACTGAATGCTATAGATGTGGTAAACTAGGACACATTGCTCAAGACTGTAGAGTTAATTTAAATGCCCAAAACAAACACTCTAGAGCCAACATCTGCAAAACCTGGGATGACTCAAGTGATTCTGAGAATGAGGAACCTGAGACATCTGATGGTTTTGATCCTTGTTTATCTTTCTTTGCCAAAATCATATATAATGATGATATGCCTGTGCTTGATATTGAGGATGAGTCTAGTAATTCTAGTTCTGTTATCTTGCATCATACCTTAACTGGTTTAGATGCTTTACTTACTGAGAACATTAATACTTCTTCTTCGGGGTGTGTGAGTCAAAGGGGAATCGATAATGCTGATGTCAATGGGTGCGTGAGTTTAAGAAATGAAACCTTAAGGGTCACTTCACACACCTCACTTAGTGACTCAGATAATGATGATCTCCCGGATATACACACTCTATATACTAAAACTCTTAAGAAAATCACTAGGCTAGAAAAGATTGTGAAAGATCTTACCAAAAAGCTAGAGGATCTAAGCCTAATGGTAAAACTGAATGCTGAAGAGTATACTACACAATGCATGTCTCATGACAATGAAGTTAAAGTGTTTGATGAAAAACTGAAAACTTTGACTGAAGCTAATGAAATTCTGGAGAAAAAATATAAAGGGACATTATTAGAATTGGAACAAACAAAAGAAAAGACAGCAACTGTTTTCAAAAAATTTGCCAAATTTGAAAATAATTCAAACTGTTTTGATGGATTTGTTGCTGATTCTAAAACCAATTCTGATGATAGAACTGGAATAGGGTTTTGCCCCAATTTAAAGACACAAACAAAATATGTTGAACCTATCAAGTTTGTGTCAGGAGGCAAAAGACCTATTGAAACATGTCCAGACTTTCACTCTCTGAAAACTAAGTTTGACCATCAAAACATTGACACTGAAAATGCAAGTTGCTCTAAGCATGAAAGTTTACCAAAGGGAAAATATGTCTGCCCCCCTATTAGGAAAAGTGAACCTGCCTTCAAACCTGTGCTACCTAGGAATAAAATTCAGCCTCAAAATTTCTCAAAACCTTTGTTTAGAGACTTTAATAAGGAAAACCCCATTCTGAGCAATCTTTATTGCTCCTATTGTGATATATACGGTCATTCCTTCGATAACTGCTATGCTAGGAGACTGATTAAACCTGTCTACAATTCTTCCATATATCCTAACTTTAACTACTCTAGGAGGAGTCGTAACAACTATGTCCTTCCCAGGCCACCAGACAAAAACTCTAACTATAGGAATAGAAAGACTAAACCTAAAAGGACATTTACTAGAAGGATTACCAGAAACTTTTCTAAATCAAATGCTCAGGAATTCAAATTTATTCAAAATCATGCGCAAAATGTTTTTCAACATAAATCTAATGCTCGCAAATTTTATCAAATGAGAGCAAACAAGCGCAAACTAAAAACCAGGGCAATTTGGATTAGAAAAGATGATCTAGCACCCCAGATGAAGTGTAACATTGTTGTTTCTGCTCTAAAAGCTGAACTTACAACTTCTGGTTGGTACTTGGATTCTGGATGTTCCAAGCATATGACAGGTGATGATACAAAACTTTTGAATAAAACCCACTTTGATGGTGGGAAAGTTGTTTTTGGTGATGGAGTATCATCCCAGATCATAGGCAAAGGAACCCTTAAAGAAAAAGGACTTCCTGTTCTTGATAATGTTCTCTTAGTTAAAGGTCTTAAGGCTAATTTACTTAGCATTTCGCAATTTTGTGACTCAAACTATACTGTTACCTTTTCAAAGAACAATTGCAAGATTTTAAATGAAAAGGGAGAATGCTTAATTACAGGATTCAGGACTCCTGACAATTGTTACACTGTCATGTCTAGTTCTGAAATCTGTAATGTTGCCAGAATGGATGACAACGAGATATGGCAAAACAGAATGGGTCACATTAATTACGAAAATTTGAGTAAATTGTCTTCTCAACAAATAGTTAGAGGTATACCAAAAATTAAACATATTCATAACATTGTCTGTGGTCCCTGTCAAGAAGGAAAAATTGTTAAAGCACCTCATAAAAGGGTTAAAGATATCCTTACCTCTAATCCCTTAGAACTCATCCATATGGACCTAATGGGTCCTTCTCAAACTGTTAGTCTTTGTGGACACAGTTATATTCTAGTTATGGTTGATGACTTCACCAGATTCACTTGGGTAGCTTTCTTAAAACAAAAATCCGATACCTTTCAAACTTTTTTAAAGATTCTTTTACGGATTGAGAATGAGAAAGACACTCAAGTGAATAGAATCAGAAGTGATAGAGGTGGTGAATTCAAAGACACTGGTATTGTAGAATATTGTGACTATAATGGTTACAAACATGAGTTCAGTGCTCCTAAGACCCCTCAACAAAATGGAATAGCTAAGAGAAAGAATCGAACTCTTCAAGAGATGGCACGTGTCATGCTCCATGCTAAGAACTTACCTAAGTATTTTTGGGTAGAATCTATTCGTACAGCTTGCCATCTTATTAATAGGGTCTATCTTAGAAAGAATTCCAAACAAACATCTTATGAACTTTGGTACAATAAAAAGCCTAATCTTAAGTACCTTAGAACCTTTGGTAGTACCTGCTATGTGTGCAAAGATAGGGAACACTTATCAAAATTTGAGAGTAGAGGAGATAAAGCCATATTCTTAGGTTATTCACCTAACAGTAGAGCATATCGAGTGTATAATCTTCGCACTAAGACCTTAATGGAATCCATCAATGTAATTGTTAGTGACACTACTGCAGAAAGCAAGACTAGTGAATTAACTATACAAGAAGAATCGTCAAACATTTTAGAAAATGACTTTTCTGAAATAGATAATTCATTACCTATTGAGTCACCTGAAGTACCTAACTGGGTTTCTAAAGATCATCCCATAAACAACATTGTTGGTAACCCTACTGAACCAGTACGTACAAGATCCCAACTTAGAAATTATGCTCTCTATGCATGCTTTGTTTCTCTTGTGGAACCAAAGAATGTAAATGAGGCATTGAATGACTCTCACTGGATTTCTGCTATGCAGGATGAACTTTTACAATTTGTCATTCATATTGTATGGTATCTTGTTCCACGTCCTGATCACAAAAAGATTATTGGCACTCGTTGGATTTTCAAAAATAAAACTGATGAAAATGGGATGATAATTAGAAACAAAGCTAGACTAGTTGCTCAAGGTTACTCCCAAATAGAAGGACTTGATTTTAATGAGACGTTTTCTCCTGTTACTCGTTTAGAATCAGTTCGTCTGCTTCTTGCTATAGCTTGTCACATGCATTTTACATTGTATCAAATGGATGTCAAATCTGCGTTCCTTAATGGAATACTTGCCGAGGAAACCTATGTAGAACAACCTAAAGGGTTCATTGACCCTAATTATCCTAATCATGTATTTCGGTTGAAAAAGGCTTTATATGGTCTTAAACAAGCTCCTAGAGCTTGGTATGAACGCCTGTCCAGTTTTCTGCTGGACAAAGGTTTCAAAAGAGGTGGAAATGACCAAACCTTATTTGTCAAACATTTTGGCAAACACATTACTATCGCTCAAGTCTATGTAGACGATATCATATTTGGATCCACTTCTACCTCAGAAGTAAAATCTTTTGCTGAAATTATGAGTAAGGAATTTCAGATGTCCCTTATGGGGGAGTTACAGTTCTTCCTAGGTCTCCAAGTCAAACAACAACCAGATGGATTATTTCTTTCGCAGACTAAGTACGCATTAGAGATAGTTAAAAAATTTGGACTCGAGAGTGCTAAAAGTGCTAAAACGCCTATGAGTACTACAGAAAAATTATCTAAAGATGAAAATGGAAAATCTGTAGACTCTACCTTATATCGTAGTATGATTGGCACATTACTATATCTGACTGCCTCGCGTCCTGATATCATGTATGCTGTTTGTGTTTGTGCGCGTTATCAAAACAACCCCAAGGAGAGCCATTTAAACGCTGTTAAACGCATAATTAAATATGTTAAAGGCACTCTAAATTTAGGAATTTGGTACACTAATGACACACCTAGCACTATTATTGGGTACACTGATGCTGACTGGGCTGGGTGTACTGATGATAGTAAAAGCACTTCAGGCGCATGTTGTTATATTGGTAATAACTTGGTAGGATGGAGTAGTAAAAAACAGAACTGCACATCTCTCTCGACTGCTGAATCTGAATACATAGCCGCCGGTAGCTGTTGTGCCCAATTATTATGGCTTAAACAAATGCTAAGTGATTATGGTATTCTAGAACCCACACTTCATCTCTATTGTGATAATCAAAGTGCGATTAATATTTCTAAGAACCCTGTTCAACACTCGCGAACCAAGCACATTAAAATCAGACATCACTTTATTCGTGAATTAGTTGAAACCAAGGAATTAGAAATCAATTATCTTTCTACTGATCTACAACTTGCAGATTTATTTACCAAACCTCTTGATTATAATAGATTCATTTCTTTACGTAAATCTATTGGTATGATTTGTGTTGAGTAAATACCTGTCATTTTTTTTAAGTTCCTTCCCTTTGTCCATTTGAGACAAAATGGGGGAGAAATTTGAGTCTACTGCATATACTAAAAAGCTTGATCTTAGTAATTCTTTGCAGGTATTCTTCTTGTACAGTCATTCTTTATTGTAATAATAGGATGTTAAACTGTATATAGTTGAGTTATGTAATTTTGGCTTTCTAGGATTTGGGTAGATAGATCTTTTATAGGAATAGGATTTTCTTATTTGTTGTCGCCCTACGAGTTTAGATAACTCAAAGGAGATTTTGTCTCATATTTCCAAAGGGGGAGATTGAAGCCCTTATACTTTTGACTCATTTGAGTCTAGACTGTATAAGAGCTCATCTAGTTTAGAAATGGTGACAAAATAGTGTCCATCCTAGAAACCAAAGAGCTTCAGAGATTGGGTTGCTTCTTCTTCTATCTATTATGTAATGATCCTAAGACTATAGCCATCACTCACACACTTAGAATTTCATTCTTGCATATCATATTGCACCCTTATGTGTTTTAATGTTGTGAGTGTGTTTAAATCCCTCAATTTGATTTTTAATAATTTTTTGGGAATTTAAAACATATTTTAAACAAGGTTTTCTTTAATTAAAATTTGATTTAAAAAAGTCTTGGGGTTATTATATAAATATGCATTGTTGTGTTTATTGGCCTAAAGTTACTCTGGGTAGAAACCGAAAGCGCTAAAGACTTCAGGGTTAGGTTTGTAATTACTTTGGGACGCGCGTTTACATTCATTCTCAGGCCTACACCTGGTGTCCTCTGATTGGCCTGAACTGTGTTTCTTTACTGAGACAAACCTTCGCGTGCTTTCAGCCCTTAGATCAACCCTTATCGATGGCCTGCATGTCTTTTGAGTGAATCCCAGTGTAAACCCTTTAACCAATCACAGCCTGTTTAATCCACCGCCTGTTGTGAGCCATTAGATTGTAGTCAAAGGAGCTTGACTCAATCAGAGCTCTTGATTTTGAACGAAGCTCTGGAATCTTCTTCTCTTCCTATTTAAAGGCCTCCCACTTCAGCCTTCGAAAGCTTTTTCCATTTTGAAAAGTCTCAGAAAATAGAGAGAGGAGAGAGAAGAGAGAAGTTAGAGAGAGAAACCAAACCCTAGTTAGAAACCCTAACTTCGTCAGAATACCTCAAAAACCTAAACCACTTACCTCTCCAGAAAAATACACCATAACCAAATAAACACCATCCTTAGTGTTTCTTGAGTTATGAGAGTTCGAGTTGAGTGATTCTTGGGTTGCTGAAATCCTTGTGTTCATAAATCTTATTTCCAACTTAGACATAGACTCAGATCTTGTTTCTCTTTCAATAGAAATCATAGATCTGAAGTTTTTCATGTCACAGCACACTTAGTTGCATTTATTTTCTCATCTTGAGAATTTCGTTGTTGATTACTTTCTGTTAAAACATTTTCTTCTTCAAAGATCAATAATAGATGTTTTTCTATTTCTGTTTTTACAAAACTTAACCTGACCTAGTGGGATTCGCACTTGGAGGGTTCTCAATCTCCATAATATTTTCAAAAGTGATTGAGAAAGGTCTTAACCGATTTCTTAAGCAAGATCTCCGTGGAATCTGGGTTTCTTTGAAAGGTCAAAAAGGTTCGTGGTTTTGTAAGAAAGAAAAATAACAAATACACTGCATATAGACTTTATATGTGATTTGTTAGGATCGTCTGTAACTAATAAGTGTGTGTGTGTGCATGCATGTGTTTTAGAACACTTCTCACAAACATCTTCACACTACAAACACTGAAAGTGTTGGCTATAAGATTGGGTGAACAATAAGTCGACGTAAAGTGCTGAAACAAAAGAAGAGTTGACAAACTGAGAAGACTACATCAACAAACAAGATCTGCAGAAAAGTTAAGGACGCCAGAGGGTACAATCCTGAACTTGTATAGATTTGTTTTTGTGTGCATGTTAGTTAAATAGGTTGTAACTCATATATTTGTTTTAGTGATTGTTTTTGTTTTACTCCGTAGAGGGAGTCGTGGATGTTTCCTCAAGGTTGAGGTTTTACCACGTTAAAAATACTGAGTATCAATATTTCTACATCTTCTCATCCCATTCTGTTTGTGTGCTGAGTTTAAAACATTTTAAACTGTTTACTAAAACTTGTTATCAAATCTTGTCCATATCTCGTACATAAATTTTGTTAACACATCTTGTGTTCAAAATCGTTTTGATTTTAAGTAAAGAGTTTCTTCAACAAACTTTCGGAGTTGCTTAAATAGTTTATTTTCATAAACGGCTTTGGCAACATTATTTCACGATTGTTGAAATTAATTTTCTAAAATGTTATTATAAAAATTACATTTGCAACGAGAGTTGATTTGTGATTTTGATACTAACTTGGGATAATTAATTTTAATGAATTAATTAATTTTAATTAACTATAGTATAGTGTGTCATCCTATTCCTTGTTAGTCCTCACTTTTATTACCTCACCCATCTCATATTTTAGATTTTTATTTAGTTAGATTTAATTACTATCTTCACTTACTTTTATTTACATCTTTGATTTAGTTTAAATTCACTTCATCTCAAAATTGTTTTAATATTTGAAAAGGCTAAAAAAATAGAAAAAGAGAATAATAAATAAATTGAATTAGATTTGTTTTCCTCTCATTTCACTCCTTTGATGTGGATTGATACCTCACTTACCACTACACTTTAGATTGTTATATTTTGTAGATGTTTGAGATTTTTTATTAGAGGACTTTTCAAGCAACGACGCGAAATATAAGCAAAAGTTTGTCTATTAGTTGGCTTCATACTAGCAGTAGTTAGTAAATCAATACAACAAAGGGATCAATCCAACGAAGTTCCATGTGGGGGATTACGTCCTCAGGAAGGTTCTTAGTAGCGCTGTAAAGGCGTCGGACGGTAAACTAGGACCCAACTTGGAGGGACCATTCAAAGTGATCATAGATTATCTCCAAGGATTATATTACATAGAAACAATGGAGGGAAGAGAAATACCAAGAGCATGGAATGCAGTCAGCCTCAAGAAGTTCTATTTTTAGTTTTATCTTTCAGCACTTAGTCTTTGCAAATTTTTATTTCAAAACTCATATTCCTCGCAGTTTATTATTTTAGTTATGAATAAAGGCCTTTCGTCTTTTCACTCAATCTCTTAACTATTTAACTGATGTAAATTTTTTCCAAATTAACAGGATTAAAATTGGAATTAATCTTTGAAAGTGACGACCAGACTTTAAATTAATTACAATGGTAATTTGGCTTACTATAATTAATAATTAAAGTTCTCAAGTCCTTGTTACAACCAACACATGCGTTCTCACGACTTTCCCAGGAAAGATGAAGCCCTAGGGGGGATCCCTAGGTAGTAAACCAACTATGTTTTGTCAGATAAAGTACTGCACGGGTGGACTGCGTACAGACTAGGTGCATTTTTTTATTGTCTTCTCTAGGCCTAAGGCAGTGTGACGACACGAACTACAAGGTAAGATAGACATATATAACACATGCTTGGCATAAAGGAATGGAAAAGTGCATAAAGATTTCTAATAATTTAACTTTTCAAACAAATTCCTGATTACAATAGATACATATTACAAAATTATTACACATAGTACACAAATTATCACAACTGTTTATCATCGGCTGGCAATAAACTTCTCCATTGGCTTTCTTTGACTATCATTAGGATTAGGTCGGTATTCATCGTCTCTATCATAACCTTCTAAGTAGCTCTCAACAAGCTTAAGGGGAATGGCATCCAAGGGGACCCACATCTCATCTCGCCCAAAGGGAGGTCGTCGGTATGTTGGACATTCAACATGGTACATATACCAAAGTTGAGAGTCCTTGGGTTATTTAACAACTTTGAGGGCATTCATCTTGCCGTTCTTATAGGCGACATCTTAGGCTTCCTATAGTCTCGTAGAGCATCTTGCCATCCCTCAACATAGCCTGCTGAGTAGGCAGCTCAGGGGCCATTCTGAAGAGATATCTTAGCTTCTTCACGTTACGATTAAGCCCTATAATCATCAAATTTCCAGTATGGACTTTATCCTCGGCCTTAGTAAGTCTCTTTTTCATATCATCATTCTCAGATTAGACCAGGGCACTGAACTCCCCCATCTCCTTGGCTTCTACAAGTTGAGACCTTAAGCCTTTTATCTCCTTTTGCATAGAAAAGCCCACATCTTCAAAGTTATTTAGGTTGTCCTTCAGTTTGGTGACCAAGGTGGACTGATCCTTATAAGCTTTAGTCTTTTTCTTTAGGGCTTTGTAAGCTATAAAAAATTCTCGGTGATCTTGGTCATTGCATCCCTCCCAAGAAGTTACTGGAAAAGTAGGGAATCTCCTCAGTAACATGCAACAATAGAAAAGCAGACAAGACAGACAATAATTCAACAAAGACCTTCTGAACAATACAAACAGTCTATTTGACGGAATAACTTATTCATTAATTCATAAACAAAATGGGCGAGGCCCTTACAGTCTAACAAAAAAAAAGGGAGTATAAAGTACAAGCAAAGACCCTAGAAACTAAAGGCCTCATTTCTTCACTTGTTCCTTGGCCTCAACTTCTTTCCCTTTCATCTCCACCTTCTTGGCATGATCTGTAAGGTTGCTGGTAGAGGGACCCTCATGGTTTTTTTAGGAGAACCATGGTGATTCTCGTCGAACAACTCAGACTCAGTAGGAACTCCAACTGTCCATAACTCTTGATCTCAGCCCTTCTTAAAGCTAGCCTTTCGATCATATACTATCTGGATCCTGATCAACATAGGCCCCATCCTGATCATCATATACTATATGGGATATAAGGGACTTTCCCTTCTCCTTTTCCTCTTCATTCTTATTAGCCTTTTTCTTCTCTTTGGTAACCAGACCGTGGTCATCATCTTTGGAGGATTCAATTTTAGTCCTCTTTTAGGACTTAGCCTCGGGGGAGAGGGGGACATCATCATCATCACTCAACAAGAGAAACCTCATCCTAGGATAAGTCATGAATTCTCTTCATCTGGAAGAATGGAGTTATCATTAAGGGACTCATAGGAGGATGTGACTTTCTCATCAGAGATGAAAAGATCAGGAATATCGTCTATCGGGTGAGCAATGAAGCTGCTGGTAGTGTTTTTACTCTAAAAGAAAGGAGGTTGATCTTGGGTGTTTGCCAACAGGAATGTAATCTTTCCCCCCTCGAAGCTTTAAATAAGTCAGCAACGTTGATGTCATTGAGGGAAGGCTCCTTGTTCTTCTTGAGAGTTGCTCAAAGACACAACAAAGGGCATTATTAGTAATAATATAGCGGAGTAATAAACAAACACAAGAAAATAAGGAACAAGTATTATCCTATTTTACCCACCATATCTGGTCACATAAACCTGGTGTGTTCTTCGCCCTCAAAGAGCAGTGGATATTGCCAATTTTTGGCAATAAACCCCCGATCCTAATATCCCTTATTGTAATCAAGGAGGTTTATGACCAACACCCTATAGTCCTTCCTTTCCTTCAAGTGAAGAAGGACATCTGTGGTATGAGACCAGGTGTAGAAATACATGATCTCTGGGTTACCAAGATTGGTCCTATAGTTATCTTTTATCCTATTTACGCATTGATAATACACCATGTATTGGGGGAACATTGGATTGAGACCACCCTGAAGAACTAAAAAAAACTCAAAAAAGAAAGGGTTTGGGGGAAAAGTCAATCCCCCTAGACCACATGAAGGGTGTGAATCCAGTGCTCCCATCAATGGCTCTAAAATCTCTTGTTATGGGGGCAAAACCAATTTGACCCGGGATGGAATAGAATATGTTTCTCTAAAATAATCTACATTTTTGACATGGTATGTGTTTTCCATTCCCAGAAAAATAAATTATGATAACTGAAGAAAATAGAGATGGCAAAGAATAAAGCTACAAAGACAAAGAATAATAAATAAGATGAAGATGAAGACACTTATAAAATGGATGAATGCAAATGAGGGCTCCGAGTCTTTTAGCATGAAGGAGAAAGCAGAGATGGTAGTTGAATGATGAGTGTAGAAGCAAAAAGAAATTTAAAAGAGTGTGTAAAATCATAAGGTACACGAATCAAAGCAAGTTTTGTCACTTCACTTTCTCCTCGTACGAGCGTACACTTATAACTATAGATTACTTATAAGTTTATCCCCCGATGCGAATTCATTAGAAGAAAGTGGGCTTTTGACAAGTAAAATCCTCTTGCCTAATTTTGGAATTAATTTAGACATGAATTGTAGGGAAAATTGAGGGAACCAAACCATAATTGGACATAACTCAGGCCTCCCGACCAAGCTTGATAGCGCTTGACGTACGCCCACCCCAATATATAAATGAAAAGAAGATAAATACCAATATTTATCACGTGGATAACTACAAAACAATTATCATTTGAATAAGATCACATTAGTTACCAAAAATCTCAAACAAGATATTAAGGGAACCACCATAAGATCCAATAGCAATCCAAGGAAGTTCTTTGAACAATCGAACCACTATAGTTTTGAACAACTATCCTCAGGGCCAAGGACGATGTAATTTTCATACTTTGAGAGAAGCTAATAAAAATACAGTGACCTTTCCATGGACGTAAACAATTTGCCGAACAACATATATTTGTGTGTAGCGTGTGACATCTGCATGCTTTTTCTTTAATTGCTTTATAGATTCCATTAATTGTGAATATTTGTACTCACAGGGTTCATCTTACCCAACTCTTCTAAAAGTCTAACCAGACATGATCGTAATAACTACTCATGAGATTATTGAATTTCATGTAGACATGATGAAGAAATAATGATAAAAATGCATAAAATAAATATTACCAAATATGGAGAAATTAAGTTATGCTTAAGAAGAAAGCTCGAATGAGAAATCAGAAGAATAATAAGCTCTCCATTGAACTTTTTAGTGCAAGAATGTACGGTAATTGCTCTAAGAAGTTCCTAATGTTTTCTTGCGTGACAATGAGTGATATAATAATTCCTAACAGGTTTTTACAAGGGTTAAGAAGTCCTCATATACTCAAACTCTTTTAGCTAAAAGATAGGAACAAATAAAAATTCCTATCTTGGACCGAAACCATTGGGAGAAATCATACCGAACCGAACCCATAGGGAAAATCGATTCGCATAGGGCACTGAACCGGTTCGGTTCTTTTCTCTGCCTAAGCTTACCTTGTTTGATCAAATTTCTCTTATTTACCACTTTGCCATCGAATTTTCTTCTAAACTTCAAACATGCATAATTTTTTATCCGTATCTCGGATCGGGGTTCCATTTCTTCCAGTGTACTCGTGACTTCAAGGTTTTCAACTTTTCAATTAGATCCTCCTCTGGGTTTCGATTGGAATATTATGAAATAAACCTTGAATTTTCTTTCTTTCGATTCTTTCACCATTTTAGTTTCTCTCTCGCGTCCCCTTGCACGAATTACCAGTAAAATATGAGAGAAATACACAAAATTCGAAATACTAGCTGAAAAGAGTTAGTATCATAAGTATGAGATAAAGCCGAGCATTGTACGGGACCGTAAAACTACTAAAATTAAGGGAATAAATATAGAATATTTATGCCTAATCAAGTCATTACAGTTGACTATATTAAATGGAACAATAATTTATCATATCCCCTTACTAAAGGTCTTGTTAGAGAAATGATATATTTCACCTCAAAAGGAATGGGACTAAGGTGTATAAAATAAATCAACAATATTTAATGGGAACCCAACTTATGTCTTGAAAATATAGACAAAGTTCAATATAGTACTAATAAATTAAATGATAATTATGGAACACTAGGAACTTATATGTAAAAGTTCATTCCTATGTGCCTAGTGTTGGTATTCTTAATGATAGAGGATTAAGTTTACTTTTTAATAAATCATATAAATGTGACTCACATAATCACTGAAGTTGATTTACCTATATGAGTGATGAATGTGTGACCTCTTTCTATGGAACTAAGACCGATTCTAAAACACTCATTAAATTATGATGATCATAAGGCCATGAATGTGCATGCTAATAGAACACTCTTCAACACATAGATCAGAATGTGTAATGATTCAGGCTCATGTCAAAGGGTCCTTGGCTTAAGATACGTTCATCACAGCACCTTGATAGAGCTTTGAAATATTTTCACTGAGTGGATGTTCAATTACAAAAGACACTTCTCATTTATGTACCAGATTTCAGCGATAATGCCAAAAACCCTATTACTGTCCATGTACGCTTGTATCTTAAATTCCTTATTTATGTGTATTTTAAGATGGTGGGGGAATGTTAGAATTTTTAAAATATAATTTAGTATTAAATTGTATGATTGAATTTTTAGTTTAGGAATATAATTTAGTATAAATATTGTGTAAATGAGTTTTTATTTTGGGGATTTTATATTGGGTCTTCTAGTAGAGAGAGAGGCAAAGAAAGTAGGTGTAAATGAGGTGGGTGTGGTTTAAATGTCCCACATAGAAACTTTACAAGAAAGTGAAAGCGTATATAACTAAAAGACAAAGTATAACTATCAGTCTTCTTGTCAAAGAGGCTATAATATAGTGCTTTGCGGTGTTGCAAAGCAGCACCAATTGTGACACGTGGCCCGTGTTCGCGCGACGTGCAAAAGGTCAATTGGTCGACTTAGGTCACATTGGTCACTTTGATGGCGCACTTAGTACTTAGCAAGTGCGCATCGCCGCTCGAAGCGTGGGAGCCTAAAGTTTTGTCAAAGTCAACCAGATCGGCGGTTGTGGTTAATTGACCTGATCGAAGAATGTTATAACCCAAGGAGGTTGATTTGAACTATTGGATTGACTCGGGATGATTTGTTTAGGATGTGTCCATTAATTTACAATAAGACGCCAAATATGGACCATGAGGTCAAAAGAATTCCGAAAGACTTGATCCAACGGCTTCCGAGTTGCGCACCTGAAAGGAGGTGACTGTCGATGAACAACTACCAAAATGGATATAAAAAGAGTTACATGCCTCTATTTTGAACATAAAAAATTGATCTCTTCTACTCTCTGTGTCCTTTACCTTTTTGGCATTATCGAGTTAACATTTCAAAGTGTTCTTGGTTTGATCAAATCGTACATAGTTTGCATCAAACAAGTAACATAATTGCATTGTATCCTGAAGAGAAATTTCTACTATTAACTCCACTGTGTACTCACGGCTTTCATCTGGAACGGAAGAAATATTGCCTAAAAAACAGCGTTCCTAGAATGTGCCTTGTAGTAACTTGAGTTCATAATTTATTTTATTACTATTCCGTCATAAATTTCCAACACCCAAGACCATCAAATTATGATTACTATATATACTTCGAATTTTTTCAAGACTTAAATAAACAATAATGGTCATCCCAAGGTCCAGAAAAACAAAGAGTTAGTCTAGATTCACTATTTTGATCCAGTGACTCACTTCATGCCAATTTTGACCTCAAATACTTTGTCATTTGTAAAAAATCAAGACACAATAGTTATATATCATTTAATTATGAATCAAAAGGAAAAAAAGTTATCCAATTAAAGATATGAGCCAAAACTTATGGCTAAAATAAAAAACTTCTTCAAAGATTGCCCTCATTTAGATTTCATGACTGTACAGTCAAATGTGTGCCCTAGCATCCCTTATAAATAGGGGGACAATTTCCATTCATTCCAAGCCATTCCTCTTATATTGGGAGAGAACTTTAGAGCGATAGATACTACTCTGTAAATAGATTTCGAATTAGAAAAATATTTTATATCTCTAAAATATAATTCTAACGAGAAGGGGTGAAAGTGGGAGAAAGATAAAGAGCCTAGATCTCTTAAAAAGTCTTAGAAGAGATTGAAAACAACCTCTAGAATTTGGAAGCCAAGCTTTTTGAAGTTATTATCACACTCCATGGAACCGAAGGTCTACTAAAACTTAGGGTTATATATGATGCTCTATAGCTATTCTTCTAACTTTATGTATTGCTGACTACTAAGGGGAAGTGGTTACCCAGAAGATTTACCCCTCTCTATTTGAATATCATTCCACTAAACTATGTTGATTTTGATTCTGTCGTAGGCAGATATGTAGGTAGAGTAGGGTGTCCATCACTCCAGTAAGATATTGAATATATATATATATATATATATATATATATATATATATATATATATATATATATATATATATATATATATATATATATATATATATATATCACTGTGTGTGTGTTTCAAACCTTTATTATATAAATATTAAAATTAAAGAAGGATTAAAATAAAAAAAAATAGTATGTTAGAGAATCACTTGACCTAAGGACTTCACCTCATATTTTTATTTTAACGTTAAAAATGTAAACTGTAAATTTTTCATCAAGAACATTTGTACATATATATGAAGCATTATGTGGAGTGGAAATCTTTTATGTATAGACAAATCAAGATGAAGGATCCATTAAGAAATTTATAGATTATATGGACTTTGAATCGACTAGTGAGAGTACTTAGGCCTCAATAAGACCTCTATTTGAGTGTGAAAGTTCAACATTTGTACATATTTATTCTGTTGTTTATATTTTCTATGCAATCTGTTTTTATCGCACAATACAACTTACGTACATACTTAACTATTTTAGTTTTGTATTATAACATGAAAATATAAATGCATACATCAACATTTGAAATCGAAAGAGAAAAGTGGGTGCCTAAGACCATCCCACTTCCTAACATAGTTCCCAAACTCCAAATTTTTAGTTGAGTTAACATACTTGCACCAAATTCTCATAACTGAAAAGGAAGATAGACTATGTGTTGATTTATTCAACGGATATTCTTATACCTTTGGTGTATAAAGACTTGGTTTTTAGTTATATATGAATTACATGATATTTACCTCAGGTGATGTGTTTACTTTCAGTAGTAAAACTGTAACTTGGAGGAGTGTGAAGCAATCATGTATTTCTAAATCCACCATTTAGAAAAAAAGTTATTTCCACTTGGGGGAACTAAAGATTCTATATGGATCAAAAACTTCCTAACTGATATGGTTGAGGTTCCTTTAGTGTAATCGACCATTACATTGTATTGTGTTAATAGTATAAAGATTGCAAGTTTGAGAGAACCCACAATCCATAAACGGATCTAAGCTCTTGAGCGCTGGTATCACCTCGTTTGAGGTACCAAACAACGGATGTGATAAGTTTGTGACCAGGAGTGAATTAAATAACAACCGAGCAGGTGTTATGCATAAGCACATGGATTTAAGACTATGTGGGAGATTGTTGGGAATTTAATCTTAAAACCATCCATGGCGTTTATTTTTCAATAAAAGGTGTGTCAGGTTTATTTTGATATAAAAATCATGTTTGTGAGAATCATTTATATATATATATATATATTGTAGACACCACATCCTTGGGCCCCCCAAGAACCTCCTTAGGTCCTTAGCACTCACTCGTTCACCGCAAACACTAGGCCATACTCTGAGTAGCGATCTAGAGGCCACCTGGAGCTCCCTGGCCATGTTTGACTCCGGATAACTTTCTTGTCAGAGCGAAAGCTCAATAAATCATTAAAGGGATCTGAATCCCCTTTCCAATGGTCTGCCCCGTTGCCTAAATAGGTCTTATGGTTCGGACAAACGGTCCATTTTATTATCAAAAACTGATCTAGAGTCCACTAGGCGCTCTCATGCCTCATTTTGACCCCAATCAACTTCCTAGCCTGAGAGAAAGCTCAATGAATCTTCTAAGGGCTCTGAATACCCTTTCGAACGGTTCATCCCATGCACAAATTAAACTTATAGTTCGGACAAATGATTCGTTTTACCTTAAAAATTGATCTAGGGCCAACAAGCGCTCCCAGACTCCGTTTGATTCCTGTCATCTCTTTATCTCAAACGAGACTGATTGAATCTTCAAAGGGATATGAATACCCTTTCTAATGGTCCACCCAGTGTGTGAATCAACCGTACAATACGGATAAATGACCCATTTTACTTCGAAGAGTCACCGTGCGCTTTCGAGCCCTGTTTGACCAAGGTTAACTCTCAGAATCGAATGAGACTAAATGAATATTCAAATAGGAGATGGGTCTCCTATTTATAGTTGGCCAAGTCGGAGGGTTACATCAATATCAACCACAAATAGTGGCGGTGGATGAATGTTCGAGATTAGGAAAAATCTAGATAAATCTTTACAAGAAGAGGAAGGGAAATGAGTATGAGAATATTCTATAGAGAGAGTCGGTTGTGCTTTTCTCAACATTCCTTGCTTCATCACCGACCATAACATATGACCAAACAAGTGGAATGACAAGCGAAGTAGGATATTTTTTTGTGGTTGCCTTTTAAAAAAATAATGGATGTATAGTGCATAAATAGAATGGAAATATTTAAGTTGAATACAAATATAAATATTTTTATAATTGTTTAAATATCTTTATTACAACTATAAAATAAACAATAATTAATAGTACGGCCTTTTATTCTAAATTTTGAAGATACAACAAAAAAATAAAAGACGTGTTGGAGGAGAAACATAAGAGAATTTTTCAAATATAAAATAGTTAGGAATATGAAATTTGATCAACATAATCCAAATTGTTTAAGATTAATAAGAGTACAAACTCTCCATAATAACATCATCCGGAGCGAAAAAATAACAAATTAATAATAATCATATAACTAATCGATCCACAAAAACTATTAAAACTTAATAATCGTACAAATAACTAAGCACCTGAGATCGCCTAACTAAGATGAAAACCCAAAGAAAATTCTCTTACGAAAGTAACCCACACTTCATCTTGAAATAATTCAAATAACCTCTCCATCTTTTTATCAAACACAATGACAAAGTGTATAGCATCTCACAACATAATGTTATATGACATGATATGTCTAGACAAATGAAAACTTGATGGCATAACATTAAAAAACATCTTTAATAATAACGAAAACACAAATCCTAAAATTAATTCAACACACAAACAAATATATTAATCAATTAATGATTAAAATCAAAACAAAAATAAAATTAAATATGGTTAGTGAAAAAAAAAACATTGTTCAAACCCTAATGAATAACAATACTATTGTAAAAAAATTCACACAGAGAAGGTATATTTGGGCAAAAGGTATCTCGACACATGTTCCCAAAATTTTAACCCAACACCTACTGAACAAAAACAAACAATTTCAAGGTTGACTAAAGAGTATGGATAATGTATGTCATATTTCCACGGATAAAAAAAATTTAGAACCTGTTTAATGTTGTGAGGATGTCTACAGTTGTTTTCCCCGTCTTTGTGTCAATATCAAGTCATTTGAAGCTTTTGTTTCAGTTATGCTATCTCTCTATATCATATAAAAGAATGTTGATGTTAACACTTTTGGGTGTTAATGTTTTCTAGTTATATGAATGTATGTAGATAAAAGGCATGAGATAAAGTAAATAAAAAATGTATTTGGTACCAAGTCACGTTGGCTTCGTACTGATTCAGCAGATTGTTTCAATGTCAAATGTTTTGTTTTGCAAATTTAGTACATTAAAATAACCAATATACTCCCAAAATATTTTTGACAACAACTTCCTCATTCTTCCACCCCAAAAATTCATCAAATTTTTAAAAGACAATAACTTTAAATCTACAAACTCAAAATCGATAAAGTTTATACATTTGGAATCTACTTATCAAAATCTATCAAACAAGATCATGGTTTGATATTTTTTGATGAAAAAATCAAAATGGATAAATTACTTGTTTCTATAAAAATATTTATTCGACAAAATCCGTTTTCCGCGGCTCCGACGATGGTGCGGCTGGCGCAAATAAGAAAAAATAAATAAATAGAAGAGAGAGAGAGAGAGAGAGAGAAGAGTGTAAGAGAGAAATACTTAGGGGCGAGTCTTCGGTGGGGGTGGGTGGAGCTGCTCTCTCTCTCTCTCTTTCTCATATATATATAGAGAGAGAGAGGTTTCAATACATCATGCTTCCTACATCACTCATATATCACACCTAGTTTTATGCCCTAAATAATATTTTTTTCAATTGTTTTTATTTTACCCATGGTGTTAACGCTACAGTCAGCACATGTTCAACAAAATAAGTCAAAATATAATTTCTAGTTATTTTTAAAAATTCAACAAAAATTCTAAAAATACCTTATTTATAAGAGTTTGTAGCAGAAGAATTTTGTGATTTTTTTAAAATAGCTAAAAAATGTATTTTGATCGAATTTTTTGAACATGTGTTGATTGAAAGGTTAATTTCAATCGAAAAATAAAATTTTTAAAAAAAAGGGTTTCTTATAGCCTAGAACGAGGTGTATATGTATAGAGTGTGGTATAGGAGAGTCTCTTTCTCTCTCTCTATTTCACACACACACACACACACAACGAGAGCGGGAGAGATAGGTATGCATGTGTGTATGTATTTGTTTGTAGAGCGAGAGTAAGTGGGTTTAAATGGGATGGATGAGGGGCACAAGTGTCTAAACATGTATACTGTATTATGGACTTGGTGTATTAAAGAAAAGTCAAATGAATATTATGCATCTTTGACCGAGTAAATGGAATTAGCCCATAATAATGCAAAAAAAAAATCACAACACATAACCTTCAAAGGTCATCACATAAGAAAAAAAAATGACATTATAGAACTAACCCAGTACATAACAAGCACCAAACTCTTCCTCATTTGTTATTTTCCCAAAGCTTGTAACCATTAGCCATCTCCTTTTCATTCCAACTAAACAAAATCCACCAAGCAAGAAAGCCCAACTGCATAAAAAAACATCACCCCTCTTCCACTAACTCTTCCTTGACATTAATTTAAATGAGAAACTCATCCCAATTAAAAAAAAAAAAAAATCCTCATCGCCATTCTCCAAAGAAGAAATAATTTTTAAGTTAATATTAAGAAGAAAAAAGAATGATGATTACACATATGTTTATCAACCCCATTGGGCATGTAATGAATTTTCCAACGTAACACGAGGCACACAATAGCACTAATTAAGAACTTTTTTATCTATAATATCTCTTATTTAAAACATGGCTACAACAAGCAAAATAATAACCCGTTTGAGTTATCTTGATGTGAAAAGGCCAGTTTCAACCTACACTAATACAAATATTATCAAATTGCCTTGAGCTATGTCTGGAAGCTCCAATTCCAAGCCTTATTTTGTATAGAAAATATTTCAATTCCATGGCATTGAATTGGGGTTCCCAAACACACCCTTATGATAATGTTTAAGATTTAGAAAATGAATTAACATTATGAAAACTCTATACAAGAATTCATCAATAAAAAATTCAAAAAGGTGATAAAACTTGAATCAAGAAACAAATATCAAATTATCTTTTCCGGGTAAAATTTCACATAACCATAGAAAAATACTCATGTGTGACAAAAGGGAACATTTGAATAGAAATGAGAAATTAAGATTGCAAGTTTCTTTTTAACAATGCCCCAAAACATATTTCTCTAACGTTCAATTTGTACAGTTATGTGACTGATATTGTACTCCCTTCTAATATAGTCTATCACTTTGTCCAACAACATATCAGCATCAGCTTCTGGCCTTATTTTAACATGGCAAGCCAACAAAACTTTCCCAACTGTAATAGCCCATATATGCAACTCATGTATAGCCACCACTTCATCCATCTCACACAATCCCTTTTCCAACTTCGTCGCGTCGATTTCTCTAGGCGTGCTCTCCATTAAAACATCCATTATGCTCCGAAGCATTTTGAAAGTCGTCCCCAGTACAATGACCGAGAAAATGAGCGTGCAAATGAGATCGATGATCTTCCATTTCGGGTTGTACCATATGAGCCCCCCGCCGATCATGACGCCGATGCTCTGAATCGAGTCCCCGAGGACATGGAGATACGCGCCTTGTACGTTCACGTTTTGTTGCTTCTTTTGTTTCTTCTCGTCTTTTTCTTGAGAATTTGAAAGTAGCGGTTCTGTGTGATCATCGTTGTGATCCTCGTGATGATGATGTGTTGTGATGGTCACGTCTTGAGTGTGACCATGATCATGGCGGTGGCTGGGGCCGTGATCGTGACCACCATGGTCGTGGCCGTGGCCGTGATCATGTCCATGGCCATGGCCGTGATCGTGGCCTAACACGAGAGCCATGATGATATTCACTAATAAGCCAAAAGCCGAAACAAGAAACATTAGAAAGCCATCGACCACACCAGTGTCGTGAATGAGCCTAACAATGGATTCGTAAACCAAAATTCCAGCAAGTAACCAAATGAGTTGGATTGAAACTAGGGCGCCAACAATTTCAATCCGAAAAAAACCGTAAGACTGGCGGGGAGTGGCTTCCCAACCGGCAGCCCACAAAGAAAACAAGGAGATGGCAAAAGCCGCAACGTCGGACAAAAGATGGGCCGCGTCGGTTAAAATCGCGAGACTGTTTGCTTTAATGCCTCCGAATACTTCAACGCTCATGAAGATAACGCAAAGTGCCACTGCGATAAAAAGCTTACGCATGGAAACCGATCGTTCCTTCGCATCCTCGGAGCTAGTTACAACATCCGAAAATCCACAAGGTGCATCGCCGCATATTTTGCTGCTACCTGCTCCTTGGTTTCTCTCCCCGACAGGATAATCACGGACTTCAATGATCTGCCCGTGTTGATGATTATTTTTTTCCATCTAAAAAGCAGTGAAATGACAATTAAAAACTCGAAAATCAGCCTTTTACTAAACAAAGATGTTACATGCTATGTAATTTACATTTAGATTATAAAACATAATGAACTAGCAAATTGGACAGAACAGATACTGTAAATACATAATATTGAAAATTGGTTCTAAAGGGGAAGGGAAGACTTCTATTTATAGACCAACAAGTCTTATGCAAATAACTTCAATAGAAAACAACATATATATAATAATTTTGTGGGTAGTTAATGAATTGCTGACATTGTATAGGAAACCATCCTAATCTTCCAACAGAGTTAAAAAGCTAAAATTGTGGGAATGATAAAAAGTCCCATTGAAACTCAAATTTCAATCTTAACCAGTGGAAAAGATTATACATTGATCACATAGAACACCAATTTCATGAAGTAACATCAATTAACTATGCCCTTACAAACCTAAATCCTTTATTGCAGTCTATAAATTAACATAAATTAACTATGAGGTCAAGCTCACCTTCAAATGGAGTCAATGTGCAAAATAAATGAGAAAAGAACTAGAAATTATCTTCTTGTGATTAAGAAGTAAGAACACATGAACTCACCAGCTATTAGGAAACCAAGAAGTGATGAAACTTATAAAATGCAAAGTAGCCAACAAAAGCTGATATAAATATAAACTACCTTGCAACTACTACACAATAAATAACAATACAACTCCTAATTAAATATGTTTATAAATGTATACATGTCATATTTGAACAATTGGACATTTTCAACACATTCACAATTACACATATATCATAAAATAAAATAAAAGTTTTTCTGAATTTTAGAATCATTTTCAGTTTCAAACCCGATATTTCAAAAGTGGCAACGTTAACCCTAATGTTAGAAAATGAGTGCAATTTAAGCCCTCTATCACATCTCAAATAGGAGACTTAACGAAATGGATGGTTGGGGATCTTATTTAATAAAGTCATCCATTCCGCGAGGGCTAAAATTGCACAAATTTTCAGATATAAGGGTAATCATTACAACTTTTGAATTATCGCGTCCAAAATTGATAATGACCCCCCCCCCCCCCCCCCCCCAATGTTCCGGTTAAATTTGCATTTTCCCATTTTGTTTCTAGATTAGGAGAGAGATCAACCTAGTCCTATTTTGCGCCATATCTAAGGGCGGCAATTCGTGTTTGGGTGTCACAACATGACAAATACCATTTCGACACAAACACAGACAAAATCGTGTTTTTTTTTGTCTATCACGAACATGACTCACTTAAAACACGACATGAATAATACAAGTACTAATTTTTACACTCAATTAAACACCATAATACACAAAATATGAGTATCTCGACTCATAGTTTTGACACGAACGCCACACAATTTCGTTTCATATACCCCGACATAAACATGAAATATCGTGTCAATTTCGGATTAATTTTGCATCGTTTCATATCGTGTTATCCGGTCGTGTCTAAACTTCCCACCCTAACCAAACACAAACACATGTTACTAATGAAATTTTTAGTTCAACTGCCAGTCATAACAATTGCAACAAACAGAAGATTCCAATAGTAAAACAAAGTGCAAATAAATGAACCAAAAACTTTAAAATTTAAACATCATAAACATATAACATACAAAGCACGGAAAATCACAGTGAAGTAATTTTATGTCTATACACGTATTTCTATACAATATATAATGAATAACCTTGAATTTTGGGGTCATTTTAAATTTAGACCTGATATTTCAAAAAAGTCCCTGATGTTTAGAAAATCATGAAATTTTAGCCCTCCATCAGAATGAATGGTTGGGCATCCTATTTCATTAAGTCAACCATTTCAGGGCTAAAATTGCAAAATTCTTCAAACTTAGTTAACATGTTATTTTTGAAATATCGAGTCCAAAATTAAAAGTTCGGAATTTAATTTTGCATTTTTCAATTTTGTCCTATCTTAGGTTCGTTTTGCACAATACCCTAGCCAAACACCAACATCAAACACTTTTTAAATGTTTGTGTCCGGTTCCCACGGCTAATATGACATAAATATATTTCTAATATGACAAAAAATCCAAATATGACACATAAACTTTGTTATAAGACACCATGGTGAAGTCCAAAAATTATGGTTATTTTAGGTTTGGCACCCATATTTCTTTGATAATGACTTTGGCCCCAACATTTGTACTTTTTGGGGTTTGACACCCCCC